>CM065801.1:75742468-77043190 GCA_033398695.1 Orobanche coerulescens | reverse complement strand
ATTGATCTTATTTGTACATTGCGTTATCGATACGGCATAATGATATGAATGTTATCGGCACGTGCCGCATGTGATTAGTTACGATTAAGCCCGACAACGGTTAGCATGTGTTTTGCGTTTTGTTATCTTTACGATTTTATTGTAGGAATTGTTTTGCGCCGATCATTTGTGTTTTAAGTTTAGGATGAAACTTCTTTTAAGAGGTAAAATGTAATGCAAGATCAACATTCCCGATTCGTTGACTTTTTGAGGTTTTATCGGATTATTGTCCTCATCGTTACAAATTTTGTGCCATGTTTGAGTGTACCTTGTTAGGACATGTGTTTGGAGCGTTTAGGATCACTATGCGTTTTAGGTTTTTTGTGGTGTAAGCGCATAACTCTTGTCGGCGTATGCTCTGTGTTGTGATTAGCCTTACACAAGCTGTATGTATGCACCGCTAAGCGGAAGTCGAGGAGAGCGATCCGAGGGCCAACGCCTTTGAGGCCCGGAAGTCTCGTTAGCGCCTTGTAGGTTGATAGCCTAGCGCCGCGACTATCAGGCCCATTAAGCGCCACCTGTTATTTACTTCTTTCTAGCGCCACAGCTGCACGGTAGGATGCGAGATCCCATCCTGGAGCTGCTTTTGGGTTGAATCGCAGCTTCGTTGGCGTACGCCCCTACGCTCGCCAGAGCTAAGCGCTTACTTGTGCTACTTGATGTGTTACAATGCGAATGATTAAGGCGTTGACACCTGCGTTAGCGGCGCTATCTTTGTATCATGTTAGCGCTTGCGCGCTAATAATAGCTGTCGATATAAATCTTTGGGCAATGACGCCTTCACCCGTCAAATATTTTCTCTCTCCACTTCTTCGTACTTTTAAAATAGGAGTAAGGCTCTGACAGAGAGTGATTTTCAGCTATATTCTTCATCAAGCTTCATTTTGGAGACGAGTTGTAGGTGTTTAACAACACTCCTAATCATCTTCTTGATCAAAATCAAGGTAATCTCTTCTTAGAAGCTAGTTCTTGAATTTTGAGGGATTTTTTTCCTTAGTTCTTGATTTAATCAGGGGATGATGAATCGATCAGGTATTGCGGGAAATTCTTGTTGTCTTGGACATGATCTTCGGATTTTTGAACTCATTCATGATTTTATATCACTCGGAACATAAGTTCTTGATTTATTGGGAGACACACTTAGATCCTTGTTGTTTTTAGGATCGATTCGGATTCCCTTTAGTGTTATTATTGATTCGTGTTAGTGTTATTTTCGTAGTTCTACCGTGGACTTAGCCGAGTTCTTGATCGAAGTTTTGGAAGTTCGCGAAAGGCTGACCATTTCATCCGTTTGTTGTCCGGTGGTTCGTGCAGTATCGAGCAGCGCTTGTGATTCGTCGTATTTGTTAAACTCATGGTCCCGGGAATGATAACTTGCCCATCACGTTTAAAGTACTTCATAAGCACAATTGTTGATAGAATGATCTTTATGTGAAATCTGAATGTTTTAATGAATCATTAAAAAGGATCGGTATGTTCTCGATAAAGGTTTCCTTCTAAATCTACTTGTGTATTTGTGTGAGCAGATGTGTTGTTTTGAAAATGTGTGTTAGTCTTGTTCCTTTGGGGAAATATCTTCCTTGCGTGTGTGGAAATCTGTGTTGTGCGTGATTGTGAATCAAAAGTGGACTTAAGGTTATGTCTTCTCAAAAGAAGAATATGCGTGTGTGGATGTGTGGGTCTATTATTGAGCATATGTTGTTGTGTAGTATTGGTTGAGAGTATGTATCGGATATAGCGGCCATTTCTAACAAGTACACTTGAATTCACGTTTGATGTGCTTCGGGAGAATGCGGTTTTGATGATTGTGATTTGTGCCATGTGGTTTTGAGATTGTGTGAGCCGAGTAAGAACCGGTGAGGGTCCCACAGGGTCCGGTAGAGCTGCGTATCCCTACGGATCACTTGGGTTGGGCAATACACCACGGGGGAGGGGCTGTCGAAGTGTCTCTGTTTCATTGTATCTTCTTTGAGAAGTCTGCAGGCCCGATTATAGCTCGGGAGGTTGTTTTGCTGATGATTATGGCTCGTTGTTGTTTGATGAATTACATTATATACGCGGAATATCATCGCGCTTCCATTCTGCGTTTGTGAGTGTATGTCTTCGTGAGGTCTTGAGTACTTGGCTAGAATGGCATCATTATAAGTGTAAATTATATGATTTGTTTCTTGATTGTGAGGTTTTGGCATAAGGATGTCAAGGCCACAGTGATTGTCTCAGTATACCATTGTGATTTGGTTGTTTATCGAGTGTGACCTTTTGGGCTCTCACTCGAGTATGTAAATGAGGATGATCGAATTACGTGGACCCCGCTGTTTTGTGATTGGATTGGTATTTTTGAACTTAAACGAGTCCTTGGCTTAGTATCACACTATGTGGTTCACATTAAATTGAGGATTTGTATATTCCAAATGTTTTCAGAAACTCAGAGATCTTTGATATCTTGTAAAATGCATATTGGGTTTATTTCCTGTCATGATTCGACGATTTTGATTAAATGATTTATCTCGAGGAGTATGTTTTCAATTATCAGATATTGGAAGTAGCAATCGTATGGCTTGTATTAATAATTTTATACTTGCACTAGCAATGATGGAGATTTGCTAACCCCAGTATTCGGGGGTGAATGTCTGTATTGCGTCCGAGTACCTTGCGGGTTCTTCAGGGAGCAAATCATAGGATCGATCACGAAGGATGATGGGGAAGGCAGCGATACTAATCACGCATGAAGACCCAGTTGTTGAGTATTTTTATTTAGGAGTCTCGAGTGTTTGACTCTCCATTGTATGTAATTTTCTAGTTTTATGGGAACATTGATGTATTCAACCCTTGTATGGGTATGAGTTTTGTATGTTTATTGTGTTGTTAGTGGTAAAAGACCAAATCGAGTCTAATGGTTCGGTATTGTTGCCATATCGGCATTAAAATTTGATGTATTGTTTTCGTATTTAGCTTTTAGTAGATCCTCATGGAGAGAAAGTGCAACGTGACGTTGTAATATTCGCATGGAGTGGTTTGGGGTGTTACATTAAATGATGTTAAACACAAGAATACTACCAAGATTAATCATCGCATCATGAATTAATCAACAATCACGGAGCGAATCGAATGGCTTTCTAAAACACGAAAACCCCAAATTTCAGAAATTAGGGTTCTAAGAAAGATTACCTTGATTGGATCAAAGGATGATATGAGATGATTAATCAATGATATGAAATCAAAGAACTTATTGGATTCTTGTTGCTGCTTTAACAACATGGCTTCGCCTCCTCTAGAATCTCCGGCCGCGGATCGAAAGAAAGGAAATGAAAAATGAAGTAGAAAATGAAGGCTGCCGAGCTAAGCGCCATGGCCTTCATCCGGACCGAGCCCCGATCCGAGAACCTTTGCCTTTCGGCAGAGTAGCGTGCGACCTTCCCGGCCGTAGCGTGCGCTACACCAGCGGCCGTAAGCGTGCTTGCGAGTGTCGGCGGCCGATGGCGTGCGCTGCGCGATCCGTCAAGTCGTGCCCCCGCGCCTGCGCCTCGGCGCTAAGCGCCACCGCGTATTGCTAATTGGCCGCAAGTAGCGTGCATTTTGTTCGCCTCCGGCCATAGTGTCGCAGCTACCTTACGGCCGTGTCGCGTGAGCTCTGGCCCCTTAGGTTTAACCCGATCATAGCCGTCCGGCAGCGAGTGCTCGACCATGCGGGGCTCGGCGATTCGATTTCAGCTTGTCACGAAGCGAACCACGGCGAAAGTTCATGGACAACATCAATGACCGAGAAACATAATCACGATAACTAATCATACGCGGTGACCAATAAAAGGTCGTCCGAGACAATAAATCTGAATCACGGATACCCATAACTTTAAGGAAATTACAAAATGGCCCCAGCGCAAAGAAAATCCGTCGTGATCGAATAACCCGAACCCGAAGTTCACGACCACGTCTAGCAAGTTAAGTTAAGCGGACTTATGGGAAACTCGAAACGGCCCGATTTGAGCAGGGTCGCAAGGGAAATCGAACTCCAGAAATCGCGTAAAAGTACCGCTAAAAAAGCACGGAACTCAACAAAAGCGACACTTCGAAACAAACTCGGATGACAAAAGTGCAGAAATTAATCATTCTCGGAATGGGCGAAATGGTCATGAGAGAGCCATGAAAATGGACTTTCGTAGAAAAAAGAAATTACGAGAAATCGAAATTATGGGTATTACAAGCGAAACATATAATCGAGTGCCATGAAGGCGGTGAAACTCCTTAAGGAGGTTATTGTAGTGAGGTTATTGGTGAGTACGCCATGAGAGCGAAGATGATAGAGTTGAACTTTCCTTGATCCACACATGGTGAATGAGTTTGCAGAGATGTTATTTAGGATGATTTCTTGGGACTACCACTAGAGCGTGAGATCGAGTTCACTATTGACTTGAACCACGTGTGACCAGGTTTCTAAGGTGTCGTATCGCATGGCATCTCTGGAAATGCATGAGTTGAAGAGTCGGTTGGGAGAATGGTTAGAGAAGGGTATAGTAGGCACTAGCGCCTCACGCCTTGAGGAGTCATGCCAAGTCTTGTTCGTGAAAGAAAGATGGTTCCGCTGCGTTTATGTATCGACTATCGCATGGCTTGAATAAAGTGACCATTAAGAATAAATGCCACCTTGCCTCCCTTCGATGATTTGTTTGATCGATTCTGAGCTTCACGGGTATATTCAAAATTTGATTTGAGATTTGGATACTTTCGACAGCCGGGTGAAGGAGTTCGACATTTCGGAGCCGGCTTTTACCGGACAAAATACGGACATTATGAGTTTATGGTTATTCCATTGGAGCTGTAAAAAACGCCATCAATATTTATGAAGTTGATGAATAAGATATTTATCGAGTATCTTGATATATGTGTAGTGGCGTCTTTATCGGCGACATTTTAGTATAATCTCGTAGTGGCGAAGAACCGCTCGGCACTTTGCGATTGGTGTTGAACATTTTGCAAAGAACCCAGCGTCTTTATGCGAAGCTCTCGAGAGTGTGAGTTTTGGTTGAAGGAAGTCATGTTCTAGGACATATGATATCGGCTAGAAGTTCATGTGGACCCTCAAAAAAGGTAGTAGGCGAATTGGGCCTTGCACTAAACGTGAAAGAAGTTCGTAGCTTTTTGGGTCTCGGCTAGGTATTATTATGTCGGTTAGAAGTAGAGGGTTTATCAGTGACTTGCTCGACCATACTCAATTGATCCGGAAGGCCGAAAAGTTTGAGTGGATTGATAGAGAGACATGGGAATTTTGAGAGATGAAAAGGTGTTTAACTATTGCCATGGCCGATTTTAGCCACGCCTCAGGAATCGGTGGGTACTCGATTTATTGTGACCCTTGGTGTAGGGCCGAGGACTTGGAGTGTCCAATAAACAGCAACCTGTTTTGGAATGCTGAAGGTCTATTTGTTCTTGGAATTTTAAAATGCAAGTCAGGAGTTTGAGGATGTTTTTGCATAATTTCATCTTGAATTATATCTTGCATGTGCGTTCGATTCTCGTAAAACTTGTTCGTTTTTAGTTGTTTCTTGATTGGTATAAGGTTGTATGGTTGATTTGAGTCGTGTTGAAACTTCGGTTTGTTAATCCGGCTCGATAAGTACATGAGCGTTTTCGGGCACTTGGGCGTCTTTGTAATTTTCATAAGTTTGGGGAATTTCGCTTTAATTGCTTCATTTCGGACTCTCTAGTGATCGGGATTATATTCTCTTTCAAAGCTCAGCTTTGTCATCTTGTGTCATTACGTGTTTATGTTTCGGATTCTGGCCTTGCTTCGCATTTCGACACTTTAAATCTTTGTTAGCGTGATTGTCTTTTGCATCTTGATCTTGACTGCTTTGCTGATGCAGCGCCTTACGCTTCTCACGGACTTACTAAATATATGCGCTATCTTTGTGTGGTTAGCGTCACTGACTGAGGTCAAGTCCCTGGCGTGCGCTAACGTTTCGTGATGCGGGCCGAACTGGAAGGTTGATGTTTAACAGCTCTTGGACCAGGAGTAGCCTTGCCGTGCTAATTCAGCGTTAACTGCCGCTGGCCCAATTCTATTATTAAGCGCCTGTACGCTAACCATGTCGAAGCTTGCGCCACACGCTAAGCTGTGCAGAAGGCAGTAAAGGCGATGCTGTTCTTCCACGCCGTTAAGCGCTGCGCTAATGCTTGTGCGTAGCGTGCGCCAAAACATTTAATATAAGCGGGGGCGATGATGGTCGGCCGTCATTTTTCCATCATTTCTTATCCTTCACCTCGGCTTGAGGCGATTCGGACGAGAGTTAGGGCCAAATTCATTAAGCCCAGAGTTCATCATTCTACCACCGAGGCACTCCTTGCGTGAATTCTTCAGAGTTCCCTAATCACTTTCCACCATCCAGAATCAAGGTAAAATTCCCAAAAACCACTTGTTTTTTGAGATTTTGGGAATTTTGCAGCAGGATTTCTTGGGATTTGACTCTTTTAGTCGAATTATCTTTGGATTATTGCTAGACTTGGTCATGTACTTGTAATCCTTCGTTTTATTGATGATTTGTGATTTTAAACTCCAAGTTCTCCATTGTTCGTCACTTGTAATTAAGTGACGATACCCAAGTTATGTTCGACTAATGGTTGCGTGAGTAGAACTAGGATGTATTCCAACATTTTCGTAGTTTTAAGATTAGTTGTTCACCATCGTTATTGTGTTAGGATCGGATTTGTGAAGGTTATTAGGGCCAAAACCTTCCGTTCTACCATTTTCCTTCCGTCGTATTAATCGAGGCAAGTACATGTATTATATTTCATTATGTGTGTGCGGATTCGATGCGAATAGTAGCTTGCTATCGGTGTGAATGAATGTGATGGTTACTCTTCCACTTTGAGGATGGCATGTGGCCTCACAGGGGAAGCGACCACTAATCGGAAATGCGGTCACGGAAGTAAGACTTGGGTGCGTGTGTTGATGTTCTTCCACACGGGACGGTTCGGCCAGGACCTGCGGGGCCCGATCTTGTGGAATACGGCCGCGAGTGGTTTTCTCACAGGGGGCAGTCAGCCAGGACCTCACGAGGGACCAAATACTAATGCCGTGCGATCGCGAGTTACCAAGCGTGGATAATTGTGATGTGGAAAAACTTGTTGATATCTTTGTTTTGGTGTTAATGTGATATTAGGAATATTGATTTTCAAAATGATTTTCCTAACGATTTGTTTGTGTTGAATCGTGTATGTATATAATCTTTGTGTAATTGTGTACTTGCACTAGCTGTGAATGCTAACCCCTTAAATGGGAAATCGTCTTATGCATTTAGTCTTGGTCGGTGAGGAGTGCACGGGATGCGCATGCAAAGGATGGAGTTGGCATGATGATGTGGCTCAGTCGAATTTTTATGTTTTGTCATTGCATTTGTCGAGTCAGGGTTAGACTGTTTACTTTGAAACTTGGTTTAAGTCCCTGCGTGGGCAATGAATTGGATTTATCTTATGTTCATGTACTCCATTAAAATGTTTTGGCGAGGCCACGGCCTTACTTACTTTTGAGTGCATCATTTGGGATTATATTGTGGTTTATGTGTCATGTGTTAGCACGGTAGACCTCACGAGGTTACTGCACCGTGTAATGTCCCATTTGTGAATTGGGGTGTTACACACACACTTTATTCGTACACATCATGTGCCGAACTCACGGAGGCCTCGACGGACCACTGCCGGCCACAAACATCGTTCATACACATCATGTACCGAACTCCGAGAGGCCTCGTCGGACCCTACCTGAATCCACACCTTGTCCAGTACACATCATGTACCGAACTCCGGAGGCCTCGTCGGACCACTACCTGGATCACACACCTTGTTCGTACACACATCATGTACCGAACTCCGGAAGGCCTCGTCGAGACCACTACGGAACACACACACACACATCGACACAACACAACTCAAAATCATCAAATGTCAAGCCATTCCAAAACAACACAAACATCATGATCATCACAACAACTCAACAATGACCAACCCACGCTTTGTGGCACAAACTTAGATGATTTGCACACTCTGACACAATTCCACCATGTTAACTAAGTAAAGGTATTATCGTTACAATCAATTGTTCGTAATAATCAATTCATCACGAAACATATACGAAAGTAAATAATGCATCACAAACATAATACGACGTCCTATTCACAAGACACAATTAAGTATAGTAAAATACTTGCCTTAATAACGCTACCGAATACTCGAAGAACCGGTTCGCGAAGCTGGACCGAAGAAGACAACGAGCGGATGGGTTCCGACTCAATTCTTCGGAAGAATTTCGTCCCTAAGTCATATCAATGATAAATCAACAATCGTACGATGAATAATAATCGCACAACGCCCACCCCCTCTAAGACCTTTTGTCGGACACCTTCAAGGCGTCGACTAAGAACTCAACCAAAATAGCGAATCAATACAATCAACCGTGGAATAACAAGGGAAATGATATAATACATCTAAATAATCATCAATCCCATCATAATCTAATTTAAATCAGATTAAGCAGACAATTCGAACAAAATCCCCGATTTTCAAAAAACTAGATTTTAGAAATCTATCGCCAGTTGATTCGGTCGAACGGAGGATGTTTCGGGATGATTGATTGTTGTTCGAAACTCAAGAACTTCGTGGATTGAATATATGACAACATGCCTCCATGCTCCATAAGTCTCGAACAGCGGAAGAGGAGGAAAGAAGTAAGAAAAATGAGTGAAACCCATTGCTC
Source organism: Orobanche coerulescens (assembly GCA_033398695.1). Classification (NCBI taxonomy): domain Eukaryota; kingdom Viridiplantae; phylum Streptophyta; class Magnoliopsida; order Lamiales; family Orobanchaceae; genus Orobanche; species Orobanche coerulescens. The sequence goes on along the minus strand of CM065801.1, from coordinate 77,034,405 downwards.
TGCCATATTTATACCCCTATAGGACACGGCGCGGCCAAAAGCCCAGGACCGGCGCGGGTGTCTCGGCCGTGTCTCGGCAGGCTGCTGGCCCTGGCCGACCGGCGCAAGACACGCCACAGGCGCGCCCGTTCCAGGGCCATTCGCCTGGTCCGGCCGGCCATGACTGGTCGATCCGGCCAGTCAAAATCCGACTTCGGACACGAGCGTAAACAAAGCGAGTTCACGAAGTACTTTCGTAAAAACGAATCCGAACACTGAGAGAACACATGATTCCGACCACCCGAAGGCTCGAATGCGACAACGAAGTAATTACCCCAAACTTTGGGAAATTACGAAAATGGCCCAAAGCGTCAAGAAAATCACGATCGTGATCGAATAACCAAACCAAAGCTCGCAACATGAAAAATAACATCAAATGAACTTGAAAACTCGAACCAACGGTTTAGACGAGATTTGAAAGAATCGAACTCAAGTGCGGAAAAGTCGCTAAAAGCAGGAACTCAACAAGCGACACGAAGCGAACTCGGACGTCGAAAAGTCACAGAATTAAACATTCTCGGAATGACAAAGCGGTGCAAGCAAGTCGTCAAAATAATTCTTTGCCGAAAAGAAAAGTTACCGAAAATGAAATTGCGGATATTACATACTACCCTCCTTAAAAGAAGTTTGTCCGAAACTTAAACCAAGTAGGAGAAGCAATAACGCTAGGAAAACTCGGCGAGATCGTAAAAATCGAAAACTTCGCGTCTGTAATACCGGTTGTAATTGATCATTATCATTGATAATTTCATTCGGTGATTGTCACTCGGTAGATTTTCACTCATTAATAATCATTCATCAATCATGTTCATTCATCCGTGTTCACCGTCGAATAACCGAGTTGTGTATCGTTATTGTTCATTGTTTCAACTTTCCACATATGAGTTCGACTTTGTTAGATCACCATTAATTTTTGGAAACTCCAAAAATTCTGAATCTTCTGTACAATAGAGAATCGAGTTATCTTTCCAATGGTTCAAGCGGTGAGTCAATCGGTCGAGCAGAGAGTTATGGTCGAAATAGCTCGAGCGCTCATTTTTCGATTTTGGCGAGCGGCTTTGTCAAGTCTGCCGCGGCACATGCCGCGAGGCCGCGGCTGCATGCCAGTCGGTGCGCAGCACATGCCGGAAGGAACGCGGCACACTCGTACTACATTGATCGGCCCGAACCGTCATGCGGGTGCCGCGGCACATGCCGGCTGGCCGCGGCACGCTTAGTCAAATCTGCGGCTTGATGCCGCGGCCGTGACACCTTGGCCTCGCCCGCAGGCGCAATTTTGGCCTGTGCCGCAGCACACTGCCGGAGTGCGGCACACAGGCGATCGGCCCCTATAATTGTGTTTTTGGCGAGTTTGACTCATTTCTTCATTCCTTCACCTTCATGCGCGAAGAGTCTTGAGGAAGAGATTTTCTTCACTTATCACTTGAGTGTGGATTTTAATCGTTTTCATTGATTTGTGGATCTCGGATCATAGATCTATCACGTGTTCTTGAATCATAGTGCTTGAATCTTCAAAGGTAACTTTCATCAACCTCTTGGATTTTCGATTTGTGTTGAGATATGATGTTTGGTATTAAGATCATGTTGTATGATGATATACGCATGATTATGGATATGTTCGATTATTCATTGGATTATTGAAGGATTATTCAAGAACACTTTGAATATTGTGTTGGATTTGGGGATTTTGATTAATTATTGTTGAAATCACAATTTTGGATATTCGTAATGGATTATTGATCGTATTGGAGATATTTTGTGGTTTGAAACACTTCTTTGGGGATTGATGTTGGTATTATTGAAGTTTTGTTATAAACAATCGAAGTTGGCCACAAAGTGCTCGATATAATGCTGATGAACTTGGTTTATTAAGTATCGACATTTTGAGTTCGTTATATTCGTGTTTGATTCGTGTATTGAGCGGATTGTTGGTAATTGTATTTATTCAAGGTTGTTCGGCGTAGATATCTCAATTAGGACGTTGTTCGTGGAAGGATAGTTATCACCGGTGTTGTGTAAGTTAATTCTTACTCGGTTAAAAGGATATTCATTCCTTTTGTTGTTGATCATTCATAATCATAACTCATTCATCATTGTATTAATCATATTGAGACTTGTAATTCGAATAATCATTTCATTCACGAGGAGCAGCGGTTCCAAATCATTTCATTGGGTTATCAATCAAGTCACTATTATTTTCATCTCGGTGAGTCATCTTGGCCTTATCGGTGTATTCATTGGTATTCATTGTGGTCATTCTCGTTCATATGACCTTACAGGTTCATATTGCGTGGCCGGGTGTGGTTGTGTGAAATTTTTAGTCGGGCACCACGATGGTCATATTTTGGGTTCAGATACATTGTATGCAGTGCACACGTGCGCTTACCTCAGTGAGACTAATTAGGTACAGAGAATGGGTGTGTCCAGGTCATTCGTCTTGTACACTTGCACAGACATTACGGGCGTCTTATGATACTCCTCTTGGCGTAATTCATAACTAAGGATATTTCATAACTTGATTAATTCATGATTGTGTAATTTCAACCCTTGAGAATTGTTGTTTTGTGTGACCCGTTAGAGATTTTGTTTTAGTCACGGCAAGGCAAAGGCACGGGAAAGAGCATGTTGGCCAGGAGTCAGTGATACTAGTAGGGGGCCCAGTCATTAGTTTGTTTGATCATTTGATCATTTCGTCATTTGTATTTTCAGCTGCAAATTCCGTTTGAGATGTTTAATTGTTCGGTGGTGTATTTTATCTCCATATAAAATATACTAGTATTCGGTTTTGTCTGGTGTGTTGTACTTAAACTCCTCATCGGAGTACTTGGTATTATAATGTGGTTGGTACTACAATTATATTATTTAATTCATCATTTTCATTTGCTTGGTGGGTCCCGATCCGGGGATTCACGGCCTTTGTAATATCCGCCTAGTTTGGGGTGTTCTGAGTTGGTATCGGAGCGTGGTTTTGAATACTACCCTCAGTCATGTCTCATTTGAAATCATCATCATCGGACTAGTATCATTGGACTTTCGCGTCACGTGTGACTGTGCAAATGCTTGAGGCAATCGAGACCAAGAAGCTGTAAGATTTCTAGCATGCATGGTATAATTAAGCAATAATCATTCATTCATAATTCATCGATTAACAATCCTCAATCATCATTTTCATTTTGACGGAGACGGTCATGTTGGCTCGTTAATCACCCGATTCGTTTCATTACTCGGTTGTTGATCGGAAGATCATATCATTAATCTTGTTAACATGTACCAAGATAATCATTTCAATAATTTCATTAAATAATCATGTCACCTCGGTTAATCATTCATATAATCATTGTGTTAGAGCGTGTATGCTCATTTTCATCATTTAATGACGTAATCATAACGTGATATTCATGCGGGAGATTTAACCATCATGTGACTTTCCTCCTTGATATGGAAAGGGCGAAGAGGACATGGAGGACGAGGCCGTGGAAGCGGGCCGAATCCCGAGAGCTCGTGTGAATACACGTGCGAATGCGAGGAATAATGCTAATTGATCTAGCGGCGGCGCTACTCATTCACACAGGCGTGATCATTCTCTATCGGGAGTCGTGCAGGACACTGCTCGGTCGAGAAGATGTTCGGGTTGACCCACTCGCTTTTATGCGGGCATGATGGCCCAAATGACCCCGGATGTCACGGTGATGGAGACGATGCATAACTCGGTCAATCAAAATCAACGAGCTCCTCGCCGCCATCTCGGAGGCAAGAGAGGAATGTGAGCGGTATCATTGGCGATATCTCTCGCCAAAGGCCACTACTTTTGAAGGCTCATCGGGCCGGCGGATGTGTTCATTGGCTCGATCATTTGAGAAGTTATTTGCGATGGTAGAGTGTCCCGAAGGACATAAAGTTTCGATCGCGGCTTACTATGCAGGTAAGAGCGCTCATTCTTAGTGGTTGTCGTTGAAGCCCACCGAAGAATCATGTACTTAGGAGCGATTCAAGACTCTCATGATGGAGAGATATTATCGGCCCCACTCGGAGAGGCCAAGTCTGATTACTCACTCCAGGCCCTCGACGAGGATGTTCTTGCCATTGCAGAAATTTCGGGAACTTCTTAGATTCGCCTCATCTATCTTTCATTAAAGGCGGATAAGATTAAGTATTTGATGAGGCTGAAATCCCGTATGAGATTACGGTTGCTTAATCATAATTGCACCACGTTGGCTGAATTCATTGAAAGCTCTTACCTATGAGCTTCTTTGCTAAAGAGATTGCTAGCGGCAACCTTAAATGCGCTAGCAAGAAATCGAAGAATCGTGTCGATCGAGGCGGTGAGACAACCTTCAAGAAACCCCGTGCGGGCTCTGCTTTCAGCGACCTCTGTGTCGTCTAAACCGCGGAATCTCGGTCTCGAGCGGCGATTCGGCCATCCTGTTTTAGCGCAGGGATCTTGGTCATCTCGGTACCAAGTGTCGAGAGGCAACTATCACGTGTCATAATTGTGGGATTGCTTTGGGCATAAGGCTGTTTTGCCGTAGGGACTCCAAACCTACTCGGGACATCATCTCGGGCCCCTAAGCGATCGGCCGTTAGAATCGAGCCACTCAATCGGCGTCGTTTAAAATGGCGGAGGCGACTAAAGGTGGAGCACATATCCAGTGACAGGGCGTCGGTGCGGGACTAGCAAGCCGGATTTATGAGATGAAGAAGACCGATGATCACGAGGCTCGGATGATCTCGGTATATTCGATATTCTATCTCAACTGTGTGTACCCTTTTTGATCTTTGGTGCATCGCATTCATTCATTTAGAGTCATGTTTGAGTAGACTATACAGGTAGTGCTACTAGTTGTGAGCCTTATGTCATTGGTCTACGATGGTAGGCAATTATCGAAATCGTGAGATTGAAATTGTCAGGTCGGTTTCATGGTCGTGTATGGCGTGGACCTAATCGTGGTAGATTTGCGAGAGGCGACGTCATCTTGGGTATTGATTGGATGGATCGTCATGATGCCATCATTAGTGTTAAATAGCGTATGATCACTATCATTTTGAGCAGGCGGGGTTGAATGTGTGTTTAGGAGGTAATCCGGTTGTTACAGTAAGGTCATTAATTTGATGAAAGCGGTGAGATTACTCGATCGGGGTGTGTTGGTTATTGGTGCTTTATGACCAAAAGCGAAATCATCAATAATGTTGGCGGATATTCCGGTAGTGAAGGAATATGCGATGTTTTCGGACGAGTTACGGTTTGCCTCCAGAGAGATGTGGAATTTACAATTGAGTTGGAGCCGATGCGTCCCGTCTCGAAGGCACCGTCTGGATGGCCTAGCCCATGAAATGCGAGTTGAAGAATCAACTTGAGGAATTGTTCGAGAAAGGTTATATCCGAGGAGTGCGTCCCGTGGGGAGCACCGTGTTGTTCGTCAAGAAGAAGGATGGTTCATTAAAGCTTATGTATTGATTATCGGGAGTTGAATAGGGTGACGATCAAGAATAAGATCCTTTACCCCATATCGTTGACCTTTTGGATCAACTTCAGGGAGCCTCAGTATTTTCCAAGATCGACTTAAGATCTGGATATCATCAGTTGCGGATTCGAGAGTCGGATATCGCGAGGACGGCGTTTCGAACACGCTATGGTCATTATGAGTTCGTAGTTATGCCGTTCGGGCTAACTAATGCACCTGCGGTATTTATAGAGTTAATGAATCGGGTTTTCATCGACTTTTTGGATCGGTTTGTTGCTGTCTTCATCGATGACATTTTGATTTATTCTCGTAACCGAGAGGAACACGAGGTTCATCTTCGTCAGGTTCTCGACGTGTTGAGACGAGAGCAACTTTATGGAAAGTTTTCCAAATGTGAGTTCTGGATGTCCGAAGTGACGTTTCTCGGACACGTAATTTCATCAGATGGAGTGCGTGTTGATCCTCAGAAGACAGAGGCTATCGAGTTAGTTACCTCGAAGAATGTTAAGGAAATCCAAGCTTTCTCGGATTAGCGGTTATTATCGGCCCGGTTTGTGGAAGGATTTTCCAAAATTGCTCAACCATTAGCGAACCTTTTGCGGAAGGATAAGAAATACATGTGGTCAAGCGCGTGTCGGATTTTGAGGAACTCAAGAGCCGGTTAATGTGGCACTGTACTTTTCTTGCCGCAAGGGATGGAAGGATTTGTGGTTTTATAGTGACACGTCGGACGGGGTCTAGGATGTGTACTCATGCATAGCAGGAAGGTTATTGCCTGTGCTTCACGGCAATTGAGACCTTACGAGGTTAATTATCCGACCCACGACTTGGAGTTAGCGGTAGTGGTTTTGCTTTGAAAATCGCGTCATTACCTTTATGGCGTCACTGTCGGATCTTCACCGATCACAAGAGTTTAAAGTATATATTTACTAAGATGGAGTTAAATATGTGTGAGAGGTGAGTGGTTGGAACTAATCAAAGTTATGATATTGAGATCCTTTACCACCGGGAAAGCTGACGTTATCGCAGCGCCTTGAAGTCGTAAGTCCGTTCGGGAAGCGGATGCTCGCTCGTTTAACTTGATCCGGAAGGAGCTTGGCGGGAATTCCTTGGACCCGAGATCGAGGTTTGGCTTGGCGAGTTCAGGGACAGCTTTGTATGTTGGAGATCTCATCGTCACTTGAGGAGGCAATCAGAGAGAATCAGGGTTAGGACCCATCATTGTTACGCATCCGTGAGGATGTGGTTCAGGGGAAAGCCCCTGGATTTGTGGTCCACGAGGATGGACTTTTGAGGTTTAAAAATCGGTTGTGTGTACCGGCGAAGGATGAGTTGAAAAACTCAATTTTAAGAGAAGCTCATGTTACCCCTTATTCTGTTCACCCGGGGTCTAGCAAGTTGTATAAAGATTTGAAACAAAATTACTGGTGGAGTAATATGAAGCGAGAAGTCGCGGAATTTGTTTCGAGATGTAACACATCGGCAAGTCAAGATAGAACATCGGCGGTGGGTATCTTTGAAACCTCTCCCTATTCACAGTGGAAGTGGGAAGACATTTCTATGGATTTCATCACGAGTTTGCCGGCCAGTCGTCGTGGCATGAATACGTCTGGTGATTGTGGACCACTTAACTAAATCAGCTCATTTCCTTGAGATTAAGGATACTTGGGGTCGAGACTTACTGTTTGTTCATCAAAGAGATAGTGAGGCGCACGGTACTCTAAAAGTATCGTTCCGATCGTGACAGACGGTTTGTGTCTCATTTTTTGAAATCGATTCACCGTGCTATGGGAACTCGGCTTAATCTTAATCTTGCCTTTCATCCTCAGTCCGATGGACAATCAGAGAGAACTATTCAGACATTAGAAGATATGTTGAGGGCATGCGTCCTCGATTGGAAAGATGATTGGGAAGCCCAACTACCATTGATCGAGTTCACGTATAATAATAGTTGGCATGCTTCGATCAAGATGGCGCCTTACGAGGCCTTGTACGGTCGTCGTTGTCGATCTCCCTTGTGTTGGGACGAATTATCAGAATCAATCGGCAAGGCAGATAAGTTTATAGCCGTGTGAAGGTAAGCTTTGATCGAGTCGTTTGTTAACCGCTCGAGTCGGCCAAATCTTATGCGGACAATCGTGTCGACCACTAGAGTTGAGATGGGTGAACACATTTTGGTCAAAGTATACAGTCGAGGTATTTTCCGTTTCGGAAAAGCGGGAAAGTTGTGTCCAGAGATTTATTGGACCGTTTGAGATCTTGGAGCAGTAGGCAAGCTAGCTTATCTTTTAGCCTTACCTCCGGCATTGGGCCGAATTCATAATGTGTTTCCGTCTCTCGATTCTGATATCGTTGCAGGCGAGTCACGTACTTGATTCGGAAATCGAGATCGGCGATGATCATTCATATGAGGAGCGTCCCATACGAGTCTTAGGCGGCGAATCAAGCGGTTGAGGAATAAGTCGATTCCGTTGGTCAAGATTCGATGGTCTAGACACGGAGTCGAAGAGGCTACTTAGGAAAGCAGGGGACGGTATGCGGGAGAGTTATCCAGATTTGTTTGACCCTTAGTTTCGGAGATGAAACTCTTTTTAGGGGGTGTATGTTATAACCGTTTGTATTTCAGTCATTTTAATTCATTAATTTCATTGGTTTATTGTCACTCAGTTGATTTTCACTCATTAATTATCATTCATCAATCATGTTCATTCATCAGTGTTCACGTTCGAATAACCGAGTTGTGTATCGTTATTGTTCATTGTTTCAACTTTCCACATATGAGTTCGACTTTGTTAGATCACCATTAATTATTGGAAACTCCAAAATTCTGAATCTTTGCAATATTATAGAGGATCGAGTTATCTTTCCAATGGTTCAAGCGGTGAATCAATCGGAGTCGGACGAGAGAGTTATGGTCGAAATAAGCTCAGGCATCATTTTTGATTTTGGCGGCGGCACATGCTGGTGCAGCGGCACATGCCCAGCAGGGCGGCACGCTTCGAGTGCGCGGCACATGCGAAGGGCGGCACACTCGTCTTGCATTGATCGACCAAAACCGTCTGCATGCAGTGCCGCGGCACATGCGCGAGGGCAGCACAGCTTTAAATCGGTGCGCGGCACGAGCCGGCAGAGCAGCATGACCTTGCCGACCAGGCGCAATTTTGGCCTGTGCCGCGGCACCTTGGTGAGCCGCGCCACACGAGCGATCGGCCCTATAATTGTGTTTTTGGCGAGTTTCGCTCATTTCTTCATTCCTTCACCTTCATGCGCGAGAGAGTCTTGAGGAAGAGATTTTCTTCACCTATCACTTGAGTGTGGATTTTAATCGTTTTCATTCGGTTGTGGAGCTCGGATCATAGATCTATCACGTGTTCTTCGAATCATAGTGCTTGAATCTTCAAAGGTAACTTTCATCAAGCCTCTTGGATTTTCGATTTGTGTTGAGATATGATGTTTTGAATGTTAAGATCATGTTGTATGAAGTGATATACGCATGATTATGGATATGTTCGATTATTCATTGGATTATTGAAGGATTATTCAAGAACACTTTGAATATTGTGTTGGATTTGGGGGTTTTCGATTAATTATTGTTGAAATCACGATTTTGGATATTCATAATGGATTATTGATCGTATTGGAGATATTTTGTGGTTTGAAACACTTCTTTGGGGATTGATGTTGGTATTATTGAAGTTTGGTTATAAGCAATCTGAAGTTGGCCACAAAGTGCTCGATATAATGCCCCAATGAACTTGGTTTATTCGTATCGACGTTTTGAGTTCGTTATATTCGTGTTTGATTCGTGTATTGAACGGATTGTTGGTAATTGTATTTATTCAAGGTTGTTCGAGCGACCGATATCTCAATTAGCACGTTGTTCGTGGAAGGATAGTTATCAGGTGTTGTGTAAGTTAATTCTTACTCGGTTAAAAGGATATTCATTCCTTTTGTTGTTGATCATTCATAATCATAACTCATTCATTATTGTATTAATCATATTGAGACTTGTAATTGTCGAATAATCATTTCATTCACGAGCAGCGGTTCCCGAATCATTTCATTGGGTTATCAATCAAGTCACTATTATTTTCATCTCGGTGAGTCATCTTGGCCTTGTCGATTATTATTCATTGGTATTCATTGTGGTCATTCTCGTTCATATGACCTTATGGGTTCATATTGCGTGGCGGGTGTGGCTATGTGGAATTTTTAGTCGGGCACATGATGGTCATGTTTTGGGTTCAAATACATTATGCGTGCTGCAGTAACGCTTACCTCAGTGAGACTAATTAGGTACAGGGCCAGGTGTGTCCGGTCATTCGTCTTGTACACTTGCACAGAACATTACGGGCGTACTATGATACTCCTCCTCGGCGTAATTCATAACTAAGGATATTTCTGCTTGATTAATTCATGATTGTGTAATTTCAACCCTTGAGGATTGTTGTTACATCTATGGCCCGTTGGCGATTTTTGTTTTAGTCACGACAAGGCAAAGGCACGGGAAGAGCATGTTGGCGAGGAGTCAGTGATACTAGTAGGGGCCCAGTCATTAGTTTATTTCGATCATTTCGATCATTTCCGTCATTTGTATTTTCCTTTGCAACTTAGTTTGAGATGTTTAATTGTTCGGGTGGTGTATTTTATCTCCATATAAAATATACTAGTATTGATTTTGTCTGGTGTGTTGTACTTAAACTCCTCATCGGAGTACTTGGTAATATAATGTGGTTCGGTACTACAATTATATTATTTAATTCATCATTTTCATTTGCACTGGTGGGTCCCGGTCGGGATTCACGACCTTTGTAATATCCGCCTAGTTTGGGGTGTTACAACGTCAGCAGCGAAATCTTTGCAAGAAACGCCAAAAGACATCACGGCGTGAAAACACGCTCCACCACGACCAACACAGCGCCACCGACTATGATTCAAAACAATAACGAGCAATTAACGTCACATAACATGCACACATTTAATCAAAGAAAGCGCACACGACAATAAGCGCACCCGACTAAAGCGGCTATGCGAAAGAAACAAATAGAATATCATGATAGAAATCACTCAGATACTCATCGACAGAAAATGTCCAGGCGTCAAAACACAAACAATTCAAGATAACGAAAATGAGAATCGGATATTACATTCTATCATACAAAAAATAAGTTTCGTCAAAACTTAAACTAATGTTATCACGGTGATACGAAACAAAATATAACGACACATAATAAAATACCATGCTCATGACCCCGCGGTCCAGCGCCACGCCTGTAGGTTCAACAACTAACGTGAACTTACAAAAGCAAAATATCATTCAACAAGTTCCAAATGTAAAGTGTCACAAAATACATCTCTACACGCAAAACAATCCGTGCGTGAGTACCAAAAACACCATCAATAGACATCTTGGCCCCTCCGGAAGTAGGAATGAAATTCCGGTCCTTATCATCTCGGCAGCAATCTCGCGACCATGAACTCGATGCCCCTCGTGTCCACAATTATAACAAGTCACTTTGGCGGTTTCTTACAATGCGCGCGTTCGCCTAGAGCGTTACAGTTGAAACACCTAAGAGCATTACGAGAACTCAAAGACACCGACTTAGGTCTTTTGGGTTCTCTAAGCCCGAGAAGGTCCCATACTCGGCGATACGAGGGTTGAGGTGTGGGAACCCCAATTCCCTTACTTCCCGTCGTCGTCATGGAAATCTTACTTTTTCGCTCACCGTCTGAACTCGGTAGACATTATAGCCATCTCAAATGCCAAGGCTCGATCGATAGTCCTTGAGTTGTACACATAAAAGGAGCCATACAACTGTAGAATCGAGGTTTCATACGCATGTCGAATAATGAACCTTATCTGCCTCACTTTTCACACGATCCGAACATAACACGGTATCGATTATAATCTACTATCGCACAGGATATCGACATGTCTCAGGCGTAGCCGAGAAAAACTCAGCAATCCTACGCTCTTTGCGGGCGGCGGACAATACTCGGCTCCATGGCGGTTTTGAATTGATCAGTAGCGGTACGATCACTGGCGCTCGGCCTCCCACCGGTCTGCGGCTTCCTGTCGAGTAGGTATTGAGCAATGGCACTCTTCTCTCATAGGGGCAAGCTACAACATCAAATGTTACGTCATTTGTAAGAGCCCGATTCTCAGGCCTAAGTCAGAAGAACCTACAAGCGGGCGGGTGCATTCTCATCACATCTCGTAACCACTTACTAGCTCCGTTATCTTCATCAGGAATCCGTCTCGGTGTATGATCTGATTCATATCCCAGTAGTCGATCACATGAAGAAGGATGGTGGCGGCGCCAATATCAACATTACCTGCGGATGATTGCTGCTGATCACGACCACGACTACGACCACGTCTCGGCCACGGCCTCTCGGCATCTTGGATGGACGACTAATAAGAATAACACATCCAAACAAACATCACAATGTCAAGATAAGACAATAAATAGCAGCACGTTAAAACATCAACTCCAAGTCATCACACAGGTGCACGAACTAACACTGTAATTCTAGAACTTCATTCAAAAATAATCCACACAGTCACATCAACAGAGATGTTTGGATTTTGCCAGAATCAAACACGGTCAAAACCATACACGTATCGCGAGGATCAAACATAACAACAAAAATAAAATGTTTCCGGGGTATTATTCAAATAATAAAATTTTAAAATTCTCAAGTTTGAAAAAAAATTGGTGAAATGAAATTTTTGAAAACACTTGTAATACCTCGGTCGTTTAATCAAAACTATGTATCTCATTATCAAAACTGTTTTGATTGAAGCTATTTGCAAAACAACACGTTGAGGCTTCAATCTTTTCGCTAGGCGATATCGTCAAAATGACCTTATCAATATATCATTATCTTTACTAGCGTTATACGGGGTAACAACATGTTACCACGCCATCCATCACTAATATATCGTAGAGATTAAATAATCAAAGGGACGCAGTACATTATGTAATAACAAATTTTTACGGTTGATCAAAGTTCTGGCCGTAACAACATGTAGTTTACGGCCGTAACAACTCTGAGCTTACGGCGTAATGAAAAACATCTTACGGCCGTAACATCTAAACTGCGAATTGCGAGAATTATCCTGATAGCCCCAAACACACAAACACATAACATTTAAATTAGAAAATTAAGGTCGTTTTGCAAAACAAGATTTTTCCAAAAATTTTGATTTCCACAAAATGCTCAAATCGGTAGTCTTTAAGGAAAAGCGTTTTCAAAGCTACCCGTGGCGGGTATAATTACAACTATCCAAAATAGTCGACATTAAAACCACATGCCCAAATGGCAAGCAGTCATGATTCGATCACATACATCTCTGGCATCACGTTTAAATATGCAACAAAACCATTTATCGGAATCTCTCGCGAACTCTAGTAAAACCCATCAAGGTTCACAGCGTTCACACCATACCAACCCATGGTGGATCAAGGGCCAAACATCATTACATCGATTCTATACACATACGGCGTATCTAAGTATCGAATACAACTTCATTACACAATACCGTGTAAATAAAATTATACCACAAATATCACACATAAATGAAATCATGAACACGGATATTATGCATAAAAGAGAGACTTACGTCCACGGGCCGCACGGAGATGACGGTCGCCCACGATACTAATCTCATCCAGGCAACATATCGCCACGTCGTGACTCGCACAACTTCGACTTGTCACGGCGGCTCGAGCGACAAGACAACACATTACTCGACAAATCACGGCTAGACTCGACCCGGCGACCTAAGTTTCCGCAACCTAAGCGATTCCATAAATGTAACACCCCAAACCGTATAGAATATTACACGCCGTAGACCCTTTCCACAAGGATCTACCGGGCTAAACATCCATAAACAACCAAATTCTCGCCGGCCGGGTCAAACAATATAATAACACAGGCCGTTAAGGTCACTTACACATGAATACACGGGACCAGTGAGTCACACAGCTCCATCAACGAGGCTAAAGCAACATTACCCACCGGGGGTGAAACACAATCTGACGGAAGAATGGAATCAACTTCTAACAATCTGACCCAATCAAAACAACTCTCGACTCTTGATTAGTATCGCATTTCGTCATCCGGTTGTGCGATCCTGTGTGCTCCCCGAACGGCATCTTCACTGGATGCAAGCAGACATCCACCCCGATTGCTGGGGTTAGTAAACTCCTTTGTTTTACTAGTGCAAGTATAATACGATACGAAATCGACAAGTAAATAGCAACTACAAATTTAATACGAAATCAATTATCAAAATATTCCGAGAAGTTTTAGAATTTTGAACTCAAGCAGAGATATTTGAAAAGGAACACATCATCTCGGGGATTTTAAAGCGAAATTCTTTTGGACCTCGAGTCCCAATTTACAAAACCTTTTCGTTAACATTAGGGCCTTGGCAGATTCTCGTTCAAAACACACTAGATAAGATATCATTATGAGTCGAGACCCGTATTTAAAATGTTACCCAAACAAGCACTATTACGATCATTGTTCGTACACATCATGTACCGAACTCAGGAGGCCTCGACGGACCTTACACGAACCACACCTGTTCGTACACATCATGTACCGAACTCAGGAGGCCTTATTTGTCCCTGCCGGCCACAAACATCGTTCGTACACATCATGTACCGAACTCCAGAGGCCTCGTCAGACCCTACCTGGATCACACACCTTGTCCGTACACATCATGTACCGAACTCCAGAGGCCTCGTCAGACCCTACCTGGATCACACACATTGTTCGTACACATCATGTACCGAACTCCAGAGGCCTCTTCAGACCCTACCTGGAACACACACACACACATCAACACGACACAACTCAAAATCATCAAATGTCAAGCCATTCCACATTACACCGAAATGTACAATCAAGTATGTAACCAAAACAACACAAACATCATGATCATCACAACAACTCAACAATGACCAACCACGCCTGGCACAAACTTAGATGATTTGCACATCGACCTGATTCCACCATGTTAACTAAGTGAAGGTATTATCGTTACAATCAATTGTTAAGTAATAATCAATTCATACGAAGCATATACGAAATTAAACCAATGCATCACAAACATAATACGACGTCCCTATTGAAAAACACGATTCGTATAGTAAAACACTTGCCTTAATAACCGCTACGAATACTCAGAAGAACACGGTTCGGCCAGGAAGCTCGGACCGAAGAAGACAACGAGCGGATGGGTTCCGACTCGAGTTCTTCACAAGAATTTCGTCCTAAGTCATATCAATGATAAATCAACAATCGTGCGATGAATAATAATCGCCTGGCCCAGACCCCCTCTAAGACCTTTTGTCGGACACCTTCAAGGCGTCGACTAAGAACTCAACCAAAACGACTAATCAATAGAATCCAACCGTGGAATAACAAGGGAAATGATATAATACATCTGAATAATCATCAATCCATCATAATCCTAAGTTAAATCGGATTAAACGGACAATTCGAACAAAATCCCCAATTTTCAAAAACTAGATTTTTAGGAAATCTAACCTTGATTCGGTCGATCGGAGGATGTTACGGGATGATTGATTGAAGTTACAAACTCAAGAACTTCGTGGATTGAATGTATGACAACATGCCTCCATGCTCCATAAGTCTCGAACCGCGGAAGAGGAGGAAAGAAGTGAGAAAAATGAGTGAAACCCGACTGCTTTGCCATATTTATACCCCTGCCGGACACGGCGCAGCAAACGGCCCAGACCAGCGCCGGGTGTCTCGGCCGTGTCTCGGCAGGCTGCTGGTCCTGGCCGACCCGGCGCAAGACACGGCCCAGGCGGCACCGTTTCGGGGCCGTTTCGCCTGGTCAGGCGGCCATGACTCGGTCGATCCGGCCGGTCGAAAAATCCGAACTCGGACACGAGCGTGGCAGAAAGCACGGTTACGAAGTACTCATAAAGGCGAATCCGAACCGAGAGAACACATGATTTCGACCACCCGAAGGCTCGAAATTCGACAGCGGAAAGTAATTACCCCGAACTTTGGGAAATTAAGAAAATGGCCCAAAACGTCCGAAAATCACGATACGTGATCGAATAACCAAACCAAAGCTCGCAACATGAAAAATAACATCCAATGAACTTACGAGAAACTCGAACCAACAGTTTCGGACGAGATTCGAAAGAATCGAACTCAAGTGCGGAAAAGTCGCTAAAAAGCACGGAACTCAACAAAACGACACATAAACGAACTCGGACGTCGAAAAGTGCAGAATTAAACATTCTCAGAATGACGAAACGGTCGCAAGCGAGTCGTCAAAACGGACTTCTGCTGAAAAAGAAAAATTACCAAAAATCGAAAATTGCGGATATTACAAGTAATGCATTGTAGGTCTTCTCGTAGGAGAAGTTTTTAAGTTGTTATTCTTCGTCGAATTGTCGAATAATCTAATATTATATAATTATCGTACTTGTACTTGCACCATTTTGCCAACCCCTTCGAGGTGGACATGTGTTTTATGTTCAGGATCCAGAGGAGCGGGAAAACAACCATAGGGGAAATATCATGACGAGGGTGCACAGTGATGTTGGTTGTCCAGACAAGTTCTTTCAGTTGGTGTTCGTATTTGAATAAGTACTTGTTAGCCATAGTATACAGTATAAACAGCATAGAAAAGCGGGGGTTGAATAAGTTGTATCCTCTTTCGAAGTTTGTTTGTGTAGCGGAAGTCTAAGATTAAGTTTCTGTAAATACAGCAACTGAGCGGTCTCCTGTTAGCTTGGTGCTTATAGGGTTTTAGGATAAGTATACTAAAATTACACAGACAAAGAGAAAATAGTAAAGACATTAAGTAAAGGCACGTTGTTTAAAGTGGTTGAGGTAAACCCCTCTATGTCCTTTGGTCCTCCATACGAGTAAGTAAAGACGCGTTGTTTAAAGTGGTTTGAGGTAAATCCTTTTATGTCCTTGGTCATCCACACGGAGTAAATAGTTTATTAACATCACGACGTACACAACTATATTATCTTAACTAAACTCGTCATTTGTACCATTCATACAGTTGATACAACCTACGGTAGCTTTGGTCGTTCAAGCAGATTGACTTGGGCTTATTCGACTTGCTTTTTCTCACAGTTAAATATTTGTCCTTAACGCTATTCGTCCCATCTGGTCGAATATAGCTTTGCTTAGTCCCACAGGCTAAGTAACTCAACGAAAGATTGTGTTATCACAAGTTCGAATAACAACTATAGGCTTGATGAGCTTTTGTTGTAGATGTGTTGTTCATGTTAAGGACTTGTATATTTCTTCTCTTCAAATGTCGTTGTATGCTTGAAGAAATATAATGCTCTTGTAAGCTTTCAGTATTTTAGTGTGTTCATCTTATTCCGAGTTATTCAAATGAGCAATGTCATCTTGCTTGGTACAATTTATAACCTTAGAAAAAAATCCATTATAAATGTAGTCGTTGGCTGGTTGGTGAGATTGAGACAGCTCTAATTGGCGGCTTCAAAATGCTTTGAATTAAAGGCAATTCGCATTTAATACTTCAGACATCCTCTCTGACTTACATTAAACTCTCTTTTGTCTATAGTCTCTTCGGCCACATTAAATGTTGTCCTATCAGCATTAAATGCTACTTTAACCATTGTTATGAATAAAGAATGTTTGATTCTCAAAGATTTAATGTTTGTTCAGTCCTGTTGGTTTTGTGTTTGACTTTTCCTAAGTAAAACACCTACAGCATTGTTTGTTGTTGCCAACGTCCTGCTTGTTGTATCTTTAAGGATAAGATGTAGGATTTGGCTCTTGGCTCGTTGTATGATCTTGCGCTGTATGGACAGGTTATACGTAGAATAAGCCTAGTATGAACTATACTAGTAAGGTTTTATCATTTTTCCTAACAATGTTGTTGGCCACTAAGTATACTGGATACAGCTTGGAAAGTGTTTTAAACAACAAGGCATGCGGTTTTAAATACGAGTGCATAGCGGAAGTCTTAAATACGATGAGATTCTTTGAGGATACTGACAACTCGATGTCTGATGTATACTTAAATAATCACAGTTAATTAAAACAGTAAAAGCAGAAGGTAAATAACACAATATTTAAAGTGGTTCGAGGTAAACCCCTCTACGTCCACTGGTCCTCCACACAGGAGATATAAAGATCTTAGCTTTCAACCGTTCACACAGATTGGTTTGAGCTAACACTTTGACTGGCTTCTTCACACACAATTTTGAAGCTTCGTCTTCTTCAATGCAAGTCCTTCACACACATTTCGGGAGTAGCAAATATTCCTCAGTCCACACAGGGCTGATGTGAGTTTGTTCAAAGAAGAATAGGGTTTGAACAACAGCTATGACTTTCTGGGCTTTAAGCTGATGATGTGTTGTTCAAGGTTTGAGCACTGTATATCTCTTCTATCTGAATAGCAGAAAAGCTTAGGGAGATATGTTTTGCTCTGAATATTTCTTGTAAGCTTTGTTCGTTTGTAAGTCATGAATAATCTGTAGATTTTCAGTCGTTCTTTCGTTGTTGATGATCTTCAAACTCTAGAGATATATATAGCCTCTGAAATATATCCGTTTGAAATATATCCATTGAGCAAGATTCTGCGACAACTAATATTTGACTGAGCTCCGGATATTGCGGGATTTGAAGATCTTCTGACTTACAGTATTTAAATACTTTATCCTTTAGTATTTACATACTTCTTTATCAACGAGACTTGACTTCTAGCGAATACTGAAGATTCCTTCTTGTCCTGTTGAGAGCTGTATGGAAGGATCACTGTATTGATATTCGATACATCTTCCATACTTTAGCTTTGCGGGACTCTTTTCTGTATGATCAATATACTGTATGGTTGGGACTTCGAGAAGTCTTGATCTGAGTTTGATACTTGATCGACTTTTCGTCTGACTAGAGGTGGTATTCGGGATTTGGCATATTGTCAAAACATTACGACAACACGATCGATCTGAGGTTTGTTATCAGTGCATCGATCTGAGTTTTGTTATCGACAATTTCCCCTTTTTGATAATTTGCCAAGTCTATCGAGTCTTCCTTATTGAAACCTTATGATGTTATCGAACATCTTTGATGATGCAAAACTTTGACACTTAACGGTTTGAAGTAGAGCGGACTTCTTGGTCTTCTTTAGAATATTACGGCCTTGATTTTGGCTTAACATTAGAAGCTGCTCTTGAGCAAGTTCGGCTTTTATCAAAAGAATGTTACATTGAAAAACTTATGATTGGCGCGAGCACAATCTAACATTGTTTTCTAGATGCATACAACTTAAACTATGAACTTTCCATGAGACAAGTTCTTACATCTTGTGTATGAGATAGGTTTCATAATATGAATACGGTAAAAATAAATAAAGTGATTGTAAACATATAAGAACATAGTAGATTACGAGTTGTAATCTTTCAAGACAAGCAAATATTTTATTGATCTTTGAAATAGAGTACAAAGATTCTTATTTTGAATGTAAAATTACAATCTAATAATACACTAAGGTACTCGGCTCCTAAAGTCGAGTGTCTCCATGGTCGCTAGGAAGGGTCATTCTTGGTGTTTCTCCACGATTTGGTGAGAGTCCTTGTCTCAGTGCGATAAATTGCACGTCCTTGGAAGATTTATCAAAGACTAGGATCCAGTCTTACGGATGGGTCACCAAGTCACCTTTTCGATGCTTTGACTTCGTCTGCTGCTGTAGCCAGAGCATTCCATCTACCAGCTTCATCTTAAATTCCTCTGCGGCTTCTTGTACCTTTTTGCATCTGTTGAATAAAGTGGAATCCCTGATAAGTATAACGAAGTATCTTAACAGTTCATTTCTCCTCTAGTCTTTGATCTCTGTAGCGGTAGGTTGTGATGCAGGAGGTTCACGATACGGCTTTCGGACAAGGCTTTTCGAATGACTTGGGATCACAGGTCTGGTCTTTCTCCTGTATCCTCACGCTCGGTGTTGAGATACGGGCTATGTCAGTAGTGATGGAGTCTTCAAACGGAGATAACAACTCTTTCTCTTGCTCCAAGCTCATTCTCCTGGCGGCTTCCCTTGCTTCTTCCCCCTTTTTGGCATCATCAAGGTATGACACCTTTTCATCAAGACGTTCCAAGATCTCCAGAGCGGCATCTTGTTTCGTCTCCATATTTGACATTCTCTCAACAAGGGAGGAGAGCACACTGCAACATATCTTTTATATTCTTGTCATGGGCGCGCGATTGGGAAGCTAGTTGGATTAGAGCGGATGCGGTCTTGGACTCAGATACGCGGAGTTTCGATTGCTCTTCTCTCAGGATCCTGTCTTGCTTCTCTTGCAGATTGCTCAGGGCTTGCTTGAAGACCTCTGGCAAGACAGTGAAGGCTTCGACTACTCGAGAGACTTCATGCTTTAATCGATATTTCTTCAACGCGGATGTAAAGCCAATCAAAATCCTTTTATGCGAGTGTAGAGCATTGGTGTGTCTGAATAAATACGATTTGGAGGCGAAGAGCACGTAATCGCTCTTTTCTTGTTTGATCTGCGGGGAGAGTTAGGGTGGCGAAGTCCTCGACTCCATTTAACCTTCTCAAATTCACGTCGGGCGTGAAGTGAGTTGGACATCCTCGGGTATAGTACCGTCGTCGGATTCCAAGGCGGTTGATGGGGTAGGAGTAAGCTGTTTGGAGTTCGGCGGCGGGGTGCGTCATCCTCTGTTTAGTAGTTTACGTAGACATAGATACGGGAGGGATCAATTCCTCTGGTGTCTCTCGGCACCCGCCTATTCGGCGAGAGGGTGATTCCTCTTCTTTGGAAGGCGCGTGATTCTTACCTTGGCGATGGCGAGGCTTGGGTGCCAGCGTCTACCCCAGTGCTCGGCTAGTCAAACCGATTCCCATTACGGAGGACAATAGGGATCGGCGAATGATAACGCAAATCTTAACATGCGGGGATGCTTGAAGGTGGTTGCTCGAGATGACCCGGTTCGCTCGGGTGATTGACCGCATGCGATGACGATGGACAGCGGCGCAATGAGGATAGCAGGAGGCAATTGGCTTATGGAAGTTGTCAAGTTACACCCACCGATATTCGGCGGATTACTGTGAGATGCCTACTTGGGATCAGGTGAAGGAGTTAGAAAAGATATTTGCGGGGATTAAGCGTCCGATGGCCAGAAAAGTTGATCGCCCGGTATTTTCTAAGCTGAGGAGGCTTTCGGCCAGTGGGAGGCTGTTCGACTGAGGATCATAATCTTGTTGGATGGAATTCAGATTAATAATGGAAGCACAATATTGTCCTCGTCCAGTTAGAGAGGCTAGAGTCCGAGAGTTTTTCCCCTCGCAGAGTTCGGAGGCATCTGCGACAGACATAATCAAGACCTTTAATCACCAACTGACCTGTGTGCGACACTTGGTTAGGACCGAGGCAGAAAAGATTTTCCATTTCGACATACGGATGAAGCTGGAGATTCAGCAGTATATGTCAGATTCAAATGTATTACTTTGCGACAGTATCAGGACAAAGCACTGGCCTACGACATGAAAGAGGTGGCGGTGGAGAAATCCATGGAAGCAAAGAAGCAGAAAGTGTCTGGAAACTTCACGGAGAATAGGATTAGTGGGCCCCGCAAGGGCCAGTCTTCAATTCATTCATCTAGGAGACCTCCGCATCCTTCCCGAGGCAGAAAGAAGTTCCGGACAACATCACTTGATTTCGAGCGCGGCAAAGAAATGTTATAACTGTGGTGAAGCAGGGCATGTTCGGCGTGATTGCTACGCACCTTCTGTGACCTATCTCGAGTGTGGACAGGAAGGCCATCGTGCGACTTTTTGTGGAAATGTGACTAGATCTATTGGTACTCTCACTTCTGCACCGGTTCCGAAAGAGACAAGTGTGAACCAGACACAGCAAAGTGGTTTCCAGCAGCGGAATGTTGGGAAAAGAGGCGTCGATCTTTGGAGTCCGTTCCTCCGCGCCTTTACGAGATGAGGAGGTCAGACAATCAGAACACTGCTGTTGCATCAGGTACGATTCAGATCCTTTTGCAACCAGTTAGTGTCTTATTCGATTCAGGAGCTACACATTCTTTCATATCACTAAATTGTGTTAATCGTTTGAAAATCTCGTGTTTATATGATTGTGACCTTATGTTGTGGGATTACCGAGCGGAGAGAGAATTGTGGGAACCCTAAAAACTAGAGATTTTCCGGTGCTATAGGAGGAGAGATTGGCCATCAAATCTTATTGTGGTCGACATCCATGGTGATGATTTAATTCTCGGAGACGATTGGCTCAATCGTTATGGGGCTATTTTGAATTACTGAAGAAAGTTATTTCTGTGATTGCTGATGACTGATCTGAACATTTATTCAAAGGATGGAGACCAGGAAGCTTAGGAAAATTGATCAAAGCCATGAAAGCAGTTAAATTGCTAAAGCAGGGTTGTCACGGATTTTGGTGTTATGCCATGAAGAAAGAAGGAGTAGAGCTCTCATCTATTCTAGTTGTGAACGAATTCTCAGACGTATTCCCTGACGAACTACCTAGGTTACCTCCGCGAAGAGAAGTAGAGTTTAATATCGAATTAGAGCACAGGCCGCACCTATTTCGAGCACCATACCGTATGGCGCGATTGAGAAGTATGAACTAAAGAAGTAGCTTGAGGAATTATTGCAGAAGGGTTACATTCAACCTAGCGTTTCTCCTTGGGGAGAACCTGTTCTCTTTGTCCGAAAGAAAGATGGATCCCTCCGATTGTGTATCTACTATAGGGAGCTAAACAAGGTGACGATCAAGAATAAGTATCCAGTACCTCGGATCGATGACTTGTTTGACCAATTGCAGGGGGCAAGGGTATTCTCGAAGATCGACTTGAGATCAGGATAGCATCAATTGAGAATTAAGAAATCGGATATACCGAAATCTGCTTTCAGATCCCGGTACGGGCGCTATGAATTTGTGGTGATGCCATTCGGACTTACCAATGCTCATGCGGTATTTATGCAGTTGATGAATCGGGTATTCTTAGAATACTTGGATAAATTCGTGGTCGTTTTCATTGATGACATCTTGATCTATTCGAAAGACCCAGAGGAGCATGCAGAGCATTTGTGTATCGTTTTGAGTACTTTGAGGAATGAACAACTTTAAGTGAAACTTTCTAAATGCAAGTTCTGGCTTAAAGAAGTAACCTTCCTTAGGCATGTGATATCAGCTGACGGAGTTCAGGTAGACCCAAAGAAAGTCGAAGCAATCTTGGAATGGGAATCTCCTAATAACGTGAAAGAAGTCCGAAGTTTCTTAGGACTTGCTGGATATTATCGCCGTTTTGTAGAAGGATTTTCCAAAATTGCTCGTCCGCTTACTCAGCTGTTGCAGAAGACTCAGAAATTCGTGTGGAATGAGAAATGCTAGGCTAGTTTTGATGAACTTAAGAGAAGACTGACGAGAACGCCTATACTAGCGTTACCAGATGGAACTGATGGATTCATGGTATATAGCGATGCTTCAAATCGAGTGCGTTGCGTGTTGGTGCAAAGGATAGGGTGATTGCCTATGCCTCTCGGCAGTTGAAACCATACGAAGTAAATTACCCGACTCATGATTTGTAGTTAGCAGTTGTAGTCTTTGCCTTGAAGATTTGGCGACATTATTTATGCGGCCTCATTGTCAGATATTCACAGCTCATAAGAGCCTCAAGTATATTTTCAGTTAGAAGGAATTAAACATGAGGCAGAGAAGGTGGCTGGAATTGATCAAGGATTACGACCTGGAAATCCTCTATCATCCAGGTAAAGCGAACGTGGTAGTTGATGCACTGAGCCGCAAACCTATTTCTCTTCGAGTGTTGGAAGTGCTTATGTCCCAAACCAGCATTCAACAAGAACTGATTCGTGAAGGAATCGAAGTATGGCCACAAGGAGTCCAAGGGAATCTGTGTTTGATGGAACTAACTTCGTCATTGGTCAAAGAAATTAAATCTAAGCAGTTGGATGATTCTCTAATTCTTCGATTATGTGATGAAGTAAACAAAGGGAAGGCCCCAGGATTCGTGATATAGGATGATGGAGTTTTGAGATTTTAGAGTCGATTTTGCATCCCTGATGATGATGTTTTGAGACAGACAATCTTGAAGAAAGCTCACAGCGCGCCCTATTCTATTCACCCGGGCACCAGTAAGATGTATAAGGACCTAAAACAAAATTTCTGGTGGGGAAATATGAAGAAGGACGTAGCGGAATACGTTTTGAAATGTTTAACTTTGTCGGAGTTAAGGCCCGAACATCGGCTTTGTCGGGATGTTAAAGCCACTTTCGATTCCTGAGTGGAAGTGGGAGGATATATCGATGGACTTCATCACCAATATGCCAAGAACCAAAACGGGAATGAACATGATTTGGGTTATAGTTGATCGACTAACCAAGCCGGCTCATTTCCTGGGTATTAAAGACACTTGGGGACCCGAGAAGTTAGCACGAGTGTTTATTACGGAGATAATCCGATTACATGAAACACCGTAAACCATTATTTCGGATTGAGATGGTCGCTTCGTGTCGTATTTTTGGAAGACAATTCACAAGGCCTTGGGAATCGAGCTGAACTTTAGCACGACCTATCATCCTCAGATGGACGGTCAGTCCGAAAGGACTATACAGACAGTAGAGGATATTCTTAGAGCTTGTGCCTTAGATTGGTCAATTGATTGGGAGGTTCATTTGTCGTTGATTGAATTCACCTACAACAATAGTTAGTATGCTTCCATTAAGATGGCACTGTTTGAAGGGTTGTACGGAAGAAGATGCAGATCACCCCTGTGTTGGGATGACTCTTCTGACTATATCGGGACGGAACCAGAATTGATAGTCCAGACCCAAGAGAAGGTAGCCCTGATTCGCGAAAGGCTGTTAACTGCCCAGAGTCGATAGAAGTCTTATGCAGATGTGCGCCGTCGCCCGTTGGAGTTTGAGATTGGGGACCATGTACTATTGAAGGTTTCTCCTACCCAGGGAATTTTCCATTTTGGGAGGAAAGGGAAAGGATATTTGGGGAAATCATTTGAATGTAGAACTTGATAAGAAGAACTACTCACGGAAGAACGAGAATCGTAGAGGTGAATTAACCTAAAACTAGATTGATCATGATTATCTCGTTATGTATCATTGTAGAGACCGTACCAAACATTTGAGATGATAATCGGAATTAATGTATGGAGCTTAATGTTATGATAAACATCTTTGGAATTGTAGACACTGGCTTTGTGCCCCATCGTGATCTCGTGAATTTACATACCTTTTTTCAAACTTAGTATTTGTCGGGAGATAGGACCGAGAGCCGATCGTTCATTATTGATAACTCGATTATAACTTAGGGCGTTCGGTGCTCGTGCGTTAGTTTTGTGAGGTTGTTTAATTACTTGTTATTTCCTTGTACAAGGTTATCGATCGAGGAGCGGCGACCTTCAGACGTGTTGACATTCGTTGGAATATTTAGTTCTTGCCATCTTTGAGGCAAGTATCGTATTTGAAAATTGTTAATATTGGAATTTTTGATCATGCATACAGTTTATTCATGTTGTTGAACATGAGTTTAGTTCCTTTAAATTATCATGGTATTCGTTATTGATTTCTTGAATGTTCATGTTGATGGACATTGATTTGGCATATGTATATGCATGGTTTGTGTTTGTGTATGTTGTGATGATCCGAAGGGATCGAGCGATCTATCTTGAGGAGCCTTTGGATCGGATGTCCACCATGCGTTGGTCCGCGGGATCACCATGAGGATCTATCTTTGAGCGTTGGATCGTACGACGGGTTTTCCACCATGCGTTGGTCCGACGGGATCATCATGTGGATCTATACTGAGGGCGTTGGATCGTTAGATTATCCTGTGTTGTGTTGATGGAATCACGAGGATTCGCATTGTTGGATTCCAGTGGCAGAAGTCTATTTTATGTAATTTATGATGCATTGTTGTTGCATATCCGATTTATGTATTATGATACTTGTACTAGCATCGTTTTGCTAACCCCTTCGGGGGTGGACATTTGTTTTGATGTTCAGGTAGCCGAGGAGCGGGGAAGCAACCACAGTACCGACATGATGATGAAGTGGCTCAGTGATGTAGATTGATGTTGTCTTGTTTTATAGTATATTTTCAGTACTCGAGTACGCGTATTTTTTTGGTGTTTGGAATGCTTGTAATAATGGACTCATTTGAATTGTTGAATTGGTTTTGAATTATAACCTTAATGGTACTTTGGTATTATTTTCCGTATTTCTCAAATTAGCCTTGTAAATTCTTATATAAAGGACTTACGGCACTGTAATTATTCCAAATATATCAGGGTGTTACATGACCGTTCAGTCTCAGATGAAGACTCCGGGGATAAAGGAGTCTGCCCTTGTGATTTCTTCTGGACCTCGGAGGTATAAGAATAAGAAGAAAAAGACCAAGAAGTGGACGGGACCACAAGTCGAGGACCTTAAGGGTATGGGCAAGGACCCGATGGTTCCAAAGAGAAAGAAGAAAGACGCTTGTCTCAAGTGCGGTGGTGGGCCCTTTGGGCTAGAGAGTGTCCTATTCTTCATGGCACTTGTACAAAACTTTTAGTTTTGGAAACAAATTGTTACGCTCTTGTATTTTCTACTTCTGAATCTTTGGATTAAGTGCTAGTTCTCATATTTGTACCATGAATCAGGATCTGGAACAAAGTAGGAAGCTTGGAGCTGGGGAAGTGATGATTATTGTCGGAAGCGGGCATAATGTCGAGGCAACTGACATAGGATCACTTCTTTTGGGTTTAGAATCCGGCTTTTGTTTTAACTTTAGAAGATGTACTTGTTTTGCCCAAAGGGCATAAGAACATTGTATCCATTCCGGTCATGGATCGAAAAGGCTTTTCATTTTTCATTGGTGATGGTTCCTGCAAAATTTATTTTAGAAATAAACTCATGGTCACTGCTACATTGTTAAATGGACTGTATCATCTAAACCTTAGTAACAAATTCATTGTGAATATTATGACTAGGGAGCATGGTAGGATGAAACTAATCATGTTTTGAAATGGCATCTTATACTTGGGCCTGTTGGTCAGACCACGGTTTACAAAATGGAAAAGGATGGACTTATGGGTCCATTGGGATCGGATCTTTTTCCTACTTGTGAATCTTGCCTTAAAGGCAAAATTTCACAGGAACTTTTGAAAGATCCGCTGATAAACTGGGATTAATCCATACCGACGTATGTGGTACTTTGGAAGCATCAGGTGACAGATATCAATATTTCATTACGTTTACGGATGATCATACTAGGTATGGTTATGTATACTTAATGAAACATAAATCTGAGGCCTTTGAGAAATTCCAGGAATTCAAGGCCCTAGTCGAGAAACAAACTGGAAATCATATCAAAGCACTTCGGTCGGACCTAGGTGGCGAGTATATGAGTATGGAGTTTGACGAGTTCCTTAGGGAACATGTAATAGTATCACAACTAACACCTCCAGGTACTCCTCAGTTAAATGGTGTGTCAGGAAAAAGGAACCGGACCTTGTTGAACATGGTCTGTTCCATGCTAGGCTATACTCACTTACCAATTTACCTGTGGGGGTATGCACTCCTGAATGCCAATTATATCTTGAACAGATGTCCTTCCAAATCCGTTCTTAAAACTCCACATGAGATGTGGGAGGGCAGGAAACCAAGTCTTAATTACATTAGGATTTGGGTATGTCCCGCCTATGTCAAGAAGACTAAGGTGGAAAAGTTGGAAACGAGGTCTGCGAAGGGACGTTTCATTGGATTCCCATCTTGGATGATGGGTTATATATTCTACATACCCAAAGATCGAAAGATTGTTATTGCTTTGCGAGCACACTTCCTGGAAGATGAGTTCATTCAGGAAGACGGAGCAGGTAGAAGTATTTCTTTAGAAGAATATAATGAAATTCCTAAGGAGACACATGTGCAAGAAATTGGAACCGAACCTTCTGAAACACAAGTACAACCACCTCGTAGGTCTAGTAGGGTGTCTCATTTACCTGAGAGGTATGGTCCTGTTCACCTGGAGGTGCTGGGTCTCCATAAGGTTCCAAGTGATAGCCAAGAGACCGATCCCGCAACCTATGACCAAGCGATGGTGGATGTGGACTCTGTGATATGGACTGTAGCAGTCTTCACGTAGTTGGGACCTTCGTTTTAACGAGGCAGTCATAGAGTTTGACTTCGTGCAAAATGAAGAGGAACCTTTTGTATACAAGAGGGTTAGTGGGAGAAAGATCGCACTCTTAGTACTATATGTAGATGTCATTCTATTAATAGGAAATGATGTGGGAATGCTCAATTCTGTGAAAGCTTGGCTTTCGAGTAATTTCTCCATGAGACTTGGGAGAAGAAACCTATATTCTTGGGATTCGACTCTACTAGGATAGAGTGAAGAGAATGATAGGTGTTTCCCAAGCACTCTATATAGATAAAATCTTGAAGCGATTTAAGATGCATGATTCTAAAAGAGGGTTTCTACCGATGCGACGTGGAATAAAATTGTCCTTGAAGATGTGTCCTCATAGTGAGGAACAATAAAAGGAAATGAGTAATATACCATAAGTTTCGGCAGTGGGTAGCCTAATATATACTTTATTATGTACGAGACCTGACATCGCGCATGCTGGAAGCGTGGTAAGTAGGTTTCGGGCTAACCCAGTTAGGGAACATTAGACCGCCGTAAAGAACGTTCTCAAGTACTTTAGAAGGACTAGAGATCTGGTTCTTAAATATCGTGGTGGAGAACTGAATGCCGTGGGATTTACTGAATTGGACTTCCAAGGATAGAAAGACGATTCGATGTCTACTTGTGGATACATATTTACTCTTAATGGAGGAGCACTATCTTGGCATAGTGCCAAGTATAGTGCGACTGCTAATTCCAACTATTAGGCTGAGTATAAAGCGGCCTTAGAGGCCTCCAAAGGAAGGATTTAGAAGTTATGGGGTAAATTTCACGTGACACCTTGTGTTGCGCTGCCAGAGCGGTAGCACAGGCCTAGAAGCCGAGGTTTCACAACAGTAACAAACATATTGAGAGAGAGTATCATCTTGTAAGAGAATTTTTTCGCAAGAGATACATTGAGCCGCAGAGAGTAGACTTGGCCGACTACGTCGCTGATCCACTAACCAAGACACTTCCTCAGATTAGCTAGGAGAACATGGGTATTAGATACCATAGTGTGTGGCATTGAGTGCAAGTGGGAGATTGTTAGGAGTATGCCCTCAAATGCCACTCATAGGAGTTTGAGTGAGGGCATTGTACTTGCTATTATGTAATTCATTATCATAAGGCAAATAGATGTTTCTTTATTTACTGGTAGTTACTGCCATTCCTAACTTGTAAATATACATATAGAAACTAGTCCGTGTATTTGAGAGAAAAATGTTCCACTCCTTATTGAATAAGGGGGTCGGCACTAGAAAGGTTTATAGCTCAAATACTTAATCGTTCGCAAGTCGATGAAACTTGACTGGGCGTTAAGTTTATGTGAAGACTTGTATGATGTGTTCTTTGACATGGAGAGTGCCTGTAGAACACTAATGGTTAGTGGGAGCACACGTTATAGGTATGCTAATTAGATTAGTATACTCGAACCGACTGACCCTCGATTCGTCACACGGATTTCACTCTGGGACAGTCAATGATGGAATCGAAAGGTTGTGATAGGTATTCGTGAACCTTCAACTTGAGGATTTAGTAGGGATGTGCCTGTGACGTCAAGATTTTCATTAGAGTAGTTCGACCCTGTAAACCGGATGGCGGGGGTCAACCTCGACGTGCATCTTGATGGGTAAGTAGCAGGTCCTACTGAATACCAAGATAGAATTCTTTCTCCTGTTAGTGAACGGGTTATATGTCTTATGCGGTTATTGGCAGATGAGATCATAAGTCTTTGGCCAAAGCATTGGAGTTAGTTGTATTAGATACACAAGATCTCAATGATCTAGATTTGCATTAATTCATACATAGCGTCAAGTACAGATAGGGTTTGACTGACCGTGGCCCTATAACTTGATCGGGATATTTGAAAGAAGGTTTTATCATTATCTTGGTATTCAGCGACAGAATGGTTATTGAATGATCCCAATCATTCGTTCTCATTTTAAGTACAGTGTAGGCCGCGAGTGGCTAGGTGGTCTTACTACTCTTTGGTCCCTCTCATTCTTGTTGAGATGGACCTCAGAGTCGTCTTGATAGGATTGGCAGCGGAATGAATCAAGCTTATTCACTCATTATGAATACTAGATATTGGATATCAAATTAATTGGGACATTGGATGTCTAAATTGATTTATTGGATACATTAATTTACGACTAATGAATTAAATAAATTACTGGGTGATTAATTTAATTCATAAATATAATTATTTCTTGGAGAAATTAATTCTGTTATTATGTATTTGATTTGTTTAATTAATTGGATTAATTAATTGATATAAATACATCGGAACGGAATCGGTGTTTATCTGTTTGAACTCATGGGAGTCCGGAACGAACCGAACTCTTTGATTCCCTTCTAGATGGCCGCCCCCCTTATCTTCCACCTAATGTGGTGTAAGACTTCATGATTTAAATATCATGAATTGTTTTATCAAAGGGAACATGGAATCTCCTTTTAATTTAGTAAAGGTGATTTGATGAGTTGTAGAATGAAGAATAAAAAGAGAAGACAAACTCTCCCTTGCCATTCATTATATTCATCCGTGAGTTGCGTGTGTGAGAGAGAGAAAATTATTTTCTCAATAGTTTTCATCTTCTTCTTCTTTTGTTCTTGGCTGTTCTTGGAGAAAAATCAAGAAATAAAAGAGAGATAATGAGTTATACACTTAGAGTGTTATAATCACAATAGAAATCTTCATCATCCTAGCTCTAGCCGTATCCTTGGAGGATAGCAAGGTGATCGTCGTTCCGTTCGTTTCTACGGTGCATGGCAAGTAGAGACGGTGTGCTTTCGGCGTTGGATCATCCAAGAGCTTGGAGCGGATTGGATCGTAGGGAAATCATCTAAAGCTTGGGGAATAGCTCAAGAGAAGGACACCATTTAAATCAACGGACTACAAGGGTATGTTTCTTGTATCTCTTATGTTTCGTTTAATATTCGTATATGCGTAGCTCGATCGATCCTCGTAGGGATTCGGATCGAATTAATTTTCATTTTACCGCTTCCGCTGGGCCTTCGTTTTAGGCACCGAATCCCAACAATTGCGACCGCTTCCTATTCCAGAATGGAAGTGGGAGGATATTACTATGGACTTCATTACCAGTATGCCTAGGACCCGGACTGGAGTGAACATGATTTGGGTCATTGTTGATCGACTAACCAAATCTGCTCATTTTCTGGGTATTAAGGATACTTGGGGACCGGAGAGGCTAGTAGGGCTGTCTATGTAACACCCCTGATATATTCAGGAATATTACAGCACCGTAAATCCTTTACGTAAGAATTTACAAGGCTGAAGAAGCGCAATGACAATAACAAATACCAACTTATGAAATTACTGAAATAAAATACAACAGTCTTGTTCAATATCGAGAATACAATTATCCAATGAAGGGTTATTAATACATCACCAAAATCAAGCGTCTTAAGCGGCGGCCTTTTCGAGTACTTATTGAAATAACCAACAAACAACGAACAATAAAACCCGGCCGGAACATCACTATGCACCCTGCGTCGTCATGCGGCTCCGGTGGTTGTTTCTCCGCTCTTACGGATCCTGAACATAAATAAATGTTCACCCCCGAGGAGTTAGCACAACGATGCTAGTACAAGTACAATAATCATACAACGGTGATATAATCAACAATTATATCGTAACAAGTTTCTCCAACGAGAAAATATCAACAACACATATCATATCATATGATTTCCAACATGCGATGGTATTCCAGCGATCCAGTACCGGCTATAGATTCCCATGATGATCCCGTCGGACCAACACATGGTGGAACTACCATCCCGATGATCCAGCGCACACAGCTATAGATTCCCATGATGATTCCCGTCGGATCAACGCAAGGTGGACATATAATCACAACACATTTACACAATACAATCACATCATAACTGTCATAATATAAACAATTCTAATTAGAGTACTTGCCTCGGTTCGTTGACAAGAATAAAACTTCCACGAATAACGTCCTAATTGAGATATCGGTCGCTCGAACAACCTTAAATAACACAATTACCAATAATCCGTTCAATACACGTATCAAACACGAATATAACGAACTCAAAACGTCGATACGATTAAACCAAAATCATTGGGGCATTATATCGAACACTTTGTGGCCAAACTTCGATTGTTTATAACCAAACCTCAAAAATACCAACATCAAATCCCCAAGAAGTGTTTCAAACCAACAAAACATCTTCAATACGATCAATAATCAATATGAATATTGAATTCGTGATTACAACAACGATTAATCGAAAACCCCAAATCGACTCAATATTCAAAGTGTTCTTGAATAATCCTTCAATAATCGAAGAATAATCAAACATGTCCATAATCATGTGTATATCACTTCATACAACATGATCTTAACATCAAAACATCATATCTCAATACAAAATCGAAATCGAGGTTTGATGAATATTACCTTTGAAGATCCAAGTACTTTAATCCGATGAAATCGCGTTAGATCCACAATCCGAGCTTCACGATGGAAAGGAGATGAAGAAAAACAAATACTCAAGTGATAGATGATGGGAAGTCTCCCCCCTCAAGCCCTCTCTCTCGTAAGGTGGATGAAATGAGAAAAATGAGTGAATCTCGCTGAAAAACGCAATTATAGTGTTGTTTGCCTTGTGTGTGCAGCCTGAGGCCAAATCTGCCGCGGTGACTCGCGGTGTGCCGCGGCACAAGGTACGAGCAGGTTTGGCCGAAAATGCAGCACGAGTGTGCCTCGGCGAGCAGGTGTGCAGCGGTGACTCGGCGGTGTCTGCGGCCTGTCGGCATGTGCCGCGGCACAAGGTGCAGTGCTCGGCAGCTGGAAAATGTGTGTGCCGCGGCGCACACTCCTTGTCGTGGCCCACACCCCCTTAGGTCCAAAATGATGAAAAATGATCGGGAAGAGAATAAAAGCGGTAGGAATCAATATTTGGGAAACAATAACATGAAATGGAAATACGGAAACCCCAAGCGGTGGTTCCAAGCAATGATTACAAGAGTTAAGTTCGCCCAACAAAACACAATTTGAACAATGAGGAGATTAGAAATGACATGAACTCCAGCGTCAACATCGACTAATGAATCAATTATAACAATCAAGATAATACTCTTGTCTCGATTCGAGTAAGGTTGAAACAATGAACAATATTGATATCTGACTCGAAGTTATTAGAGCGTTATGAACATGGCACAATGACGGCGGCAATGCCAATCTGTATGCCAACTCTCCAACTCTCTCAAGGATTTCAAATGGTCGATATATCTCGGACTCACTTTCCTTTCCTTAGAAATGAAAGATTCCTCAAGTAGAAACCTTTAAAAGCACGTGGTCTCCGTCTTGAACTCCAAAGGCGGCAGCGTGCGTCTGCATAAGATTTACGCGACTCTTGGCGTTCAATGACCTTTCACGAATCAAGGCTATCTTCTCTCGAGTGCATACGATCAACTGCAGTTACTGTCGATTAAGTCGATGAATCATCCCAACATAGGGCGATCTACATCTCCTCCGTATAATGCCTCAAATGGTGCCATCTTAATGGAAGCATGCCAACTATTGTTGTAAGTAAATTGATCAACGGTAGATGAATTTCCCAATCGTTTGACCAATCTAAGGCACAGGCCCTTAGCATGTCTTCCACCATTTGAATGGTCCTTTTGGATTGTCCGTCAATCTGCGGGTGATAAGCTGTACTGAAGTTCAATTCGGTCCCCAAGGCCTTATGAACTGCCTTCCAAAAATGAGACACAAAATGGCCGTCTCGATCAAAAATAATGGTCTTCGGTGTACCATGCAATCGAACTATCTCCGAAATAAATACTCGTGCCAACCTCTCCGGTCCCCACGTATCCTTAATGCCTAGAAGCGAGTGATTTGGTTAAGCGATCAACTATCACCCAAATCATGTTCATTCTGTCTTGGTTCTCGGCATACTAGTAATAAAGTCCATCAATATGTCTTCCCACTTCCATTCGGGAATCGGAAGCGGCTTCAACATCCGGCCAGTCGTTGATGCTCGATCTTAACACTTGACAAGTCAAGCATTTGAAACATAGTCTGCTACATCTTTCTTCATGTTGCCCCACCGGAAATTTTGTTTCAAATCCTTATACATCTTCTTGGTGCCGGGTGGATAGAATAGGGCGGTGTGAGCTTCCTTCATAATCGTCTGTTTGAACATCGACATCGATACTTGAGTCGGTTCTGAAATCTCAAAACTCCATCATCATGAATTAGGAATCCGGGGGCCTTTCCCTTGATCACTTCATCACGTAACCGAATCATCAGAGGATCATCTACCTGACTAGATTTGATTTCTTTGGTTAATGACGAAGTTAATTCCATCACGCACAGTTGTCCTTGGACTCTTTGTAACCACACTTCAATTCTTTCTCTAATCATCTCTCGTTGAAGGCTAAGTTGGGAAGTCAGAGTCTCCAGCATCTGAATAGAAACAGGCTTGCGGCTAAGTGCATCTGCCACCACATTCGCTTCGCCTGGATGATACAAAATCTCCAAGTCGTAGTCCTTAATCAGCTCTAACCATCTTCTTTGTCACATGTTCAGCTCTTTCTGACTGAAGATGTATTTGAGACTCTTGTGATCAGTAAAGATCGGACAGTGAGTCCCGTACAAGTAATGTCTCCAGATCTTCAAAGCAAAAACTACTGCCGCTAGCTCTAAATCATGTGTTGGGTAATTTACTTCATAAGGTTTCAGCTGTCGTGAAGCATAAGCGATCACCTTCTCATTCTGCATCAATACGCATCCGAGTCCTTGGTTCGAAGCATCACTGTAAACTATGAATCCTCCAGTCCCCTGTGGAAGTGATAAAATTGGTGCTGTCGTCAATCTCTCCTTCAATTCATCAAAACTAATCTGACATGACTCGTTCCACTCAAACTTTTGAGTTTTGTGCAGGAGTCGAGTAAGTGGGCGGGAGATTTTGGAAAACCCTTCCACGAACCGACGATAATACCCAGCAAGTCCTAAGAAACTTCGGACTTTTTTCACGTTCTTTGGAGGCTTCCAATCCAAAATCGCTTCGATCTTCTGAGGATCTACTCGGACTCCTTCAGATGATACCACATGACCGAGGAACATTACTTCCTTTAGCCAGAATTCACACTTAGAGTTTGGCATACGGTTGCTCGCTTCTCAAAAGTTCTAATATAATCCATAAATCTTTGCGCATGCTCTTAGGAGCTCTTAGAATACACGAGAATGTCATCAATGAACACGACCACAAATTTATCCAAATATTCGATGAACACTCGGTTCATCAATTGCATGAATCACGGAGTGCGTTAGTGAGACCAAGCGGCATCACTACAAACTCATAATGTCCGTAGCGAGTTACGAGCGCGATTTGAACATCGATTCCTTAATCCTCAGCTGATGGTATCCTGATCTCAGATCGATTTTAGAAAACATTGTTGCTCCTTGCAACTGGTCAAACAGATCATCAATCTGTGGCAATGGATACTTGTTCTTAATCGTCATCTTGTTCAGTTCTCGATAGTCGATGCACAATCGAAGCGATCCATCCTTCTTTCGGACAAAAAAAACTGGCGCTCCCCATGGCGAAATGCTTGGCTGGATATAGCCTTTGTCCAGTAACTCCTTCAGCTGCTTTTTCAGTTCATACATCTCAGTAGGTGCCATACGATACGGCGCCTTAGAAATTGGTGTGGCTCCTGGTTCCAGCTCAATGGTAAATTCTACATCCCTTCGTGGAGGTAGTCCAGGTAACTCGTCAGGAAATACATCTGGAAATTCGTTCACAACAGGAATGGATGAAAGTTTCACAATTTCGTCTTCTTTCTTCATTGCATAGAACTAGTATTCGGTACAGCCCTATTTCAGCAATTTGACAGCTTTCATCGCTTTGATCAACTTTCCTGAGCTTCCCGGTTTCCATCCCTCAAACAGTATTTCGGAAACATCGTTAGCGATCAGCGAAATATTCCTCCTTCGGTAGTTTACAATAGCTCCATAACGATTAATCCAATCATCTCCGAGTATCAGGTTATCTCCTTGCATTTCTATTACAATTAGATTTGAGAGCCACTCCCTGCCCCCAAATGATACAGGGAAATCTCTAGTCTCTAAGTTCCCAACAATCCTATCTCCACTCGGTAAACCAACAACATAAGGTTCACAGTAATGAAAACCAGAAATATTCAAACGATTTACACAAGATGAAGATATAAATATGCGTAGCTCCCGTATCGAATAAAACGCTAACTGGCTTGGAAAGGATGCGAGCGATGCACGATGCGGCGGCGGCATCACGATCGTCTGTCCTCCTCATCTCGTGAGGCGTGGGAGTAGATCCGGCCTCGATGTACCCCTTGGTGCCACTTTGTCCTCTGCGCGTCTGCGGCAAAATTTGAGGCATCTGAACACTTTCTTTGCGTCTGTTGGATACTAGCTTCCTTACGGGCCATTTGTGATGTACGGGTTCCATGGTACTTGGTGGCATCCTTTCAAAACATCGCAGTGTCCTTCTGTCGCAATCAAAACATGTAATTGGGGTGCGCAAACAATCACGCCAAAGGTGGCACAGGCGACCACGGTTAAAGCACTTCTGTTTGTATCCGTCGTGGTGACATTGTTCGAAATTCTTTCCGCTCTTAGATGGGTGCGGAGGTTTCTTGAAAGAATGAAATGATGGTGGGCTTTGTGAGGCCCATTGTTCTTGTGCTCTGTAAAAGTACAGAGACTTTACCTTCTTTGACTCCATAAACTTCTCCATTCTTGCTTCTTTGATTTAAATGCATGACGCCTTATCACAGTATTGACGGAGAGTGGTACATTCAAAACCGGACATGTACCTCTAGATTTCTGATTTCATCCTCATTTCAAAGTGAATCATCATCTCTGCATCATTACGACCGGATGTCGAACAAACGCTAGCTGTTGATTAAGCGTCTTAATGGTGCAGGATACGGGTTCGTCGATGGTGAGCGGAGAAAAACTCCCGAACTTTGGCTTCCCTCACAGGATGAGGGAAGTACTGAGCTTCCATCATCATTTTAAATTCTGTCCAATCGGCATCATGATCTGCAGGTCGGATAGCTTCCCACCACTCAGATGCTTCCCCTATCAAAAAGTAATGAGCAATAGGAGCTCTTTTATAAATGCAGGCAATTTATTCCGGCAAAAATTTTCTCGATTCCTTCAACCAATGGTCCCATGTGGGAGTTTCGGAAAAGCCATCAAATTTGGGTGGTTGCATCTTTGCCACCTCTTGTAACCATCGGTCACCTCGATTTCCCATTTCTGGAATCCTTTGTTGTCCATCTCCCTGCTGAAATTCCGCCGCCACTGGCATTCGGTCCACGACACGAAGCGGCCCAGTCATCGGTTCACAACTTGGCGAAGGATTTACAGTACATCGGAGTTCGAGTTCGTTATTGATAGATCGTTGCGGCTACTTTGAGCTATGTGGCACGATTAGAAGGCGACGCTTCCCTTTTAGCATTCCTTCATCTGCGTCCACGACCGCGACCACGTCCACGTCCGCCTCTCAACATATTGTAAGTATAAATACTCAATATACAGGAAACAACATCGTTCTAATGTTCAAATATAAGGAGATATAACATGTAAATAACGAGATAGAGTTTAGGAACTTACAACCACCTTTCGCATGAAGACGTAGGCAGTACAGTGATGTCATTCACGGCCGGTTACCTCAAAACACGTAAATGACCCCTATTTTAACTTGATGGCCAAGATATCCATAATCTTAGCTCCGATACCATATTACAACACCCTGATATATTCGGGAATATTCTACGGCCGTAAATCCTTTACGTAAGAATTTACAAAATTTGAAGAAGCGAAATGACAATAACAAATACCAACTTATGAAATTCTTGAAATAAAATACAACAGTCTTGTTCAATCGAGAATACAATTATCGATGAAGGGTTATTAATACATCACCAAAATCTAACGTCTTAAGCGGCGGCCTTTTCAGTACTTATTGAAATAACCAACAAACAGACAATAAAACCGGCGGAACATCACTCTGCACCTCGTCGTCATGCGGCTCGGTGGTTGTTTCTCCGCTCTCTGGATCCCTGAACATAAACAAATGTTCACCCCGCGAGGTTAGCACAACGATACTAGTACAAGTACAATAATCATACAACGGTGATATAATCAACAATTATATCGTAACAAGTTTCTCAGCGAGAAAATCTCAACAACACATATCATATCATATGATTTCCAACATGCGATGGTATTCCAATGATCCAGCGCACCAACTATAGATTCCCATGATGATCCCGTCGGACCAACACATGGTGGAACTACTGTCGATGATCCAGCGCACACAGCTATAAATTCCCATGATGATTCCCGTCGGATCAACGCATGGTGGACATATAATCACAACACATTTACACAATACAATCACATCATAACTGTCATAATATAAACAATTCTAATTAGAGTACTTGCCTCGGTTCGTTGACAAGAATAAAACGTCCACGAATAACGTCCTAATTGAGATATCGGTCGCTCGAACAACCTTGAATAACACAATTACCAATAATCCGTTCAATACACGTATCAAACACGAATATAACGAACTCAAAACGTCGATACGATTAAACCAAAATCATTGGGGCATTATATCAAACACTTTGTGGCCAAACTTCGATTGTTTATAACAAAATCTCAAAAATACCAACATCAAATCCCCAAGAAGTGTTTCAAACCAACAAAACATCTTCAATACGATCAATAATCCATTTTGAATATTCGAATTCGTGATTACAACAACGATTAATCGAAAACCCCAAATCGACTCAATATTCAAAGTGTTCTTGAATAATCCTTCAATAATCCAATGAATAATCAAACATGTCCATAATCATGTGTATATCACTTCATACAGCATGATCTTAACATCTAAAACATCATATCTCAATACAAAATCGAAATCCAAGAGGTTTGATGAATATTACCTTTGAAGATCCAAGTACTTTAATCTGATGAAATCGCGTTAGATCCACAATCCGAGCTTCACGATCGAAAGGAGATGAAGAAAAACAAATACTCAAGTAATAGATGATGGGAAGTCTCCCCCCTCAATCCCTCTCTCTCGTATGGTGGATGAAATGAGAAAAAATGAGTGAATCTCGCTGAAAAATGCAATTATAGTGCTGACTGCACTGTGTGCCGCGGCACAGGGCCAAATCTGCCGGCAGTGACTCGGCAGTGTGCCGCGGCCCCGTCGGCATGTGCCGCGGCACAAGGTACAGACGGGTTTGGCCGAAAATGCAACACGAGTGTGCCGCGGCCCAGACGGGTGTGCCGCGGCACAAGGTACAGAGTGCTCGGCCAAAAACTGGAAAATGTGTGTGCTGCGGCGCACACTCCTTGTGCCGTGGCCCACACCCCCCTTGGGTCCAAAAATGATGAAAAATGATCCGGGAAGAGAATAAAAGCAATAGGAATCAATATTTGGGAAACAATAACATGAAATGGAAGTACGGAAACCCCAAAACGGTGGTTCCAAGCAATGATTACAAGAGTTCGCCCAACAAAACACAATTTGAACAATGAGGAGATTAGAAATGACATGAACTCCAACGTCAACATCGACTAATGAATCAATTATAACAATCAAGATAATACTCTTGTCTCGATTCCCAAGTAAGGTTGAAACAATGAACAATATCGATACGACTCGAAGTTATTAGAGCGGTGAACACGGATGAATGATTATTAACAAGTGAACAAATTACATGGTGACAATTCAGAATGAAATTCTTGAATGATAAATGGTGAATTACAACCGGGTATTACATACACCCCCTTAAAGAGTTTCGTCCCGAAACTAAGAGTCAAACAACTCGGGATAACTCTCCCGCATACTATCCTCGGTTTCCCAAGTAGCCTCTTCGACTCAGTGTCTAGACCCTTTGAATTTTGACCAAGGCGATTGGTTTGTTCCTCAACTATTTAATTCGACTTTGAGTATCTTGGCCGGTCTTTCTTCAAGCGTCCCATCTGGCGACTTGATCTCCCCGAAATCAATGACATGACTAGGGTCCGGTATATACCTCCAGAACTGGGATACGTGGAACACGTTATGAACATGGCACAAAGACGGCGGCAATGCCAATATGTATGCCAAATCACCAACTCTCTCAAGGATATCAAATGGTCAGATATATCTAGGACTCATCTATCCTTTCATACGAAGCGAAAGATTCCTCGAGTAGGGAAAACCTTTAAAAGCACGTGGTCTCCGTCTTGAACTCCAAAGGGCGACGGCATGCGTGCATAAGATTTCTGCGACTGCAGGCGGTGTGACCTTTCACGAATCAAGGCTATCTTCTCTCGAGTGCATGCGATCAACTCAGTTACATCCCGATTAAGTCGATGAATCATCCCAACATAGGGCGATCTACATCTCCTCCGTATAATGCCTCAAGCGGTGCCATCTTAATGGAAGCATGCCAACTATTGTTGTAAGTAAATTGATCAACGGTAGATGAATTTCCCAATCGTTTGACCAATCTAAGGCACGGGCCCTTAGCATGTCTTCCACCATTTGAATGGTCCTTTTGGATTGTCCGTCGATCTGCGGGTGATAAGGCATCTTGAAGATCAATTCGGTCCCCAAGGCCTTATGAGCGCCTTCCAAAATGAGACACAAAGCAGCCGTCTCGATCAAAAATAATGGTCTTCGGTGTACCATGCAATCGAACTATCTCCGAAATAAATACTCGTGCCAACCTCTCCGGTCCCCACGTATCCTTAATGCATAGAAAATGAGCTGATTTGGTTAAACGATCAACTATCACCCAAATCATGTTCATTCCTGTCTTGGTTCTCGGCATACTAGTAATAAAGTCTATCGATATGTCTTCCCACTTCCATTCAGGAATCGGAAGCGGCTTCAACATCCGTGGTCGTTGATGCTCGATCTTAACCTGCTGACAAGTCAAGCATTTCGAAACATAGTCTGCTACATCTTTCTTCATGTTGCCCCACCAGAAATTTTGTTTCAAATCCTTATACATCTTACTGGTGCCCGGGTGGATAGAATAGGGCGAGTTGTGAACTTCCTTCATAATCGTCTGTTTCAGAACATCGACATCAGGAACGCAGAGTCGGTTCTGAAATCTCAAAACTCCATCATCATGAATTAGGAATCCGGGGGCCTTTCCCTTGATCACTTCATCACGTAACCGAATCATCAGAGGATCATCTACCTGACTAGATTTGATTTCTTCGGTTAATGACGAAGTTAATTCCATCACGCCATGATTGTCCTTGGACTCTTTGTAACCACACTTCAATTCTTTCTCTAATCATCTCTCGTTGAAGTCTAAGTTGGGAAGTCGAGTCTCCGGCATACGAATAGAAGCAGGCTTGCGGCTAAGTGCATCTGCCACCACATTAAGCCGCTGGATGATACAAAATCTCAGTCGTAGTCCTTAATCAGCACTAACCATCTTCTTTGCCGCATGTTCAGCTCTTTACACGAAGATGTATTTGAGACTCTTGTGATCGATAAAGATCGCGGTGAGTCCGTACAAGTAATGTCTCCGGATCTTCAAAGCAAAAACTACGCCGCTAGCTCTAAATCATGTGTTGGGTAATTTACTTCATAAGGTTTGGTGTCGTGAAGCATAAGCGATCACCTTCTCATTACGCATCAATACGCATCGAGTCCTTGGTTGAAGCATCACTGTAAACTATGAATCCTCCAGGTCCACTGTGGAAGTGATAAAATTGGTCTTGTCGTCAATCTCTCCTTCAATTCATTAAAACTAATCGACATGACTCGTTCCACTCAAACTTTTGAGTTTTACGATGAGTCGAGTAAGTGGCGGGAGATTTTGGAAAACCCTTCCACGAACCGACGATAATACCCGGCAAGTCTAAGAAACTTGGACTTCTTTCACGTTCTTTGGAGGCTTCCAATCCAAAATCGCTTGATCTTCGAGGATCTACTCGGACTCCTTGGTGATACCACATGGCCAGGAACATTACTTCCTTTAGCGAATTCACACTTAGAGTTTGGCATACATTTGCTCGCTTCTCAAAAGTTCTAATATAATCATGAATCTTTGCGCATGCTCTTAGGAGCTCTTAGAATACACGAGAATGTCATCAATGAACACGACCACAAATTTATCCAAATATTCGATGAACACTCGGTTCATCAATTGCATGAATACGGAGTGCGTTAGTGA
This sequence comes from Orobanche coerulescens, assembly GCA_033398695.1. Taxonomy (NCBI): domain Eukaryota; kingdom Viridiplantae; phylum Streptophyta; class Magnoliopsida; order Lamiales; family Orobanchaceae; genus Orobanche; species Orobanche coerulescens. Next base: position 76,992,442 of record CM065801.1, on the reverse strand, counting down.
GACCAAGCGGCATCACTACAAACTCATAATGTCCGTAGCGAGTTACGAATCGATTTGAACATCGATTCCTTAATCCTCGGTGATGGTATCCTGATCTCAGATCGATTTTAGAAAACATTGTTGCTCCTTGCAACTGGTCAAACAGATCATCAATCCGTGGGAACGGACACTTGTTCTTAATCGTCATCTTGTTCAGTTCTCGATAATCGATGCACAATCAAAGCGATCCATCCTTCTTTCGGACAAAAAGAACTGGCGCTCCCCAGGGCGAAATGCTTGGCTGGATATAGCCTTTGTCCAGTAACTCCTTGTGCTTTTGATTCATACATCTCAGTAGGTGCCATACGATACGGCGCCTTAGAAATTGGTGTGGCTCCGGGTTCCAGCTCAATGGTAAATTCTACATCCCTTCGTGGAGGTAGTCCAGGTAACTCGTCAGGAAATACATCTGGAAATTCGTTCACAACAGGAATGGATGAAAGTTCTACAATTTCGTCTTCTTTCTTCATTGCATAGCACCAGTATTTGGTACAACCCTATTTCAGCAATTTGACTGCTTTCATCGCTTTGATCAACTTGCCTGAGCTTCCCGGTTTCCATCCCTCAAATAGTATTTCGGAACCATCATCAGCGATCAGTGAAATATTCCTCCTTCGGTAGTTTACAATAGCTCCATAACGATTAAGCTAATCATCTCCGAGTATCAGGTTATCTCCTTGCATTTCTATTACAATTAGATTTGAGAGCCACTCTCTGCCCCCAAATGATACAGGGGAATCTCTAGTCTCTAAGTTCCCAACAATCCTATCTCCACTCGGTAAACCAACAACATAAGGTTCACGATGTGAAAACCATAAATATTCAAGCGATTTACACAAGATGAGGATATAAATGAATGCGTAGCTCCGTATCGAATAAAGCGCTAGCCAGGTGGGAAAGGATGCGAGCGATTGCACGATGCGGCAATGACATCTGATCGTCTGTCCTCCTCATCTCGTACAGACGTGGGGGAGTAGATCCGGCACTCGATGTACCCCTTCGGTCCCACTGTCCTCTGCCTCGTCTGCGGCCAAAATTTTGAGGCATCTGAACACTTTGTTGCGTCTGTTGGATACTAGCTTCCTTCTGAACTGGCTGTGATGTACGGGTTCCATGGTACTTGGTGGCATCCTTGCAAAACATCGCACGGTGCCCTTCACATCATAATCAAAATATGTAATTGGGGTGCGCAAACAATCACGCCAAAGGTGGCACAGGCGACCACGGTTAAAGCACTTCTAGTTTGTATCCGTCGTGGTTGACAATGTTCGAAATTCTTTCCGCTCTTAGATGGGTGCGGAGGTTTCTTGAAAGAATGAAATGATGGTGGGCTTTACGAGGCCCATTGTTCTTGTGCTCTGTAAAAGTACCGGAGACTTTACCTTCTTTGACTCCATAAACTTCTCCATTCTTTGCTTCTTTGATTTAAATGCCAACGCCTTACCCTTGTATTGACGGAGAGTGGTACATTCAAAACCGGACATGTACCTCTGGATTTCTGGTTTCATCCTCATTTCAAAGTGAATCATCATCTCTGCATCTATTCTGACCAGATGTCTAACAAACATTAACTGTTGATTAAACGTCTTAATGGTCTGGGATACGGGTTCGTCGATGGTGAGCGGAGAAAAACTCCCGAACTTTGGCTTCCCTCACGGGACGAGGCGATCTTGAGCTTCCATCATCATTTTAAATTCTGTCAATCGGCATCATGATCTGCAGTCGGATAGCTTCCACCACTCGGATGCTTCCTATCAAAAAGTAATGAGCAATAGGAGCTCTTTTATCGTCTAGGCAATTTATTCCGGCAAAAATTTTCTCGAGTTCCTTCAACCAATGGTCCCATGTGGGAGTTTCGGAAAAGCCATCAAATTTAGGTGGTTGCATCTTTGCCACCTCTTGTAACCATCGGTCACCTGGATTTCCCATTTCTGGAATACTTTGTTGTCCATCTCCCTGCTGAAATCCCGCCGCCACTTGCATTCGGTCCACGACACAAGCGGCCCGAGTCATCTGGTTCACAACTTGTGAAGGATTTACAGTGCTGCGAGTTCGGTTCGTTATTGATAGATCGTTGCGGCTGCTTTGAGCTATGGTAGCACGATTAGAAGGCGACGCTTCCCTTTCAGCATTCCTTCGTCCGCGTCCACGTCCGCCTCTCAACATACTGTAAGTATAAATACTCAATATACAGGAAACAACATCAAACTAATGTTCAAGTATAAGGAGATACAACATGTCAATAACGAGATAGAGTTTAGGAACTTACAACCACCTTTCGCATGAAGGCGTGGCGATGCGGTGATGTCATTCACGGCCGGTTACCTCATAAGACGTTAATGACCCCTATTTTAACCCCATGGCCAATATATCCCTAAGCTTAGCTCCGATACCATATTCTGTAACACCCTCGATATATTCAGGAATATTACAGTAGTAAATCTATCGTAAGAATTTACAAGGTGAAGAAGCGAAATGACAATAACAAATACCAACTTATGAAATTACGAAATAAAATACAACGGTCTTGTTCAATCTGAGAATACAATTATCGATGAAGGGTTATTAATACATCACCAAAATCCAAATGTCTTAAACTGACGATGCACTTGAGTACTTATTGAAATAATCAACAAACAATAGACAATAAAACCCGGCCGGAACATCACTCTGCACCCTCGTCGTCATGCAGCTCCAGTGGTTGTTTCTCCGCTCTCCTGGATCCTGAACATAAACAAATGTTCACCCCCACAGGGGTTAGCACAACGATGCTATTACAAGTACAATAATCATAGAAAAGTGATATAATCAACAATTATATCGTAACAAGTTTCTCCAATGAGAAAATCTCAACAACACATATCATATCATAACAGTTTCCAACATACTGATGGTATTCCAATGATCCAGCGCACACAGCTATAGATTCCCATGATGATCCCGTCGGACCAACACATGGTGGAACTACCTGTCCAATGATCCAGCGCACACAGCTATAGATTCCCATGATGATTCCCTTCGGATTAACGCATGGTGGACATATAATCACAACACATTTACACAATACAATCACATCATAACTATCATAATATAAACAATTCTAATTAGAGTACTTGCCTCGGTTCTTTGACAAGAATAAAACTTCCACGAATAACGTCCTAATTGAGATATCGGTCACTCGAACAACCTTAAATAACACAATTACCAATAATCCGTTCAATACACGTATCAAACACGAATATAACGAACTCAAAACGTCGATACGATTAAACCAAAATCATTGGGGCATTATATCGAACACTTTGTGGCCAAACTTCGATTGTTTATAACCAAACCTCAAAAATACCAACATCAAATCCCCAAGAAGTGTTTCAAACCAACAAAACATCTTCAATACGATCAATAATCCAATATGAATATTCAAATTCGTGATTACAACAACAATTAATCGAAAACCCCCAAATCGACTCAATATTCAAAGTGTTCTTGAATAATCCTTCAATAATCGATGAATAATCAAACATGTCCATAATCATGTGTATATCACTTCATACAACATGATCTTAACATCAAAACATCATATCTCAATACAAAATCGAAGTCGAGAGGTTTGATGAATATTACCTTTGAAGATCAGTACTTTAATCAGGTGAAATCGCGTTAGATCCACAATCCGAGCTTCACGATCGAAAGGATGAAGAAAAACAAATACTCAAGTGGTAGATGATGGGAAGTCTCCCCCCTCAAGCCCTCTCTCTCGTATGGTGGATGAAATGAGAAAAAATGAGTGAATCTCGCTGAAAAACGCAATTATAGTCTTTGGCCTTTGTGTGCCGCGGCCCGAAGTGTGCCGTGGCACGGGGCCATCTGTCGCGGTGACTCGGCGAGTGCCGCGGCCCGTCGGCATGTGCCGCGGCACAAAATCTGACAGGTTTGGCGAAAATGCAACACGAGTGTGCAGCGGCGATGACTCGGCGGTGTGCGCAGCCTGCCGGCATGTGCCGCGGCATAAGGTACAGAGTGCTCGGCCAAAAACTGGAAAATGTGTGTGCCGCGGCGCACACTCCTTGTGACGCGGCCCACACCCCCCTTGTGTCCAAAAATGATGAAAAATGATCCGGGAAGAGAATAAAAGCAATAGGAATCAATATTTGGGAAACAATAACACGAAATAGAAGTACGGAAACCCCAAAACGGTGGTTTCAAGCAATGATTACAAGAGTTCGCCCAACAAAACACAATTTGAACAATGAGGAGATTAGAAATGACATGAACTCCAACGTCAACATCGACTAATGAATCAATTATAACAATCAAGATAATACTCTTGTCTCGATTCCCGAGTAAGGTTGAAACAATGAACAATATCGATACACTGACTCGAAGTTATTAGAGCGGTGAACACGGATGAATGATTATTAACAAGTGAAAAAATTACATGGTGACAATTACCGAATGAAATTACTGAATGATAAATGACTGAATTACAACTGGGTATTACAGTCTAAAAGGTTTTTGGTTCTCGGTTAGAACCGGAACCACATCCGAACCGCACCGGTTCTGGGGAACCAGAACCATATTATATGGTTATGGTCCGGTTCTTGGTAGCATTTTGGGAGATATTTTGGTTTTCGGTCTAACCGGAACCGTTCGGTTTAGAACCAAAAACCGAAAATGTAATAAATATATATATTTTTAAATTTTATAAATTATAAATATATATTTAAATATTATTATTTTTCAATCCCTAAAACTAAAAGTTAAAACACCTAAAACCTATTTTCTTCTCAAATCTGACTGCTTCTCTCTCGACTCTCTGTCTCTCACGTCTCACTCTCACCTCACTCTCACTGCGCCGCCGGTCTCTCACGTCTCACCTCACTCTCACTGCGCCACCAGGCCCGCCGCTCTCACTGCCGCACCTCGCCTCCACCGCTGCTCGCTGCCACACCTCGCCGCCAAGCGACGGAGCGACCACCCTGTTCAGGTCAGCTCGCTTTTCTTCCTCTTCTACTCTTCTCTTTTTAATTTCATGATAATTAGTATAATTCTTATTCCATTGCTTCGTAGTTTATGTTCTACCTTGTTTAATTTGTATTTATTCAAAACCCTCAAACAATAGCAACATACCCTGGTTTTGTTTTTAGATTCAGTTTTCTTCCAAGTGAGCACCACATATGGGTCAGTTTTCTCACTGTAATTTGTGTTATTCAAAACTCTCAAACAATACCTTGTTGTTAGATTCAGTTTTCTCACCGTAAATGCTTGATAAATGGTTTGTTGATGTATTATATAATTTGACAAAGTTGAGAGTGATGACTGATGATTAGTAATTATATATTGTGTTACACTGTTTTGTTTTGTTAATTGTTTTTAAACTTTGGTTTTGATTCTTTTGAAATATTTAGGTGAAATGGAGCAACCTACTACTCAAGACTCAAATATGCCCCAATACCAACTTCTACCATTTCTTGAGAATTGTGTGATTCAAGATATAAGCGAGAACATGAACTAGAAACACTCACCGAGAGGTCAGAGACACGATCTCAGTGCTGTAGCAGGAAAGAAGCGAAAGGGCTCTAAGTTGAGATCTAAAGCTTGGGCATATTATGATGTGGTTGAATGGGAAGAAGGGGATCCGCTTGTTAAACATATGAAAGGAATATGCAAGGTTTGCCGTACCGAGATCCAAGCTAGTTCAGGCATAAATGGCATGAGTGCTTTGATCAAACATACTACAATTTCCAAGAAGAGACAAGCGGAAAAATCTGGGCAAAAGAAACTGAGCTTTCAACCTGGTGTAGGCGAAGGAAGTGAGACGTTGACCAGTTGGAGATTTGACCAAAAGGCTAGTAGATTGGCTTTGTGCGAGATGATAATTCTAGATGAGCTTCCGTTCATATTTGTGGAAAAGGAGGGGTTCAAGAAGTTTGTTGCTCGTGTTTGTCCAAACTTCATGATTCCAAGCAGGCAAACCATACGAGAAGATTATGTGAAGTTGTTTCTTGAAAAGTCTATATCTTTGAAGTCGATTTTCAAGATGAAGGGGATGAGTAGGGTATCTATCACCACTGATTGTTGGACTACAATTAATAACACAAACTTTATTTGTGTTACTGCGCATTTCATAGGAAAGGATTGGGTCTTGCAGAAGAACATCATAGCTTTCCGCAAGATTGTCAGTCATAAAGGTGTCGACATAGGTGAAGTTGTTGTTCAAGTTCTAAAGGAGTGGGGTCTGGAGAAGATACTTTGTTGTACTGTAGACAACGCGAGTGCCAATGATGGTGCAGTTAGATACATTAGTAACTTTCTTGGTGGTAGGAAGACTAATCTATTGGGTGGCAAGTATCTTCATCTACGTTGCGTGGCTCACATCGCCAATTTGATAGTGATGGACGGGTTAGAAGAGATAGGCTTGTTAGTCAGATGTGTGAGGGAAGCTGTGAAGTGGGTTAAAGCTTCACCAAAGAGGATGGATGATTTCAACAGGGCAGTGAAAGCATTTGTCACCCAAGATTGCGGGAAGTCCTTGTGTTTAGATGTGCCAACTAGGTGGAATTCCACCTATTTAATGCTAGAGGCAGATGAGCCATTTGAAGCGACATTTCGGTGCTATTCGACTATGCAAAGTGGTCAATTTGTGTCTGAATTGAATAAGATCAAGTACAAGGATCAGCCCCTTGGCCCGCCTTTTGACAATGATTGGATCAGTGTGAGGAAGATGATGGATTCTTTGAAGATCTTCTTTGACTTCACCCTTCTCGTCTCGATGCGGCTTATGTCCTTTGCACATTTATTTTTCAAATAAATGTGTGCTATATTTGAGATGATTTCTGATCTCGAGATGAGTGTTGATGAAGAAGTTTCTGCAATGGCGATGAGGATGAAGGACAAGGTTGGAAAATATTGGCTAGAGGAGACGGAGCTAAATCCGAAGATGAACAAACTTCTCTACATGGCTGCAGTGTTGGATCCTCGACAAAAGTTGAAACATGTGGATATGTGCTTGGATCAAGTGTATGGATCTGTTCGAGGCAGCGAGTTGGTCTCATATGTCAGAGGTTCGATGACCGAGCTGTTCAATGAGTATAAGAGTCAGATGACTATAGCTTCCAATATGACAACTACACAACAATCCACCTCGGATACATCTCAATCACAAAGTCAAACCCCGTCTACTGCCACTCAGCGCCAACGCCCAAAACTCAGACGTGCTCGAAGTTCTCTTTCTAGGATCTCAAGAAACAATGTTGCACAAGAACCTGAGGATCTTTCAGAGTTGGCTATCTACTTAGGTGAGAAGCAATATGTGGATGATATTGTCGCGGCTAGTCAAGGAGATGATGATGACTCAGTTGATTCATTTGATGTTCTTCAATGGTGGATAAAGCACGGTGCGCGCTTTCCTATTTTATCAGAAATGGCTAGGGATATATTGGATACTCCAATATCCACCGTAGCTTCTGAGTCGGCATTTAGCACAGGGGGGCGGGTTCTTGACCAATTTAGAAGTTCTTTAACTCCAAAGATGGTTGAGGCTTTGATTTGCTCATCAAATTGGTTGAGGTCGAGCACTATTTTCGTTCCGGATGAAGAGGAGGGAGCCGAAGAAGAAGAAGAAGAAGAAAGTGTTTTTGGATCAGGTAAGCAAAAACAAGTGCATTTACATTTAAATTAGTTAATATTTCATTTCAATAAGTTATACAGTTTAGTCGTAATTCAAATTAACATTTACATATTTATTTTACAGTTTTGAGTCCTTTGACTTCACTTGGGATGACAAGTGCGCATACTACTACCAGCGAGCCATTGACGGGATCTGAGGTTTGATTTTATATTGGTTTTTGATTTGTTATTCCGATGAACTTGTGATGATGGTTGATGGATCATGGATTTGTGGATTTATTTTGATGTTTCATGTCTTAGGATTGATGGTTATTTATTTTGTCTTGTTGGTAATGGTCGATCGTGAATGGTGGTGATTGATGATGTTATATTGTTTTGAGTCTTTTGACCTGTGAACAGTGAACCGATGATCGTGAATGTTGGTGATTGATGATGTAATTTTGATGTTTCAATGTTTATGAATTTTTTTATGTTTAAAGTATTGTTTTGAGCACGAGTTTTTAGAAGCAGTTTTATTTTTAACGAGTTTATACTTACATTTTACATCTTGTATATTAGAACAGGGTTTTTTTAACAGATGGCGGCTATACATTGCATTACGTATATTAGCATAGGTTTTTAGAACATTTTTTTAACAATGAATTGAGCACGGAGTTTTTAGAACGAGTTTATTTTTAACGAGTTTATATACATTACATTGCATCTTGTATATTAGAACAGGTTTTTTATAACAGATGACAACAGCTATCTGTTCTGTATATTAGAACTGCTTTTTTGTGCATCTTCAAAAAAAAATGGTTCTCTAGTGGTTAACCGAACCGAAACCGTTCAAGAACGGTGCGGTTCCGGTTAACCACACTTTAATATGGTTCGGTCCTTGGTTCCTAATTTGGACCATTTGTAGTTCCGGTTAACCGAAAAAAATGGTGCGGTTAACCGGAACCGAACCACTCGACACCCCTAGAGGCTAGCACGGGTACTCATTGCAGAAATCGTGAGGTTGCATGGGACTCCTAAGAGTATTATTTCGGATCGAGATGGTCGGTTTGTATCGCATTTTTGGCAGGCTGTTCATCGGGCTTTGGGGACCGAATTGAGACTCAGTACATCCTACCATCCTCAGACTGATGGACAGTCAGAGCGGACGATTCAAAAACCTGAGGATATGCTGAGAGCATGTGCCTGAGACTTGAAGGACGATTGGGAGTCACACTTGCCGTTGATCGAGTTCACGTACAACAACAGTTGGCACGCTTCAATCCAAATGGCACCATTTGAGGCATTGTACGGAAGAAGGTGCAGATCACCATTGTGTTGGGATGATACATCCGAGGCGATTAGTCTTGAACCAGATTTAGTCATTGAGACGAGAGAGAAGATCGCCTTGATTCGTGGTAGGTTGTTAACAGCTCAGAGTCGACAGAAATCCTATGCCGACTCGCGTCGCCGACCGTTAGAGTTTGAGGTTGGAGACCATGTACTACTGAAGGTGTCGCCGACTCGAGGAGTTTACCGCTTCGGTCGGAAGGGTAAACTTAGCCCGAGATATATTGGACCATTCGATATTTTAGAGCGAGTTGGAGATCTTGCAAACCGGTTGGGTTTACCGCCGTCATTGAGTCACGTGCATAATGTATTTCATATTTCCCATCTTAGGAAGTATGTACCGAACCCTTGTCATATTATTGATTTTGGAGAGATCGAGTTAGGTCCCGACATTACCTTTGAAGAGAGACCGATTCAGATTATGGAGCGTCAGGTGAAGCAACTTAGGCACAAAACCATTCCTTTAGTTAAAGTACAGTGGTCGAGACACGGATCGAGAGCGGCGTGGGAAGCGAGGACAATATGAAGGCGAGATACCCGAGTTGTTTACTTTGTAAGTTTCGGGATGAAACTTATTTTTAGGGGAGAGAATGTAATATCCGCACCTTTCATTTTTAGCAATTTTTATTTTAGTATATTTTCATTTCGGACGACTCGCTTGTAAGTGTTGTGATATTCTGAAACTATTTTGTTTTGCATTCATGACCATCCGAATGAGTTTCGGAGTTGTTTTTATGGGATTTTACTTATTATATAACTTTTCCGCGTTGAGGCTCGATTCTCATAAATCTCATTATAATCTAACATTTCGTTACACCTACGAGTTCCTTTAATATTTCTGGACATGATACCACTTTGTGAGATTGATATTCTAACCTCGAATCTAGATTTTCGAAGGTTGGGGTTGTTTTGTAAATTCCTATTTTATTGGGAGTTAATGTGATATTCATTTATTCCGACCTCCGGACTGCCGGGTTCATGTGATGGATGTTGTAAGTGTCTCATCAGAAGAAAATCATCGTGTAACTGTTGGCATATCTTTGTACTCTCAGTTCGATTGTCGACGAGCCGTCGTTTCACTTATATCTACTGCCAGAAGTAGGTTACGGCCATAAGCTAGGAGAGTTATGGCCATAATGTTCGAGAGTTACGGCCGTATATTCTTCGTTGTACGGCCGTAACACAGCTTTGTTTTATGTATGGATTCCAGTAGCAACGTATGGGCGTATGATGTACAAGTTATGACCGTAGGAAATGTTACGGCCGTAACCATATAATTATACGGCAGTAAGTAGGCTTCGTAATTGTTGTCCAGATTCTTCCTTAGAGTCAGTTACGGCCATAAAGATATCTACTTATGGCCGTAATATACTCATGTTACGGCCGTATGTATGGGATGTTACGGCCGTAACATCAGTCAGTTTATAAACTAGGCAGCGGCCTATTTCGGTCATTTTCACCTCACCTTCTACCTTCCACGACGAAAACACCCCTTTGAGTTAGGGTTCGGCCAATCTTCATCTAAACTTCAGTTGAGAAGCATCTTGGAGCATCCAAGCATTAACCTAACGCTAAGTCATCCGTGATTCGCCTTCAAATCGAGGTATATTCTTAGAACCCTGGTCTTTTGGGGATTTTGGGGGTTTGTGTTAGGAATACTTGTTAGATTTTGATGATGTCATTAATATAAAATCAAATGTTTATTACTTGGCAAAAATGTAAGGAAGAACCAAATGAGTATCTTCCATAGGCCAAACATGTTAAGTATAAAACTTGGCAAAATGTAAAGAAGAACCAAATGAGTATCTTCTGTAGGCCAAAAATTAGTTAGGCTAAAATCGACTAAGTACTGAGTACAGCTAAGTTCATCAGAGAGGATCAGTCGAGTCGAGTCAGAGCAGTTCTGGTCAACACAATTTATCAGAGAAGTTTGACCAGACTGCAGCCAAGGTACCTCAGACAAGTCATCTGATCAGATAAGTCACAAACAGTGAACATCAGAGAGGTCCAGACTGCAGAGATGTTAGCTGCTCATCAGCCTAGTCGAAGTCAGACAAGTACTCCAAGTCCACGTCAGCATGCGTTGAAAAGTCAAGTATTACGGAAAGTCACATGCAACGTGAAGAGACAAATTGGAGTGATTCCGCAAGAGATATGAATTAAAAAAGCTGTCCAGACCCACCTTGAAGACTTTAAACATTTTATAATCAAAAGATTCGGCGCATCACATGCAGAGTCCTCACAACGGTCGGAAGATAGATTAAAATAATGGGAATCCAGCCTTGCAACGTTCAGAAAGATTAAACAAAGAAGTCTCCCTCCAACGGACGGATTTGTTCAAAAGATTTGCAACGGATATAAGGAAAAAGCTCAGAGATCGTGACCTATATATCCGAAGATTTGGCGAGCAATCACCGGTGCGAACATACTTTCAAGCTATCAAAGCATTCAAGCAATCAAAAAGCAATCTATAGCATCGTGAAAAGAGCGGTTCTAAAAGTTCATACTTAAAGAAGCTCTTTGTTGGAGAAGACAAAAACTCTTGTCTATAATCCTGAGTTCGGGGTACTTCACTGGTTGAAGTTAGAGACTATAAAGGCATCCGAGGATCGAGGATCAAGAGGTGAAAGGCAGTCAAGTGTGGTACAATGGCACGGATTTCCACTGGTTGGAAGCTGTTGTAGTTTTGTTTGAATCACTGTAATATTTATCACTGGTTGAGAATTATAGTTAATTCATCTCCAACTGGTTTGGAGAAAAGTGGATTAGTAGAGGATTACCCCACCTCTGAGACCACTATAATCGCTGCGTTCTTTCTGTTTTATTGCATCATACTTTAAGCTTTTGCATTCATTGTTAAGTGTTTCATTAGTTGCTTTCTACTCGTCATCAGCTGACTTCCGCATATATTAAAGAACAAACGACTCCAAATCATTTGTTTACCTATCAGCTGAAGAAACTCACTCTTCGTGAAAAAGAGTCTAAGAGTTTCTACAAGTCTATTCACCGCCCCCCTCTAGAATTGTACCTGGACGACTTGTGACCTACAAGTGGTATCGGAGCGGTTGGTTCATTTATTTCACGAACCAGATCTATATCAGATATATATCTTCACTCTCATTTTATAATGGAACACATGCAGTCTAGACTCCCTGTGTTTTCGATTGTAGTATGATCTGTGGAAGATAAGGATGCGAGCACACTTATCTTCGATTCATGACGACATGTGGTGCATCATAGAGGATGGTCCATTCATCTTGAGAAGGACAACACAGCGAGAGGAGATCGCAGCGGGGAAGCCGAGAGAAGATTCCTAAGAAGAGGACGAGGCGACTCGAAGAAAGAAAAGCGCCAATCTTGATAAGGGCCGAGAGATGTATTATATCGGACTCTTGACAAATCCACCATGGTCAAGATCAAGAAGCTGCAAGAATGCCAAGGAAATCAGGACACATTAGCTTTAATGTGTGAGGCAGCGCTAATCAAAGAAAATAAATTGTCAATCGCCATTCAAAAGTTTGACAATTTCAAAATGAAGAACGGCGAATCCATAGATCAAGTGGACACAAGGTTCACTGAGATTATTAATGAAATCAACTCCCTCGGCAAAACCTATAGCAACAGGGAAATGGCACTGAAGGTTCTCATATCTCTCAACCCCGAATGGAGCATGAAGGCCGTAGCCATGAGAGAGTCGAGGACACGAATAAGATAAAAATCTAAGAGTGTTCTCTAATCGAAGGCTTATGAGTTCGAGCTTCCAAGTTCATCCTCAAGCGAGCACACGAGAAGGGAATAGCATTTACGACAGTCCACCTGCCAAGAGCCTATCGATGTGAAGCCTCCAAATCCATTAGATTTTGAGGAAGAAATGGCGTTTATAATGCAAAGGTTGACAACTTTAGAAAGAACTACTCCAAATACAAGAAAAATTATAAGCGAGAATCCGAAGGAACCGAGAAAATGGAAGGCTGGAAGGTTGAATGCTACAATTGTCACAAAGCTGGACACATCCAAATGGGTATCACTGAGCTCAAGAAGGACGAAAGCAAGAAGGAGGTGGGCGAAAAGAAGATACAAGAAAGGCTCTCATCGGAGAAGACCGGGAGCATGTCGAATCAAGCGCGGATTCTTTTCGATGAAGATGAAGAGTATGGCGCTGATGGCAAACCTAGCTGATGAAGAGGTAACTTCTAAACCCTCCGGTTCAAATAATAGCTCAGCCATGTCATAAGATATGGATCTGCACGAATCGGTAAATCGGTTATTTAAAGATTTTGAAACACTCAAATCGCACACCAAAGCTATCGTGAGAAGACTTCGGTGCAAGATGAGAATAAGCGGTGAAAAATGATTTCGAAAAACTCAGCCTAGATCTGAATAAGGTTGAGATAACTGCAGCTGACTTTAAAAACCAGGCTGATGTTAATACAGCTGAGATAAATAGACTAACCATTTTACTTAAAGAAAAATCAGCTGCACTTGCTCATGCCAAAGCTGAGTTTACTAAGCTGACACAGATAAATAAGACTCAGGCGCAGGAAATAACCTCCCTGAAGGTGTCTTCAACCCTGGAAGAATTGTGTACCAATAAAAGGCCACTATATTCCAAATCAGGTCTTGGATATGATCCTCACACTCCCTCTAGTTCTAAAAGAAAGTTTATCAAGGGAGAAACAATTGTCTCGACTGTTGAGCCTACATATAAACCGATATTTAAAAACAGGCAACAGCCAAGTCACATGTCTAGGCTGCAGTCAGGTTACACAAGGCAGCCACCTAGATAGGCGACTAGGCAATGGCCCAGGCAAAAGCAGCAGCCCAGACAACATGCCCACTATTACCAACAACTCCATAAAAATAGATTTCAAAATGGGAGGGGCAGATGGAAACCTCAAGGTTATTCCAATTTCCAAAATGAACAAGTGTGGAGACCTCAAAGATTTAACAAATGGTCTCAGCCAAGATTTAGAAATGGCCCACACTATCAAACTTTTGAGGAATATCCAGTATACAATCCCAACAAGAGATTCAGACTTCGACCTTACACACCTTATGAGGGTTATAACAATAATAACTACTTTCACAATCCAAGGAGAAATCAATTCTCCAGGAAACCAGCTAACCCCAAAGGACCCACACAAATTTGGGTACCTAAATCTCTGCTTGTCTGATTGCAGAAAAGGTGGAAGGACTACAACCACATCTCCACAAGCTCAAATTTTGGAGGTGAAGAATGGTTTGTAGATTACGGATGCTCGAGGCATATGGCCAGGAACAAGAAGATCTTGTCCAAATACACCAAAGAAAGAGGTCCGATGTAACCTTTGGAGATAGCTCTAGAGGACAAACAAAAGGCTTTGGAGAGCTGCCAGGAAATATTGTGATATCAAAGTTCATTATGTCAAAGGGCTCAAGTACAACCTCCTGAGCATAAGCCGGTTACGTGTGAGAAGAACCTAGTAGTCTTCACCATCTGGAAATGTATGGTGATAGATATCTTATCTGGAGAAGTAAAGCTACAAGGTTTGAGAATGAGAGATGTATATATGATTGATTGGAACACGGGAACACCTAACTCCTGTTTTCTATCAAGACGATGGCGAGAATGGATGGTGTGGCACAAAAGATTATGTCACCTGAACTTCAAAGCCATCAACAATATCGGTTCTCGGAAGCTGATCAGAGGACTTCCAAATGAAGCATTCAAGAAGGAAGCGCTTTGTGATGCATGTCGAAAGGAAGCGAGACGAGCATCGTTCAAGCCCGATCCGGCCTACAACTCTCACAACAAGGATCTTAGATCTACTCCACATGGATCTATTTGGTCCTATCAAGCCAAGGACTACGGCGGCCGAAAACATGCACTTGTAATAGTAGATTATTATTCAAGGTACACTTGGATTATCTTCCTATATAAGAAAAGTGAAACCTTGACCAAGCTACGAGGCTGTGAGAAGGATCCGAGAATGAGAAATCCTATCCATAATCAAGATCGGATCGGATAGAGGAGGAGAGTTTCTCAACAAGGCGATAAGCGGATTACGGCGATCGAGAATGGGATCCGGCATGAGCTCTGCGGCCAGGACTCCCGGTAGAATGGTGTTCTTTGAAAGAAGAAAGCAGAACCACGAAGGAAGCGGCAAGGTCCATGATTGCAGTGGACACCTTGAAGGTTACGGGCTGAAGGCATCAACACGACTGTCACACCCGAGCAGAGTATGATAGTAGGGAGACATGGCAAAACTCCTATGAGGTTTGGAATAATAGAACTCCTCTGTTGCCTACTTTCATGTTTTTGGTTGTAAGTGTTTCATCCACAACAACGGTAAAACACAACTAAATGCCTTTGATGCTAAAACTGATGACGGTCTCTTTATGGGATATTCACAAAGAAGCAAGGCATATAGAGTTTTTAATAAAAGAACCTTAGTTGTGGAGGAAACACCCCATGTTGTTTTTGATGAATCTACCGTTGAGTACAGGAAGCAAGTTGAGCTAATTGAGAACAAGCTCAAATCAGCGACCCTTGAAGAAGTCATTGTACATGACACTGGAATGGTGGACTCACCTGCAGACCAGCCTGATGATCCAGCTGCAGCTGCTGGAGACCCAACTGCAAATCAGACAGGATCACCGAACCTATCTGATCCAGTTGCTGCTGAAGAAGATCCAACCGTAGCTGACAAAGACTCATCTGCAGATAAGAACCAACCTGCAGATGACAAGACGGTAGTTGATCCAGTTGCAGACCAGAACCCAGCTGATGCGGAAATCCACCAGAGCAATCCAACAGGGGGAACAAACCCAGAAGAGGACGACATCCCCAAGTGGCTCAAAGATCACCCAATTCAGCAAATCATCGGAAAGTTGACGGATGGAGTTAAGACAAGACAGTCAACCCTACCAGCAGGAATGGCCATGTTCTCATGCTTTATGTCACAAATAGAACCTAAAACTACAGAACAAGCCCTAGAAGATTACTCTTGGATAAATGCCATGCAAGAGGAATTGGAGCAGATGGAAAGAAACAAAGCTTGGGAACTAACAGACAGACCTGATCACAAGAAAGTTATTGGCACCAAATGGGTGTACAAAAATAAGAGTGATGAAGATGGAACTGTTGTTAGGAATAAGGCCACACTTGTAGCAAAAGGTTATGCACAGTGTGAAGGAATAGATTTTGATGAAACCTATGCACCCGTTGCAAGATTAGAGGTCATCAGACTATTCCTCGCATATGCTGCATTCAAGGATTTTGAAGTATATCAGATGGATGTAAAGAGTGCTTTTCTAAATGGAATCCTAGAAGAAGAAGTCTATGTAGAGCAACCCCTAGGTTTTGTCAAAGGAGACAAAGTCTATAAGCTATTAAAGGCTCTCTATGGACTTAAGCAAGCACCTAGAGCGTGGTATGAAACATTGTCTGTGTTTCTTGAGAAAAATGGTTTTTGCAAAGGAAAAGTGGACAAAACCCTATTCGTGGAGCACGAAGGCCACATATTAATAGTCCAGATATATGTGGATGACATCATATTCGGATCAACCAATCCAGAGCTATGCGAGAAATTCTACAATCTCATGCAAGGAGAATTTGAGATGAGTATGATGGGAAAGCTTAACTTCTTTCTCGGACTACAAGTTAAGCAGATGGAAAAAGGAATTTTAATCAACCAAGCTAAGTATACCAAAGATCTGATCAAGAGATATGGAATGGAATCAGCCAAGCCAGCAAGAATTCCTATGAGCACAAGTACTCACACGGATGCGAGACAGGCGAGGCATATCGGTGGACTCAACCCACTACGAGAGGACTCATTGGATCTCTTACGTACCTCACTTGCAGCGAGCCGGACATATCTATCTTTGTTGGAGTTTGTGCACGATTCCAGTCAAGCCGAAGCAATCACACCTAGATGCGGCCAAGAGGATAATAAAATACCTTAAGTCTACAATCAATGTTGGACTATGGTATCCCAAGGATGATAATTTTGGTGTCGGGATACTCGGATCACGATTTCGGATCATGCAAAATCAATAGGAAGAGCACTAGTGGAACGTGTCAATTCCTAGGAACCAAACTGATATCCTGGTTTAGCAAGAAGCTGGTTTCTAACTCTATCTCCACTACAGAGTCAGAATACCTAGCTGCAGGTAGCTGTTGTGCACATATTTTATGGATAAGACAGCAGCTAAGGGATTATAATATCATTGCAAATGAAGTTCCTATCTGGTGTGACAACAATAGTGCTATTGCAATAACCAACAATCCGGTTTTGCACTCAAGGGCGAAGCACATTGATGTTAAGCACCACTTCATCGAGACCATGTGCTTAACAAAAGGGTTAGAGTTGAAAGAGTCGGCACAGACTACCGGATAGGCGACATCCAAACCCTTGCCGGAAGAAAGATTTTGGAGCCGAGTGGAGATCTTGGATTACTAGATTGGGAATCTAGTACTCAAGCAAGTGAAACATTTCGGAGGAAGGACGGACCCAGTGGAGAATCGGATCCTAGGCGATGCGAGCAAGAAGGCGAAGGACGGACAAAGCAACCTAGGCGATCGGAATATCGGGCGAGAAGTCAACTCACGATACGGAGCGGTCAACGATCGACAAATCGGACCGATTAAGTTTTCTAAACCGACCTCTGAATATTTAATTATTATCTGCCATATTTATAATATTATTATATTAATTTTGGTTAACAAATGGCATTTAAATATATATTTTTCTAAGCCAAGTGGCATTTTTAATACACGCGTCAATCGATTATTAAATCGACCTCCACGATGGCCAATCAAAATCAACCATCAAATTTTAAAATGGACCACCGATTCAAATTTGAAATTCAAAAGAATATCAAAAGGCGTACCACCGTTTCAAATATATAATAAATTAATCCATACGTCTTTTCATCTTCTTTAAAAGGAAAGAAAACTCTTACTTTACCTTTTTACGCTTACCAGAAACCCTAGATATTTCAGAGCAAAAATTCCTTGAACACCAAATACACTAAAATCTTTTGTTTGCAGAAATGGCATCCTACTTCGAAGGCGTCAACCTGAAGGCGGTCAAGGACCAGATTATTTTCTCGCTGGTCGTCGATTTTGAAGGCTTATTGGAAGCTAATCTGTAGGATTACGATGTGTATAACCTAATCCACGCGATGAAGCTCAATGGGATCTACCCATTCCTAGACATCAACCCTCAACATATGTACAAGGAGGATGTTATCGTGTTCTATCGCGAAGCCTGTATAATTCAAGACGGAATTCGGAGCACAGTCGGAGGAATTCAGGTTGACATATCCCGAGAGTCGATCCGTACTGTTTTCGGTATGAAGCACCGCGGCATAGCCGTCGAAGCTCTCAAGCAGTCTTCTGCCGAAATCTGGAAGAAGATCAAAGAGGAGAATGTGCCCGAAAAGCTGAAACTTACTGCCAAGTGGAATGAGCATAAGAAAGTTTATCGTTTTGCGTTGGACATAACCAACAAAATAATCATGGGGATGGCCGGCAGTTATGATCAACTGTCGTCGGCAAAATTTATGGTGCTGGGAGCACTAGTTCAGGAAGAATAAATTGATTGGGCAGATTACATATTCAGGCAACTTGTTCGAGAGGTCAACAAAGTCGAATGGCTTGTTGATGAGAAGAGATTTAAAACAAAGCTGGCGTTTGGAGCTTGGTGAGTTGGATCTTTGGAAAAGACGAGGCATGGCGAAGGGAAGCACGCGCCTTCCATCCCAACAAAAGACTTGGTCATCTGGACCAAGAGAAGGCGATAAAATTGGGAGGCACAAGGAGAGCGGCCAGATCTTTGAAAGACCTACCTGACACAAGACAATATCCGAGATATTATTCGTCAGGAGAGTCGGACCGACCTGCAGCCGACATCCCAACTGCAGTCGAGTCAGACACCGAGTCCGACGACACTCCCATAGCAGTCAGATTTAAGAGAAGGGGACTTTTATGTATTGATATTATACATGTTGTCGTGCATATGTGTCGTTTTCATATGTCCACCTCGTGTTGGTCCGACGGGATCATGTTGGGATCTATGTTAGCGTGTGCTGGATCATTGGACAGGTTTTTCCACCTCATATTGGTCCGACGGGATCATCTTGGGATCTATGCATTGAACGCTAGATCATCGGAATTACCATGTGTATGTTGTATCATGTTGTGAATAGTATTGTGAGTTTTCTGGTAATGGAGACTCGTTGCTATCATTGTCATTGATGATGTTGAC
The DNA here is from genome assembly GCA_033398695.1 of Orobanche coerulescens. Taxonomy (NCBI): domain Eukaryota; kingdom Viridiplantae; phylum Streptophyta; class Magnoliopsida; order Lamiales; family Orobanchaceae; genus Orobanche; species Orobanche coerulescens. The sequence continues at coordinate 76,973,195 of CM065801.1, read as the reverse complement.
GTTATACTTCATGAGATGTCGAATAATCTGTTGTTGTATAATTATCGTACTTGTACTAGTATCGTTGTGCTAAACTTTCGGGGGTGGACATTTGTTGTATGTTCAGGATACAGGAGGCGAAACAACCACTAGAGCTGCATGAGGACAAGGGTGCAGAGTGATGTTACGGACGGGATGATTTATCAGATTGTGTTTTGTTTTAATAAAGTACTCAAGTACGCTATTGTTTTTATTTGTCTTTGAGATTTGTATTCATATGTTGGCTAATTCATACGTTTCAGACTAGTGATGTAATAACTAATTTTACGATTGGCATTTTACAATGTTGTTTTTAAATTCTTATCTAGAAAATCCTTATATCAAGGATTTACGGCTACTGTAATCATCCTGAATATCACGGGGTGTCATAGTGTTGGTACTGTCACATGTATGAAGGATTTGTGGTGTACATTGATGCATCGAGGCGAGGCCTCAGGTACATGTTGAGGCGGCATGGGAAAGTTATCGCTTATTCATCGAGAGAGTTGAGACCTTACGAGGTCACCTATCCAAACCACAACCTTGAGTTAGCAGCCTTGGTATATGCTTTGAAGGTCTGGCACTATTATTTATATGGTGTTTCTTCTCAGATTTTCACAGATCATAAGAGCCTAAAGTACATATTTACCTATAAAGAGTTGAGTATGCGGTAGATATGGTGTTTAGAGTTGATCAAGGATTATGATATCAAGATCTTGTACCACTTGGAAAAGGCAAATGTTGTTGCATATGCTTGCACTATTTCGTAGGAAAAAAGAAAAAGCTCCTCATGAATTACGGAAAGGAGTCAAGCCACCCTACAATTACGAAAGTGTGGGGTGTCTAGCAAAGGTGATGTTGCGTACACGTAATAAAGCCACCTTATCTATTTATTGTATATTAAATTAAAGTGTGTGAGATTCATAGGAACACAATCTTAAAATCAGGAATGCATCATTATTCGAGAATATATTTTCTTGTAAGAATGTGGTTGAACACCCTATCTTTTCTGAGCAGTTGTGTGAGTCAATAGATGTAGATCTGAAGTCCCAGAGGTATAGAAATGAGGATAAACTGAGAATGATCAAATGAAAAGGATGGATAAATCTTGCGGGCCAGATTTCTTCATCTATTTTCTCAAAAGGAACCTTAAACTTACAAAAATAAGTTGCAAGCTCAAATGATGGACCGATATGAATGTCAAAAGTGAAATTGATTCTATATTGCATAATCATACGTGAGAACTAGTAATTTTACCTCCAAGTTGTAGCCACTACGATATATGTGAATTTTCAATAATAAAATGAAGAATGGAACTATTGACGAGTATAAGGCTAGGATCATAGTCAACAAATGCAACTAACATGAAGGATTAGACTATTTTGGTATGTGCCCTCTTGTGTGAAAATAACTTCCATCAAGATGGTACTTGTTATTGCTTCACTATGTATTTTAGAAAATGGATGTCAAGGCTGTGTATCTTAATGGGGACTTAGATGAGGAATATATATGGAACAACTTTGAGGGTTTTACGCCCCAAGACATGAAAGGAAGTTTCATAAGTTGGTAAGGTCTCTATATAGATTGAAGCGGTGTCAAAATAGTGGCATGAAGAGTTTGATCATGCTATGTTGAGTGATGGATTGGAAATTAAATGTGATAAGTGTGTCTATGTGAAGAACACAAAGATGTTATGTCATTTTGTGCCAATATATAGATGATTTACTCATTGCTTGAATTAATGAGAGAATAATCAAGTATAAAAAGGACATGTTGAGGTTGAGATTTGACATGGGACTGGCATATGTGATTTTACTGATTAAGATCACAATAACACCGTAAGAATTCATGCTAAGTAAAGCTCATTATGTGGATATAATTCTTGAGAACTTAAGCAATGATGATTCTCCATAGCTAAAAAATCAACAGATATGATGTTAAAACTCTCCAAGAATAAGGGTGAAAGAGTACATCAACTTAAGTACTCAAGAATACAAGACCAGGCAGTCAGTAGACTAAGTAGATCCTCGAGTAATCTGGCAAAAGACCACTAGAAGGCAATCACAAGGGTTGTTGGTTACAATATACCTAAGGAACATCTTAGATGGAGGGTGAATAAGTTATGTCCAACTTTTCAATAATAAGTGCGATGCTGAAGTCTATGAGTGTTGTTTGGCAGTGTCGAAAGACAAACCGACATCAAGAGTGTGCAGTCTTATATGATTGGTGCTTACAGGAAGTAATGATGTAGGATGACAAGTGTGATAGATGTAGGAAAACAATAAAGATAAAATATTTTTAGTGTGGTCCGGGGCAATATCTTATATATCCACTAGCTACACATAGGAGGTAGTCACCACAATCAACTTAATACATAACAATTCTGAAAATAAGGCTACCGCAAAGAAGGGAAGGATTCGTTATATACACGGATACATCTTAACACGGGCTGGGATGTGTATTCATGCAGAACGACAGAGTTATTGCGTATGCATCTCGATAACTGAAGCCGTACGAAATGAATTACCCGACGCATGACTTAGAGATAGCCGCAGTGGTACACGCCCTCAAGATCTGCAGGCACTACCTTTACGGAGTTACTTGTAAGATTTCCACGGACCATAAGAGTTTAAAATATATCTTCACCCAGAGAAAATTAAACATGAGGTAGAGGCACTGGTTGGAGCTAATCAAGGACTACGATATGGAAATCTCATACCACCCTGAGAAGCGTAATGTCGTAGCTGATGCACTTAGTCGGAAAACTGCATAGGAAGTAATGTTATCCAGCCTAACGGTTCAACCCGAACTATAGAAAGCCATCAGGCGGAGTGGTATTGAGGTAAGGGTACAACACAGTCACGGACAATTGTGCTCAATCAATATACACTCGTCCTTATTAAACAAGATACGTCTAGCACAGATAGAAGATCCCGAACTACGTACGATCAGTGCGGGAATCGAAGGGGGATATGTTTTCGACTACACGATCCAAGGGGACTTGGTGAAATTAAAGAATAGGATCTGTATTCCGCCGAATGACGAGCTGAAGCAAACTATACTGAGAGAAGCACACTCCACTCCCTACTCCATTCACCCCGGAGCAAGCAAAATGTAAAAGGATCTGTGACAGAGTTTTTAGTGGAAAAATATGAAACAAGAAGTGTCTAGATTCGTTGCCCGATGTATGACGTGCCAACAAGTTAAAATAGAACACCGCAGACCACCCAGGGTCATGCAACTCTTACCCATTACGGAGTGGAAATGGGAAAGCATATCAATGGATTTTGTTACTAAGTTGCCAATGGCGGTGGGAGGAAAGGATACAATTTGGGTTATCGTTGATCAGTTAATGAAATCAGCACATTTTATTCCAATTCAGGAAGAAACCAGAACACAGCATTTAGCCACTATTTTCATAAGGGAGGTCATGAGACTGCACGACGTTCCCTCATCCATCATATCGGATAGAGACATTAGGTACGTGTCCCGCTCTTGGAAAGCCGTCCATAAAGCTATGGGAACCCAGTTGCATTTTAACACAACCTATCACCCTCAGACAGATGGATAGACCGAGCGCACGATACAAACCTTGGAAGATTTGTTGAGGGCATGTGTGCTCGATTGGGGTAAGGATTGGGTTTATCATCTCGGGTTAGTAGAGTTCTCATACAACAACAGCTGGCACACGAGCATAGGCATGGCAGCATTTGAGGCTTTGTATGGACGAAGATGTAAGTCGCCATTATGCTGTAACACCCCCAATCCACTCAGGGATATTACACGCCGTAGACCCTCTCCTCGAGGATCTACCAGGCTGGTAACAACATTTAACATCTCGACAATGCCTTCAAGGCAAAAATGACTCCGTAGACCGATTTGGTCTTTCAATAAATACATACAACTCGAATACAACTCATGCCCACGCAGGGGTCAAAATACAACCACACCCGTACAACGGGAAAAATATAGCAGCGGAAAATAAAGTACAACTATACCAATACGACATCAACGGGTCCTCGTGTGATTAGTATCGTTCATCTTTCATCATCCTTCATGCCGACCCTGTGCTCTGCTCCAAAACACGAATGTCTGAGACATCCACCCCCCGAATACTCGGGGGTTAGCAAAACTCCACTATTTTGCTAGTGCAAGTATAAAATACGAAAACGAGCCATACATATCATACTCCACGGAACATGTTAATCATAAACATACTTCCCGAGGTAAATCACTTAATCAAAACGGTTAAATCGAAAGATAGGGGTAAACCCGATATACATCTTGTGAAAACATTTTACGATCTCGGGAGTTTTGAAAACACATTGGGATTTAAGAATTCTAAAACCTTTCAAAAATATTTAGGGACGCAGCCCAAAAGTCATTTTCCAAAATTCAAGTTCCGGTAACAATACGCAGGGTCCACAACCCATTTCACAAAACACGGGGTCCGTGACCCAAATCACAAATCACATGTTCCTAAGGATTATTCGTGTCCGTCTTTAACAAGCCACGAACCTCAGATGCTCCCGAAGAACAAACCCGAGTGAATAACCCAATAGGAAAAACATATCAAATCACATGTCTCCACGACACGAATATCACAACCAAACCACAACCATAAGTTATCCCGGCATCGCGCTAACAAGCCACGAACCTCGGAGTCCCAAGACATAGCCGATGATAACCCCACAAGTTATCCGGCATCGGGCTAGCAAGCCCGAACCTCGGAGTCCCGCAAGACATACCCGTATTGGATAACCCTACGGTTTCGCCCGACCCATACTAGCAAGTATGGATCCGGAGATTCAACAATCCTGCCGGAGGCACATCACATACAACAAGCACACGACAATAGTCGATTATCAAGACAAGCAACATTAAGCATTACAACCTCCTTTCAAAGGAGTAACGACTAACATCACATCATATCGAATACCCACCGAACAAACATACAATTCAATACACAATCCTCGGCAAACAATTATGGTCAATGCGATCATAACGTCTCTCAACGTACGAAACTAACACACATATTCCGAGAACATATCCATTCACGAAGTATACGAATTATCGTTGAAAGACAATATTTATCGAGAACATACCGATCCTTTTAACGTTCATTAAACATTGGATTTCGCATAAAATCATTTATCAATAATTATGCCTAAGAAATATGAAATGTATGGGCAAGATACTTGCCTCAAAATCGATACGCAAGTATTCCGCGAACACGGCTCAGCGGAAAGCTTCAAACGCCCAATGCTATCGAAGCGGAAGACGACGACGAACGAAAGGGTTCAACACGGTTTCTTCGCAAGAAACACGACCCTAACATCATACAATCAATAAATCATCGATCATACGAGGAAGAATAATCGTAGAACGCCCGAAAACCCCTCTAAGACATTTCACCGGACACCTTCAAGGCGTCGGTCAAGAACTCGACTCAAACAACGAATCGATACGATCCAACCATGGAATAATAAAGGAAATGATATAATACATCTAAATAATCATCAATCCATCAAAATCCTAAGTTAAATCGGATTAATCGGACGAAAACAACCAAAACCCCCAAATTCCCCAAAACTAGATTTCTAGGAAATCTGACCTGATTCGGTAGATCGGAGGATGTTATAGGACGGATGATTGATGATATGAACCTCAAAACTCCATGGATATGTTGCTAAACAACATGGCTTCAAGCTTAGAACACGCCCAGCTGCGGAAGAGGAGAAGAAGAAGGGAAAGAAATGAGCTGAAATGCTCAAAAAATAAATTTATAGGGGTTGACTGCCCTGCCGGACACGGCCCGTGCCGATCGGCACGGTCGTGTCGCTGGTGGCCGACAGGACTCTACCGTGTCTGCTTGACACGGTCGCGGCGCGGAGGGCCTTCCGATAGTGACCCGTCAAGCGGCGACTTCGGCATGACTCGGCCGTGTCTGGAACACGGTCGGGCGTGTCGGCGATCGGTCCGGCATTCGGGCGAAATGCAGCCACGAGCCGTGTCGGGACGACACGGTCGGGTCTGAGACGAAAACCGGCATTTCGGACGAAATGCAGCGCAGGCCGTGTCGGACGACACGGTCGAGTTCGGCCAGCGGTGATCGGCGCCAATAACGAGCGGGTGAGCTAAAAGCGACCATAACTCTCTCGTCAGGACTCGATTGACTCACCGTTTGAACCATTGGAAAGCTAACTCGATGCTCTATAATATTGCAAAGATTTAGAATTTTTGGAGTTACCAAAAATTAATGGTGACTTTACAAAGTCGAACTCCCACGTGAAAAAGTCGATTAAGGACACGGAACTCAATAAAAGCGACAAAGCGAACTCGGATGACAAAAGTGCAGAATTAATCATTCTCGAAATGACGAAAGGTCATGAGCGAGTAAATCAAAATGGACTTCCGCCGAAAAAGAAAATTACGAAATTGAAATTGCGGATATTACATTCTACCCCCTTAAAAGAAGTTTCGTCCGAAACTTAAAACAAGTAGGGGAGCAATATACCCTTGAGAAAACTCGACGAGATACACCAAAAACAGAAAACTCGCGCCCAACGGCGAAATGCTGCAAGAAACGCAAAGAGACATACGGCGTGGAAACACGCTCCACGACGACCAACACAATGTCGCCGTTAGGGATACAATAAAATCAACAAATGACAAGCGTCATCAAACGGATAATATAGCCAAGTCAATTATCCGACAATCACAAAACACAACGAACGAAAGTCAGTATGATTGACCAACCCAACGGTACATCAATCGAAACGCGAGCCAATCGCTGAACTAATACGGAATTCCACCGCTCAAGGGTTGGAAGATCGAAAACGAGACTAATTTCCCGAACTTAAGGGAATTAGGAAGGAGCCTGAATGCTCAACGATCACAAAACGAGGACAAAAACCGAACAAACAAACGACCGAACCACAACGGTCGAGACAACAAAAGCGAACAATCATGTTCGAATCACGAAGAACAATAAAATTCAAACAACAACTCCAAGGTTCACATCTCGACTCGAGACATTATATGATCCGGTGAAAACAACAACGTATGCATTCACATAAGATCCACATGAAAGGGAATAGAAATTGAAAAGTCACAATGACAAAGCGAGTTATTAGAAATGATGCCACACTCGTTCGATAAACAAAAACAAGGGCGGACAAGCTCAGAAATGTCAACGAACATAAATGAGTCGACAAAGTAGAATATACAGAAGTTCAAAATCTGATCCACTTCGAATAAAAGAACTAGTAGAACCAAAAGATGTTACATCCGAACAAGGTTCACAAGTATCGAACCGGACTCGGAAAAGTCACAGCGATAAACAGAAAAACAAGATCACAACTCGTTCGAACGATGAAACCGAAATACAAAACAAGTTCAGAAAGTGTCAACGAACACGAGCGAGTCGATAGACCTGAGAAAGAGGAATTGCAGGAGTCCAAAAATAATACGGGTATTATATTCGACCCCTTCTAAAAGAAGTGTCGTTTCCGAAACTCACAACACGAAATCAAGGTGACAACACAACAAGCAACTGACAGAAACATCTTTCAAAGGCCTCTCAAGGCCGATTCCGATGACTGTGCTGAAGCGCGAAATCCAAAAGTCTCGGTAGACTCAAAACTGAATTCGGTGTCCCTCGAGTCCACACTTGAAATGTGTTACTGACGAGAAGGACAATTTACACGTGTATGCCCCGGAACATCACGGTTGAAACGTCTCGGCTCGGCATACCAAAAATACAAATGCTAGATACAATGGGGCATAACGTCGCAAAACAACATAGCGGAGATGCCAACTCAGCGCAACAAAGAATCATAACATATACCATATACGACGATTACCATCATAAAGTAATACACACACAAACACTACAGCAACGACGGTATCGTTCGGCGACCTCAACGGCCCGAACGATAACCAGCACATAATTACAACCATCATGAAACAATCACACATGTACACAAACGTACAAACTCAAGCTTAAACAGCTCACACCCGTGCGACAACACGCAAATCACCACGAGGCGACAAACAGTAAATACCAGTTCACACCTCTCACAGAGGGCTAGTACAACAAATGCGTGGCAATGCCTCGACGTTCATGCCACCAATTCGATCACAATTCGGGGTTAACACCGTAACGAAAGTTCGAAAACCATACACGCATTTCCGGTCCATAAGCAGAATGATAGGTTTTAAAAACAAAAACCACCTTTTGAAAGCAGTTTGGAAACAACGGTTGATCTTGAGTATCATTTTACAAAAAGTAGTACAAACACCATTATCGAGACTTTGAAAGTCATCTTGCGTTTGAACAAAAATGAGGACACCTTTCTTTTAGTGAAAAACTTTATTCGACCCTTGGGTCTAAGCAACTGCATTTGAAAATATCTCAAAATATTTTTGGTCCTCAACCGGAAAATTTTTGAAATGTATTGCGGCATTAGAAAACACCTTGAAAACACCGCAAGAAAATAATTCGTTTTAAAAGTACGTCTCGAATTTTAATTTTCTAAGATACTCAAGGTTTTCAAAAATAATTCAATGGGCTAGAATGCCCAAAAATTTCAGGTAATTACAAGGAACAATATAGCGCCGTGGGTCCCGCGCCGGAACCCACCAGGCTAAAAACCATTTACAAAAATGCCAAAAAGGCCGATGACGGTAATGTTTCAAAAACTCACAAAAGCCATTTTACAACATGCTAAATACCGTCATAAGAATTTCGCCAAAGCGATCAAGGCCATAATGCCAAAAACTCGGTTAAGGGAATCGGTTTTCGAAATAAAACTCGGTCGGTAAAATACCGAAAGTCATTACAAAAGAACTCACGCAGCGGATAAAAGAAATAAAGTCAAACATGCACAGGACAGCAACACTACTCCTCATATGAACGAAAAATGGGAGTCAAATAATCACATAACACGAAATCAAAATCCATAAGAGGATTCCGTCACTTAACAAATAATCATAAAAATAGCTCGTGTCACACGAGGCACAACACAAATAAGGGAGACTTACATTCACAGGTCGCACGAAGATGATGATCGCCCACGATACTAATCAGGACCAACAAACTCAGACGACGCGTCGCGACACGACTCAGTCAGATAAAATCCGACGAGACAAAACTCATGAACACCAGACCCGACGGCTAGGTTTCCACAACCTAAAGCTCCGATACCATTCGTAACACCCCCAATCCACTCGGGGATATTACACGCCGTAGAACCTCTCCTCGAGGATCTACCTGTGTGGTATCAACATCTAACATATCGACAATGACTTCAAGTCATAAATGACTCGATGGACCGATTTGGTCTTTCAATAAATACATACAACTCGAATACAACTCATGCCCACGCAGGGGTCAAAATACAACCACACCCGTACAACGGGAAAAATATAGCAGCGGAAAACAAAGTACAACTATACCAATACGACATCAAAGGGTCCTCGTGTGATTAGTATCGTTCATCTTTCATCATCTTTCATGCCGACCCTGTGCTCTGCTCCAAAACCTGAATGCAATACAGACATCCACCCCCCGAATACTCGGGGGTTAGCAAAACTCCACTGTTTTGCTAGTGCAAGTATAAAATACGAAAACGAGCCATACATATCATACTCCACGGAACATGTTAATCATAAACATACTTCCCGAGGTAAATCACTTAATCAAAACGGTTAAATCGAAAGATAGGGGTAAACCCGATATACATCTTGTGAAAACATTTTACGATCTCGGGAGTTTTGAAAACACATTGGGATTTAAGAATTCTAAAACCTTTCAAAAACATTTAGGGACACAGCCCAAAAGTCATTTTCCAAAATTCAAGTTCCGGTAACAATACGCAGGGTCCACAACCCATTTCACAAAACACGGGGTCCGTGACCCAAATCACAAATCACATGTTCCTAAGGATTATTCGTGTCCCGTGCTAACAAGCCACAAACCTCAGATGCTCCCGAAGAACAAACCCGAGTGAATAACCCAATAGGAAAAACATATCAAATCACATGTCTCCACGACACGAATATCACAACCAAACCACAACCATAAGTTATCCCGGCATCGCGCTAACAAGCCACGAACCTCGGAGTCCCCGCAAGACATAGCCGATGATAACCCCACAAGTTATCCCGGCATCGAGCTAGCAAGCCCCGAACCTCGGAGTCCCCGCAAGACATACCCGTATTGGATAACCCTACGGTTTCGCCCGACCCATACTAGCAAGTATGGATCCCGTAGATTCAACAATCCTACCCGGAGGCACATCACATACAACAAGCACACGACAATAGTCGATTATCAAGACAAGCAACATTAAGCATTACAACCTCCTTTCAAAGGAGTAACGACTAACATCACATCATATCGAATACCCACCGAACAAACATACAATTCAATACACAATCCTCGGCAAACAATTATGGTCAATGCGATCATAACGTCTCTCAACGTACGAAACTAACACACATATTCCGAGAACATATCCATTCACGAAGTATACGAATTATCGTTGAAAGACAATATTTATCGAGAACATACCGATCCTTTTTAACGTTCATTAAACATTGGATTTCGCATAAAATCATTTATCAATAATTATGCCTAAGAAATATGAAATGTATGGGCAAGATACTTGCCTCAAAATCGGTACGCAAGTATTCCGACGAACACGGCTCAACCGGAAAGCTTCGAAACGCCCAATGCTATCGAAACGGAAGACGACGACGAACGAAAGGGTTCAACACGGTTTCTTCGCAAGAAACACGACCCTAACATCATACAATCAATAAATCATCGATCATACGAGGAAGAATAATCGTAGAACGCCCGAAAACCCCTCTAAGACATTTCACCGGACACCTTCAAGGCGTCGGTCAAGAACTCGACTCAAACAACGAATCGATACGATCCAACCATGGAATAATAAAGGAAATGATATAATACATCTAAATAATCATCAATCCATCAAAATCCTAAGTTAAATCGGATTAATCGGACGAAAACAACCAAAACCCCAAATTCCCCAAAACTAGATTTCTAGGAAATCGGCACGGTCAGTAGATCGGAGGATGTTATAGGACGGATGATTGATGATATGAACCTCAAAACTCCATGGATATGTTGCTAAACAACATGGCTTCAAGCTTAGAACACGCCCAGCTGCGGAAGAGGAGAAGAAGAAGGGAAAGAAATGAGCTGAAATGCTCAAAAAATAAATTTATAGGGGTTGACTGCCCTGCCGGACACGGCCCGTGCCGATCGGCACGGTCGTGTCGCTGCCTGGCGACAGGACTCGACCGTGTCTGCCCTTGACACGGTCGCGGCGCGGAGGGCCTTCCGATAGTGACCGTCCGACGGCGACTTCGGCATGACTCGGCCGTGTCACGGAACACGGTCGGGCGTGTCAGCGATCGGTTCCGGCATTCGGGCGAGTGCAGCACGGGCCGTGTCGGACGACACGGTCGGGTCTGAGACGAAACTTCGGCATTTCGGACGAGTGCGGCACGGGCCGTGTCGGACGACTGCAGTCGAGTTCGGCCGGCAGTGATCGGCCAATAACGAGCGGGTGAGCTAAAACGACCATAACTCTCTCGTCCGGACTCCGATTGACTCACCGTTTGAACCATTGGAAAGCTAACTCGATGCTCTATAATATTGCAAAGATTTAGAATTTTTGGAGTTACCAAAAATTAATGGTGACTTTACAAAGTCGAACTCCCACGTGAAAAAGTCGATTAAGGACACGGAACTCAATAAAACGACACCGAAACGAACTCGGATGACAAAAAGTGCAGAATTAATCATTCTCGAAATGACGAAAGGTCATGAGCGAGTCGTCAAAACGGACTTCCGCCGAAAAAAGAAAATTACCGAAATTCGAAATTGCGGATATTACATATGCTGGGATGATGCTTCTAACACCATGGCTACCGAGTTAGATCTGATCCAGGAATCCATTAAGAAGATCTCTGTTGTTCGAAAACATATGTTAGCAGCGCAAATCCGGCAGAAATCATATGTCGAGAACCGGCAGCAACCGTTGGAATTTACGATCCGGGATCATGTTTGGGTCAAAGTGGCGCCTATGCGAGGTATCCGACATTTCCTCCAGAAGGGAAAGTTAAGCCCAAGGTTCATAGGCCCGTTCGAGATATTAGACCGAGTTAGAAAACTTGCGTATCGATTAGCCGTGCCTCCGCATCTGGATGGAGTGCATAATGTCTTTCACATCTCCCAGTTTAGGTAGTATGTCTATGATCCGAGTCACAAACTCAATTTTGAAGAAGTGGAAGTTTCTGATGATGCTACTTTTAGAGAAGTTCCGATCGCTATCTTGGATCGGCATATGAAAACATTACGAAATAAAGTCATACCCCTCGTGAAAGTCCAGTGGTCGCACCACGTATGTAGGAAGCAACTTGGGAGACCGAGTCGAGCATGAGGGAAAGTCATCCCGAGTTATTTTCTTAGTTTCGGGACGAAACTATTTTAAGTGGGGTGGTATGTAATACCATATGTATTTCATGCTTTAATTACCGTGTACTTCATAAATTAAAATGCAATTTCTATCATTACGATGTTGTCTTATTATATTATGTGGTTTCATTAAAGTGCTATTGCGATACAATTGTGTGATGTGAATGGAACGGAGGTGACGTACCTTGACGCCGTTGGACAATTGTCGGTGCGAATATAACAGTGGCCAACGTCTTGTTCCCAGAGGGATTGTTGACGAGTGTAAAGGTAGTCACCCCGAGTTGGTTAAAATGTGATAAATGACATAGGGATTTACGCTAAATGACATTCATAGCGTACGTTAGTTTCAAAGTATTACATACGTTAACCCGACTTGGTTACGTACGTAAATGGGGATTCGGTCTTCCGACCAGAATCTTTAATTTTGACATGGATTGGGTACTTTCAGTGGGCTAGAGGACAAACGAGTCAACTGCGTACGTTATCTGTCAAGCTTAATCTACGCTATGCCAGGGAAGCTTACGTACGTTAATACCCCTACGTACGTAATGAGTAGGGACATTCCAGGCAGTAGCCTATGGTCGACCATTACGTACGTTATCTATGGAACATTACGTATGTAATGCTCTTTACGTACGTTGACCCATGAGTGTTAACGTACGTTAAACACTACCGTGTGTTATAAATCAACACCTCCTCCTTCATTTCCCTCGACCAAAACACTTGTGCAAACTCCTGAAAAACCTTCCCCAGCCCCCTTAGACGATTTTTAGCCTTCCAAACACTTGTATTGACATCAAGGAGAGGATTACTCAAGCTCCGGAGGAGGTTATCTAGGTCGATTGGTCCATTCTTCATTCTTAATTGTTGTTCTTCATTGGTTCATCATCATTCCTTATTGTTATTCCTCTATTAAGGTAAGCCTATCAATCCTTGAGGTTATCTCTTCGATATTGTTGTTATGCCTATTGGATTATAGGTATTTGGGTAGTTTTGTTAAATCTCGTATTGGATGAACGTGTAGTAATCAAAATTGTCGTTGAAAGTATATTTCGTTCCCGAACTATAAATTCATGTATCTTGTTATAATAATCGTATGCGAATATCACATTTCAAATCGACCATGGAGATATCAACTTTAACGAATCAATGGTAGGAGAAATAGTGTTAGGAATCCTATCGCCATATGCTAAACTCGTTATAACTCACTTTGCTTATACGATTTATCAAACATTAATTAACTAGGTGGAATCAAGCTTGATAATATTACCATCGTGAAGAATCGACCATTGATCCGATAACCCAAGAAGTTATCAAGCGGCTGATAATGAAATTATGTTCGAAGAGAGAATATGTGTTCCATATGATGAGGAGTTATAGAATGAAATTCTGAGTGAAGCTCATGATATTCCCTACAACGCTCACCCAGGAAGTACCAAGATGTACCAAGACGTGAAGAAAAATTTCTGGTGGGACGGTATGAAATGGGATGTAGTTTCATTTGTCGAGCGGTGTTTGGCTTGTCAGCAAGTGAAAGCACTACACCAATGACCTTATGGTGAGTTACAGCCATTGACCATTCCATAATGGAAGTGGGAAGGAATAGCAATGGATTTTGTGACTAGTTTGCCGAGGACAAAATGAGAAAACACTGCTATATGGGTTATAGTAGATAGACTCACAAAACCAGCTCACGTTTTGCCTATTCCGATCACTTATAGATCTAAGATGTTAGCACACTTATATGTCCACGAAATTGTGCGTTTACACAAAATGCTGATATCAATCACATCAGATCAAGATCCAAAATTTACCTCTAGATTTTGGACGAGCCTACCGAAGGAATTGGGTACACACCTGAACATTAGTACCGCTTTCCACCCGCAAACCAATGGACAATCGGAAAGGATGATTCAGACACTTGAAGACATGTTGAGAACTATAATGTTGGATCAAGGTGCAAATTGGGAGCATGTTTTGCCCTTTTTTGAATTTTCTTACAACAATCATTCTGGCTTGATAGGTATGGCGCTTTATGAAAGTACTTTAAACTCTTGTGATCAGTAAAAAATTCACACCTTACTCCATAAAGTTGATGTCTCCATATATTTAATGAGTGCACAAATGTAGCTAGTTGCAAATCATGCGTGGGATAATTCACTTCATGCGGCCTAAGTTGTCTTGACGCGTAAGCTATCACTTTCCCATCTTGCATCAATACACAACATAGCCCATTCTTAGAAGCATCAGTGTAAACCACATACTCCTTGTTAAGCACGAGTCTTGCTAAAACTAGCGCGATATTCAATCTCCTCTTGAGTTCCTGAAAACTCCCATCACATTCATCCGTCCATAAATACTTAATTCCTTTCCGCAATAGTTGTCATTGGTCTAGTAATATTGGAAAATCCTTCGATGAACCTTCGGTAGTACCCAGCTAGACCCAAGAAACTCCTAATCTCATTAGGGTTGGTTGGTTACTTCCAGTCATGTACTGCTTCCACTTTAGCTGGGTCCACATTAATACCATCTGCTGACACAATATGGCCAAGAAACATTACTTCTTTATTAAAATTCGCACTTACAGAATTTGGCAAAGAGTTTCTCCGTTCTCATTGTTTCCAACACTATCCAGAGATGTTCTTCATGCTCTTTCTCTTTTCTAGAGTAGATGAGAATGTCGTCTATGAACACCAAGACAAACTTATACAAGTACGGGTGGAACACTCTATTTATAAGATCCATGAATGTTGTGGGGGCATTAGTTAATCCGGATGGCATGACTATACACTCATAGTGTCCATATCTTGTTCGGAATGCTTTCTTGGGAATATCTTCCGGTCGAATCTTCAGCTGATGATACCCAGACCTAAGGTCTATCTTAGAAAACACAGTTGTTCCCTTGAGTTGGTCAAACAAGTCATCTATTCTTGACAGAGTATACTTGTTCCTG
This sequence comes from Orobanche coerulescens, assembly GCA_033398695.1. Classification (NCBI taxonomy): domain Eukaryota; kingdom Viridiplantae; phylum Streptophyta; class Magnoliopsida; order Lamiales; family Orobanchaceae; genus Orobanche; species Orobanche coerulescens. Next base: position 76,957,710 of record CM065801.1, on the reverse strand, counting down.
AGTGTGAGCTTGTTCAGCTCCATGTAATCTATACACATTCTCAGCATACCATCAATCTTCTTCACAAAAAGGACAAGTGCTCCCCATGGAGAAACACTCGGTCTGACTAAACCTAAATCCAATAGCTCTAGTAGTTGGATATTGAGTTCTTGTAGTTCCTTCGGGCCATCCTGTATGGTGCTTTCGATACTGGGGCAGACCCTGGCTCCAGGTGTATGTTGAAGTCCACTGGTCTATCTGGTGGTAAACCCGGTAACATTATGGGAATACATGCTCAAATTCCTGCACAATTAGAACATCTCCTATCGTCTTCTCTTCTCCAGCTTCCCATTAATGTAATCAAGGAAATCATGACAATCCTTCTTCCTCATCATCTTCTAGGCTTGAAGGGCAGAGATAACGGGTGCTCCTCTACCCATTCTAATGCCGTGAAAGTTTGTGGGCTCCTTTCCCATTGGTTGGAAATAAATTTTCCTCTCATAACAAAGAATTGTGGCATAATTATCGGCTAACCAATCCATTAATAGGATTACATAAACATCCCACATCGTCATAACATTCAAATTATTAGTTACCACTTTAAGGTTTCCGAATTCTAATTCCAGATTAGAACAAACATGCGTGGTAGTTGAAATTTTTCCTGGTGGTGTAGATACTCTCATGACATGACTAGCACGTTCCAGTATAATGTTTAGATTATCCACACATGCTCTAGCAATAAATGAATGCGATGCTACAGTATCAAAGAAAATAATTACAGGTAGGTTAAGAAGTTTGCCCATACCTGCCAAGTTACCCTTATCCTTCTCGAGTTGCTTCTGATTGATGGCATATGACCTAGCATTCTGATTCTACTGTTTAGGTGGTGGCGGTAGTTGCGGCTGTCCTTGCAGTGCCCTCAGAGGATGGGGTTGACCCTGGTGGTTTGGTCTCTCTCCCTGCTGCTGCTTAGGATAATTCCTCATGATATGGCCTTTCTGACCACATGTGTAGCAACTTCCAGTGCCCAACAGACAGGCACCATGCTGCTGCTTATTATATTGGGACATACGAGGTTTGCAACTTGTCACTGATTATTGCCTCCCTGAGCAGGAATCATCTGTAGTCCCTCATTGTTGCCTCCTTGATCCTGAGGCTATCCATGAGGTATATTTTCGTGCCATGGTTTCCTGTTAGCCTGGTTGTTCCCATTGTGGTTGTTATTGCCACCATTGCTTCGTCCTTCACACTTACGCTTCCCCTTATACTAATGGGAATTCGTCTGAGTGGGTGGTGGTGTAACTGTGGGTGCCCATTTCTCTTCCGACATTGCTCCCTCGATATCCAGAGCTCTGTTCAGTGATTCAGTATAGCTCAGCCTTTCATGGATAGCTAAGGACATGCCTATCTCATGCCTCAGTCCTGATCTAAATTTCCCTTCCATCTTATCGTCAGTATCAACATGGCCTGGAGCATACCTTGCTAACTCACAAAACATTTTATCGTACTCGGTCATTGACATCATCCCTTGATTCAGATTATAGAACTCAGCTTCCTTCTTGACTTTGAAGGTTTTGGAACATACTGTTAGGAATATGCCCTCGACTGACACTCAGGGGATGAGAGAGAAGGGGCACTGTACCTGTAATTTTGGAATTATCAATAAAATGTAATATGATTTATTCACTGTTAATTGTATTTCAAATAGATTCTTGATCTGGTAAAGATTGAAATGAATTCCACGTAAATAAGAGCAAACATTCCACTCTCGTTATCAGATAAGAGAAAATACACGGGAAGTGTTTAAAGTTTATTTACGAAAACCGTTCGCAAGTCGATAAACTTAATTGGGCATTGAGTTTTGAGTAAGACTTGTATAACTGATGTTAGGACGTGTTCATGTCTTAATAGCATAGTTATAAGTATATTGGTGGGACCAGTATACTCGAACATCACTCATACTTGATACAGTGACACGATATTCATTTTTGGAGAATCGATGACGAATCGAAAGATTGTGATAGTATACATGTACCTTTGACTTGAGGTTTCAGTAAGAGATGTGCTTGTGACGTTTAGTTTGTCATTAGAGTAGTTAGACTCATTTTCTTAATTGCTGAGTCAACCTCAAAGTGCGGACTATACGGGCAGGTAGCAGTCTTTACTGTACGCCAAGAAAGGATTCTATCTCCTGTTAGTGAGCACACGAATGTCCTATATGTTTAATGGCAAATAAGATCATAAATCTTTGGCCAAAGCATTCTGATCTAGTCATATTAGATACACTAGAAATTGGTCGGTCCTGATTTGCATTAACACATATATATAGTGTCTAGTCAACAGTAGGGTTTGACTTTACCGTGACCTGAAGACTTGACCGGGACATCTGATGAAGGTTCTATACGTATATGGTATTCACGACATACTAGTTCTGGAATGATCCCTTCATTCGTTTTCAGTTGGGGTTTACAGTGCGGCCTGCTAGATTGGCTAAGCGCTGCCCGTACTCATTGTTCCTCGCAATGTCGGCTGAGACGGGCCTACAGAGTCGCGCATCAGGATCGTTGATGGATAAATGAGAATTTATCATCTCTCTATTAATATTAGATATTGGATATCTAATTATGATTTCTTTGATAAATAAAAATAGCGGTTTTATGAATTGAAATTAAGTTACTGGGTAATTAATTTAATTCATAAATAATATTTCTTAGATAAATATATTTGTATTTGATATAATTAATTAATTAGATTAATTAATTAGTATAAATATATTGGAGATAAAATGGAGTGTATTTAATAGAGTCGTTTGACGAACGTCCAATACACGAGTCGAGTGACTTAGCCTGTTTCCTAGCAATTTTCTCCATGGACGCCCCACCCCATGATGCTCTCTTAAAGTCTTTCACTTTTGTTGGTTGTAGGTGTGTTATTTCCACATGGTTCCATATGACATTATAGGTGGAGATTCCTTTTAATTAATCTATGATTATCATCTTAATCATGTGATGCCTTTAAAAATATCACACACCAATACTCCACAAGTTATTCGGCCGAGAGGATAATAAGAGAGAGGGGAGAAATTTTTTCTTCATGTGTTGTTCATTTTAGAAGTGAAAACAAGTAAGAAATATTAAGGGAAAAATTTCTATAGTGATTCCTAGCCATGTTCCTTCAAGAACCGATTGTTGTAGATTTTTCCGGTCAAGTTCCGATGCGTGTGAAGTAGAGACATCGTGCTTTCGGTGTTTGAGACGAAGGGATTTCGTGCTCGTGCTCGGGTTTGTGAACATCATCAACTTATGAAGATATTATCAAAGGCTTCAAGGGTATGGGACCTTAATCCTTTTATTTTCGTCATTTCATTTCGTATATATGTTGCTTGATCGATCCTGTTTTGGATTCTTTATTGTGTATTATTATTCCGCTGCGTATTCCGATATTGTATCCGGAATCCCAACAGTGGTATCGGAGCGATGTCAATGATACTGTATATACGATTATTTGTGTAATTTGAATGCTTTTGGTTGATTTTATAATTTAGAATCATTATTGGTATAATTGTAGATATTTAATTGTTCGTTGTAACATCCCATTTTGGAAGCAGGCCGAAAAGCGAGAAAAACGAGGTTGCGCGGTCTTTGCCGGCAACCTTACTGTCTGCATGCCAGTGCCGGGAGGGTCTCGGCCAGACTGCGGAGCATGGCTCGACCATGCAACCTCTCGGATTTTGGCCCGATTTTGAATCGGGCCGCATGCTGAGCCTAATACCAGATAGTCTGGGACTCCATTTTAAGTTTATATTTCATTGTAATTATTTCCCGAGATTTTAAATTGGATTTTAATTTGACTAAATTAATATTTGGAATATTTTTATTTTATGGGAAATTAATTAAACGAGAATATTATTTTTGGTCGGATTACTTCGAACGAAGAATTGAAATGACGATTATTAGTATTCATTGGATTAATACTGTTGAAATTGAATAGATTAACTTTATACTGATTTGATTAATATATTAATTGATCATTTAATTTTAATGCTACTAAATATTAATTAGATTAATATTGTAGAAATTGAATAGATCAATTTCATAGATTATTAGATTCATATATTAAATTAATTATTTAATTTCATTGCCGTTACATATTGTGTGGAATCCTTATGTGATGGTGATATAGCTCGTGGACTTAGTTTTGACTTGTTCAATTTGATTGAGTTGTAAAGGCCGTTTTGAGCCTATTTATTTTTACTAAAAATTTGTATAGGATGCATTTTTCTATAATGTAATTATTTATTTAGCTATAACGAAGACCGAAGACAATCGACCGAGAAGACGAAGAATCAAAGACTGTTTTCATTTTCTTTATTGAGTCATTCGCTTGGCCCAGTACTTAGGAAAAAATCAATGAGCTATAAGTTGATAGTAACTAGGTTGCTATTTACTGTTTATCATTTTGAATGATTGACAAACACAACGCGCTTATAATTTAATTAATGTGCAAAGTGTAATATTAATCGCAAATTCTCCCGACAAACAAACAGACTAAGTTTGAAAAAGGTTACGAAGTTTCCTACCCTCCATCAAACTCGTAGAAAATTGATACCCAAGCCGGTGTGCTATGCATCTGAGTTATTGTGGTAGTACATTTGGTAGAGTTGAAAAATTCTTGAGTGCATTAGATTCATTTGGTTGGTGATAAATTTCGCCCCTAGAAACCTGATAGGTTGCCGGGTGAGATTCAATAGTCAGACTGATAGACGTTGATGGTCAAAAGCTTAGATAGTTCGGAATGCCAAGAAACCTGATAGGTTGAGGGCATGAAGGATAGGGGTAAAAGAAGATCGAATCATCCGTTGGACGTGTTGGTGTTGGATACCACTTTATAGAAATTAATAGGCAAGAAACCTGACAGGTTGCGTCTGTTAAAATTTCTAAAGAACTTGACTTGATCACCACTAAGAAGTCTATCTAACCATGACTTCCGGGTTATAACATGGGAGAGTATAATTCCGATAAAATTAGTGGGAGCCGAGACAAGAATTATGCAAGCCCTTAAATTCTATACACGGTCATAATTAAACAAGTCACTAATTCAATCTTGTCTAAATCAATGCATAGAAACGAAACTACATCTCTCTAAAAATGGCAAAAAAAAACCACTTGCAATACTACTTGAAAAGAATCTCTTAACTGGCCCCAACTTCATTGACTGGTTGCGGAATCTGATGATTGTACTCAACATGGAGTCTCTGGGATACGTCTTGGACGCGGACATTCCACCGACTCCAGTCCGGACTAGAGGTAATCAGGAAGAGATTGACTTCCATGAAAAATGAGTCAAAAATGACGTGTTGGTCCGTGGCTTTATGATGGGATCAATGACTAATAAGCTGCATAGAGCGCACGAGAAAATGACTTCTGCTAGGCAGATTCTCGCACACTTGATCAAGCTTATGGAGAGCACAATAGGATTGCTATATATGAGATATCAAAGCAGTTATTTAGTGTCAGGATGAAGGAAGGGGAGAAAGTGTGAGACCACATCCTCAAGATGATCTCTATGACTGAGAGGCTCGAGGTGCTCAACTTTCATATGGATTTATCCCTTCAGATTGATCTCATCCTTCAATCTATGTATGATTGCTTCATGCAGTTTGTAATGAATTTCAACTGTAATGAGATTTCATGTACATTAGCTGCACTAATGAATAAACTAGTGACGGCACAGTCTAACATGAAGACTAAACCGAGGGAGGCTGCTCTTGTGATTTCTTCTGGGCCTCAGAGGTCCAAGAACAAGAAGAAAAAGACCTACGAGCAGTATAAACCCAAGAAAGGGGTGCAGAAAGGAAAGAGCAGGGCCCAAAAGGTTCAGAAGGCAGGCGGTCCAAAACCTACGGAAAAATGTCTTGAATGGGCCACTGGCATAGGACTTGTCCCAAGATCAATGGCGCATCAGGTAAGGAACTTTTTGGTTTTGAAACCAATTGTTTCGCTACTGTATATTCTGCTTCATGGATTCTGGATTCAGGTGCTACTTCTCATATTGTACTATGAATCAGGGTCTGGAACGAAGTAGGCTGCTTGAAGTTGGGGAAGTGATGATCACTGTCGGAAGCGGACAAAGTGTCGAGGCAACCGATATTTGATCAATCCTATTGGGTTTAGAATTCGGTTTTATTTTGACGTTAGATGAAGTACTGGTTTTGCCAAAGGGGCAAAAAAAACATTGTATCCATTCCAGTCTTGGACCAAAAAGGGTTTTCTTTCTTCATTGGCAATGGTAGTTGTAAAATTTGTTTTCAAAATAAATTGGTTGGCACAACTACATTGTTGAATGGCTTATATCATCTGAACTTACTAAATAAATCAGCAGTGAACACTATAACTAGGAAACGTGGCAGGCAAGATACTAATCAATCTCTTAAGTACTTAGATTTGGTCATGTTGGTCAAACCAAGGTTCACAAAATGGAGAAAGATGGACTTCTAAGTCCATTGGGTGTAGAACCCTATCCAACTTGTGAATCCTGTCTTAGAGGCAAGATGACTAAGTCCCCCTTCACAGGGACATTTGAAAGGGTTGCTGAAAAACATGGGTTGGTACAAACTACGATTGTGGTGCTTTAGAAACAGCCCAAGACGGATATCAATATTTCATAACGTTCACAGATGATCATGCTAGGCATGGGATTGTGTACTCGATGAAACATAAATCCGAAACCTTTCCTAAATTCAAGGAATTTAAGGCCCTAGTTGAAAAACAGACTGGTGTCATATCAAGGCACTTCGGTCAGACCGAGGTGGCGAGTATATGAGCACCGAGTTTGATGAGTTTCTTAATGAACATGGAATAGTTTCACAATTCACTCCTCCGGGAACCCCACAGTTAAATGGTGTTTCAGAAAGGAGAAATTGGACTTTGTTGGACATGGTCCGCTCCATGTTGAATTACACTGATTTACCAATTTACCTGTGGGGGTACGCCTTTCTTACTGCTGCCTATATCCTAAATAGACGTCCTTTCAAATTCGTTTTTATCACTCCATATGAGATGTGGAAGGGTAAGAAACCAAGTCTTAATCACATAAGGATTTAGGGATGTCCAACCTATGTCAAGAAGGCTAAGGTGGACAAACTGGAAGCGAGGTCCGTCAAGGGACGTTTCATAGGAAACCCAGAGGATTCAATAGGTTATCTATTCTAAATGCTTGAAGACCATAGAGTCGTTGTGGCTTTACAAGCGCACTTCCTTAAGGATGAATTCATTCAGGAAGGTGGCTCGGATATAAATGTCTCATTAGAAGAGCACAAAGAAATCCCTGAGGAGACATTTGATCAGGGACCAAGAACCGAACCTATTGTAACACAACCTCCACTTCGAAGGTCTGATAGGGTGTGTAACTTACCTGAGAGGTATGGTGTAACGTCCCGACTTTCTAGGAATAATTATAGGGGAAATTCAGTAAAAAGGGTAAATTTTGACGAAAAATAAATTGTTTTGAGAATATTAAAATTCTCGCCTACAAAATCGAGTCGCTACACTGACTAAAATAAATGCCTATCAATTAAGGCAATGACATGACAAAAATGAGAGGTAATAATTGCGGCGGAAGAAAATTTTTATAAATTATTATTTCTAATCAATAATTTCACCATATAATATTTCAAAAACATGAGACATAAAGTAAAACATCGTTTTAATAAATATCATCATATGCCCTCTCGGCTCGCTCATTCGTCCATCCAGCTCGGTTTAACCTGCGGGATCAATATAGGTGGGGGTGAGCTTCCTTCATCTCGTGAAAATCACACATATCACAGTAATATACAATCTCACGGAAAGCATTTAAATGATTATTCTATCAATTATATGTTCCTCACATGAATACATACACACAATATCACATATAACATGAATCGAGCATGCATGTGAATATTGAGGTTGTACAGGTGTCCCCACAAAACATATATCTTAAGATAGTCTCTTTACACCTACACAGGTGAGCCTGATTTACAACATGTATCATCAATTTTAAACATAAATAGAATATCACATATCTGATCGATTAAAGTAATTAAAGTTGTAGTGAAAATTCCCACCTGAATAAAATGATGTTGCTTGAACTTGAATATGAAGATGCTCGGCTCACAAATCCTAAGTCCGTAAGTCCTTGTTAATATCTACATATAATAATAATTATAACCATTATAAAATATTATGATATAATGACTGAAAATGAAAATATATTGCATAAAATTAAACTGATAATTAATATTAGTTGAAGGGTTAACATTCTTGATATCTTGGGTCAAAATAGGACTCGATTAAAAGTTTTAATGTTGACTTGGGTCAAATCAAAATAATTAAAAGATGTCTCGAATCAAATTGAAGGAATATTGAAAATTGTCGGCCTAATTGAATTAACCCTAAAACTAAAGGGTATAAAATCCATATACATCGATCGGCCGCTATCTCCTTCATTTCTCCCTTCTCCTTTCTCTCGTCCCTATGTGTCCCCTTTTCTCTCTCTCTAAAATCTCCAGTCTTAGTTTTTTCTCTACCCAGTTTTGGTGAGAAACATAGAATCTCACCGAAGGAGTTGTGCTCTCTTCTTCTCCATTCAATTTCACACACACGCAATGGAAATAAAACACGCACACACGCAGAATGCAGTCGACACATGCACACCCACTTATAGAACTCCCTTTGGCAACACTGAAGGTAGCGGTGGCGTGGATAGTGTGGCGTCTAGTAGGGGTAAAGTAGAATACCAGACGGATAAGGTTCCAGGTGAGAATCACAGTTGACTGGATCAGAAGGGTTATCGGATTTATGGTCTGATTTGCGTACTCGATTTGAATCCGCTAAGCGTCATGAAATGGGTAGGTTTTGACATGTTTCCCATATGAGGGGACTGAATTTATTGAGCTATATGTTGCAAATTGATGACGAAGAGATGTTTTTTTTTTGGATTTGATTTCTTATGTAAGATTGAAAATTGTAGAAAAGAAAGATTTAGGATTTTTACCTTTGCAGGGAAGAACTGAGAAGATAGAATTGGAGGAAGTGTTGATTGTTGTTGGAAGATGGATTCACTGCTGGACTGATCCCGTCCGTGAGGAACTGAATCTGCTAGGTCAGTCGACTGGAAGCGAAGTGTATTTGTGTATTTTAATTTTTTGTACTGTAGAATTGTGGTGTATAGTTTGTTGAGTAGAGGGTCGCCCTAGGAGTATAGGTGGTGTATAGTTTGTTGGGCCTATTGGGCTAAAAAATAGAATTTTAATTAAAATATTATTGGACTTTAAATAATTGATAATGATATCGAATAATAATATTAAAACTATTAATATTAATATTGTTCTCTATAATAAATATTATTATTATTATTAATACATTTAATAATTATAGTAATATTAATAACAATGTTTAATATTAAATGCTTATTAATTTAAATTTATAAAATTGACTCGGGCTAGAACTTGTGATACGTCGAAATAAATATTCATGATCCTCTAAATGAGATTAAATGGAATGAAAATGCATTATTAATATTATTATAAATAATAATATTATATTATAAAAATGGAGGATATTACATCCTACCCCTCTTAGAAAAATTTTCGTCCTCGAAAATAAATGACATAGCTCGATTGAAGAAATTCAAAAAACGAGCTTGAAGTTCTTCTTCGTGCTCCCAAGTGGCTTCATCTTTAGTGTGGTTATGCCATTGGATTTTGACAAACACCTTCTCTTTGTTCCTCAACCGCCGGACTGATCGGTCGAGAATAACTTCTGCTTGTTCTTCATAAGTAAGATACGGCGGTATAGTTGATGACGTGTCCGGGATCGTGCACATACTTTCTCAACAACGAAACGTGAAAAACGTTGTGCATGGCCGAAAGTTTTGGGGGTAAAGCCTAACGGTAAGCTAAATCTCCAATTCGTTCAAGAATTTCGAACGGTCCAATATATCTCGGCCTCAACTTGCTCCTTGGACCAAAACTAACAATTCCCTTGCTAGGAGATACCTTCAAAAATACTTGTTGCCAACATAGAATTTGAGATCTTTCCTGCGCTTGTCGGCGTAAGACTTCTGACGATCTTGTGCTATCTTGATCCTCTCATGAATCTTATCCACCACACCTCTTGTTTGTTTAATCATCTCGGGACCCAAGATTTACCTTTCACCTACTTCGTCCCAATACAGTGTTGATCGACACTTCCTACCGTATAAGGCTTCATACGGCGCCATACCGATCGTCGACTGATAACTGTTGTAAGAAAATTCTACCAAAGGCAGCAGTCATTCCCAATTATTGCCCATGTCTAACACATATGCTCGCAACATATCCTCAAGAATTTGAATGGTCCTCTCGGGTGACCATCGGTCACGAGGATGAAAGGCCGTACTAAAATTCAACTGCGTTCCCAAAGCTTCTTGCAAACTTTCCCAAAAATGCGATGTGAAACGAGTATCCTGGTCGGATACTATAGAGACTGACACTCCATGCAACTTAATAATCTCACTGATGTAAAGTCGAGCATACTGATCCATTTGGAAATTCATCATAACTAGATGAAATGAGCCGACATTGTGAATCGGTCCACAATAACCCAAATAGCGTGGTTTCTTCTTTCCGTTCGAGGCAAACCTACCACAAAGTCCATCGTAATATGTTCCCATTTCCATTATGGAATATGAAGTGATTTAAGTAGTACAAAGGGGAGTTGGTGTTCTGCCTTCACTTGTTGACAAACTATATACTTTCTGACAATGTCTGCCACATCTCTCTTCAAACCTTCCCACCAAAATGCCCCTTAAGGTCTTGTTACATCTTTGTACTTCCAGGGTGTGCTGTATACGTATTATTATGTGCCTCTTTCAAAATTTCTTCTCTCAGCTTGACAACATTGGGCACACAAATACTCCCTTCATAGTACATTATGCCATCACCGGACACACTGAATCCCTTATCCTCACCTGAAAGAGTACGTTCTTTCATTTTGACCAAAAAGTTATCTTGTCCTTGACCTTATTTGATCTCCTTCCTCAAGGTTTGTTGTACCACCAAACTAGACAATAACGACTCAACGGGCTTCAATGGTGTAGCCATCTCAAGGTTCATTCCTGCAAATTCCTTGACCAAGCATTCCTCTTTGGTCAACATACAGGCTAGGTATCCTCTCGCCGATGGCTCAGTGCATCAGCAACTACGTTTGCTTTACCAAGGTGGTAATGAATTATAAAATCGTAGTCTTTGACCAACTCTAGCCATCTGTGCTGCCTCATATTTAATTCCTTTTGTGTGAAAATATATTTTAGATTTTTGTGGTCTGTATAAATTTCACACTTACCTCCATACAGGTAATGTCTCCAGATCTTCAAGGTATGAACTACCGCTGCCAATTCCAAATCATGAGTAGGGTAGTTCAGCTCATGTGGTTTTAGTTGCCTCGAAGCATAGGCAACTACCTTGCCCTCCTGCATTATTACACATCCCAAACCTTGCTTGGATGCGTCACTGTAGATGACGAATTCTCTCGTCGGATTGAGAATGGTCAAAACTGGTGCTGCAGTCAACCTTCATTTATGTTCTTGGAAACTCTATTCACATTCCTCGTTCCATAAGAAATATTCCCCCTTCATTGCCAATCTAGTCATTGTTGCAGCTATCTTCGAAAATCCCTCGATAAATCTACGATAATAACCAGCTAAACCCAATAAGCTACGAACTTCATTTGCATTACTCGGTGCTTTCCAATCATTGACTGGCTCTACCTTAGCTGGGTCAACCTCGATTCCTCTTGAAGTGACCACATGTCCCAAAAAATGCAACTCGGTTAAGCCAGAATTCACACTTGTTGAACTTCGCATACAACTTCTCCTTGCGCAGTATTTCTAATACTGTTCTAAGATGCTGCTCATGTTCAACCTTGCGCTTTGAATACACAAGTATGCCATCTATGAACACAATGACAAACTTATCTAAATAAGGTTGAAATACACGGTTCATGAGGTCCATGAATACTGCTGGCGCATTACTCAAACTAAATGGCGTCACTATAAACTCATAGTGTCCATATCGAGTTCGAAATGATGTATTCGGGATATCATCATCCTTAATTCTCAGTTGGTGATAACTGGATTTCAAATCTATTTTTGAGAACATTCCTGATCCTCCAAGTTGATCGAATAGGTCCTCTATTCTAGGAAGTGGATATTTATTCTTTATCGTGAGTCGATTAAGCTCACGATAGTCTATGCGCATCCTCAAACTTCCATCCTTTTTCTTCACAAAGAATACTGGCGCACCCCATGGTGATACACTCGGCCGGATAAATCTAGAGTCAAGCAGTTCCTGAAGTTTCACTTTCAGCTTTTGTAATTCCTTGGGCGCCATTCTATAGGGGTCTTTCGATATTGGTGCCGCTCTTGGCACTAAATCGATCGAGAACTCAACTTGATGACTCGGTGGAACTCACGGTAGGTCTTCGGGAAAAACATCTGGATACTCCTTGGTGATAGGAACATCAGCTACCGTCTTCTCTGAAGTTGTTTTCCCCATCACATTCACCAGAAATCCTTGGCAATTGCACTTCTTCAACATCTTCACAACTTTCATGGCTGAAATTACCTTCGATGTACTATAGTGTCTTACTCCCTCGAATATGGTCTTGATATCATCAGACGGATATGAGGTTACCCTCCTTTCGGAGCATTCTACTACAGCTCTATGTTTGTACAATCAATCCATACCCAAAATAACATCAAAATCGCTGAGTTCAACTATGTGCAAGTCAGCTAAGAAGCTATGTTCGTTAATATCTCTCTTCACATTGTTAGCTATAGACTCTACACGCACTACTCCCATTGCAGGCATGCTAACCAACAGAGATCTAGGAGCTTTACTACTTCTACAACCAATCATAGTACAAAGCTTCCTAGAGATGAATGAATGAGATGCACTGTATCAAACAACACCAGAGTAGGAATATTAGCAACTAACAACATACCTGACATGGTTTGGGGTTCAATATCTTTCTCGACCTCGGCCATGCTATACGCTCGAGCTTTGCCTCCTTAGCCTTGACCTTGCACACCTTTGCCAGGACCGTTTCCTTTCTTTGGGCATGCTGAGGCCATGTGTCATTCCTAATGGCATAAGTAGCACCGATTCTGACCAAGCATACATGTACCTTTATGTCCCTTGCCACAAGTAGCACAAGTAGGTTTATCGAACTGGGGTTTTGCCCCTAAAAGTCTAGTCTTAGCAGTCTTCTTACTACCACTTTCTTGATCGTGCCACTTGCGCTTGTTATTAGCTACGACTGGTGGTGCTCTTCCCTTTTGCACATCCAAACAGGCAGATGTCCTCATCCCTGGCTGTTGGGTACAAAATCGGATATTGCGCCGTGTTGCGGAAGCGTAAAATGCGGAAATTAAATGACGCACGGATTTATAGAGGTTCGGCTGTAAACGAGCCTACGTCCTCTCTCGGTATATTTTTCTATAGGTTCAAGATAAAAACCTCTGCACCTCTCTTCTATCAGTCGAGGGATAACCGTTACAATCACGTCTTCTATTGGTCCGTGATAAACCACTCGTACTTGTCTTTGTGTCGGTCCAAGTTAAACCATTTTCCTTTTCGTAGGACAAGGAATCAACCTCTCTAGCTTTCTATCGGTACTAGATAAACCTCATGAAGATATCGATTGCGATTCTAATAATGTCGGATCCTTGGTCCTAATAACACCGAGTCTAATCGTATCTTTTCTTTTACCACTCGTGTATGATTTTGTGTATAACACTCAATCACTCAATGTAAGCTCAATATTACAACAACAATATAATGAATATCAATCTCAGATGAATGTGTAGTATGCTTGAAGTTGTTGTATTTGAAACAATACCATAGAATGGTATTTATAGGCTCCATCATCAAACTAGCTGTTAGCTGCCAGATCCATCTTTACGTACGTTAACCTCCACGGGTTACGTACATTAGCCTCTTCACAATGCAGTTCAGTGAGCTTCGTCATTTTGGGTTACGTACTTTAGCAATTCTTTATTACGTACGTTAAGCCGTACGTCAGTGCTGACGTCATATGTCTGTTGCATGCTTTTCTGACTTTGACTCCTCCAATGTTCACTTGGTTTGAACATGTTACGTACGTTAATAACACTCTGTTACGTACGTAATATTCAATTATTTACGTACATTATGCACTCTTGTTTACGTACGTTAGCTATGTCCAGAATGCCTTTTTGCAACTTCGTTTTCTTCAATTCTTTGCCTCGCCTCTTCATTGTTTTGTTTTGTTTATCGACTTTAATCATCAAAACACTTTTAATTTATGTATGGAACAAAATGTTCCAACACTGGAAACCACTTCATTGTAGGTCAAATACCCATGACCAGCCAAGTGATGACGAATCGGGTCACGCAGTCCGTCTCGGAACTTCTGAGACTTCATGTCATCCTTCTCGACCATGTGAGGAGTAAAATGGCACATGTGGTTGAACTTGCGCTCATAGTCGGTGACTGACATTCCTCCTTGTCTCAGATCAAGGAATTCCTAACATAATAGCTATATAATAAAATAAACTAAGCATACGGCTATTCCTCATCGTCGCTGCTAATAATCTCTATAACAGGGACAGGAAGTCGAAACTCAATCCATGAAATAACGTCATCATAGGACTCAGTGTCTGCCATGATAACATCCTCCATGTTCTCTGCGAGGTCTTCCTTTGAGCTCTCATCAGGAATTTTCTCTGGATCTTCCACAGGATCTTCTTCGGGGTCTTCTTCAGGATCCTCCTCAGGGTCTTCTTCGGGATCCTCTTCTTCATCCATTGAGTTGGAACTCCAATTTCCAGCTGGTATCACATCTCAAGCATACATGCCAAATAAACGCCCGGCTACGAACTGGAAATCATCAGTGGTCTCCCGATCTTCTGGTGTTTTCTTTATGGACTATTGCCAAAGCTGGAAAATGCAGTAACTCCAATCATCGGGTAGCTTTAGCATTAGGTGGTTCAGCTGTTGCGTGACAGAGCCTTGTTTCCCAGACTGCAACCACTTGTTCAGCCTGTTGCTGACACAGTGCGGTGCATTTTCTGGTAAACTCGGATCATCCCAACAATCCTTGCGTGCCCGAAGGCCTTGAGTCAAGCGTAGCGAGAATCCTCTTACGTGGTGTCATCCTAGTTTTGGCCATTCTAACAGTTCGTACATACATATACAATCATGTAAATAAAATGAAATGATAGATGCATGAATAATGATAGATGCCTGAGAGCATATGATACTTTTATATTTTAGTGAGTCTACATAAAGGTAAAACCTGCTCCGATACCACTATGTAACGCCCCAACTTTGTAGGGATAATTATAGGGGCAATTAAGTAAAAAGGGTAAATTTTGACGAAAAAATGAATTGTTTTGAGAATATTAAAATTCTCGCCTACAAAATCGAGTCGATACACTAACTAAAATAAATGCCTATTAATTAAGGCAATGACATGACAAATATGAGAGGTAATAATTGCGGCGGAAGAAAAATTTATAAATTATTATTTTTAATCAATAGTTTCCCCAAATAATATTTCAAAAACATGAGACATAAAGGAAAACATCATTTTAATAAATATCCTCATATGCCCTCTCGAATCGCTCCTTCGTCCATCCGGCTCGGTTTAACCTGCGGGATCAATATAGGTGGGGTTGAGCTTCCTTCATCTCGTGAGAATCACACATATCACAGTAATGTACAATCTCATAGAAAGCCTTTAAATGATTATTCTATCAATAATATGTTCCTCAACATGAATACATACACACAGTATCACATATTACATGAATCGAGCACGCATGTGAATATTGAGGTTGTGCAGGTATCCCCACACAATATCTATCTTAAGATAGCCTCTTTACACGTACACAGGTGAGCTTGATTTACAACATGTATCATCAATTTTAAAAATAAATGGAATATCACATATCTGATCCGTTTAAAGCAATTAAAGTGGTAGTGAAAATTCCCACCTGAATAAAATGATGATGCTTGAACTTGAATATGAAGATGCTTGACTCACAAATCTTAAGTCCGTAATTCCTTGTTAATATCTACATATAATAATTATAATCATTATAAATATTATGATATAATGACTGAAAATGAAAATATATTGCATAAAATAAACTGATTATTAATATTAGTTGAAGGGTTAACATTCTTAATATCTTGGGTCAAGATAAAACTCGATTGAAAGTTTTAAAGTTGACTGAGGTCAAATAGGAATAATTAAAAGATGCTTGGGATGAAATTGAAGGATTATTGAAAATTATGGGCCTAATTAAATTAACCCTAAAAATAAAGGGTATAAAAACCATATACATCGATCGACCGCTATCTCCTTCATTTGTCCCTTCTCCTTTCTCTCGTCCCTCTGTGTCCTCTTTTCTCTCTCTCTAAAATCTCCCAGTCTTAGTTTTTTCTCTCCCTAGTTTTGGTGAGAAACACAGAATCTCACCGAAGGAGTTGTGCTCTCTTCTTCTCAAGAACCGAGAAGATAGAATTGGAGGAAGTGTTGATTGTTGTTGGAAGATGGATTCACTGCTGGCTCTATCCCGTCATGAAGGCCGAATCTACTAGGCCAGTCGACTGGAAGCGAAGTGTATTTGTGTATTTTATTTTTTTGTTCTGCAGAATTGTGTATTTATACTCCTAGGTTAGGTATAGGGTAGCCCCATGAGTATATGTGTTGTATAGTTTGTTGGGCCTATTGGGCTAAAAAAATAGAATTTTAATTAAAACTTTAGTGGACATTAAATAATTGATAATGATATCGAATAATAATATTAAAACTATTAATATTAATATTGTTCTCTATTACAATTATTATTATTATTATTAATAGTACTTTTAATAATTATAGCAATATCAATAACAATGACTAATATTAAATACTTCTTAATTTAAATTGATAAAATTGACTCGGGCTAGAACTTGTGATACGTCGAAATAAATATTCATGATCCTCTAAATGAGATTAAATGAAATGAAAAAGCATTATTAATATTATTATAACTAATAATATTATATTATTAAAATGGCGGATATTACATATGGCTATACACATGTCGAGGCTGGTCTCCACGACATGCACGATAGCCGTGAGGGCGACCACTGTCACCTATGACCAAGCGGTAGTGGATGTGGACTCAATAAATGGCAAGAAACTATTGAAGCTGAGATAGACTCGATGCATGCCAATCGAGTCTAGATTCTAGTAGATCTACCAAGCGGCATGAAACTGTTGGAAGTAAATGGATCTATAAGAGAAAGGCGATGGGGATGGCAAGATTGATGCCTATAAGGCCGGGCTTGTGGTAAAGGGTTATACCCGAAGGGAAGGGATCAATTATCATGATACCTTCTCGCCGTAGCTATGATCAAGTCAATTCTCATGATACTTGCCATTGTTGCCCATTATGATTATCAAATGTGGCAAATGGACATCAAAACGACTTTTCTAAATGGATGCCTCGAGGAGGAAATGTACATGGAACAACCTAAAGGTTTTGTGTCCAATGATAATATTCATAAGGTGTGTAAGTTGCAACGAGCCATTTATGGGCTGAATCAAGCTTCTTGGAGTTTGAACCTTCGATTTGACGAAGCAGATAAGGACTTTGATTTCGTGCGAAACAAGGAGGATCCATGTGTTTACAAAAAGGTCAGTGGGAGCAACATTGCGTTCTTAGTACTATATGTAGATTATATTCTACTTATGAGAAATAACATAGCAATGCTCAGCACTCTAAAAGCTTGGTTTTCTAAAACGTTCTCCATGAAAGATTTGGGAGAAGCTCCCTATATTCTAGGGATCCGTATTTATAGAGATAAATCGCGAAGAATAATAGGACTTTCCCAAGCCCTTTATATAGAAAAAATCCTGAGAAGATTCAAGATGGATGATTCTAAAAGTGGGTTCCTTCCCATGTGACATGTAATTCATCTCACCATGAAAATATGTCCTCAAAGTGAGGAAGACAAGAGATAGATGAGTAAGGTACCCTATGCCTCGACAGTGGACAGCCTCATGTACGCTATGTTGTGTACGAGACCGGACTTAGCCTATGCTGTGAGTGTGGTAATTCAATTTCAAGCAAACTCGGAAAGGGAACACTGGACTGCTGTTAAGAACATTCTTAAGTACTTAAGAAGAACTAAAGATATGGTTCTTACTTACGGTGGTGGAGAACTGAAGGTGGTTGGATTCACCGATTCTAATTTTCAAGGAGACAAGGATGACTCTAAGTCGACATCTATGTATTTGTTTACTCTCAATGGAGGAGCAGTATCTCGGAGAAGCTCCAAGTAATGTGCTACTGCAGATTCCACCTGCCAAGCAGAGTACCAAGCTGCCTCAGAGGCTAGCAAGGAAGCATTTTGAATGCAGAAGTTTGTGCAAGAACTTCAAGTGGTGCCTAATGTGGAGCTGCCTATATCACTATTCTGTGATAATGATGGAGTTGTCGCCCAAGCCAAGGATCCAAGGGCTCACCACAACACCAAGCATATATAGAGAAAGTACCACATCATTCGAGAGATGGTTGAAAAAGGATATGTTTCGTTGCAAAGAGTAGACTCAGAAGACAATGTCTCTGACCAACTAACTAAGCCATTATCTCAGGCTGTCTTGGAAAGACATCTGAAGAACATGTGTATTGGATACCATGATATATGGCATTGAGTGCAAGTGGGATATTGTTAGGAATATGCCCTCGAATGCCACTCAGGGGATGAGAGAGAATGGGCACTATACTTGTAATTATGGAATTATCAATAAAAGGCAATCTGATTCATTAACTGTTTATTGTATTTCAAATGCATTCTTGATTTGGTAAATATGGAAATGAAGTCCATGTAAATAAGAGCAAATATTCCACTCTTGTTATCGGATAAGAGAAAATGCACTGGAAGTGTTTAAAGTTTATTTACAAAAACCGTTCACAAGTCGATAAACTTGATTGGGAATTGAGTTTTGAGTAAGAATTGTATAACTGATGCTAGGGCATGTGCATGTCTTGATAGCATAGTTATAAGTATAATGGTGGGACCGATATACTCGAACACGACTCGCACTTGATTCAGTCACACGGTTTTCACTCTTGGAGAGTCGATAACGAATCGAAAGGTTGTGATAGTATACGTGGACTTTTGACTTGAGGGTTAAGTAAGAGATGTGCCTGTGACGTTTAGTTTGTCATTAGAGTAGTTAGACTCATTTGCTTAATCGCTGAGTCAACCTCGAAGTGCAAACTATACGGGCAAGTAGCAGCCTTTACTGTACGCCAAGAAAAGATTCTATCTCCTGTTAGTGAGCAGGAAAATGTCCTATACGGTTAATGGCAAATAAGATCATAAGTCTTTGGCCAAAGCATTCCGATCTATTCATATTAGAAACACTAGAAATCAATCGATTTTGATTTGCATTAACACATGTATAGTGTCTAGTCAACAGTAGGGTTTAACTTTACCGTGACTCGAAGACATAACCGGGACATATGATGAAGGGTCTATACATATATATGGTATTCACGACATAATAGTTCTGGAATGATCCCTTCATTCATTTTTAGTCGGGATTTATAGTGCGGCCTGCTAGACTGGCTAAGTGCTGCCCGCACTAATTGGTTCCTCCTAATGCCGGCTGAGACGGGCCTACATCGCGCATCAGGATCGTTGATGAGAATTTATCATCTCTCTATTAATATTAAATATTGGATATCTAATTATGATTTATTGGATAAATCAAAATAGCGGTCTTATGTATTGAAATTAAGTTACGGGTAATTAATTTAATTCATAAATAATATTTCTTAGATAAATATATTTGTATTGGATATAATTAATTAATTGAATTAATTAATTAATATAAATACACTGGAGATAAAACGGAGTGTATTTAATAGAGTCGTTTGTGAGCGTCCGGTACGAGCCGAGTGACTTGGCGTGTTTCCTAGCAATTTCCTCTATGGCCGCCCCACTTCATGATGCTCTCTTAAAGTCTTTGACTTTTGTTGGTTGCAGGTGTGTTATTTCCACATGGTGACATATGACATTATAGGTGGAAATTCCTTTTAATTAATATATGATTATCATCTTAATCATGTGATGCCCTTAAAAATATAACACACACCACTACTCCACAAGTCATTCGGCCAAGAGGATAATAAGAGAGAGGGGAGAATTTTTTTTTCATGTGTTGTTCATTTTAGAAGTGAAAACAAGTAAGAAATATTGAGAGAAAAATTCCTATAGTGATTCCTAATCGTGTTTCTTCAAGAACAGATTGCTGTAGATTTTTCCGGTCAAGATCCGACGCGTGTGAAGTAGAGACATTATGCTTTCGTTGTTTGGGTGAAGGGATTTCGTGCTCGTGCTCGGGTTCGTGAACATCATTAACTTACGGAGATATTATCAAAGGCTTCAAGGGTATGGGACCTTAATCCTTTTATCTTCGTCATTTCATTTCATATATACGTTGCTTGATCGATCCTGTTTGGGATTCTTTATTATGTATTATTACTCCGCTGCGTATTCCAATATTGTACCCGGAATCCCAACACATACTTGTCATACAGTGCTTCCTTGAATTCCTCCCAAGAGTTGTTTTCCAGTTGCTCAGCCATAAGGATCTTCCTGCGTGCTTCCCACCAGAAGTCTGTAGATCCAGTGAGTTGGAAGAGCACACAAGAAAGACGCTCTTGGTTGGTACACATTAGGAAGTTAAAAATTCGTTCCATAGCTCTAACCCAAAGCTCAGCATCGCTTGGGTTTCCTGGCCCATTGAAAGTAGGTGGATTTTGCTTGAGGAAAAACTCTTGAATAGCCCATTGGGGTGGAGGAGGAGGTGGTGTAGGGTCGTGTTCATGCCCTCCTCTCCTTCTTTCCCTTATGGGTGGCATTCTGTGGTTCACATAATCATCATTAGTTCATTCTCATTGGTCCATAATTATCATCATACTTGGTCATAGAAAGGAGTTTGCAACTACACAATCATAACGCATCAACACATACTCATAGATTACTCACGTGACAAGGTCGAGAAAGAGATCAAAATAACAACATTATACGCATGAGAATAAAAGCCCATGAAAGGTCAAAATATAAATCAATATTTCATATGCATCATAACAGAACAATTGCCTTCAACGAGGTCTTAGTGACTATCAAGCTATACAAGTTGATCTAGGCTACCTGCCTACATATATACCAAAATACGGGATGCTCTAACCAATATCATTTCCGTCTATAAAATAAGAAAGTGATAGACATCGAAACGACACACATAAGCAAAATAAGTGACGTTCCGCACACAAAATACAAAATAAATGGCTAGCACCATCCTGAACTATCTCAAGTCACCTTGACTCGGCGGTCGATTTGTCTTCCTCGGAAAACTCCTCCAGATCTTCCTCTGACTCCTCGTCTAAAACTGGAGAGACTGAAACATGATCTTTAACGACTCTACACTTCATTGGGAGAAGTAGATGAGCATCGTCTGAGATCGGTCGGTGGTGGAATAGATCGATGACTGGCATAGGTTGAAGTGGCAGAGACATCCTCCTGAGAATAAAAGGCTCGGTCCTCATATCCCTGCGGTAGGGTGCTGAGGTCCCTGCCTCCGCGTCGTCGTCATTGTGGTCGCCATCCTATGAAAAAGATGTACATATAATACTTCAATGTCTCAACTTAATAGAACTCTACTAAAAGGTTCTCTAAAGAAGACTATAAACCTCATCCTAAGTTCTCGACTCGAACTCTGGACTCTAGGAAACACTTAATATAAAATTAATAATATACTCTATAACGGGGTATGTTATGAATTTTATTCGGGTTCCGCCATAAATGGGGATCCTGATAGAAAATAACCATACTCGCATTACTCGTACGTAAGTGACATTCGTTGGATACGTCACTGCATCATTGATCCTCGTCGTTACATCGTCATTGTTCGCCCTTCACATTCGTGTGTATGCTGAAATACTTAAGGCGCATAAGTTCTCGTTCGCGTAATATAAGACCCTAAGGTAGTTTCTAGGTTCTTGTCTTTCATGTTTCTTCATCAGCAACAATTCATGCGTAATCGTAAAATAAAAATTCATATATTACATGTCTCGTTACATATATCGTTCCATACATGTTCATAATTAACATCTCATAAAAGCTCGTGAAGAGATACATTTTTCATGGCAAAATAAGTTTGAATCATAAAGACTAGTATAATCATTTACCTTACTCTTCACTTGAGCATGACGTGATGGGGTGTTGAGTTGACTATTGATTCTTATATAAGCTTAGAGAATCGAACTAAACTTCGCTTGAAAGAACATAGACTCAGAGCGAATGAACTTCTTTGATGCCATTTTGTCACGGCCCCTTATCCCTAAGGACGGAACAGCCAGGCCGTGACACAGGGTAGGAATTAAGAAGCGGGGAAGAAAGGAAACATACATTTCATAAGGGTTAGGGGTGAATTTCCATCAATAACCTATCAAGGCTTCATGAAGGGGAATCAATCCTATGGAATGACCTAGAATTCAAGGTGAGAATACATAGTAATAATAATAGTCATGAAGTTTAGTAAAGACTTCATAGTACATTACAAACGACGTGACATAGAAAACCAAATCATAAGGAGTGTTTGCAGCGTAAAAACATGGTTGGTTACATATATGAAGATATGTAACCTGGGCTTAACATCGTTCATAGACAATGGACTTCTACTCAACACCCTCCGTCACATGCCCTGTTCAACCTGCATATTTTAAAACATATACAGGGCTGAGTACAACGTACTCCGTGAACATATTGCCAAAACATAAAACATGCTTTCGTATTTGTCATCATGCATATAAGAAGCAACACACGGGGGTTTTAAGAAAAGCCCATGTTTACCAAATCATTTCATTTTATTGCATATATCATCATGTTCACCATATCCATAATTTACGCGGGGGAAGGTGACCATCTCCATGACGTTACTCCCAAGATCGGCCACTCCGAAGAGAGCTTACAATCCCGTCTTGTGTACACTAACCACAGCCACCGACCTTTGTCGAGCTCGGATACGATCACTTCATAGGTTGGCAAGCCAACCGTAACACACCGCAAACTAGGCGACTATTACGGTCCGTGGACCTTGGCCCAGGACCCACCGGGCGAATGAATATTAATGACTTAAATAATATAATTATAGTAGAACCACATTATATCATTAATTACTCCGATGAGGAGTTTCAAGTACAACACACCCAAGATAATACAAAATACGTATATATTTTATATGAAGATAAAATATCTGACAACTTTGAATGAAATGAATATCAAACGGAAATCTGCGACGGAATTTAAAATGAAGAAAACATGAAATGGTGAAAAGGATTAGGCCACCCTACTAGTATCAGCGGGACTCCCTGCCGTCAACGTTCTCTTCCGTGCTTTAGCCTTGCCATGACACAAAACAACATCCCCTAACAGAGTCGATTTACCAGAACAACAATCCTCAAGAGTTGAATAAACACAATCATGATATATCTCAATTATGAAATTAAGCTGAAGGGAGGCATCATAGTACGCCCGTAACGGTATGTGCATGTGCACAAGACGAGTGTCCGGACACACCCGTCCTTGTACCTAATTAGTCTCACGGAGATACATTACCATGTGCGCAGTCCATTGTGTCGGTGAACCCGATCACATGACTATCACGTGCCCGACCAAAAATTCCACACATCCTCATCCGGCCACACAATATGAACCCAGAAGGTCATATGAACAAGAATGACCATGATGAATATTAATGAATAATAATCCGAAAAGGTCAAGAATGACTCACCGAGATGAAATAATAGTGAAATGAAAGATAGCTCATTGAAATGATTGGGCAAATCGTTCCTCGTGAATGAAATGATTATTTGACAAATACAAGTCTCAATACGATTAATACACTGTGAATGAATTATGATTATGATTTATGAATGAATAACCACGAAAGGAATGAGTATCCTTTTAACCGAGTAAGAATTAACTTACTCAACACCGGTGAAGAATGTCCTTCCTCGAACAATGTCCTAAAAGGGATGTCGTCGCTCGAACAACCTTGAATGACAATTACCAACAACGCTCAATATACGAATCAAATACGATTATAACCAATTCAAACGTCGATACAACAATATCTAAACTCATTGAGGCATTCTAACGAATACTTAGCAAACATACATCCTTTGATAATATCCAATCCCGTATATATCGAAACCAACTCCAAAATGAGTATTTCAAATCAACAAAACACCTTCAATGATATCAATAATCCCATAGGAATCCACAAATCGAGTTAACGACAACATCTAATCGAAAACCCCCAAATATCAAAGTCAACTCTAATGTGTTCTTGAATCAAACCCTCAACAATTCATGAAACCCGCAATATATGCCATTAAATCCGTAGGAATACATTTATCCAAGGTAGATAATCCATATCTAACATATTCCAACAACAATCCAAGCTTACACGAAGAAATCGGAAGGAAAAACCCAAAAATCCAAAATTCTAGATCCAAGAAGTTATTACCTTGATTTGATATGATGGAGATGATGAAATGATGATTACTCCGAATTATAAGCTTGGAGATGTTGTTAGATGATTGCACCTCGAAGAACATTTCTCAAGAAGCTCTAAATCGCCCAGAATCGACGAAGGAATGAAAAGAAATGACAAATGACGAATCTGGACTGCACTGTCCAATATATAGCAACCCCAGTTTAGCGTGCGCTAGCTCCTATGCGTAGCATGCGCTAACTGGTGTGCTGGGTAGTCCAGTACCCTCTGTTCACAACGGTAGCGTGCGCTACATACCTTTTGTAGCGTGCGCTACAACCATTAACTTAGCGTGCGTTAACACAAAATGTTAGCGTGCACTAACAAATTATCTGCTGCCCTGTACTGAAGTCCAGAACCTCCTGTTCTCTGATCCGCTCGTGGTAGCGCGCGTTACACACCAAATTCAGCGTGCGCTACTGACAACGATTAGCGTACGCTAATATCTACTCGTAGCGTGTGCTAGTAATTAATCCAATTCAGTCCAGTAGCCACTGGACTCTACCTGATCTGACCTTAGCGTGCACTACACCGACTGCATAACGTGCGCTACTCCGATCTACTAGCGCGCCCACTTACCATTCATAGCGTGAGCTACTTACAACACAACTGCAGTCCAATGCCTTCTGGACTGCCTGCTTGAACTACATTAGCGTGCGCTAGTGTTGAGAGGTAGCGTGCGCTACCCGAACTCAATTAGCACGCGCTAAAGAAAGTTCGTAGCGTGCGCTACTCCTCACACACAGCCCACTATGAAGATGACAATGATGATAAACACGGCATGATTCTCAGCAGTTGATGATGAATGGCGATTGATACACGATGCAATTACTGCGAGCGGTGAATACAATGATTGAATATGAGTGACAAATGATCATCAATGAGTGAAAATTCTTGAGTGATAAATCTTGAATGATAAATCTTGAATGATAATGGTGAATTACAATAGTATTACATACACCCCCTTAAAGAGTTTCGTCCCGAAATTAAGGGTCAAACAACTCGGGATGACTCTCGCATACTATCCTCGGTTTCCCAAGTAGCCTCTTCGACTCCGTGTCTAGACCACTGAATTTTAACCAAAGAAATTATCTTGTTCCTCAATTGTTTGATTCGCCGCTCTAAGACTCGTATGGGACGCTTCTCATACGAATGATCATCCGCGATCTCGATTTCATCGAACTAAAGTATGTGACTCGGGTCGGCAATATACATCCTCAACGTGAAACATATTATGAATTCGGCTCAGCGCGGAGGTAAAGCGATCGATAAGCGGATTGCCTACTCGATCCAAAATCTCAAACGGTCCAATAAATCTCGGACTCAGCTTTCTCCGCTTCCCGAAACGGAAGATACCTCGACTTGGGGATACCTTGACCAAAACGTGGTCACCTGTCTCGAACTCTAATGGTCGACGACGATTATCGGCATAAGATTTCTGTCGACTCTGAGCGGTCAACAAATGACTCCTGATCAAAGCTACCTTCTCACGGGCAGCTATAAGCATATCGGACTAGGTGCCGATTGATTTTGATAAGTCATCCCAACACAAAGGAGATCGACAACGATGATCGTACAAGGCCTCGTAAGGTGCCATTTTAATCGAAGTATGCCAACTATTATTGTATGTGAACTCAATCAATGGTAGTTGGGCTTCCCAATCATCTTTCTAATCGAGGACTCATGACCTCAACATGTCCTCCAATACGAATAGTCCTCTCGATTGACCATCGGACCGAGGATGAAAAGCCGTCTTGAAATTAAGGCGAGTTCCCATAACACGATGAACTGATTTCCAAAAATGTGACATGAATCGTCCATCACAATCAGAAACGATACTCTTATGAGTACCGTGGAATCTCACGATCTCTTTGATGAACAACTGGGCAAGTCTCTCGGGACCCCAAGTATCATTAATCTCAAGGAAATGAGCTGACTTAGTTAAATGGTCCATAATTACCCAAATTGTATTCATGCCGCGATGACTCGTCAGCAAACTCGTGATGAAGTCCATTGAAATATCCTCCAATTTCCACTCGGGAATAGGGAGCGATTTCAGCATACCCGCCGGTTGCTGATGTTCTATCTTGACTTGCTGATAGGTTAAACATCTCGAAATAAATTCCGCAACTTCTCGCTTCATATTACTCCACCAGTAATTTTGTTTCAAGTCCTTGTACATCTTGCTAGACCCCGGATTAATGGAATAAGGGGTAGCATGAGCTTCTCTTAAGATCGAGTTTTTCAACTCGTCATTCGCCGGTACGCATAACCGATTCTTAAATTGCAAAAGTCCATCCTCGTGGACCACAAATCCAGGGGCTTTCCCCTGAGCCACATCCTCTCGGATGCGCAACAAAGATGGGTCTGAACCCTGATTCACTCTGATTGCCTCCTCAAGTGGCGATGAAATCTCTAACATGCAAAGATGACCTTGCACTCGCTGTAACCAGACCTCGATCTCGGGTCTAAGGAATTCCTGCTGAAGTTCCTTCTGAACTGTTAAACGAGCAAGCATTTGCTCCTGAACGGACTTACGACTCAAGGCATCAGCGACCACGTTCGCCTTGCTCGGGTGGTACAGGATCTCAATATCAAAATCTTTGATCAGTTCCAACCACTGTCTGTGTCGCATATTTAACTCCTTCTGAGTAAATATATACTTTAAGCTCTTATGATCGGTGAATATCTGACAGGTATAAGCATAAAGATAATGACGCCAAATCTTCAACGCGAATACCACGACCGCTAGCTCTAGGTCGTGGGTCGTATGATTAACCTCGTAAGGTCTTAGTTGCCATGAAGCATAGGCAATAACCTTCCCATGCTGCATTAGTACACATCCAAGGCTGTGTCCGGATGCGTCACTATTTTGTCCCTTGTGGCAAGGAAAGGACAGGTGCTGAAATCAAACGACTCTTGAGTTTATCAAAACTTCGCTGACACGCGTCGGACCACGTGTACTTCTTATCCTTCCGCAAAAGGTTCATCATGGGTTGAGCGATTTTAGAAAATCCTTCCACAAACCGCCGATAATAACCGGCTAATCCGAGAAAAGCTTCCGATTTTCTTGACATTCTTCGAGGTAGCCAATCTCGGATAGCCTCCGTCTTCTGAGGGTCGACACAAACTCCCTCTAATGAAATTACATGTCCGAGAAACGTCACTTCGGACATCCAGAACTCACATTTGGAAAACTTTCCATAGAGCTGTTCTCGTCACAACAGATTGAGAACCTGATGAAGGTGATATTCGTGCTCCTCCCGGTTACGAGAATAAATCAAAATGTCATCAATGAAGATAACCACAAACTGATCCAAATAGTCGATGAAGACTCGATTCATTAACTCCATGAACACTGCATGTGCATTAGTTAATCCAAACGGCATTACCACAAACTCATAATGACCATAGCGTGTTCGAAACGCCATTCTAGCGATATCCGACTCTCGAATTCGCAACTGATGATATCCAGATCTTAAACTGATCTTGAAAAATACTGAAGCTCCCTGAAGTTGATCCAAAATACCAGCAATACGGGGTAGAGGATATTTATTCTTGATCGTCACCCTGTTCAACTCCCGAAAATCAATACACAAACGAAATGAACCGTCCTTCTTCTTGAAAATAACACTAGTGCTCCCCACGGGGACGCACTCGGTAAGATATAACCTTTCGCGAACAATTCCTCAAGTTGATTCTTCAACTCCTGCACTTCAGTCGGGGCCATCCGATACAGTGCCTTCGATAATGGGGACGTACCAGGCTCCAACTCTATCGTGAATTCCACATCCCTCGGTGGAGGCAAACCAGGTAGCTCATCTGGGAATACATCGTCAATCGATAAGAATGATACCATGAATAATTGAACACCTCGATTGCCCTAGAATGGCCAATCAACGACAATGACACAATGAATGATTGAACACCTCGATTTCCTTAGAACAGCCAATCGATGACAATAATACAATGAATGATTGAACATCTCGATTGCCTTAGAACGGCCAATCGATGACAATGATACAATGAATGATTGAACGCCTCGATTGCCTTAGAACGGTCAACCGATGACAATGATACAATGAATGATTGAACACCTCGATTGCCTTAGAACGGTCAATCGATGACAATGATACAATGAATGATTGAACAACCCTGATTGAGTAATTTCACGCTTTCATCATATTAATGATTCTTCCGAACAAGCGGGATTACCTCCTGTAATACACACTCGACTCCATAAATGCGAAATGATAGTGACCAAATGCTTACGAATGTTGAGGATGGCATCATGACGATCCATCGATTAATACCCAAAATTACATCGCCATAAGGTAAATCCACCACGATTAGGTCCGCCGACCAATCGCGGTCATTGAGCTTAATTCGAACAATTCTTAACCTCACGATTTCCGAAATTCTTCTACCGTCTGGTAGACCAATGACATAAGGCTCACAACTAGTGGAACTATCCATGCGATCTACTCAAACATGACTCGAGAATGAATGAGCGTGATGCACCGGTATAAAAAAGGTACGCACGAGGTTGGGATAGAATTTGAGTTTACGAGATCATTCGGGACTCAGTTGTCGGTCCTCTTCATCTCGTGAATTCGGGGCTTGCCGGCCCGAACCGGATACTCTGTCGATAAGTATGAGCTCCGTATTTAGTTGCCCCGTCGTATTAAGCAGCCACGGTGAGTGGCACGATTGAACGGCGGTGCTTCGGGGCCTGAGGTGCCACCGGAGTATGCTTGGAGTCTCTTCGGCAGAAACGGACCTTATGCCCGGCAATCCGACAGTTGAAACAGGTGACAGTCTGTCTCGAATATCTAGTGCTGAAATGACCCGGTGCTCCACAATTGAAACAGTTGATGGCCGTACTGGCCACTCGGGACTGAGATTCTGCGGGTTTATGCGCCGTAGGAGGTCGCTCAGAAAAATTAGAGCCCACATAAGACTTCTTGAAGGTTGACTGACCGCCTTCGGACTGGTTACGCTTCTTTGACTTCTTGCTAGTAGATGAAGGTTGTTGCCCAGCAATTTCCTTAGCAGTAAGCTCATCAGTAAGAACTTTCTCGATTAATTCGGTCAGAGTAGTGCATTGGTGATTAAGCAATTGCATCTGGGCCATCATACCCTGCATAAAAGCGAGTGGATCAACCCGAACACCTTCTGATTGAGCTGTGTCTTGGGTATGACTTCCGGACTGTGAACGATTATTTCCCGGGTTTTGGCCCACACCGCACCTCTCCCCTGCGTCCTTTGTGACTCTCTCCATACTAGAGTAGGAAGGCCAAATGATAATTATAGCTCTCGTATGAATATCACATTATGATTACGTCATGAAATGATGAAAATGAGCATACGCGCTCTAACACAGTGATTACATGAATGATTAATTGAGGTGACATGATTAGCTGATGATATTCTTGAAATGATTATCTTGAACAAGTTAACAAGATTAATGATATGATCCTCAAGATCAACAATTGAACAGTGAAATAAACTGAGTGATTAATAAGTTAACATGATCGACATGATCAAAATGAATGATGCTGAGGATTGTTGACTGTTGAATGATGAATGAGTGATTCTTATTGCTAGAAATTATACCATGGCATTAGAAATCTTACAGTTCTTTCGGTCTTAGGGGCTCGACATTTGCACAGGTCACACGTGGCGAAAGTCAATGATACTAGTCGATGATGATGATTTCCAATGAGACATGACTCGGAACGTAGTATACAAAACCACGCAACGATACCAACTCTGTAACACCCGAAACTAGGCGACTATTATAGTGTCGTGGACCCCATTGGGACCCACCAGGTGAATGAATATTAATGACTTAAATAATAAAACTGTAGTACCGAACCACATTATATCATTAATTACTCCGATGTGGAGTTTCAAGTACAACATACCCAAGATAATACAGAATATGAAGATAAAATATACAACACTGAATGAAATTAATATCCAAACGCAAATCTGCAGCGAAATTTAAAATGAAGAAAACATGAAATGACTGAAAAGGACTAGGGCCCCCTACTAGTTTCACTGGGACTCCTCGCCGTCAATGTTCTCTTCCCGTGCTTTAGCCTTGCCATGACCTGAAAACAACATCCCCTAACGGGGTCAGTTACACAGAACAATAATCCTCAAGAGCTGAATAAACACAATCATGATATATCTCAATTATGAATTTAAGCTGAAGGGAGGCATCATAGTACGCCCGTAACGGTATGTGCATGTGCACAAGATGAGTGTCTGGACACACCCGTCCTTGTACCTAATAAGTCTCACGGAGGTACATTATCGTGTGCACAGTCCATTGTGTCGGTGAACCTGATCACATGACTATCACGTGCCCAACTAAAAATTCCACACATCCCCACCCGGCCACGCAATATGAACCCAGAAGGTCATATGAACAAAAATGACCATGATGAATATTAATGAATAATAATCCGACAAGGTCAAGAATGACTCACCGAGATGAAATAATAGTGAAATGAAAGATAGCTCATTGAAATGATTGGAACCGTCGTTCCTCGTGAATGAAATGATTATTTGACAAATACAAGTCTCAATACGATTAATACACTATGAATGAATTATGATTATGATTTATGAATGAACAACCACGAAAGGAATGAGTATCCTTTTAACCGAGTAAGAATTAACTTACTCAACACCGGTGAAGAATGTCCTCCTCGAACAACTGTCCTAAAAGGGATGTCGGTCGCTCGAACAACCTTGAATGACAATTACCAACAACGCTCAATATATGAATCAAACACGATTATAACCAATTCAAATGTCGATACAACAATATCCAAACTCATTGAGGCATTCTAACGAATACTTAGCAAACATACATCCTTTGATAATATCCAATCCCGAATATATCGAAACCAACTCCAAAATGAGTATTTCAAACCAACAAAACACCTTCAATGATATCAATAATCCCATAGCAATCCACAAATCGAGTTAACGACAACATCTAATCGAAAACCCCCAAATATCAAAGTCAAGTCTGATGTGTTCTTGAATTAAACCCTCAACAATTCATGAAACCCACATTATATGCCATTAAATCCATAGGAATACATTTATCCAAGGTAGATAATCCATATCTAACATATTCCAACAACAATCCAAGCTTACACAAAAAAATCGAAAGGAAAAACCCAAAAATCCGAAATTCTAAATCCAAGAAGTTATTACCTTGATTTGATATGATGTAGATGGTGAAATGATGATTACTCCGAATTATAATCTTGGAGATGTTGATAGATGATTGCACCTCGAAGAACACTTCTCAAGAAGCTCCAAATCGCCCGGAATTGACGAAGGAATGAAAAGAAATGACAAATGACGAATCTGGACTGCACTGTCCAATATATAGCAACCCCAGTTTAGCGTGCGCTAGATCCTGTGCGTAGCGTGCGCTAACGGGTGTGTTGGGTAGTCCAGTACCCCCTGTTCACAACGGTAGAGTGCGCTACGTACCTTTTCTAGCGTGCGCTACAACCATTAACTTAGCGTTCGTTAACACAAAATGTTAGTGTGTGCTAACAAATTATCTGCTGCCCAGTACTGAAGTCCAGAACCTCCTGTTGTCTGGTCCGCTCGCGGTAGCGCGCGTTACACACCAAATTCAGCGTGCGCTACTGACACCGATTAGTGTACGCTAATATCTACTCGTAGCGTGCGCTAGGAATTAATCCAATTCAGTCCAGTAGCCACTGGACTTTGCCTGATCCGACCTTAGCACATGCTACACCGACTACATAGCGTGCGCTACTCCGATCTACTAGCACGCGCTACTTACCATTTGTAGCGTGCGCTGCACAACCAATGCGGTCGGTGCCTTACGGTGCTGTGAACTACATTAGCGTGCGCTAGTGTTGAGAGGTAGTGTGCGCTACCGAACTCAATTAGCGCGCGCAAAGAGGATTAAATGGCGTGCGCTACTCCTCACACACAGCCCACTATGAAGATGAAAATGATGATA
The DNA here is from genome assembly GCA_033398695.1 of Orobanche coerulescens. Classification (NCBI taxonomy): domain Eukaryota; kingdom Viridiplantae; phylum Streptophyta; class Magnoliopsida; order Lamiales; family Orobanchaceae; genus Orobanche; species Orobanche coerulescens. The sequence continues at coordinate 76,925,016 of CM065801.1, read as the reverse complement.
AACACGGCACGATTCTCCAACCAGATTGATGATGAATGACAATTGATACACGATACAATTACTCTGAACGGTGAATAGAATGATTGAATATGAGTGACAAATGATCATCAATGAGTGAAAATTACTGAGTGACAAATACTGAATGATAAATACTGAATGATAATGACTGAATTACAACCGGGTATTACACCAATAGTGATAGGTTCATAAGAATCCACATAAAAGTTTTTATGCATCATAATCATTTGAAATTATAATTTGCTTGTAAAACATTTCATCAAAATAGAGCAAAACTCAAATCATTTTCGTATAGAAAGCCCACCTGGACAAGAAATAACATAATAAAAAATGATTCTCGGCTCTTCCTTACACTTCAATCTGCTGCTCCACCTTTCATCGAAAACAACATAAGTTTAGCGGTCGATCGAGCGTAAGGAACTCTAACGGACAACGGACTCGATCTACATGTTTGGACATTAGGGTTTTGGATTCGACTTAAGTTTAATAATAAAATCTATGATTCTCTTAGATAACCTAACTAACCATATAACATATAAAGACACTAACAAGGGTAATCAACACTCATTCCGTTACACATTCCTTGGTTCGAAAATCATAATCAAACACTTAACATAGTCAAAAACATAATGTGCACACAAGCTGGAATGAATTAGACTTCTGCAATTGCAAAATAAGACTAGACAGTGTATCTTACACCAATGGAAAGCCACTGAAGTCTAGTTTCTGTCCATTTTACGGATCTCATAAATATTTAATGTGGAGAAAGCTATGTTTCCATGAAGTGTATCTAAACTGCCAATTTCCGACGAAAACGGGAAAAACGTCATACTAATCTAGAACTTGTTCGTAACAACAAAAACCCTAAACATATAAACTGTAATCATGCATATCATACTTATAACACATATAGGAGTCGACATACAAGCATGCTTCTCGACAGTGAAGTCAATTTCATAATATTTTCTTTTGAAAAATGACCAACTCATTTTTATTTTCCCACATTATTCATTCAAACATCATTAACATCAAGTATCATCAACATCAAATATTACCAACATCAAACAACACATTTAATCTATACTCATGTTGATAATCAAAGTTTTCTAACATGAAAATGACCTGAACATGATTTTAAAATTCTCAATACATAACATGCTTTTTAACTACATCAACTTTAATATTTAACATATTTTCATCCTTATTTTTCTAATGATTTCTAATAAGATTTGAGGATAGTCTCGAGTTCTCCTTATTTTTCTCAAGAAGCTGCATCTTAGCCTCTAGTAAAACATAATCATTTGTCTTGTTGATTATGAGTTTTTACCTCATTTAGTTTAGTTGCAAGTTGATGATTGCTTTCCATGAGTTTTTCATGAATAATCTTGTTGTTTTCGCAATCCAAAGACATAATTTCATTATTATCTTTATTGAGATCATTTTCATCCTTGACTCTAAATTTTAAAGGCAATTTGTAGGTTTTCTTGTTTAAACATCTCATGGGATTTTTGGATTGTCCTAAATTCGTTCATCATGTTTTGTAAGGTATGTGATGCATTAATAGGGTTAAGTGAGGTTGAGCTTACCTCATCCTCACTGTCATCATTATCCTCTTACCTTGCCATAAAGCACATGTAGTATTTATCTTCGGTTTCATCATCGGAGGAGTCTCTGTCGGTAATCGCCTGTAGGCATTCCATTGTTTTGGTATATGAGGGCGATGCTTCTGATTCTCCGATCAGTGCCTTTAGTTTGCTTCTCCAGACACCCGTTTTCTTATCGTTCTTTTATTGCTCAGCTTCGGGTAGCTTTTGTACTTTAGGATGAGGGCATCTACTTGCATAGTCTCCTGGTTTCCTGCAATTATAGCAAAGATTAGAATCTCTAGATGATGGCGATTCAGAACTCCCCTTGTTGAAGGGTTTAGGCCTGTAGGGAGCATTTCTGGATTTCTAAGCAAGGCCATTTCATCTTGTGACATGATGTTATCATCACTGTCAGCTGGTAGATTTGGATGTGCTCGAGGCAGATCTGTGTCTCCTGTCGGATACTGCAGTGAGTGTTGTACTCTTTGTAGGTGACTCTTCGGCATTTTCTCTCCTGTCAATATCATACTCAAAAGATTTAAGGTATAGAAGAGATCAAAGTAGATATATCATTCAAATTATAAGACACACATAGATGTGGTCTTAATGTCCCATCTGGCAGGGCGTGATCTAAATATTTTAAGGTTTTTCTCCTTTTGGGTGTACACTTTACCCAATGCTTCAAGTTCACCGACAATTCCGGTAAATATGAGGTCAAGTTCCTCAAGTGTTTCAGAAGACTTCATTTCAAAAGATTTGAATTGCTGAGTGAGTTTTGAAATCTTATTTTATTTTGGGAGATCAGTTCCCTCACATGTTAACTTGAGTTTCTCCAAGATTTCTTTGGTTGTCTTGTATCTCTTTACCTTGGAGAATGTGCCTTTGTCAAGAGTGACAAATGACGCATTCTTGGCAATGTTGTCTAGATTCGCACGTTTGCAGTCATCAGTTGTCCAGTGTTCACTTTCTTTCTCAAGCATTTCTGCATGAGGTTGTCCTTTCTATTCTCGTTGCTCGATTGACCTTCATAATTTTGGTACGTCCTTCTTGAATGACAAAGATCAGTTTTTCGTGCATTGCGGAAAAATGGGCTTCCATCCTGATTCTCCATTCATCAAATTCATTAATGGAAAACCTGAGAACTCTGTTGATCATAGATGTATCCATGGCAATAGAAGAATGAGATAGAGATACAAAATGAAATTTTCAAAAGCTAGTGATTTGTGGATCTGATTCAGGTTAAAAATTGACTAATTCTGTGTAGAATCAATCGCTCCAATACCATTTGTTTGCCACATTATACTATTATACAACTTAGAAGGGAGGTTGAATAAACTGTATTCTTTTTCCAAGTTTAAGTTTGCGTAGCGGATGTCTGAAATTAAGTTGTAGTAAATACATAACTAGACAATGTCCTGTAGCTTGGTGCTTACAGGGTTTTCAATATAAGTATACTAAAATCATAGGTAGTTAGAAAACAATAAGGACAGAAAGTAATGACACACTAGTTTAACGTGGTTTGTGGTAATCCCCTCTACATCCACAGGTCCTCCACACAGGAGTAAGAAGATTATTAAAATCAAGGCATAAATAAGTGTATGATTTTAGCTAAGCTCATCGCTTATCGTTCACACAGATTGATACAGTCGACTATAGCTTGATCCGTTCACACAGACTGGCTTTGGGATTCTTCGACTCGCTTCTTCTCACACAGATTGAAGCTTCATACTGAACTACATTCTTCCCACACAGGCCAGAATAAGCTTGACTTAGTCCACATAGGGGCTAAGGATCTCAATAGTAGGTTTTTTAGGTATCACAAATTGAACAGGAGTTGTAGGCTTGGTAAGCTTCGCTATAAATGTGTTGTTCTTTATTGAGGACTTGGATATTTATTCACTCAAGATATACGTTGTATGCTTGAAGAAATATATTGTGCTTTAGATGAAGCTCGATGTTCAGTCTAGCATGTTCTGTTTTCAATAGTTAGCAATGTCCTCTTGCGTGGGCTATTTATAACCTTGAAAATAAGTCCGTTATAAATGTAGTCATTGGCCAGTTGGCGGGATTTAGACAACTTTGATAGGCGGCATCAGAATGTTTGAATTAAAGGTGTTTCGCATTTAATGCTTCAGACATTTTCTTTGATCCGCATTAAATGCTCTTCTATTTGTAGTCTCTTCGGCCGCATTAAATCTTTTATTACATGCATTATACGCTACTTTAAAACCATGAATACTCATGAATGAAGAAAGTTTATTTCACAACGGTTTAAAGTTCCTCCTAAGTCTTGTTGGTTTTGTGTTTTACTTTTCCTAAGTAAAACACCTACAACATTATTTGTTGTAATAACGTCTCCTTTCTTTGTACTTTGAAGGCTTAGCTGTAGGATTTGTCTTCTTGGGGCGCTGTATGATTTTGTGCTGTAGGACAGGTTGCAGGGTATATTTATCAAAACACATTGTATTATTTTTCCCAACAGGTTCATAGTAGCTATTAACCGTATTTAGTGTTTGGATAGCTCTTCCAAGAATTTTGTAGAATTTTAGGGTGGGCTAATAACATTTAAAATTAGTTACTTATACATAAAGTGCTGACAATGCTAATAAGGGATTTTTATTGTCGAATTTTCTAAACCTTCATGCATGTAACACTATAGATAAGAATGTAAAGGCTCATTTATCAATATGATATGATGATGATAATAATAATATAAAATATAAGTTCAATTGGGTCTGACCACAACTGGGATGAATAGAGAAGTGACATATCCAATTACTTAACATATGATGCCTTATGAAACTGCAAATTGAATCATTTATAATGTTGATAAGAATCAAGATACTTGACACGTTTTATCATGTTAAACAAATGTTATCTACTTAACTCATATATCTAAATTTACTCAGCCACACGACACTAAGCTCCAGTATTAAACCGGTCAACCTACGGTAGACATGTCAGTGACCCTATTAGTACTTCTAGGTATGCCATCTATGCTTAGAGTTAATTTCATTTGTTTAACATGCTTCAAAATAGTGAATTGACTTGGAGATAGAGTGAGTGATGAAATATGAAAGTAATGCAAAAATGCCATTAACAAATAAAATAACTTTGTAGTCATTTAGCACATCGATCTCCGTTAATATCGAGAATCTGAGCTTGTCACTGTAGTGAGACATTAATAAAGACATGTTTTATCACGTTAGGAGGAATAATCACATGTTGCATGTATCATAGACATACAACGTAATTAACCACATAAATAGCAATTATTCATGCTCAAAATGTCTACTCATACGCCATGGTTCCGTAATGCAAATTATGTGTTTAGGTATAAAATGGTTATTTTCTTAGGAGGTTATAACCGTGCATTACATGGTGGGTGTGTTTTCTGTCGTTATTGGTTGTCGTTCTTGTAGTAACTATACTAGGTGGTGTTCTCTCGTGTAGGTTGTAGGTTTCAGGGCTTTCCGATTAAGCTGTGTTCGTCAGTATATTCGCGTGGTTATTCCGGAGCAAGTATTCTTGTATATATGATTTATATATTGTGAATGAAGTTGAGTAATTAATTTATTATAGTTGTTCATTCTCATTGATTATGCATTATGTGAATTGTCATTGTTGTTGTCTAGTTATGTATTGATGTGTCTGATCATTCCTTATTGTGGTATTATGTCAATTGTGATGATTTAGTTGGTTTATTATACTTTTGATGTGTATTGTGCAGAGTTGGGATTGACGGATATTTGTTGTGTTCATATGCTCATATACTTGGATGTGTATTATAATTGTGGGTTGGTCGTTGGACGTGTTCTGTTGATGGCGTGATGTTGTAATGAATGTCATGTTGTTTGTGTATTTTGTGGTGTGATTGAACTTGTACTACTTGTGATGGCTATTATGGTTTTGATTGTATGTATAAGTGGAAAATGATTCTTTGAGCGAAATTATCCACCTAGGGATTTCCAGATGGGCGTATAGGGTTTCGTACCTTGAGGTGCGGAACACGGATAATCATCAGATCATGCATATGAGCGAGAAAGGTTGTATTGTTCACCCAGCGATGCCTAACGGGGCGTATGTGGATTCGTATCTTGAGGGGAAGATCGCGAACATGAAGTTATCCACCAAGGGATGTTCGATAGGGCGTATAAGGTTTCGTACCTTGAGGGGTGGAACACGGGTAACAACTAATTGTTATGGAAATAAATGTTATGCCAATATTTTCCCACATAGGAATGGCCAATGGGACGTATAGGGTTTCGTACCTTGAGGGGCGGAACACAGATAATCATAGGAGTGACATGAAAACCGTTTTGGGTTGCTGAACCCCCAACAATCTATGTGATGTAATAAAAGATATTTTGGAATTCTGTGACTGTCAAATTTTCAAAAGCTAGTGATTGTGGATCCGCTTCAAGTTAAAAATTGACTGATTATGTGTATAATCAACCGCTTCAATACCGTTTTTTGGCCACATTATACTATTATACAGCTTATAGGGAGGGGGGTTGAATAAGCCATATTCTTTGTCCAAGTTTAAGTTTGCGTAGCGGAAGTCTGAAACTAAGTTTTTCTAAATACAATAACTAGACACTCTCCTGTAGTTTGGTGCTTACAGGGTTTTCAAGATAAATATACTAAAATCACAAGCAGTAGGAAAATAATAAGGATCGAAAGTAATGACACACAATAAAATATGGTTCGAGGTAATACCCTCTACGTCCATAGGTCCTCCACACATCAGTAAGAAGTTTATTAAAATCAAGGCGTAAACAATTGTATGATTTTAACCTAACTCATTGCTTATCGTTCACACAAATTGATACAGTCGACTGTAGTTTGAGCAATTTACACAGATTGACTTTGGGCTTCTTCCACTTGCTTATTCTCACACAGATTGAAGCGTCATCCTGAACTCTATTCTTCCCACACAATTCGGAATAGCTTGACTTAGTCCACACAGGGCTAAGGATCTCAACAATAGGTTTTTTAGGTGTCACGAATTGAACAGGAGTTGTAGGCTAGGTAACTTCGCTATAAATGTGTTGTTCTTTGTTAAGGACTTGGATATTTATTCACTCAAGATATACGTTGTATGCTTGAATAAATATATTGCTCTTTAGATGATAAGATCGATGTTCAGTCTAGGAGATGTTTTATTTTCAGTAGTTAGCAATGTCCTCTTGCGTGGGCTTTTTATAACCATGGAAATAAATCCGTTATAAATGTAGCCGTTGGCTGGTTGGTGGGATTTTGACAACTCTGATTGGCGGCTTCAGAATGTTTGAATTAATGCTGTTTCGCATTTAATGCATCAGACATTCTCTTTGATCCGCATTAAATGCTCTTAATGCGTAGTCTCTTGGCCGCATTAAATGCTGTCATGTCAGCATTAAATGCTGCTTTAAAACCATGAATACTTTATGAATAATATTTCACAACGGTATAAAGTTCCTTCTAAGTCTTGTTGGTTTTGCGTTTTACTTTTCCTAAGTAAAACACCTACAACATTGTTTTTTATAGCCAATGTCTCCTTTTTCTGTACTTTTAAGGCTTAGCTGTAGTATTTGTCTTCTTGGAGCGTTGTATGATTTTGTGCTGTAGGCACAGGCTGTAGGGTATATTTTATCAAAACATATTGTATTTTCCCAACAAGTTCCTAGTAGCTATTAACCATATTTAGGGTCTCGATAGCTCGTCCAAGGATTTTGTAGAATTTTAGGGTGTGCTTATAACGTTTAAAATCAATTACTTATGCATAAAGTGCTGAAAATGAATAAGGGAATTTATTGTAGAATTTTCTAAACCTTCATGCCTATAAGACTATAGATAAAAATGTAAAGGCTTATTTATCAATATGATATGATGATGATAATAAAATAAAATATAAGTTCAATTGGTTCTGACCGTAACTGGGACGAATAGAAAGTGACATATCGATTACTTAACAGATGATGCCGTATGCAACTGCAAATTGAATCATTTATAATGTTGATTCCGATAGAAAAGGAAAACGGTTTATCTTGGACCGACATAAAGACAAGATTGTAACGGTTTATCTTGGACCGATAGAAGACAAGATTGTCAAGGTTTCTCTTGGACCGGTAGAAGACAAGGCAGAAAGGTTTATCTTAAGCCTATAGAAAAAGATACGGAGAGAAGACATAGGCGCATTGCTGAACCTCTATATATTACTGCGTCATATACATTCCGCACTTAATTGCTTTCTCAATCGCAAAAGAATTCTATATTCTTAACCACACTATCTAAACCCCCTTCTAGTGACGTACCAAACCCAACAATTGGTATCGGAGTGGGTATCTCTTATAGTCGGCTTAACATCCGAGGAGGAAAAGATCCAATGGCGCTTCATTTTGCACCGGTCGAAGGCCTTTCCTTAAATTGACCTCCATTTTTTGATAGATCAAATTTCATGACATGGAAGAAGAAGATGTCAATATTCATCCAAGTTTATGATATCGAGCTTTGGAAGGTTATTTGCCTTGGTCCAAAGATTCCTACAAAATTGGATGGCTCTCTCAAAAGCATGAAAGACTATAGTGATGAAGATTGAAAAAAACGATCATCACAATTGTAAAGCAACGCAAATGCTTTATTGTGCTCTTAATCCGATAGATCATAATCGAATTTCCTCGTGTGATAGTGCCAAAGAAATTTGGAAAATTTTAGAGTTATCACGAAGGAACGAATTAAGTCAATGAGACGAAAATCAATATGCTTCTCCATGACTACGAGCCTTTCATGATGAAAGACGGAGAGACCATCTCAAATATGCTAGACCAATTTTCGGTTATTACAAATGGACTAACATGCTTCGAAAAAACCCCTATCGAGTAGTGAAAAGGTTAAGAAAATATTACGATCAGTACCTCTCAAATGGGACGGGATGGTTATGACAATTTTGGAATCTCAAGATCTCAATACTTTTTATTTTAGCACCCCTATTGGTTCGCTAATAAATTATGAGATTGTCCTTAAATCACGAAACACGAAGCCGAAACTGAAAGAAAAATATATAGCTTTGAAAGCTAGCAAGATGTTTAGAAATGAAGAAGAAATCCCAGTTGATGATAATGATAAAGAATCGTGCCAAAAACATCAATAATATCAAAACTTATTACACCGAAGAAGAGACTTCAACTCGCAAGTTCGGAATGAGTTAAATTGGTTCGACAATAATTGTCGAAATTGTGGAAAACCCGGCCACTTTGCGAAGAACTGTTATAGCTCGACTTCTAAGAAAAAAGTCTTAATAGCCACCTGGAGTGACGAAGAAGATGAAGATGAAAGTATTCAAAATAATCTCGCACTCATGGAAAGGAGCTCGTTTGACGACAATGGCGATGAAAGCCACGTAGGCACCCCATCTCAAGATGAACTTTTTAATGCTTTCGAATAATTACATACGGATTTCCAAAATTCGTTGAAAGATAATAAATCCCTTAAAACTAAAAATAAATTTTTGGAAGACGAAATCTCCAAATTACAGGAAAAAGGGAAATTTATTGAAATTGATCATTCTCTATGCCTTCAAAATGAAAATAAATTAAAGAATGATTTATTAAAAGTTCAAAACGAACTCAAAACTTTAACGAACAAATTCTCTCTCGGAAATGAGAAATTTGAAAAATTACTTACTGTTCAAAAATTTTCGTTAAATAAATAAGGTTTAGAATTCAAACATAATGATGAAAACAAATCCTTAAATTTCAAAATACCCCAATGTAAAAGCTCGAGATGAACGATCAAAATAAAGAAAATATAGATTCCAAAAGGAACTATAATACCAAACTTCGTGTATTTTCCGAATGAAAATCGACCGAGAGTCAGGTGGATCCCCAAAATTCAAAATTACTTATTTCAAAATAATTGGTATTTAACTCGGGGGGTTATTTTTTAAAGGGAAGATATTTTTCAGTGGTTGTTTTACCCATTTCTTTTCTTATTTAATTTTTCATTTTAGGATTTTCATGCACTTTTTGCTAATGACAAAAAGGGGGAGAAGAATGAGGAGAAAAATATAATGGGTGAGAAGAAGAGAAAAAGAGAAGGAATGATGGAAGAAGAAAACTAACGAAACCGACAAATCCGAAGACTATGATTTGTATATAGTTTGTATCTTTGCAGGTATAAATTCCATCGAAGTATTGTTGTTTTGTCATCATCAAAAAAGGGAGATTGTTGGAACATTATATTCCACATATTCGAATTGAGATTTTGATGATAAGTTGATAGACAAAGAAAAACAATAATGAATCAAAAAGGAAGTCGAAGACGCTCGAGACGGATAGAAAAGCAAAGAAGTAAACAATAGTGAAGCTAACATACGCTATACAACAAGACATAATGTAGCAATTTATGAAGATAGTAAGTATTGCATTTTGCGTCGAAGCAGATAACGCACGATAATACAGAGACTAGTGCATGAAAGGAAGATAACATAACATACGCTAAGAATGTATGAATAACGTACGATATGCATGGTGAAGTTCGAATTCAAATAAATCAATCCGTTGGATTGATTTTAGAAGGTCAAAAAGCATGCAACGGATATGTGCAGTTAACATACGCTATGAGGTGTAGTTAACGTACGCTAAAGCATGTGACGTGATGGAGTAGGTCATCATATCAATGGCTATCTGAGATTGATATAGCATACGCCATCATCACTACTAACATACGCTAAGGAAGATACAGAACCTACTGGACTAAAACGAACAACAGATAACGTACGCAACATGTTAACATATGCTAAATTCATAATGTACGCTAAAGAGAAAGCGTAACGTACGCGATGAAGAGGACAGTGACCAATGGCTAGTTTAGGTGATGAAGCCTTAAATACCACTTCATATGGTATTCACCATACAACAACTTCAATCAAAGTTTACATACATCAAATATTGTTATATTCATTATTGTTGTTGTAATTGAGCTTAATTGATAAGAGTTCGAGTGTTTAATTCACTAAACCAAACATAAAAAAAGGAAAAGATTGTAGATTTCATTCTGTGTTATTAGGATTGTGGATCCGGTGTTGTTAGAATCATAATCTAAATCCAAGAGAGGTTCTTCTAGTACCGATAGAAAGCTAGAAAGGTTGATTTCTTATCCGATAGAAAAATAAAATAGTTTATCTTGGATCGACATAAAGACAAGATTATAATGGTTTATCTTGGACCGATAGAAGACTAAATTGTAACGGTTTGCATCGGACCGATAGAAGAAAAGGCGGAAAGGTTTATCTTAAGCCTATAGAAAAATATACGGAGAGAGGACGTAGGCATATTGCCGAACCTCTACATATCATTGCGTCATTTACATTCCACACTTAATCGCTTCCGCAATTGCAAAAGAATTCTATATTCTTAACCACATTATCTAAAACCCCTTCCAGTGGCGGTACCAAACCCAACAAGGATCACTCAGAGTCAATCCTTATATTGGTGCTGAAGTTCGAGCCTTGGAAAACTCTGCGACCATCCCACAAAATTGGATTATGTGCCCCTCGGGTCTGCACTTTTAACACGTTACTGGTGGGGAAGGACAATATGCATGAACATGCCCCGGCACATTACAGTTGAAACACCTCCTGGCCTTACCAGGAGTCAATGCTGACGACTTTGAACTATCAATTCCACTCATCGGGCGATGGAGCTTTACGGAAGAAAGGCCACAGTGTTGGAGTTTAGAAACTCTAACTCCTGAACTGATAGGAAGATGATGAGGGCATTGTAATATCCGTAATTTTTCCATTTTTAGCAGTTTCCATTTTTGGTGTATGTCTATTTTTAGCAGCTCGCTTGTAACCGTTTCGACATTTTGAATCTATTTTGTTCTTGGAGTTTTTCCATTTGGATGAGTTTTGATGATGTTTTCAAGTAATTTCGTTTTATGGCATGTTTTGCCGTATGAACGTTCGATTCTTGTAAAACTCATTCGTTCTCATTGTTTCTTGGTTTGTACAAGTTCGTATGGTTGAGTTGGTCATGTGGAAACTTTCGGTTTGTAAATTCGACGTCGTTTCGTGATTTTCGGGCACTTGGGCCATTTTTGTAATTTCCTAATAATTTAGGGAATCTTAGTTTCGTTGTCGTGTTACGGACCCTCCGGTGGTCGGAATTGTATTTTCTGTCAGCACTTAGCTCCGTTGTCTTGTATGCTTCGCGTCTATGTTCCTGGATTCTGGTCTCGTCGTACGTTTCGTGTTTTATACCCTCGGCAATGACTTACTGGCGATGTGACATCAGCGATCTTTGACTGCTGTGTAGGTAGTGCACGCTACCCCTATTCCCTTGCGTGCGCTACCGATAAGCAGTTAGCGTATGCTAACCCCCCATTGTTAGCGTACGCTAACGATGGTGGCGATAACCCTTTGGACTGTCACGGCCCGTTAGCGAACGCTACATATGGCGATTAGCGTGCGCTAACTTCACAGTTATATAAGCCCGGTAGGCGATTTGAGCATTTGTTTTATTCTTTTCCCTTCGTTTCTTGACGTGCGACCTCGAGGCGATTTCCACGGTCCTGATCGGAGTTCTCTTCAGATTCCATCACCGTAGAGTCGTGCTAACATATTATCATCAGCATAATTGTCACCCATCATCCAAAATCAAGGTATTTTCGTCTAGAACCCTAACTCGTCAAATTTGGGGGGTTTTCCGGGTTTTGCTAATTGGACTCGAATTATTCCAGTATGTTATGATATTCTTCACCGATTGTGATTATTGAATGATTCCAAATCCAATTTCCTTGATTTTAATCCGCGAATTATCGATACATGGAGATTTTGTGTAAACCCTCGCCCGTATCGATTGATCGTTCATTGCCGTATCATGTAATCGGGGTTATGGGTGTATTCCATTAGAGTATTGTTGTCCGTGGGGACTGAACTGTATTGGTCCTTCATTTAGGAACCGTTGTTTTCCATACGGATCGTTCGTAGTCGTGCTTCAACTCCATTTCTTCAAGAATGTCTCAAAGGCAAGTACTTTACATTTGTTTACATGTTCTAGTATTTGAATTATGGTTGTATCATGGTTGTTGTGGATGGTTATGTGTATGTTCACCTAGGGATGGTCCGACGGGGCCTCTAGGGATACGTATTGCCGTGAGTGTGCGTATCGTGAACTGTGGTTAGCCACCCAGGGATGTCCGACGGGGCTCTGCGGGGTACGGTGGCCGTGAGTCTCGTGCCAACGGTTAACTTTGAATTATGATTTGTTGGAGATAATGTGGTTTGTGTTTATACATCATAAATATTCCGGAATATAAAATGTTTCTAAAATGACTTTTTGGCGCATATATTCATCTGATTAGAATGTAGTTCAAATGGATTATACTTGCACTAGCAGTTGTCGCTAACCCCTTAAATGGGGGAAATACTTTTTGTATTTGGTGCGATCGTGTGGATAGCGAGCACCCGATTTGTAGGAGGATGATGGGCAAGCATGATATTGTCCAGTATTTGATTTAGGAGTTATGTCCGTCGGTCATTATTGATGTCGATTTTGGGATTATGTATTATAAAAATTGTTTAAGTACTGAGTACTTCTATTTAAACTTATTCTTGTTGTGTCCCCGTTTGGGAAATGGATTTGATGTCAGAATTTTATTTGTCGGTTATAGTCTTTTATTTAGCTTGTCGTTTTGTTTATGATGGTTGTCGTTGTCGTATGTCATGTTTGGTACGTTAGCCTGGTGGATTCCACAGTGTGGGGTCCACGGCGCTGTAATATGCCCTGAATGTCTTGGGGGTGTTACAGAATATGGTATCAGAGCTTAGGTTTATGGATACCTAGGCTGTCGGTTATTTGGGTCTAGTTAAGTGTCGTTTTTGGGACAGTATCACTGCTATGCCATCATCTCAGTACGCCGGTGCTCGTAAGTTTTCCTAACTTGACTCGTTTCACCGTTATGTTCCATTCCTGTCTTAATATCTTGTTGCGTTTTTGCGTTTGAATTGTACTTACCCGTTGCTTCTTCAGAATTCCTGCTGGTAGAGGACGCGGGCCTTGGTCGCGGGCCTTGGTAGGGGCGTGGCGCAGCCGGTGGGGCGGCCATGTCCGATCACTCGGGAAGCTGGTTCGGCGATGCCTTCCTTGTCGAGCAGTGTTCCCCCTAGTTCGGAGGTCGGCGGGACCCGATCTGCTAGCTCCGGTAATGCACATGAGAATGTTGGAGTGGCCAACATTTTGCAACAAATGCGAACCGGATATGGCGCTGCGGCTCGGAGCCATTCTAGTCGGCCGGCGAATTCCAACCGGTTCCGCCTCTTTGGATCCGGTGATGATAAGCTACTTCGGGGCGTGATTCGTATCGTCCTCCACGGTTTGATGGTGCTTCCGACCCTTACGGTTGGGAGAATTGGCTATTCGAGATGGAGAAAGTGTTTGAGGTGCTAATTGTTAGGAGAGGAAAGTACCCATTGCTCGGTACTTCCTCGCCAAGGAGGCGGCAACGTGGTGGCAAGCGGTAAAACCGCGTGACCAGGCGGCTACGTGGGCGAGTTTCGGGATCGATGGAAGGCAGATTGTCCTTGGCCGGTGAAAGAGGGGAGAATTCGAGCCTTCTTTGAGGCTAAACCCCAAGATGTTCCTATGTCTCAAGCTATCAAAGACTACAATCAACGGTTGCATTATGTGAGAAACCAAGTCGCGATGAGCTTGATAAGATCCGCCACTTTGATATGCGGATGAAGCAGAAGTGCGCCACTACATGTACAGTGCAGGGTGCCACGACTTTGAAAGAATATCGAGAATAAAGCGATGGCTTACGAGATGTCGTTTTTGCGGCAGAGGCAGCGGTGAAGGAAAGAAGCGAAGACCTCGGTCGGTTTGGGAGGCAAGTCGGGAGGGTATCAGAAGGCTCGGTCACAGTTCGCGAGTCTTGAGTCGATGCCAACGATTGGTCGAGAAGCGGTTCTAGGTCTGCTCCTGCTTGGTTAGTTCGTGGTCTAAGTGCTTCAAGCTGCGATCGTCAAGGGCCATATGATGAGTGAGTGTGATAGGCCTCCGATTCGGTGTCTTGCTTGTGGTCGTATGGGTCACCGTGCTAAGTTTTGTACGGATGCGGCTCGGGCTCCGATTCTTGAGATATCGGCCCCGGCGGGGAGGCCGAGTGTGAATCGAGCACCGCGGTTCCTCGGCCGCAACGAGTTTTGGTAGAGGTCGAGGTCGTGGTCGGCCTTCTAGAGGAGCTTCTAGTGCGAGTGCATTCCGCCCCATGTGTATGAGATGAGGCGGCCGGAGATCCGGCGACGGTGGCTACAGTACCGCCCACATCCTTGATCATCTGTTTAGTATTGTTCGATTCGGTGCTACGCATTCTTTTATATCTATGGATTGTGTGCATAAATGCATGTTGATTGCCTTGTTGCTTGTGAGCCTTTTGTTGTTAAACTTCTAGCGGGGATAGCATCGTGGGGGACCGTGAGATTAGAGATTTTCTATGAGTATCGCGGGGAGGGATTGGCCTTCTAATCGATCGCGGTAGATATTACATATGAGGATTTGATTACGGGTGAGGATTGGTGGACCATCATGGGCGATCATGAATTATAGAGCAGGGGCCGGTTTCGATGTTAGCCTCAGTGGTGCAGAGCATTCTTTTGTGGGCGTAGCGAGTAGCCGAGAGACTTGATCGGCGCCTTGAAGGCGGTGAGACTTCTTGAGGAGGTTGCACGGGTTATTGGTGTTACGCTTTGAGATCGGAAGAAGGGGAGTCGAGCTCTAGTCTATTCCGGTTGTGTGTGAGTTTCATGATGTTTTTCAAGACAAGTTGCTGGGTTTGCCGTAGGACCGAGAAGTTGAGTTTTCCGTCGATTTAGAGACAGGTTCAGCACCTATCTCTAAGAAGCCATACCTTATGGCGCTGCCGAGATGCTTGAGTTGAAGAAAGCTTGATTGGGAGAGTTGCTAGACATGGGGTATATTCGGCCAGTGCTTCACCTTGGGCGCACCAGTCTGTTTGTGAAGAAGAAGGATGGGTCACTTCGTTTGTGTATCGACTACAGAGTTGAACAAGGTGACCATCAAAAACAAGTATCCGCTCAGGATTGATGATTTGTTTGATCGGTTGCAAGGGGCAAGCTGTATTTTTGAGATTGATTTGAGATCGGGGTATTATCGGCTCAGTGAAGGATACCGACATTAGAAGGCGGCCTTTCGGACGAGATACGGACACTACGAGTTTGTGGTTATGCCTTTTGGGCTAACCAACGCACCCGGCCGTGTTCATGCGGCTTATGAACAACGTCTTTATCGAGTACCTCGATAAGTGTGTAGTCGTTTTTATCGGCGACATCTGATTTACTCGAGGAGCGAGGAGGAGCACGCCGTCATTTGCATATCGTATTAGATATTTTGAGAACTCGGCATCTTTTGCGAAGTTCTCAAAGTGCAGTTTTAGTTACGGGAGGTTATGTTTCTCGGTCATGTGATCTCGGCCGAGGTGTTCGTGTGGACCCACATAAGGTAGAGCGGTGTTGGATTGGCGCCGCCCAGAGCGTGAAGGAGGTCGCGATTTTAGGATTAGCCGGGTATTACCGTAGATTCGTCGAGGGTTCTCTAAGCTCGCTCGACCGGCGGCTCGGTTATTACGAGTCGGAGAAGTTTGCGTGGACCGATGAGGCGAGAATAGTTTTGAGGAGTTGAAGAAGTGGTTGGCGGCCGCTCCGTTTTAGCTTTAAGTGGTAATGATGGTTTCTCGGTTTATAGTGATGCTTGGGCCAAGGGCTCGGATGCGTACTTATGCGGCACGGGAGGACGATTGCCTATGCTTCCCGTCGGTTGAAACCGTCACGAGTTGAATTACCTACGCACGATCTTGAGTTGGCCTTGATTGTATTTGCGTTGAAAATTTGGCGTCATTACTTGTATGGCTCGTCGTGTCGATTTTCACCGATCACAAGAGCTTGAAGTACATTTTCACGCGAAGGAGCTTAATATGAGACAGAGGAGATGGTTGGAATTAATTAAGGATTACGATCTCGAGATCCCTTATCATCAAGGCAAGGCTAATGTGGTAGCGGATGCCTTGAGCCGGGAAATCGATCGCTTCGGGCGCTTGAGTTACTCACGGCCCGGTCGGGACTTGGCGAGAGTTTATGAGGTTGAGCATTGAGATTATCTTGCCCGGAGAGTTCAGGCGATTGCGTACTCTTGAGATTTCTTCATCTGCAGTCGAGGACATTAAGTCGGGACAGTTAGAGGACCCGATGTTTATTCGGCTTGAGAGAGTGTAGGGAAGGGAAAGCCCGGGATTCGTTATTCATGAGGACGGTGTGTTGAGATTCCGAGGTCGGTTGTGTGTTCGAGCGACTCGGAATTGAGGCGAGCATTATGCGAGAGGCTCATGCGTCACCTTACTCAGTCCATCCGGGCTCGAGTAAAATGTATAAAGATCTGAGGAAGAGTTTCTGGTGGAACGACATGAAGAAGGAGGTAGTTCAGTTTGTGGCTAAGTGTTTGACTTGTCAGCAAGTCAAGATTGAGCATCAGCGGCCAGCCGGATTATTGAAACCACTTCCCGTTCCGGAATGGAAGTGGGATGACATCTCTATGGATTTTGTCACGAGTTTGCTGAGGACGAAGACTGGTATGAATATGGTGTGGGTGATTGTAGACCGACTGACTAAGTCGGCACATTTTCTGGGCATCAAGGATACTTGGGGTCCAGAAAAGTTGGCTCGTATTTTTATCACTCAGATAGTGAGGCTTCATGGTACGCCGAGGACCATTATTTCGGATAGAGATGGCCGATTTGTATCGCATTTTTGGCAGGCGGTACATAAGGCATTGTGGACACAGTTACGTTTAAGCACTTCGTTCCATCCCCAGACCGATGGGCAGTCCGAACGTACCATTCAGGCGTTCGAGGATTTGTTGTGCGCGTGTGCGTTAGACTGGAGTAGTAACTGGGAGGATCACTTGGACTTAATTGAGTTTACTTATAATAATAGCTGGCACTTTATGGCCGACGTTGCCGATCACCGATATGTTGGGATGAGCCGTCCGATTTGGTTGGCACCGAGCCGGACCTTGTGTTGGAGATGAGGGAGAAAGTTGAATTGATTAGGAAGAGGATGTTGGCTGCTCAAAGTCGACAAAAGTCTTATGCGGATGTTAGGCGTAGACCTTTGGAGTTTGAAGTGGGAGATCATGTTCTGTTGAGAGTGTCTCTGACGAAAGGAGTTTTCCGTTTTGGGAAGAAGGGGAAACTCATCCCGAGATATATTGGACCTTTCGAGGTATTAGAGAGAGTCGGTGAGTTAGCATACCGTTTGGCGTTACCTCCGTCGCTGAGTCATGTTCATAGCGTATTTCACGTTTCCCAGTTGAGGAAGTACATTCCGGACCCGTCCCACATTATTGACTTTGGGGACGTGGAGATCGAGAAGGATATTACGTTTGAAGAGAGGCCCGTCAGAATTTTGGAGCGTCGTGATAAGAAGTTAAGGCACAAAACCATTCCTTTGGTTAAGGTGCAATGGTCGAGGCACGGAGTGGAAGAAGCGACGTGGGAGCTAGAGGAGGATATACGTTCGAGATACCCCGAGCTTTTTGATTCTTAAGTTTCGGGACGAAACTTTATTTTTGAGGGGGAGAATGTAATATCCGTAATTTTTCCATTTTTAGCAGTTTCCATTTTTGGTGTATGTCTATTTTTAGCAGCTCGCTTGTAACCGTTTCGACATTTTGAATCTATTTTGTTCTTGGAGTTTTTCCATTTGGATGAGTTTTGATGATGTTTTCAAGTAATTTCGTTTTATGGCATGTTTTGCCGTATGGACGTTCGATTCTTGTAAAACTCATTCGTTCTCGTTGTTTCTTGGTTTGTACAAGTTCGTATGGTTGAGTTGGTCATGTGGAAACTTTCGGTTTGTAAATCCGACGTCGTTTCGTGATTTTCGGGCACTTGGGCCATTTTTGTAATTTCCTAATAGTTTAGGGAATCTTAGTTTCGTTGTCGTGTTACGGACCCTCCGGTGGTCGGAATTGTATTTTCTTTCAGCGCTTAGCTCCGTTGTCTTGTATGCTTCGCGTCTATGTTCTGGATTACGGTCTCGTAAATGCGTTTCGTGTTTTATACCCTCGGCCGGACTTCTGGCGATGTGACATCGGCGATCTTTGACTGCATGTAGGTAGCACACGCTACCCTATTCCCTTGCGTGCGCTACCGATAAGCGATTCGCGTCGCTAACCCCTATTGTTAGCGTCGCTAACGAATGGTAGCGATAGCCCTTTGGACTGTCACGGCCCGTTAGCGCCGCTACATATGGCGATTAGCGTGCGCTAACTTCACAGTTATATAAGCCCGGTAGGCGATTTGAGCATTGTTTTATTCTTTTCCCTTCGTTTCTTGACGTGCGACCTCGAAGGCGATTTCCACGGTCTGATCGGAGTTCTCTTGATTCCATCACCGTAGAGTCGTGCTAACATATTATCATCGGCATAATCGTCACCCGTCATCCGAAATCAAGGTATTTTAAATCTAGAACCCTAACTCGTCAAATTTGGGGGTTTTAGGGTTTTGCTAATTGGACTCGAATTATTCCAGTATGTTATGATATTCTTCACCGATTTTGATTATTGAATGATTCCAAATCCAATTTCCTTGATTTTAATCCGCGAATTATCGATACGGGGAGATTTTGTGTAAACCCTCGCCCGTATCGATTGATCGTTCATTGCCGTATCATGTAATCGGGGTTATGGGTGTATTCCATTAGAGTATTGTTGTCCGTGGGGACTGAACTGTATTGGTCCTTCATTTAGGAACCGTTGTTTTCCATACGGATCGTTCGTAGTCGTGCTTCAACTCCATTTCTTCAAGAATGTCTCAAAGGCAAGTACTTTACATTTGTTTACATGTTCTAGTATTTGAATTATGGCTGTATCGTGGTTGTTGTGGATGGTTATGTGTATGTTCACCTAGGGATGGTCCGACGGGGCCTGTAGGGATACGTATTGCCGTGAGTGTGCGTATCGTGAGCGTGGTTAGCCACCCGGGGATGTCAGATGGGGCTCTGCGAGTACGGTGGCCGTGAGTCTCGTGCCAACGGTTAACTTTGAATTATGATTTGTTGGAGATAATGTGTTTTGTGTTTATACATCATAAATATTCCGGAATATAAAATGTTTCTAAAATGACTTTTTGGCGCATATATTCATCTGATTAGAATGTAGTTCAAATGGATTATACTTGCACTAGCAGTTGTCGCTAACCCCTTAAATGGGGAAATACTTTTTGTATTTAGTGCGATCGTGGGGATAAGCAAGCACCCGAGCTGTATGAGGATGATGGGCAGGCATGATAGTGTCCAGTATTTGATTTCCGGAGTTATGTCCGTCAGTCATTATTGATGTCTGATTTTGGGATTATGTATTATAAAAATTGTTTAAGTACTCGAGTACTTCTATTTAAACTTATTCTTGTTGTGTCCCGTTTGGGAAATGGATTTGATGTCAGAATTTTATTTGTCGGTTATAGTCTTTTATTTAGCTTGTCGTTTTGTTTATGATGGTTGTCGTTGTCGTATGTCATGTTTGGTACGTTAGCCTGGTGGATTCCACAGTGTGGGGTCCACGGCGCTGTAATATGCCCTGAATGTCTTGGGGGTGTTACAGGCATCCTCTACTTCTTCGACTAGGGCATATGCTCAGTCGATGATGAGGCTAGCTCGTAGGCTAATGTCCGGTTCTGATACTCTCTCAACGTAGTGCAAGTGAATCCCACCATATATTGGTGAATCTCCAGCTTCATCCGCTTGTCAAGATGAAGGATCTTATCCTCCTCATCCCTCACCTGTTCCCATACATAGCTGAGTTGTTTGCTATAATTGATGATAGATTGAGACACAAGTACCTCTCGTGGTTTTTCCAAATAAAAATCACGAATTCTCTGCTCTCTGATCAGTTTCGAGCAAAACTCAGCTTCCATTAATTCCTGGAATTCTGCCCACGTGATAGCACGATCTCGAGGCTTAACAGCCTCCCACCAGTTAGCGGCATCTCTGTCCAGAAGGTACTGAGCGATAGGTACTTTCCATTCTTTAGGATAATCAACTGCCTCGAATATCTTTCCCAACTGGAAAAGCCAACAATCCCAACCTAATGCATCCGCGGCACCAGCGAAAAGAGGAGGATTCATACGAACCACTTCTCGAAGCTATTGGTTTTCGCCGACGTTATGGGTAACAGCTGTGTTACATTAAGTCACTTGGGTCAGTTGAGTCATCTGTGTCGCTACTAGTTGCAGTATAGTAGCAACACCAATGCCTATGCCATCTCCGGCAATATTCTCTTGGTCATGCATCTGATCTCCATGACCATCTGTACCACGGTTACGACCACGACCTCTTCCCCTCGGCATACTGAACAAGTAACCACTCAGCACAACGACACACAATATTGTAATACAATATACCAAAATGCCAACCCAGCACAACATATCCACATAAGGCAACAAATAGCAATACGATCAAGATATCCACTCCGGATATTTACACAAATATCATAATTACAATTGCAACAAATGAAACTTACGGTCATAACTCGCGGATCACATGACCGTATCAACAGAAAGTTATGCCCATTATCGTTATAATCACGACCATAATTTACCACACATGGTACCAATCATTGTTAACATTCTTTTTAAAACTCCACGAGGTATCCATTTAAATAATAAAATTTGAAAATCTTTGAATTTGTATGCTTATTCGAAATAAAATTTTGAAAGTACTTTGTACCTCAGGCTGATTTATCAAGACTAGAACCACAGTTCATAACCGTTTATATTGAAACCTTGTCAAAACAATAACTCGGAATAGCAAGTTCCCTCAAAATCGACATCATCAAGATGACCATGTCATCACTTATAATCATCTCAAATAACAACACATATGGTAACCACATGTTACCACACAACATCATCACAATAAAAACACACAAGGTATCCGTGGCCATGCCCTCTTTGCATCGACCCTCGAAGGTTTCACCGAACTATTCCCTATAAGACAAACCATTCATATTAGCACTAATCACTTCCACAACCAACAATCTCATCCCGATAACATCATACGAGCTACAAAGCAGGTCTAACTCATGCAAAACACAATCGAATACTAAACCAAAATTCCTTAACAAGAAAGGCAACACGATACTAAATCAAATCACTCGGCTTCACAAGTAATCTCTTTAGTCTAATCCATGCTACGCCACATCGCATCTTATCATGCGCCAAACTTACGACTAGCGTGCACTAACGAGCTGTAATAACCAAATGTTTTATCTAGGTTTGTTAGCTGAAATTAGAACCCATTAACTAACTCATTAAAGATAATACAAACATGAATTTTAAAGTTTAGATCGAATAAGATTCTTCATCTTTCACTTTTGATTTTTATTTGAAAATCAAAACACATTTTTGTTTTAAAATATAAAAATTTTATGGGGTGAAAGATTTTTGTTTAAATCGTATACTCGATTTATTATAAAATAAACTGATAAGTTAAAATCCTCTTCCCATTCAGACACGACAAAGGATTAATGACGGTAACATTTTACAAAATGTCTAAAACATCCCAAATCATGTCTTTCAAATACCATCGTAGGGTTTCATTCTAAAATACAAGGCCGACTTGCCAAATTCAAACAATTTTTCAAAATCCATACGAGACCGCCATTTAACCGCACCGTCAAAACATTTTTGAAAGTTGATTTTCCACAGACATACTCAAATCTTTGAAATTTTCAAAAAGGATTTTCAAGAACGCACACAAGTGACATAGTTACAAATGGGAACATATTTGTAGTATATAGCCAAAATAATCAATTCTCAAACACATGCATATACGGCCTTCAAAATCTCCAATTCAACAAACACAATATGTTAATATATTCAGCTCATTACCCATGTAATATACCACAAGTATCACATACAAATCCCATCTCGCGATACGTGTGTAGTAAAGTCACTAAACACAAGATATAATAGAGGAGGCTACATCCACAGTTCGCAGGAAGATGATGGCTGCACCATGATACTAATCACGACCGACATCTCAGACGACGCACCGCGACACAACTCAGTCAGACACAATCCGACAAGACAAGACTCGACAATACACGACTTGACCCGTCAACTGAGGTTTCAGCAACCTAAGCTCTGATACCATATTCTGCAGCACCCCCAATCCACCTGGGAATATTCCATCACTGCAGACACTATTCATGAGGATCTACATGGCTAAATACCAAAACAAGACATCACATCAAATGCCAATATGGCTAAATATGAATCGATGAGCCGATTTGGCATTTCATCAATAACATACAACTTAAACTTCATATGCATATCTATTTCAAAACTCATACCCGCACGGTCAAAATACAACAATACTCACATACGGCGGAAAACAACTGCGGCGAGAAAGAACAATACAATTCGACCAACAGTACCAAGTGCTGGCCCTCATATGATTAGTATCATTTGTCTTCCATTATCCTTCATAATGATCCCGTGTTTTACTCCACAAGAATATGTACGTACCTTATTGTAATAACAGGCATCCACCCTCGATTACTCGGGGGGCAAATTGGAATTTTGCTAGTGCAAGTATAATATGAAATCACAAGCCATACACATCATATTCCAAAAATATAATAATCTTTAATAATCAACGAATCAAATGCCACGAAAGACTTCCCAAGATATTTTATTTGAGCAAAGTAATCCAAAACCATGAAAGGATGTAATAAAACAAGTAAACAACTTGTAAAGTGTTTTTAAGATCTCGGGAGTTTTTAAAGGAAAACATTTAGGACCGAATAATCCTTGTCTTTTCAAAAATCGCTTAGGGTCATGGCCCAAAGATTTATTTTCCCAATATACTAAGCCGCCAATAAATTACGGGGTCCATGACCCAAAAATCCATATCAATCATACGCCCAAAAGTTATTCCCGTGCCATGCTAGCAAGCATGAACCTCGGAGCTTCTATGTGCATACCTGAGTGAATAAACCAATGGTAAGTAAACGGAATTACCCATCATCATGACAACAGTCACACAAACAACTCAGAGATTAGAATTCCACAACAAAACATAACATATACTCATAGTTATCCTGGCATCATACTAGCAAGCACGAACCTCAGAGTCTCTTGACGACATGCCCCGTTTGGATAACCCATGATGAGTATGTAACATATCCAAATATACGCCCATAAGTTATCCTGGCATCGTGCAAACAATCACTAACCTCAGTGTCTCCTCGAGACATACCCGGTTAGGATAACCTTATGGTAAAACTCAACCCGTAGTAACAAGGACGGATCCTGGAGGTCTCAACAAACCCTACCATGTAGAACATCACTTATAAATGATCACATACCACGAGGATATATACTTATCGAACAACACCGAATAGTGCCACCTCATTGCAAAGGAGTCAAGAAACATTACAACAAAATATTGCGCACTCACCAAACGAATACACATTTCAACATACAACCCTTGGCAAGGGAAGAGAGCTTTTCTAACCGTACAATACGAAGGCAACATATTCCGATTCAAAACCATGATATAACATATCCATAAAATTCATTTATTCCCAAAGCACACAATTGTGTAAATAAAGGACTCTTTTTTATGGATATATATTATTTCTCTTGAAAGTTCAGGTTAGATACCCATGTAAACGCACATAGTGGATTACCAAATCATTTTATTCACGAAACACAAAAGGTATGGGCAAGATACTTGCCTCGATAATCGATATCAAAAATTCCGACAAACACGACTCGACCAGAAAAACTCGAACACCAACAAACTCTGCGAGAAAACAACGACAACCCAATTACTACTCATATAAAAACCAAATGCAGTGGAAACACGCCCAGCACCCGAAGGGAAAACCATTCAAACATTAATCAATTATTAAATGTTCACGGTTTCTCATGAACACAGAAATCATCAATCGATTTGAACGAATTGAAGATATGGGTATATAATCCATAGAAGATGATCAATATCAACATTTAAGAACAATCGATTCATAAATACTGGATTGAAATGAGATAAAGAACAAAACACCAAAAAGGTCAACTTTTGGAAAATCAAGAAAATACCTCGTACGACGAAGAACAAAGATTATATGTTGTTATACACATCAAGAGCCTTCCAAAACACTCTTGGATGGAGTAGTATCGGTCCAGGGACTCAAATCATTGTCAAATCCATCCACCTGCCGCAAGAAGAAGGAATGAAATGAGGAATAGGTGAAAAACATGTCTATCCCCTTTTATACACGCAGTGATGCACGACCACACACATGACAAAATACTCGTGTGTTTGATCATGTCTTTGAGATCTTGCCCAACCTCTGCTTTGCCGCGTCTGAGCATCACTCACGAGCACCTTCTCATGTGTCTTGCTAGCGCATCCCTGACTTGTGCCAACTTTCTCTGCCCGATCACCAGGGTGCCGCATGATCTATGCACGAGCACCTGCTCATGTGGCTTGCTCGTGTGCTAGAAACAAGGGTTAGAATCGAGCCTGATACGACTTTGAGAGCACCCATAACATAATCAACTCAAAAGGAAGAGTTAACACGAGCCATCAACATCTTCAAAGGGGTAAAAAAATATTAAAATATGTGTCGTATCGCACATGTATACACACAATCTGTATGACTTACACAACGACAAGTTTCATCTGACGAACACCACAACACAATTCATCATACGGTACACAACAGAGAGATAACACCAGTTAATTGTCATTGAAAAATAACCAGTACAAAACGACAAATAGTTCCAGGAAAATGGAAACGAAAATATCGGGTATTACAGCAACATGGCCCAGGTAACCAAAGTCTTTTGCTAGTGAGAAATGTCTCTGCTTTTCCTTTTGATTTTCCCAGAAACTCAAGAATCCAGCTTACTTGTGGGCCAAAAGTTAAGTTTTTTGCTGAATTTCTTGGCATTGGAATCTCAGCTAGCTTTGTTAACTTCTCTGACTACTTGAAAATGTAGTCAAGCTAGTTAACCCTCTGTTTCTGCATCATAGCTCCCATTACATTATATTTGGAAGAGGACATTTGGTCAAAGCTCCCTGACATACACATGACTATCTTGTTGGTTATGTCCATCATGTACCGGAATTCTTTCTGCACATTAGATTTTTTGGCAGTGTTTTTCATCTTCATGGGTTGCTCAGGCAACTTTATCCACTGCCATATGTCAATCGAGTTTAGTTTCAGGGCTTCAGCTGTAATTACTCGGTTCTCAAGTTTGAAAGCATTTGCGCTAGTCTATTGGGTTATCGGGATGGGTTCTCAAAATTTGAGCTCTCGGTTCCTCTTTACGTGACTTGGCTTCCTTATAGTAGAAGATTACGACCTCCTTGTAGTGTTAGATGGGTTGATGTCGAATAGTGGTAACTCCGATTATTCTTCATGCTGAGGATTAAATCCGCCATTTGCAGGGTGTTTTTAGCCTCCATGAGCCCTAAGAAGTCCACCACACTACTGAAAATAATCTGTTCCGTTACCATCCTGAGGTTGATGTTCTTGGAATAGGTAGCGGCATCCATTTCTGCATATTTTTTAATTTTTAGTATAGTGAAATTCCTGATTTTTGCTTTTTCGAAAAACTAGGGTTCTTGCTTGAATGCTTGGGAAGACGATATGTTTTTACGAAATGATTTCAATCATCTTAAGTAGCTACACCATTTTTTTTAAAAAAAAAATTAATTAAAGAAGTGGCAGTTCGTGTGACTGATTGGACAATGTGATGTAGACGTGGTGTTACAGGGTGCATGCATTTTAACCCACGTGTAATCTTTAAATAAATAAGTATTTTAAAAGGAATTAGAAACTTAGCTGATTGACCATTTGAATTCTGATCAGCTGACTTTCTTCATCATGGCTGTAATTCTGATCAGCAAACTTTCTGCATCTGTGATGTTGATCAGCTAACTTTCTGCATCTGTGATTCTGATCAGCTAACTTTCTGCATCATGGCTGTGATTCTGATCAACTAACTTTCTGCATCTGTGATTCTGATCAGCTCACTTTCTCGAACCTTGGCTGAGTTTCCTTCAGCTAACTTTCGATCATGGCTGATTTTTCTTCATCTTCAGATTTTCATCCAGGCACTAGGTTCACAGTCTAGAAGTCTATGGTCTCTGCTTAGTTCGAGAAACCTTACTTTAGGTAAAGGTTTTGTGAATATATCACCTATTTGATACTTTGTGCTGACTCTTTCCACCCTTACTCTTTTGTTAAGCACGTGAACTCTAATGACATGATGCTTAACATCTATGTGTTTTGTTACGGAGTGTAGAACCGGATTGTTTGTTATAGAAATTGTGTTATAGTTGTCACACCATATTGGCACTTCATTTGCAATGATGTTGTAGTCCCTTAGCGTAGTCGATCTATAAAATTTGAGCACTGTGACTACCTACGGCTAGGTATTACGACTTTATTGTGGATATTGAGTTAGACACACTTCTTCTTGAACCAAGATATTAGTTTGGTTCCAAAAAATTGATCGTTCCACTATCGCTTTTAGGTTGATTTTGCATCCTGCAAATTCGGGATCGAATATCTGATAATTCAAAGTTGTCATCTTTTGCATACCATAATCCGACATTGATTGTGGATTTTATGTATTTCATTATCCTTTTTCTTTGCTTCATAATGGGGTGATTTGGCTTGGTGAGATCTTGCACACACTCCTCGCATATGAAATGCTAGATGCCTTGCGGTGAGATATAATAATGATCCAGTTAGTCCTCTATAGTGGGTTGGATCCATTGGAATGCCTCCATCATCTGCATCAATGTGGAGAGATGTGCTCATTTGTACTCATAGGGGCTTGGCTAACTCCATGCAAAATCTTTTGATCAGTTCCCTTATATATTTTGCTTGGTTGATGAATATTACAGTTTTAACTTGTCTGACTTGTAAACCAAGAAAGAAGTTGATCTTACCCATCATGCTCAATTTAAATTCTCCTTGCATGAGATTTGAGAATTTTTCACATAGTTTAGGGTTTGTTGAGCCAAATATAATATCATCGACATATACTTGAACTAGTAGTATGTGGTCTTCATGTTCAATTTTAAATAGAGTTTTGTCCATCTTTCACTTGCAAAATCCATTCTTCTCAAGGAATATGGATAGTGTATCATACCAGGCTCTTGGTGCCTGTTTGTGTCCATATAGTGCTTTCAATAGCTTGTATACCTTGTCTCCTTTGACGAATCCAGAGGGTTGATCAACGTAAACTTCTTCTTCTAGTACTCCATTAAGAAAGGCACTTGTTGGTCCCCAGAATGATGAAGACTGTCCCCACTGTACCAACACGGGTCTTTTCTAGCGCGATTTGTCCTCACTCACGCGCACCTGAGAAACGTCCCAGGGGGTCACCCATCCCATAACTACTCCAGGACAAGCACGCTTAACTTTGGAGTTTCTATGAGATGGCTACCAGAAAAGAAGATGCATCTTGTTTTCTGGTAGTCATCTCATAGAAACTCCAAAGTTAAGCGTGCTGGAAGTAGTATGGATGGGTGACCTGAAGTTTCTCAGTGCGCGTGGTGAGACAAGCGCTAGAAAAGACCCGTGTTAATGCGAGAATAGTCTTCATCATTCATGGGACCAACAATTAATATCGGGCGAGTCATGGAGTGCGGATTCCTCGAAGTATCCTACGGTGGAAATTTGCCAGTGTTGGAACTAAGAAGCGGGCATGCGGCAGATATTGCCACATGGCCGGAGGCCGAGATCTTTGGTGCGGTGGAGGTTGTCGAGTCTTTGGAGGGCTATGTGATCAAATCTAGTATGCTAGGCGAGATCTTGGCGCGGTGAAGTAAACGGAGGTGGAACATATGCGATGTCAAGTGTTGGCGGTGTGTGAATGAATTCGGCCGCTAGAGGATGTGTGATCAAATCTAGTTCGCGGAGGTTTCGGACTATGGGGCTGAAATCTTTGGCGAATCTTGGGAGGATTGTTGGGCTTGATCCGGCATCACACTGCATAGGCTTAAAAATACGTGAGGCGCGGCTTGCGATTCGACCTGTGAGATTTGCACTAGAATGTGGTTAAATGAATTGATTTGGACTACTCAGACCAACAAGATGCATCTTCTTTTCTGGTAGTCATCTCATAGAAACTCCAAAGTTAAGCGTGCTTGGCCTGGAGTAGTTATGGGATGGGTGACCTCCTGGGAAGTTTCTCAGGTATACTTCAAAATTCTTGAAGGCTGCATAGGCCAGGAATAGTCTAATTGCTTCTAGTCTTGCTACTGGTGCATATGTTTCATCAAAATCTATTCCTTCACATTGAGCATATCCTTTTGTAGCCAATATGGCTTTATTCCTAACAACATCTCCATTTTCTTCACACTTGCTTTTGTAAAACCATTTGGTGCCAATAACCTTCTTATGATTTGGACTGTCTATCAGCTCCCATACATTGTTCCTCTCCATTTGGTTTAACTCTTCTTGCATTGCAATTGTAATACCGGATAATTATTGTGTATTTTCATCTGTATTTGAACCTTGTGGTATTTGATTATGTCGTATAATTAATTGAAATATGAATTTTCGTATTCGTACTCCAGTATTCATGATCGTATTGTGTAGAGTGTGCTAATTCATGCATGTGCCTGCATGATATTAGCGTACGCTAACTAATGTACCTAGCGTACCCTTACCTGTCGAGAATAACAACCGAATAGTGGAACCCACTACTGTTCGGAGTCCTTCCCGGACTGATATCATTAACAACACTCTCCTTCAAGTCCAGATAAAGGAAGCCTTCGAGCGCTTTAAAGTATGGAAAGCATACAGTGTCGCCCCCTACGACACCTGGTACAACTGGGAGGACTAGAAGGACGAAGAGTTGTTTGCTTTTGAAGTGACGGATACCCAAAATGTCGAAGTCCTAATCAAGTGGGATGACCACCTTTGCCAAGAAATTATCTCTTAACACTTTGTGGCAAAGAAGAAGACAAGACTGAAAGGGAAATCTCCATCCACTCAGAAGCCCAAGAACTCGGGTCACCACTCTGACTCCGACAAAGACAATGAAGACAAGACTGAGCTGTGCTAAGGCTCGCAAGACTGAATTTGCTTAGTCCAAGGCTGCAAATGGCCAAGGAACGTCTGTCGAGCAACCCCCATTAGCAACCATCCAAGAGGATTCACTCCTTCCACCAGATGCTGATGTGACCCGCGCCGACCGACAAGAGGAACCAGTCCCTCGTAAGAAACAAGAGGCTGCTGAGAGACAACAGGAGGACCCAGTCCATCCTGTACCACTGACTACAGAATCTGAATAGAGACAAGAGGAATCAGTCCCTTCCATCTCTCCATCCACTCAGGCAGAACCATCCGAGGTCCCTGCTCCGCAAACCGCACCCACTCCACTCCAACCAAGATCACCACCAGAATCAGACAAAGATCTCCTATTTGCTAATGACACGCCCCAAAATCATGCACCCACACTCTCTGTGCATAGAGGCACGCATAGAGCAACTCGAAGCCATCGGTATCCAAAACATCTTTCTATAGGATGCCGTCAAGGCCCTGTATGACGTTGGGAAGGAACTTGTCTGGATGAGGAAAACAACTCAGGACGAGATCCCAAAGCTGCAGAGGGCCATTACAGACGTGGAAGAGGTTTTCCGCCTCATGTCCACAGCATTATGGCAAGCCCTCAACCAAATGAAGTAGCATCAGGAGCGAATTCTGAAGCAAGAGCAAGAGAAGTTGCAAGTCACTGAGGCCAATACTATTGCCGCCCTGGGATTCACAGGATCTAAACTCAGTGCACATGATCAAAAGATCGATGACCTGACTGCAACAGTTGCGAGACTATTTGAAAGTGTCACCCATATTAAGGACAAACAGTCTGAATCAATAGAACTCCTTCAGGATATTCACGGCAAAGTCTCAAATCTTGATACTGCCAAAAGGGGGAAGAGTCGAGAGAGGATGCAAGAAAGTGGCGCCTGGAGAGAGAGGGAAAGTATATGGAGGCTATACTCGATGAAAATGTTGCTATTGCCATTGGAAGACTAGCCGGACCTTGGTTAGGATAAGGAAATAGGGGATACAGGGTATCAGCTTCTCGTCCAGAGTTCTAAGATCCTAACTTTCCCTGCAAAAACAACTTGCAAAAGCCTTCAGAAATGAAGCCCCCAATAGATAGACAACCTACATTAGAGGAGTTGAAGGCATGGAAGAACAATGAACTGATAAGATGCTTCTGTGTTCTCATCAGGGAATCTCCCATGTTCAACAAATTCAAGACGATGGAGGATGCGGCTAAAGAGTTTTGAAGCTTCTTGTAGAAGGAAAACTCCCTCTGAGATAAAGCTAAAATCCAAGTCATGAAGGGTGAAGGGCTAACCCATCCGGAAGGTGATCATTTCTATGATGCGACTCATGAAGGTAAAAATCCCTACAGGGATCGAGGAAGAGATGCTCTTGTAAACTGGTGGAAGGGAACCGAGAGTAACCCCTCGCGAATACCTTGGCGACATCAGTCATACAGGGGATAATACTTCTATTTTTCTGCATGTTTATGTTTCATGTCTACTTTCAATGCAATTTTCATTTCTATCAGCATTGTAATCAATCATCTATAAAATACCATATTTTATTCCAAGGATTACATCTCGTGATCTAATGTACTTACTTTGATATGTTTTATGTTGAAATATTTATGAAGTGCAAAACATTAGTAAAATCTCAAAGCTGTGAGAACTTGTCTGCGAACAGTTCATAGATTAAGTTGTATTCAATTAGGATTACATCTTGTAAGATTGTGCCTACACGTCAATCATAAGTTAAGTTGTAATAAATTTAGTCTAGTAGGACTTATCATTTTAGAAGTTGCCTGCGAGCAGTTCAAATTTTTAGACTAAGTCTTGAAGATCAGATCTTTCGACAGAAGACTTGAAGACAGCCTCTCCATATCAAGGAAGTTTTGGCATTATCAAAAATGGGGAAATTGTTGGGAAAAGTTCAGCCCTGTTGTTTGATAATTGCCTCATACAACAAAGTTCTTCAAAGTCGGCATTTCAGTCTAAGTATGGAAGCTTTTAGGAAACTCATACAGCCTGTCCATATAATGAAAGATCTTCCAGCATAATCAGAAGTCCTTTCCAACAGTGTTCCCATCATTATACAACAGAGATGAGGAATTTGGATACAGCAAACTTGTTGTAGGTGTTTTACATGCGAAAAGTAAAATTCATATCCAACAGGACCGAAGAAAAACTTTAGATCGTTGTGAAAAGCAACATTATTTATTCACAAAGTATTCATGATTAAAGTAGCATTTAATGCTGATAAGACAATATTTAATGCATCCAAAGAGACTACAGTGTGAAGAGCATCTAATGCTAGTAAAAAAGAATGTCTGAAGTATTAATTTCGAATGGCCTTTAGATTAGACATTATGGAGCTATCAATTAGAGCTGTGTCAATCTCACCAACTGGCTAACGGCTACATTTATAATAGATCTATGTTCAATGGTTATAAATATCCCCAAGCAAGAGGACATTAAAAACAAGAGATATTACTTCGTGAAATACATCTGACACATTAGTTCTGACAATCTGAATAACCAAGCTTACAAAGAGAAGTTTATTTCCTTGAGAATACAACATCATGAAGAGAAGAAATATATAGAGTCCTCAACGCAAACAGCACACCTTACAGCGTATGCTCATCAAAGTATACAGCTGCTGTTTGAACTTGTTCTACCAACCTTACATTGAGATCAACTTAGTCATATGTGAACTAAACCCTTGCTAGTTCTAACCTGTGTTGGACGAATAGCATTGAATACGAAGCTTCGATCTGTGTGAGAAGAAGAAAGTTGAAAGATCTGAGCCAATCTGTGTGAACAGCCCAAGCTATTGTCGGCTGTATCAATTTGTGTGAACAATACAACGATAGGTTTAGTTAAAGTCACATAATTGTGTACGCCGTGATTTTAATAAATATTTTACTCATATGTGGTGGACCAGTGGACGTAGAGGGGTTTAACTCAAACCACTTAAATCTGTGTACATTTACGTTCTGTCCTTTACTGTTTTCATATCTACCTGCGTGATTTAAAGTATACATATTGCAAAAACCTTGTACGCACCAAGCAAATAGGAGATTACTTAGATGCTATATTTACAACAACTTAATATGAGGCTTCCGCTATGCAAATAGCTTCGATAAAGATACAACTTATTCAACCCTCCCTTCTAAGCTGTTTACCGTATACTGTGTGGCCAACACATGATCCTAATAACACCAAATCAAATATACAATCCTTTCTTTTCTCTGCTATATGGTTGAGCGAATTAAACACTCGAACTCTTATCAATTAAGCTCGATTACAACAATAATGAATATATAATATTCTCAGATGAATATGAAAGTTGCTTGAAGTTTTTGTGTCTTGAATACCAAATGAAGTGATATTTATAGGCTTGGGAGCCTAAACTAGTCGTTGCAATATGCTCTTTCATAGCGTACGTTACACTATGTCTTTAGCGTACATTAAGACCTTAGCGTATGTAATTCTTCCCTATTATGTACATTATCTGCTGTTCAATTTAGTCCAGTAGCTACTTCTTCTTCCATTGCATATGCTATATCATCATGTAGTGTATGTTAAGTACAATGGGTATATGAATGTTATACATGTTGACCTTCTAAATGCGTCCAATGGATTGATTTCTTTGAATACAATGCTCAAACCATGTTACGTACGTTATCTACACAATGTTACTGGTAGGAATATGCCCTCGAATGCCACTCAGCGGATGAAAGAGTGGGAGCATTGTATTGTAATTATGAATATTATATTAAATAAGGCATATATTATTTCTATATTATTGTATATCACATGCATTGTGATTTGGTATATAAAATAATACTCCTTGCATTTGAGATCAAACATTCCACTCCTTATGGAGATAAGGATATGGGCACTGTAAGTGTTTAGGGCTCGAATGCCTAATTAGTTCGCAAGTCGATAAAACATAACTGGGCATTATGTTCAGACAAGACTTGTATAACATGTACTTTGATATGTAGAGTGCCTGTCTTCGCTATGGGTTAGTGGGAGCACATGTTATAGGTATGCTATTGGGATTAGTATATTCGAACACGACTCACCTCGAAAGGTTGTGATAGGTATACGTGAACCTCTAACTTGAGATTTCAGTAGGAGATGTGCTTGTGATATTAAGTTAGTCATTAGAGTAGTTCGATCCAATCACCGGTTGGTGTGATCAACCTCGAAATGCAACTTAGTGGGTGTTAGGCGTATTTTTATTCTCTTATTTATCATTATTTTGTATTCCTTTTGTGATTAAATCTGCATAAATGAGCATTTAATGCACTATTATTTTATGTATGGCAGGAAATTGGAGTCCGGAAGCTCGAACGATGAAAAACGGGCGAAAACGGCAAATTTTGGTATGGGGCCGCGACACGAACCAAGTGAGCCGCGGCACACGAAGACAACCAGCGAGCCCCGAGTGAACTGTACCCTGAGCCGCAACACAAGTATAGTGAACCGCGGCCCAGGAAGGAAAAAATGCGCCCAGGTTTTAGGCGCTGAGCACCGTGAGCCGCGGCACAGATTAAGTGAGCCGCGGCCCACGGGGCGGTTTTGACAGAAATTGTCGCGTTTCTGGGCCGTTTTGGAGCCTGTTCTCGACCTAATCACACGGATGCGTTTTGGAGGCTGAGGAGGATTATAAATAAGGGTTTAAGGTCAGATTATGAGGATTATCATCAGAGGATCGATCGTCATCAAGGAAGAAAAGCAGAAGACACCAAGGAGCAGAGAGCGGAAGCAGAAGAACGGAGGAATCCGAGCTCTTCATCTGCGTTTGATCTTTATGCTTTCTTTAATTATTTCTGTGTTTGTATTCTTTAGCATGTCAGGCTAAAACCCTGTTCTAGGATTTTGATGAAACCGGGGCTTTGACGGATTTGCTTTTGATTATCTATATAATTCCCTTTTTTGTTGAGTTTTCCCAATTGTTCTTAATGCTTTCAATTGTGTGGCCTATAATTGAATTGTTTTAATTACGCAACTCGAATCGGGAGAGGAGAGCTGGTGAGGAAATTAATTGGTGAGAATCGTTTTATCTTATGAGATAGGAATATACTCATAGGAACTACGTGGCTTTTTGGAGATTTTGCACTTTTTGCCTATTGTCGAATTAATTCACCTAGGAATAGAGTGTATTATTCGCCTTTAGAAAAATCTATTGACCTCGGGAGAGGCGGTAGAGTAATTTAGCAATCTTCGCCTTCAATAAATTGGGAAATTATTAAATTCATATAATCAAGAGTAATTCGGATAAACCGAGGTGGATTCATAATCCTAGATTGCTTCCATATTTGATCTTCTTCCCTTGCATAATCGATTTTTCTATTCTTTGCTTTTGTTAGTTTTCCTTAATTATTACTTGCAACTAAAATTTCGACAGTTTAGATAAAATTAGAATACGAATAAATTGATAATTAGTAATCCAGTCATCGTGGGAACGATATCTTACTCATCATTTTATTACTTGTCTACGATAACATGCACTTGCGTTAAGCGAAATTTCGCAACAAGTTTTTGGCGTCGTTGCCATGATTATTTTACTAATATCGATTTCGGTATTTCTAGTCTTAGTTTGAACATTTTTTTATTATTGTTTTTGTGTAATTTTATTTATTTGTTTTCCTTTCGGGAGTTTCGGTCAGTGCATGAGAAAATTCGGTAACGAAGGCCTACTACCTTTGGATACCGAACTCGAGCGCATTATTCGGAAAAGCAAGAAGGAGAAACGAGAGCTACCAGCAAAAGTCACCATGGCCGATAACACGGGAAATCACGAAGCAGACAACCCCATTCAGCAAGCTCAACCGGCATTAGCACTCCGCGATTATGCTATGCTGCAAATCAATGCGAACTTTTCGGAATTCGGCATCCAACCATCCAGGCGAACAATTTCAAAATCAAGCCGGCTATTATTCAGATGGTGCAAGCAAAGCCAGTTTTGTGGTTTGGCAAACGATGACCCCAATGCTCACATAGCGTCGTTTCTCGAGATTTGTGACACGTTCAAAAACAACGGTGTCACCGATGATGCTATTCGTCTACGGCTTTTACCTTTCTCTTTGAGGGACAAAGCCAAATTTTGGTTAAATTCTTTACCGCCGGGCTCTATCACGACATGGGCGGAATTAGCGCAAGCCTTCCTGGCCAAGTTCTCCCCACCATCAAAGACGGCGAGGCGAGGAACGAGATCACTACATTCGGGCAATTTGATATGGAGTCGCTTCACGAAGCTTGGGAGCGATACAAAGATTTACTGAGAAGATGCCCACACCACGGCTTACCGGATTGGCTACAAATTCAGACGTTCTATAATGTATTGAGTGCTTCTACACGCACTCTTGTTGATGCATCCGCCGGAGGCGCCTTAATGGGAAAAACAATGGCCGAAGCACACTCTCTATTGGAAGCTATGGCTGCGAATGCTTATCAATGGTCGTCCGAACGAGTAATCCCGAAGCGAGTTATGGAAATCTCAAATAACGATCTGATTTCTACATTATCAGCTCAAGTCGCCGCCTTGATGCAGCAACTTCAAGCCTTTTCACATGTTCCTTCCCCCTTTACCATTGAATCGTGCAATTGGTGCAACGGATCTCATCCTAGCACGGAATGCCAAGTCGGAAACCCTTTCGAGCAACCTCCGATGGAACAAGCTCAGTTCGTGGGGAACGGGAACCGGCAAAATAATCCGTACACAAACACTTATAATCAAGGGTGGTGAAATCACCAAAATTTTTCGTGGAGGAATGGGCAAGCGTTAAGACCTTCACAAGCTCAATTCGCGCAGCCCCAACAGCAGCCCCCTCAATCACCAAAGGTATCCTTGGATGATGCTCTTGCTCAATTGGCGGCTAACACGAGCCAATTCATGACCCGCACTGAAACTACCCTTCAAAATCATTCCGCCTCCATCCGAAACTTAGAAGCACAAATGGGGCAGATTGCAAGTCTATTGTCCTCTCGACATCAAGGTGCATTGCCCGGCTGGCGAATTGAACCCCAAGGAAAACGTGCAAGCAATCGAACTATGAAGTGGAAAGGAGTTGAAAGTGCAGCCCATCAATGACAAGGACAAAATCGAGCAAAGTGAGAAAGAAAAGGACCAGGCGCCTAAGCCAAAGGCAGTGTCGACTACTCAGCCCACTCCTCAAATTCCATTCCCACAACGTCTGCAAAAGCAAAAATTGGATAAGCAATTTTCCAAGTTTCTTGACGTCTTCAAGAAACTGCATATCAACATTCCATTTGCCGACGCCTTGGAACAAATGCCGAGTTACGTGAAATTCATGAAAGAAATCTTGTCAAATAAAAGAAAGCTCGAGGAGTATGAGATAGTTGCATTGATGGAGAAGTGCAGCGCTATCCTACAGAAAAAGCTCCCACCTAAATTGAGAGATCCGGGAAGCTTTACTATTCCTTGCATTATTGGGAATTAGTCTTTTGAAAGAGCTCTATGCGATCTCGGAGCCAGCATAAACCTTATGCCCCTTTCTATTTTTAAAAGGCTGGATATTGGGAAAGCCAAGCCGACGACTGTCTCTTTGCAATTAGCTGATAGATCGATCAAATATCAGGGGAGTAATTGAGGACGTCTTAGTCAAGGTTGATAAATTCATCTTTCCGGCCGATTTCATTGTGCTCGACATGGAGGAGGATCACGACATCCCAATTATCTTGGGAAGACCATTCTTGGCAACCGGCCGAACTTTGATCGATGTGGAAAAAGGGAAGCTTACTCTACGAGTTCAAGAGGAGCAAGTAACGTTCAATATCTTTCGATCCTTAAAATATCCGAGTGATGCTAAAAATTGTTTCCACGTTGATGTCATTGACTCGTGTGTAAGTAGAGCCTTTCGAGAGAATTATCCATCCGATCCACTGGAGTCCGTTTTGATTGGGTCTGCTTCCGAATTAAATTCAGAGCATCTAGCCTACGTACGACACATGGATGCCTCCCCTCCAATTTTCATTCGTCGACCATGTGAGGAGCTCGGAAGTTCACCAACTCGACCCATCCCATCAATCGAGAAACCTCAAATGTGGGAACTCAAGAAGCTGCCGTCTCATTTAAAATATGCATTTTTTGGACCCGACGATTCCTTGCCAGTCATTCTTTCGGCCACTTTAGCGAGGGATCAAGAGGAGAAATTATTGAGAGTTTTGAGGGAATACAAATCTGCTCTTGGATGGTCTATTGCGGATATTAAGGGGATCAGCCCGTCCATTTGCATGCACAAGATTTTGATGGAGGAAGACTACAAACCATCAGTGGAGCATCAACGCCGTTTAAATCCAAATATGAAGGAGGTGGTAAAAGTCGAGGTTTTAAAACTCCTCGACGCAGGTATGATCTTTCCAATTTCTGATAGCAAGTGGGTAAGTCCGGTCTAAGTTGTGTCAAAGAAGGGTGGGATAACGGTTATTCAAAATGATAATAATGAATTAATTCCCACTAGGATTGTCACGGGGTGGCATATGTCCATAGATTATAGGAAATTAAATAAGGCCACTAGAAAATACCATTTCCCCTTACCTTTTATTGATCAAATGTTAGATAGATTAGCCGGACACGATTTCTATTGCTTTCTTGATGGTTATTCTGGGTATAATCAGATTTATATAGCCCCAGAAGACCAAGAGAAAATGACGTTTACATGTCCTTACGGCATTTTCGCTTATAGGCGCATGCCTTTTGGATTATGCAATGCGCCGGCTACTTTTCAACGGTGTATGATGGCTATTTTTTCTGATATGGTAGAGCATTGCATTGAGATTTTCATGGATGACTTTTCTGTTTTCGGTGATTCGTTTGATATTTGTTTGCAAAATTTGCAGAAAGTCCTAAAAAGATGCGAAGAAACAAATTTGGTCTTGAACTGGGAGAAGTGCCATTTCATGGTTCAGGAGGGCATCGTACTTGGCCACCGAATATCCTCTCATGGAATTGAAGTTGACCGGGCCAAAATCGAAACAATAGAGAAGATGCCTCCGCCTACCTCGGTAAAAGGCATAAGAAGCTTTTTGGGACACGCCGGTTTCTACTGCCGATTTATTAAAGATTTTTCGAAGATCACGAAGCCGTTGTGCAATCTACTCATGAAGGATGCTCTGTTTGATTTTGACGAGTCGTGTAAAGAAAGTTTCGATTTATTGAAGAAAGCGCTAAGCACTGCACCGGTGATAGTCGCTCCAGACTGGGACCTTCCGTTCGAGTTAATGTGTGATGCGAGTGATTTTGCCATTGGGGCTGTTTTGGGGCAGAGACAAGGGAAAGTGTTCCACGTCGTGTATTATGCGATCCGAACACTTGACGACGCCCAAAGGAATTACGCCGCAACGGAAAAAGAATTGTTGGCGGTGATCTTTGCATTTGATAAATTCTGGGCGTATTTATTGGGGACGAAAGTGGTAGTGCGGACCGATCATTCAGCAATAAAATACCTTTTGGAAAAGAAGGATGCTAAACCAAGGTTGATTAGGTGGGTGCTTCTCCTTCAAGAATTCAACTTGGAAATTTGGGACAAAAAGGGGACTAAAAATGTTACTGCCGATCACCTTTCACGGTTAGAGAGTCCCCTAGAGAAGGGAGAAAGTCATCCGCAAATCATGGAAACCTTTCCCGACGAGCAGCTCTACAAGTTGGGTTCGCAACAC
The DNA here is from genome assembly GCA_033398695.1 of Orobanche coerulescens. Classification (NCBI taxonomy): domain Eukaryota; kingdom Viridiplantae; phylum Streptophyta; class Magnoliopsida; order Lamiales; family Orobanchaceae; genus Orobanche; species Orobanche coerulescens. The sequence goes on along the minus strand of CM065801.1, from coordinate 76,885,578 downwards.
GCACCTTGGTATGCTGATCTAGTGAACTATTTGGTGAGCAAAACAATTCCAAATGACCTCTCACGCCATCAAAAGAAGAAGCTAATTTCATATGATAAGTATTATTTGTGGGACGATCCTTTTCTGTTCAAAAGATGCCCTGATCAAATTATTCGCAGATGTGTTCCGGACGAGGAAATCCACAGTGTGCTGAACCATTGTCATGCATCACCCTACGGTGGACATTTTAGTGGAAATAGAACAGCGGCAAAGGTCTTACAATCGGGGCTCTATTGGCCGTCATTATTCAAGGATGCTCAATCTTTTGTGACCACATGTGATCGGTGTCAACGGACGGGAAACATCTCAAGACGACATGAAATGCCGCTGAACACCATACTTGAGGTTGAATTGTTCGACGTATGGGGGATCGACTTCATGGGTCCATTCCCTCCATCAAATAAGAATCTCTATATTTTGGTAGTCGTGGACTACGTCTCAAAATGGGTTGAAGCAGTGGCATTACCAACGAATGGGTCCAATGTCGTGATCAAATTTATAAAAAAATATATTTTCACGCATTTTGGGACTCCACGTGCTATTATTAGTGATGGTGGTTCACACTTTGACAACAAATTCCTTGATGCGGTCTTGAGAAAATACGGAGTCACTCATCGTGTTGCTACAACCTACCATCCTCAGACGAGCCGTCAACTCGAGATATCAAATCAAGAGCTGAAGTGGATCCTAGAAAAAACAGTCAGCTCATCTCGAAAAGATTGGTCTTTTAAACTCGATGATGCACTTTGGGCGTACCGTACTGCGTATAAAACACCTATCGGGATGTCGCCTTATAGATTGGTTTGTGGTAAAAGTTGCCATTTGCCCGTAGAGATGGAACATCGTGCTTACTGGGCGATAAAGAAATTAAACCTTGATCTGAAATCTGCTGGTGAAAAGCGTTGTTTGCAGCTGAACGAGTTGGAAGAAATTCGCCACGACGCGTACGAAAACGCGAAGCTTTATAAGGAGCGGACAAAGATTTGGCATGATAAGCACATCACACAGAGAGAGTTTGTCCCGGGTCAAGAGGTGTTGTTGTTTAATTCTCGCTTAAAGTTATTCCCCGGGAAATTGGGTTCATGATGGTCGGGACCGTTCACCGTAGTTCAAGTGTTCCCACACGGTGTAACACCCCCAAAATCGTATTGGAATATTACACGCCGTAGACCCTTTCCACAAGGATCTACCAGGCTAAACATCCATAAACAACTAAATGCTTGCCCGGCCAGGGTCAAACAATATAATAATACAGACCGTTAAGGTCACTTACACATAAACACACAGACCGATGAGGTCACACAACTCTATCAACAGAACTGACTAACAATATTACCCACAGAGGGGTCGAAACACAATACAGCGGAAGACTGAATCAACTCTAAAAATACAACCAAACTCTACCAACTCTCGACTCTTGATTAGTATCACAGCTCGTCATCCACTTATGCCGATCCCGTGACTGCTCCCCCGAACCTGCATGTACCTGGACGCAAAACAGACATCCATCCCCCGATTACTCGGGGTTAGTAAACTCCTTTGTTTTACTAGTGCAAGTATAATACGATACGAAAAGCAACAAGTAAATAGCAACTACGAATTTAATACGGAAATCAATTATCAAAATGTTCCCGAGAAGTTTTAGAATTTCGAACTCAAGTAAGAGATATTTGAAAAGGAACACATCATCTCGGGAATTTTAAAGCATAAATTCTTTTGGACCTCGAGTCCCAATTTACAAAACCTTTTCGTAAACATTAGGGTCTTAGCCCGATTCTCGTTTCAAAACACACTAGATAAGATATCATTATGAGTCCGAGACCCATATTTAAAATGTTACCCAAACAATCACTGCTACACGATCATTGTTCGTACACATCATGTACCGAACTCCGGAGGCCTCGACGGACCTTACCCGAACCACACACACTGTTCGTACACATCATGTACCGAACTCCGGAGGCCTCGACGGACCCTACCCGGCCACAAACATCGTTCGTACACATCATGTACCGAACTCCAGAGGCCTCGTCAGACCCTACCTGGATCACACACCTTTGTCCGTACACATCATGTACCGAACTCCAGAGGCCTCGTCAGACCCTACCTGGATCACACACCTTGTTCGTACACATCATGTACCGAACTCCATAGGCCTCGTCAGACCCTACCTGGAACACGCACACACACATCGACACGACACAACTCATAATCATCAAATATCAAGCCATTCCACATTACACTGAAATGTACAATCAAGTATGTAAACCAAAAAAATACAAATTTTATGATCGTCACAACAACTCAACAATGACCAACCACGCCCGGCACAAACTTAGATGATTTGCACATCCAACATAATTCCACGATGTTAACTAAGTGAAGGTATTATCGTTACCATCAATTGTTCGTAATAATCAATTCATACGAAGCATATACACGAAAGTAAACCAATGCATCACAACCATAATACGACCTCCCTATTCACAAGACACAATTCGTATAGTAAAATACTTGCCTTAATAACCGCTACCGATTACTCCGAAGAACACGGTTCGACCGGGAAGCTCGGACCCCGAAGAAGACAACGAACGGAAGGGTTCCGACTCGAGTTCTTCACAAGAATTTCGTCCCTAAGTCATACCAATGATAGATCAACAATCGTACGATGCATAATAATCATACAACGCCCAATTCCCCCCTCTAAGACCTTTTGTCGGACACCTTCAAGGCGTCAACTAAGAACTCGACCAAAATAACGAATCGATACGATCCAACCATGGAATAACAAGGGAAATGATATAATACATCTAAATAATCATCAAACCATCATAATCCTAAGTTAAATCGGATTAAACGGACGAAATCAAACAAAATACCCAAAATCCCCAAAATTAGATTTCTAGAAAATCTGACCTGATTCGCTCGATCAAAGAATGTTATAGGACGGACGATTGATGATATAAACCTCAAAACTTCTCCATGATTGACCAAGATCCAGTCGCGGAAGGGAAGAAAACGAGTGAGAAAATGGGTGAAAACCCCGACTGCAGGGCCTTAAATAGGCTGCCTGCCGGCAGGGTTACGTACGTAATCGGCCAAGGCTTACGTACGTAACCGAGTCACTGCCCCAAATCTGCCGGCATCGTTACGTACGTAACAGGCCAAGGCTTACGTACGTAACCGGCCTTACGTACGTAACTGCCGAGCATTACCGCCCGTAACTCGGCCAGTGCCGGTTTGGGCCCAGACTGCCCGGCCATGACTCGGCCGGGGCAAATTTCGACGGCCCGAACGACCCCGAAACCCGAACCTGAATACGAATCGAAAATACAGTTACGAAGTACTCACAAAGATGAATCCGAGCACTAAGAGAACACACGATTCCGACCACCCGAAGGCTCGAAATTCGACAATGGAAGGTAATTACCCCAAACTTTGGGAAATTACGAAAACGGCCCAAAACGTCCGAAATACACGATACACGATCGAAAAACCAAACCAAAGCTCGCAACACGTCTAACAAAGTTAAACGGACTTATGGGAAACTCGAAACAGCAGTTTCGAACGAGATTCGTAAAAATCGAACTCAAGTGCGGAAAAGTCGCCAAAAAGCACGGAACTCAACAAAACAACACCGAAACGAACTCGGATGACAAAAAGTGCAGAATTAATCATTCTCGGAATGACAAAACGGTCATGAGAGAGTCATCAAAACGGACTTTCGCCAAAAAAAGAAATTACCGGAAATCGAAATTACGGGTATTACACACTACCCTCCTTAAAAGAAGTTTCGTCCCGAAACATAAAACAAGTAGGGAGAGGAAATATACCACCAGGAATATTTCAATGAGATGCATAAGAATGCGTAACTAACCCTCAATGGTGAAACGTTACAAACGAGGCAACAGAATATACGGCGTGAAAATACGCTCCACGACGACCAACACGACGCCACCGGTAGAGACATAATAAAATCAACAAGTGACAAGCATCATCAAACAGATAATAAAATCGAGTCGATTATCCGAACAATCACAAAACACAACGAACGAAAATCGATATGATTGACCAACCCAACAGTTCATCAATCAAAACGCGAGCCAAACGCTGAACAAATACGGAATTCCACCGCCCAAGGGTTGGAAGATCGAAACGAGACTAATTTCCCGAACTTAAGGGAATTACGAAGGAGTCTGAATGTTCAACAGTCACGAAACGAGATCAACAAAAACCGAACAATCAAACGATCGAACCACAACGATCGAGACAACAAAAATCGAACAATCACGTTCGAATCACGAAGAACAATAAAATTCAAACAACAACTCCAAGGTTCACATCTCGACTTGAGACAATATATGATCCGGTGAAAACAACAACATGTTCCTTTACATAAGATCCACAGGAAAGGAAATAGAAATTAAAAAGTCACAACGACAAACAAGTTATTCCGAAACAATACCACGCTCGTTCGATCAACAAAAGCAAGGGGCAGGACAAGCTCAGAAAATGTCAACGAACATAAACGAGTCGACAGAGTCGAAAATACAGAAGTTCAAAATCCGATCCACTTCGAATAAAAGAACTAATAGAACCAAAAGATGTTACTTCCGAACAAGGTTTACAAGAATCGAACCGGACTCGGAAAAGTCACAATGATAACCAGATCGACCCAAAACAAGATCACTGTAATACCCGGATTTTCAGTATAAATTTTTCGCGTTATTTTATCTGAGATATACTGTATAGTTTGGTATCTATACAGTATGGATAAAATAAATTGAGAACCGAGACAGTTATACTGGTGTGGTTACCGTTTTGGATTGACAATTATATTGAGGATTTGCTGTATCAGGTTGAACTGATTTTGAATTGACAGTTATATGTGTATTTTAAATGGCCCTTTTGGCACTTTGCGAACTTGGGTTATTTCGTTAAACCTTTTCCTAAACTATTTTATCGGTACGTTTAAGCGGCGTCTTAACGTACATTTTGAACTATCGAGATTTGGCACTTCGCCTTGTATTTTCAAATGGTATTTTATGACAGTATTTCAAAATTATGCTTTTGAAAATATTTGAGTATTTAAAATATTACCGTCATCGGCCTTTTGGCGTTTTTGAATTGGTTTTGTAAACGGTTTTTAGCCTGGTGGGTTCCGGCGCGGGACCCACGGCGCTGTAATATCCCGGATGGTTTTGGGGGTGTTACAGAAGATGGTATCGGAGCTTGGGTTTTGTGAAACACAGGCGTGTGTGTTATGTGGCTCTACCGGGACGGTAGTAGCGTGACTTTTGAAAATGATTTTCTGACTTTTGAGTCAAATCGATTTTTGGAGTTTCCAAAATTTTTGAGATATTTTCCAATTGTTATTTGTGATATTGGCGTGTGTTGGTATTGTTTAGAGACTTCATATGGGAGTCGTGTGCTAGTATCACGGGAGATCATCGGCTTCACGCACCTGTAAGTATATCGTTTTGGTTATTCGCTTGTGGCGACGACTGATTGTTTTCGTGATGAGTTGGAAATTTTGGATTTATCTGTTGTTGGTGACTGGTTGCAAGTTTCGCGGACGAAACTTATTTTAAGGGGGGTAGTATGTAATACCCGGATTTTTAGTATAAATTTTTCGCGTTATTTTATCTGAGATATACTGTATAGTTTGGTATCTATACAGTATGGATAAAATAAATTGAGAACCGAGACAGCTATACTGGTGTGGTTACCATTTTGGATTGACAATTATATTGAGGATTTGCTGTATCAGGTTGAACTGATTTGGATATCAGGTATATCGTATGAGAATATTTTTGGATTGAGTATATGTATTGATTTTTGCCGTATACTCGTGTTTGGTATGCTGTGACATTGGACAGGAATTGCTGAAATTAGCTAAGTATGAAATTGTTACGTACGTTAACAAGGTGAGCTAACGTACGTAAGATTGGCACGGTTACGTACGTTAAGGCTAAGGTATTACGTACGTAACGAGGGCAACGGACAAGACCGAGTCATGGTCGGCAGGTGGGACCCGGTGTTGGCAACTTTCGGCGGAGGATGTTGACAGGTGAGTCAATGTACGTGTTACGTAAGTTATAGAGGACGTGTTACGTACGTAACACGACCATAATACTGTATCAAGTCAACGTACGTGTTACGTACGCAACTTAATAAGTGTTACGTACGTTACGGGGCGGCTGGCCGAGTCGTGGCCGAGAGGACCTGTAGTGGCCGATCATGGTCGGCAGTGACTCACATGGATGGCCGATCACGGTCGGTAGTGACTCGCAGGGATGGCTAGGACTGGCGGATTACGTATGTAAAGGGCCAGTTACGTACGTAAGCCATGTGCCGGTTACGTACGTAAGGGTGCCGAACGGACTGGGCAGTGAGCAGGCCATGGCCGGTTACGTACGTAAGGCAGTGGCCGGTTACGTACGTAAGGTACCGGCAGGTCTCGGCCTATATAAGGCCTGGACCGGGTCACTTCGGCATTTTCATTTTTTCTTCATTTTTTCGCGATTCCTTCAGCAAAAATTGATGGATTTGAGTAAGAGCAACTTATAACAACATGTTTTGGAAGTTGGAATCATGGTTTAACATCATCTTCCACCCGGATCGAAGGTAAGAACACCTAAACTTTTGGTTTTGGGATGTTCTTGATGTTTCTTGGTGTTTTGGCCGATTTGATTCGTTTTAACTCAGATTATTGATGGAACCTTGTTGTATTCTTGAGATCATTCAATACTCTTGAATTTTTGTGGAACGAATTCGAGTATTTCTTTGAATAATCGATTGAATTGGACTATGCCTTCAAAGTGTTCAATGAAATGTCTCAATGAGTAGAACTTGGAAAATTCTACACGTTTTCGTATGAATGATGGTTGAATTGATATTGTTGTGATGATTCTTGGTATTTACGAGAATTTTGTTAAGGGAAGATAATGAATTGGTGATCAAATGATTCGATTATGTTGTTATGATTATGGAATCGTAGTATTCCCGATGTTCTTGGTAGTTTGTTGCGATTCATGATGTTATGAGAAGTATATGTTGAAGAACATGATTATATACACCTTGAATTATGATTAAGGGTTGTTTAAATGTTAGAAAACATCGTATTATGTTGTTTTATGGATTATGAACGTGAATTTGGATAATTCGTGTTCTTGAAGAACTCTTGAGTTACATGTTATGATTTTGGAAGGATTTCGGATAATTTTGGAATGTGATTATTCACGATAATAATCGGTAAATTGTTTTCTACGAATTTACAAGTATGAACAAGAAGGAGTTTTGTCTTCGTATTTGGAGTTGAAGTTGGAATCGAATATGTTATAAAATCCTTAATGTCGATATGAATTGATCATTGATTTGATGAATGCGTTTTAAAGTGTTGGTGTTTTGGATATGAATATGGAATATTCACATTTAAAACTAAGTTATGTGTTTTGGTACAATATTCGTATAGGAATACGAATATGATTTCCGGGTTTGATAAGATTATGATTCACTTTTGAGTTTAAGAATTCATACTTATTGAATAAGTGTTCAATTCGGATAATGGAATTATTTGAAACTCTTGGAGTATGATTATCTATAATGTTGAATTAATCGGATCGTCCGGATTGATGATGATAATCGGTAATTGGTTTTATTATAAATTACAAGGAGGAAACTTGTATCCGTATTTAAGATTGAATTTGGAATCGGTAATGTTAGACCCTTGTTGGTTTAAATTGATTATTGATATGATCTTCGGAGTGTGGAATCGTATTGTGGTTTTGAATTCGTGTTTGATTGGTTCGGATTGTTTGGATTTGTATTTAATCGGGATATTGTAGAACTGTTGTGTTTGTTGATCGGTTATTGATTGTTATTTGTGATCATCGAGTTACGGATTGTATTGTGGATATGAGATCGTATTTGTTGAGTCGGATTATTTGGATTTATGTATATGATCGATGTTTCGTTGAACCGTTGAGTTTGTTGATTGGGTATGTCGGTTATTGATTTTTATCGAATGTGTGTAAATCGGTTATTGCAATAGGTTGATATGTTTTGATCGTGGTTTATGACCGTTGTGTTGCGGTTGAGGCTGAAGAGTTCGTAGATTGCTTTTGGTCGGGGCTGAGGAGCTCGTAGACGAAGGCAATGGATTTTGGTAACGGCTTCGTGGTATCGGTATCGAGGCAAGTTTATACTTGTTCAATTTATAATATTTGATGAATGGTTTCGTTTTCATTTCATTTATAATTCATATAGCAATGTTGTTAGAAAGGTAAATTGTTGGTTAATGAGTTGTATATCGTGCTCTGGTTTGTATTAAATCATAAGGTATATGATTTAATTGTGTTCAAGGAAGACGGGAGTTATCTTTCGTCAAGGATATAGAATATCGGATATCGAGGATAGTTATCATGTCGATATTGATGTCGGGATGGTGGTTTGTTGGTATAAATGGACTATACCTATTTCGGGATTATTCGTATAACTGTGTGTTCGTTCAGGGATGTTTGTTCGTGGAAAGGATGTTGTCTCCGGCTTTGAGGTAATTTATGTATTGTTCAGTTATGAGATAATTATTTTGTTGAGTTGTTGTATATGTTGAGGTTTCGTGTAATGAGTTTCGTATCGGTTATTCGTTGATGGATGTTGATCCCAGAACTGTTGTCTGAGATTGTTGATCGTATTGATTATCCTTTGGGGTTTGTTACCCCAGGGTTGTTGTTTTGAATATTGATTGGTCGTGTCGACTTTTCATTGTCAGACTATTGTTGTTCACTTCGGTGAGTCTTTTGATCCTTATTGGATATGTGTTTCTTTGAGTTTCGTTGTCATGTTGCATCGTGACATATCTGGAGTCATATTTGCGTTCCGATTGGATATTGTGTAGGATTTTTAGCCGGGCACATATATAGTCATGCGTGAATATTTTCCGTGTAAGGCTGTGCACACGAGACGTAGTTCGTTGAGGCTAGTTAGGTATATTTTCCCACATATATCCTGGATTCCGTATGCGGGGTGGACATGTGCACTGACACATATTCGGATCGGGCGTACTATGATTTCCATCTTTGAGCCATATTGTTTGGTCGTTCATCCTCCATTCATGATTGGGTATGTTCGACGGTTTGTGACTGGTTGTTCATACGCCCGAGGGGTATGTTCGACAGTCAGAGTTATTTCTTTGAGATCCATTATTGTTGATCAGTTGGAGTTTACCTTGTTGATGGTATTCTCAGTTATTATTGGTCTTTTGTTGATCATTTGGAGTTTACCTTGTTGATGGTATTCTCGATTATTGTTGATCCTTTGTTGATCGTGTCGGAGTTATCATGTTGATGGTATACTCAGTTATCGTGATCCTTTATTGGTTGTATTGGAGTTATCATGTCGATGATATTCTCAGTTGATTTATCGGTTGATCTGGTTATTGATCGTATAAGCATTCAGACTATATGTCGATGTTTCAGGAACTGTTATCATTATCATGTGGTAGTTGATCTACAGATATGTTGTGTATTATTGGTTTATACATGTTGAGATTTGATTGTGTAATCCGACGGACAGGATTTGGTACATATTAGATTATTTCCACACTTATGAGTTATGATGATGTTTTGAGGATTGTTGGTATGTTTGGAATACACTAGAGATAATTGTTGTTGAATTCATTTCGTCATTTGAGAATACGAAATGTGGAATATGTCAAGGATTGATTTAGTATGGATTGTTATGGATTGGTAAGGTATGACGGTAAGATTACTTTAGTAGTATTCTTACAATATTATTACATTGGTATGTAATTATTTATGATGATGTGATCGATATCATTATTGAGTATTGTGGCTGACCCCGTAATGGGCTTTATTTTTAGGTACTTGGAGATCGAGCTAGTAGCGGTCGTGAAGGGATGAGCTTCCCGATATGATACTGGCGGTGGCATGTTTTGGAGTATCGAGTATTTCTTTTCTGGTTATTCATTTCCGCTGCAAATGTGTATTTTGAACTGCATTTATCCGCTGCGTGTGTATATTTCAAAATGGCTTTTCGGTATCTTTATCCGTTGCGTATGTGTATTTTAAATGGCCCTTTTGGCACTTTGCGAACTTGGGTTATTTCGTTAAACCTTTTCCTAAACTATTTTATCGGTACGTTTAAGCGGCGTCTTAACGTACATTTTGAACTATCGAGATTTAGCACTTCGCCTTGTATTTTCAAATGGTATTTTATGACAGTATTTCAAAATTATGCTTTTGAAAATATTTGAGTATTTAAAATATTACCGTCATCGGCCTTTTGGCGTTTTTGAATTAGTTTTGTAAACGGTTTTTAGCCTGTGGGTTCCGGCGCGGGACCCACGGCGCTGTAATATCCCGGATGGTTTTTGGGGTGTTACAGAAGATGGTATCGGAGCTTGGGTTTTGTGAAACCCGAGCGTGTGTGTTATGTGGCTCTACTGGGACGGTAGTAGCGTGACTTTTGAAAATGATTTTCTGACTTTTGAGTCAAATTGATTTTTGGAGTTTCCAAAATTTTTGAGATATTTTCCAATTGTTATTTGTGATATTGGCGTGTGTTGGTATTGTTTAGAGACTTCATATGGGAGTCGTGTGCTAGTATCACGGGAGATCATCGGCTTCACGCACCTGTAAGTATATCGTTTTGGTTATTCGCTTGTGGCGACGACTGATTGTTTTCGTGATGAGTTGGAAATTTTGGATTTATGTGTTGTTGGTGACTGGTTGCAAGTTTCGAGGATTAAACTTATTTTAAGGGGGGTAGTATGTAAGACCCGGATTTTCAGTATAAATTTTTCGCGTTATTTTATTCGAGATATCTTGTATAGTTTGGTATCTATACGGTATGGATAAATGAGAACCGAGACAGTTATCTTGGTGTGGTTACCGCTTTGGATTGTGATTATATTGAGGATTTGTTTGTATCGAGTTGAAGTGATTTGGATATCGTATATCGTATGAGAATATTTTTGGATTGAGTATATGTATTGATTTTTGCCGTATGCTCGTGTTTGGTATGCCGTGACATTGGACAGAATTGCTGAAATTGGCTAAGTATGAAATTGTTACGTACGTTAACAAGGTGAGCTAACGTACGTAAGATTGGCACGGTTACGTACATTAAGGCTAAGGTATTACGTACGTAACGAGGGAATCGGACAAGACCGAGTCATGGTCGGTAGGTGGGACCCGGTGTCGGCAACTTTCGGCGGAGGATGTTGATAGGTGAGTCAACGTACGTGTTACGTACGTTATAGAGGACGTGTTACGTACGTAACACGACCATAATACTGTATCAAGTCAACGTACGTGTTACGTACGCAACGGAATAAGTGTTACGTACGTTACGGGGCGGCTAGCCGAGTCGTGGCCGAGAGGACCTGTAGTGGCCGATCATGGTCGGCAGTGACTCGCATGGATGGCCGATCACGGTCGGCAGTGACTCGCAGGGATGGCCAGGACTGGCGGATTACGTACGTAAGGCAGTGGCGATTCTGGCCGTAGGGCGATTACGTCGTAACCCAGTGCGATTACGTACGTAAGTGCCGAACGATTTGGCAAAGGCGAGCAGGCCATGGCCGGTTACATACGTAAGGCAGTGGCCGGTTACGTACGTAAGGTACCGGCAGGTCTCGGCCTATATAAGGCCTGGACCGGGTCACTTCGGCATTTTCATTTTTTCTTCATTTTTTCGCGATTCCTTCAGCAAGAATTTATGGATTTGAGTAGGAGCAACTTATAACAACATGTTTTGGAAGTTGGAATCATGGATTAACATCATCTTCCACCCGGATCGAAGGTAAGAACACCTAAACTTTTGGTTTTTGGATGTTCTTGATGTTTCTTGGTGTTTTGGCCAATTTGATTCGTTCTAACTCAGATTATTGATGGAACCTTGTTGTATTCTTGAGATCATTCAATACTCTTGAAGTTTTGTGGAACGAATTCGAGTATTTCTTTGAATAATCGATTGAATTGGACTATGCCTTCAATGTGTTCAATGATATATCTCAATGAGTAGAACTTGGAAAATTTTACACGTTTTCGTATGAAGGATGGTTGAATTGATATTGTTGTGATGATTCTTGGTATTTACGAGAATTTTGTTAAGGGAAGATAATGAATTGGTGATCAAATGATTCAATTATGTTGTTATGATTATGGAATCGTAGTATTCCCGATGTTCTTGGTAGTTTGTTGCGATTCATGATGTTATGAGAAGTATATGTTGAAGAACATGATTATATACACCTTGAATTATGATTAAGGGTTGTTTAAATGTTAGAAAACATCGAATTATGTTGTTTTATGGATTATGAACGTGAATTTGGATAATTCGTGTTCTTGAAGAACTCTTGAGTTACATGTTATGATTTTGGAAGGATTTCGGATAATTTTGGAATGTGATTATTCACGATAATAATCGGTAAATTGTTTTCTACGAATTTACAAGTATGAACAAGAAGGAGTTTTGTCTTCGTATTTGGAGTTGAAGTTGGAATCGAATATGTTATAAAATCCTTAATGTCGAGATGAATTGATCATTGATTTGATGAATGCGTTTTAAATTGTTGGTGTTTTGGATATGAATATGGAATATTCACATTTAAAACTAAGTTATGTGTTTTGGTACAATATTCGTATAGGAATACGAATATGATTTTCGGGTTTGATAAGATTATGATTCACTTTTGAGTTTAAGAATTCATACTTATTGAATAAGTGTTCAATTCGGAAAATGGAATTATTTGAAACTCTTGGAGTATGATTATCTATAATGTTGAATTAATCGGATCGTCGGATTGATGATGATAATCGGTAATTGGTTTTATTATGAAATTACAAGGAAGAAACTTGTATTCGTATTTAAGATTGAATTTGGAATCGGTAATGTTAGACCCTTGTTGGTTTAAATTGATTATTGATATGATCTTCGGAGTGTGGAATCGTATTGTGGTTTTGAATTAGTGTTTGATTGGTTCGGATTGTTTGGATTTGTATTTAATCGGGATATTGTAGAACCGTTGTGTTTGTTGATCAGTTATTGATTGTTATTTGTGATCATCGAGTTACGGATTGTATTGTGGATATGAGATCGTATTTGTTGAGTTGGATTATTTGGTTTTATGTATATGATCGAGGTTTCGTTGAACCGTTGAGTTTGTTGATTGGGTATGTCGGTTATTGATTTTTATCGAATGTGTGTAAATCGGTTATTGCAATAGGTTGATATGTTTTGATCGTGGTTTATGAACATTGTGTTGCGGTTGAGGCTGAAGAGTTCGTAGATTTCTTTTGGTCGGGGCTGAGGAGCTCATAGACGAAGGCAATGGATTTTGGTAACGGTTTCGTGGTATCGGTATCGAGGCAAGTTTATACTTGTTCAGTTTATAATATTTGATGAATGGTTTCGTTTTCATTTCATTTATAATTCATATAGCAATGTTGTTAGAAAGGTAAATTGTTGGTTAATGAGTTGTATATTGTGCTCTGGTTTGTATTAAATCATAAGGTATATGATTTAATTGTGTTCAAGGAAGACGTGAGTTATCTTTCGTCAAGGATATAGAATGTCGGATATCGAGGATAGTTATCGTGGCGATATTGATGTCGGGATGGTGGTTTGTTGGTATGAATGGACTATACCTATTTCGGGATTATTCGTATAGCTGTGTGTTCGTTCAGGGATGTTGGTTCGTGGAAAGGATGTTGTCTCCAGCTTTGAGGTAATTTATGTATTGTTCAGTTATGAGATAATTATTATGTTGAGTTGTTGTATATGTTGAGGTTTCGTGTAATGAGTTTCCTATCGGTTATTCGTTGATGGATGTTGATCCCATAACTGTTGTCTGAGATTGTTGATCGTATGGATTATCCTTTGGGGTTTGTAACCCTAGGGTTGTTGTTTTGAATATTGATTGGTCGTGTTGACTTTTCATTGTCAGACTATTGTTGTTCACTTCGGTGAGTCTTTTGATCCTTATTGGATATGTGTTTCTTTGAGTTTCGTTGTCATGTTGCATAGTGACATATCTGGAGTCATATATGCGTTCCGATTGGATATTGTGTAGGATTTTTAGCCGGGCACATATATAGTCATGCGTGAATATTTTCCGTGAAAGGCTGTGCACACGAGACATAGTTCTTTGAGGCTAATTAGGTACATTTTCCCACGTATATCCTGGATTCCGTATACGGGGTGGACATGTGCACTGACACATATTTGGATCGGGCGTACTATGATTTCCATCTTTGAGCCATATTGTTTGGTCGTTCATCCTCCATTCATGGTTGGGTATGTTCGACGGTTTGTAACTGGTTGTTCATACGCCCGAGGAGTATGTTCGACAGTCAGAGTTATTTCTTTGAGATCCATTATTGTTGATCAGTTGGAGTTTACCTTGTTGATGGTATTCTCAGTTATTATTGGTCTTTTGTTGATCATTTGGAGTTTACCTTGTTGATGGTATTCTCGATTATTGTTGATCCTTTGTTGATCGTGTCGGAGTCATCATGTTGATGGTATTCTCAGTTATCGTGATCCTTTATTGGTCGTATTGGAGTTATCATGTCGATGATATTCTTAGTTGATTTATCGGTTGATCTGGTTATTGATCGTATAAGCATTCGGACTATATGTCGATGTTTCAGGAATTGTTATCATTATCATGTGGTATTTGATCTACAGATATGTTGTGTATTAATGGTTTATACATGTTGAGATTTGATTGTGTAATCCGACGGACAGGATTTGGTACAGATTAGATTATTTCCACACTTATGAGTTATGATGATGTTTTTAGGATTGTTGGTATTTTTGGAATACAGTAGAGATGATTGTTGTTGAATTCATTTCGTCATTTGAGAATAAGAAATGTGGAATATGTCAAGGATTGATTTAGTATGGATTTTTATGGATTGGTAAGGTATGACGGTAAGATTACTTTAGTAGTATTCTTACAATATTATTACATTGGTATGTAATTATTTATGATGATGTGATCGATATCATTATTGAGTATTGTGGCTGACCCCGTCGTGGGCTTTATTTTTAGGTACTTGGAGATCGAGCTAGTAGCGGTCGTGAAGGGATGAGCTTCCCGATGTGATACTGGCGGTGGCATGTTTTGGAGTATCAAGTATTTCCTTTCTGGTTATTCATTTCCGCTGCAAATGTGTATTTTGAACTGCATTTATCCGCTGCGTGTGTATATTTCAAAATGGCTTTTCGGTATCTTTATCCGTTGCGTATGTGTATTTTAAATGGCCCTTTTGGCACTTTGCGAACTTGGGTTATTTCGTTAAACCTTTTCCTAAACTATTTTATCGGTACGTTTAAGCGGCGTCTTAACGTACATTTTGAACTATCGAGATTTAGCACTTCGCCTTGTATTTTCAAATGGTATTTTATGACAGTATTTCAAAATTATGCTTTTGAAAATATTTGAGTATTTAAAATATTACCGTCATCGGCCTTTTGGCGTTTTTGAATTAGTTTTGTAAACGGTTTTTAGCCTGTGGGTTCCGGCGCGGGACCCACGGCGCTGGAATATCCCGGATGGTTTTTGGGGTGTTACAGAAGATGGTATCGGAGCTTGGGTTTTGTGAAACCCGAGCGTGTGTGTTATGTGGCTCTACTGGGACGGTAGTAGCGTGACTTTTGAAAATGATTTTCTGACTTTTGAGTCAAATTGATTTTTGGAGTTTCCAAAATTTTTGAGATATTTTCCAATTGTTATTTGTGATATTGGCGTGTGTTGGTATTGTTTAGAGACTTCATATGGGAGTCGTGTGCTAGTATCACGGGAGATCATCGGCTTCACGCACCTGTAAGTATATCGTTTTGGTTATTCGCTTGTGGCGACGACTGATTGTTTTCGTGATGAGTTGGAAATTTTGGATTTATGTGTTGTTGGTGACTGGTTGCAAGTTTCGAGGATGAAACTTATTTTAAGGGGGGTAGTATGTAATACCCGGATTTTCAGTATAAATTTTTCGCGTTATTTTATCTGAGATATACTGTATAGTTTGGTATCTATACAGTATGGATAAATGAGAACCGAGACAGTTATACTGGTGTGGTTACCGTTTTGGATTGACAGTTATATTGAGGATTTGCTGTATCAGGTTGAACTGATTTGGATATCAGGTATATCGTATGAGAATATTTTTGGATTGAGTATATGTATTGATTTTTGCCGTATGCTCGTGTTTGGTATGCCGTGACATTGGACAGGAATTGCTGAAATTGGCTAAGTATGAAATTGTTACGTACGTTAACAAGGTGAGCTAACGTACGTAAGATTGGCACGGTTACGTACATTAAGGCTAAGGTATTACGTACGTAACGAGGGAATCGGACAAGACCGAGTCATGGTCGGTAGGTGGGACCCGGTGTCGGCAACTTTCGGCGGAGGATGTTGATAGGTGAGTCAACGTACGTGTTACGTACGTTATAGAGGACGTGTTACGTACGTAACACGACCATAATACTGTATCAAGTCAACGTACGTGTTACGTACGCAACGGAATAAGTGTTACGTACGTTACGGGGCGGCTAGCCGAGTCGTGGCCGAGAGGACCTGTAGTGGCCGATCATGGTCGGCAGTGACTCGCATGGATGGCCGATCACGGTCGCTGACTGCGAGGATGGCAGGATCGCGGATTACGTACGTAAGGCGGTGGCCGGTTACGGCCGTAGGGTTAGCCACGCACGTAACAGTGCCAAGCACGTACGTAAGGGTGCCGAACGGATCGGGCAAAGAGCGCCATGGCCGGTTACATACGTAAAGCGGTGGCGGTTACGCACGTAAGGTACCGGCAGTCTCTCGCCATATAAGGCCCGGACGGTCACTTCGGCATTTTCATTTTTCTTCATTTTTCGCGATTCCTTCAAAGCAAGAATTTATGGATTTGAGTAGGAGCAACTTATAACAACATGTTTTGGAAGTTGGAATCATGGATTAACATCATCTTCCACCCGGATCGAAGGTAAGAACACCTAAACTTTTGGTGTTTGGATGTTCTTGATGTTTCTTGGTGTTTTGGCCAATTTGATTCGATCTAACTCAGATTATTGATGGAACCTTGTTGTATTCTTGAGATCATTCAATACTCTTGAAGTTTTGTGGAACGAATTCGAGTATTTCTTTGAATAATCGATTGAATTGGACTATGCCTTCAATGTGTTCAATGATATATCTCAATGAGTAGAACTTGGAAAATTTTACACGTTTTCGTATGAAGGATGGTTGAATTGATATTGTTGTGATGATTCTTGGTATTTACGAGAATTTTGTTAAGGGAAGATAATGAATTGGTGATCAAATGATTCAATTATGTTGTTATGATTATGGAATCGTAGTATTCCCGATGTTCTTGGTAGTTTGTTGCGATTCATGATGTTATGAGAAGTATATGTTGAAGAACATGATTATATACACCTTGAATTATGATTAAGGGTTGTTTAAATGTTAGAAAACATCGAATTATGTTGTTTTATGGATTATGAACGTGAATTTGGATAATTCGTGTTCTTGAAGAACTCTTGAGTTACATGTTATGATTTTGGAAGGATTTCGGATAATTTTGGAATGTGATTATTCACGATAATAATCGGTAAATTGTTTTCTACGAATTTACAAGTATGAACAAGAAGGAGTTTTGTCTTCGTATTTGGAGTTGAAGTTGGAATCGAATATGTTATAAAATCCTTAATGTCGAGATGAATTGATCATTGATTTGATGAATGCGTTTTAAATTGTTGGTGTTTTGGATATGAATATGGAATATTCACATTTAAAACTAAGTTATGTGTTTTGGTACAATATTCGTATAGGAATACGAATATGATTTTCGGGTTTGATAAGATTATGATTCACTTTTGAGTTTAAGAATTCATACTTATTGAATAAGTGTTCAATTCGGAAAATGGAATTATTTGAAACTCTTGGAGTATGATTATCTATAATGTTGAATTAATCGGATCGTCCGGATTGATGATGATAATCGGTAATTGGTTTTATTATGAAATTACAAGGAAGAAACTTGTATTCGTATTTAAGATTGAATTTGGAATCGGTAATGTTAGACCCTTGTTGGTTTAAATTGATTATTGATATGATCTTCGGAGTGTGGAATCGTATTGTGGTTTTGAATTAGTGTTTGATTGGTTCGGATTGTTTGGATTTGTATTTAATCGGGATATTGTAGAACCGTTGTGTTTGTTGATCAGTTATTGATTGTTATTTGTGATCATCGAGTTACGGATTGTATTGTGGATATGAGATCGTATTTGTTGAGTTGGATTATTTGGTTTTATGTATATGATCGAGGTTTCGTTGAACCGTTGAGTTTGTTGATTGGGTATGTCGGTTATTGATTTTTATCGAATGTGTGTAAATCGGTTATTGCAATAGGTTGATATGTTTTGATCGTGGTTTATGAACATTGTGTTGCGGTTGAGGTCAAGAGTTCGTAGATTTCTTTTGGTCGGGCCGAGGAGCTCATAGACGAAGGCAATGGATTTTGGTAACGGTTTCGTGGTATCGGTATCGAGGCAAGTTTATACTTGTTCAGTTTATAATATTTGATGAATGGTTTCGTTTTCATTTCATTTATAATTCATATAGCAATGTTGTTAGAAAGGTAAATTGTTGGTTAATGAGTTGTATATTGTGCTCTGGTTTGTATTAAATCATAAGGTATATGATTTAATTGTGTTCAAGGAAGACGTGAGTTATCTTTCGTCAAGGATATAGAATGTCGGATATCGAGGATAGTTATCGTGGCGATATTGATGTCGGGATGGTGGTTTGTTGGTATGAATGGACTATACCTATTTCGGGATTATTCGTATAGCTGTGTGTTCGTTCAGGGATGTTGGTTCGTGGAAAGGATGTTGTCTCCAGCTTTGAGGTAATTTATGTATTGTTCAGTTATGAGATAATTATTATGTTGAGTTGTTGTATATGTTGAGGTTTCGTGTAATGAGTTTCCTATCGGTTATTCGTTGATGGATGTTGATCCCATAACTGTTGTCTGAGATTGTTGATCGTATGGATTATCCTTTGGGGTTTGTAACCCTAGGGTTGTTGTTTTGAATATTGATTGGTCGTGTTGACTTTTCATTGTCAGACTATTGTTGTTCACTTCGGTGAGTCTTTTGATCCTTATCGATATGTGTTTCTTTGAGTTTCGTTGTCATGTTGCATAGTGACATATCTGGAGTCATATATGCGTTCCGATTGGATATTGTGTAGGATTTTTAGCCGGGCACATATATAGTCATGCGTGAATATTTTCCGTGAAAGGCTGTGCACACGAGACATAGTTCTTTGAGGCTAATTAGGTACATTTTCCCACGTATATCCTGGATTCCGTATACGGGGTGGACATGTGCACTGACACATATTTGGATCGGGCGTACTATGATTTCCATCTTTGAGCCATATTGTTTGGTCGTTCATCCTCCATTCATGGTTGGGTATGTTCGACGGTTTGTAACTGGTTGTTCATACGCCCGAGGAGTATGTTCGACAGTCAGAGTTATTTCTTTGAGATCCATTATTGTTGATCAGTTGGAGTTTACCTTGTTGATGGTATTCTCGGCTATTATTGGTCTTTGTTGATCATTTGGAGTTTACCTTGTTGATGGTATTCTCGATTATTGTTGATCCTTTGTTGATCGTGTCGGAGTCATCATGTTGATGGTATTCTCAGTTATCGTGATCCTTTATTGGTCGTATTGGAGTTATCATGTCGATGATATTCTTAGTTGATTTATCGGTTGATCTGGTTATTGATCGTATAAGCATTTGGACTATATGTCGATGTTTCAGGAATTGTTATCATTATCATGTGGTATTTGATCTACAGATATGTTGTGTATTAATGGTTTATACATGTTGAGATTTGATTGTGTAATCCGACGGACAGGATTTGGTACAGATTAGATTATTTCCACACTTATGAGTTATGATGATGTTTTTAGGATTGTTGGTATTTTTGGAATACAGTAGAGATGATTGTTGTTGAATTCATTTCGTCATTTGAGAATAAGAAATGTGGAATATGTCAAGGATTGATTTAGTATGGATTTTTATGGATTGGTAAGGTATGACGGTAAGATTACTTTAGTAGTATTCTTACAATATTATTACATTGGTATGTAATTATTTATGATGATGTGATCGATATCATTATTGAGTATTGTGGCTGACCCCGTCGTGGGCTTTATTTTTAGGTACTTGGAGATCGAGCTAGTAGCGGTCGTGAAGGGATGAGCTTCCCGATGTGATACTGGCGGTGGCATGTTTTGGAGTATCAAGTATTTCCTTTATGGTTATTCATTTCCGCTGCAAATGTGTATTTTGAACTGCATTTATCCGCTGCGTGTGTATATTTCAAAATGGCTTTTCGGTATCTTTATCCGCTGCGTATGTGTATTTTAAATGGCCCTTTTGGCACTTTGCGAACTTGGGTTATTTCGTTAAACCTTTTCCTAAACTATTTTATCGGTACGTTTAAGCGGCGTCTTAACGTACATTTTGAACTATCGAGATTTGGCACTTCGCCTTGTATTTTCAAATGGTATTTTATGACGGTATTTCAAAATTATGCTTTTGAAAATATTTGAGTATTTAAAATATTACCGTCATCGGCCTTTTGGCATTTTTGAATTGGTTTTGTAAACGGTTTTTAGCCTGGTGGGTTCCGGTGCGGGACCCACGGCGCTGTAATATCCCGGATGGTTTTGGGGGTGTTACAGAAGATGGTATCGGAGCTTGGGTTTTGTGAAACCCGAGCGTGTGTGTTATGTGGCTCTACCGGGACGGTAGTAGCGTGACTTTTGAAAATGATTTTCTGACTTTTGAGTCAAATCGATTTTTGGAGTTTCCAAAATTTTTGAGATATTTTCCAATTGTTATTTGTGATATTGGCGTGTGTTGGTATTGTTTAGAGACTTCATATGGGAGTCGTGTGCTAGTATCACGGGAGATCATCGGCTTCACGCACCTGTAAGTATATCATTTTGGTTATTCGCTTGTGGCGACGACTGATTGTTTTCGTGATGAGTTGGAAATTTTGGATTTATCTGTTGTTGGTGACTGGTTGCAAGTTTCGAGAATGAAACTTATTTTAAGGGGGGTAGTATGTAATACCCGGATTTTCAGTATAAATTTTTCGCGTTATTTTATCTGAGATATACTGTATAGTTTGGTATCTATACAGTATGGATAAAATAAATTGAGAACCGAGACAGTTATACTAGTGTGGTTACCGTTTTGGATTGACAGTTATATTGAGGATTTGCTGTATCAGGTTGAACTGATTTGGATATCAGGTATATCGTATGAGAATATTTTTGAATTGAGTATATGTATTGATTTTTGCCGTATGCTCGTGTTTGGTATGCCGTGACATTGGACAGGAATTGCTGAAATTGTCTAAGTATGAAATTGTTACGTACGTTAACAAGGTGAGCTAACGTACGTAAGATTGGCACGGTTACGTACGTTAAGGCTAAGGTATTGCATACGTAACGAGGGCAACGGACAAGACCGAGTCATGGTGGGTAGGTGGGACCCGGTGTCGGCAACTTTCGGCGGAGGATGTTGACAGGTGAGTCAATGTACGTGTTACGTACGTTATAGAGGACGTGTTACGTACGTAACATGACCATAATACTGTATCAAGTCAACGTACGTGTTACATACGCAACGTAATAAGTGTTACGTACGTTACGGGGCGGCTGGCCGAGTCGTGGCCGAGAGGACCTGTAGTAGACGATCATGGTCGGCAGTGACTCGCATGGATGGCCGATCACGGTCGGCAGTGACTCGCAGGGATGGCTAGGACTGGCGGATTACGTACGTAAGGCGCGCGGGCTGCCATACCGTAAGAGTCGGGCCACGTACGTAAGCCAGGTGCCGTTTACGTACGTAAGGGTGCCGAACGGACTGGGCAGTGAGCAGGCCATGGCCGGTTACGTACGTAAGGCAGTGGCCGGTTACGTACGTAAGGTACCGGCATGTCTCAGCCTATATAAGGCCTGGACCGGGTCACTTCGGCATTTTCATTTTTTCTTCATTTTTTCGTGATTCCTTCAGCAAGAATTGATGGATTTGAGTAAGAGCAACTTATAACAACATGTTTTGGAAGTTGGAATCATGGATTAACATCATCTTCCACCCGGATCGAAGGTAAGAACACCTAAACTTTTGGTTTTTGGATGTTCTTGATGTTTCCTGGGGTTTTGGCCGATTTGATTCGTTTTAACTCAGATTATTGATGGAACCTTGTTGTATTCTTGAGATCATTCAATACTCTTGAAGTTTTGTGGAACGAATTCGAGTATTTCTTTGAATAATCGATTGAATTGGACTATGCCTTCAATGTGTTCAATGAAATATCTCAATGAGTAGAACTTGGAAAATTCTACACGTTTTCGTATGAATGATGGTTGAATTGATATTGTTGTGATGATTCTTGGTATTTACGAGAATTTTGTTAAGGGAAGATAATGAATTGGTGATCAAATGATTCGATTATGTTGTTATGATTATGGAATCGTAGTATTCCCGATGTTCTTGGTAGTTTGTTGCGATTCATGATGTTATGAGAAGTATATGTTGAAGAACATGATTATATACACCTTGAATTATGATTAAGGGTTGTTTAAATGTTAGAAAACATCAGATTATGTTGTTTTATGGATTTTGAACGTGAATTTGGATAATTCATGTTCTTGAAGAACTCTTGAGTTACATGTTATGATTTTGGAAGGATTTCGAATAATTTTGTAATGTGATTATTCACGATAATAATCGGTAAATTGTTTTCTACGAATTTACAAGTATGAACAAGAAGGAGTTTTGTCTTCGTATTTGGAGTTGAAGTTGGAATCGAATATGTTATAAAATCCTTAATGTCGAGATGAATTGATCATTGATTTGATGAATGCGTTTTAAAGTGTTGGTGTTTTGGATATGAATATGGAATATTCACATTTAAAACTAAGTTATGTGTTTTAGTACAATATTCGTATAGGAATACGAATATGATTTTTGGGTTTGATAAGATTATGATTCACTTTTGAGTTTAAGAATTCATACTTATTGAATAAGTGTTCAATTCGGATAATGGAATTATTTGAAACTCTTGGAGTATGATTATCTATAATGTTGAATTAATCGGATCGTCCGATTGATGATGATAATCGGTAATTGGTTTTATTATGAAATTACAAGGAGGAAACTTGTATCCGTATTTAAGATTGAATTTGGAATCGGTAATGTTAGACCCTTGTTGGTTTAAATTGGTTATTGATATGATCTTTGGAGTGTGGAATTGTATTGTGGTTTTGAATTCGTGTTTGATTGGTTCGAATTGTTTGGATTTGTATTTAATCGGGATATTGTAGAACCGTTGTGTTTGTTGATCGGCTATTGATTGTTATTTGTGATCATCGAGTTACGGATTGTATTGTGGATATGAGATCGTATTTGTTGAGTTGGATTATTTGGTTTTATGTATATGATCGAGGTTTTGTTGAACCGTTGAGTTTGTTGATTGGGTATGTCGGTTATTGATTTTTATCGAATGTGTGTAAATCGGTTATTGCAATAGGTTGATATGTTTTGATCGTGGTTTATGAACGTTGTGTTGCGGTTGAGGCTGAAGAGTTCGTAAATTGCTTTTGGTGGGGGCTGAGGAGCTCGTAGACGAAGGCAATGGATTTTGGTAATGGCTTCGTGGTATCGGTATCGAGGCAAGTTTATACTTGTTCAGTTTATAATATTTGATGAATGGTTTCGTTTTCATTTCATTTATAATTCATATAGCAATGTTGTTAGAAAGGTAAATTGTTGGTTAATGAGTTGTATATCGTGCTCTGGTTTGTATTAAATCATAAGGTATATGATTTAATTGTGTTCAAGGAAGACGTGAGTTATCTTTCGTCAAGGATATAGAATATCGGATATCGAGGATAGTTATCGTGTCGATATTGATGTCGGGATGGTGGTTTGTTGGTATAAATGCACTATACCTATTTCGGGATTATTCGTATAATTGTGTGTTCGTTCAGGGATGTTGGTTCGTGGAAAGGATGTTGTCTCCGGCTTTGAGGTAATTTATGTATTGTTCAGTTATGAGATAATTATTATGTTGAGTTGTTGTATATGTTGAGGTTTCGTGTAATGAGTTTCGTATCGGTTATTCGTTGATGGATGTTGATCCCAGAACTGTTGTCTGAGATTGTTGATCGTATGGATTATCCTCTGGGGTTTGAAACCCCAGGGTTGTTGTTTTGAATATTGATTGGTCGTGTCGACTTTTCATTGTCAGACTATTGTTGTTCACTCCGGTGAGTCTTTTGATCCTTATTGGATATGTGTTTATTTGAGTTTCGTTGTCATGTTGCATCGTGACATATCTGGAGTCATATCTGCATTCCGATTGGATATTGTGTAGGATTTTTAGCCGGGCACATATATAGTCATGCGTGAATATTTTCCGTGAAAGGCTGTGCACACGAGACGTAGTTCGTTGAGTCTAATTAGGTACATTTTCCCACATATATCCTGGATTCCGTATACGGGGTGGAAATGTGCACTGACACATATTCGGATCGGGCGTACTATGATTTCCATCTTTGAGCCATATTGTTTGGTCGTTCATCCTCCATTCATGGTTGGGTATGTTCGACGGTTTGTGACTGGTTGTTCATACGCCCGAGGGGTAGGTTCGACAGTCAGAGTTATTTCTTTGAGATCCATTATTGTTGATCAGTTGGAGTTTACCTTGTTGATGGTATTCTCAGTTATTATTGGTCTTTTGTTGATCATTTGGAGTTTACCTTGTTGATGGTATTCTCGATTATTGTTGATCCTTTGTTGATCGTGTCGGAGTTATCATGTTGATGGTATTCTCAGTTATCGTGATCCTTTATTGGTCGTATTGGAGTTATCATGTCGATGATATTCTCAGTTGATTTATCGGTTGATCTGGTAATTGATCGTATAAGCATTCGGACTATATGTCGATGTTTCAGGAATTGTTATCATTATCATGTGGTAGTTTGTA
This sequence comes from Orobanche coerulescens, assembly GCA_033398695.1. Lineage (NCBI taxonomy): Eukaryota > Viridiplantae > Streptophyta > Magnoliopsida > Lamiales > Orobanchaceae > Orobanche > Orobanche coerulescens. The sequence goes on along the minus strand of CM065801.1, from coordinate 76,860,424 downwards.
ATATCCGTGTTTTCTACTTTTGGTAATTTCTATTTTCAGTATATATATTCGTTTCGGACAACTCGCTTGGCACTGTTTTAGAATTCTGAATCTATTTTATTCTTGGAGTTTCTCCGTTGGGATGAGTCTCGATGATGTTTTTGCGTAATTTCACCTTGAGTTATATTCTATCGCATGTGTATTCGATTCTCGTTAAGATCGTCTGATTTTATCATTTTTCCTATTTCCATGAGTTCGTAGGGTGGAGTAGAGCATGTTGTGAGCTTCGGATTGTTAATCCGATGTTGTATCGTGATTTTCGGATGTTTGGGCCGTTTTGTAATTTCCTACAAGTTTAGGGTATTTGTTCCTTGTTCGATTGTGGTGGCGTACCTCGGATCGCTTGGGGTTTTCGTACTTCAATTTCGTGTTATTGTTGCCCAAATATCGATTCCTATTGCTTTTATTCTCTTCCCGGTTCATTTTCCATCATTTTGGGACCCAAGGGGGGGTGTGGGCCGCGGCACAAGGATTGTGTGCCGCGGCACACACATTGCCCGGTTCCTAGCCGAGCAGACTGTACCGTGTGCCGCGGCACACGCCGGCAGGGCCACGGCACACTGCCGAGTCACTACCGCGGCAATCTCGTCCGGGCCGCGGCACACTCGTGTTGCACTTATCGGCCAAACCTACTGTACTGTGTGCCGCGGCACAAGCCGGCAGGGCCACGGCACAATGCCGAGTCAGGGCCGCGGCACACTTCGACTGGGCCGCGGCACACCGAGCGGTCTGCCGATCACTGGGCGCAATTTTTGGCCATGTGCCGTGGCACACTTCAGCTGGGCCGCGGCACACAATGCCGTCAGCGCTATATCAGTGTTTCTTTTCAGCGGATGCAGTTCATTTCTCCTTTTCCTTCCACCGTACGAGAGAGAGTGGCTTGAGAGGGAGATTTTTCCTCCATCTATCACTTGATTGTGTAAATTTCTTCATCTCTTTTCGATCGTGTAGCTCGGATTGTGGATCTAGCACGTGTTCTTCGGATTAAAGTGCTTGAATCTTCAAGAGGTAAGAACTCTTTTAACCCTAGTATGATTTTGGGGAGGGTTTTGTGGTGATCTTGTATTTTAATCCGATTTAACCGATGTTGTGGTTAGATTTTGATAGTATACTCGTGACCCTTGGTTTTCTTGTTATTGGATGGGATGAAATCCCGTTATTACACAGTTGACCGATTTCTTTTCCTTATGCACCCTTGGTGTCCGATGAATTGCCCCAACGGGTAGAATTAGGATTAATTCTTACCTTTCCGCATTATTGAGACTTGTTGTATGCCGTTATTGTGTTAGGAGCGGATTTGGGAGGATTGTTCGGACCAAAACCTATTCCTTCGTTGTTTCCTTCATTTCGTCTTATTCAAGGCAAGTACATGTATTACATTTCGTTATGTATGTTGTGATTTTCGAAATGATTGATGAATTGTGATTTTTGGGTGCGTGAGTTGTGTTCCTTCCACCTGGAGTGTCCGACGGGATGTTTGGGGGTCGATACTAAGGGGTACGGCCGCGGAAGGGAACTTGGGTGCGTGTGTGATTGAACTTCCACCCGGAGTGTCCGACGGGATGTCTGGGGGTCGATACTAAGGGGTACGGCCGCGGAAGTGGTATCCCACCCGGAGTGTTCGACGGGATTTCTGGGGGTCGATACTAAGGGGTACGGCCACGGGATACCAATTGTGATTTTTGTGATATCGTGATGATTGGAACTGATTTGATTGCCAATGTAGTATTCCAGAATATTTATGGCAAATGATTTCTGATTGAGATGATTGTGTAAAAACCGTATATGTATATAATGTAGTGTAATTGTGTACTTGCACTAGCTATTCGAATGCTAACCCCTTAAATGGGGGAAATGCGTCTTATGCATTTTAGGTACCGGGAGGGCTGAGGAGCAGGCACGGGACATGCACGCAAAGGATGGGCTGGCTTGATGATATGGCTCGAGTCTTCATTTTTATGTTTTGTCATTGCATTGTCGAGTAATGAAGTTAGACTGATTATTTTTGAAACTTGGTTTAAGTACCCTGCGTGGGCAATGAATTGGTATTTAACTTCTGCTCATGTACTCCGTTAAAATGTTTTGGCCGAGGCCACGACCTTATTTACTTTTGAGTGCATCATTTGGGATTACATTGTGGTTTATATGTCATGTGTTAGCCTGGTAGACCTCACGAGGGTTCTACGGCGTGTAATGTCCCAGTTGTGAATTGGGGCGTTACATTTATGGTATCGGAACTTAGGTTTTGAATACCTAGACTGTTGGTAAATTCTTGGGTCTGTCAGTTACGTCATTAGAGTCAGTCGTTGAGCCTAATATCATCATGCTACCGTCTTTTCGTGCGACCCGTGGCTGTAAGTCTCCTCGAACTCTTATATTTCTGTAATTCGTTTTCTTGCGTTGCTCGGAATTATGAATTGTGATGCCAACTTTGTCAATTGTGAATCTTTCTGACCTTGTCCTTTTCATTCTTCCTTTAGTATGTTGAGAGGTCGTGGTAGACCAGCTAGGGGACGCGGCCGAGGTCGTGGTCGGGGTGCTGATAATGAAGAGGGCTCACTTTCTCAGTCCTCTGCGGACTCAGCCTCTCACTCAGTGCCGTCGGGAAATAATGCCGACGCTGGCTACCGCTGCATTTCGCCAGCTAGTAGCCCAGCCTTGCTCGATAGCCTGTGGTGGACGCTTAATCCGCCTCCGACACCTGAAGAGGAAGCTAGTAAGTGGCTTCAGACGGTGACTAAGATGCATCCTCCTCATTTCTCCGGATCTTTTGACTCCCTCGGTTGGGAGAATTGGCTCTTTCAGTTGTCCAGGACCTTTGATGCCGTAGCTTGTCCTGAAGACAGGAGGGTACATATTGCCCAGTACCTCCTGGATAAGGAAGCTGTGGAATGGTGGGAGGCCGTTGTGCCCAGAGACCGTCGAGCTACTTGGGAGGAATTCAAGGCTGCTATGGAAGAAGAGTATTGTCCGCCGCCAGTCAAGGAGTGCAGAATTGTGGAGTTCTTCACCACTACACCTCAGGATGTGCCTATTTCGCAGGCCATCATTTCTTACAATCAGCAGTTGGGTTTCGTGAGAGATCAAGTGAGAACGGAGGCTGATAAAATCCGTTACTTCAATATGCGCATGAAGCCGCATATTAGGCAGAGTATGGCGCCGCTCATGTGTGCCACTTTGAAGGAATACCAGGATCGCGCTCTAGCGATCGAGATGGCCGTCCCGGAATCAGAGTCGGTTTCGGAAGCTAAGAAGCAGAAGACTACCGGCGGATTCTCGATCGATAAGGGTGGTCAGTTTTCGAGGTCTCGTTCTGCTCCCATACCAGGGAAGAGGCCGTTTCATCAGGCCGGTGGATCTCAGGGTAATCGTTCAGTCCAGTCCGTTGCTTCTGGTGGCAAGGTTTGTTTTAACTGCAACCAATATGAGCATTTGATGAAGGATTGCCCTTTTCCTCCAGTCACTTGCTTTACTTGCGGGCAGACCGGGCATCGGGAAACTCATTGTGAGAGGGCCACCAGGGCTATTAGAGTTCCGACTACCACTACCGATCAGAAGGATCACAGTATTCGAGCTACTCATATTCCGCAGGGTTCGGGTCGTGGTAGGGGTCGGGGTCAGCCGGATCGCCGCGCAGCCTCGAGTTCGGGTTCAGTTCCACCCCGATTGTATCAGCTGAGGCGCACAGAGGAGGCAGACGTTCCGGTGGCGTCAGGTACCACTCAGATCCTTACTCATCCAGTTTCCATGCTTTTTGATTCGGGTGCTACCCATTCCTTTATTGCATCGGATTGTGTGAATCGTATTGGCTTTAACTACTTGTTTGAGTGTGAACCGTTTGTGGTGGGCACGCCTAGCGGGGATCGTATGGTTGGGGACCGAGAAGTTAGGGATTGCCCCGTGAGGATCGGGAGCCGAGATTGGCCCTCGAATCTCATTGTTATAGACCTTAAGGGTGAGGATTTAATCCTCGGGGACGATTGGTTAGAGCGTCACAGTGCTATCATGAACTATCGGACTCGTACCATCTCGATAATAGCCGAGGACGGCACCGAGCATACCCTCATCGGTCGAAAGCCGGCGAGATCGGGGAGTGTGATTAGCGCCTTAAAGGCGATGAAACTTCTGAACCAGGGTTGTGTCGGCTATTGGTGTTACGCCCTGCAGGCGGAGGATGGTGGGGTTGACATGTCGTCAATTCCAGTTGTTAGTGAGTATCCCGATGTTTTCCCAGACGACTTGCCGGGGTTACCACCACAGCGAGAGGTGGAGTTTCCTATCGATCTTGAGCCGAATGCAACCCCCATTTCTCGAGCGCCGTACCGTATGGCACCTTCGGAGATGTTAGAGTTGAAGAATCAGTTGGGAGAATTGTTAGATAAAGGGTATATTCGACCGAGCGCATCGCCTTGGGGTGCGCCCATACTTTTTGTTAAGAAGAAGGATGGATCGCTTCGTTTATGCATTGATTATCGAGAATTAAACAAGTTGACCATCAAAAATAAATACCCTTTGCCCCGGATAGACGACTTGTTTGATCAGCTTTAGGGGGCGACAGTCTTTTTGAAGATTAATTTGCGATCGGGCTACTACCAGTTGAGGATTCGGGACATCGATATACCGAAAGCTGCCTTTCGGACGAGATATGGCCATTACGAGTTTGTGGTTATGCCTTTCGGGTTAACCAATGCCCCAGCAGTGTTCATGCAGTTAATGAACAAAGTTTTTATTGAGTATCTGGACAAATTCGTAGTCGTCTTTATCGATGACATTCTGATCTACTCACGGAGTCGGGAGGAGCGCGCCTTACATCTCCGGATTGTATTAGACATTTTGAGAGCTGAGCAGTTGTATGCGAAGTTTTCTAAGTGTGAGTTTTGGCTCAAGGAAGTGATGTTCCTCAGGCATGTGATTTCAGCAGAAGGAGTTCGGGTAGATCCGCAGAAAATAGAGGCGGTGATGGCTTGGGAACCGCCCAAAAACGTGAAGGAAGTGAGGAGTTTTCTGGGTCTTGCCGGCTATTACCGTAGATTTGTTGAGGGATTTTCTAAGATCGCTAGACCACTCACTCAGTTACTCCAGAAAACCCAGAAGTTCGAGTGGACCGCAGACAGACAGAGTAGTTTTGACGAGTTGAAGAGGCGACTAACTACCGCACCCGTGTTAGCATTGCCTCAGGGGAACGAGGATTTCGTGGTATATAGTGATGCTTCGGGCCTCGGGCTCGGATGTATTTTGATGCAGAGAGACAGGGTAATTGCTTATGCATCCCGCCAGTTGAAACCGTATGAGGTGAATTACCCCACGCACGATTTGGAGTTAGCCGCGGTCGTTTTCGCCTTAAAGATATGGAGACATTATCTCTATGGATCGTCGTGTAAGATTTTTACGGACCACAAGAGTCTGAAGTATATCTTTAGTCATAAAGAGTTGAATATGAGACATCGTAGGTGGTTGGAGCTAATTAAAGATTACGACCTCGAGATACTTTACCATCTGGGTAAGGCTAACGTAGTGGCTGATGCGTTAAGCAGGAAACCGATGGCATTACAGATGTTAGAGGTACTTACACCACAGAGTAGGATCCAGCGGGATTTTATTTGTCAGAATATCGAGGTTTGGGTTCAGAGAGTTCAGGGTCAGTTATGTGCGTTGGAGATCACTTCGTCCTTGATTGATGATATCAAGGCGAAACAGTATGATGATCCGTTTTTAGTCCAGCTAAGGGAGGATGTGAGAAAGGGGAAAGCCCCTGGATTTGTGGTTCAGGATGACGGAGTTTTGAGATTTCACGGCAGGCTATGTGTACCGAATGTCATTGAGTTGAGACAGAAGATTTTGAGTGAGGCTTATACTACGCCTTATTCCATACATCCTGGTAAGAGCAAAATGTACAAGGATGTGAGGAGTAACTATTGGTGGAGCAATTTGAAGTCGGACGTTAGCGAGTTTGTGGCGAAGTCTTTGACCTGTCAGCAGGTTAAGATTGAGCATCAACGGCCCGCGGGGTTGCTACGACAACTTCCCATTCCGGAATGGAAGTAGGAAGACATCTCTATGGATTTCATTACCAGGATGCCTAGGACTCGGACCGGAATAAACATGATTTGGGTCATTGTCGATCGACTAACCAAATCAGATCATTTCCTGGGTATTAAGGATACTTGGGGTCCGGAGAGCTGGCACGAGTATTTATAGCAGAGATTGTGAGATTGCATGGGACTCCTAGGAGCATTATTTCAGATCGAGATGGCCGGTTTGTATCACATTTTTGGCAGGATGTTCATCGAGCTTTGGGGACTGAGTTGAGACTCAGTACGTCTTACCACTCTCAGACTGACGGACAGTCAGAGCGGACGATCCAGATGTTGGAGGATATGTTGAGAGCCTGTGCCTTAGATTGGAAGGATGATTGGGAGTCGCACTTGCCGTTAATCGAGTTCACGTACAACAACAGTTGTCATGCCTCGATCAAAATGGCACCATTCGAGGCGTTGTATGGAAGGAGGTGCAGATCGCCGTTGTGTTGGGACGATGCGTCCGAGCTAATTGGTACCAAGCCCGATATGATAGTTGAGACGAGAGAGAAGATTGCTCTGATTCGCGATAGATTGATGACGGCCCAGAGCCAGCAGAAGTCTTATGCCGATACACGTCGCCGACCGTTGGGGTTTGAGGTGGGAGATCACGTCTTGCTTAAGGTGTCGCCGACACGGGGAGTTTACCGCTTCGGCCGGAAGGGTAAACTTAGTCCGAGATATATCGGGCCGTTTGAGATTTTAGAGAGAGTGGGAGAGCTTGCCTATCGGTTAGGCTTGCCGCCGTCTTTGAGTCACGTTCATAACGTATTTCATGTTTCCCAGCTTAGGAAGTACGTACCGGACCCTAGCCATATTATTGATTTTGGAGAGATCGAGTTGGGACCCGACATCACCTTCGAGGAGAGGCCGATTCAGATCTTAGAGCGTCGGGTGAAGCAACTCAGGCACAAAACCATTCCTTTGGTTAAATTGCAATGGTCGAGGCATGGATCCGAGGAAGCCACGTGGGAGACGGAAGAGAGTATGAGATCGAGATACCCCGAGTTATTCGTGTTGTAAGTTTCGGGATGAAACTTATTTTTAGGGGGAGATAATGTAATATCCGTGTTTTCTACTTTTGGTAATTTCTATTTTCAGTATATATATTCGTTTCGGACAACTCGCTTGGCACTGTTTTAGAATTCTGAATCTATTTTATTCTTAGAGTTTCTCCGTTGGGATGAGTCTCGATGATGTTTTTGTGTAATTTCACCTTGAGTTATATTCTATCGCATGTGTATTCGAGTCTCGTTAAGCTCGTCCAATTTTATCATTTTTCCTATTTCCATGAGTTCGTAGGGTGGAGTAAAGCATGTTGTGAGCTTCGGATTGTTAATCTGATGTTGTATCGTGATTTTCGGATGTTTGGGCCGTTTTGTAATTTCCTACAAGTTTAGGGTATTTGTTCCTTGTTCGATTGTGGTGGCGTACCTCGGATCGCTTGGGGTTTCCGTACTTCCATTTCGTGTTATTGTTGCCCAAATATCGATTCCTATTGCTTTTATTCTCTTCCCGGTTCATTTTCCATCATTTTGGGACCCAAGGGGGGGTGTGGGCGGCGGCACAAGGATTGTGCGCCACGGCACACACATTGCCCAGTTCCTGGCCGAGCAGACTGTACCATGTGCCGCGGCACATGCCGGCAGGGCCGCGGCACACTGCCGAGTCACTGCCGCGGCACACTCGTGTTGCACTTATCGTCCAAACCTACTGTACCGTGTGCCGCGGCACAAGCCGGCAGGGCCGCGGCACAATGCCGAGTCAGGGCCGCGGCACACTTCGACTGGGCTGCGGCACACCGAGCGGTCTGCCGATCACTGGGCACAATATTTGGCCCTATGCCGCGGCACACTTCAGCTGGGCCGCGGCACATAATGCGGTCAGCGCTATATCAGCATTTCTTTTCAGCGGATGCTGTTCATTTCTCCTTTTCCTTCCACCGTACGAGAGAGTGGCTTGAGAGGGAGATTTTTCCTCCATCTATCACTTGATTGTGTAAATTTCTTCATCTCTTTTCGATCGTGTAGCTCGTATTGTGGATCTAGCACGTGTTCTTCGGATTAAAGTGCTTGAATCTTCAAGAGGTAAGAACTCCTTTAACCCTATTTTGGGGAGGGTTTTGTGGTGATCTTGTATTTTAATCCGATTTAACCGATGTTGTGGTTAGATTTTGATAGTATACTCGTGACCCTTGGTTTTCTTGTTATTGGTTGGGATGAAATCCCGTTATTACACCGTTGACCGATTTCTTTTCCTTATGCACCCTTGGTGTCCGATGAATTGCCCCAACGGGTAGAATTAGGATTAATTCTTACCTTTCCGCATTATTGAGACTTGTTGTATGCCGTTATTGTGTTAGGAGCGGATTTGGGAGGATTGTTCGGACCAAAACCTATTCCTTCGTTGTTTCCTTCATTTCGTCTTATTCAAGGCAAGTACATGTATTACATTTCGTTATGTATGTTGTGATTTTCGAAATGATTGATGAATTGTGATTTTTGGGTGCGAGAGTTGTGTTCCTTCCACCCGGAGTGTCCGACGGGATGTTTGGGGGTCGATACTAAGGGGTACGGCCGCGGAAGGGAACTTGGGTGCGTGTGTGATTGAACTTCCACCCGGAGTGTCCGACGGGATGTCTGGGGGTCGATAATAAGGGGTACGGCCGCGGAAGTGGTATCCCACCCGGAGTGTTCGACGGGATGTCTGGGGGTTGATACTAAGGGGTACGGCCACAGGATACCAATTGTGATTTTTGTGATATCGTGATGATTGGAACTGATTTGATTGCCAAAGTAGTATTCCGGAATATTTATGGCAAATGATTTCTGATTGAGATGATTGTGTAAAAACCGTATATGTATATAATGCAGTGTAATTGTGTACTTGCACTAGCTATTCGAATGCTAACCCCTTAAATGGGGGAAATGCGTCTTATGCATTTCAGGTACCGGGAGGGCTGAGGAGCAGGAACGGGACATGCACGCAAAGGATGGGCTGGCTTGATGATGTGGCTCGAGTCTTCATTTTTATGTTTTGTCATTGCATTGTCGAGTAATGAAGTTAGACTGATTATTTTTGAAACTTGGTTTAAGTCCCCTGCGTGGGCAATGAATTGGTATTTAACTTCTGCTCATGTACTCCTTTAAAATGTTTTGGCCGAGGCCACGGCCTTATTTACTTTTGAGTGCATGATTTGGGATTACATTGTGGTTTATATGTCATGTGTTAGCCTGGTAGACCTCACGAGGGTTCTACGGCGTGTAATGTCCAAGTTGTGAATTGGGGCGTTACATAGTTGATCTACAGATATGTTATGTATTATTGGTTTATACATGTTGAGATTTGATTGTGTAATCCGACGGACAGGATTTGGCACAGATTGGATTATTTCTCACTTATGAGTTATGATGATGTTTTGAGGATTGTTGGTATTTTTGGAATACAGTAGAGATGATTGTTGTTGAATTCATTTCGTCATTTGAGAGTACGAAATGTGGAATATGTCAGGGATTGATTTAGTATGGATTGTTATGGATTGGTAAGGTATGACGGTAAGATTACTTTAGTAGTATTCTTACAATATTATTACATTGGTATGTAATTATTTATGATGATGTGATCGATATCATTATTGAGTATTGTGGCTGACCCCGTCGTGGGCTTTATTTTTATGTACTTGGAGATCGATCTAGTAGCGGTCGTGAAGGGATGAGCTTCCCGATGTGATACTGGCGGTGGCATGTTTTGGAGTATCGAGTATTTCTTTTCTGGTTATTCATTTCCGCTGCAAATGTGTATTTTGAACTGCATTTATCCGTTGCGTGTGTATATTTCAAAATGGCTTTTCGGTATCTTTATCCACTGCGTATGTGTATTTTAAATGGCCATTTTGGCACTTTGCCAACTTGGGTTATTTCGTTAAACCTTTTCCTAAACTATTTTATCGGTACGTTTAAGCGGCGTCTTAACGTACATTTTGAACTATCTAGATTTGGCACTTCGCCTTGTATTTTCAAATGGTATTTTATGACGGTATTTCAAAATTATGCTTTTGAAAATATTTGAGTATTTAAAATATTACCGTCATCGGCCTTTTGGCGTTTTTGAATTGGTTTTGTAAACGGTTTTTAGCCTGGTGGGTTCCGGCGCGGGACCCACGGCGCTGTAATATCCCGGATGGTTTTGGGGGTGTTACAGAAGATGGTATCGGAGCTTGGGTTTTGTGAAACCCGGGCATGTGTGTTATGTGGCTCTACCGGGATGGTAGTAGCGTGACTTTTGTAAATGATTTTCTGACTTTTGAGTCAAATCGATTTTTGGAGTTTCCAAAATTTTTGAGATATTTTCCAATTGTTATTTGTGATATTGGCGTGTGTTGGTATTTTTTAGAGACTTCATATGGGATTCGTGTGCTAGTATCACAGGAGATCATCGGCTTCACGCACCTGTAAGTATATCGTTTTGGTTATTCGCTTGTGGCGACGACTGATTGTTTTCGTGATGAGTTGGAAATTTTGGATTTATCTGTTGTTGGTGACTGGTTGCAAGTTTCGAGGACGAAACTTATTTTAAGTGGGGTAGTATGTAATACCCGGATTTTCAGTATAAATTTTTCGCGTTATTTTATCTGAGATATACTGTATAGTTTGGTATCTATACAGTATCGATAAAATAAATTGAGAACCGAGACAGTTATACTGGTGTGGTTACCGTTTTGGATTGACAGTTATATTGAGGATTTGCTGTATCATGGTGAACTGATTTGGATATCAGGTATATCGTATGAGAATATTTTTGGATTGAGTATATGTATTGATTTTTGCCGTATGCTCGTGTTTGGTATGCCGTGACATTGGACAGGAATTGCTGAAATTGGGTAAGTATGAAATTGTTACGTACGTTAACAAGGTGAGATAACGTACGTAAGATTGGCACGGTTACGTACGTTAAGGCTAAGGTATTACGTACGTAACGAGGGCATCGGACAAGACCGAGTCATGGTCGGCAGGTGGGACCCGGTGTCGGTAACTTTCAGCGGAGGATGTTGACAGGTGAGTCAACGTACGTGTTACGTATGTTATACAGGACGTGTTACGTACGTAACACGACCATAATACTGTATCAAGTCAACGTACGTGTTACGTACGCAACGGAATAAGTGTTACGTACGTTACGGGGCGGCTGGCCGAGTCGTGGCCGAGAGGACCTGTAGTGGCCGATCATGGTCGGCAGTGACTCGCATGGATGGCCGATCACGGTCGGCAGTGACTCACAGGGATGGCTAGGACTAGCGGATTACGTACGTAAGGCAGTGTCCGGTTACGGCTGTAAGGGCCAGTTATGTACGTAAGCCAGGTGCCGGTTACGTACGTAAGGGTGCCGAACGGACTGGGCAGTGAGCAGGCCATGGCCGGTTACGTACGTAAGGCAGTGGCCGGTTACGTACGTAAGGTACCGGCAGGTCTCGGCCTATATAAGGCCTGGACCGGGTCACTTCGGCATTTTCATTTTTTCTTCGTTTTTTCGCGATTCCTTCAGCAAGAATTGATGGATTTGAGTAAGAGCAACTTATAACAACATGTTTTGGAAGTTGGAATCATGGATTAACATCATCTTCTACCCGGATCGAAGGTAAGAACACCTAAACTTTTGGTTTTTGGATGTTCTTGATGTTTCTTGGTGTTTTGGCCAATTTGATTGGTTTTAACTCAGATTATTGATGGAACCTTGTTGTATTCTTGAGATCGTTCAATACTCTTGAAGTTTTGTGGAACGAATTCGAGTATTTCTTTGAATAATCGATTGAATTGGACTATGCCTTCAAAGTGTTCGATGAAATATCTCAATGAGTAGAACTTGGAAAATTCTACACGTTTTCGTATGAATGATGGTTGAATTGATATTGTTGTGACGATTCTTGGTATTTACGAGAATTTTGTTAAGGGAAGATAATGAATTGGTGATCAAATGATTCGATTATGTTGTTATGATTATGGAATCGTAGTATTCCCGATGTTCTTGGTAGTTTGTTGCGATTCATGATGTTATGAGAAGTATATGTTGAAGAACATGATTATATACACCTTGAATTATGATTAAGGGTTGTTTAAATGTTAGAAAACATCGTATTATGTTGTTTTATGGATTATGAACGTGAATTTGGATAATTCGTGTTCTTGAAGAACTCTTGAGTTACATGTTATGATTTTGGAAGGATTTCGGATAATTTTGGAATGTGATTATTCACGATAATAATCGGTAAATTGTTTTCTACGAATTTACAAGTATGAACAAGGAGTTTTGTCTTCGTATTTGGAGTTGAAGTTGGAATCGAATTATAAAATCCTTAATGTCGAGATGAATTGATCATTGATTTGATGAATGCGTTTTAAAGTGTTGGTGTTTTGGATACGACTATGGAATATTCACATTTAAAACTAAGTTATGTGTTTTGGTACAATATTCGTATAGGAATACGAATATGATTTTCGGGTTTGATAAGATTATGATTCACTTTTGAGTTTAAGAATTCATACTTATTGAATAAGTGTTCAATTCGGATAATGGAATTATTTGAAACTCTTGGAGTATGATTATCTATAATGTTGAATTAATCGGATCGTCCGGATTGATGATGATAATCGGTAATTGGTTTTATTATGAAATTACAAGGAGGAAACTTGTATCCGTATTTAAGATTGAATTTGGAATCGGTAATGTTAGACCCTTGTTGGTTTAAATTGATTATTGATATGATCTTCGGAGTGTGGAATCGTATTGTGGTTTTGAATTCGTGTTTGATTGGTTCAGATTGTTTGGATTTGTATTTAATCGGGATATTGTAGAACCGTTGTGTTTATTGATCGGTTATTGATTGTTATTTGTGATCATCGAGTTACGGATTGTATTGTGGATATGAGATCGTATTTGTTGAGTTGGATTATTTGGTTTTATGTATATGATCGAGGTTTCGTTGAACCGTTGAGTTTGTTGATTGGGTATGTCGGTTATTGATTTTTATCGAATGTGTGTAAATCGGTTATTGCAATAGGTTGGTATGTTTTGATCGTGGTTTATGACCGTTGTGTTGCGGTTGAGGCTGAAGAGTTTGTAGATTACTTTTGGTCGGGGCTGAGGAGATCGTAGACGAAGGAAATGGATTTTGGTAACGGCTTCGTGGTATCGGTATCGAGGCAAGTTTATACTTGTTCAGTTTATAATATTTGATGAATGGTTTCGTTTTCATTTCATTTATAATTCATATAGCAATGTTGTTAGAAAGGTAAATTGTTGGTTAATGAGTTGTATATCGTGCTCTGGTTTGTATTAAATCATAAGGTATATGATTTAATTGTGTTCAAGGAAGACGTGAGTTATCTTTCGTCAAGGATATAGAATATCGGATAACGAGGATAGTTATCGTGTCGATATTGATGTCGGGATGGTGGTTTGTTGGTATAAATGGACTATACCTATTTCGGGATTATTCGTATAACTGTGTGTTCATTCAGGGATGTTGGTTCGTGGAAAGGATGTTGTCTCCGGCTTTGAGGTAATTTATGTATTGTTCAGTTATGAGATAATTATTATGTTGAGTTGTTGTATATGTTGAGGTTTCGTGTAATGAGTTTCGTATCGGTTATTCGTTGATGGATGTTGATCCCATAACTGTTGTCTGAGATTGTTGATCGTATGGATTATCCTTTGGGGTTTGTAACCCCAGGGTTGTTGTTTTGAATATTGATTGGTCGGCTCGACTTTTCATTGTCAGACTATTGTTGTTCACTTCGGTGAGTCTTTTGATCCTTATTGGATATGTGTTTCTTTGAGTTTCGTTGTCATGTTGCATCGTGACATATCTGGAGTCATATCTGCGTTCCGATTGGATATTGTGTAGGATTTTTAGCCGGGCACATATATAGTCATGCGTGAATATTTTTCAAGAAAGGCTGTGCACACGAGACGTAGTTCGTTTAGTCTAATTAGGTACATTGTCCCACGTATATCCTGGATTCCGTATATGGGGTGGACATGTGCACTGACACATATTTGGATCGGGCGTACTATGATTTCCATCTTTGAGCCATATTGTTTGGTCGCTCATCCTCCATTCATGGTTGGGTATGTTCGACGGTTTGTGACTGGTTGTTCATACGCCCGAGGGGTACGTTCGACAGTCAGAGTTATTTCTTTGAGATCCATTATTGTTGATCAGTTGGAATGTACCTTGTTGATGGTATTCTCAGTTATTATTGGTCTTTTGTTGATCATTTGGAGTTTACCTTGTTGATGGTATTCTCGATTATTGTTGATCCTTTGTTGATCGTGTCGGAGTTATCATGTTGATGGTATTCTCGATTATTGTTGATCCTTTGTTGATCGTGTCGGAGTTATCATGTTGATGGTATTCTCAATTATCGTGATCCTTTATTGGTCGTATTGGAGTTATCATGTCGATGATATTCTCAGTTGATTTATCGGTTGATCTGGTTATTGATCGTATAAGCATTCGGATTATATGTCGATGTTTCAGGAATTGTTATCATTATCATGTGGCAGTTGATCTACAGATATGTTGTGTATTATTGGTTTATACATGTTGAGATTTGATTGTGTAATCCGACGGACAGGATTTGGCACAGATTGGATTATTTCCACACTTATGAGTTATGATGATGTTTTGAGGATTGTTGGTATTTTTGGAATACAGTAGAGATGATTGTTGTTGAATTCATTTCGTCATTTGAGAATACGAAATGTGGAATACGTCAAGGATTGATTTAGTATGGATTGTTATGGATTGGTAAGGTATGACGATAAGATTACTTTAGTAGTATTCTTACAATATTATTACATTGGTATGTAATTATTTATGATGATGTGATCGATATCATTATTGAGTATTGTGGCTGACCCCGTCGTGGGCTTTATTTTTAGGTACTTGGAGATCGAGCTAGTAGCGGTCGTAAAGGGATGAGCTTCCCGATGTGATACTGGCGGTGGCATGTTTTGGAGTATCGAGTATTTCTTTTCGGGTTATTCATTTCCGCTGCAAATGTGTATTTTGAACTGCATTTATCCGCTGCGTGTGTATATTTTAAAATAGCTTTTCGGTATCTTTATCCGATGCGTATGTGTATTTTAAATGGCCCTTTTGGCACTTTGAGAACTTGGGTTATTTCGTTAAACCTTTTCCTAAACTATTTTATCGGTACGTTTAAGCGACGTCTTAACGTACATTTTGAACTATCGAGATTTGGCACTTCGCCTTGTATTTTCAAATGGTATTTTATGACGGTATTTCAAAATTATGCTTTTGAAAATATTTGAGTATTTAAAATATTACCGTCATCGGCCTTTTGGCGTTTTTGAATTGGTTTTGTAAACGGTTTTTAGTCTGGTGGGTTCCGGCGCGGGACCCACAGCGCTGTAATATCCCGGATGGTTTTGGGGGGTGTTACAATCACAGCTCGTTCAAACAACGAAACTGAAATACAGAACAAGTCCAGAAGGTATCAACGAACATGAGTGAATCGATAGACTTGAGAAAGAGAAAATGCAGAAGCCAAAAATAATACGGGTATTACATTCGATCTCTTATAAAAGAAGATCGTCCCCGCAACTCACAATAACGGAAACAAGGCAACAACACAAAAGCAGTCGACGGAAACACTTCCCATGGGCCTCTTAGAGCCGATCCTGATATCTGTACTGAAGTTCGTGCCCCGAAAGATTCGGAACCCAATTCGAAAAACTGGATCCTGTGTCTCTCGGGTCCACACTTGAAATGCGTTACTAACGAGAAGAACAATTGGTACGTGCATGCCCCCAGCACACCACGGTTGAAACACCTCGGCTCGGCATACCGAATATACAAATGCTAGATACAATGGGACGTAACATCACAAAGCAACAAACCAGAGATGCCAATTTGGCATAACATATCAACACATACTAAAATCACAACAACCACGGCATCGTTCGACGATTACAACGGCCCGAATGATAACCAGCACACAAACACAAAACATCATGAAATAATCACAGATGTACACAATCATAATAACCCAAGCTCTAACAGCTCGCACAGGGGCGATAGCACGCAGATCGCCACGAAACAACAACATTAAAGATCAACATCACACCTCTCACAGAGGGCTAACGTAACAAATGCGTGGCAACGACTCAACGCTCACGCCACTAATTCAATCACAATTCGGAGGGCTAACACCCTAACGACAATACCAACATCATACACACCTTCTCCGACTACAAGCAGGAAATGATGGGTTTTAAAAACGAAAACCACCTTTTGAAAACGGTTTGGAAACACCAGTTGATCTTGAGTATCACTTCACAAAAAATTGAGCAAACATCATTGTCGAGACTTTGAAAACCACCTTGCATTGGAACAAAATTGAGGACACTTTCTCTTAGTGAAAAACTTTCAGAATATTCGACCCTCGGGACTAAGTAAAAGTGTTTCTAAAACATTGGAAATATCTCAAAACATTTTGGTCCTCGAGGTAGAAGGATTTTGAAACATATTGTGGCACCTTAGAAGCACCACGAGAAAACAATTCATTTTAAAAGTACGTCTCGAAATTTATTTTCTAAGATACTCAAGGTTTTCAAAAATAATTCAATTGGCTAGAATGCCCAAAAATGCTCATGTAACAATATTCGTTTAAACATATTATAATATACGCATCAAATCGTACAAAATCAAGACAATACATGTCTTTTACCGGAAAACAGACAATCACATCGCAGTTCAAACTTGCTTAGGACCGGGGCTAAACCACTGGCCCATCCGAAGCCCCTACGGACTGAGTAAATCGCACCCATAAATATTTCCATACCATATTGAGCACAAGGTTTCACGAAAACACTTGCAAATGAACAAATCAGTTTGAAATATACACGCAGCGGACGAAACCAACATTCAAGAATACATAACCAGCAACACTCCTCATATAAACAAAATATGAGAGTCAAATAACCACATATCACGAAATCAAAACCCATAGGAGGATTCCGTCACTTAACAACACATAATCATACCAGTAACTCGCAACAGACGAGGCACTATCACAACGAAGGGAGACTTACAACCACAGGTCGCACGGAGATGACGGTCGCCCACGATACTAATCTCATCCGACAACATATCCGACACGTTGTGACTACGCACAACTCAACTTGTCACCTGACGACTCGAACGACAAGACAAAACATTACTCGACAAACTACGACTCGACTCGACCCGACAGCCTAGGTTTCCGCAACCTAAGCTCCGATACCATAAATGTAACACCCCCAAAACCGTATGGGAATATTACACGCCGTAGACCCTTTCCACAAGGATCTACTAGGCTAAACATCTATAAACAACTAAATGCTTGCCCGGCCAGGGTCAAATAATATAATAATACAGACCGTTAAGGTCACTTACATATAAACACACAGACCGATGAGGTCACACAACTCTATCAACAGAACTGACTAACAATATTACCCACACAGGGGTCGAAACACAATACAGCGGAAGACTGAATCAACTCTAACAATACAACCAAACTCTACCAACTCTCGACTCTTGATTAGTATCGCAGCTCATCATCCACTTGTGCCGATCCCGTGACTGCTCCCCCGAACCTGCATGTACCTGGACGCAAAACAGACATCCACCCCCGATTACTCGGGGGTTAGTAAAACTCCACTTTTTACTAGTGCAAGTATAATACGATACGAAATGCAACAAGTAAATAGCAACTACGAATTTAATACGGAAATCAATTATCAAAATGTTCCTGAGAAGTTTTAGAATTTCGAACTCAAGTAAGAGATATTTGAAAAGGAACACATCATCTCGGGAATTTTTAAGCATAAATTCTTTTGGACCTCGAGTCCCAATTTACAAAACCTTTTCGTAAACATTAGGGCCTTAGCCCGATTCTCGTTTCAAAACACACTAGATAAGATATCATTATGAGTCCGAGACCCATATTTAAAATGTTACCCAAACAACCACTGCTACACGATCATTGTTCGTACACATCATGTACTGAACTCCGGAGGCCTCGACGGACCTTACCCGGACCACACACACTGTTCGTACACATCATGTACCGAACTCCAGAGGCCTCGACGGACCCTACCCGGCCACAAACATCATTCGTACACATCATGTACCGAACTCCAGAGGCCTCGTCAGACCCTACCTGGATCACACACCTTTGTCCGTACACATCATGTACCGAACTCCAGAGGCCTCATCAGACCCTACCTGGATCACACACCTTGTTCGTACACATCATGTACCGAACTCCAGAGGCCTCGTCAGACCCTACCTGGAACACGCACACACACATCGACACGACACAACTCATAATCATCAAATATCAAGCCATTCCACATTACACCGAAATGTACAATCAAGTATGTAAACCAAAACAATACAAATTTCATGATCATTACAACAACTCAACAATGACCAACCACGCCCGGCACAAACTTAGATGATTTGCACATCCAACACAATTCCACGATGTTAACTAAGTGAAGGTATTATCGTTACCATCAATTGTTCGTAATAATCAATTCATACAAAGCATATACACGAAAGTAAACCAATGCATCACAATCATAATACGACGTCCCTATTCACACGACACAATTCGTATAGTAAAATACTTGCCTTAACAACCGCTACCGATTACTCCGAAGAACACGGTTCAACCGGGAAGCTCAGACCCCGAAGAAGACAACGAACGGAAGGGTTTCGACTCGAGTTCTTCACAAGAATTTCGTCCCTAAGTCATACAAATGATAAATCAACAATCGTACGATGCATAATAATCATATAACACCCAATTCCCCCCTCTAAGACCTTTTGTCGGACACCTTCAAGGCGTCGACTAAGAACTCGACCAAAATAACGAATCGATACGATCCAACGATGGAATAACAAGGGAAATGATATAATACATCTAAATAATCATCAAACCATCATAATCCTAAGTTAAATCGGATTAAACGGACGAAATCGAATAAAATACCCAAAATCGCCAAAATTAGATTTCTAGAAAATCTGACCTGATTCGCTCGATCAAAGGATGTTATAGGACGGACGATTGATGATATGAACCTCAAAACTTCATGAATTCATTGTATAATAACATGCCTCCATGATTGACCAAGATCCATCCACGGAAGGGAAGAAAACGAGTGAGAAAATGGGTGAAAAACCCGACTGCAGGGCCGTAAATAGGCTGCCTGCCGGCAGGGTTACGTACGTAACCGGCCAAGGCTTACGTACGTAACCGAGTCACTGCCCCAAATCTGCCGGCATCGTTACGTACGTAACAGGCCAAGGCTTACGTACGTAACCATCCTTACGTACGTAACTGCCGAGCATTACCGGCCGTAACTCGGCGATCTTGCCGCCCGGGCCTGCATCGCCGGCCATGACTCGGTCGGGGCCAACTCCGACGGCCTGAACGACCCCGAAACCCGAACCTGAATACGAATCGAAGATACAATTACGAAGTACTCGCAAAGATGAATCCGAGCACTAAGAGAACACACGATTCCGACCACCCGAAGGCTCGAAATTCGACAATGGAAGGTAATTACCCCAAATTTTGGGAAATTACGAAAACGGCCCAAAACGTCCAAAATACACGATACACGATCGAAACACCAAACCAAAGCTTGCAACACGTCTAACAAAGTTAAACGGACTTACGGGAAACTCGAAACAGCAGTTTTAAATGAGATTCGTAAAAATCGAACTCAAGTGCGGAAAAGTCGCCAAAAAGCACGGAACTCAACAAAACAACACCGAAACGAACTCGGATGACAAAAAGTGCAGAATTAATCATTCTCGGAATGACGAAACGGTCATGAGCGAGTCATCAAAACAGACTTTCGCCGAAAAAAAGAAATTACCAGAAATCGAAATTATGGGTATTACACACGGTGCAGTGGAACTACAAAAAGATGACCGCAAATTCAAAGTTAATGGGCAGCGGTTGAAGGCCTACTTGGGTAATCCAATAGACGCGCAGAAGACGAGCGTCATCTTATCCACCGTCGGATGAAAGCTAGAAAAGTCCGGCTGACGACTATAAACTTAGCGCTTCTCGGGAGGCAACCCGAGTATTAGTCATAGATTTTTTGTGTGTTTCAGTATTTTCTTGCATTATTGGATTTTTATTTTTCATCATTTTAGCTTGGATATGCTTATCTGTCACGCTCTTGATGTTTTTCTTTTGAAAATTCTGTGCAGAAATTATCCCAGGGAAAAATTCAGCATTGGACCGCGGCACAACCTTACTGAGCCGCGGCACACCAGGTCCCTGAGCCGCCACACACATTCATTGAGACGCGGCACGCCAAATGTCCAGGAAATGCCTAAGAGACTGTACTCTGTGCCGCGGCACGGACCAAATGAGCCGCGGCACACTAACACGATGAGCCGCGGCACGCGTAGATTGAGCCGCGGCACCCGGCAACATCACAAAAAGTCCCAGGCAGACTGTACTATGGGCCGCGGCTCACTTAAGCTGTGCCGCAGCCCCTGTCGCAAATGGGAACACCCAACATTCTTTCATATACTCGATCGGTCGATCCCAGGTAAGCCTTCTTCCCCTTCTGCACGCAACACTCGGACGATTCAATTCAATTTTCCATCTTCTTGCATTCATTCAATCAAAGCAAGGTAAGTCTCAATCTCTCATTCAAAATTGATACATGATTTGAAAAATAAGTTGTTGTTACATGTTGTCAGTTTTTCTTCAAAAGTCCTCTCAGAAATGGAGTTGGAATGTGGTGAATATGGTGTTTGATTGTGATGGTATTTGTGATTATGAACGAATTGGGGATGTTATTTGTCGTTTATCATTGTTATATATCTATGTTGTTATTTTTGGGGATTTGGATGTAGCCATTAAAATTCTTGTTCTTCATTTAAACTTATGCATACCAAGTGTTTGATTAATGGCATCAATGCAAAATTTTTAGGCCAAGCATTGTCAAACTATATGCAACGAATTATTTTATCGGATTACATTATCTCCCGACCCTTACATCATATTTAAACCTGAGAGCTCATCCTTACTTTCTTCTTTGATGATGCAAGCTCATTCATTCACGTTCCGCATAGTGTAGTCGATGAGCGTGCAGGCTCGCCAGACGACGCCGGCACCAGTTCGTGAGCAGACACTAGGGGAGTACTTGACCTTGTCTCTTATTGCATTTTACTATTTTTGTCCATTGAGGTCAATGTACGTCCTAAGTTTGGGGGGGGGGGGGTTACTTTTTGTTGCTGTACTTATTCGTTGCACTTTTCATTATTTTTCGTTATTTTTGACGTTAGTCTTGCTTGTCGTGTTTTTATTTGCATTCGTGAATTCTCGTGCTTCTTTTTGTGTAAAACTGATGTTACGATACTGATTTCTCTCTGAAGAAACGGTTGAGTTTTAGTTGAGTTGCAGTCAGTGATATCTGTTTCTGTTGAGTATTCATTTTGGTCCGAATTTTTTTTTGCTTTTGTAGAAAGCGTAGCAGATAAGAAAGGAGACATACGTGTTTTCAAATCGCCGTCTATACGTTGGGTTACACTTTTCGGTTAGCTAGTCGTCGAGTAACATAAGTCTTGCGGGCACTTAAATTGAGTTTAGAATCGGAGAGTTTTTCCCAAAAAGTCGAGATATTATTTGTCTATGATGGGAAGCCTAGTAACCGGGGGTATTCGCGTGACCCGTTGTTTACTCTCGCGTAAAACAGCGACCTTGAATCGGCCATGCAGGAATAGCTATTCGAGTTGTTTCTCCGCTGTGGATGGGAACTTAGTAACTAGAAGCATCCATGTGACCCATGAGTGTCTTTTACGTCAAACGGTTCCCCAATACATGAGAATGGAAATTCCACCATAGGATTATCCCAATGAAACATCCCGAGATCCGAACCTAGTGGTCAACTCGAATCATCTTATTGAGCATATATAAGGGAATACTGTCCAAGGGTTATTTTTGATGACAAAACTATTGAATTTTTTTTGCCACTAGACTATGGGACTGGGCGACTTGGCTTGTTTATTTTAACCCTTCATATTTACGGTTGGTTAAATTCACGCTTGTTAATCTTTGAGCTTGATTTTCTTCATGCACGATTGATTAGGACTGAAATTGGTTACTTTGTGGAATCAGTGTCCTGGATGTGACTCACTATTACGATACTTGTATTATTCTTTGAGGATTTCAGGATAGTATTGATTAAGTTGAGCAATATGGATTTGCACGATCATTCACGATATTCTTTTATTTGTAATCAATTCTTTTTGCTTGAGTACAAGCAAAGGCTCAAGTTTGGGGGTATTTGTTAGGCGTATTTTTATACGCTTATTTATCATTATTTTGTGTTCCTTTTATGATTAAATCTGCATAAATGAGCCTTTAATGCACTATTCTTTTATGTTTGGCAGGAAATTGGAGTCCGAAAGCTCGAACGATGAAAAACGGGCGAAAAGGGCAAATTTTGGCCTGGGGCCGCGGCACGAACCAAGTGATCCGTGGCCCAAGTATAGTGAGCCGTGGCCCAAGAAGGAAAAAAGGCGCCCAGGTTTTAGGCGCTGAGCACCGTGAGCCGCGGCACATATTAAGTGAGCCGCGGCCCGCGGGGCGGTTTTGACAGAAATTGCCGCGTTTCTGGGCCGTTTTGGAGCCTGTTCTCAACCTAATCACACGGATGCGTTTTGGAGGCTGAGGAGGATTATAAATAAGGGTTTAAGGTCGGATTATGAGGATTATCATCAGAGGATCGATCATCATCAAGGAAGAAAAGCAGAAGACACCAAGGAGCAGAGAGCGAAAGCAGAAGAACGGAGGAATCCGAGCTCTTCATCTGCGTCTGATCTTTATTCTTTCATTAATTATTTCTGTATTTTTATTCTTTAGCATGTCAGGCTAAAACCCTATTCTAGGATTTTGATGAAACCGAGGCTTTGACGAATTTGCTTTTGATTATCTATATAATTCCCTTTTTTGTTGAGTTTTCCCAATTGTTCTTAATGCTTTCAATTGTGTGGCCTATAATTGAATTGTTTTAATTACGCAACTCGAATCGGGAGAGGAGAGTTGGTGAGGAAATTAATTGGTGAGAATCGTTTTCTCTTATGAGATAGGAATATACTCATAGGAACTACGTGGCTTTTTGGAGATTTTGCACTTTTTGCCTATTGTCGAATTAATTCACCTAGGAATAGAGTGTATTATTCGCCTTTAGAAAAATCTATTTACCTCGGGAGAGGCGGTAGAGTAATTTAGCAATCTTCGCCTTCAATAAATTAGGAAATTATTAAATTCATATAATCAAGAGTAATTCGGATAAACCGAGGTGGATTCATAATCCTAGATTGATTCCATATTTGATCTTCTACCCTTGCATAATCAGTTTTTCTATTCTTTGCTTTTGTTAGTTTTCCTTAATTATTACTTGCAACTAAAATTTCGACAGTTCAGATAAAATTAGAATACGAATAAATCGATAATTAGTAATTCAGTCCTCGTGGGAACGATATCTTACTCATCATTTTATTACTTGTCTACGATAACGTGCACTTACGTTAAACGAAATTTCGCAACAGTGGGCAAGTAGCTGTCTCTACTAAATACTAAGATAGAATTCTTTCTCCTGTAAGTGAGCAGGTAAATGTCCTATGCGGTTAATGGCAAATGAGATCATAAGTCGTTGGCCAAAACATTTAGAGCTAGTTGTATTTGATATATGAGATCTCGGTGATCTCGGTTTGTATTAAAATGCATAGGGTCATGTTACAATAGGGTCTGACTTTACCGTGACCCTAATACTTGACCCGAACATATGATTGAAATGTTTATACGTATATAGTACTCACGACATAATGGTTTTGGAATGGTCCTATCATTTGTTCTCAGTTAGGTTACGGTGTGGGCTACGAGACTGCTAAGTGGTGCTAACACTCATTGGACCCTTCCAATGCTAACTGAGATGAACCTATAGAGTTGTGGCATGGAAATTGTCGATGGATTATATTTAGCTTATTCCCTATTGGTTAATATTGGGCGTTGCATTTCTAATTTAATTTATTGGATAAATTAAATTAGTCTCGTGAATTAAATAAATTACTAGGTAATTAATTTATTCATATAATTTCTTAAAGAATTTATTTTAATTTAATTAATTAATTAGACTAAT
Organism: Orobanche coerulescens; assembly: GCA_033398695.1. NCBI lineage: Eukaryota > Viridiplantae > Streptophyta > Magnoliopsida > Lamiales > Orobanchaceae > Orobanche > Orobanche coerulescens. The sequence continues at coordinate 76,836,065 of CM065801.1, read as the reverse complement.
TGATGGGCTTATAAATTGATTAATGTGCAAATCCTAACATATAATCTCATTAAACTCCCACTTACAAATACTAAGTTATAAAGGTTACGAGGTTTCCTAACCTAGGTCAAACTCATGAAAAATTGAAATCTAAACCAAAATATTTTTCTTCCGAGTATGTCAGGGTAATATTTTTAGGGAAGGTTGACAAATTCCTACAGTGCATTAGATGCCTTTGGTTGTGACAAATCAAACCCCTATAAACTGTATGGGTTGTCGGGTGAGATTCAATTGTCAGACTAATTTGAGTTGACAGTTTAAACTTAGATAGTTCAATGAGCCATAGAAACCATATGGGTTGAGGGCAAGTGAACTAGGGGTACAATAAGATCGAACCATACATTATATGGGTTGGTGCTAGACACCACTTTAGAAAGAATGATAGAATAGAAACCGAATAGGTTGCCCTCTATTAAACTTTGTGACGAACTCGATCACCACTATGAAGTCAACCGCGATTTCCGATTTCACATGATAGTGTGTAAATGTCGATAAAATAGTGGGAGCCGAGTATGAATAAATAAAGTCCTTAAATTATTTATTCGGATCATAATTAAACAATCACTAACAAATCTTAAATTATTCTCTGTAGTTAACAAATATTTCTCAAAATGACAATGAAACCACTCGCTATACTACTTGAGAAGAACACCCTGACTGGTCTGAACTATGTGGACTGGATTTGGAACTTGAGGATTGTCATCACTATGGAAATGCTGGGATACATCTTGGAGGCGAACATCCCAGCGTCTCCTGTAAGAACCCGAGCCAATCAGGAAGAAATCGATGCCCATGAGAAATGGGTAAAAGATGACTTAAGAGTGCGCGGGTTCATGTTAGGCTCAATGACTAGTGAGCTTCAACGTGCCCAAGAAAATATGACATCTTCTAGAGATATCTTAGCGCACCTGGCTGAGCTCTATGGAGAGCATAGTCGAACTGCTAGATATGAGATTTTGAAGCAAATATTTGGCGCCAGGATGAAGAAAGGAGAGAGAGTTGGGGACCATGTCCTCAAGTTGATCTCGGTGATTGAGAGATTAGAATCTCTTGATTTTCAGATGCATGCATCTCTCCAAACTGACATTATCCTGCAGTCACATCCTGACTCTTTTTTTTTTAATTTGTAATGAACTTCAATTGCAATGAGATTACCTGTAACTTAGCTGGGCTAATGAACAAACTGACGACTGCCCAGTCTCAGATGAAGACAACGGAAAAAGGAAGTTGCACTTGTGATTTCTTCTGAGACTTGGAAGTCCAAGAATAAGAAGAAAAAGAACAAAAAACAGTTAGGTGCAATAGCCAAGATCGATAAGGGAAAGGGAAGAGCCCCTGTTCAAAAGAGCAAGGGGGCCAAGAAAGCTGACGTATGCCTCAACTATGGTGAGCTAGGCCACTGGAGGAGGTACTGTCCAAAACTTGACTGTAATGCGTCTTCTGGTATGGAACTACTGGTTCGTGAAACAAATTTTTCTCTAACTATATATTATACTTCTTGGATACTTGATTCCGGTGCAATTTCTCACATTTGTACAATAAATCAGGATCTGTAACGATGTAGAAAGCTGGATTCAGGGGAGGTGATGGTCACCGTTGGAAGTTGACATAGTGTCGAGACTTATGATATTGGATCCGTTATGTTGAATGTAGAATCTGGTTATATTCTTACTTTAGATGATGTACTTATTTTGCCCAAGGGGCATAAAAATATTATATCAATTCCGGTCATGGACCGAAAGGGATTTCACTTCTTTACTGGAGATGGGTCGTGTCGAATTTAATTTAGAAATAAATTTGTTGGTACTGCTACATTACTAAATGGTTTATACCATTTGAATCTAAAGAATAAAATAACTGTGAACACTATAACTAGGAAGCATGGTGGAGATGAAACAAACCAAGCACTTAAGTGGCATCTTAGACTTGATCATATTGGTCAGACCAATGTTCTTAAAATGGAGAAAGATGGGCTTACGGGTCCCTTGGGATCAGATCCTATCCAACTTGTGAATCTTGCCTTCTAGGCAAAAATGATTAAGTTATCCTTCATAGGGACTTTTGAAAGAGCTGCTGAAAAACTTGGATTGATCCATACCGATGTTAGTGGCCCTTTTGAAATGCCACGAGATGGCATTCAGTATTTCATTACATTCACTGATGACCATACTACGTATGGGTTCGTGTACTTAATGAAACATAAATCTGAAGCTTTCGATAAATTCAAGGAATTTAAAGCCCTAGTTGAAAACCAAATAGGTAATCATGTTAAGACTCTTCGGTCAGAACAAGGTGGTGAGTACATGAGTACTGAGTTTCATGAGTTCTTAAAAGAACTTGAAATAGTGTCACAATTCACTCCTCCAGCTACTCCACAATTTAATGGTGTATCAAAAAGAATGAATCGAACCTTGTTGGACATGGTTCGCTCCATGCTTAACTATACTGATCTAATGATTTATCTGTGGGATCATGCGTTTCTTACTTCTGCACATATCTTGAACAAATTTTCTTCCAAATCCGTTCCTAAGACTCCACATGAGATGTGGAGAGGTAGGAAACCAAGTCTTATATGTGAAAGGTCATTTCATAGGATATCCAGGGAATTCCATGGGATATCTATTCTAAATACATGAAGATCATAGGATCATCGTTGCTTTAGAAGCACAATTCCTAGAAGATGAGTTCATTCAGGAATGAGGCGCATGTAGAAATATTTCTTTAGAAGAAATAAAAGAAGCACTGATTGCGACACTTGTGCAAGATATTAGAACCAAACCTTCTGAAATACAAACACAACCTCGCAAGTCTAGTAGAACTTCTTAATTACCTGAGAGGTGTGGCTATCTACATCAAGAGGAAGTGGGTATGCATGAGATTTCATTAGTCAAGAAAATGATCCTTATACATACGACCAAGCGATGGTAGATGTTGACTCCGCGAAGTGGCAAGAGGCTATGGAAGCTGAGATAGACTCAATGCATGCGAATCACGTATGGACATTAGTGGATCGTCCTAAAGGCATGGTGCCTATTAGAAATAAATGGATCTATAAAACAAAGATTGATGGAGAAGGCAAGGTTGATACATATAAGGCAAGGCTTGTGGCAAATGGTTATTCCCCAAGAGAGGGAACTGATTACTTCGAGATTTCTTGTTTGTAGACATGATTAAGTACATTCACCTGATGCTTGCATATCATCCCACTTAGATTATGAAATATGGCAAATGGATGTTAAAACGGCATTCCTAAACGGATTCCTGGAGGAGGAGATTTACATAGAATAGCCTAAGGGATACATATTTGAAACCAATATTCATAAAGTATACAAACTTCAGCATGCCGTTTATGGACTGAAGCAAGCTTCGTGAAGTTGGAATCTTCATTTTAACGAGACAGTCAAAGAGTTTGATTTTGTCTAAAACAAAGAGGAGACCTGTATTTACAAGAAGGTTAGTGGAGCAAAATTGCATTCTTAGTACTATATTTGGATGAAATTCTACTTATAGGAAATGACGTAGGAATGCCTAGTTCTGTGAAAGCTTGGCTTTCTAAAGAGTTCTCAATGAAAGACTTGGGAGTAGCCATCTATATTATGGGTACTCAACTCTACCAGATAAAGCAAAAATAATGTTAGTTCTTTCCCAAGCCCTATATATAGAAAATATCCTGAAGCAATTTAGGATAGAAGATTCTAAAAGACGGTTCCTACCTATGTGACATGGCATAAAACTTTCCGTATAGATGTGTCCTCAAAGTGAGGAAGACAAAAAGGAAATGAGTAAGGTGCCCTTTGCTTCGGCAGTGGGTAGCCTCATGTACGCTATGATTTGCACCAAACCGAACATTGCATATGTTGCGAGCGTAGTACCTCAGTTTCAGTGAAATCCAGGGCAGGAACATTGACTGCTATGAAGAACATTCTTATGTACCTGAAGAAGACTAAAGACTTTGTTCTTACGTACGATGGTGGAGAACTAAAAGCGGAGGGTTATACAGATTCAGATTTTTCACGGAACATGGATGTGAAGATGTCCACTTTAGGTTATATCTTTACTCTGAATGGTGGAGCAGTATCTTGGAGAAGTTCCAAGCAAAGCGCGACTGAAATCTCTACATGTCAATCTGAATATCAGGTAGCCACGGAGGCTGCTAAAGAAGCTTTTTGGATTAAGAAGTTCACTGAGTAACTTCAAGTGGTTCCTAACATGGAGAAGCCCGTGACGCTGTTTTGTGACAATGACAGAGCTTTTGCACAGGCTAAGGAGCCAAGGTCTGACCACAACACCAAACATATTGAGAGAAAATATCATTTTGTTAGAGAAATGGTTCAGAAAGGGAATGATATACTGCAAACAGTAGACACAACAAATAATGTTGCTGATCTACTGACCAAGCCACTATCTCAGCTGGTCTTAGAGCGACATCTGAAGAGTATGGGTATTAGATACCATAGTTTGTGGCATTGAGTGCAAGTGGGAGATTGTTAGGAATATGCCCTCAAATGCCACTCAGGGGATGAGAGAGTGAGAGCATTGTATTGTAATTATGAATATTATATTAAATAAGGCATATATTATTTCTCTATTATTATATATTACAGGCATTGTGATTTGGTAATAGTCCTTGCATTTGAGATCAAATATTCCACTCCTTATGGAGATAAGGAGATAGACACTAGAAGTGTTTAGGGCTCGAATGCTTATTTGGTTTGCAAGTCGATAAAACTTAACTAGGCAGTAAGGTTAGACAAGACTTGTATAACGTGTGCTTTGACATGTAGAGTGCCTGTCTTCACTAAGGTTTAGTGTGAACACACATTATAGGGATGCTAATGGGATTAGCATACTCGAACACGACTCACCTTAATTCGGTACATGGATATCACTCCAGGATTTTTAATGACTGGATCGAAAGGTTGTGATAGGTATACATGAACCTTTGACTTGAGGTTTGAGTAGGAGATGTGCTTGGGACATTAAGTTAGTCATTAGAATAGTTCGATCCAATCACCGGTTGGTGGATCAACCTCAAAGTGTAAATTAGTGGTCAAGTAACATTCTCTACAGAATACCAAGATAGAATTCTTTCTCCTGTAAGTGAGCAGGTAAATGTCCTATACGGTTAATGGCAAATGAGGTCATAATTATTTGGCCAAAGCATTTAGAGCTCGTTGTATTCGATACATGAGAGATCGGCGATCTCAGTTTGTATTAACAAATGCATAGAGTCAAGTTACAATAGGGTTTGACTTTACCGTGACTCTAATACTTATTAGGAGTATGCCCTCGAATGCCACTCAGAGGATGTTGAGTGAGGGCATTGTACTTGTAATTATGTAATTCATTATCATAAGGCAAATGAATATTTCTTTATTTACTGGTAGTTACTGGCATTCCTAACTCGTAAATATACATATACAAACTAGTCCGTGTATTTGAGAGCAAAACGTTCCACTCCTTATTGGATAAGGGGGTCGGCACTGGAAAGGTTTATAGCTCAAATACTTTATCATTCGCAAGTCGATGAAACTTGACTGGGCGTTAAGTTTATGTGAAGACTTGTATGACGTGTTCTTTGACATGTAGAGTGACTGACGAATACTAATGGTTAGTGGTAGCACACGTTATAGTTATGCTAATTGGATTAGTATACTCGAACCAACTCACCCTCGATTCGTCACACGGATTTTCACTCCGGGAAAGTCAATGATGGAATCGAAAGGTTGTGATAGGTATTCGTGAACCTTCGACTTGAGGATTTAGTAGGGATGTGCTTGTGGCGTCAAGATTTTTATTAGAGTAGTTCGACCCTATAAATCGGGAGGTGGGGGTCAACCTCGACGTGCATCTTGACGGGCAAGTAGCAGGTCCTACTGAATACCAAGATAGAATTCTTTCTCCCGTTAGTGAGCGGATTATATGTCCTATGCGGTTATTGGCAGATGAGATCTTAAGTATTTGGCCAAAGCATTAGAGCTAGTTGTATTGGATACGCGAGATCTTGATGATCTCGATTTTCATTAACGCATGCATGGCGTCAAGTACAGATGGGGTTTGACTGACCGTGACCCTATAACTTGATCGCGACATTTGAAAGAAGGGTTTATACGTTTACTGGTATTCACGACAGAATGGTTCTTGAATGATCTCAATCATTCGTTCTCAGTTGGGGTACAATGTAGGCCACCAGGCTGGCTAGGTGGTGCTACTACTCTTTGGTTCCTCCCATTGCTGACTGAGATGGACCTACCGAGTCGCGCAATAGGATTGACGACGGAATGAATCGAACTTAATCTCTCATTATGAATATTAGATATTGGATATCTAATTTGGGACATTGGTTGTCTAAATTGATTTATTGGATAAATTAATTTACGGCCTAATGAATTAAATAAATTACCGGGTGATTAATTTAATTCATAGACATAATCATTTCTTGGAGAAATTAATTATGTTATTATGTATTTGATATGATTAATTAATTGGATTACTTAATCGATATAAATACATCGGAATGGCATCGGAGATTATCTGTTTGGACTCACGGGAGTCCGAAACTAATCGAACTCGTCCGATTCCTTCTAGATGGCCTCCCCTCACCTACTCCCTCAATTGGTATTAGTCTTCATTTTGTAGGTGGTAGACTTCTGACCAATCAAGGGGACAAATATCAACCCTTGGTGATATTTTCTAAAGTAGGAGATTTTGAGGGATTTGAATTAGAATAAATGTGAAGAATACTCTCACTTCTACACACCAACCATTCCATACGTGAGTGAAGAAAGAGAGAGAGAGAGAAAAGTTTTTCTCAAGTCTTCATGATTATTCATTGTTCTTGAGATATATTCTTGGAGAAAATACCAAGAGATAAAATTGAGAGATATAGATTAAGCACTTAGAGTGTTATAATCTTGAATATAAAGTTTCCATCACTTGATTCTATCCGTAACCTTAGAGGTTAATCGGGTGATTGTCGTTCCGTTTGTTTCTCGGCGCGTGGCAAGTAGAGACGCGGTGCTTTCGGCGTTGGATCATTCAAGTGCTTGGAGTACTTCGGATCGTAGAGTATTCAAGTAAAGCTTGGGGAATAGCTCAAGAGAAGGATACCATTTAATCAACGGACTTCAAGGGTAAGTTTCTTACAACTCTTGTTATTCGTTTATATATTCGTATATACGTAGCTCGATCGATCCTCGTAGGGATTCGGATCGAATTAATTTTCGTTTTACCGCTTCCGTTGGGCCTTCGTTTTAGGCACCGAATCCCAACAGTGGTATCGGAGCGTAGGTCTTGCGATCGTATATACGATATTAGCATTTGGAATGCTTGATTAGATGGTGAATGATTTGGAATCATTTTAGTCATAATCCTGGTATATGTTTTTACGTTCGTTATAGTTATATTTTTTGTAAGTTTATGTCTAAATATAAATCTTAATTTCTTGGAAATATGATTTATATTGAAGATATGAATGTTGAAAAATATAGATATTGGATATCCGGTTGAAAAACTAGCCCCGAATCGCTGTTGGACGGTCCGGGAGTGGTCCGGAAGAAGGGGGTCGCGGCCCAAGGCTCGGGGGCCGCGGCCCAGGGCTGATGGGCGGCCCACTGAAAGTTTCTGGACTGGGGGCCGTGGCACGAGCTCGGGGTTCGCGACCTGTGGCCGCCGGGCGCCACCGCTTGCCGCCTCGGCCTGCTGCACGGTCCCACTTTTCGCACCCGTTTCGGGCTTATTTTCTTCGTATATTCCTAAAAATAATTTCCCACATTTTAAATTGGATTTAATATGATTAAAATGATTTATGGTATTTCATTTTATAAGGGAAATTGATTAATTGGAATACTTGTGATTGACCAAATTATTTTGAACGTTTTCATATTACCGATTGTGTGAATCGGTTGGATCGGTTCGTATTGTTGATTGGATCAATGTATCTCTACGCTTTACATTTATTTAGTATTTATTGGATGAATGCTTTTGAATGGGGATGTGGTTCGTAGACTTAGTTTTTGAATCATTTGTTTTATTCGATTGGGTTGTAAAGGCCGTTTTGAGCCTATTTATTTTACTAGAAATATTTGTATCTAGGATGCAATTTTCAATGTAAAATTTATATGTAATGACGAAGACCGGAGGAAGATCCGTTTTGAGAAGATGAAGATTCAAGACGAAGACTTGTAATTAGATTACGGAGTTTTTGTTTTCTAGGAATGGTCCATGAACAACATGTTGGTAGCAACTAGGTTGTGAATAGTTGTTTCATATTGTATGAATGCCACAAACGCGCTTAAATGATTAATGTGAAAAGTGTAACGTTAATCGCGAAAATTCTCCCACAAGAAATTATTAAGTTTATAAGGTTTCTAGGTTTTCCTTCCCTCCATCGAGTTTTCAGGAAATTGAAATCCAAACCGGATGTGCTATGCTTCCGAGTTATCAGGGTAGTCGTTCGGGGATGACGGATAAATTACCGGGAGCGCATTGGATGTCTTTGGTTGGAGTAAATTTTATCCCTAGAAACCTGATAGGTTGCCGGATAAGATTTAATTGTGAAACTGATTTGCGTCGATGGTATAAACTTAACTTGTTCACAAACCATAGAAACCGTATAGGTTGAGGGGAGTGAACAAGGGGAAAAAGAAGATCGAATCATCCATTAGATGGGTTGGTGTTGGACACCACTTTCAGAAAATTAATAGACTAGAAACCTGTTCGGTTGCCCTCTATTAAGATTTATAAAGAACTCGATCACCACTATGAAGTAGTGCGACGATACTTCCGGATTTCACATGGGAGTGTGTTGTTCCGATAAAAAATAGTGGGAGCTTAATAACAAGAATAGAAAAGACTTTAATTCTATACTCAGAACATAACTGAACGAGTTACTAATTAATATGTCGTACTTAATGCATCCATAACTCTCAATATGACAATGAATCCACTCGCAATTCTACTCGAAAAGAACACCTTGATGGGACCTAACTTTGTAGATTGGCTCCGAAATCTGATGACTATCCTCAGTATAGATGCACTGGGATACATCTTGGAGACGGACATTCTGGCGCCTCCAGTGCGGGCAAGAGCCAATCCGGAAGAGATCGAAAACCACGAAAAGTGGGTTAAGGATGACGTGAAAGTCCATGCTTATATGATGGCTTCCATGTCTAATGAGATTCAGAGAGCTCATGAGAAAATGACTTCTGCTAGGCGGATTCTATCTCACTTAACCGAGCTTTATGGTGAGCACAACAGAAATGCTAGATATGAGATATTCAAGCAACTGTTCAGTGCAAGGATGAAGAAAGGTGAGAAGGTTGGGGAACACGTCCTCAAAATGATATCCATGATCGAGAGATTGGAGGCTCTTGATTTTAAAATGGATACTTCTCTCCAAACCGACCTTATCCTTCAGTCTCTCCCTGATTCCTTCTCACAGTTTGTTATGAACTTCAACTGCAATGAGATTGCATGTAACTTAGCTGGGCTAATGAACAAACTGGTGACCGCTCAGTCTCAGATGAATACTCCGCGGATGGAGTCTGCCATTGTGATTTCTTCTAAACTTCGGAAGTATAAGAATAAGAAGAAAAAGACCAAGAAGCAGACTGGACCACTAGTTAAGGACCTTAAAGGAAAGGGCAAGGCCCTGATGGTTCCAAAAGGCAAGAAGAAAAAAGATGCTTGTCTCAAGTGCGGTGAGCTGGGCCACTGGGCTAGAGACTGTCCGATTTTTCATGGCACTTATGGTACAAAACTTTTAGTTTTGGAAACAAATTGTTCTGCTACTGTATTTTCTACTTCCTGGATACTGGATTTTGGTGCTAGTTCTCATATTTGTACTGTGAATCAGGATCTGGAACAAAGTAGGAAGCTTGGAGCTGGAGAAGTTATGATCACAGTCGGAAGCGGGCATAGTGTCGAGGCGACTGACAAAGGATCACTTCTTTTGGGTTTAGAATCCGGCTTTGTTTTAACTTTAGAAGATGTACTTGTTTTGCCCAAGGGGCACAAAAATATTGTATCCATTCCGGTCATGGACCGAAAAGGCTTTTCATTTTTCATTGGTGATGGTTCCTGCAAAATTTATTTCAGAAATAAACTAGTGGGTACTGCTACATTGTTAAATGGATTGTATCATCTAAATCTCAGCAACAAAGTAGTTGTGAATACTATGACTAGAAAATGTGGTAGGGATGAAACCAATCAAGTTTTGAAATGGCATCTTAGACTTGGTCATGTTGGTCAGACCAAGGTTTACAAGATGGAAAAAGATGGACTTATGGGTCCATTGGGATCGGATCCCTTTCCTACTTGTGAATCTTGCCTTAAAGGCAAAATGACTAAGTCCCCCTTCACAGGGACTTTTGAAAGAGCCGCTGATAAACTGGGATTAATCCATCCGACGTATGTGGTGCTTTAGAAGTAGCACGTGATGGATATCAATATTTCATTACGTTTACAGATGATCATACTAGGTATGGTTATGTATACTTAATGAAACATAAATCCGAGGCCTTTGAGAAATTCCAGGAATTCAAGGCCCTAGTCGAGAAACAAACTGGTAATCATATCAAAGCACTTCGGTCGGACCGAGGTGGCGAGTATATGAGTATGGAGTTTGATGAGTTCCATAAGGAACATGGAATAGTTTCACAACTAACACCTCCAGGTACTCCTCAGTTAAATGGTGTGTCAGAAAGAAGGAACCGGACCTTGTTGAACATGGTCCATTCCATGCTGGGCTATACTGACTTACCAATTTACTTGTGGGGGTATGCACTTCTAACTGCCGCTTACATCTTGAACAGATGTCCTTCCAAATCCGTTCCTAAAACTCCACATGAGATGTGGGAGGGCAAGAAACCAAGTCTTAATCATATTAGGGTTTGGGGATGTCCCGCCTATGTCAAGAAGACTAAGGTAGAAAAATTGGAAGCTAGGTCCGCGAAGTGACGTTTCATTGGATTAACATCTGGTACGATGGGTTATCTATTATACATGCCCGAAGATCGGATGATCATTGTTGCTTTACAAGAATACTTCCTGGAAGATGAGTTCATCCAATAAGGCGGAGCAGGTAGAAGTATTTCTTTGGAAGAATACAATGAAACTCCTAAGGAGACACCTGTGCAAGAAATCGAAACCGAACCTTCTGAAACACAAGTACAACCACCTCGTAGGTATAGTAGGGTGTCTCATTTACCTGAGAGGTATGGGCTTGTGCACTTGGAGGAACTAGGTCTCCATGAGGTTCCAAGTGATAGCCAAGATACTGACCCAACGACCTATGACCAAGCGATGGTGGATGTAGACTCCGCGAAATGGCGTGAAGCTATGGAAGCTGAGATACACTCGACGCATGTTAATCAGGTCTGGACTCGAGTAGACCGCCCCAAGGCTATAGTGCCTATTGGGAACAAGTAGATCTACAAGAGAAAGACTGATGGTGATGGCAAGGTTGACGCCTATAAGGCCAGGCTTGTGGCAAAGGGTTATACCCAGAAAGAAGGGATCGATTACCACGATACCTTCTCGCCCGTAGCCATAATGCTTGCTATAGATGGCTACCACGATTATGAGATATGGCAAATGGACGTAAAGACGGCTTTCCTTAATGGATTCCTCGAGGAGGAAATATATATGGAGCAGCCTAAAGGCTTTGTGTCCGAAGTCGATATTCGGAAAGTGTGCAAGCTTCAGCGTTCCATTTATGGACTGAAGCAAGCGTCGCGTAGTTGGAACCTTCGTTTTGATGAGGTGGTCAAAGAGTTTGACTTCGTGCAAAATGAAGAGGAACCTAGTGTATACAAGAGGTTTAGTGGGAGCAAGATCGCATTCTTAGTACTATATGTAGATGACATTTTACTAATAGGAAATGATGTGGGAATGCTCAGTTCTGTGAAAGCTTGGCTTTCGAGTAATTTCTCCATGAAAGACTTGGGAGAAGCAACCTATATTCTTGGTATTCGGCTCTACCGGGATAGAGCGAAGAGAACAATAGGTCTTTCTCAAGCCCTCTATATAGATAAGATCTTAAAGCAATTTAAGATGTATGATTCTAAAAGAGGGTTCCTACCGATGCGACATGGAATAAAACTCTCCTTGAAGATGTGTCCTCAAAGTGAGGAACAACGAAAGGAAATGAGTAATATACCATATGCTTCGGCCGTGGGTAGCCTTATGTATGTTATGTTGTGTACAAGACCTGACATCGCGCATGCTGTAAGCGTGGTGAGTAGGTTTCAGGCAAACCCAAGTAGGGAACATTGGACTGCCGTAAAGAACGTTCTCTAGTACTTAAGAAAGACTAGAGATATGGTTCTGATGTATGGCGGTGGAGAATTGGATGTGGTGGGATTCACTGATTCGCACTTCCAAGGATTGAAGGACGACTAGATGTCTACTTCTGGATACATATTTACTCTTAATGGAGGAGCAGTATCTTGGCGTAGCGCCAAGCAAAGCGCGACTGTTGATTACACCTGTCAGGCTGAGTATCAAGTAGCCTCGGAGGCTTCCAAGGAAGGGTTATGGATTAAGAAGTTTCTGGGAGAACTTCAAGTGATACCATGTGCTGAGATGTCTGTTCCGTTGTACTGCGACAACGACGGAGCTGTACCGCAGGCCAAGGATCCGAGGTTTCACAACAGCACCAAACATATTGAGATGAAGTATCATCTCGTAAGAGAATTTGTTCGCCAGGGATATATTGTGCTGCAAAGAGTAGACTCGGCCGACAACGTCGCTGATCTACTGACCAAGCCACTTTCTCAGACTAGCTTGGAGCGTCATCTGGAGAACATGGGTATTAGATACCATAGTGTGTGGCATTGAGTGCAAGTGGGAAATTGTTAGGAGTATGCCCTCGAATGCCACTCAGAGGATGTTGAGTGAGGGCATTGTACTTGTAATTAAGTAGTTTATTATCATAAGGCAAATGAATGATTCTTTATTTACTAGTAGTTACTGGCATTCCTAACTCTTAAATATACATATAGAAACTAGTCCGTGTATTTGAGAGCAAAACGTTCCACTCCTTATTGGATAAGGGGGTCGACACTGGAAAGGTTTATAGCTCAAATACTTAATCATTCGTAAGTCGATGAAATATGACTGGGCGTTAAGTTTATGTGAAGACTTGTATGACGTATTGTTTGACATGGAGAGTGCATGTCGAACACTAATGGTTAGTGGGAGCACACGTTATAGGTATGGTAATTGGATTAGTATAGTCGAACCGACTCACCCTCGATTCATCACACGGATTTTCACACCGGGACAGTCAATGACGGGATCGAAAGGTTGTGATAGGTATTCGTGAACCTTCGACTTGAGGATTTAGTAGGGATGTGCTTGTGACGTCAAGATTTTCATTAGAGTAGTTCGACCCTATAAACCGAGAGGTGGGGGTCAACCCCGACGTGCATCTTGACGGTCAAGTAGCAGGTCCTATTGAATACCAAGATAGAATTCTTTCTCCCGTTAGTGAGCGGGTTATATGTCCTATGCGGTTATTGGCAGATGATATCTTAAGTCTTTGGCCAAAGCATTGGAGCTAGTTGTATTGAATACATGAGAGCTCGATGATCTCGATTTGCATTTAACGCATGCATGGCGTCAAGTACAGATTGGGTTTGACTGACCGTGGCCCTATAACTTGATCGGGACTTTTGAAGGAATGGTTTATACGTTTACTGGTATTCACGACAGAATGGTTCTTGAATGATCCCAATCATTCGTTCTCAGTTGGGGTATAGTGTAGGCCGCCAGGCTGTCTAGGCGGTGCTACTACTCTTTAGTTCCTCCCATTGCTGACTGAGACGGACCTACCGATTCGCGCAATAGGATTGACGACGGAATGAATCGAACTTAATCTCTCATTATGAATATTAGATATTGGATATCTAATTCGGGACGTTGGATGTCTAAATTGATTTTATTGGATAAATTAATTTATGGCCTAATGAATTAAATAAATTACTGGGTGATTACTTTAATTCATAAACATAATTATTTCTTGGAGAAATTAATTATGTTATTATGTATTTGATATGATTAACTAATTGGATTAATTAATCGATATAAATACATCAACATGGAATAGGAGTTTATCAGTGTGGACTCACAGGAGTCCGAAACAAATCGAACTCGTCTGATTCCTTCTAGATGGCCTCCCCATCACCTACTCCCTCAATTGGTCTTGGTCTTCATTTTGTAGGTGGTAGACTTGTTACCAATCAAGGGGACAAATATCAACCCTTGGTATTATTGTCTAAAGTAGGAGATTTTGAGGGATTTGAATTAGAATAAATGTGAAGACTACTCTCACCTCTATATACCAACCATTCCATACGTGAGTGAAGAAATAGAGAGAGAGAAAAGTTTTTCTCAAGTCTTCATGATTATTCATTGTTCTTGAGATATATTCTTGGATAAAATATCAAGAGATGAAATTGAGAGATATAGATTAAGCACTTAGAGTGTTATAATCTTGAATATAAAGTTTCCATCACTTGATTCTAGCCATAACCTTAGAGGTTAATCGGGTGATTATCGTTCCGTTCGTTTCTCCGGTGCATGGCAAGTAGAGACGCGGTGCTTTCGGCGTTGGATCGTTCAAGTGCTTGGAGTGCTTCGGATCATAGAGTATTTAAGTAAAGCTTGGGGAATAGCTCAAGAGAAGGATACCATTTAATCAACGGACTTCAAGGGTAAGTTTTTTACAACTCTTTTTATTCGCTTATATATTAGTATATACGTAGCTCGATCGATCCTCGTAGGGATTCAGATCGAATTAATTTTCATTTTACCGCTTCCACTAGGCCTTCGTTTTAGGCACCGAATCCCAACAATTGACCGGGACATATGATTGAAGGGTTTATACATATACGGTACTCACTACATAATGGTTTTGGAATGATCCTATCATTCGTTCTCAGTTAGGTTACGGTGTGGGCCACGAGACTAGCTAAGTAGTGCTAACACTTATTGGATCCTCCTAATGCTAACTGAGATGAACCTACAGAGTCGCAGCACATGAATTGTTGATGGATTATATTTAGCTTATTCTCTCTTGGTTAATATTGGAAATTGGATGTCTAATTTAATTTATTGGATAAATTAAATTGGTCTCGTGAATTAAATAAATTACTATGTAATTTATATAAGCAAATTATATGAGCTTCTAGCCGTATACTTGGAGTATAAGTTGATAGAAATATTTTCGATCATCTTCCGACGCATGACACGTCGAGGCATGGTGCTTTCGGTGCTCGGGAATTTCCAAAAGCTCGTTCGATTGGATGTGTTCGTGCTCGTAATCAAGAACATATTGTCAAAGGTCTACGAGGGTATGATCTCTTAATTTTCTATTTGCCAATTTATATTCGTCTACACGATGCTTGATCAATCTATTTTTGGAGTTTGGTTTTATCCGGTTTGACCAGTTTATTTTCCGCTGCGTATCTCGTTTTTAATCACCGAATCCCAACAGTTACATAAGTTTATTTTAACTTCTTGCATACGTTTTGTTTGCCATGTTGCATACGTTAAGTTTCATGTTTAGGCGTTGTCATAGTTCCTTCGTTTCTGCTTCTTTCGGTTCGTACTTCAGTAGCATGTAATATGTTCGTCAAATATGTCCATTGGAATAATCATTCTGACACCTTTTGCTTTTCTGCTTTTGCTTTCTTTTTCTTTATTCTATTTTCTTTTTAACTTTCTCTTTTCTGTTACTTTTTCTTTCTTCCTTTTCTTTCTCTTTCGCCTTCTGTCCGACTTCTTCATCTTCGACTGATGTTATCTTAATTGTTGTTTTAATATGTCAACAAAATATATCATCAAAATATTTCAGATATATGTATGGAATAAAATATTCCAACAGAAAACCCAACATCAAGGATCTCTACGAGTTAAACTCGATGCCGTAGCTGAAACTTGTAACTCGAACGATTCAGAAACTATCTCAAAATAGTGGATCGGGTGCCCCTCAAGACCATAACTGTAAAAAGTCACTCGTGGTGCCTTACAATTCACATGTTCATTGCCCAGAACCTTAAATTTGAAACATCTTGGCACCTTACCGAATGTTAGCAATGCCGAACTAGAATCTTAGATCCGCCCACTAATTTAGAAGGTCTCATATACGAACTGTACGAGGGTTGAGGTTTAGAAACCCCAGTTCCCTTACTCCCTGATGAGTTACCATAAACCCACTGCTTCTTTGACACAAATACTTATTCCATCGACAGCAGAGTGATCTTTTATGCCAAAGCTCGATTTTGATAAACTCGCAATTTAGCACAATGGAAACAATTCGTATACGAAACCATGCTTTCATCCGCATATCAAAATGACGGATATTATCTTCCCCATCTCTCACTTTCTTCTAACATGATTAAGTTTCCCACTATAATCAATAATACCCTCAGACACAGAAAAACTCCTGAACTCGCAACTCTCTGACCGGCCCTGGACAGAACTCGGACTCCATTAGCTATTTGAACTCATCCCAAAGGATGACAAAATCCTTAGGATTAGGAGAAGGTACTGTGCAGCAGGCACTCTCCGATCCTCGGGGTGGTCAACAGCCTCAAAAATCCTCCCCAAATGAAACAACCAAATGTCCCATCCTAACGCATCAGCCGAACTAGAGAAACGAGGAGGACGCATAGTAAGCACTTCTTGAAGCAACCTACTAGGTCCTCTATCCATGACTGTGGGATTATTTCAATGTCCACCCCGATTCCTCCATGCCAATCAAGCTGCCACCTACTGAAGAATGAGGCGACCCAATTATCAACATTACCTCCAACTGCTTGCCTTTGATTGCGCGACTGGTCCTCACAACCACCAGTACTGGGCTGATCAGTGCTCGACATTTATCGAGTCACCCTCCCACGATCACGGCTACAACCACAAACATGACCTCTGTTAGATTGGTACCGCCACTAGAAGGGGGGTTGAATAGTGCGGATAAGAGTTTTGAACTCTTTTTGCGCAGAAGGTAAAATATCGGAGTAAGTAAAAAGCGGAAAAGAAGGGACACAAGAAATTGTTCGAGAGGTTCGGCTATTAACGAAGCCTACATCCCCTACCTAGTTTTATCGACTAGGACTTCTCTTAGAAACTTAGAGTGCACTTTCTAGTTTAGTGCCAACTCTTACAATTTCTTGATTTCCGGACTCAAGAACAACCTTACTAAAACTCTCTTGTTTTTCCGGGTACAAGACAACCTTATAGTAAAACAATTGCGAGTAGGAACTCGACTTTACAAAGAATGTCACTCTTAGATACAAGAATATATGTAGGAAGTGATGGAACAATTCTCCTTGTATCGGAATGTAGAGTATGTATATCTCTCGTAAAATATGCTTGAAATAGCTTGGTAATACTTGTGAGCTCAGATCATTTGTTGTATCTTCCAAATCCATGAAATGTGCTATTTATAGCCTTCATGAGCTGAATTTTCCGTTGGAATAGTTGCACAGTTTACGTACGTTATGAAGCCTTGTTTACGTACGTTATCTCTTCTACGTACGTTATATAGCTTGAGTAGCGGCCGTAACGAACAGTGAGAAATAGTCCAGTGACATCCGATAAAATCCATTACGTACGTTACGTAAGTAGGCCTTACGTACGTTAACTTCCAGTCAAAGATCCGTTGGATGTGAAGACTTGTTGCAACGGCTAATGACTTTTTGCAACGAGCAGAATGTTCAAACGTTATGTACGTTATACTGAGTGTCTTACGTACGATACCTGTATAAAATTACGTGCAGAAATTATGAGTGTTACGTACGTTATAGAAGGGTTGTTTACGTACGTTAAATGAAGGAAAAATATGTTAAGTAAATTTTGGATAAATATCTCATCATCAAAATGTATAAAATGAATTATTAAAAATATTCTTCCAACAATCTCCCCCTTTTTGATGATGACAAAATTTATGTATGGGAGTTTTTGAAAAATATGAGTTTTGGAAGATCGGAAAATTTTTAAGAAACTCTCCCCCTGAGTAAGACTCCCCCTGAATCGAACAAGGGTTATTTCAAAAAAGAGATATATTTTTCTCCCCCTTTTTGTCATTATCAAAAAGTCGAGAGATCCTGTAAGAGCAAGCGAAACACAAAATAGTCAACGAATTTCAAAACAACGAATATTAACGAATAACCACGAGTAGTAATACATAGGAATAGAAATAGTCAAAAGAACGTACACATTCATTTAAAATAAAGAGTTTGATAGTTTATGACAGCAAAAATGCATGGAATTTTCGGTCTAACAACAAAACGGAAACATCATCATATGAAAGAGAACACGGCTAATCAAGGTCGGCTTCCGGAGGTGTCGGAGGGATCCCAAAATGAGTGCAAATGCTCTTGACCATAAGTTTTATCTCGCTCATTTCTTTCTCTAATTTATCCATTTAAGCGACCATCTTGGATGAGGAGCTTTCTTGTCTCGGGCGAGAAGGACCGAGCTGAGACGAAGGACGAGGCCAAGTATGTGCAATCCCCCGAGACGTGATCCTTGTAACACCCCCAATCCGCTCAGGGATATTACACGCCGTAGAACCTTTCCTCAAGGATCTACTAGGATGGTAACGACATTTAACATCTCGACAATGCCTTCGAGGCTACAATGACTCAGTAGACCGATTTGGTCTTTCCACAAATACATACAACTCAAATACAACTCATGCCCACGCAGGGGACAAAATACAACTACACTGCATAACGGAACAATACAAAGAATGAAAATAAAGTATAATCGAACCAACACACGATGTACGGTTCCTCATGTGATTAGTATCGATCATCTTTCATCATCCTTCGTGCCGACCCCGTGTTATGCTCCAAAACCTGAATGCAAAACAGACATCCACCCCGAATACTCGGGGTTAGCAAACTCCACCGTTTTGCTAGTGCAAATACAAAGTGCAAATACGAGCCATACAATTCACATTCCACGAATAACAATAACCGAGGATCCTCAAAGATCCAAACGAAACGAAAAGTACTTCCCGAGGCAAGGGTTTGAGAAAACATTTCAAAACGAAATATCATAAATCAATGGGAATAATTTATAAAACGGTTTAGAATGCCATCGAGAGTTTTAATAGAAAACAATTTAGGATTATCAAATCCTACTTTTCAAAAATCCAAAAGACAAAGGGGTCACCGCCCCAAAAGTTTACTTTCTGGAAAATGACATTAACCAAATCGTTGGGATTTTAGCCCCAAATCCGTAAAACGACTTTTACAAAACCCTTGGGATTTTAGCCCCAAATCTCACCAACTCACAGTACACAAGAACGACCACAAGGTTCGTCTCCCAACATCAAAATCCACAAATAAAGGATTTAAAACATAAACCACAAAATACTCTAGAGCCATCCTAGCCAAGTAGGCCAAACGAACAACTTACCTCTTACACATTTAGTCAATGCATGCAAATGAAAACCGTTCAAAAGCACTCATTTCCGGAAATGCCAATATCGAATCACATTTGATAAAAATGCACCACAATTAACCGCGGACCCACAGCTTCGTGGATCCCTGCCGAGACCCTGTCGGATCTAACCCACAGTGGTTAAAAGCAAGCTCGCGGTCCCACAGCTTCGTGGAACCCTACCGAGACCCCGTCGAGTCTAATCCTACCGAACCCTACTAGAGATGGCCATTAACTCGACACCATTACCAAACTCTTCAAAACACCATAACAAGATTAAATACGGAACACACAATTCCATAACTTAAACAATAGGAGTATCATCATAAAATCCTTCAACGTTCAAAATAACCAAATCATAATCAATTCTCAAAACACCGTTCACAAATCACACTCGTTTTGAAAGAAAGCCTTTAACGAGGCCAAACCGAAATCCTTTGAAACTTCATTTCAAATAACCAAACAAACACATCAAGACGACAACCGATCATCATATCCATAAAACGAGAAAAGTATGGGCAAGGTACTTGCCTCGAATAAGAACAACGCGGAGAATCGACCGAAGTAGGTTGGCCCGAACCGACTACGTACCCGCCGACTCCACCGAACGCCAACTCACGTTCATAAACTACGAAGGACAAATAATAACAATGAAATGAATTCCATAACACGACTCAAAGCCGTTGAATTCAAAGAACGAATGACGAAAGTTCACGGATTTCCCCCAAAATGGCCAAGAACACGATTCGTTCCGTCAAAACCCGAAAACGGAATTCCAAGTTGAAATATGGATATACAATCCATAGAATATGTTTAACAACATCATTTAACCATAATTGATCCATCGAAAACGGATGAAAAACGAGATCGAGAACAAATCCCCAAAAAGTCAACTCGAAGGAATTCAAGAATTATACTTCGATTCGATGAAGAACAATGGATTAAATGATGTTAAACACAAGAATACTATCAAGATTAATCATACCCATCATGAATTAATCAACAACACGGAACGAATCCGACGAAAAATGGAAAAATCCCCAAATTCACGAAATTAGGGTTCTAAGGAAGATTACCTTGATTCGCTGGATCAAAGGTTGATAACGGACGATTGATTGATGTTATGGACTCCAGAACTTCATGGTTTTGTTGTTAAACAACATAGCTTCGTCGCCCATGAATCGCCACTCGCGGATGGAGAAGGAAGGAAATGAAAAACGAAGTGAAATGTGACTGCTCAGCCATATTTATACTGGGCCAGCCTAGCGTGCGCTAGCCTTCCCGGACTAGCGTGCGCTATCGGCCGGTATCGGCCGAGTACCCTAGGCCAGGGCCCACACGACCCGGCATCACCGACCAGCCCTGCCGACCGAACCTGCCGACCCATCTCCCGCTAGCGTGCGCTACGGCCGGATGCCTGCGCTAGCCGACTGGCCCAAAGAGCCACCGGATCGAATCGCCTGGCCAGTAACGACGCTAGCCGGCCGACGGCTGCGCTACGCTGCCGACTAGCGCACGCTTACGCCGGCGTAGCGTGCACTACTCGCCGATCCCGACCGAGTCCGTAACCTCGAAACCCCATCGCCCGTGCCCGATAACAGACGCAGTTACTGCCACCGGCGCTACACTGCCGGTTAGCGCAGCCTTTTCCGGCCAGAAGCGTGCGCTACGCCGGTTCTGCCGCACCCGTCCGGCCGGTGCCCGCAATCGTCCGGCCAGCCCCGCCACCGTCCGGCCAGTCCCGCCACCGCTGTGGCTCGACGACCCGATTTCCGAAACGTGCGGAACGAACACGACGAAAAGTTCGCGGACAACATAAACGACTCGAAATGAAAGCGTAATACCATAATTAGTCATACGCGACCAAGAAACGGGTCGAGACAACAATTACAGATACGGATACCCGTAACTTTCAAGAAATTACAAAATGGCCCAAAACGCCCGAAAATCACGATACGTGATCGAATAACCAAACCGAAGTTTACAACACGTCCAACAAAGTTAAACGGACTTGCGGGAAACTCGAAACAGCAGTTTCGGACGAGATTCGCAAGAATCGAACTCAAGTGCGGAAAAGTCGCGAAAAAGCACGGAACTCAACAAAACGACACCGAAACGAACTCGGATGTCAAAAAGTGTAGAATTAATCATTCTCAGAATGACGAAACGGACATGAGCGAGTCGTCAAAACAGACTTCCGCCGAAAAAAGAAATTACCGGAAATCGAAAATTGCGGATATTACATTCTACCCTCCTTAGAAGAAGTTTCGTCCCGAAACTTAAAACAAGTAGGGGGAAGAAATATTCCGCCAGGAAAACTCAACGAGATACACAAGAATGCGTAACTAACGCCCAACGGCGAGATGTTACAAACAACGCAAAGGAATATACGGCGTGAAAACACGCTCCACGGCGACCAACACAACGTCGCTGTTAGGGATATAATAAAACCAACAAGTGACAAGCGTCATCAAATGGATAATACAATCAAGTCAATTATCCAAACAATCGCAAAACACAACGAACGAAAATCAATACGATTGACCAACCTAACGGTACATAGATCAAAACGCGAGCCAAACGCTGAACAAATACGGAATCCCACCGCCTAAGGGATGGAAGATTGAAAACGAAACTAATTTCCCGAACTGAAGGGAATTACGAAGGAGTCTGAATGCTCAATAATCACGAAACGAGAACAAAAACCGAACAAACAAATGATCGAGACAACAAAAATCGAACAATCATGTCCGAAACACGAAGGATAATAAAATTCAAACAACAACTCCAAGGTTCACATCTCGACTCGAGACAATACATGATCCGGTGAAAACAACAGGATGTGCATTCACATAAGATCCACAGGAAAGGGAATAGCAATTGAAAAGTCACAACGACGAACGAGTTATTCCGAAATGATACCACACTCGTTCGATAAACAAAAACAAGGGGCGGACAATCTCAGAAATGTCAACAAACATAAATGAGTCGACAGAGTCGAAAACATAAGAGTTCCAAATCCGATCCACTTCGAATAAAAGAACTAGTAGAACCAGATGATGTCACTCCCAAACAAGGTTCACAAGAATCGAACTGAATCCGAAAAAGTAACATCGGTAACCAGATCGACCCACAACAAGATCACAGCTCGTCCGGACGATGAAATCGAAATACAGAACAAGTTCATAAAGTGCCAACGAACATGAGAGAATCGATAGACTAGAGAAAGAGAAAATACAGAAGTCAAAATAGTACGGGCATTACCTCCGACCTCGTCCACGAAATTCACAAAAAAACGGGAGCAAGGTAACAAGACATTAAACAATCGACGCATAACGGAACCATCACCGATGCACACGGTCATACCAAACCAAGCTCTAACAGCCCGCACATGTGCGACAACACAGAGATTGCCATGAGGCGACAACATTCAATACCAACACTCCGCCTCTCACAGGGGCTAGCACAACCAATGTGTGGAAAGCGTCTCAACGCTCACACCGCCAATTCGATCATACTCGGGAGAAAGTATCAAAATGACAACGCGAACATCACACATACATACCCAGTCCTCAAACGGGAATGGATAGGTTTTAAAAACGAAAACCTCATTTTGAAAATAATTTGAAGAATACTGGTTGATCTTGAGTATCACCTTTCAAATAGTACAAACGTGAAACGTCGTTATCGAGACTTTGGGAAAACCATTTCGCATTTGATAAAAATGAGGACACTTTCTCTTAGTGAAAACTTTCAGAATATTCGACCCTCGGGTCTAAATAAAAGTGTTGAAAATATCTCAAAACATTTTGGTCCTCGAGGTAGAAAAATTTTGAAATATATTGTGGCATCTAGGATGTACCACAAGAAAATAACTCATTTGAAAAGTATGTCTCGAAATTTGTCTTTCTAAGATACTCAAGGTTTTAAAAAATTCAATAGGCCAGAATGCCCAAAACTCACACATATCGATGTTCACTAAAACAACTCCTAGCACACGCACCAAAACGTTTAAAATGAAGACAATATATGTCTTTAAACGGAAATAAACGATAAAATACCACATTCAGAACAAAACCACTGATAAAATACTCTCCCGCACTGACTAGTGAACAAGTCGAACGCGTATAAGCACAAAGCTTCCACAACAAAACTTGTAAAACGTGCAAATCGATTCGAAAATCATCAGCAACGGATAAAAACAACAATAAAAAGACATCACAAGCGACGACACTCCTCGTATGAATCAAATACGAGAGTCGACTAAATACATATCGTGAAATCAAAATCCACATAAGGATTCCACCACTTAACAAATAATCATAAAAAAATAGCTCGTGTCACACGAGGCACAACACAAAGAAGGGAGACTTACTTCCACAGGCCGAACGAAGATGATGATCGCCCCACGATACTAATCACGACCAACAAACTCAAACGACGCGTCGCGACACGACTCGGTCAGATAAAATCCGACGAAACAAGACTCAAACAACACGACTTGACCCGACAGCCTAGGTTTCCTCAACCTAAGCTCCGATACCATTTATGTAACACCCCCAATCCGCTCAGGGATATTACACGCCGTAGAACCTTTCCTCAAGGATCTACCAGGCTGGTAACGACATTTAACATCTCGACAATGCCTTCGAGGCTACAATGACTCAGTAGACCGATTTGGTCTTTCCACAAATACATACAACTCAAATTGAACTCATGCCCACGCAGGGGACAAAATACAACTACACCCGTACAATGGGAACAATACAGCAGCGGAAAATAAAGTACAACTGAACCAACACACGATGTACGGTTCCTCATGTGATTAGTATCGATCATCTTTCATCATCCTTCGTGCCGACCCTGTGTTATGCTCCAAAACCTGAATGCAAAAACAGACATCCACCCCGCGAATACTCGGGGTTAGCAAACTCCACCGTTTTGCTAGTGCAAATACAAAGTGCAAATACGAGCCATACAATTCACATTCCACGAATAACAATAACCGAGGATCCTCAAAGATCCAAACGAAACGAAAAGTACTTCCCGAGGCAAGGGTTTGAGAAAACATTTCAAAAACGAAATATCATAAATCAATGGGAATAATTTATAAAACGGTTTAGAATGCCATCGAGAGTTTTAATAGAAAACAATTTAGGATTATCAAATCCTACTTTTCAAAAATCCAAAAGACAAAGGGGTCACCGCCCAAAAGTTTACTTTACGGAAAATGACATTAACCAAATCGTTGGGATTTTAGCCCCAAATCCAGAAACGACTTTTACAAAACCCTTGGGATTTTAGCCCCAAATCTCACCAACTCACAGTACACAAGAACGACCACAAGGTTCGTCTCCCAACATCAAAATCCACAAATAAAGGATTTAAAACATAAACCACAAAATACTCTAGAGCCATCCTAGCCAAGTAGGCCAAACGAACAACTTACCTCTTACACATTTAGTCAATGCATGCAAATGAAAACTGTTCGAAAGCACTCATTTCCGGAAACGCCAATATCGAATCACATTTGATAAAAATGCACCACAATTAACCGCGGACCCACAGCTTCGTGGATCCCTGCCGAGACCCCGTCGGATCTAACCCACAGTGGTTAAAAGCAAGCTCGCGGTCCCACAGCTTCGTGGAACCCTACCGAGACCCCGTCGAGTCTAACCCGTAGTGAGCATACACACACACACACGTTACTCATGCAATACTAACATGCTAAGAATGTAAGTTCATTAAGAATACTCACTAGAGATGGCCATTAACTCGACACCATTACCAAACTCTTCAAAACACCATAACAAGATTAAATACGGAACACACAATTCCATAACTTAAACAATAGGAGTATCATCATAAAATCCTTCAACGTTCAAAATAACCAAATCATAATCAATTCTCAAAACACCGTTCACAAATCACACTCGTTTTGAAAGAAAGCCTTTAACGAGGCCAAACCGAAATCCTTTGAAACTTCATTTCAAATAACCAAACAAACACATCAAGACGACCACCGATCATCATATCCATAAAACGAGAAAAGTATGGGCAAGGTACTTGCCTCGAATAAGAACAACGTGGAGAATCGACCGAAGTAGGTTGGCCCGAACCGACTACGTACCCGCCGACTCCACCGAACGCCAACTCACGTTCATAAACTACGAAGGAAAAATAATAACAATGAAATGAATTCCATAACACGACTCAAAGCCGTTGAATTCAAAGAACGAATGACGAAAGTTCACGGATTTCCCCCAAAATGGCCAAGAACACGATTCGTTCCGTCAAAACCCGAAAACGGAATTCCAAGTTGAAATATGGATATACAATCCATAGAATATGTTTAACAACATCATTTAACCATAATTGATCCATCGAAAACGGATGAAAAACGAGATCGAGAACAAATCCCTAAAAAGTCAACTCGAAGGAATTCAAGAATTATACTTCGATTCGACGAAGAACAATGGATTAAATGATGTTAAACACAAGAATACTATCAAGATTAATCATACCCATCATGCATTAATCAACAACACGGAACGAATCGGACGAAAATGGAAAAATCCCCAAATTCACGAAATTAGGGTTCTAAGGAAGATTACCTTGATTCGCTGGATCAAAGGTTGATAACGGACGATTGATTGATGTTATGGACTCCAGAACTTCATGGTTTTGTTGTTAAACAACATGGCTTCGTCGCCCATGAATCGCCACTCGCGGATGGAGAAGGAAGGAAATGAAAAACGAAGTGAAATGTGATCGGCCATATTTATCTTGGGCGGCCCTAGCGTCGCTAGCCTTCCCGGACTAGCGTGCGCTATCGGCAGATATCGGCCGAGTACCCTCGGCCGGGGCCCACACGACCGGCATCACCGACCAGCCCCTGTCGACCGAACTGCCGACCCATCTCCGCTAGCGTGCGCTACGGCCGGATACTGCGCGCGCTAGCGGCACATCGATAGCCCTTTGGTGGCCTTGACCGGCCAGTAACGTCGCTAGGCGGCGGCGGCGTGCGCTTCGCTGCCGACTAGCGCGCGCTCGCTCAGCGTAGCGTGCGCTACCTTCCGATCTGGCCGAGTCGAGAACCTCGAAACCCCCCGCTGCCCGGGCCGATGGCGTCTAAGGCCACCGGCGGCGTCGCTACACTGCCGGTTAGCGCGCAGCCTTCCCGGCCGTAGCGTGCGCTCGCCGGTTCTCGCCACCGTCCGGCCGGTGCCTGCATCGTCCGGCCCGATCCGCCGTCCGGCCATCCCGCCACCGCCAGCTCGGCGACCCGATTTCAAAGCGTCACGGGCGAACACGACGAAAAGTTCGCGGACAACATAAACGACTCGAAATGAAAGCGTAATACCATAATTAGTCATACGCGACCAAGAAACGGGTCGAGACAACAATTACAGATACGGGTACCCGTAACTTTCAAGAAATTACAAAATGGCCCAAAACGCCCGGAAATCACGATACGTGATCGAATAACCAAACCGAAGTTCACAACACGTCCAACAAAGTTAAACGGACTTGCGGGAAACTCGAAACAGCAGTTTCGGACGAGATTCGCAAGAATCGAACTCAAGTGCGGAAAAGTCGCGAAAAAGCATGGAACTCAACAAAACGACACCGAAACGAACTCGGATGTCAAAAAGTGTAGAATTAATCATTCTCAGAATGACGAAACGGACATGAGCGAGTCGTCAAAACAGACTTCCGCCGAAAAAAGAAATTACCGGAAATTGAAAATTGCGGATATTACAATCCTCTCCTTCGGTCTCGGAAGGACACCACCATCAACTAGGCGATCGTCATCCCTGATGTACGCGAAGTAAATCCACCCACGGTTTCTCGTACGGAGATACCTTATTGTTGGGATGGTCCCTTCGGTAATGAGGCTCCCCCTTGAGATGGGGACCCCGTGAAGCCCTGTGAGACCGACTCCGGCGTTCTCAAATTTTTTAGTCAAAATTGATCCAAACGGCATTCCAGACTTCCTTAGTTGATCGACCTTGGCATAGCTCTTTTTGAAGGAGATTAATCCTTTTCCCACAAACCACTTGAGTACGATTGAAGCAAAATTTACCTGATGATCCTTCCAGACATGATAAATGATTTCCATGTCCATGTTTCCAAGACGATGCTGAGCATTCACTTTAGGCATGAGACAACGAGTGATAGCATCGTGAAGCAAACGAATATTTATCCCGAAATCATTATTTTCAAAACGTCCCGAATGAACATCAATTACGGCTTTGTTCGTCAAAAAATCATGAACTTTAGACTCATGAACACCATAATTGTCATCGTCTTCAAAACTATCAATCACTTCATCAGGAGCGGCAAATTCTCCTTTACAACAAAATCCCTCATTAGGGAGGCCAAAAAGATCGGGTAATTTAGAAGCATTGAATAAAATTGGTTTACCACGGCCTGGGGAGTTAACTACGGCTGTCAGAATCATAAGTGACGAAAAATTTTGCGTAGAATTCTTTTACGCAATCCACAAAAATAAGTCGAGCAAGACTTAAAAAACGGTTGATACCGAGCATGTCAAAGAATTCTTCTATCCCAATAGCAATAGAATTCAGAGATTCAAAGTCAAAGTGATGACTTGGAGTTACCTCTTTGTCGATAAGCACTTATTTGAAGATTTTTTTAGCTTGGGCATACCTGAAACTCGGTTCTCCAGGGGTTGAAGAAGAAGATTGAGATGTCTCTCCTCTGCATTTTTTGTTCGTCCTAGTAGCCATCTGTAGGAATCGGCCGGAAATATTGAGATAGCGGACGGATTTTTGGAGTTTGAGGTAGGGTTCGTCGAGTGATGAAAAGGGATTAGGGAAAGAATGAAGAGGAATTGTCGATCTGGGTATTTAAGTAACAGGGTAAAAATGAATTACGTACATTATACGACTTCAGTAACGTACGTAGCTAAAAATCCAGAACTCCTTGTATTAAAACCTGAAGACCTTTACGTACGTAGCTCAGACACCTGTTACGTACGTAATGTCCTATTACGTACGTAATATCCTTATCTTAACGTCCGTAAACGTGACCAAATGAGCAGTGATTTTCTTTCAATGATGCCCCATTTTTACTGACCATCTAATGTAAATATGAATATGCAAACCTTAAAAATGATTAATGTAACACCCCGAGATATTCGGAATAGTTACAGCGCCGTAAACCCTTTAAGTAAGGATTTACAAGGCTAATTAAAAGAAAGTAAATGTAATTCAACAATGCCACTGGATTTTGAAATACAGAACCGGTTCAACTTATCCATTGAGTTAATTTATACAACCATATCGAAAATGACATTATTAAAATACACGTACTCGAGTACTAAAGTGAACCAAGAAGACAAATCACAAAACAATAAACATCAACCACATCACTGAGCCATTTCATCGTCATGTCGGTACTGTGGTTGCCTCCCCGCTCCTCGGCTACCTGAACATCAAAACAATATCCACCCCCGAAGGGATTAGCAAACAATGCTAGTACAAGTATCATAATACATAAATCATCAGTGCATCATAAAACATGCAAAACGGAATTCCGTCATTGGAATCCAACGATGTGAATCCTCACGATTCCATCAACACAATACAGGGTAATCCAACGATCCAGCGCCTTCGGTATAGATCCCCATGATGATCCCGGCGGACCAACGCATGGTGGAAAACCCGTCCAACGATCCAGCGCCCTCAGCATAGATCCCCATGATGATCCCGTCGGACCAACGCATGGTGGACATTCGATCCAGCGCCCTCAGCATAGATCCTCATGATCCCCTCGGATCATTTATAACACAACCAATACCATTATGCATACACATATGGAAATCAACACGTTCATCAACGTAAATATCATGACAATTCAATGAATATAATCTCACGTTCAACAACACGACTAAATCGTACACACGATCAACAATACAATATCAATAAGCTTAAAGTACGATACTTGCCTCAAAGATGGCAAGAACAAAACACTCCAACGAATCTCAACACACTCAAAGGCCGTCTCCTTCGATCAACGTAGCAAGCTCGAACCTTAATAAAAAAAATATAGAATTTAACTTATGTCGTATGAATGTCTAACAACCCGGTCTACGGCCGAAAGCTCTAAAAATGCAACCTGTCTGAACTACTTAGCGTACGCTACGCACTCTACGTAACGTGCGCTAAGCCTGCCCGTTAGCGTACGTAAACGACGAAGTCTAGCGTACGCTAACTTATGTACCGATAGTCCTCTCTGACCATCCGACTGACTCGCCTGATGACATAACGTACGTTACGTACCAAACGTAGCGTACGTTATTCATTCCCGATAGCGCACGTTAATATATACATCTTAGTGTGCGCTACCTGTGCATGGCAGTTTACTATTGGGCAGAAAACTGATCTAATGGTGATGAAACTCATGAAATCTTCAGTGATAAAACATGTCATCTCCGAGCATACCATGTTCCTACGGTTTGTGAAAGATCTTTTACGGATTAAACGACTTCAAGGTACAAGGATACGTATAACCATCACAACATCTTAATTCATCTTGATCTTCAAGAAAATATCCTAAGTTCAATCCATTCCAAATTCTAAAACGTATGATCCCATTATGTAAAGACCTAAGAACTTGCTAATCTCCATGAACTGGCCAATATCAGTTAGAAGATACATGAATATGCTTAGGAGTCCAAACACTAAAAAGGTTCAACGATTTATACGATGAAGAAGTACCGAAACATCGAAAATATCCTTCTAACACATGATGTTCGACTACTTATGAATTTAACTGACTAGATAATCCCAAATCATGATCAAAACATCCTTCAGAATACTACTAATATTGGTGAAGAATCACCTACCTCAAAGTAGCGAAGAACACGAAGGAACTTGAAGAAATCCAACACCGAGAGGTTGAACACCAACCTCCAATGATCTACAATCTTCAACTCGGACTAGGATTATGATATGAAGGGTTTAGGATGGAGAGAGTGACTCTCTATATCTCAGAATTCGGGTTTGGAAAGTGATGAAAGCTGAAAAAATGAAAAAGGGTGCTGTCCTATACATAGAAAATGGTTATTAGCGCTCGCTAGTCCATATTCCTAGCGTGCGCTAACGGCTATATGAAACTTACTGACTTCACTGTACTCAGCATTTAGCGTGCGCTATCCTCATATCATTAGCGTGCGCTACCGCGTTGACTTGGCTTTTCCCGAAATCCATCCAGGTTCATCCCGACATAATCCGACCAAGATCCGCGGCCTGATCTCACCTACCAACATGTCTCAATCATGCTGACTACGTATAGCGCGCGCTAAGGTTCATATATAGCATGCGCTACTAAACCCAAATTAGCGTACGCTACGCCTAGTCGATAGCGTGCGCTACAAGTGCAAAATCACAATATTGAACGCAATCATGCAATCATGCGCTCAACAACACCGGATCATGAAATACGGAAAATAATACTCAGATCAAAATACAACAAATACAATATCACAAGGTTCAAATACACATCAGAAATCTCGGGTATTACAATCAACATGTCCCATTCCTAAGTTTATGCGTATAAAATTGAAAGCTTCTTCGGGTAATGGTTTTGTAAAAATATCCGCCAATTGTTCATTAGTACCAACAAATTGGAGACGTACATTCCCGTTTTGGACATGGTCACGAATAAAATAGTGACGAATTTCTATATGTTTTGTCCTGCTATGCAAAATGGGATTTTTGCTCAAATTAATGGCACTTGTATTGTCACAAAAAATAGGAGTATTTTTAAGCTCGATGCCATAATCGAGTAATTGATTTTTGATCCATAGGACTTGTTCCCATGCACTTCCCGCGGCCACATATTCAGCTTCAGCTGTGGAAGTAGCGACACTAGTCTGTTTCTTACTCCCCCATGAAATTAAACATGAAATCATAAAATGACAAGTTCCGGTGGTGCTCTTTCTATCAATTTTACATCCACCGAAATCGACATCACTATATGCAAAAATTTGAAAATCAATGCTAGAAGGATACCACAGACCTAATCCAGCAGTATATTTTAAATAATGAAAAATCCTTTTGCATGCAATGAAATGGGACTCTTTGGGATTCGCTTGAAAACGAGCACATAGACAAGTAGCAAACATTATATCGGGTCTACATGCAGTTAAATAAAGTAAAGAGCCGATCATACCTCGATACTATTTTTGGTCAACAGACTTACCTTTTTCATCTTTGTCGAGCTTAAGAGTGGAAGACATAGGAGTAGATATTTCTTTGCAATCTTCCATCTTAAATTTCTTTACGAGCTCATTGACGTACTTGGATTGGTGAATCAATATGCCGTCATTGAGTTGCCTAATTTGGAGTCCGAGAAAGTTTTTCAACTCTCCCATCATGCTCATTTCGAACTCTCCCTTCATAAGATTTGAAAATTCTTGGGACAGGGATTCGTTAGTTGCACCAAAAACAATGTCGTCCACATAAATTTGACAAATAAGCATATCATCACCTAAGTTCTTAATAAATAGGGTATTATAAATATTACCTCTTTTATACCCATTTGAGTAAGAAAAGTGCTTAAACGATCATACCATTCTCTAGAGCTTGTTTTAATCCATAGAGAGCTTTATGGAGCTTGTACACACGATATGAATGATCATAATCTTCAAAACCTGACAGTTGCTTGAAATACGCCTCCTCCTGGATGATTCCATTTAGGAACTCACTTTTTATATCCATTTGATGGAGTTTGATTTTCTTGTATGCGGCAAAGGCACAGAGAAGACGAATTGCCTCAAGACGAGCAACAGGAGCAAATGTTTCTTCATAATCCAAGCCTTCTTCTTGATTATAACCTTGGGCGACCAGCCTCGATTTATTTTTAATTGGGAGACCATCATCATCGATTTTAATTTTATAAACCCATTAGGTACCAATGATTGATTTGTCCACCGGTGCCAGAACCAATTCCTAAACATTATTTATTTCGAATTGGTTTAGCTCTTCTTGCATTGCAATAGCCCAATTCTCGTCATTTATGGCTTCATCGATATTCTTTGGTTCTGTAAGAGAAATAAACGCAATATTGTTAATACAATCATTTATATTTCTCCTAGTTCGTACACCTTCATGGATTTTTCCGAGAATTTGTCCCATTGGATGGTCTTTCACATTTGCCCAATCTTTAGGAAGGTTGTAAGTATTCTCCTCCTGCTTGCCCGAGCTTAAGTCGAGGTTCTCCAACTCTTTTGATACTTCTGACACTTCTTTAGCCGGAACCATACCTGCATCATCATCAAAAACAACATTTCTCGGAGGTAAAACTATATCATCGAATTTTACATGAATTGACTCTTCTACCGAGCCTCTTCTACAATTAAATACACAATACGCTTTACTGTTAGTTGAATAACCAAGAAATATTCCAATATATGATTTTGAATCAAATTTACCAGAATTATCCTTACCATTATTATGAATAAATACTTTACAACCAAATGGATGGAAATAAGATAAATTGGGCTTTTTACCTTTAAATATCTCATATGGAGTCATCATTTTGTTCCTCCGGATATGGACTCGATTAATAACATAACAGGCGGTGTTAATGGCTTCGGCCCAGAAATATTTAGGAAGACCATATTCATTGAGCATTGTCCGGCTCATTTCTTCTGGAGAGCGATTCTTCCTCTCGACAACTCTATTTTGTTGAGGTGTCCGAGGTGCCGAAAAATTGTGCCCAATACCATAATTATCGCACCAATCTTCAAAAAATATTAGAATCAAATTCTCCACCATGACCGGTTCAGATGGCGATAATTGGTAACTCTTTTTCCTTCTGGGTAACCTTACACCACTTAACAAACTCGTTAAATACATCATCTTTATTTGCCAAGAATTTTACCCAAGTAAATCTCGAAAAATCATCGACAAGAACTAAAGTATAAAGTTTACCTGTTAAACTAGTATGTCAAGACGGACCAATCAAATCCATATGAACTAATTTCCTTTTTTGGTTTAAACGAGCCTCTAGCATGTTTATCTTTAATATAGGCCTCACAAATGTGGTCTTTTCTGAAATTTAATTTTGGTAGACCACTGACAATATCGTTTTTGGCCAATTTTGAAAGAAGTGGTAAAGAGGCATGTCCAAATTTTCGGTACCAAATAACGGCATTTTCATCATATGAAAGTAAACATTTTTCATTGAAAGAAGATTCATCTTGGAGATCAACAATATAAATATTTCCATAACGTAATCTAATAAAAACGATTTGGTTTTTTCTCATTGCAGTGCAATGCGTACTTTTAAAATTAATTTAAGACCGGTGTCACAAAGTTCAGAAACCCTTAGAAGATTATGGAAAAGACCATCAACAAATATAACATTTTCAATGGTAGGTAAAGGTTTCTTACCGATCTTACCTATCCCTTTTATTTGGCCCTTTTTATTATCGTCAAAGGTTACAGAGCCACGATCTTCCTTTTTCAGCTCCGTGAAGAGATGTTCATTCCCACTCATGTGATTTGAACATCCACTATCAACATACTATTTATTTGATAATGTTGTATTCCTTGCTTGTACCTACAAAAACAATTTTCTTCTGTTTTATAGGTACCTGACACGCTCTTAGTGTAACTATCGCAAGTGCACGATATCGTATCAAGTAGTAAAGTGGACTTTTTGAGTCCGGTTTATCGATCCCACGAGGAAGTTTGGTTATAATTTGAATTATACAATATTAGTCTATTTTTATAGATACTAAGATGAGTGAAACACACAATTAAAGAGTTTGGTTTAATATTTGCAAAGAAAATCCAATAATAGTTCTAATATTTTAAGGAAATAAAAAGATTGCAATAATAATAGATTGATTAACGATAAAATGAAATAGTTGGGATTACAAACTTAGTTCGTCATTAGTTATATAAGATGTATAGGAGATCATAAGATGAAATTACTTATTGTGTTGTGTAGATTCGATTTTCCTTAAAAAGACGGTTTCTCTTTCGAACTATAAAACGCCCCTTACATATTGAATCAATCCACTATATTTCTATGTTGATTGGCTTCAATACATAGCATTAGGATTTATGAAAATAACTCAAAGAATCATCTAAGGTCTAGAGGTATATTTCTATCCCCTATAACAACTTAGAGTGAAGATCATTTGATCTAATCAAACATATTTTCTTTCGAAACATATGAAGACCATAAATATCGTCATTTATTGGCCAAATAAATAAAGATTGTTAAAACAATGAAAATCACACACAATAATAAGTAATTCACAATATATCTTTATACAAACTTAAATAACATGACTAACCTTGTTTATAATCCCAACTAAAGGTAACTTAGCCCATGAAGGGTGTAATATACATAATACAAGCTTTGGTGGTCATTATTAGTTGAATCAAGAGAAAGAATTGATCCTCACTCCCTTAGTAGATAAAGGAGAAAGAAGCAATAAACTCTCTGAACAACATATGCTATACCACACTTACACAAATCACTCAAGAACACAAGTGTGTTCTTCACACAAAAAGAAAAATTTACAAAAAGTGAAAAATTATAAGATGAATGATGAATGATGAAGGATCTAAGGGGTCTATTTATACACCTAAAGTCATCTAATAGCTCCAAAACTCCAGCATTATTACAATAGATCGGATCAATGCCATCCATCCCCTCAATAATACACAAAAAAATAAAAAATTAAACAAATCATAACAATCTGTCAAGAGTTACGGCCGTAACATTAAGGAGTTACGGCCGTAACTTGGATGACATACGGCCGTAACATTCTGTAGTTACAGCCGTAATTTGGCTTCGTAAATTTGCTCACTGGTTGCTTTGATAGTTACGTTTTCAGCCTAGAATTTCTCAGACTTTGCGTTTTTGCCCCAAATCTTCTTCGGATGATAACTTTTGATATATAACTCTGATTTTGAATCCGAAAAGACTGCCGAATTCGTCTCGGAAAGCCCTACAACATGAATATATCAAAATTCAACAAAGAGAATCTTTAATAAACATGTTATTTCTTGAGTAAATCAGTTATTCAATCCGATTAAGACTAGATTTACATCATCATCCGATAAAAATAAAATTATTAAAAACTAATTAATTAAAAGCAAAAAACGAGTAGACTAGCTCAATTATGGGTGAAATTTATCGATACAAAACATGGATAAGTGTATAAAACTAACACTTATCACACTCCCAAACTTGAATTCTTGCTAGTCCCGAGCAAGACTCTATTTTATTCACGCTCAAAAATAAAAATAAAAAAAAGGCAAAAATAAGAAAAATAATACACACATAAATTAAGAAAAATAATTATATAAAAAGAGAAAAGGAGATCAAAATGCCATTAATACACAACAACCAGCTTATATAGTAGATATTAATGAATCAAGATTCAAAATAAATTTACAAATGATTTTGAAGTTAAAACATGGTTTTAGTATTGCAATTCCAAAATGTAAGGTTTTCCCCCAAAAGGTTGATTATTTATTTCCCACTCGTGATACACACGTCTCCCTTTAATGGTTGCTCTCGATCACTCGTTTATTTTTCGACTCAATATGAAGAAGAATTTCATTGGCGTCATCAAATATTGTGATTTTTTCACGAAATTGAGTGTATTGAAATTCAGCCGCTAATTAATTCAAATCTGCTCATAACTACATCCCTTAGTGATAGCTTTCACATCGTTATTTGCTAACGTGTAGCTCTTTTCACTAACACAATTTCTATTTCATTTTTTTAAAAGGTGATAGCTTTCACACCATTCTTTGCTAACGTGTAGCTCTTTTCACCAATTTTTCTGAGACGGCAGCTACGCACCAACAATGATTAGTCCTTTATTTTTCGCAAAATTTAAGACCCCCAAAATTAGGCAGCTTTTGCTGCTGAACGCTTCTCCTTTTCGTCATTTTTTTAGGTGATAGCTTTCACACCGTTATTTGCTAACGTGTAGCTCTTTTCACCAATGACTCCTTTTTTTTTAGGGAATAGAATTTTTGCAGAAAAACATTTCTTAGTTAAGCATGAAAATTCAAAAACTCCACAACTTAAGTAAATTTCAGTTCTATTTTTCATCAACCGACTGATTCTTCTTTTCTCAAGGTAACGAAAGACTCGATTTTATATGATAACTACAAGGCTTGGAAAGAGAGATTAAGGCTCAAAAATTTTGGAATATACAATTTTTTTACCGGTTAAAACGATTTTAGAAGCTTGTATATAGCTAATTTATTGGTGTTATGGCCAGATCTAGAAATCTCACAAATCAAAATACTATATATATATATATATATATATATAAAATTAAGGCAAATAACCAAAATAATCAAAACACACCAAAATTCCAACACACCAAGATAATTAAACAAACCACCCCCAAACTTGAAAATAAAACTGTCCTCAGTTTAAAAAATAAAATAAAAAGCAATGCAGAAAAGCAGAATACTCCCTGTTAAGAAAGTTGATGTTTGAGCTAACGCCTTTTAGAATCTGCAAGAGAATAAATATACGAGGCACACAACAAAAGAAAATAAAATATACTCGTAAGTATAACACAATTTTTAAGATGCGCATCAAGAAAGTCCGAAGAGTCGCCTTACGCTGCCATCAAAGTTTTTATAAAAAAAAAACACAATAAAAATTACAGCAATAAAATAACAATACATAAATCGCGAATAGATGCGCGTCAAGAGATCAAGAAGAAACTCCTTAAGCTGCCACCATTTAGCACGATTATTACACACGACAGAAAGTAAGAATACAAGAGGTCCGACATGGGTTATCAAAGGGAGAGGAATGAATCCACTTTTCGTTTTCTCACAGTAAAATCTTTCATCCAAATAATTTTAGCTAGAGCTGGATCTGGTTGAGGAACAAATTCATTGAGTTTTTTGATTAGTTCATCTGGTGTTGTTGCAACGATTATGATTCGTTTAGCACGCTCGGAAATAAAACCCTTTTCAGCAGAGTAGTCGATGAAAGATGGTAAACCATCAAAGAAACCATTGACATTAAGCAAACCTATTGGTTTTTGATGAACATTTAGCTGGGCTCTAGTAACCACATGAAAAAGTTCCTCAAGGGTGCCAAAACCACCGGGAAGGGTGATAAAGGCGCCAAAATTATTTATCATGTGAGTTATGCGATCTTGCATATTTATAGATCTAAACTTATCTCCAATAGTTGACCCGGTGATTTTACTTTCAGCAAGAGGTTTTGGAATTATTCCCAACTGTAACACCCCCAAAACCATATGGTAATATTACACGTCGTAGACCCTTTCCACAAGGATCTACCAGGCTAAACATCCATAAACAACCAAATGCTTGCCCAGCCAGGGTCAAACAATAAAATGATACAGACCGATATGGTCACTTACACGTGAATACACAGATCGATGAGGTCACACAACCCAATCGACAAAACTGACTTAAATAACATTGCCCACACAGGGGTCGAAATACAATACAGTGGAAAACTGAAATCAACTCGGACAACACAACATAAATCAAAACAACTCTCGACTCATGATTAGTATCGCAGCTCGTCATCCTCTTGTGCCAATCCTGTGACTGCTCCCCTGAATCTGCATGTGCCTGGATGCAAAACAGACATCCACCCCCCGATTACTCGGGGGTTAGTAAAACTCCACTGTTTTACTAGTGCAAGTATCAAATCATACGAAATGTAACAAGCAAATAATAATCGTGAATCCAATATAATAATCAAGTATCAAAATATTCCCGGGAGGTTTTCACAAGGGAAGATAAGCTATGAAGCATTCGAAAATAAGATTATCATCTCGGGAATTTTTAGATTTTCAAAACCTTTAAGACCTCAAGTCCTGATTCACATAACCTTTCAAAAAAACTTTAGGGCCTTAACCCAAATCTTGTTTCATAACTCAGCAGTTTGCAATACGGGAAGCATTTATTCAAGCTTAGGACTCGATCCAACATTCATTTTCATAAAACTTTTCCTTTCAAAACTTTGATTTGAGAATAATCATGCTCATTACACTGTGATCCACTGTCACGTGTCTCCGTAGGTTCAACAACCCGCACAGACTACACCACGCACAATTAAACAAACATAATCAATTCCGACACCGTGATCCACTGTCACGTGTCTCCGTAGGTTCAACAACCCGCACGGATTATTAACCAGACATAATCAATTCCGACACCATGATCTACTGTCACGTGTCTCCGTAGGCTTAACAACCCGCACGGACTATATCAATCACAACAATCACACACACAGTCCTGACACCGTAGTCCACTGCCACGTGTCACCGTAAGCCCCATCGAGCTCACCCGGTTGGACGTACTATGTTCGATACTCATGGTCCAGTGCCATGCGTTATCGTAGGCCTCGTCAGACCAGCACGATTGGACCTCAGTACCTCACTAAGTTCTGACCCCGTAGTCCACTGCCACGAATCCTCGTAGGTCCCATCGAACCAACACGAGTGAACTTAGCGGTCACACACATATACATATTCACATTCACATTACATACAATAATGAGAACAATTAATCAATCACATTGATCACCACAAAATCGTACATCACACGCACATAACACAATCTCAACACTCGCAAGAACTATCGTCAATCCACGACACATAACCAACATAACACACGTTCGGTACACAATACATTGCACAACCAAGTGTACAACCATCCCATATGTACGTCGCATTCCTGCACAAATAGCACAACGCCTAACACGTATACTGATATAACATTATTATCGCAAAGCCTTCAAATTAAGGAAAACATAACCAACTCAAACGGAACATAATTACGAAGGCAAGCAAAATCATCATACATCTCATACGTAATTACTAGTCGCAAGATACAAGTCGTATAGTAAGATACTTGCCTCGATATCGGCAGGCAAGTATTCCAACGAACGCGGTTCAACCGGAAGCTTCGAAACGCCCGATGCTATCGAAAAGAAAGACGACAACGAACGGAAGGGTTCAACTTGGTTTCTTCGCAAGAAACTCGACCCTAACAACATATAATCAATAAATCATCGATCATATGAGGAAGAATAATCCTAGAACGCCCGAAAACTCCTCTATGACATTTTACCAGACAGCTTCAAGTCGTCGATCAAGAACTCGACCAAAACAACGAATCGATACAATCCAACCATGGAATAATAAAGTAAATGATATAATACATCTAAATAACCATCAATACATCACAATCCTAAGTTAAATCGGATTAAACGGACGAAATCGAACAAAATCCCAAAATCCCCAAAATTAGATTTCTAGAAAATCTGACCTGATTCGCTCGATCAAAGGATGTTATAGGACGGATGATTGACGATATGACCCTCAAAACTTCATGGATTCATTGTATAACAACATGCCTCCATGATTATCCAAGCTCCAGCCGAATAAGGGAAGAAAACGAGTGAGAAAATGGCTGAAGAAAACGTCTGCTGGCCTTATATAGGCAGCCTGCCGGCCACCTTACGTACGTAATCGCCCATGGCTTACGTACGTAACCGGCCATGGCCGAACTTGGTGCCTAGAAATGCCGGAAACGTTACGTACGTTACCGGCCAGGGCCTTACGTACGTAACCGGCCTTACGTACGTAACTGCCGAGCACTACCGGCCGTAACTCGGCGATCTGGCCTGAGCCCGCCCGGCCATAACTCGGCCGGGGCCAACTCCGACGGCCCGAACGACCCCGACCGAACCTGAATACGAATCGAAGATACGGTTACGAAGTACTCGCAAAGACTAATTCGAGCACTAAGAGAACATACGATTCCGACCACCCGAAGGCTCGAAATTCGACAACGGAAAGTAATTACCCCAAACTTTGGGAAATTACGAAAATGGCCCAAAACGCCCGAAAATCACGATACGTGATCGAATTACCAAACCGAAGTTCACAACACGTCTAACAAAGTTAAACGGACTTACAGGAAACTCAAAACAGCAGTTTTGAACGAGATTCGCAAGAATCGAACTCAAGTGCGGAAAAGTCGCTACAAAGCACGGAACTCAACAAAACGGCACCGAAACAAACTCGGATGTCAAAAAGTGTAGAATTAATCATTCTCAGAATGACGAAACGGTCATGAGAGAGTCGTCAAAATGGACTTCCGCCACAAAAAAGGAATTACCGGAAATCGAAATTACGGGTATTACATTCTACCCTCCTTAAAAGAAGTTTCGTCCCGAAACTTAAAACAAGTAGGGAGAAGCAATATCCACTGTCAGGAATTCTCGACGAGATACACAAAAACCGAAAACTCGCGCCCAACGGCGAAACGCTGCAAGAAACGCAAAGAGACATACGGCGTGAAAACACGCTCTACGACGATCATAACAATGCCACCGGCAATGATTCAAAACAATAACGATCAATTAACGACGCATCACATACCACATCATATGCACACATTTAATCAAAGAAACGTACGCGACAACAAGTCGCACCCGACTAAAATGGCTATGCGATAGAAACAAATAGAGTATTACGATAGAAATCATTCCGATTCTCATCAACAAGAAAATGTTCGACGTCAAAACACAAACAATTCAAGATAATGGAAAACG
Organism: Orobanche coerulescens; assembly: GCA_033398695.1. Lineage (NCBI taxonomy): Eukaryota > Viridiplantae > Streptophyta > Magnoliopsida > Lamiales > Orobanchaceae > Orobanche > Orobanche coerulescens. The sequence goes on along the minus strand of CM065801.1, from coordinate 76,794,935 downwards.
GGAATACCGGATATCACATTCTATCCTATTAAAAATAAGTTTCGTCCAGAAACTTAAAATAAAACATCATGGTAGAATACAAACAAAGCCAAAAAGTTCACGCAACAAATATCAATTTCTACATGAATTACAGCATGAAGTACGATACACAACTACATCACGGGACACCACCGGGCACTCCCCGAGTAGGAACGAAAACCCGATTCCCGAACATTTTGGCAACGGTCTCACAATGCACCGCTTGGTGCCCCAGTTGGCCGCACTTAAAACAATTTAACCGGTGGCGACAATTACTCTCGCATGGCCCACGACCGCAGTTGAAGCGAGTCTTCACACCGACCGTCTTACTCGCCTCCGAGTAAGGTTCTTAGGTAGTCAACCGAACGAGGAGTGCTCCCGAAGGAAAATGCGAAGCAACAGCTCACGGATCTCACTTCTCTGGCCTCTTGAAAAATTTCTCGAGGTCTTGTCTCTTACTCTCGAACCAGTTAGACACGAAGCTTGACCATCTCAATGGCTAAATCTCGGTCCTGATATTCTTTCAGGTTGGTACACATAAGCGGGGCCATACTCTCACGGATATGGGGTTTCATGCGCATATTGAAGTATCGAACCTTGTCCGCTTCACTTCTCACTTGATACCGAACATAAGCCAACTGTCGATTATAATCGACTATCTCCTGGGATATTGACACATCCTGGGGCATAGCCGAGAAAAACTCAACAATTCTGCGTTCACGAACAGGGAACGGGCAATAGTCTGCCTCTATGGCGGTCTTAAACTCAGCCCATGTAGGTGTACGATCTGCAGGCACTATAGCGTGCCACCAGTCTGCAGCTTCTTTGTCGAGCAGGTACTGAGCAATGGGTACCCTCCTATCATCCGGATAAGCTACAAAATCAAATATTCTGTCCAACTGGAAGAGCCAGTCTTCCCAACTTAACAAGTCAGATGAACCCACAAAACGGGGCGGATGCATCTTCATCACATCTCGTAACCACTTACTAGTTCCGTTATCCCTATTTGGGTTCTCATCCCGACGTCCGGCCTGATTCATCTGCACTAACTGGTCAACCACCTGACGAAGGATGGTGGTGGCGCCAACGTCAACATTAACGCTAGTCGAATGTCCCTAATCTGTACTAAGCTGATTGGTACTCGGCAAGTAGGGAGTCGCCCTCTCCTGCTCCCGATTACGACCACGGCCGCGGCCTCGACCTCGACCCCTTAGCATACTGAACGGACAACCAATCAGAGTAACAAGATAAAACAAACCTCACATAATCGACATAAGCCCACAATCAGCAGCACAATGCAATATTCACACGTTCACATTGGCAAAAATGTACGACCTATATACCTCAGCATACACGGTTAAAACATTAAGCATACCATTGTGGTCCAACACCGATAATATTCTTAAAAAAAACAAGTTTATCGAGGTATTTGTTCGAATGATAATATATAAAAAAAATTCGCGAGTTTGAAAGATTTTGCTGGGATGAAATTTTGAAAACACTTTGTTTAGTACCTCGGTCATTGAAGTGGGGAACGATACCTAACAACGTATCCCGCCACTTGGGCATACAACCCAGATTTTCTAACGAAAATAATAATATAGCCACTCACTGCACGACTTAACCTCAATACATAAACACATAACATTCTAATTTACGGAAGCCAAAGTTGTTTTGCAAAACAGAAATTTTCCAAAATCCTTTAGTTCATAACCAAAACGACGGTAATATTTTACAATGTCCGAAGTATTTCAAAACACATTTTTCAAATACCGTCTGATTGTGTCATTTGAAAATACACGGCCCAATTGTCAAAATTTAACAAATTTTAAAAATCCATATAAACCATGGTTTGACCGCACCACCAAAATATTTTCCAAAAATCGATTTCTACAAAATTCTCAAACTGTAAAGTCCTTCAGGAAACATTTTCAAACTTACCCATAGCGGACAAAAATTACAACATTCCAAAAACAGTCGAATTTAAAACCACATACTCAAATGGCAACCAGGGTCGCCAATTCAATCAAATGCATCTCGTGGTATCAAGTTTAAACACACAGCAAAATCATTCATTGGAGTTTCTCACAAACTCTACCATCGGTACCTTTTCGAAACCCATCAAGGTTTACAACTTTCACAACATACCACCCCACCCGGTGGTTCAAAGATAAAACAATAACGTGCCCAGTTCTATACACATACTATGTGCCACAAGTATTAAACACAACTATATTACACAATACTGTGTAAATAAAATTATGCACCGCAATTAACTCACTAAGATAAAATCGAGATACACAGGTATTATGCATAAAGGAGGAGATTTACATCCACAGGTCGCACGGAGGTGACGGTCGCCCACGATACTAATCTCGTCTGACAACATAACTGACACGTTGTTACTACGCATAACTCAACTTGTCACCTGACGACTCGAACGACATGACAACACATTACTCGATAAATCACGACTTGACTCGACCCGACAGCCTAGGTTTCCGCAACCTAAGCTCTGATACCATTAATGTAACACCCCCAAAACCATATGGGAATATTACACGCCGTAGATCCTTTCCACAAGGATCTACCAGGCTAAACATCCATAAACAACCAAATGCTTGCCCAGCCAGGGTCAAACAATAAAATGATACAGACCGATATAGTCACTTACACGTGAATACACAGACCGATGAGGTCACACAACCCAATCGACAAAACTGACTTAAATAACATTACCCACACAGGGGTCGAAATACAATACAGTGGAAAACTGATATCAACTCTGACAACACAACATAAATCAGAACAACTCTCGACTCATGATTAGTATCGCAGCTAGTCATCCTCTTGTGCCAATCCTGTGACTGCTCCCCTGAATCTGCATGTACCTGGACGCAAAACAGACATCCACCCCCTGATTACTCGGGGGTTAGTAAAACTCCACTGTTTTACTAGTGCAAGTATCGAATCATACGAAATATAACAAGCAAATAATAATCGTGAATCCAATATAATAATCAAGTATCAAAATATTCCCGGGAGGTTTTCACAAGGGAAGATAAGCTATGAAGCATTCGAAAATAAGATTATCATCTCGGAAATTTTTAGATTTTCAAAACCTTTAAGACCTCAAGTCCTGATTCACAAAACCTTTCAAAAAAACTTTAGGGCCTTAACCCAAATCTTGTTTCATAACTCAGCAATTTACAATACGGGAAACATTTATTCAAGCTTAGGACTCGATCCAACATTCATTTTCATAAAACTTTTTCTTTCAAAACTTTGATTTGAGAATAATCATCCTCATGACACCGTGATCCACTGTCACGTGTCTCCGTTGGTTCAACAACCCGCACGGACTACACCACGCACAATTAAACAAACATAATGAATTCCGACACCGTGATCCACTGTCACGTGTCTCCGTAGGTTCAACAACCCGCACGGACTATTAACCAGACATAACCAATTCTGACACCGTAATCCACTGTCACGTGTCTCCGTAGGCTTAACAACCCGCACGGACTATATCAATCACAACAATCACACACACAGTCCTGACACCGTAGTCCACTGCCACGTGTCACCGTAAGTCCCGTCGAGCTCACCCGGTTGGACGTACTGTGTCCGAAACCCATGGTCCACTGCCATGCGTTATCGTAGGCCTCGTCAGACCAGCACAATTGGACCTCAGTATCTCACTAAGTTCTGACCCCATAGTCCACGGCCACGAATCCTCGTAGGTCCCGTCGAACCAACACAAGTGAACTTAGCGGTCACACACATATACATATCCACATTAACATTACATAGAACAATGAGCACAATTAATCAATCACATTGATCACCACAAAATCGTACATCACACGCACATAACACAATCTCAACACTCGCAACAACTATCGTCAATCCACGACACATAACCAACATAACACACGTTCGGTACACAATACATTGCACAACCAAGTGTACAACCATACCATATGTACGTCGCATTCCTGCACAAATGGCACAACGCCTAACACGTATACTGATATAACACTATTATCGCAAAGCCTTCAAATTACGGAAAACACAACCAACTCAAACGGAACATAATTATGAAGGCAAGCAAAATCATCATACATCTCATACGTAATTACTAGTAGCAAGATACAAGTCGTATAGTAAGATACTTGCCTCGATATCGGCACGCAAGTATTCCAACGCACGCGGTTCAACCGGAAGCTTCGAAACGCCCGATTCTATCGAAAAGAAAGATGACAACGAACGGAACGGTTCAACTTGATTTCTTCGCAAGAAACTCGACCCTAACAACATATAATCAATAAATCATCGATCATATGAGGAAGAATAATCGTAGAACGCCCGAAAACTCCTCTATGACATTTTACCGGACACCTTCAAGGCGTCGATCAAGAACTCAACCAAAACAACGAATCGATATGATCCAACGATGGAATAATAAAGTAAATGATATAATACATCTAAATAATCATCAATCCATCACAATCCTAAGTTAAATCGGATTAAACGGACGAAATCGAACAAAATACCCAAAATCCCCAAAATTAGATTTCTCGAAACTTCATGGATTCATTGTATAACAACATGCCTCCATGATTACCCAAGCTCCAGCCGCAGAAGGGAAGAAAACGAGTGAGAAAATGGCTGAAGAAAACGTTTGCTGGCCTTATATAGGCAGCCTGCCGGCCGCCTTACGTACGTAATCGGCCACGGCTTACGTACGTAACCGGCCATGGCCGAACTCGCTGCCTAGAAATGCCGGAAACGTTACGTACGTTATTAGCCAGGGCCTTACGTATGTAACCGGCCTTACGTACGTAACTGCCGAGCACTAATGGCCGTAACTCGGCCAGTGCCGGCCTGGGCCCAGACTGCCCGGCAATGACTCGGCCGGGGCCAACTCCGACGGCCCGAACGACCCCGAAACCCAAACCTGAATACGAATCGAAGATACGGTTACGAAGTACTCGCAAAGACAAATTCGAGCACTAAGAGAACATACGATTCCGACCACCCGAAGGCTCGAAATTCGACAACGGAAAGTAATTACCCCAAACTTTGGGAAATTACGAAAATGGCATAAAACGCCCGAAAATCACGATACGTGATCGAATAACCAAACCGAAGTTCACAACAGGTCTAACAAAGTTAAACGGACTTACGCGAAACTCGAAACAACAGTTTTGAATGAGATTCGAAGAATCGAACTCAAGTGCGGAAAAGTCGCTAAAAAGCACGGAACTCAACAAAACGACACCGAAACAAACTCAGATGTCAAAAAGTGTAGAATTAATCATTCTCAGAATGACGAAACGGTCAAGAGCGAATCGTCAAAACGGACTTCCTCCGAAAAAAAAAGAAATTACCGGAAATCGAAATTACGGGTATTACACCAACACTCTTACTCCTTCCATATAGGCCGAAGCAGCAGCGCGTCCAATTAATCCTAGACTTCCTCCTCCGTAAACTACATGAATGCATTTTTCTCCTAAGGTATGACCCAGGTTGTGGGCTGCTTCAGTAAAGCAGGCTTTTTTTCCATAACTAGCTCCACCAAAAATGCAGACTATGCTAAATTTTTTTGTTGAAGATGATGACTACATTTTTGAAAAGAAATTATTTAGAGAGAAACAGAGAAAAGTGCAAGTTTGAGGGATGAATGAAAGAAACAAGCACAATGTTTATTTATAGAAGAAAAAGAAGGTAGAAATTGTTTAACAAGTTTGTGATTGCGTTGATTGCGCTTTAACTACTCAATAGAATAATAAAAGCATTTATCGCGTATCACATTTTTTATTCATAAAATCTCACCACACGACAAAAATAAAAGATACTTACGCGTATATACAGTATTTGTGATTGTGGCTTACATCTTCCTCTGATTTTATGTTCAGAAACGGCCTAAACGCCTTCTATGAGTCGGGGAGAAGCTTCCCATCCAATTTTCTTACAAATTGGCAAACAGGGTATTTTAACGCCAGATTCCCAAGACGTTGTTCATATTCTGGTTTGAATTTATTCCACAAACGTCGAGTTCCGTAATGTACGAGTCCACTAGGATGTGTGCCAAGAGAAATTTCGATATCATCTAAATTCTCTTTATTCAGACCATCCTTAATGAATTGAATTTTATCTTCTCTGTTTGTAGATGGAATTCCTAAAGATCGAAATTTTAAATTACAATTCCATCTAGCACATTTATAACAAACGGCTATCATCTTTGCTCGTCGTTTCTTCGCATATGAACTTTTTCCAAGCCCTGGTAAAAATCTAGTCGGTGTTTCTGTGAATTCACCCTCTATTCTTACTTTGGCTTCAATTATGAATCTTATGTCAAAATGTATGCTTTTATTCATAAGCAACCTCATCCTTTCAAGCCTTGTCTTATAAATTTTTAAAATTGCATTTTTGCTCAGAAAGGGAAATCTTTTTTCGATTTTACACAAAGTTTCTTCCATGATAAAAAAATATAAATAAAAAGACAATGAAAATAATTAAAGAAAATATCTACAAATATCAGTTGTTGTGGGAAACTGAAAAATCCGACTTTAATAGTCACATAGTACCGTTATCCGCCACTTGATCGGACAAACACAATTTATTACTAAGTTACAATGTCGACAAATTTGTACCTATAAAAATAGTTTACAATGTAAGATTTCAAATATAACTCATACTTCCCCGGCAACGGCGCCAAAAACTTGACACGCTCTTAGTGTAACTATCGCAAGTGCAAGATATCGTATCAAGTAGTAAAGTTGTAACACCCCGAGATATTCAGAATAATTACAGCGCCATAAACCCTTTAAGTAAGGATTTACAAGGCTTAATAAAAGAAATGTAAATATAATTCAACCTTACAACTGAAATTCAAAATACAGAACTGGTTCAACTGATCCAAAAAGTTAACTTATACAACCATATCGAAAATGACATTATTAGAACACACGTACTCGAGTACTAAAGTGAACCAAGAAGACAAATCATAATAACAATAAACATCAACCACACCACTGAGCCATTTCATCGTCCTGTCGGTACTGTGGTTGCTTCCCCGCTCCTCGGCTACCTGAACATCAAAACAATGTCCACCCCCGAAGGGGTTAGCAAAACAATGCTAGTACAAATATCATAATACATAAATCATCAGTGCATCATAAAACATGCAAAACGGACTTCCATCATCGGAATCCAACGATGTGAATCCTCACGATTCCATCAACACAATACAGGGTAATCCAGCGATCCAGAGCCCTTGGTATAGATCCCCATGATGATCCCGTCGGACCAATGCATGGTGGAAAACCCGTCTAGCGATCCAGCGCCCTCAGCATAGATCCCCATGATGATCCCGTCGGACCAACGCATGGTGGACATTCGATCCAGCGCCCTCAACATAGATCCTCATTACCCCCTCGGATCATTTATATCATAAACCAATCAATTATGCATACATATATGCATTTCAATTTGTTCATCAATACGAACAATTAACAACGAATACCACGAGAAATTAAAGAAATAAATCTCATATTCGACAACATGAACAAAACCATATGCATGATCAAAGTTCCAATATAAATCAAACTCAACATATGATACTTGCCTCGAAAATGGCAAGAATGAAATACTCCAACAAATGACACGCGTCCGTATGTCACCGCCCCTCGATCGTCCCCTATGCAAGGCTCGGACCTAAGAAATAATAAAGAATTCATCTCATGCCGTACGAATGTCTAACAATCCGATTTATGGCCGCAAGCTTTAAAAATGCAATCTGCCTGAACTACTTAGCGTACGCTACGTACCATACGTAACGTGCGCTAAGCATGCCCGTTAACGTATGCAAATGACCAAGTTTAGCGTGCGCTAGCTGTGTACTGACAGTCCTCTCTGAACAGCCGACTGCCCTGCCTGATGACATAACATACGTTACGTACCCAACGTAGCGTACGTTACTCATTCCCGATAGCGCACGTTAATATATACATTTTAGCGTGCGCTAACCGTGCATGGCAGTCACTACTGGGTAAAAACTTGATAAAAACTCATGAATCTTCAGTGATAATACATGTCATCTCCGTGCATATCATTCTCATACGGTTTGTGAAAGATCTCTACGGATTAAACGACTACAAGATACAAGGGTACGTATTATCATCAAAATTCATCTTGATCTCGAGAAAGTATCCTAAGTTCCCTTCGTCCTACGTTCCGTCCTAAGTTCCAGAACGCCTGATTCCAATGTGTAAAACATAACAACTTGATAATCTCCACCTACTGGTCATAATCAGTTTGAAGATACATGAATATGCTTAAGAGTCCATATACTAAAAAGGTTCAATGGATTATACAATTAATAAGTGCCGAAACGTCAAAATATCCTTCTAACACATGATGTTCGACTACTAACGAATTTAACTGACTAGATAATCATGATCAAAACGTCCTTCATACTAGTACTTAATATTGGTGAAGAATCACCTACCTCAAAGTAGTGAATAACAAGGAGGAATTCGAAGCAATCCAACGCCGAAGGCTTGAACACCAATCCCCAATGATCTACAATCTTCAACACGAGCTAGGATGCTGATATGAAGTGTTTAGGATGAAGAGAGTAATTCTCTAAGTATAAGGATTCAGATGTGGGAAGTGAAAAGACTGAAAATACGAAAAAGGATGATGTCCTATTTATAGAAAATGGTTATTAGCGCATGCTAGTCCATATTCATAGCGTGCGCTAACGGCTATTTGAAACTTACTGATTTCACTGTACTCAGCCTTTAGCGTGCGCTATGCTCATATGAGTAGCATGTGCTAATGCGTTGACTTGGCTTTTTCCCGAAAGCCGTCCAGGTTCATCCCGACATAATCCGACCAAGATCCCCGGCCTGATCTTACCTACCAACACGTCTCAATCATATTGACCTCATATAGCGTGCGCTAAGGTTCCTTCACAGCGTGCGCTATGGATCCAAGTTAGCGTACGCTACACTAAGACGATAACGTGCGCTACATGCGCAGAATCACAATTTTAAATCACATTCATGAAATCATATGCTCAACAACACCGGATTGTGAAATACGGAGAATAATACTCAGATCAAAGTGCAACAATTACAATATCACAAGTTCCAAATACATATCAGAAATCTCGGGTATTACAACCTTCCTCCCTAAAAAGAAGTTTCGTCCAGAAACTTAAGATGAAAACAACCTTGGATATCTAGCCTTCATACTGTCCTCTGTTTCCCAAGTGGCCTCTTCAGCTCCATGTCGTGACCATTGTACTTTAACCAAGTGTATTGGTTTATTCCTCAATTGTTTGATCCGACTCTCAAGTATCTTGATTGGTCTCTCTTCGAAGGTACCGTCATTCGCTATCTCGATCTCGTCGAAATCAATGACGTGACTGGGGTCTGGTACATACTTCCGCAATTGGGATACGTGAAACACATGGTGAACGTGACTCAGCGATGGCGGTAAGGCCAACCTGTATGCTAAATCCCCAACTCTCTCGAGGATCTCAAATGGCCCGATATATCTCGGACTTAGATTACCTTTCCTCCCAAAACGGAAAATTCCTCGTGTAGGAGACAACTTCAATAGTACGTGGTCCCCAATGTCGAACTCTAGAGGGCGACGACGTACGTCTGCATAAGACTTCTGTCGACTCTGGGCAGTCAACAGTCTCTCCCGAATCAAAGCTATCTTCTCTTGAGTCTGAACTATCAATTCCGTCTCCGTCCCGATCAAATCCGAAGAATCATCCCAGCACAGGGGTGATCGGCATCTTCTCCCGTACAAAGCTTCAAATGGTGCCATCTTAATAGAAGCATGCCAACTATTATTGTATGTGAATTCAATCAACGGCAAATGAACTTCCCAATCTGTTGACCAATCCAAAGCACAAGCTCTAAGCATGTCTTTTACCGTTTGTATAGTCCTTTCGGACTAACCGTCCGTCTGAGTATGATAAGTCGTGCTAAAGTTGAGCTCAATCCCCAAAGCCCTGTGAACTGCCTTCCAGAAGTGCGACACGAAGCGACCATCTCGATCTGAAATAATGGTCTTCGGCGTCCCATGCAATCTGACTACCTCTGCAATGAATACTCGCGCCAATCTCTCGGGTCTACAAGTATCTTTAATTCCTAGGAAATGAGCCGACTTGGTTAGTCGATCAACTATAACCCAAATCATGTTCATTCCCAGTTTGGTCCTTGGCATATTGGTGATGAAATCCATCGAGATATCCTCCCACTTCCACTCAGGGATCGGAAGTGGCTTTAACATTCCGGCAGGTCGCTGATGTTCAATCTTAACCTGCTGACAAGTCAAACACTTTGAAATGTATTCTGCTACGTCCTTCTTCATATTCCCCCACCAGAAGTTTTGTTTTAGATCCTTATACATCTTACTGCTGCCCGGGTGAATAGAATAAGGCGCGCTATGAGCTTCCTTCAGAATTGTCCGTCTCAAATCATCATCATCGGGAACGCAAAGTCGACTCTGAAATCTCAGAACTCCATCATCTTGTATCATGAATCCTGGGGCCTTTCCTTTCTTTACTTCGTCACATAACCGAAGGATCAGAGAATCGTTCAACTGCTTAGATTTGATCTCCTCGACTAGTGATGAAGTCAGTTCCATCACATATAGTTGCCCTTGGATTCCTGGTGCCCATACTTCAATCCCTTCATGGATCATTTCCCGTTGAATGCTGGTTTGGGATGTAAGTGCTTCCAACACTCAAAGAGAAACAGGTTTACGGATCAATGCATCGGCTACTACGTTTGCTTTACCCGGATGATAGAGAATCTCCAAGTCGTAATCCTTGATCAATTCCAGCCACCTTCTCTGCCTCATGTTTAATTCTTTCTGGCTGAAAATGTACTTGAGGGTCTTATGATCTGTAAATATCTGACAATGAGTGCCGTACAAATAATGTCTCTAAATTTTCAATGCAAAGACTACAACTGCTAGCTCCAGATCATGAGTCGGGTAATTAACCTCGTATGGTTTCAACTGCCGAGAATCATAGGCAATCACCTTATACTTTTGCATCAACACACATCCTAGACCTTGATTTGAAGCGTCGCTGTATACCATGAATCCATCAGTTCCATCTGGTAACACTAATATAGGTTCTGTCGTCAGTCTCTTCTTAAGTTCATCAAAACCAGCCTAGCATTTCTCATCCCACGTGAACTTTTGAGTTTTCTGTAACAGCTGAGTGAGCGGACGAGCAATTTTGGAAAATCCCTCTACAAAACGGCGATAATATCCAGCAAGTCCCAAGAAACTCCGGACTTCTTTCACGTTATTAGGAGCTTCCCATTCCAAGATTGCTTCGACTTTCTTCAGGTCCACCTAAACTCCGTCAGCTGATATCATATGCCCAAGGAAAGTTACTTCCCTAAGCCAGAACTCGCATTTGGAAAGCTTTGCATACAGATGTTACTTCCTCAAGGTGCTCAAAACCACACGCAAATGTTCGGTATGCTCCTCTGTGTCCTTCGAATATATCAAGATGTCATCAATGAAGACGACCACAAATTTATCCAAGTATTCTAAGAATACCTGATTCATCAATTTCATGAATACCGTAGGAGCATTGGTAAGTCCAAATGGTATCACTACAAATTCATAATGCCCGTACCGGGATCTGAAAGCAGATTTCAGTATATCCGATTCCTTAATTCTCAACTGATGGTATCCTGATCGCAAGTCAATCTTCGAGAACACCCTTGCTCCTTGTAGTTGATCAAACAAGTCGTCGATCCGAGGTATAGGATACTTATTCTTGATTGTCACTTTGTTGAGCTCCCTGTAATCAATACATAATCGGAGGGATCCATCTTTCTTCCGGACAAAGAGAACGGGCGCTCCCCAAGGAGAAACGCTAGGTTGAATATAACCCTTCTGTAACAATTCCTCCAGTTGCTTCTTTAGTTCATACATCTCGGTTGGCGCCATGCGGTATGGTGCTCTGGAAATAGGAGCGGCTCCAGGCTCTAATTCGATAGTGAACTCCACTTCTCTCTGCGGAGGTAACCCAGGTAGTTCGTCAGGAAATACATCTGAGAACTCATTCACAACTGAAATAGATGAGAGCTCTACTCCTTCCTCTTTCCTCATGGCATAGCACCAAAGTCCATGACATCCACCTTCGATAATTTCACGGCTTTCATTGCTTTGATCAATTTTCCCGAGCTTCCCGGTCTCCATCCTCGGAATAAGTGTTCAGATCCGTCATCAGCAATGATAGAAATGACTCTCTTTCGGTAATTCAGAATAGCTCCATAACGGTTGAGCCAATCGTCTCCGAGAATTAAGTCGTCACCATGTATGTCAACTACAATAAGATTTGATGGCCAATCTCTCCCCCTATAGACACTGGAAAATATCTAGCTTCTAGGGTTCCCACAATTTTCTCTCCGCTCGGTAATCCCACAACATAAGGTTCACAATCATACAAGCACGAGATTTTCAAACGATTAACACAGTTCAAAGATATAAAAGAATGCGTAGCTCCTGAATCGAATAAGACACTAACTGGTTGCAAGAGGTTCTGAATCGTACCTGATGCAACAGCTGTGTTCTGATCGTCTGACTTCTTCATCTCGTAAATATGTGGAGGGACGGACCCAGCGCTAGATGCTTCTCTTTTCCCAACATTCTGCTGCTGGAAACCACTTTGCTGCGTCTGGTTTACACTAGTGTCCTTCGGAACCGGTACAGGAGTGCGAGTGCCAAAAGATCGAGTCGCATTCCCACAAAATGTTGCGCGATGCCCTTCCTGTCCACACTCGAAACAGATCACAGCAGGCGCGAAACAGTCACGTCGAACATGCCCCGCTTTGCCACAGTTATAACATTTCTTCCCTGCATATGAAACAGTTGGTGCTGCCCGAAACTTCTTTCCACCTCGAGAAGGATGCGGAGGCCTCCTGGATGAATGAAAAGAGGACTCGCCCCTACGAGGCCCACTACTCTTATTCTCCGTGAAGTTGCCAGCCACTTTCTGCTTCAAGAACGCATGATATTCATTTCATGCTCCATTTACTTCTATGTTATCAATCTTTGGAAAGTGATGCCTTCCCATTTCTGACACCTTTTTTTTTCTATACGTACCTCAATACAAATACCTTCCCCCTCTATTAGATAAGTGAATGTTATAATGATGTAGCATGTTCGAGTTTATCGGCTGCAATCCTGACATGGCCCCACAAAATCTCTGAATAGAGCCTGGGACAAGAACATGCGACATTCATTTTATGTTCTACTACGATTTTTGTTATTCATGTTTGTTAAATCTGTACTGCTGGTACGCAACTGGTTCAACGTGTTTCTGATATTATTATTGTTATTATTATTATATATATATATATATATATATATATATATATATATATATATATATATAGAGAGAGAGAGAGAGAGAGAGAGAGAGAGAGAGAGGGAGAGAGGGAGGGCGTGTGATTTATGCATCTTTGACCTGATTCATACTCTACTGAGAGAAGTTTCTAAATTTACGCCGTAATGGAAAATGAACGTTCTAATGACGTAATGCGTTCGAGTTTATCGGCTGGAAACCTGACATGGCCCCTTAAAATCTGTTCAAGTCTAATTAGGTGTAATAATGCCACGAACAAGAACACATGATATTCATTTCATGCTCCATTTACTTCTATGTTATCAATCTTTCGAAAGTAATGCCTTCCCATTTCTGACCCCTTTCTTTATTCAATACGTACCTTAACACAAATGCCTTCCCCCTATATTAGATAAGTGATTGTTATAATGATGTAGCATGTTCGAGTTTATCGGCTGGAAACCTGACATGGCCCCACAAAATCTCTGAATAGAGCCTGGGCCTAAGTAGGTGTAACAACGCCACGAACAAGAACATGCGACATTCATTTTATGTTCTCCTACGATTTTTGTTATTCATGTTTGTTAAATCTGTGCTGTTGTTACACAACTGGTTCAACATGTTTCTGATATTATTATTGTTATTATTTATATATATATATATATATATATATAGAGAGAGAGAGAGAGCGTGTGATTTATGCATCTTTGACCTGATTCATACTCTGCAGAGAGTGGCCTCTGTATACCTCGACAATTTTGTTTTATTTGTTTCTTCTGCAGCATCAAATGCTGCATGTATTCATTTTTTTTCCTCTCGCGCTGAACGCGTTCAATTTTTTTCCGGTTTTCTGTATACCTCAACAGTTGTAGTTTGCTTTGGTTTCTGTATACGTCAACATCTTTGCTACATGCATTTGTTTATTTTCGTTTCTGCATACCTCAACATCTCTGGTTTGCTTTATTTTTTGCAAACCTCAGCAGCTCATGTTTGAATGCTGCATGCATTTCTTTATTTTGGTTTCTGTGTGCTTTACCTGGGTTCGCTTTTATTTCTTTAAATCCATCGGACACTTCATTTCATCTTCCATGTATTTCTCCATATAGTGCATGGCATACAAACCACAGTCCATTTGGGGTTGAATACCTATACTAACTGTTCCTCCAGTTTTTTTGGTTCTGAATATTCTTTCAGTTTCTAAATATCCGCCGTAATGGACGAATGTATCACAACGTTGCTTAGGTAAATGAACAAATTATCAGACCCTGCAACCTGGGTTGGGTCTGCTACTGATGCCGCCGAATGCATATGAGCTCTACAATATTATCAACCAGACTCGCTTGAGGATTTGCAGCAGAGAGCTATCATTGAAATAGGCACACATATTCCTGAACTTCGGAATATTCTTCGTTACGAGTGAGGGACATAGTAAAAGCGAGACGATTTTCATGCACACACTTCATTATTTGAGTACACAGAGTATGAATTCCCACTTCAGTGCCCTCCAAATAGTCCTACGCATATTTCAGGCCAACTTCATCTCGATGTTTTAACTCCAAGAATGCAAATCAAACATCTCTGTAGCAAACTCTATTGGAGTGTCAGAGCAAGAAAAATCATGCACTATACTGGCAGTCAGTGAAATCAATCAGACGGCTATCTTGATGAGGCACCTACATACAAACCACTATTTGAGGACTGCGATACGCTCGACCGCCGTCGTGTTCTCGGACGTGCTGTTGCTGACATTTACTGCATTTCCAATATGGCTGAATATGTTTTCAAGAGATAACTTAGCCTACGACTGCCCAAACTCAGGCCTCGAGCAAATAAGTGGGTTTAAAACAGATTTGTTGAGCTGCTTTGGCTGCATCACTTGGAATGGTATTGATGACATCTAATGCATTCTCAATGCTGTCAAATTTGTCGTCGATCAGCTTTCTCACACACGTCTCCTGTGTGGCTGTACATTATGGAAATCACATATTTCTTTCTGATACTGGCAATAAATATTGTCCTAAACTAATAGCAAAGATTACAGCTGTAATATTTCAAAAATTACTCTTCCAAATAATACCTGATCGTTTCACGCGTATACTGAATATTTTCTGCCTCTCATAAATTAATTGTATTTCCTTTCGCCCCTCATTACTATAATGCTTTTTAATATGTTATCGTCAAATTATGTATTATATTTATATTGCCTCCAAATTATACTATTTTTCTAGAAATATTATCTGTAGAATACAACAATGAGTTTCTAGATTTCCTGCACAATATACTCACGGCAATTACATGTCTGATTGTGGGGGTTGTCTTTTATAGTACATTACTGGGTTCGGATATACAGAAATTATTCTGTATTGGGCTGTATTTTACTGCATCCGTTGAGGTATTGAATATCTGCAATAGCATTAAACTGCGCCTACAACGGCTACGTGCATACCTTAATAGTTCTAACAACTTCTACAATTGACTGCACTGTGTGTACCCTATTGCGGCTGATTCCCTGGTATTTCATTATGCAATTTACTCTCAGGTCTTTACTATTCTTCGCTTAGTAGTCTTTCATCCTTTTTAAATATTTTTAAACTAATACGTACTGTCCGGGTTAACATTTCTTGCTCAATTTTTTTTGGACAGGAACAAAAATTATTTTAGTGTTCATCTAGAAATCATTACAATTTACATCAAATGGCAGGTACTTCTCAGCAAACGGCTCAATCAGATCACATGTATGCTCTCAATAGGACCTAAATTCTTTGAACATCCTGCTGTATTTGTTAAATATATCATTATATTCTCTTACTTTCCAGGACGACACCTGAAACTGAATATGGAGTCAATATTCATTCATCATCCTCTGCTCTGTTAGGTGCTTGGTCTTTTGCTTTCTTTTCATTCTCCATTAACATCGTTATTAATAATAATATTATTAACTCTTTCTTATTTTGGACAGAATCCCACAATGTAATTGGCCTGAAAAAAATGCAAGAAAACGAAATACATACGCATCTATAGACACAGAAAAGAAGCTTGCTCTACAAGACAATAGAAGAAATAGGTACAAACAACAAAGTAAATTACTTCATAAATTTATTTGTTTCCTTTTACTATTTCTTCATTCACCTTTTCTTGTTAGCCTCTGACCAAATGTACATTACATTTAGCTTTCCTTACTAGATGTATGTTGCATGTTCTTTTCTGCAGTTGAAATTGCCAATGAGGCAACGTGTTCCACCAGCAGTCAAACTATAGCCCCCCGAGAAAAATGATGGCGATCGACTTCTGTATGCGGCGTGATCTTCTTAACAGAATGGAGAGCATCCCCTTGCATGCTTGGTCTCTGCCCTTCTCCGCTGCATGCGTTTCCTGCAAAGCCCAGTGTTATTTGAGGGAGCCAAACGGTTTCTGCTGCCTACATGGACAAATTTCCCTTGCTCTACCTAGAATGCCACTGCAACTTTGGGAATTATATACTTCACTTGAGTCCTCTGATGCGGTTCATTTCGTCGGCGCTGTCGTACTTATAACAATACTTCTGCTTTTAGTTCCTTGGGTATCACCTACGACGAGACATTGGCCAAATCTAACAAAGGTGTATAGAGTCTCAGAATTCAAGGAGCAGTTTATCATTTCATCAGAGATTTGATACCTGCGGAAGGGCATGGGCGGCAGCTGCAATTGTATTTTTACGAAACTGAAAACGAACTGCATAATAGACTATATCAGTCGGGGGAGCTTGATTCACATGTCCTACAGGTCATTGTTGAGTTGATGAAAATAAATACCTACGCAATTTTTTCCGGGGGCTTCACGAGCTGATGAAGTTACAAGAATACAGCATCGTTCTTCGTGCAGACCCATCTTTGGACATGCGAATTTACAATCTGCCGATAGTTAACCAAGTCGCTACAATTTGGAATGAAATGACTGGGACTCCTACAGCGGAGCCGCACGATATCCGTGTCTATACCGCATCAGGAAAAACATCCATTATTACTACGGCTGCTACGATCCACTGCAGTTCCCGTTATTATTCCCGTACGGCGAAAGGGGATGGTAGATAGGAATTTTCTGAATATCACTCGCGTCTACTGCTGCTTGTACCCGGCATGGCGCACAGTGTAGTGGTCAGACTGTCGTTTATCCTCATGGCCATCAATCTGGAGATTCTATTATTTCTGCAGAACTCAAAAATATGATTCTATAGTTTCTTTACAATACATTTCTTCACTCATTACGCCTAACAACGCATCTTCTTTTATGTTCTTCTCGCCAATACTTGACTATTTATTTTGCCTACTTGAAACAGATTTGAATGCAAATAAATGGAAGCGAAATAATGTGGCAGCAAGAGAATTTTATTGCTATTTATTTCAGACCCGACCCACTGACGTCACAAATATATTGCGTACAGGAAGACTAGCACAACAATACCAAATTGACTGCTATGTTAAGATCGAAACTCAACGCCTTGATTATCTAAGAGGTGAACAAAGGCACGAATATCTACGACTTGAATCATTCAAAGGTATTGTTGATAGTATGGCATGCAAGGCCAATGTCAAAGGATCTGATATTGGCCAAAGGTTTGTGCTTCCCGTATCGTATATTGGCATCCCTCGAGACATGCGGCGGCATTATCTAAATGCATTTACTTTGGTGAGCAAATATGGGAAGCCAGATTTTTTCATAACGATGACATATAATCCAAATTGGCCCGAAATACGCACCAGTTTGTTGCTTGGTGAGGAAGCTCAAAACAGATCCGACCTCGTAGCAAGAGTCTTTAGAGGCCGCAACGAGGAATTCAAACATGAGTTTATTAGGGAAAAAAAATTCGGTGAGGTTGAAGCATATTTATATGTTATAGAATTCCAAAAAAGAGGACTCCCGCATGCTCACTGGATCATTATCTTACAGCCAAAATATAAAATAACGTCATCCGATGCGTACGATCATTTTGTTAGTGCAGAGCTGCCCGACATCGGCCTAAGACCACATCTTTATGCATGTGTCGTTAGGCATATGATGCACGGTCCTTATGGGTTATTAAATCCTTCTAATATATGCATGCAAGATAACAGATGCAAGAATAAGTATCCCAAAGATTATGTGGAAAGCTCTTCACAACGGAAGGATAGTTATCCGTCATATAGGAGAAGAAATAACCAGAAAAACGTGCACGTCCGTGGTCACACTCTTGATAATATATGGGTGGTGCCATATAACCCCTACCTTTTAGCTAAATTTGACTGCCATATTAACGTTGAAATATGTGTTGGCCTGAGACTGATTAAATACTTATATAAGTACGTTTGCAAAGGCACCAACAAGATCGCATTCAATGTTGTGGAGCAATGGGTCATTTCGAAAATGGAAGAGATTACAGATTTTCAATCGGCCCGTTGGAATCTACGCTTTTATACTTAGTGAAATTAACCCAGTTGTTCTTCAGCTGCATGTTCACTTGCCGAACAAACACCATGTTTCTTTCTCGTCCTCACGATCTCTCTCTGATGTAATAGCTAATCCAAACACTTCGAAAACACAGCTCACAGAATGTTTTGTCATGAACACCCACAGTGGCAAAATTGAAATTACTTTACAGAGATTTTCCTTGCTTTTTTGTATGGGACGCAGCAAAAAAAACATGGCATCGAAGAGATAGAGATATCTACATTGGACGTCTGGTCAGTGTGAGTCCCCTTGATGGAGAACGGTACTATCTACGACTGCTACTTAACCATATTCCTGCACCTACATCTTTTCAATATCTCAGAATATACAACGGCATTTTATACCCTACATTCAGAGCTGCTGCTTTAGCATGCGGTGTACTGGAATCAGATACAGCCATTACCAACTCTTTGGCGGAGGCCTGCTCCTATCAAATGTCGTATTCCCTCCGCCATCTCTTTGCAACAATCTTAATGCATAACACTCCATCTAATCCTCGAGTATTGTGGAATACTTTTAGGATGTTTATGGCGGATGATTATATTTCTCAAAAAAAAATATGCTGAAGATGAGGCCTTTCTTAAAGCACTTGCATCTATTGACATTTTCCTGCAATCTGGCGATCGAACGATCGACGAGTTCGGTCTGGTCGACTTTATTATTAGAGCCTCACGAGAACAAATGCAGAGTAAGGATTTCGAAGAGGAGCAAAATTGTCTCGTCTCTAAGGGGCTGTTTACTTTTTTTCCATTAATCTCTGAATGGATTAAGCTGTCTGAGTGGATTAATCAGTCTGATTTGAAAAAACATCTTATTGTTTCTTTCTTTTCTGAATGAACTATCTGAATGATAGAAATGACCATTTTACCCCTCAATATGAAATAAGTCCTTTTTGATAAAGGACGGATTGAGCATTTTAGTTTATATAATTAATTTAAATAATATGACATAATATATATTTTAATTTATACTATAATATATATTCATAAATCATATTATAATTTTCAGGTATGTTTAAATAATCAGACAATATTTTGATAAATATATTAAGTTATATTTTAATATATATAGTTATATTAATTTTTTAAATAGTCAATATAAAAAATCAATTTAAATAATATAACATAATATATATTTTAATTTATATTATAATATATATTCATAAATCATATTATAATTTTCAGGTATATTTAAATAATTAGACAATATTTTTATAAATACATTAAGTTATATTTTATATATATAATTATATTAATTTTTTTAATAGTCAATATAAAAAAATCAGTTTAAATAATATAACATAATATATATTTTAATTTATATTATAATATATATTCATAAATTATATTATAATTTTTAGATATATTTAAATAATTAGACAACAATTTTGTAAATATGTTAAGTTATATAATTTTAATATATATAGTTATATTATTTTTTTAATTCAATATATAAAAAATCAATTTATATAATATAACATAATATATATTTTAATTTATATTCATAAATCATATTATAATTTTCAGGTATATTTAAATAATCAGATAATATTTTTATAAATATATTAAGTTATATTTTAATATATATATATATAGTTATATTAATTTTTTTAATAGTCAATATAAAAAAATTAATTTATATAATATAAAATAAATATATATTTTAATTTATATTATAATATATATTCATAAATCATATTATAATTTTCAGGTATATTTAAATAACCAGACAATATTTTTATAAATATATTAAGTTATATTTTAATGTTTATAGTTATATTAATTTTTTTATAAATAAATAGTTTATATTTTATGACTTTTAAATATATAGTATTAATATATATTTTAAATTTATACTATATATACTCAATTATAATTAAGATTATATAATAATTTATATATACTCAATTCTTTTATTATTAGAGAGGGTAATTTTGGTATATTGGGGAAGGATTTCTGGCTTAATGGTAAGGACACCCCAAAAGTTGCTTAATGAAAAAGACATTATTAAGATCATTAAGTTGAAAGTAAACAGCAAAATATAGTTGATCGATTAAGCTAATTAAGCATTAAGCTGATTAAGTAAAAAGTAAACAAGCCCTAACTTTGATTTGAACTCAGTGACGTTGCTGAATTCAGGCCAACGCCAGGCTTTTGACGAGATTATGCAAACTTTTGGCACTAACCGTTTAGCAGCTTTCTTTGTCGATGGTCCGGCCGGCTCTGGCAAAACATTTTTGTACCGATCTCTTCTTGCAGCAGTACGTTCACGACATTCGATTGCTCTCGCAGTCACATCTTCAGAAGTTGCTGCATCTCTGCTCCCCGGCGGCCGTACTGCTCACTCACGATTCAAACTTCCTATAATTGTAGAGGATGAGATTTGCACAATTAGCAAACAGAGTGTGCATGCTTGCATCTTGATTGCTGTTAAACTTATTATTTTGGATGAGGCGTCCATGGCACACCGGAAGAGTATTGATGTAACACCCCCAAATCCTACTGGGTTATTACAGTGCCGTGGACCCCACGCCAGGAGATCCACCAGGCGAACATGACTAAAATACATTAAATTAAACAACAAGGGAAAATCATAGTCCCTACCATGATATCCGACACAATATTCCGATAAGGAATTTCAACGACAACGATGGGCCTACATGGCCAAAAATAAAATTCAACAACATCCACGAGCATCTGCTCGGGTAATACATAATGACAATGACCGAAAAACTTGAGAACACTCCAACTGACTGACCAACATGAACTACTCGGACTAGTATCGCTCAAATTCCTCGTCGCCATCATCATGCCCCTGTGTCTCAACTCTCTCCTCGCAAGCACCTAAAACATGAAAACATGTTACCTTTACACGGTCGATCATCCAGATAATGAACATCAAATACATGTATAACATGATATACATCCAAAGGCAGAATGAAACGGTACAATGATAATAATAATACGAGATGCTCACAAACCAAGGTAAGAACCGAACATTCGTGAAACAATATGCCCACGGCATATGATCAATACCTGCTCAACAGGTTAAAGTATACGTGCCCAACGGCAAATCAGTGATACAGAACACCACAACGAATTACACGAGGATGAACCAAACAAGAACTGAATTAAGTATGAATCACAATGAATTACATGAAGATGAACCAAACCAGAACTGAATTATATATGAGTCATAATGAATTACATGAAGATGAACCAAACTAGAACTGAATTAAATATGAATCACAATGAATTACATGAAGATGAACCAAACCAGCCCGAAGCTGTAACAATGAAGGCCGAAGCCACGGCATGAAGCCGTATCATAATGAAACCATCCAAAGGTCGTTGACCTACTGAGCTGTAGGTGTTGGGGGAAGCAACCGCGAAGGTTCATGCCCCACCAAACTTACCCCATAATGAAACCATCAAATGGCCGTTGACCTACTGAGTTGTAGGTGTTGGGGGAAACAACCGCGAAGGTTGAGGCCCCACCAAACTTACCCCATAATGAAACCATCCAATGGCCGTTGACCTACTGAGTTGTAGGTGTTAGGGGAAACAACCGCGAAGGTTCAGGCCCCACCAAACTTAACCCATAATGAAACCATCCAATGGCCGTTGACCTACTGAGTTGTAGGTGTTGGGAGAAACAACCGCGAAGGTTCAGGCCCCACCAAACTTATCCCATAATGAGCACTAGCCGAGACTAGCCTCCAAACATAATTAATCACAAACGGCAACGATGCCAAGATTACCGAATTCACGAGAATGATAGTGTGCTGCCTTGAGTCGGCCAACACGACAACAATGACTCACGGATGGGTACCATCCTCGGCGGTCCCAATTCAATACCTCGATTACCTTATAATGGTCAATCGATAACAACGACACAACGGATGGGAACTATCCTCAACAACCCCAATTCAATACCTCGATTGCCTTAGAATGGCCAACCGATAACAATGATGCAACGGATGATTCAATATCTCGATTCCCTTAAAACGGCCAATCGATAACAATGACACAACGAATGATTGAGCACCTCGATTGCCTTAGAACGGCTAATCGATGACAATGATACAATGAATGATTGAGCACCTCGATTGCCTTAGAACGGCTAATCGATGACAATGATATAATGAATGATTGAGCACCTCGATTGCCTTAGAACGGTTAATCGATGACAATGATACAATGAATGATTGAACACCTCGATTACCTTAGAACGGCTAATCGATGACAATGATACAATGAATGATTGAGCACCTCGATTGCCTTAGAACGGCTAATCGATGACAATGATACAATGAATGATTGAGCACCTCGATTGCCTTAGAACGGCTAATCGATGACAATGAGACAATGAATGATTGAACTCCTCGATTGCCTTAGAACGGCCAATCAATAACAATGATACAATGAATGCCTCGGCACCTTTAATCGGCTACCGACGACAAAGATGAGAACGAATACGACAATGCCTTCAATTGGCCAATACAACATGAATGACAGGACACCAACATTAATAACAATGATTACAACAACGTCTAGATCGACATCAATATTAACAACAACAACCGATACATCGACACCGCAAACTGGTGATCGATAATAACATTAACAACGAATATCTCAATGCCTTACCGGCCATTAATGAATGATAATAAACATTTGGCATAATTGCCGAAGTGTATCGTATCGAACGATCCCCTAATATCAATGAACTTATGAAGAGACTAAGTCTTGGAATGATACAACACATTCATACACATATATGATAACTTTAATCTCATTGACTAGTACAAGTATAAAACTTGCCTCAACCGAAGCCGATGAATTCCTTCCACGAACAACGAACGGCGTCCTTCGATAAACACAAGTACTCGAACAACCTTGAATGAAATACAATTCATTCAATAACACAATATCAATCGAAATCAACACAACGACCGAAAGAAACTCTTTGAGACATTTAATCGAACACTAAATGTTCAAAGTTCCTCAAGAACCTAAGAATCATCAATCGGGTTGAACTAATCGAAGATATGGATATACAATCCATAAACCAAACCAAACCAAACATACCCAGTATATCCCACTCAGAGCAGGGTCTGGGGAGGGTAGGATGTACGCAGACCATGCCCCTACTTATTACGGTAGGGAGGCTGTTTCCGTGAAGACCCCCAGCTTAGTGCACAGCAGAATCTTGTGTGATAAATACAAAGGAAAACATATGATTCAATAAAGCTCGATACCATACCTGAGCCCATGGCTTTATCCACATGGGACTTACCTAAGCGGAATTTGGCTACTTCACTCCCGATGAATGCTGTTCTAACAAAATAGAGGTTGACTCTGCGCACAGCTCCCTGTCAAAAATACACCACACGCAAAGACAATAGGATAAAAATAAACAATAAAAGTAAAAATGCAATGCTGTAGGTCAAAGCTAACCGAGACAACCCAACCCTGAGGCTCTCAACTACAGCACCGCTCCCTACAAAAGAATCCACAACTCTGATCTGGCGCCTCCAAGCGTACCTATCAACAGTCATGGTCTCGGAAAGGTTTAAGGCCTTCAAATCTAATCTCAGTTTCTCCTCCCACGTCCTCCTCGGTCTGCCTCTCCTCCTATCCCCGACAACCATTAAACTCTCGACCCTCCTCACCGGAGCAGATGCCTGCCTCCTGCGGACGTGGCCAAACTATCTCAATCTCCCTTCCCTAACTTTCGCTGAAATAGGCGCCACTTCCAGTGCGTTCCTGAAAACCTCGTTCGCAATTCTATCTAACATTGTGCGACCACACGACCAACGTAGCATTCTCATTTCAGCCACTTCCAACTTGCTCTCAAGCGACTTCTTCATCGCCTAACATTCGGAGCCATACAACATTGCAGGTCGGATTGCCGCTCTATAGAATTTACCCTTCAACTTTAGAGGGACTTTCTTGTCGCACAGACGCGCGATCCGCTCTCCACCTTAGCCACCCCGCCTTGATGCGATGCGTGACATCATCTTCACACTCACCTTCCTTCTGAATGATCGAACCCAAATACTTGAACTTATCCGTACGGGGTACGATCTGATCCGCAATCATTACCTCAACATCTTCCTCGTTGCCCTCACCACTAAAGTTACACCAGAGATACTCGGTCTTAGACCGACTCACACGCAAGCCCTGGGATTCTAACTTAGCCCTCCAAAGCTCCAACTTCGAGTTCACCTCCCTCCTCGACTCCGCCACTAACACAATGTCGTCAGCAAAAAGCATGCACCACGGGATGCTATCTTGAATCCCTCGCGAAATGACATCAAGGATTAGAGCGAAGAGAAGAGGACTTAGCGCCGACCCCTGGTGTAGCTCTATCTCAACCGAAAAATACTGGGTGTCACCAACTGGTGTCCTAACGCACGTCCTAGCTTGGGAGTACATGTCTTGGATCGCCCTAACGAACGGCAACGACACCCTCCTCTCTACTAGGCTTCTCCAAATAACATCGCGCGGAGTGCTATCATAAGCCTTCTCTAGATCTATGAACACCATATGGAGGTCCTTACGCCGCTCTCTAAACTTCTCCATAAGGCGTCTGACGAGATGAATGGCCTCAGTCGTGGACCTCCCCGGCATGAAGCCAAATTGGTTCTCTGAGATCTCCACTTCTCTTCTAACCCTGCATTCCACCACTCTTTCCCAAAGTTTCATAGTATGACTGAGGAGTTTAATAGCCCTATAGTTACTACAACTCTGAGCATCGCCTTTGTTCTTGAAAAAAGGCACGACAATACTATGCCTCTACTCTGTCGGCATCTTAGAGCCTTTGAGGAGGATGTTGAACAGCTCTGCTAGCCACTGAACTTCGACTTCCCCCAGACAAAGCCACACCTCAATAGGGATCTGATCCGGACCTACAGCCTTAGATCTACCCATTTTCATTAGGGCACCCTTTACTTCCTCCTTGCTAATGCTCTCACAGGAACTAAACGAACGAGCAGAAGATAGACTAACTCCTTGCACCACCGAGTCACTACCTCTAGACTCATTGAAAAGTTCGAAAAACTACCTATTCCACCGCTCCTTAATAGCCACATCGTTCACTAACACTTGACCCAAATCATCCTTAATAAACTTAACGGGACCCAGGTCGCGCCGCCCTCTTTCCCTAGCTTTCGCTAGTTTAAAAATAGCATTCGCTACTTCTTTGGTGTCTAGGAGCTTGTACATCTCCTCGTAAGCCGCACATTTAGCCTTAGCCACTGCTCTTAGCCTCTCTTTTCCCCACCTTGTACGCTACAATCTTCAAGATTCTCTCCTCCCCATCACTAACCGACAAAAGCTCCTTAAATAGCGCTTGTTTTGCCTTAACCTTATTTTGGACCTCCTCATTCCACCACCAAGCCTCCCTAGGTCCACTAGACCTGCCCGAAGAAACCCTTACCACCTTCTCGCCCACTCTCCTAATAGCATTGGCCATGCTGGTCCACATAAGGTTAGCATCGCCCGCACGCAAAAAACCTCCTTCGCGGGTTAGAGACTCCTTGAATACTGTCGCCTTCTCACCCTTCAGATCCTTCCAGAGTATCCTAGGTCTAGCTTCTCTAACCCTGCTAACAACACGACCTCTCATGGATAAATCCATAGCCAGCAGCCGGTGTTGAGAAGCACATGCCTCGCTCCGGAAGACCTTGCAGTCCACGCACGCCCTAGCATCCCGACTGCGCAAAAGAAGGTAGTCAATTTGCGTGTTGTGCCCCACACTACTGAAGGTGATGAGGTGCTGAGCTCTCTTCTGAAAAACAGAGTTAGCAATTACCAACTCATGCGCAGTGGCAAACTCCAACAGTGCGGAACCTCCTGCATTCCTAACTCCGAAGCCGAAACCCCCATGCGCACTATGATAACCATCCACCCCCTCACCAATGTGCCCATTGAAATCGCCCCCCAAAATAATAAATTGATCGTCCGGAATACACCCGATCAACTCATCTAAACAGACCCAAAAGGCTTCCTTATCAAGCACACCCAAACCAACATGTGGGGCATACGCACAAACCACATTAACCACCTTCTCCCCAACCACCACTCTAACGGACATAATCCTATCATTGCACCTCTTCACTTTCACGACGTTGTCCTTAAGCTCCTTAGACAAAAGAATGCCCACACCATTGCTCGAGTTAGCAAGGCCTGAATACCACAATTTATAGCCGTTCACCTCCCTGGACTGCGCCCCCTTCCACCTAGTCTCCTGAATATAAGCCACATCAACCCTTCTCTTACCCAAAACATCCACAAGCTCCAAAAGCTTACCCGACAAGGTACCCAAATTCCAACTACCAACCCGCAAACAGTGCGACATCGACCAATACAAAACCCAAACGCACTACGAGGAATAAAATGGGGTAGTGAAGCTAAAAATGAAAATAAGATGAGAATGACAAAGACAATATAAAAGCAAGCAAACCGCATAAAAATCGCAGTAAATGGTAGATATATGACAAACAAAAATGAAATTTAACAGAAAAGTACAATGATACCGGACTTCGACACGTCTTGGAGACGAGGGAGGAGAAGCCGCGGAAGCTGGAAACCGATCGACTC
Source organism: Orobanche coerulescens (assembly GCA_033398695.1). Taxonomy (NCBI): domain Eukaryota; kingdom Viridiplantae; phylum Streptophyta; class Magnoliopsida; order Lamiales; family Orobanchaceae; genus Orobanche; species Orobanche coerulescens. The sequence continues at coordinate 76,767,443 of CM065801.1, read as the reverse complement.
CTGAACAGGGAAAAGGCGATCGATAGGCCGACGACACCTAGTAGCAGCACGGGAAACCTGCAAAACAGACAGCTAAAATGCAATACTACTGTTAGATTGATGGGGAGGGATGAATTCCGCGGTGTAAAGTTATTCTTTCGGCGATACGCCGGCCAGAGATGACCAGGAGCCCGGGGCGGCGCAAGCGTAAGTTACGGCAAAGCTCAGGGGTTAGTTAAAAATCACACTGTTATCTTACAAAAAAATCAGAAAAACAACCCAAATCGCCAACCAACAGAGACCAGTTCAACATAAACCGAGAACCAAAATCAAAACACGAAAAGCAGAAAATGGCAGAAAAAGGAATCACTGCAGATCTGGGAATCCCAAAATGGAACTAGAAAGCAGATCAGGTGGTAAAACTCAACCCTTGCCAAAGCCCGATTCAGATCGGGAGAAGAACAACCACAAAACGCAGAGTTTGCCAAAGTTCTCGGCGGAGAAGGAATCCAAAAAAATTCCAGGCCCCGAGTATGATACGATTAATATAGGTTACCCTTTGCTCACAAATGGGGGATATAAAGAGATGCATCAGATCCCAACTCCGAAACTCAGATTACAATTCCGGATGAGTTGGGGACCTCGATTTTCAGAAGTTTACTAAATACTGTTCAAAGAAGCAACAATTAACAAGCAAAGAGTAACTTAAATCAAACGAAAAGGCAAAATAAAAACTGAAAATTAATCACAAAGTAATTCAATTATCCAGATTCTACTAATCCACAAAAAAACTCAGGCAAAAGTTTTAACGCTATAATTTATGATTTTCAAAAAACTTTTAGAAGTCCAGCTTTATCAATTTCGAGCGTTCTGCGAATTTGGAAAATGCGATTCAACAGAACGTAGTAGAATCTAAGCTAAAAGGACCGTAATTTCTAAGCTAACAACAGCCAACAATAGGACCGTAATTTCTACGATAAAAACCTCTGAAAATCGGATTAGCACAAAGGGCAAGCAGGAGATCTCGCAACCGCTCACGAGGACCAAAATTGAGGCACCTGAGCCCGGTGGACCACCACCGGATACAGACAGCGGAAGTGGTGGAGGTGACCTGAAGCCGCCGCCGCTGAGATGTTTGCGGTTGGATGAGTTTGTTTCAAGTTACTAGCAAAATCAAAGGCTTTGAAGTGGATATACAATCCATAGAACACGATTAATAATATTTACTAACATCAATCGATTCATCAAATTCGGACGAACAACGAAAATCAAGAAGAAATCTCGAAAAGTCAAATTCTAGGAGATTTCAAGAAATTACCTCGATCCGACGAAGAACAATGATTTGATGTTGATATAATCGATAAGGATCCTCAAAAATGCTTAGAAATCGAGTGGAATCGACCAAACACTCCACTTCTCGATTTTTCCCGTCGTCAGCCGCAACCGGGTGAAGAAATGATGAAAAAATGAGGTCTGGCCGGTCACTGCCTATATATGGCCGACAGGGTTACGGCCGTAACCGGCAGGGCCTTACGGCCGTAACCGGCATTTGTCCCAATCCGCCCAGCGCCTGCCGATCGCTTACGGCCGTAACCGACAGGGCCTTACGGCCGTAACTCGGCACTTACGGCCGTAACCGGCATTCGTACGCACACTGCCTGGCACCCGTACGGCCGTAACTGACAGCCCTTAGGGCCGTAACCGGCATTCGGCCGAACACTGCTGAGCACGTACGACCGTAACTCGGCCAGGCCAGGCCCTGCTCCAAAAAGTGCGGTCGTGGCCACTCCGACGGCCCGGACGAGGCCGAAACCCGAACCTGAATATGAATTGAAGATACGGTTACGAAGTAATCGCAAAGAAAAATACAAGCACTAACAAAACACACTGTTCCGACCACCCGAAGGCTCGAAATTCGACAACGGAAAGTAATTACCCCGAACTTGGGGAAATTACGAAAATGGCCCAAAACGTCCGAAATACACGATACCCGATCGAAACACCAATACAAAGCTCGCAAAATGAATAATAACATTAAATGAACTTACTAGAAACTCGAAACAACAGTTTCGGACGAGATTCGCAAGAATCGAACTCAAGTGCAGAAAAGCCGTTTAAGAACACGGAACTCAACAAAACGATACCGTAACGAACTCGGATGACAAAAAGTGAAGAATTAAATATTCTTGGAATGACGAAACGGTCACAACAGAGTCTCTAAGATGGACTTCTGCCAAAAAAAAGAAAATTACTGGAAAATCGAAATTACGGATATTACATACTACCCCCCTTAAAAGAAGTTTCGTCCTGAAACTTAAAAAGTAGGGAGAAGCAATATCCCGCTAGGAAAAATCAACGAGATATGCAAGAATAAGAATGATCACAATGAATGATAATGAATTGAAATCCAACAAGGATTAAGAATGACTCACCGAGGTGAAATGATAACGTATCGAGTGATAGCTCAAATGAAATGATTGGAACCATTGTTCCCCGTGAAGTGAATGATTAGTTTGATAATTATAAGTCTCAACGTGATTGATATATGATGATTGACTTATGCAAATGAATGAACGACGATGAAATGAATGATTATCCTATTACCGAGCAAGAATTAACTTGCTCAAAACCGGTGATAAATTTCCTATTGTATCACACTTAAAGCAAACAACAGTCGAACTCGTCGTCTGAGATGAAGATGCTCTCCCAGCACGAAGATGACTAGAAAACGATCTCTTGGACGTCGGAGTCCGATGTCTCTCTGACAGCTCTTTCCATACCGAGGCAGGAAAGTCACGTGATAATTACAGATCTCGTATGAAGATTGCCTTATGATTACGAGACGGAATGATAACAATGAGCATACACGCTCTAACACAATGAATTCATTAATAATACAATAAAATGATCGTCGACATGACGCCGGAATATGATAAGATCACATGAAAGATCAAGTGAGGTGACATGACTATCTGATGAAATTCCTGAAATGATTACCTTGAACAAGTTAACAAGGTTGAAAATTTGATCTACAAGATCAACAACTGAACCGTGAGATGAACTGGATGATTGATGAATTAACTGAGCAATGACATTGACTGAGTGATGAATGAATTAACTGAACAATGAGATTGACGAAGTGATGAATGGATTAACTAAACAATGAGATTGACTGAGTGATGAATGAATTAACTGAACAATGAGATTGACTGAGTGATGAATGAATTAACTGAATAATGAGATTGACTGAGTGATGAATGAATTAACTGAACAATGAGATTGACTGAGTGATGAATGAATTAACTGAACAATGAGATTGACTGAGTGATGAATGAATTAACTGAACAATGAGATTGACTAAGTTATGAATGAATTAATATGATCGACAAGATCAAAAATGATGATTAAGGATTATTAACTGATGAATGAGTTGATCCTTAACGCTTACCCAAGTCACACGTGCTCCAAAAAAATTAGTCATGAATCAATCATATAACACTAATATCACATATAGGTTTCAACAAAGCACGAATAATTAATGACATGATGAATGTATGAACATAAAGAGAATCGAGTCCTTACACAGGTCATACGAAGCTTTGAGGTCTCACGATACTAGTCTTCACTGACGACGACTCGATGAATGAATGACTCGTGCAGTCGTATAAATTTCACGACTCACAAAACCCGACTGTCCAGATTGTCATAACCTGACAGTCCCACTACTAACGCGTCGGTAGAGCCACATAACTCACATATCAGGCTATCTCACAACCCAATGCTCTGATACCATCTTCTGTAACACCCCCAAATCCTATTGGGTTATTACAGTGTCGTGGACCCCACGCCAGGAGATCCACCAGGCGAACATGACTAAAATACATTAAATTAAACAACAAGGGAAAATCATAGTCACTACCATGATATCCGACACAATATTCCGATAAGGAATTTCAACGACAACGATGTGCCTACATGGCCAAAAATAAAATACAACAACATCCACGAGCATCTGCTCGGGTAATACATAATGACAATGACTGACAAACTGGAGAACACTCCAACTGACTGACCAACATGAACAACTCGGACTAGTATTGATCAAATTCCTCGTCGCCATCATCATGCCCCTGTGTCTCAACTCTCTCATCGCAAGCACCTAAAACATGAAAACATGTTCCGCCCCCACGGGGTCAGTCATCCAGATAATGAACATCAAATACATGTATAACATGATATGCATCCAAAGGCAGAATGAAACGGTACAATGATAATAATAATACGAGATGCTCACAAACTAAGGTAAGAACCGAGCATTCGTGAAACAATATGCCCACGGAATATGATCAATACATGCTCAACAGGTTAAAGTATACGTGCCCAACGGCAAATCAGTGATACAGAACACCACAATGAATTACATGAGGATGAACCAAACCAGAACTGAATTAAATATGAATCACAATGAATTACATGAAGATGAACCAAACCAGAACTGAATTATATATGAGTCACAATGAATTACATGAAGATGAACCAAACTAGAACTGAATTAAATATGAACCACAATGAATTACATGAAGATGAACCAAACCAGCCCGAAGCTGTAACAATGAAGGCCGAAGCCACGGCATGAAGCCGTATCAAAATGAAACCATCCAATGGCCATTGACCTACTGAGTTGAAGGTGTTGGGGGAAACAACCGCGAAGGTTCAGGCCCCACCAAACTTACCCCATAATGAAACCATCCAATGGCCGTTGACCTACTGAGTTGTAGGTGTTGGGAGAAACAACCGCGAAGGTTCAAGCCCCACCAAACTTACCCCATAACGAGCACTAGCCGAGACTAGCCTCCAAACATAATTAATTACAAATGGCAACGATCCCAAGATTACCGAATTCACGAGAATAGCGTGCTGCCTTGAGTCGGCCAACACGACAACAATGACTCACGGATGGGTACCGTCCTTGGCGGTCCTAATTCAATACCTCGATTACCTTAGAATGGTCAATCGATAACAACGACACAACGTATGGGAACTATCCTCGACAGCCCCAATTCAATACCTCGATTGCCTTAGAATGGCCAACCCATAACAATGATGCAACAGATTATTCAATATATCGATTCCCTTAAAACGGCCAATCGATAACAATGATACAACGAATGATTGAGCACCTCGATTGCCTTAGAACGGCTAATCGATGACAATGATTGAGCACCTCAATTGCCTTAGAACGGATAATCGATGACAATGATACAGTGAATGATTGAGCACCTCGATTGCCTTAGAATGGTTAGTCGATGACAATGATACAATGAATGATTGAACACCTCGATTACCTTAGAACGGCTAATCGATGACAATGATACAATGAATGATTGAGCACCTCGATTGCCTTAGAACGGCTAATCGATGACAATGATACAATGAATTATTGAGCACCTCGATTGCCTTAGAACGGCTAATTGATGACAATGAGACAATGAATGATTGAACTCCTCGATTGCCTTAGAACGGCCAATCGATAACAATGATACAATGAATGCCTCGGCACCATTAATCGGCTACCGACGACGAAGATGAGAACGAATACGACAATGCCTTCAATTGGCCAATACAACATGAATGACAGGACGCCAACATTAATAACAATGATTACAACAACGTCTAGATCGACATCAATATTAACAAAAACAACTGATACATCGATACCGCAAACCGGTGATCGATAATAACATTAACAACGAATATCTCAATGCCTTACCGGCCATTAATGAATGATAATAAACATTTGGCATAATTGCCGAAGAGTATCGTATCGAACGATCCCCTAATATCAATGAACTTATGAAGAGACTAAGTCTCGGAATGATACAACACATTCATACACATATATGATAACATTAATCTCATTGACTAGTACAAGTATAAAACTTGCCTCAACCGAAGGTGATGAATTCCTTCCACGAACAACGAACGGCATCCTCCGATAAACACAAGTACTCGAACAACCTTGAATGAAATACAATTCATTCAATAACACAATATCAATCGAAATCAACACAACGACCGAAAGAAACTCTTTGAGACATTTAATCGAACACTAAATGTTCAAAGTTCCTCAAGAACCTAAGAATCATCAATCGGGTTGAACGAATCGAAGATATGGATATACAATCCATAGAACACGATTAATAATATTTACTAACATCAACCGATTCATCAAATTCGGACGAACAACGAAAATCAAGAAGAAATCTCGAAAAATCAAATTCTAGGAGATTTCAAGAAATTACTTCGATCCGACGAAGAACAATGATTTGATGTTGATATAATCGATAAGGATCCTCAAAAATGCTTAGAAATCGAGTGGAATCGACCAAAAACTCCACTTCTCGATTTTTCCCGTCGTCAGCCGCAACCGGGTGAAGAAATGATGAAAAAATGAGGTCTGGCCGGTCACTGCCTATATATGGCCGACAGGGTTACGGCAGTAACAGGCAGGGCCTTACGGCCGTAACTGGCATTCATCCCAATCCGCCCAGCGCCTGCCGATCGCTTACGGCCGAACCGACAGGGCCTTACGGCCGTAACTCGGCACTTACGGCCGTAACCGGCATTCGTCCGAACACTGCCTGGCACCCGTACGGCCGTAACTGATAGCCCATATGGCCGTAACCGTCATTCGGCCAAACACTGCTGAGCACGTACGGCCGTAACTCGGCCAGGCCAGGCCCTGCTCCAAAAAGTGCGGCCGTGGCCACTCCGACGGCCCGGACGAGGCCGAAACCCGAACCTGAATATGAATCGAAGATACGGTTACGAAGTAATCGCAAAGAAAAATCCAAGCACTAAGAGAACACACTATTCCGACCACCCGAAGGCTCAAAATTTGACAACGGAAAGTAATTACCCCAAACTTTGGGAAATTACGAAAATGGCCCAAAACGTCCGAAATACACGATTCCCGATCGAAACACCAAGCCAAAGCTCGCAACATGAATAATAACATTAAATGTACTTACTAGAAACTCGAAACAACAGTTTCGGACGAGATTCGCAAGAATCGAACTCAAGTGCAGAAAAGCCGTTTAAGAACACAGAACTCAACAAAACGAAACCGTAACGAACTCGGATGACAAAAAGTTCAGAATTAAATATTCTTGGAATGACGAAAAGGTCACAACAGAGTCTAAAGATGGACTTCTGCCAAAAAAAGAAAATTATCGGAAAATCGAAATTGCGGATATTACATACTACCCCCCTTAAAAGAAGTTTCGTCCTGAAACTTAAAAAAATAGGGAGAAGCAATATCCCGCTAGGAAAAATCAACGAGATATGCAAGAATAAGAATGATCACAATGAATGATAATGAATTGAAATCCAACAAGGATTAAGAATGACTCACCGGGGTGAAATGATAACGTAACGAGTGATAGCTCAAATGAAATGATTGGAACCATTGTTCCCCCGTGAAGTGAATGATTAGATTGATAATTATAAGTCTCAACGTGATTGATATATGATGATTGACTTATGCGAATGAATGAACGACGATGAAATGAATGATTATCCTATTACCGAGCAAGAATTAACTTGCTCAAAACCGGTGATGAATGTCCTATTGTATCACAGTTAAAGAAAACAACAGTCGAACTCGTCGTCTGAGATGAAGATGCTCTCCCAGCACGAAGACGACTAGAAAATGATCTCTTGGACGTCGGAGTCCGATGTCCCTCTGACAGCTCTTTCCATACCGAGGCAGGAAAGTCACGTGATAATTACAGACCTCGTATGAAGATTGCCATATGATTACGAGACGGAATGATAACAATGAGCATACACGCTCTAACACAATGAATTCATTAATAATGCAATAAAATGATCGTCGACATGATGCCGGAATATGATAAGATCACATGAAAGATCAAGTGAGGTGACATGACTATCTGATGAAATTCCTGAAATGATTACCTTGAACAAGTTAACAAGGTTGAAAATTTGATCTACAAGATCAACAACTAAACCGTGAGATGGACTGGATGATTGATGAATTAACTGAGCAATGACATTGACTGAGTGGTGAATGAATTAACTGAGCAATGAGATTGACTGAGTGATGAATGAATTAACTGAACAATGAGATTGACTGAGTGATGAATGAATTAACTGAACAATGAGATTGACTGAGTGATGAATGAATTAACTGAACAATGACATTGACTGAGTGATGAATGAATTAACTGAATAATGAGATTGACTGAGTGATGAATGAATTAACTGAACAATGAGATTGACTTAGTGATGAATGAATTAACTGAACAATGAGATTGACTGAGTGATGAATGAATTAACCGAACAATGAGATTGACTGAGTGATGAATGAATTAACTGAACAATGAGATTGACTGAGTTATGAATGAATTAATATGATCGACAAGATCAAAAATGATGATTGAGGATTATTAACTGATGAATGAGTTGATCCTTAACGCTTACCCAAGTTACACGTGCTCCAAAAAAATTAGTCATAAATCAATCATATAACACTAATATCACATATAGGTTTCAACAAAGCACGAATAATTAATGACATAATGAATGTATGAACATAAAGAGAATCGAGTCCTTACACAGGTCATACGAAGCTTTGAGGTCTCACGATACTAGTCTTCACTGACGACGACTCGATGAATGAATGACTCGTGCAGTCGTATAAATTTCACGACTCACAAAACCCGACTGTCCAGATTGTCATAACCTGACAGTCCCACTACTACCGCGTCGGTAGAGCCACATAACTCACATATCAGGGTATCTCACAACCCAATGCTCTGATACCATCTTCTGTAACACCCCCAAATCCTATTGGGTTATTACAGTGTCGTGGACCCCATGCCAGGAGATCCACCAGGCGAACATGACTAAAATATATTAAATTAAACAACAAGGAAAAATCATAGTCCCTACCATGATATCCGACACAATATTCCGATAAGGAATTTCAACGACAACGATGTACCTACATGGCCAAAAATAAAATACAACAACATCCACGAGCATCTGCTCGGGTAATACATAATGACAATGACTGACAAACTGGAGAACAATCCAACTGACTGACCAACATGAACAACTCGGACTAGTATCGCTCAAATTCCTCGTCGCCATCATCATGCCCCTGTGTCTCAACTCTCTCATCGCAAGCACCTAAAACATGAAAACATGTTCCGCCCCCACGGGGTCAGTCATCCAGATAATGAACATCAAATACATGTATAACATGATATGCATCCAAAGGCAGAATGAAACGGTACAATGATAATAATAATACGAGATGCTCACAAACCAAGGTAAGAACTGAGCATTCGTGAAACAATATGCCCACGGCATATGATCAATACCTGCTCAACAGGTTAAAGTATACGTGCCCAACGGCAAATCAGTGATACAGAACACCACAATGAATTACATGAGGATGAACCAAACCAGAACTGAATTAAATATGAATCACAATGAATTACATGAAGATGAACCAAACCAGAACTGAATTATATATGAGTCACAATGAATTACATGAAGATGAACCAAACTAGAACTGAATTAAATATGAATCACAATGAATTACATGAAGATGAACCAAACCAGCCCGAAGCTCTAACAATGAAGGCCGAAGCCACGGCATGAAGCCGTATCAAAATGAAACCATCCAATGGCCGTTGACCTACTGAGCTGTATTTGTTGGGGGAAACAACCGCGAAGGTTCAGGCCCCACCAAACTTACCCCATAATGAAACCATCCAATGGTCGTTGACCTACTGAGTTGTAGGTGTTGGGGGAAACAACCGCGAAGGTTCAGGCCCCACCAAACTTACCCATAATGAAACCATCCAATGGCCATTGACCTACTGAGTTGTAGGTGTTGGGGGAAACAACCGCGAAGGTTCAGGCCCCACCAAACTTACCCCATAATGAAACCATCCAATGGTTGTTGACCTACTGAGTTGTAGGTGTTGGGAGAAACAACCGCGAAGGTTCAGGCCCCACCAAACTTACCCCATAATGAGCACTAGCCGAGACTAGCCTCCAAACAAAATTAATTACAAACGGCAACGATCCCAAGATTACCGAATTCACGAGAATGATAGTGTGCTGCCTTGAGTCGGCCAACACGACAACAACGACTCACGGATGGGTACCGTTCTCGGTGGTCCCAATTCAATACCTCGATTACCTTAGAATGGTCAATCGATAACAACGACACAACGGATGGGAACTATCCTCGACAGCCCCAATTCAATACCTCGATTGCCTTAGAATGGCCAACCGATAACAATGATGCAACAGATGATTCAATATCTCGATTGCCTTAAAACGGCCAATCGATAACAATGATACAACGAATGATTGAGCACCTCGATTGCCTTAGAACGGCTAATCGATGACAATGATACAATGAATGATTGAGCACCTCGATTGCCTTAGAACGGCTAATCGATGATAGTGATATAATGAATGATTGAGCACCTCGATTGCCTTAGAACGGTTAATCGATGACAATGATACAATGAATGATTGAACACCGCGATTGCCTTAGAACGGCTAATTGATGACAATGATACAATGAATGATTGAGCACCTCGATTGCCTTAGAACGGCTAATCGATGACAATGATACAATGAATGATTGAGCACCTCGATTGCCTTAGAATGGCTAATCAATGACAATGAGACAATGAATTATTGAACTCCTCGATTGCCTTAGAACGGCCAATCGATAACAATGATACAATGAATGCCTCGGCACCTTTAATCGGCTACCGACGACGAAGATGAGAATGAATACGACAATGCCTTCAATTGGCCAATACAACATGAATGACAGGACGCCAACATTAATAACAATGATTACAACAACGTCTAGATCGACATCAATATTAACAACAACAACTGATACATCGATACCGCAAACCGGTGATCGATAATAACATTAACAATGAATATCTCAATGCCTTACCGGCCATTAATGAATGATAATAAACATTTGGCATAATTGCCGAAGAGTATCGTATCGAACGATCCCCTAATATCAATAAACTTATGAAGAGAATAAGTCTCGGAATGATACAACATATTCATACACATATATGACAACATTAATCTCATTGACTAGTACAAATATAAAACTTGCCTCAACCGAAGGCGATGAATTCCTTCCACGAACAACGAACGGAGTCCTCTGATAAACACAAGTACTCCAACAACCTTGAATGAAATACAATTCATTCAATAACACAATCAATCGAAATCAACACAACGACCGAAAGAAACTCTTTGAGACATTTAATCGAACACTAAATGTTCAAAGTTCCTCAACAACCTAAGAATCATCAATCGGGTTGAACGAATCGAAGATATGGATATACAATACATAGAATGCGATTAATAATGTTTACTAACATCAACCGATTCATCAAATTCGGACGAACAACGAAAATCAAGAAGAAATCTCGAAAAATCAAATTCTAGGAGATTTCAAGAAACTACCTCGATCCGACGAAGAACCATGATTTGATGATGATATAATCGATAAGGATCCTCAAAATGCTTACAAATTGAGTGGAATTGACCAAAAACTCCACTTCTCGATTTTTCCCGTCATCAGCCGCAACCAGGTGAAGAAATGATGAAAAAATGAGGTCTGGCCGGTCACTGCCTATATATGGCCAACAGGGTTACGGCCGTAACCGGCATTCGTCCCAATCCGCCCAGCGCCTGCCGATCGCTTACGACCGTAACCGACAGGGCCTTACGGCCGTAACTCGGCACTTACGGCCGGAACCGGCATTCGTCCGAACACTGCCTGGCACCCGTACGGCCGTAACTGACAGCCCTTACGGACATAACCGGCATTCGGCCGAACACTTTCGAGCACGTATGGCCGTACCTCGGCCAGGCCAGGCCCTGCTCCAAGAAGTGCGGCCGTGGCCACTCCCACGGCCCGGACGAGGCCGAAACCCGAACCTGAACATGAATCGAAGATACGGTTACGAAGTACTCGCAAAGAAATATCCAATCAGTAATAGAACACACTATTTCGACCACCCGAAGGCTCAAAATTCGATAATGGAAAGTAATTACCCCAAACTTTGAGAAATTATGAAAATAGCCCAAAACGTCCGAAATACACGATACACGATCGACACACCAATACAAAGATAGCAACATGAATAATAACATTAAATGAACTTACTAGAAACTCGAAACAACAGTTTCGGACGAGATTCGCAAGAATCGAACTAAAGTGCAGAAAAGCCGTTTAAGAACACGGAACTCAACAAAACGATACCGAAACAAACTCGGATGACAAAAAGTGCATAATTAAATATTCTTGGAATGACGAAACGGTCACAACAGAGTCGGTAAGATGGACTTATGCCAAAAAAAAAAGAAAATTACCGGAAAATCGAAATTGCGGATATTACATATTATCCCCCTTAAAAGAAGTTTCGTCCTGAAACTTAAAAAAGTAGGAAGAAGCAATATCCCGCTAGGAAAAATCAACAAGGTATGCAAGAACAAGAATGATCACAATGAATGATAATGAATTGAAATCCAACAAGGATCAAGAATGACTCACCGGGGTGAAATGATAACGTAACGAGTGATAGCTCAAATGAAATGATTGGAACCATTGTTCCCCGTGAAGTGAATGATTAGTTTCATAATTATAGGTCTCAACGTGATTGATATATGATGATTGACTTATGCGAATGAATGAACGACGATGAAATGAATGATTATCCTATTACCGAGCAAGAATTAACTTGCTCAAAACCGGTGATGAATGTCCTATTGTATCACAGTTAAAGCAAACAATAGTCGAACTCGTCGTCTGAGATGAAGATGCTCTCCCAGCACGAAGACGACTAGAAAACGATCTCTTGGACGTCGGAGTCCGATGTCCCTCTGACAGCTCTTTCCATACCGAGGCAGGAAAGTCACGTGATAATTACAGATCTCGTATGAAAATTGCCTTATGGTTACGAGACGGAATGATAACAATGAGCATACACGCTCTAACATAATGAATGCATTGATAATGCAATAAAATGATCATCGACATGACGCCGTAATATGATAAGATCGCATGAAAGATCAAGTGAGGTGACATGACTATCTGATGAAATTCCTGAAATGATTACCTTGAACAAGTTAACAAGGTTGAAAATTTGATCTACAAGATCAACAACTGAACCGTGAGATGGACTGGGTGATTGATGAATTAAATGAGCAATGAGATTGACTGAGTGATGAATGAATTAACTGAGCAACGAGATTGACTGAGTGATGAATGAATTAACTAAACATTGAGATTGACTGAGTGATGAATGAATTAACTGAACAATGAGATTGACTGAGTGATGAATGAATTAACTGAACAATGAGATTGACTGAGTGATGAATGAATTAACTGAACAATGAGATTGACTGAGTGATGAATGAATTAACTGAATAATGATATTGACTGAGTGATGAATGAATTAACTGAACAATGAGATTGACTGAGTGATGAATGAATTAACTGAACAATGAGATTGACTGAGAGATGAATGAATTAACTGAACAATGAGATTGATTGAGTGATGAATGAATTAACTGAACAATGAGATTGACTGAGTGATGAATGAATTAATATGATCGACAAGATCAAAAATGATGATTGAGGATTATTAACTGATGAATGAGTTGATCCTTAACGCTTACCCAAGTCACACGTGCTCCAAAAAAAATAGTCATGAATCAATCATATAACACTAATATCACATATAGGTTTCAACAAAGCACGAATAATTAATGACATGATGAATGTATGAACATAAAGAGAATCGAGTCCTTACACAGGTCATCAAAGTTCCTCAAGAACCTAAGAATCATCAATCGGGTTGAACGAATCGAAGATATGGATATATAATCCATAAAACACGATTAATAATGTTTACTAACATCAACCGATTCATCAAATTCGGACGAACAACTAAAATCAAGAATAAATCTCGAAAAATCAAATTCTAGGAGATTTCAAGAAATTACCTCGATCCTACGAAGAACAATGATTTGATGTTGATATAATCGATAATGATCCTCAAAAACGCTTAATTCGAGTGGAATCGACCAAAAACTCCACTTCCCGATTTTTCCCGTCATCAGCCGCAACCGGGTGAAGAAATGATGAAAAAATGAGGTCTGGCCGGTCACTGCCTATATATGGCCAACAGGGTTACGGCCGTAACCGGCAGGGCCTTACGTCCGTAACCGGCATTCGTCCCAATCTGCCCAGCGCCTGTCGATCGCTTACGACCGTAACCGACAGGGCCTTACGGCCGTAACTCGGAACTTACGGCCGGAACCGGCATTCGGCCGAACACTTCCGAGCACGTACGGCCGTACCTCGGCCAGGCCAGGCCCTGCTCCAAGAAGTGCGGCCGTGGCCACTCCGACGGCCCGGACGAGGCCGAAACCCGAACCTAAACATGAATCGAAGATACAGTTATGAAGTACTCGCAAAGAAATATCCAAGCACTAATAGAACACACTATTCCGACCACCCGAAGGCTCAAAATTCGATAATGGAAAGTAATTACCCCAAACTTTGAGAAATTATGAAAATGGCCCAAAACGTCCGAAATACACGATACACGATCGACACACCAATACAAAGCTAGCAACATGAATAATAACATTAAATGAACTTACTAGAAACTCGAAACAACAGTTTCGGACGAGATTCGCAAGAATCGAACTCAAGTGCAGAAAAGCCATTTAAGAACACGGAACTCAACAAAACGATACCGAAACAAACTCGGATGACAAAAAGTGCATAATTAAATATTCTTGTAATGACGAAACGGTCACAAAAAAGTCGCTAAGATGGACTTCTGCCAAAAAAAAGAAAATTACCAGAAAATCGAAATTGCGGATATTACATACTTTCGTCCTGAAACTTAAAAAAGTAGGGATAAGCAATATCCCGCTAGGAAAAATCAACGAGATATGCAAGAACAAGAATGATCACAATGAATGATAATGAATTGAAATCCAACAAGGATCAATAATGACTCACCGGGGTGAAATGATAACGTAACGAGTGATAGCTCAAATGAAATGATTAGAACCATTGTTCCCCGTGAAGTGAATGATTAGTTTGATAATTATAAGTCTCAACGTGATTGATATTTGATGATTGACTTGTGCGAATGAATGAACGACGATGAAATGAATGATTATCCTATTACCGAGCAAGAATTAACTTGCTCAAAACCGGTGATGAATGTCCTATTGTATCACAGTTAAAGCAAACAATAGTCGAACTCGTCGTCTGAGATGAAGATGCTCTCCCAGCACGAATACGACTAGAAAACGATCTCTTGGACGTCGGAGTCCGATGTCCCTCTGACAACTCTTTCCATATTGAGGCAGGAAAGTCACGTGATAATTACCGATCTCGTATGAAAATTTCCTTATGGTTACGAGACGGAATGATAACAATGAGCATACACGCTCTAACACAATGAATGCATTGATAATGCAATAAAATGATCGTCGACATGACGCCGGAATATGATAAGATCGCATGAAAGATCAAGTGAGGTGACATGACTATCTGATGAAATTCGTGAAATTATTACCTTGAACAAGTTAACAAGGTTGAAAATTTGATCCATAAGATCAACAACTGAACCGTGAGATGGACTAGGTGATTGATGAATTAACTGAGCAATGAAATTGACTGAGTGATGAATGAATTAACTGAGCAATGAGATTGACTGAGTGATGAATGAATTAACTAAACATTGAGATTGTCTGAGTGATGAATGAATTAACTGAACAATGAGATTGACTGAGTGATGAATGAATTAACTGAACAATGAGATTGACTGAGTGATGAATGAATTAACTGAACAATGAGATTGACTGAGTGATGAATGAATTAACTGAATAATGAGATGAGATTGACTGAGTGATGAATGAATTAACTGAACAATGAGATTGACTGAGTGATGAACGAATTAACTGAACAATGAGATTGACTGAGTGATGAATGAATTAACTGAACAATGAGATTGACTGAGTGATGAATGAATTAACTGAACAATGAGATTGACTGAGTGATTAATGAATTAATATGATCGACAAGATCAAAAATGATGATTGAGGATTATTAACTGATGAATGAGTTTATCCTTAACGCTTACCCAAGTCACACGTGCTCCAAAAAAATTAGTCATGAATCAATCATATAACACTAATATCACATATAGGTTTCAACAAAGCACGAATAATTGATGACATGATGAATGTATGAACATAAAGAGAATCGAGTCCTTACACAGGTCATCAAAGTTCCTCAAGAACCTAAGAATCATCAATCGGGTTGAACGAATCGAAGATATGGATATATAATCCATAGAACACGATTAATAATGTTTACTAACATCAACCGATTCATCAAATTCGGACGAACAACGAAAATCAAGAAGAAATCTCGAAAAATCAAATTCTAGGAGATTTCAAGAAATTACCTCGATCCTACGAAGAACAATGATTTGATGTTGATATAATCGATAATGATCCTCAAAAACGCTTAAATCGTGGAATCGACCAAAAACTCCACTTCCCGATTTTTCCCGTCATCAGCCCCAACCGGGTGAAGAAATGATGAAAAAATGAGGTCTGGCCGGTCACTGCTTATATATGGCCAACAGGGTTACGGCCGTAACCGGCAGGGCCTTACGGCCGTAACCGGCATTCGTCCCAATCCGCCCAGCGCCTGCCGATCGCTTACGACCGTAACCGACAGGACTTTACGGCCGTAACTCGGCACTTACGGCCGGAACCGGCATTCGTCCGAACACTGCCTGGCACCCGTACGGCCGTAACTGACAGCCCTTACGGACATAACCGGCATTCGGCCGAACACTTCCGAGCACGTACGGCCGTACCTTGGCCAGGCCAGGCCCTGCTCCAAGAAGTGCGGCCGTGGCCACTCCGACGGCCCGGACGAGGCCGAAACCCGAACCTGAACATGAATCGAAGATACGGTTACGAAGTACTCGCAAAGAAATATCCAAGCACTAATAGAACACACTATTCCGACCACCCGAAGGCTCAAAATTCGATAATGGAAAGTAATTACCCCGAACTTTGAGAAATTATGAAAATGGCCCAAAACGTCCGAAATACACGATACACGATCGACACACCAAGACAAAGCTAGAAACATGAATAATAACATTAAATGAACTTACTAGAAACTCGAAACAACAGTTTCGGACGAGATTCGCAAGAATCGAACTCAAGTGCGGAAAAGCCGTTTAAGAACACGGAACTCAGCAAAACGATACCGAAACAAACTCGGATGACAAAAAGTGCATAATTAAATATTCTTGGAATGACGAAACGGTCACAACAGAGTCGCTAAGATGGACTTCTGCCAAAAAAGAAAATTACGAGAAAATCGAAATTGCGGATATTACATACTACCCCCCTTAAAAGAAGTTTCGTCCTGAAACTTAAAAAAGTAGGGATAAGCAATATCCCGCTAGGAAAAATCAACGAGATATGCAAGAATAAGAATGATCACAATGAATGATAATGAATTGAAATCCATCAAGGATCAAGAATGACTCACCGGGGTGAAATGATAACGTAACGAGTGATAGCTCAAATGAAATGATTGGAACCATTGTTCCCCGTGAAGTGAATGATTAGTTTGATAATTATAAGTCTCAACGTGATTGATATATGATGATTGACTTATGCGAATGAATGAACGACGATGAAATGAATGATTATCCTATTACCGAGCAAGAATTAACTTGCTCAAAACCGGTGATGAATGTCCTATTGTATCACAGTTAAAGCAAACAATAGTCGAACTCTTCGTCTGAGATGAAGATGCTCTCCCAGCACGAAGACGACTAGAAAATGATCTCTTGGATGTCGGAGTCCGATGTCCCTCTGACAGCTCTTTCCATACCGAGGCAGGAAAATCACGTGATAATTACAGATCTCATATGAAAATTTCCTTATGGTTACGAGACGGAATGATAACAATGAGCATACACGCTCTAACACAATGAATGCATTGATAATGCAATAAAATGATCGTCGACATGATGCCGGAATATGATAAGATTGCATGAAAGATCAAGTGAGGTGACATGACTATCTGATGAAATTCCTGAAATGATTACCTTGAACATGTTAACAAGGTTGAAAATTTGATCCATAAGATCAACAACTGAACCGTGAGATGGACTGGGTGATTGATGAATTAACTGAGCAATGAGATTGACTGAGTGATGACTGAAGTAACTGAGAAATGAGATTGACTGAGTGATGAATGAATTAACTAAACAATGAGATTGACTGAGTGATGAATGAATTAACTGAACAATGAAATTGACTGAGTGATGAATGAATTAACTGAACAATGAGATTGACTGAGTGATGAATGAATTAACTGAATAATGAGATTGACTGAGTGATGAATGAATTAACTGAACAATGAGATTGACTGAGTGATGAATGAATTAACTGAACAATGAGATTGACTGAGTGATGAATGAATTAACTGAACAGTGAGATTGACTGAGTGATGAATGAATTAATATGATCGACAAGATCAAAAATGATGATTGAGGATTATTAACTGATGAATGAGTTGATCCTTCACGCTTACCCAAGTCACACGTGCTCCAAAAAAATTAGTCATGAATCAATCATATAACACTAATATCACATATAGGTTTCAACAAAGCACGAATAATTAATGACATGATGAATGTATGAACATAAAGAGAATCGAGTCCTTACACAGGTCATCAAAGTTTCTCAAGAACCTAAGAATCATCAATCGGGTTGAACGAATTGAAGATATGGATATATAATCCATAGAACACGATTAATAATGTTTACTAACATCAACCGATTCATCAAATTCGGACGAACAACGAAAATCAAGAAGAAATCTCGAAAAATCAAATTCTAGGAGATTTCAAGAAATTACCTCGATTCTACGAAGAACAATGATTTGATGTTGATATAATCGATAAGGATCCTCAAAAACGCTTAAATCGAGTGGAATCGACCAAAAACTCCACTTCCCAATTTTTCCCGTCGCCAGCCGCAACCGGGTGAAGAAATGATGAAAAAATGAGGTCTCGCCACATCGCTATATATGGCCGGTGGTTACGGCCAGAACAATGGCCTTACGGCCAGAATCGCATTCGTCCCAATCCGCCCGGGCCGATCGCTTACGGCCAGAATCGACAGGGCCTTACGGCATTCGCAGTCCTTACGGCCAGAATCGCATTCGTCCGAACACCGCCGCACCCGCATTTATCGTAATTGACAGCCCTTACGGCCGTAACTGGCATTCGGCCGAACACTGCCGAGCACGTATGGCCGTAACCGGCACCTTACGGCCGTAACTCGGCTAGGACAGGCCCTGCTCTAAGAAGTGCGGCCGTGACTAGGGGTGTTCAAAAATATTCGATATCCAATATCCGATCTGAAATATCCGAAAATCCGAAATTCCGAATATCCGAAAATTCGGATATCCGATGTTCGGATATCCGAAACTTCGGATTCGGATATCGGATAGCACTTTTCAGAAAATCGAATATTCGGATATCCGAAATATACGAAAAATCCCAAATTTTTTATTTTTTTATATTTTAAATAATAGAAGGTATTCGGATATTCGGATATCCGATATCCATATCCGAAGTTTTTTCGGATATTCGAATATCCGATATCCAAATCCGAATATTTTTTTTCGAATATAAGGATATCCGAATAAAATTCATATTTTTTCCGAAATTTCGGATATCCGATATCCGTATCCGATATTTTTTTCAGGCCAGGCCCAGCTCCAAGAAGTGCGGCTGTGACCCGGCCGTGGCCACTCCGACGGCTCGGACGATGCCGAAACCCGATCCTGAATATGAATCGAAGATACTGTTATGAAGTACTCGCAAAGACGAATCCAAGCGCTAAGAGAACACACGATTCCGACCACCCGAAGGCTCGAAATTCGACAACGGGAAGTAATTATCCCAAACTTTGGGAAATTACGAAAATGGCCCAAAACGTCCGAAATACACGATACACGATCGAAACCACAAGCTAAAGCTCGCAACATGAATAATAACATTAAATGAACTTACGAGAAACTCGAAACAACAGTTTCGGACGAGATTCGCAAGAATCGAACTCAAGTGCGGAAAAGCCGTTTAAGAACACGGAACTCAACAAAACGATACCGAAACGAACTCGGATGACAAAAAGTGCAGAATTAAATATTATCGGAATGACGAAACGGTCAAAACAGAGTCGCTAAGATGGACTTCTGCCAAAAAAAGAAAATTACAGGAAAATCGAAATTGCGGATATTACAATTGAGGCAGTCGACACTTTGCTGCGTGACCTTATGGAGAATGATGTGCCTTTCGGTGGCAAGACCATTGTTTTCGGCGGTGATTTTACACAGACCATCCCTATTGTTCCTGGGGGCGCTCGTTCTGATGCTATTGACGCTTGTCTAATTAATTCTCACTTATGGCAGTATATGCGCAGAATTCATTTAGTCCAGAATATGCGGGCAAGGGATGACCTCGATTTCAAAGATTTCTTACTTAAAGTTGGTAACGGAACTCAACCTTATATTCATTATGGGAATATTACACTGCCTTCGAAAATGTGTCTCCCTTACAGGCCAGATGACAATCCTCTCGACGAACTGCTCTCGAAAATCTTCCCAAATTTTGACGCCCAAATAGAAGATCCCCATTCGATCATTGAACGTGCTATTCTGACCCCAAAGAATGATTGCGTGCATGAAATCAATAACGCCTTAATTGATAGATACCCAGGTTGCAGTGTGGATTATTATAGCACGGATCTGACAACTGACCCTCTCCAGCAAACATATTATCAGGATTATTTGAACTCCGTCAACACTCCAGGCCTACCTCCTCATTTACTTCGGCTTAAACTTAATTGTCCTATAATGCTTCTACGTAATATTAACCCTTCTGAAGGACTTTGCAATGGTACCCGTCTTATCTGTCATCGTCTGGATCGAAATATTTTGGGTGCTGAAATCGTATCAGGTCAACATGCTAGAGATTTTGTATTTATACCGTGTATACATTTAGAGCCCTCGGACAAGCAAAAATGCCCCATCCCATTTAAAAGGCATCAATTTCCTGTTCGTCTCTGTTTTGCAATGACCATTAATAAATCACAGGGCCAAACATTGAACAAGGTCGGCCTTTATCTACCTGAACCAATCTTCTCTCACGGACAGCTTTACGTTGCTCTATCTCAAGCCAGAAAGGCAGGGGATATTCAAATATGAATTCGCCCACCTTCAGTTCATACCATCTCAAACAATCTAATCAAAAATATTGTCTATAGATAAATTATTGTTGCTGCAGTTCTGTGACTCTCATGTCCTTTGCATAGTCATTCGGTAGACACCAATAATAAATATACATTTGCCCCTTTCTCATTTGAAACAAAATTCATGTTATTTAGTTATCTGATATGCTTTTAATATTTATCTATTTCAACGACATTCTGCCATCCATTGTCTGTGTGTGTTATGTACGTTCATGTGTTATGTGTTCCCTATCATTTGTGAGAAACTATTACTGACTCCAAACAAAAAATAGGAAAACTAGGAATGTATTGTGCATATGTGTAATATACATATGTGTGTATGTGCATCTCTGTTCGTAAATAGAAATATGTGTTCCACTCAATGTTAGCAGTTTGGATCTGTGTGTTATTTCTTATATTTATTATATACACATACTGTGACTGATTCAATCAGACTGGAATGTTAAGCTACAATGTTCTTTGTCCCTAACGATATATGTCTCTCCTAATATACCTCTGTAAATGTATATACTAATTATTAATTTTTTTCCTTCAGGTTTATGTTCATTTCTTGCTGTTCCTATCAGGTGCATGTTCAGTTCCGATTCGTAATATATATTTGCCAGTTACTTCTTCAGATTTTTGGATAGTTTTATTGTTATATATATTTCTTCCTACATCAAACTATATTTTGATAATTACTGATCTTTGAATACAGATCAGCAATTTTTTTGTTCCGCCCTCAACCATTACATAAACGACCTCGCTCGTGTTCCATTTCCATTGTTCGTTCTACAAACTTGGCCCTCATTTGTTGCTGGTGCCACGCTTCCTTTTGGTACTTCTTATTCATTTCAAATAATAGTATGTCTTTTGTTAGATTTGCTTTTCATAACTTGTAATATTTAAGAAATAACCTCAAGCGTTGCTTCTACAAAATATCCCATCCCTTATTTTTTTACCTGTTTTTGCCAACATTGCCTTCACTATATTATTATTTTACATTTTCATGGCATAATATAATCAGCAAATGGAGCTGAAGATATTTCCACTTGACGTAATAACTCCAGATGCAAGAAACTGGACTGCGAAGGTTTCTATCCTCAATAAAACAGACCCTCGAACCTCGGTGCAGCCTGGTGCGATAAAATTACAGAAGATGCTCCTGGCAGATGACAAGGTAAACACCTCCCTACAACTACGATTACATCTCATTCTTATTGGTATTTTTTGCATATCTTCATCCCACATGACACAGGAAAATAAGGTCGAAGGAATGTTATATCTAGGGGACATTGACCTGCTCAAAAATAGTTTGCATCCTCATCAAACTTACCTTATATCAAATGCAATAGTGCGGCCAGTGAAACCGGGATTCGAAAATCCTTTGACCAATAACAAATATCAATGGATAATTGGTGCGCGGACAGCTGTCTTAGCAGTTGAAGAAGATTCGTCCATCTCGTCCGAACTCTCTCCCAATTTCATACAATACGACAAATTCCGCGATTTTATACGCACAAGAAAATTAATAAGTCGGTTCTCACAAAAATCTCCCTGTTCTTATCAGATTCATTCATTTCTCAGTATGTACTTCGATCTTGCTTGTTTGTTGATAGTTTAGGTTCAAAATACATAACAGTTTTTAAAATCAGCTTCATATCCTTTTTTAAAACAAACATTGCGATAATGTCGTGTGTTTAGGTCTATCCACTGGAAAACTGACCTGAGTCTAACTAGATGTAACAATACCGCAGATAAAAACACATAATATTCATTTTCTAAGAGTTTCTACTGGTTTTATGTTCTGTTCTTTTTTATTTACCTTAACAATTTTTAGTGGTTTGATTTTAGCTTGTTTGTTGACAATTTAGGTTCAAAATACATGATAGTTTTTAAAGTCAACTTCGTACCCTTTTTCAAAACAGCTATTGCGAAAATGTTATGTGTTTAGGTTTATCGGCTAGAAACCTTACCTTGGTCTACCTAGGTGTAACAAGCTCGTTTCTATTGATCTTAATAATTTTTATCGGTTTGATTTTTTATTTTAGTTTGATAGTTGTTGATCTGACTTTGTTTCAACTCTCTTTACTCCAACTTCGCTCTTCAGTCAGTCGCCTTTGTTCTTTACTGGTGTCTAGAATTGCTCCTTCTGACGCATGTTCTCGAAAAGATTTACAATTTAGTCAGCTTTGTGCACGTTATTTATTTTCTGCTGTTGTATCAAAGATTACCTGCTCGCTATCTTTCTTGTTCTATTTTTGAATGAATGTGCAGTGTTTAGTGCTTCCAATTTTGAGTTTATAATCAATTCTTTTCAACTATACCTCTACTGCAGGTACTGTCACAATTATAATTGATAGACACCCTCCAAGAATGGTGTTCTCATGAGGAAAGCAAAACACGCTCCGTGAATATGCAGCAGTTGATGAAATGTATGAAATTGTTGCACTATTTCATGATTCCCATCCTCTCTTTTCCTCACTGTTTATAGCCTCTTCTTATATTAATATATCTCATATTTATTACCCTCAAATACAAACCAAAATATTCAAAAATATTACTTCCTTCGCTCCTTCTTGCAGGCTCAAACCCTTCATCATTACTTTCTGGAATGACGCTACAACAGATGAAGTTTACAAGCTGCTCGATTCTATGAAGGACAGACATATTATAGCAGCTCTAAACTTCAATGTCACGGGTTACCATAGTAATATCGTTGTCCCTTGGCCTTCGCTCACTTAATATCATCATATATAACAAAACAATGACCTCACATTTATATTTTCTACTAATCAATTCTCTCTCTCACTTACTTTCAGATATCTCACTTAGCTCCACATCTGCATCTCTTGTCCTCATGAACTCCAAAATCAACCGTGTCCAAGAGCTTCAGAAATGGGGAGTACATATTGCCAAGTACCTATATTGATGTATACATTTATTATAACAACATATTTTTGGACAGCTATTCCATACATAAAGAGAAAATCGACGAACTTGAACAGCAAGGCGGTGTTTTCAAGAGAGCACTCGGTATTGATTCTCAAGCAATCATATCTGTCCAGGCACTCCTTGCAATCGAACAGGTAAACACTTCCAAAATAATCTCAAATCCACAAACATCAAATACAACTGCACCTACTTCGAATCCCCTATCTCTAATATTTTCCTCGCCCATTACTACATTTATGAAAATTCAATTATCCTACAAGTAGACAGAACCAGTCTGTTCGTCCGAGGTAAACTATCCCGCAGACGCCAACATTTTATCTACCCTTGCTGCGAAAAATCTCACCGCTTAACAACTGCCGAGTACGGCTCTCTGTTCGACTGCCACTCTTGTTAACAAAATAGGACTGCCATTCCAAGGTGCAGCACATTACACAATCTTATTCTGCCTCACACTAACATTGTTTACTCAAGTGACTACATTATTTTCTGTGCATCAACAGATTCAGGTTCTCTCTCTTAGTATATGATGATTCCGGCGAAACAGAGGTTACTATTTTTGGCAACGAAGGCGAAGAAATCATGCAAATGTCAGCACATCACTTTCTCGAAAAGTATTCCAATGTAAATTACTTCTCTTAATAGTATTCTCACTGCTCCTGTAATACCCGAATTTTCAGTATAAATTTTTCACGTTATTTTATCTAAGATAAATTGTATAGATTGGTGTCTATAAAGTATGGATAAAATAAATTGAGAACTGAGACAGTTATACTTATGTAATTGACGTTTTTTATTGACAGTTATATAGAGGATATGGTGTATCAGATTGAACTGATTTGGATATCAGGTGTATCGTACGAGAATATTTTTGGGTTGAGTATTTGTGTATTCAGTATGCCGTATGCTCGTATCTAGTATGTCGAGACGGACAGGAATAGTTGGATTTTGGCCAAGTACAGAAGGTCATTACGTACGCTAAGCTTAAGGACTTACGTACGCTAAATTCTACTTTTTACGTACGTTATGCATAAGGCATTACTTACGTAACAAGAGGAATCGGACAGAACCGAGTTGTGATTGGCTAGTGGGGCCTGTGGTTGGCATCTTTCGGCGCGGATGTGGACAGGTGAGTCAACAGATGGATTTACATACGCTATACAGGGTGTATTACGTACGTAATACGAGCATATAATGTAAAGTCAACGTACGTATTACGTATGCATTGGATTAAGTGTTACGTACGTTAGGAGGCAGCTGGTCGAGTCGTGGCCGTAAGGACCTGCAGTGCCGCAAGTTTTACGGCAGTGACTCGCAGGATGGCTGATCACGGTCAGCAGTGATTCACTGGGATGGCCAGTTACGGCTGACAGTGACTCGTAAGGACTGGCCGATTACGGCCATAAGGTTGTGGCCGGGTACGGCCGTAAGGCCTATTACGTACGTAAGGGGTGTGCCGGTAACGGCCATAAGGGTGTCGGGCAAATTGGACAGTAGGGTAGCCATGGCCGGTTATGTCCGTAAGCCATGGCCAGTTACGGCCGTAAGTGACCGACAGGACTCGGCTATTTAAGGGTCTGGGCACGGGTCACTTAGCATTTTCACATTTTCTCTTCATTCCTCCGCGATCCTTCATCGGAAATTGATGGATTTGATTGGGAACATCATGGAGCATCATTTTTTGTAAATTTGATTCATGTCTAACATCATCTTTCACCCGGATCGAAGGTAAGAACACTTGAACTCTTGGTTTTGGGGATTTTTGGAGTTTCATGATGTTGTGGCCGATTTCTTTCATTTTAATTCATATTATTGATAGAATTTCATTGTGTTCTCGAAATCATTCATTACTTTTGAAGTTTTGTGAAACAAATTAGAGAATTCCTCCGTTAATCAATTAAATTGGACTATGCCCTCAAAGTGTCCGATAAATTGCTTCAATGGGTAGAACTTGGAAATTTCTATACGTTTTTGTAGAATTGTGATTGAATTGATATCGTTGTGATTTAGGAACGAACTTTTTGAAGGGGGTTGGATCGAGACTCTTTTCTTTCGTCGATTTCTTCACACCGTGTTAATCAAGACAAATGTTTACTTGTGTATTTCATCTTCTAAGAGGTATGTTGGATAATCCTCTCTTTGAATTTGGATTTTTGATGTTGTTATCGATGATCAATTCGTATGGTGCTAGTTTATAGAGTTGTTGTGATGATTCTTGGTATTTACGAGAATTTTGTTAATGGAAGATAATGAATTGATTATCAATGTCTTGATTATGTTGTTATGATTGTGGAATCATAGTATTCTCGATGTTCTTTGTAATAAGGTTGCGATTCTTGATGTTAGGAAGGTCGTATATTGGAGGATATGATAATATACATCTTGAATTATTAATAAGGATTGTTTAGATGTTAGAAAACATCGGATTATGTCGTATTGGAGATTTTGAATGTGATTTCTGAATAATTTGTGCTCTTAAGGAACTCTTGGATTATATGAATTGATGAACATGTTTAAGAGGTGTTGGTGTTTTATATATGAATATGTAATATTCATATCTAGAACTAAGTTATGTGTTTTGGTATAATATTCGTATAGGAATACAAATATGGTTCCGGGTTTGATAAGATTATGATTCACTTTGAGTTTGAGAATTCATACGTATTGAACAAGTGTTCAATTCGGATAATGGAATTATTTGACACCCTTGGAATATGATCATCTATAGGTTGCACTAATCGGATTGTCCAGATTGATGATGATAATCGGCAATTAGTTCTATTTATGAATTTACAAGGAGGAAACTTGTATTCGTATGTAAGATTGAATTTGGAGTCGGTAATGCTAGACCCTTGTTGGTTTAATTTGATTATTGATATGATTAAACGGATTACGAATCTTATTTTGGTTATAAGTTCATGATTGATTGATTTGGGTTGTTTTGGATTTGTATTTATTCGGGATATGGTAGAACTGTTGTGTTTGTTGATCGGTTTTTGACTGTTATTTGTGATCATCGAGTTATGGCTAGTATTGTGGATATGAGTTCGTATTTGTTGAGTTGGATTATTTGGTTTTATGTATATGATCGAGTTTTCATTGAACCGTTGAGTTTGTTGGTTGGGTATGTCGGTTATTGATTTTTATCGGATGTGTGTTAATCGGTTATTGCAATAGGTTGTGATGTTTTGATTGTGGATTATGACTGATGCGTTGCGGTTGAGGTTGAAGAGTTCGTAGTTTGCTCTTAGTCGGGGGTGAGGAGCTCGTGGACGAAGGCAATGGATTTTGGTAACGGCTTCGTGGTACCGATATCGAGGCAAGTTATACTTGTACAGTTTATGATATTTAATAAATGATTTTCATTTCATTTCATTTATAATTCATATAGCAATGATATTATAAATATAAATTGTCGGGATGATAGTTTGTATATTATGCATTGGTTTGGATTAAATCATAATGTATATGGTTTAAATGGGTTTAGTAAGGATGGATATGTGAGTTATATTTGTTCAGTGATATGGAATGTCGGATGTCGAGGCTGGTTTACCGTGTCGACATTGATGTCGGGATAGTGGTTTGTTGGTATGAATGGACTATACCTATATCGGGATTATTCGTATAACTATGTATTCGTTCAGGAATGTTGGTGTAATACCCGTAATTTCGATTTCCGGTAATTTCTTTTTGTTCGGCGGAAGTCCGTTTTGACGACTCGCTCATGACCGTTTCGTCATTCTGGGAATGATTAATTCTACACTTTTTGACATCTGAGTTCGTTTCGATATCGTTTTGTTGAGTTCCGTGCTTTTTAGCGACTTTTCCGCACTTGAGTTCGATTCTTGCGAATCTCGTTCGAAACTGCTGCTTCAAGTTTCCCGTAAGTCCGTTTAACTTTGTTAGATGTGTTGTGAACTTCGGTTTGGTTATTCGATCACGTATCGTGATTTTCGGGCATTTTGGGCCATTTTGTAATTTACCCAAAGTTATGGGTATCCGTATCTGTAATTGTTGTCTCGACCCGTTTCTTGGTCGCGTATGATTAATTATTGCATTATGTTTTCATTTCGGGTCGTTGATGTTGTCCGCGAACTTTTCGTCGTGTTCGTTCCGTACGTTTTCGGAAATCGAGTCGTCGGGTCATGGCGGCTGAACAGCTGGCCGGACGGTGGTGGGTCCTGGTCGGACGATTGCGGGCACTGGCCGGGCTGACGCGGCAGGAACCGGCGTAGCGCGCGCTACTGCCGGAAGGCTGCCTGCGCTAACCGGCAGGACGCACGCTATCGCGTCTGGACAGTGGAGTCCTAAGGTTCTGGAATCGGGTAGGCTCGACAGGTAGCGCACGCTACTGCCGGACACTACGTACGCTACGGCCGGCAGGTAGCGCACGCTACGGCCGGAAGGCTGCGCACGCTACTTGGCCGAGCAGTCTAGTCCATGAGGTCACTGGATTGCGGCCTGGGCCGATAGCGCGCGCTAGCTCGGCAGCCTAGCGCACGCTAGTCCGGCCCAGTATAAATGTGGCAGAGCAGCCTCATTTTCACTCATTTTTCATTTCCTTTCTTTTCGATCCGCGGCTGGAGCTTCGTAGGTGACGAAGCCATGTTGTTTAACAACAAATCCACAAAGTTCTTGAGTTCATAGCGTCATTCAATCATCCGTTATCATCCTTTGATCCAGCGAATCAAGGTAGTCTTCCTTAGAACCCTAATTTCGTGAATTTGGGGGTTTTTGCATTTTTGTCCGATTCGTTCCGTGTTTTTGATTAATTCATGATGGGTATGATTAATCTTGGTAGTATTCTTGTGTTTAACATCATTTAATCCATTGTTCTTCATCGAATCGAAGTATATTTCTTGATTTCCTTCAAATCGACTTTTTGGGGGATTTGTTCTCGATCTCGTTTTCCATCCATTTTTGTTGGATAGATTGTGGTTAAATGATGTTGTTAAACATATTCTATGGATTGTATATCCATATTTCGACTTGGAATTCCGTTTTCGTGTTTTGTCGGGACGAATCGTGTTCTTGGCCGTTTTGGGGAAAACACTTGAACTTTCGTCATTCGTTCTTTGAATTCAACGGCTTTGAGTCGTGTTATGGAATTCATTTCATTGTTGTTCTTGTCCTTCGTAGTTTATGACCGCAAGTTGGCGATCGGTGGAGACGGCGGGTTCATAGTCGGTTCGTGTCAACCTATTTAGGTCGATTCTCCGCGTTGTTCTTATTCGAGGCAAGTACCTTGCACATACTATTCTTGTTTTGTGGATATGATAATTGGTGATCGTCTAAATGTGTTTGTTTGGTCGTTCAAAAATTATTTTCAAAAGATTCGATTAGCCTTGTTAAAGGCTCTCTTTCAAAACGCGTGTGTTTTGTAAGTGTGTGGGTTGTAAGTGACTACGTGTATCCTTTGGATATGTTTGGAGTTGATGTGGTGTTTGATAATGTGTGTGTACGTATATGGCTTCATTGCAGTGTATTGTGGTTTTGACATGATGTGATGTTAGTTGTTACTCCTTTGAAAGGAGGTTGCGATGCTTAATGTTGTTTCGTTTCATAATCGATTATTGTTGTGTGCTTGTTATACGTGATGTGCCTCCGGGTAGGATTGTTGAATCTCCGGGATCCATACTTGCTAGTATGGGTCGGGCGAGACCGTAGGGTTATCCAATCCGGGTATGTCTTGCGGGGACTCCGAGGTTCGTGGCTTGTTAGCCTGATGCCGGGATAACTAGTGGGGTTGTCATCGGGTATGTCTTGCGGGGACTCCGAGGTTCGTGGCTTGTTAGCCCGATGCCGGGATAACTTATGGTTGTGATTTGTGTGTGACTTGTTTCGCTAGCCAGCTCGGGAGTGTCCTTCGAGGCCTCGAGTGGGATTTGTGGCTTCGTCTCGGTCCTAGGCGATGTGCGTGCGCGATTATGTTTTGTTGATTCGTCGAGGACACGTGATGTTGGGCTCTGGCCCTATGAATTGTTGTCGGTTTTCTATTTGCGAAAACAAAACCTTTGGGTTGTGACCCCTGTTGATTTTTGGAAAGAGAAGGATTCGGAAATCCTAAATTGTTTTCTATTAAAACTCTCGATGGCATTTTAAACTGTTTGATAAATTGTTTCCCTTGATTTGTGATCTTTCGGTTTTGGAATGTTTTACCAAACTCATGCCTCGGGAAGTGTTTTTCGTTACGTTTGGAACTTTGAGGATTCCTGGTTATTGTTATTCGTGGAATGTGAATTGTATGGCTCGTATTTGCACTTTGTTCTTGCACTAGCAAAACAGTGGAGTTTTGCTAACCCCCGAGTATTCGGCGGGTGGATGTCTATTTTTGCATTCAGGTTTTGGAGCAAAGCACAGGGTCGACACGAAGGATGATGAAAGATGAACGATACTAATCACACGAGGATCCATTGATGTCGTATTGGTCTAGTTGTATTTTCTTTTTCGTTGCAGTATCTTTCCCCATTGTACGGGAGTTTATTGTATTTTGACCCCTGTGTGGGTATGTTTTTGGAATTGAGTTGTATGTTATTATTGAAAGACCAAATCGGTCTACTGAGTCATTTTAGCCTTAAAGGCGATGTTTAGATGTTTGATTTTAGTTATCAGCCTGGTGAGTTCCGGCGCGGGACCCACGGCGCTATAATGTTTTGTGTAATTACCTGAAGTTTTTGGGCATTCTAGCCCATTGAATTATCTTTGAAAACCTTGAGTATCTTAGAAAATTAATTTCGAGACGTACTTTTAAAATGAATTATTTTCTCGTGGTACATCCAAGGTGCCACAACATGTTTCAAAATTCTTCTACCTCGAGGACCAAAAAATTTTGAGATATTTTCGATGTTTAGAAACACTTATACTTAGACCCAAGGGTCGAATATTTCTGAAAGTCTTTCGCTAAAAGATAATATCCTCATTTTACCAAACGCATGATGGTTTTCAAAGTCTCGGTAATGATGTTTCACGTTTGTACTTTTTTGAAAGGTGATACTCAAGATCAACCGGTGTTCTTCTAAATTATTTTCAAAATGAGGTTTTCGTTTTTAAAACCTATCCATTCCCATTTAAGGGCTGGGTATGTATGTATGATGTTCGCGTTCTCATTATGATGTTTGCTCCCGAGTATGATCGAATTGGCGGTGTGAGCGTTGAGTCGTTTTCCACACATTTGTCGTGTTAGCCCTCTGTGAGAGGTGGGATGTTGGTGTTGAATATTATCGCCCCATAGTGATTTCTGCGTTATCGCTCTTGTGCGAACTGTTAGAGCTTGTTTGGTACGACCGTATGCATCGGTGATTATTCCATTATGTGTCGGTTGTTTAATGTATTGTTACCTTGCTTCTATTTTTGTGAATTTCGTGGACGAGGTCAACGGTAATACCCGTACTATTTTGACTTTTGTAATTTCTCTTTCTCCATTCTTTCAACTCGCTCGTGTTCGTTGATACTTTCTGAACTTGTTCTGTATTTTGGTTTCATCGTCCGAATGAGCTGTGATCTTGTTGTGGGTCGATCTGGTTATCGCTGTGACTTTTTCGAGTTCGGTTCGATTCTTGTGAACCTTGTTCGGAAGTGACATCATTTGTTTCTATTAGTTCTTTTATTCGAAGTGGATCGGATTTGGAACTCCTGTGTTTTCGACTCTGTCGATTCGTTTATGCTCGTTAACATTTTCTGAACTTTCCCTATCCCTTGCTTTTGTTGATCGAACGAGTGTGGTATTGTTTCGGAATAACTCGTTTGTCGCTGTGACTTTTCAATTTCTATTCACTTTCCTGTGGATCTCATGTGAATGCACATGTTGTTGTTTTCACCGGATCATATATTGTCTCGAGTCGAGATGCGAACTTTGGAATTGTTGTTTGAACTTTATTGTTCTTCGTGATTCGAACATGATTGTTCGATTTTTGTTGTCTCGATCATTGTGGTTCGATCATTTGATTGTTCGGTTTTTTTTTATCTCGTTCCATGATTGGTGAACATTCAGGCTCCTTCGTAATTCCCTTCAGTTCGGGAAATTAGTCTCGTTTTCGATCTTCTAACCCTTAGGCGGTGGAATTCCGTATTTGTTCAGCGTTTGGCTTGCATTTTGATTGATGAACCGTTGGGTTGGTCAATCGTATTGATTTTTGTTCGTGTGTTTTGTGACTGTTCGGATAATCGACTTGATTGTACTATTTGTTTGATGACGCTTGTCACTTGTTGGTTTTATTATGTTTCTACCGGTGGCGTTGTGTTGGTCGTCGTGGAGTGTGTTTTCACGCTGTATGTCTCTTTGCGTTTCTTGCAGCGTTTCGTCGTCGGGCGCGAGTTTTCGGTTTTTGCGTATCTCGTCGAGTTTTCCTGGCAGGGAATATTGCTTTTCCCTACTTGTTTTATGTTTCGGGATGAAACTTCTTCTAAGGAGGGTAGAATGTAATACCCGTAATTTTGATTTCCGATAATTTCTTTTTTTTTAGCGGAAGTCCGTTTTGACGACTCGCTC
This sequence comes from Orobanche coerulescens, assembly GCA_033398695.1. NCBI lineage: Eukaryota > Viridiplantae > Streptophyta > Magnoliopsida > Lamiales > Orobanchaceae > Orobanche > Orobanche coerulescens. The sequence continues at coordinate 76,734,568 of CM065801.1, read as the reverse complement.
ATGACCGTTTCTTCATTCTGGGAATGATTAATTCTACACTTTTTGACATCCGAGTTCTTTTCGGTGTCGTTTTGTTGAGTTCCGTGCTTTTTAGCGACTTTTCCGCACTTGAGTTTGATTCTTGCGAATCTCGTTCGAAACTGCTGTTTCGAGTTTCCCGTAAGTCCGTTTAACTTTGTTAGACGTGTTGTGAACTTCGGTTTGGTTATTCGATCACGTATCGTGATTTTCGGGCGTTTTGGGCCATTTTGTAATTTACCCAAAGTTATGGGTATCCGTATCTGTAATTGTTGTCTCGACCCGTTTCTTGATCGCGTATGATTAATTATTGCATTATGTTTTCATTTCGGGTCGTTGATGTTGTCCGCGAACTTTTCGTCGTGTTCGCCCGCACGCTTTGGAAATCGAGACGCCGGTCATGGCGGGCCGAATACCGCCGGACGGCATGGTCCTAGTCGGACGATTGCGGGCACTGGCCGAGCTGACGCGGCAGGAACCGACATAGCGCGCGCTACTGCCGGAAGGTTGCGTGCGCTAACCGACAGGAGTAGCGCACGTTATGCGTCCGGCTGACGCACGCTATCGGGTCTGGGCAGTGGAGTCCTGAGGTTCTGGAATCGGGTAGGCTCGGCAGGTAGCGCACGCTACTGCCGGACACTACGTACGCTACGGCCGGCAGGTAGCGCACGCTACGGCCGGAAGGCTGCACACGCTACCTGGCCGAGCAGTCTAGTCCAGGAGGTCATTGGATTGCGGCCTGGGCCAATAGCGCGCGCTAACTCGGCAGCCTAGCGCACGCTAGTCCGGCCCAGTATAAATGTGGCAGAGCAGCCTTATTTTCACTCATTTTTCATTTCCTTTCTTTTCGATCCGCGTCTGGAGCTTCGGAGGTGACAAAGCCATGTTGTTTAACAACAAATCCACGAAGTTCTTGAGTTCATAACGTCAATCAATCATCCGTTATCATCCTTTGATCCAGCGAATCAAGGTAGTCTTCCTTAGAACCCTAATTTCGTGAATTTGGGGGGTTTTGCATTTTTGTCCGATTCGTTCCGTGTTGTTGATTAATTCATGATGGGTATGATTAATCTTGGTAGTATTCTTGTGTTTACCATCATTTAATCCATTGTTCTTCGTCGAATCGAAGTATATTTCTTGATTTCCTTCGAATCGACTTTTTGGGGGATTTATTCTCGATCTCGTTTTCCATCCGTTTTTGTTGGATAGATTGTGGTTAAATGATGTTGTTAAACATATTCTATGGATTGTATATCCATATTTCGACTTGGAATTCTGTTTTCGTGTTTTATCGGGATGAATCGTGTTCTTGGCCGTTTTGGGGAAAACACTTGAACTTTCGTCATTCATTCTTTGAATTCAATGGCTTTGAGTCGTGTTATGGAATTCATTTAATTGTTGTTCTTGTTCTTCGTAGTTTATGACCGCGAGTTGGCGATCGGTGGAGACGACGGGTTCATAGTCGGTTCGTGTCAACCTATTTTGGTCGATTCTCCGCGTTGTTCTTATTCGAGGCAAGTACCTCGCCCATACTATTCTTGTTTTCTGGATATGATAATTGGTGATCGTCTAAATGTGTTTGTTTGGTCGTTCGAAAATTATTTTCAAAAGATTCGATTAGCCTTGTTAAAGGCTCTCTTTCAAAACGCGTGTGTTTTGTAAGTGTATGGGTTGTAAGTGACTACGTGTATCCCTTGGATATGTTTGGAGTTGATGTGGTGGTTGATAATGCGTGTGTACGTATATGGCTTCATTGCAGTGTATTGTGGTTTTTACATGATGTGATGTTAGTTGTTACTCCTTTGAAAGGAGGTTGTGATGCTTAATGTTGTTTCATTTCATAATCGATTATTGTTGTGTGCTTGTTATACGTGATGTGCCTCCGGGTAGGATTGTTGAATCTCCGGGATCCATACTTGCTAGTATGGGTCGGGCGAGACCGTAGGGTTATCCAATTCGGGTGTGTCTTGCGGGGATTCTGAGGTTCGTGGCTTGTTAGCCCGATGCCGGGATAACTAGTGGGGTTATCATCGGGTATGTCTTGCGGGGACTCCGAGGTTCGTGGCTTGTTAGCCCGATGCCGGGATAACTTATGGTTGTGATTTGTGTGTGACTTGTTTCGCTAGCCAGCTCGGGAGGGTCCTTCGAGGCCTCGAGTGGGATTTGTGGCTTCGTCCCGGTCCTAGGCGATGCGCGTGCGCGATTATGTTTTGTTGATTTTTATGTCCGTCAAGGACACGTGATGTTGGGCTCTGGCCCTGTGAATTGTTGTCGGTTTTCTATTTGCGAAAACAAAACCTTAGGGCTGTGATCCCTGTTGATTTTTGGAAAGAGAAGGATTCAGAAATCCTAAATTGTTTTCTATTAAAACTCTCAATGGCATTTTAAACTGTTTTATAAATTGTTTCCCTTGATTTGTGATCTTTTGGTTTTGGAATGTTTTACCAAACTCATGCCTCGGGAAGTGTTTTTCGTTACGTTTGGAACTTTGAGGATTCCTGGTTATTGTTATTCGTGGAATGTGAATTGTATGGCTCGTATTTGCACTTTGTTCTTGCACTAGCAAAATAGTAGAGTTTTGCTAACCCCCGAGTATTCGGGGGGTGGATGTCTATTTTTGCATTCAGGTTTTGGAGCAAAGCACAGGGTCGGCACGAAGGATGATGAAAGATGAACGATACTAATCACACGAGGATCCGTTGATGTCGATTGGTCTAGTTGTATTTTCTTTTCCGCTGCAGTATCTTTTCCCCGTTGTACGGGAGTTTATTGTATTTTGACCCCTGCGTGGGTATGTGTTTGGAATTGAGTTGTATGTTATTATTGAAAGACCAAATCGGTCTACTGAGTCATTTTAGCCTTAAAGGCGATGTTTAGATGTTTGATTTTAGTTATCATCCTGGTAGATCCTCGAGGAGAGGGTCTACGGCGTGTAATATCCCTGAGTGGATTGGGGGTGTTATAGTTGGTTCGTGGAAAGGATTTTGTCTTCGGCTTTGAGGTAATTTAAGTATTGTTCAGTTATGAAGATAATTATTATGTTGAGTTGTTGTATATGTCGTACGATGATGTTTCGTATATTGGGATTCGTATTGATTATTTCATTGAGGGATGATGATCCCAGGATTGTTGTTTTGTATATTGATTAGTCATGTCGACTTTTCATTGTCATTTTGTCATTGTTCACTTCGGTGACTCTTTTTTATCCTTATTGGGTATGTGATTCTTTGAGTTTCGTTGTCATGTTGCATCGTGACATATCTGGAATCATATCTGCGTTCCGAATGGTTATTGTGTAGGATTTTTAGTTGGGCACACTATGGTTATGTGTTGATATTTCGACATTGAACCGTGCACATGAGACGTAGTTCATGAGGCTAATTAGGTACATTATCCCACGTATATCCTGGATTCCGTATACGGGCTAGACATGTGCACTGCACATTTTCGGATCGGGCGTACTGTGATGTCCATCTTTGAGCCATATTGTTTTGGTCGTTCATAGTCCATGTGTGACTGGATATGTTCGACGGTTTATGAATGGTTGTTCATACGCCCGAGGGGTATGTTGGACAGTCGGAGTTATTTCTTTGAGATCCATTATTGTTGATCATTTGGAGTTTATCTTGTTGATGGTATTCTCGGTTATTGTTGATCCTTTGTTGATCGTGTTAGAGTTTATCATGTTGATGGTATTCTCGATTATTGTTGATCCTTTGTTGATCGTGTTGGAGTTTATCATGTTGATGGTATTCTTGATTATCGTTGATCCTTTGTTGATCGTATTGGAGTTATCATGTCAATGATATTCTCGGTCGAGTTATTGGTTGATCATTGAAGTTGATCGTATGAGCATTCGGACTGTACGTCGATGTTTCAGGACTTGTTATATTTGCCTTGTGGTAGTTGATCTATAGATATATTGTGTGTTAATGGTTTTATTCACATTGATATGTGATGGTGCAATCCGACGGACAGGATTTGGCACGAATGGATTATTTCACGCATATGAGTTATGATGATGTTTTGAGGATTTGATATTGTTTGAATACAGTATAGTTGGTTGTAGATGAGTTCATTTCGTCATTTGAGAATATGAAATGTGGAATATGTTAAGGATTGATTTGGTATGGATTGCTGTGGGTTGGTAAGGTTATGACAGTAAGATTACATTCGTAGTATTCTTACTTTGTTATTATATTGGTATGTAATTATTTATGATGATGTGATTGATATCATTGTTGAGTATTGTGGCTGACCCCATCGTGGGCTTTATTTTTAGGTACTCGGATATCGAGCTAGTAGTGGTCGTGAAGAGATGAGCTTCCCGGGTGATACTGGTTGTGGCATGTTTTTCGAAGAATTGAGTATTCTTTCGTGTTGTTTTATTTCCGCTGCAATTGTGTATTTTTGAACTGTGTTTGTATCCGCTGCATGTGTATTATAAATGGCTTTCCGGCATTTTTACAACTCGTGTTTAACTTTAAAATGGCCTTTTGGCATTTTGCGAACTTGGGTTATTTTGTCAAACCTTTTTCCCTAACTATTTTATCGATACGTATAAGTGATGGCTGAACGTACATTTTGAATTATCGATATTTGGCATTTCGCCTTGTATTTTCAAATGGTATTTTATGATGATATTTGAGAACTATGTTTTTGAAAATATTTTTGTATTTAAAATATTACCGTCATCGGTCTTTTGGCATTTTTAAACATTTTTGAAATGGTTTTTAGCCTGGTGGGTTCCGGCGCGGGACCCACGGTGCTGTAATATCCCGGATGGTTTTGGGGGTGTTACAGAAGATGGTATCAGAGCTTGGGTTTTTTGAAACCCAGGCATCTGTGTTATGTCGCTCTACCGGTACGGTAGTGGTGTGAGTTTTGAAAATGATTTTTCTGACATTTGTGTCAAACCGATTTTTGGAGTTTCCAAAATTTTTGAGATCTTTTCAATTGCTATTTGTGATATTGGTGTGTGTTGGTTGTGTTGAGACTTCGTATGAGAGTCGTGTGCTAGTATCACAGGAGATCGTCGGCTTCACGTACCTGTAAGTATGTTGGTTTGGTTATTCGCTTGTGGCGACGATTAATTGCTTCTGTGATGAGTTCGAAAATTTTGGATTGATCTGTTGTTGGTGACAGGTTGTAAGTTTCGAGGACGAAACTTATTTTAAGGGGGGTAGTATGTAGTACCCGGATTTTCAGTATAAATTTTTCGCGTTATTTTTTCTGAGATAAATTGTATAGCTTGGTGTCTATACAGTATGGATAAAATAAATTGAGAACTGAGACATTTATACTTATGTAATTGACGTTTTTTATTGACAGTTATATAGAGGATATGGTATATCAGATTGAACTGATTTGAATATCAGGTGTACGTATGAGAATATTTTTGGGTTGAGTATATGTGTATTCAGTATGCCGTATGCTTGTATCCACTATGTCGAGACGGACAGGAACAGTTGGATTTTGGCCAAGTACAGAAGGCCATTACGTACGCTAAGCATAAGGACTAATGTACGCTAAATTCTACGATTTATGTACGCCATGCATAAGGCATTACGTACGTAACAAGAGGAATCGGATAGAACCGAGTTGTGATCAGCTAGTGGGGCCCGTGGTCGGCAGCTTTGGGCGCGGATGTGGACAGGTGAGTCAACGGATGGATTTATGTACGCTATACAAGGTGTATTACATACGTAATATGAGCATATACTGTAGCAAGTCAAACGTACGTATTACGTATGCATTGGATTAAGTGTTATGTACGTTAGGAGGCAGTTGGCCGAGTCGTGGCTGTAAGGACCTGCAGTGCCGCACGTGTTCCGGCAGTGACTCGCTGGATAGCCGATCATGGTCGGCAGTGACTCGCTGGGATGGCCGGTTACGGCTGACAGTGACTCGTAAGGACTGGCCGATTATGGCCATAAGGTTGTGGCCGGGTACGGCCATAAGGCCTATTACGTACGTAAGGGGTGTGCTGGTAATGGCTGTAAGGGTGTCGGCCAAATTGGACAGTAGGGTAGCCATGGCCGGTTACGGCCGTAAGTTACCGGCAGGACTCGGCTATTTATGGGACTGGGCACGGGTCACTTGGCATTTTCACATTTTCTCTTTGTCCTTCGTGATCCTTCATCAGAAATTGATGGATTTGATTGGGAACATCATGGAGCATCATTTTTTCGAAGTTTGATTCATTTCTAACATCATCTTTCGCCCGGATCGAAGGTAAGAACACTTGAACTCTTGGTTTTGAGGATTTTTGGAGTTTCATGATATTGTGGCCGATTTCTTTCATTTTAATTTAGATTATTGATAGAATTTCATTGTGTTCTCGGAATCATTCATTACTTTTGAAGTTTTGTGGAACAAATTCGAGAATTCCTCCGTTAATCAATTAAATTGGACTATGCCCTCAAAGTGTCCGATAAATTGCTTCAATGGGTAGAACTTGGGAAGTTCTATATGTTTTCGTAGAATTGTGGTTAAATTGATATCGTTGTGATTTAGGAACGAACTTTTTGAAGGCGGTTGAATCGGGACTCTTTTCTTTCGTCGATTTCTTCGCACCGTGTTAATAAAGACAAATGTTTACTTGTGTATTTCATTTTCTAAGAGGTATGTTGGATATTCCTCTCTTTGAATTCGTATTTTTGATGTTGTTATCGATGATCAATTCGTATGGTGCTAGTTTATGGAGTTGTTGTGATGATTTGGTATTTACGGGAATTTTGTTAAGGGAAGAGAATGAATTGATGATCAATGTCTTGATTATGTTGTTATGATTATGGAATCATAGTACTATCGATGTTCTTTGTAATAATGTTGTGATTCTTGATGTTAGGAAGGTCGTATATTATATGATATGATAATATACATCTTGAATTATGAATAAGGATTGTTTAGATGTTAGAACACATCAGATTATGTCATATTGGAGATTTTGAATGTGATTTCGGAATAATTTGTGTTCTTAAGAACTCGGATTATATGAATTGATGAACATGTTTAAGAGGTGTTGGTGTTTTGGATATGAATATATAATATTCATATCTAGAACTAAGTTATGTGTTTTGTTACAATATTCATGTAGGAATACGAATATGGTTCCGGGTTTGATAAGATTATGATTCACTTTGAGTTTGAGAATTCATACGTATTGAACAAGTGTTCAATTCAGATAATAGAATCATTTGACACCCTTGGAATATGATCATCTATAGGTTGCACTAATCGGATTGTCTGGATTGATGATGATAATCGGTAATTGGTTCTATTTATGAATTTACAAGGAGGAAACTTGTATTTGTAACACCCCCAAATCCCATTGGGTCATTACAGTGCCGTGGACCCCACACCAGGAGATCCACCAGGCTAACACGACCAAAAATACAACTAACTGACCAAAAGGGTAACCACAACCCCTACACTGACATCCAACATAATATTCCGATATGGAACTTCAATGACAACAGTGGTCCTACATGGCCTAAATAAAATACAACGACATCCACGAGCCTTGCTCGGATAATACAAAATGACAATAACTGACAAAACTGGAGTACTCCAACTGTCTTACTGACATGAACACCAAAATATCTCGGACTAGTATCGCTCGAATGCCTCGTCGCCATCGTCATGCCCCTGTGTCTCAACTCTCTCCTCGCAAGCACCTAAAACATGAAAACATGTTCCGCCCCCACGGGGTCAGTCATCCAGATAATGAATATCGAATACATGTACAACATGATATGCATCCAAAGGCAGAATGAACAGTACAACAATGGTAGATGAGATGCTCACAAACCAAAGTAAGAATCGAGCATTCGTGAAACACTATGCCCACGACATACGATCAATACCTGCTCAACAGGTTAGAACATAAGTGCCCAACGACGAATCATCAATACAAAACATAACAATGCATTACCCGAAGGTAAACCAAGCCACAGCTGCAACAGATACGAATCACAATGCCCGAAGGCTCCAACAGAAATACCAAGACATCATAAAGGCCTGAAAGCCCTCGATTTAAGCTGCCAAGATATTACAAAGGTCTGAAACCACTCAGCCGAAGCTGTCAATCATCACAATGGCCCGAAGCCAAAACATCCCGAAGCTGTATCAATGAGGGCCGAAGCCACGGCACGAAGCCGTATCACAATGAGGGCCGAAGCCACGGCACGAAGCTGTATCACAATGAGGGCCGAAGCCACGGCACGAAGCCATATCAGAATGAGGGCCGAATCCACGACACGAAGCCGTATCACAATGAGGTCATCCAATAACCGTGACCTGCTGAATTGAAGGTGCTGAGAAACCAACCGCGAAGGTTCAAGCCCCGGACTTACCCATAATGAGATCACCCAGTGACCGTGATCTACTGAACTGTAGGTGTTGGGAAACCAACCGCGAAGGTTCAAGCCCCAAGCTTACCCATCGAGCACTAGCCGAGACTAGCCTCCAAAACATAATTAATCACAACATTAACGATCCCAAGATTACCAAATTCACAAGAATAATAGCGTGCTTCCTTGAGTCGGACAACACGACAACAATAACTCACGGATGGGCTCCGTCCATGGCGGTCCCAATTCAAATACCTCGACTGCCTTGGAATGGCCAATCGATCACAACAACTCAACGGATGGAAACTATCCTTGACAGTCCCAAATCAATACATCGATTACCATAGGACGGTTAATCGATAACCAATGATACAACGGATGGGAATTATCTTCGATAATCCCAATTAAATACATCGATTACCTTAGAACGGTTAATCGACAACCAATGATACAACGGATGGGAATTATCTTTGATAATCTCAATTCAATACGTCGATTACCTTAGAGCGGTCAATCGATAACGATGACACAACGGATGGGAATTATCTTCGATAATCCCAATTAAATACATTGATTGCCTTAGAACGGTTAATCGATAACCAATCATACAACGGATGGGAATTATCTTCGATAATCCCAATTAAATATTGAATGAAAACGATTCATTCCAAAAACACAAAACTAATAGAAAACAACGACAAGGACAAAGCCCGATTCAAACACGAATCGATCACACCGCACGAACGAATATCATAGTTCTCAACTATGAATTCTAACATCCTCCAACACCTCGATGATCAATTAACATGATCATTACGTTCTTAACACTTATGAAATCCATTCAACAAGATTCACTTAAGAACAATCATCAAAACGAACATCTCAAAATGATAATATCACCAATATCATCAAATTGATCCTCCTACAATGATAATATTATCAATATTATCATTATCACCCCAAGAACATCATCAACTCAATAATCATGATGTCTGAAACAAAAATCCTTCAGCAATACATCATGAATTCGGATTAAACAACAAAATTCACTCAACCATTTCCAAATTATGATAATGACCCCTAAATCATCATAAATCCTTACTAAAATGGTTAAAATCTTTCAAGAACACCACCAACAACAATAATCATCTCAAGACTATGTTAATCATATAAAAATCTTTACATAATCCTTCCTAGACATGATTAAAAACCTCCAAACAATCTAAAACATCAAGAACATAATCCAACTCAAGCAATACCATCATGTTCTTCATCAAAAGTTTATCAAAACTATGAAGAATCATGATATACTCCATCAATCAAGCAATACCCGAAGAAAACAACAACAACAACAACATCATCAAACTCGAAAATCACTTGAAGAACAAGAGATTGAGGGAACTTACCAAAGAAGAACAAGAAAAACCCTCCAAACACCAAAGGAGCAGCAACAAGCTTCCAACTTCAAGCTTCAATCCAAGCTAGGATGATCAAGATCGAGTTGGAAGGGGCTAAACATCAATAACAAGTCCGAACGGACGATTTTAGGGAGAGAAAATGTGTTTTGGTTCGTGAGGAAATGAAATATGAAACCAAGATAAATAGACTGACAAGTCCATTACGTACGTTATACGCCCATGCTAACGTACGAAAGGGCCTTTACATACGCTATGTAAAAACATTAACGTACGTAAATCCAAATCCAGAACTAGCTGAACTAAAATACGAAGGCCTTAACGTACGTAAATAAAAGCTTATTACGTACGTTAACAAGACCTGCATTATGTACGTAGAGCTCACCTCTTAACGTACGTAAGGGTCCGTTGACTGCAATAGTGAGAGCCGATCGGAAGATGTTCGGGACCCACCGGCCGAAAGTGACTACGAGGAAGGTTCCTACAACCTACCAAGCATTACGTACGTAACCTTACAGGCTTAACGTACGTAATGTCAACAAGCTAGCGTACGCAATGCTACATCCGTAGCGTACGTTAAGGCTAGTATAATTAGCCAAAAATCCAAACTCTCCAACCAACATTCAAACGACGAAACCAACCCGACGACAAGTATAAATATTCCGATCCCAAAATATTCCAATACAATATACATTATATCAGTCCAAACCAACAACACTTGTACAATTCCAAATGAATACGTACAACTCAACAGTAACACGAAAAAAAAATTATCCCCGGATATTACATACTCCCCCCTTAAAAAGATTTTCGTCCCCGAAACTAAGGGTACACAGCACGGGGTATGAACTATCCATCAGGATCTGAAAACAACATCTCCAGGAATACTTCTCACTACGAATCACTTCGCCTGAGTAAACGGGCCAACCCTACGGGTCCCCGCGTCTCCTTTGCTCGGGCATGGAGAAAATCAAGAGATAAAAACACGAAACCAAATGCGAGATTAGTCGAATCATGACACTTCTGCTAGAGACCAGTCAGAAAGTCGTACCAACCGCATGACTCGTAACACCGGTGTACACACCTCGCGGGTGCCACCCATTGTACATGTCTACATCGCGTACACTTCCTGCTCGCCGCATCGGACGTCCATGCAAACACTGACTCACGCCACGCAAAAATAATGACAACACAAACATAGTCATCGGGACCATATCAAACGCACACCCAAGTCCTCATGGCTTGACGTCTCGAATAACAATAATCAAATTACCCAGATCATCACAAGAATATCGGGTACAAGACCAAAAGGAAAGAAAATCACATCAAATGACTCAAGTCTCAAGATCCTCGGATACAATCGTTACAAGATAGATCAACAACAGATGGTTCGCAACCACAATACTACAATACAGACTGAGTCAAACATCAATCCGAAAAACAAGGAAAATACAAATCAAGGCTACATCTCAAATGTACCTGAAATCAACATCTTCCAGATCATCGAGCTCCTGGATTCCATCGACTCGAGGAAGACCCAAATCCGAACTCGCTGCTCCTCCTCGACTGTCCTAACCTCTGGCTCCCAAAGCCCGATAGGACCCCTTGGATGAAGTACGGACTGAAGTAACGAAATCTCTCGAGGCCCGTGAGCTCTCTCGAGACCTACTGGTACTAGAACTCCTGCAGTATTTCTGAAGGTGTCCCGGCTTCCCACACAGAAAACAAACAATAGTTGGCACGGTACATCGAGTGCTAACATGCCCCGCTGAGTCACAGTTAAAGCAAACAACAGTCGAACTTGTCGTCTGAGAAGAAGATGATTTCCCAGCACGAAGATGACTAGAAGACGACCTCTTGGACGTTGGAGCCCGATGTCCCTCTGAACGAACCGGCATCCTAGTCCTCTCACCAGAATAAACTGAAGGGTTCTTCCAAACAAGCTCCTTGATCAAAAGCTCTGCTCCAAGAGCCTTCTCGATGAATTCACCAAGTGAATTACAATTATGGTTGAACAACTGCATTCTCAACTGCGGGTTCAGCCTCTTGCTAAAAGACTTGATTTTATCAGCCTCAGTACGGATAACAGATGAAGCAAACTGAAGAAGTACCTGAAACTTCTCAGTAATAACAATAACACCCTCGTCCTCGATGGATTCGGGGTCCATACTGAAAGAATAACGCTCGATCATGAACAAAGTTCAACTTTGCCTCAACGGCCAATCCACAATGCTAAGTCAATAGCCACACACGAGTATACATACTCAACAAATACATAATCACTTCAAACATGCTAATTATAGCCAATACTGAGCCGACACGCTCCAAAGCAATTAATCATGAATGGGTCGTAACACTATGTTACATACAGATTTCAACAAAACATGTATAATCAATGGCATAATGAATGTATGAACATACAAGAGAATCGAGTCCTTACACAGGTCATACGAAGCTTCGAGGTCTTGCGATACTAGTCTTCACTAACGACGACCTAATGAAAGAAAGACTCATACAGTCGCTTAACTATCACGACTCACAAAACCCGACTGTCCAGATTGTCATAACCTGACAGCCCCACTACTACTGCGTCGGTAGAGCCACATAACTCACATATCAGGGTATCTCACAACCCAATTCTCTGATACCATTTTTTGTAACACCCCCAAATCCCATTGGGTCATTACAGTGCCGTGGACCCCACACCAGGAGATCCACCAGGCTAACACGACCAAAAATACAACTAACTGACCAAAAGGGGAACCACAATCCCTACACTGACATCCAACATAATATTCCGATATGGAATTTCAATGACAACAGTGGGCCTACATGGCCTAAATAAAATACAACGACATCCACGAGCCTTGCTCGGATAATACAAAATGACAATAACTGACAAAACTGGAGTACTCCAACTGTCTTACTGACATGAACACCAAAATATCTCGGACTAGTATCGCTCGAATGCCTCGTCGCCATCGTCATGCCCCTGTGTCTCAACTCTCTCCTCGCAAGCACCTAAAACATGAAAACATGTTCCGCCACGGGTCACCATCCAGATAATGAATATCGAATACATGTACAACATGATATGCATCCAAAGGCAGAATGAACAGTACAACAATGGTAGACGAGATGCTCACAAACCAAAGTAAGAATCGAGCATTCGTGAAACACTATGCCCACGGCATACGATCAATACCTGCTCAACAGGTTAGAACATAAGTGCCCAACGACGAATCATCAATACAAAACATAACAATGCATTACCCGAAGGTAAACCAAGCCACAACTGCAACAGATACGAATCACAATGCCCGAAGGCTCCAACAGAAATACCAAGACATCATAAAGGCCTGAAATCCCCTCAGACGAAGCTGCCAAGATATTACAAAGGTCTGAAACCACTCAGCCGAAGCTGTCAATCATCACAATGGCCTGAAGCCAAAACATCCCGAAGCTGTATCAATGAGGGCCGAAGCCACGGCACGAAGCCGTATCACAATGAGGTCATCCAATGACCATGACCTGCTGAATTGCAGGTGCTGGGAAACCAACCGCGAAGGTTCAAGCCCCAGACTTACCCATCGAGCACTAGCCGAGACTAGCCTCCAAAACATAATTAATCACAACAGTAACGATCCCAAGATTACCAAATTCACAAGAATAATAGCGTGCTGCCTTGAGTTGGCCAACACAACAACAATAACTCACGGATGGGCACCGTCCACGGCGGTCCCAATTCAAATACCTCGACTGCCTTGGAATGGTCAATTGATCACAACAACTCAACGGATGGAAACTATCCTTGACAGTCCCAAATAAATACATCGATTACCTTAGAACGGTTAATCGATAACCAATTATACAACGGATGGGAATTATCTTCGATAATACCAATTAAATACATCGATTACCTTAGAACGGTTAATCGACAACCAATGATACAACGGATGAGAATTATCTTTGGTAATCCCTATTCAATACGTCGATTACCTTAGAGTGGTCAATCGATAACGATGACACAACGGATGGGAATTATCATCGATAATACCAATTAAATACATTGATTGCCTTAGAACGGTTAATCGATAACCAATGATACAACGGATTGGAATTATCTTCGATAATCCCAATTAAATACATCGATTACCTTAGAATGGTTAATCGACAACCAATGATACGTTTAGAATAGATGTCTTGGCGCCTTAAACCGGCCACCGAAACAGAGATGATAAACGAATATATCAAACGCCTTCAATCGGCCGATACAACATCATAGCAACAGTTCCAATTCGATAATAACGATTCAACGATGCCTCAGAACGACATTAACGTCAACAATAATAATCGATACATCGATACTGCGAATCGGCTATCGACAACATCAGTATCAACAAGAATCTCAATGCCTTAAACCGGCCGTTAACGAATAACAATAACATTTAGCATAAATGCCGAAGGGTATTGCATCAAACAATTCCCGAATAGCAACAAATCACGAAGAGACTAAGTCTCGAAATGATACAATACATTAATACACATATATGATAACATTAATCTCATTGACCAGTACAAGTATAAAACTTGCCTCAAACTAAAGTCGAGAAAGTCCTTCCACGAACAACGTCCTGGCACGAAATGACGAACGGCGCCTCCCGACGATCACAAACACTCGAACAACCTTGAATCAAAACGATTCATTCCAAAACACAAAATCAATAGAAAACAACGACAAGGACAAAGCCCGATTCAAACACGAATCGATCACACCGCACGAACGAATTTCATAGTTCTCAACTATGAATTCTAACATCCTCCAACACCTCGATGATCAATTAACATGATCATTACGTTCTTAACACTTATGAAATCCATTCAACAAGATTCACTTAAGAACAATCATCAAAACGAACATCTCAAAATGATAATATCACCAATATCATCAAATTGATCCTCCTACAATGATAATATTATCAATACTATCATTATCACCCCAAGAACATCATCAACTCAATAATCATGATGTCTGAAACAAAAATCCTTCAGCAATACATCATGAATTCAGATTAAACAACAAAATTCACTCAACCATTTCCAAATTATGATAATCACCCCTAAATCATCATAAATACTTACTAAAATGGTTAAAATCTTTCAAGAACACCACCAACAACAATAATCATCTCAAGACTATGTTAATCATATAAAAATCTTAACATAATCCTTCATAGACATGATTAAAACCCTCCAACCAATCTAAGACATCAAGAACATAATCCAACTCAAGCAATACCATCATGTTCTTCATCAAAAGTTTATCAAAACTATGAAGAATCATGATATACTCCATCAATCAAACAATACCCGAAGAAAACAACAACAACAACATCATCAAACTCAAAAATCACTTGAAGAACAAGAGATTGAGGGAACTTACCAAAGAAGAACAAGAAAAACCCTCCAAACACCCAAGGAGCACCAACAAGCTTCCAACTTCAAGCTTCAATCCAAGCTAGATTGATCAAGATCGAGTTGGAAGGGGCTAAACATCAATAACAAGTCCGAACGGACGATTCTAGGGAGAGAAAATGTGTTTTGGTTCGTGAGGAAATGAAATGCGAAACCAAGTTAAATATACTGACAAGTCCATTACGTACGTTATACGCCCATGCTAACGTACGTAAGGGCCTTTACGTACGCTATGTAAATACATTAACATACGTAAAGCCAAATCCAGAACTAACTGAACTAAAACACGAAGGCCTTAATGTACGTAAATAAAAACTTATTACGTACGTTAACAAGACCTGAATTAAGTACGTAGAGCTCACCTCTTAACGTACGTAAGGGTCTGTTGACTGCAATAGTGAGATCCGATCGGAAGATGCTCGGGACCCACCGACCGAAAGTGACTACGAGGAAGGTTCCTACCACCTACCAAGCATTACGTACGTAACCTTACAGGCTTAACGTATGTAATCTCAACAAGCTAGCGTACGCAATGCTACATCCGTAGCGTACGTTAAGGCTAGTATAATTAGCCAAAAATCCAAACTCTCTAACCAACATTCAAATGACGAAACCAACCCGACGACAAGTATAAATATTCCGATCCCATAATATTTCAATACAATATACATTATATCAGTCCAAACCAATAACACTTGTACAACTCCAAATGAATATGTACAACTCAACAGTAACACGAAAAAAAATTATCCCCGGATATTACATACTCCCCCCTTAAAAAGAGTTATGTCCCCGAAACTAAGGGTACACAGCACGGGGTATGAACTATCCATCAGGATCTGAAAACAACATCTCCAGGAATACTTCTCACTGCAAATCACTTCGCCTGAGTAAACGGGCTAACCCCACGGGTCCCCGCGTCTCCTTTGCCCGGGCATGGCGAAAATCAAGAGATAAAAACACGAAACCAAATGCGGGATTAGTCGAATCATGACTCTTCTGCTAGAGACCAGTCAGAAAGTCGTAGCAACCTCATGGCTCGTAACACCGGCGTACACACCTCGCGGGTGCCACCGATTGTACATGTCTACAGTCATCAGTGTACACTTCCCCGTTCTCATCGGCATCGGACGTCCATGCAAACAATGACTCACGCCACACAAAAATAATGACAACACAAACATAGTCATCGGGACCATATCAAATGCACACCCAAGTCCTCATGGCTTGACGTCTCGAATCACAATGAAAAAATTACCCAGATCATCACAAGAATCTCGGGTACAAGACCAAAAGGAAAGAAAATCACATCAAATGACTCAAGTCTCAAGATCCTCGGATACAATCGTTACAAGATAGATCAACAACAGATGGTTCGCAACCACAATACTACAATACAGACTGAGTCAAATATCAATCCGAAAAACAAGGAAAATACAAATCAAGGCTACATCTCAAATGTACCTGAAATCAACATCTTCCAGATCATCGAGCTCCTCGATTCCATCGACTCGAGGAAGACCCAAATCCGAACTCGCTGCTCCTCCTCGATTGTCTTAACCTCTGGCTCCCGAAGCCCGATAGGACCCCTTGGATGAAGTACGGACTGAAGTAACGAAATCTCTTGAGGCCCGTGAGCTCTCTCGAGACCTACTGGTACTAGAACTCCTGCAGTATTTATGAAGGTGTCCCGGCTTCCCACACAGAAAACAAACAATAGATGGCACGGTACATCGAGTGCTAACATGCCCCGCTGAGTCACAGTTAAAGCAAACAATAGTCGAACTTGTCGTCTGAGAAGAAGATGATTTCCCAGCACGAAGACGACTAGAAGACGACCTCTTGGACGTCGGAGCCCGATGTCCCTCTGAACGAACCGGCATCCTAGTCCTCTCACCAGAAGAAACTGAAGGGTTCTTCCGAACAAGCTCCTTGATCAAAAGCTCTGCTCCAAGAGCCTTCTCGATGAATTCACCAAGTGAATTACAATTATGGTTGAACAACTGCATTCTCAACTTCGGGTTCAGCCTCTTGCTAAAAGACTTGATTTTATCCGCCTCAGTACGGATAACAGATGAAGCAAACTGAAGAAGTCCCTGAAACTTCTCAGCAATAACAATAACACCCTCGTCCTCGACGGATTCGGGGTTCAAAACCTCTGACAACTTGGCTTCACGAAGTGGAGCCGGATAATACCTCTCTAACATGAGAGTCTTAAACTCACTCCAAGCATAATCACGATCGGTGGGTTTCATAGAAAGCCACCAAGAATAAGCGCCTTTACTCAAATAGTAATCCGCTACTGCTACCTTTCTCTCTTCCGGATACTGAACCATGTCGAAGAGTTTATCAAAATGTTCAAGCCAGTGAACAATATCAGTTGGTTCTGAAGAACCCTCAAAGATAGGCGTCCTATGACGAGAGATGTCGCTGATAATCTGACTCACTCTCCCATCCTGTCCATAAAACGGCACTGAGTCCTCGCCGCTATGTACCACGAACCATCGAGGTCTGCATGGTTTCCATTATCTGCGTCATCTGGGTCATCATGATCCTCATAAGCAAGAAAGGGTCGATGTCAGTCTGATCAACTCCTCGAGTATGACGTTCTGAAGGGGAACCGGTCGCATAAGTCACATCTCCGGCCGAATTCTGATCCATCTCGGCATCCGCACGCGCATAAACACGAGGTTATGGGTTTCGGCCTGCTCTGCAGCCTTTACCCCCTCTGCCACGTCCTCGGTTTCCTCTTTCCATACTGAAAAAATAACGCTCGATCATGAACAAAGCTCAAATATGCCTCAACGGCCAATCCACAATGCTAAGTCAATAGCCAAACACGAGTATACATACTCAACAAATACACAATCACTTCAAAGATGCTAATTATAGCCAATACTGAGCCGACACGCTCTAAAGCAATTAATCATGAATGGGTCGTAACACAATGTTACATACAGATTTCAACAAAACATGTATAATCAATGGCATAATGAATGTATGAACATACAAGAGAATCGAGTCCTTACACAGGTCATACGAAGCTTCGAGGTCTTGAGATACTAGTCTTCACCGATTTACGACTCGATGAAAGAAAGACTCATACGCCGCTCAACTATCACGACTCACAAAACCCGATCGTCTGCATTGTCATAACCTGACAACCCCCACTACTACCGCGTCGGTAGAGCCACATAACTCACATATCGGGGTATCTCACAACCCAATTCTCTGATACCATCTTTTGTAACACCCCAAATCCCATTGGGTCATTACGTTGTCGTGGACCCCACACCAGGAGATCCACCAGGCTAACACGACCAAAAATACAACTAACTGACCAAAAGGGGAACCACAATCACTACACTGACATCCAACATAATATTCCGATATGGAATTTCAATGACAACAGTGGGCCTACATGGCCTAAATAAAATAAAACGACATCCACGAGCCTTGCTCGGATAATACAAAATGACAATAACTGACAAAACTGGAGTACTCCAACTGTCTTACTGACATGAACACCAAAATATCTCGGACTAGTATCGCTCGAATGCCTCGTCACCATCGTCATGCCCCTGTGTCTCAACTGTCTCCTCCCAAGCACCAAAAACATGAAAACATGTTTCGCCCCCACGGGGTCAGTCATCCAGATAATGAATATCGAATACATGTACAACATGATATGCATCCAAAGGCAGAATGAACAGTACAACAATGATAGACGAGATGCTCACAAACCAAAGTAAGAATCGAGCATTCGTGAAACACTATGCCCACGACATACGATCAATACCTGCTCAACAGGTTAGAACATAAGTGCCCAATGGCGAAACATCAATACAGAACATAACAATGTATTACCCGAAGGTAAACCAAGCCACAGCTGCAACAGATACGAATCACAATGCCCGAAGGCTCCAACAGAAATACCAAGACATCATAAAGGCCTGAAAGCCCCTCAGACGAAGCTGCCAAGATATTACAAAGGTCTGAAACCACTCAGCCGAAGCTGTCAATCATCACAATGGCCCGAAGCCAAAACATCCCGAAGCTGTATCAATGAGGGTCGAAGCCACTGCACGAAGCCGTATCACAATGAGGGCAGAAGCCACGGCATGAAGCCGTATCACAATGAGGGCCGAAGCCACGGCATGAAGCCGTATCACAATGAGGGCCGAAGCCACGACACGAAGCCGTATCACAATGAGGGCCGAAACCACGACACGAAGCCGTATCACAATGAAGTCATCCAATGACCGTGACCTGCTGAATTGCAGGTGCTGGAAAACCAACCGCGAAGGTTCAAGCCCCAGACTAACCCATAATGAGATCACCCAGTGACCGTGACCTACTGAACTGTAGGTATTGGGAAACCAACCGCGAAGGTTCAAGCCCCAAGCTTACCCATCGAGCACTAGCCGAGACTAGCCTCCAAAACATAATTAATCACAACAGTAACGATCCCAAGATTACCTAATTCACAAGAATAATAGCATGCTGCCTTGAGTCGGCCAACACGACAACAATAACTCACGGATGGGCACCGTCCACGGCGGTCCCAATTCAAATACCTCGACTGCCTTGGAATGGCCAATCGATCAGAACAACTCAACGGATGGAAACTATCCTTGACAGTCCCAAATAAATACATCGATTACCTTAGAACGGTTAATCGATAACCAATTATACAACGGATGGGAATTATCTTCGATAATACCAATTAAATACATCGATTACCTTAGAACGGTTAATCGACAACCAATGATACAACGGATGGGAATTATATTTGATAATCCCAATTCAATACGTCGATTACCTTAGAGTGGTCAATCGATAACGATGACACAACGGATGGGAATTATCATCGATAATCCCAATTAAATACATTGATTGCCTTAGAACGGTTAATCGATAACCAATGATACAACGGATTGGAATTATCTTCGATAATCCCAATTAAATACATCGATTACCTTAGAATGGTTAATCGACAACCATTGATACGTTTAGAATAGATGTCTTGGCGCCTTAAACCGGCCACCGAAACAGAGATGATAAACGAATATATCAAATGCCTTCAATCGGCCGATACAACATCATAGCAACAGTTCCAATTCGATAATAACGATTCAACGATGCCTCAGAACGACATTAACGTCAACAATAATAATCGATACATCGATACTGCGAATCGGCTATCGACAACATTAGTATCAACAAGAATCTCAATGCCTTAAACCGGCCGTTAACGAATAACAATAACATTTAGCATAAATGCCGAAGGGTATTGCATCAAACAATTCCCGAATAGCAACAAATCACGAAGAGACTAAGTCTCGAAATGATACAATACATTAATACACATATATGATAACATTAATCTCATTGACCAGTACAAGTATAAAACTTGCCTCAAACTAAAGGCGAGAAAGTCCTTCCACGATCAACGTCCTGGCACGAAATGACGAACGGCGCCTCCCGACGATCACAAACACTCGAACAACCTTGAATCAAAACGATTCATTCCAAAACACAAAATCAATAGAAAACAACGACAAGGACAAAGCCCGATTCAAACACGAATCGATCACACCGCACGAACGAATTTCATAGTTCTCAACTATGAATTCTAACATCCTCCAACACCTCGATGATCAATTAACATGATCATTACGTTCTTAACACTTATGAAATCCATTCAACAAGATTCACTTAAGAACAATCATCAAAACGAACATCTCAAAATGATAATATCACCAATATCATCAAATTGGTCCTCCTACAATGATAATATTATCAATACTATCATTATCACCCCAAGAACATCATCAACTCAATAATCATGATGTCTGAAACAAAAATCCTTCAGCAATACATCATGAATTCGGATTAAACAACAAAATTCACTCAACCATTTCCAAATTATGATAATCACCCCTAAATCATCATAAATACTTACTAAAATGGTTAAAATCTTTCAAGAACACCACCAACAACAATAATCATCTCAAGACTATGTTAATCATATAAAAATCTTAACATAATCCTTCATAGACATGATTAAAACCCTCCAAACAATCTAAGACATCAAGAACATAATCCAACTCAAGCAATACCATCATGTTCTTCATCAAAAGTTTATCAAAACTATGAAGAATCATGATATACTCCATCAATCAAACAATACCCGAAGAAAACAACAACAACAACATCATCAAACTCGAAAATCACTTGAAGAACAAGAGATTGAGGGAACTTACCAAAGAAGAACAAGAAAAACCCTCCAAACACCCAAGGAGAACCAACAAGCTTCCAACTTCAAGCTTCAATCCAAGCTAGATTGATCAAGATCGAGTTGGAAGGGGCTAAACATCAATAACAAGTCCGAACGGACGATTTCTAGGGAGAGAAAATGTGTTTTGGTTCGTGAGGAAATGAAATACGAAACCAAGTTAAATATACTGACAAGTCCATTACGTACGTTATACGCCCATGCTAACGTACGTAAGGGCCTTTACGTACGCTATGTAAATACATTAACGTACGTAAAGCCAAATCCAGAACTAACTGAACTAAAACACGAAGGCCTTAATGTACGTAAATAAAAACTTATTACGTACGTTAACAAGACCTGAATTAAGTACGTAGAGCTCACCTCTTAACGTACGTAAGGGTCTGTTGACTGCAATAGTGAGATCCGATCGGAAGATGCTCGGGACCCACCGGCCGAAAGTGACTACGAGGAAGGTTCCTACCACCTACCAAGCATTACGTACGTAACCTTACAGGCTTAACGTATGTAATCTCAACAAGCTAGCGTACGCAATGCTACATCCGTAGCGTACGTTAAGGCTAGTATAATTAGCCAAAAATCCAAACTCTCTAACCAACATTCAAATGACGAAACCAACCCGACGACAAGTATAAATATTCCGATCCCATAATATTTCAATACAATATACATTATATCAGTCCAAACCAATAAGACTTGTACAATTCCAAATGAATATGTACAACTCAACAGTAACACGAAAAAAAAATATCCCCGGATATTACATACTCCCCCCTTAAAAAGAGTTTTGTCCCCGAAACTAAGGGTACACAGCACGGGGTATGAACTATCCATCAGGATCTGAAAACAACATCTCCAGGAATACTTCTCACTGCGAATCACTTCGCCTGAGTAAACGGGCTAACCCCACGGGTCCCCGCGTCTCCTTTGCCCGGGCATGGTGAAAATCAAGAGATAAAAACACGAAACCAAATGCGGGATTAGTCGAATCATGACTCTTCTGCTAGAGACCAGTCAGAAAGTCGTAGCAACCTCATGACTCGTAACACCGGCGTACACACCTCGCGGGTGCCACCGATTGTACATGTCTACAGTCATCAGTGTACACTTCCCCGTTCTCATCGGCATCGGACGTCCATGCAAACAATGACTCACGCCACACAAAAATAATGACAACACAAACATAGTCATCGGGACCATATCAAATGCACACCCAAGTCCTCATGGCTTGACGTCTCGAATCACAATGAAAAAATTACCCAGATCATCACAAGATTCTCGGGTACAAGACCAAAAGGAAAGAAAATCACATCAAATGACTCAAGTCTCAAGATCATCGGATACAATCGTTACAAGATAGATCAACAACAGATGGTTCGCAACCACAATACTACAATACAGACTGAGTCAAATATCAATCCGAAAAACAAGGAAAATACAAATCAAGGCTACATCTCAAATGTACCTGAAATCAACATCTTCCAGATCATCGAGCTCCTCGATTCCATCGACTCGAGGAAGACCCAAATCTGAACTCGCTGCTCCTCCTCGACTGTCCTAACCTCTGGCTCCCGAATCCCGATAGGACCCCTTGGATGAAGTACGGACTGAAGTAATGAAATCTCTTGAGGCCCGTGAGCTCTCTCGAGACCTACTGGTACTAGAACTCCTGCAGTATTTATGAAGGTGTCCCGGCTTCGCACACAGAAAACAAACAATAGGTGGCATGGTACATCGAGTGCTAACATGCCCCGCTGAGTCACAGTTAAAGCAAACAACAGTCGAACTTGTCGTCTGAGAAGAAGATGATTTCCCAGCACGAAGACGACTAGAAGACGACCTCTTGGACGTCGGAGCCCGATGTCCCTCTGAACGAACCGGCATCCTAGTCCTCTCACCAGAAGAAACTGAAGGGTTCTTCCGAACAAGCTCCTTGATCAAAAGCTCTGCTCCAAGAGCCTTCTCGATGAATTCACCAAGTGAATTACAATTATGGTTGAACAACTGCATTCTCAACTTCGGGTTCAGCCTCTTGCTAAAAGACTTGATTTTATCCGCCTCAGTACGGATAATGATGAAGCAAATCCGAAGAAGTCCTCAAACTTCTCAGCAATAACAATAACACCCTCGTCCTCGACGGATTCGGGGTTCAAAACCTCTGACAACTTGGCTTCACGAAGTGGAGCCGGATAATACCTCTCTAACATGAGAGTCTTAAACTCACTCCAAGCATAATCACGATCGGTGGGTTTCATAGAAAGCCACCAAGAATAAGCGCCTTTACTCAAATAGTAATCCGCTACTGCTACCTTTCTCTCTTCCGGACACTGAACCATGTCGAAGAGTTTATCAAAATGTTCAAGCCAGTGAACAATATCAGTTGGTTCTGAAGAACCCTCAAAGATAGGCGTCCTATGACGAGAGATGTCGCTGATAATCTGACTCACTCTACCATCCTGTCCATAAAACGGCACCTGGAGTCCCTGCTGCTATGTACCACGAACCATCGAGGTCTGCATGGTTTCCATTATCTGCGTCATCTGGGTCATCATGATCCTCATAAGCAAGAAAGGGTCGATGTCAGTCTGATCAACTCCTCGAGTATGACGTTCCGAAGGGGAACCGGTCGCATAAGTCACATCTCCGGCCGAATTCTGATCCATCTCGGCATCCGCACGCGCATAAACACGAGGTTATGGGTTTCGGCCTGCTCTGCAGCCTTTACCCCCTCTGCCACGTCCTCGGTTTCCTCTTTCCATACTGAAAAAATAACGCTCGATCATGAACAAAGCTCAAATATGCCTCAACGGCCAATCCACAATGCTAAGTCAATAGCCAAACACGAGTATACATACTCAACAAATACACAATCACTTCAAAGATGCTAATTATAGCCAATACTGAGCCGACACGCTCTAAAGCAATTAATCAGGAATGGGTCGTAACACAATGTTACATACAGTTTTCAACAAAACATGTATAATCAATGGCATAATGAATGTATGAACATACAAGAGAATCGAGTCCTTACACAGGTCATACGAAGCTTCGAGGTCTTGAGATACTAGTCTTCACTGACGACGACTCGATGAAAGAAAGACTCATACAGTCGCTCAACTATCACGACTCACAAAACCCGACTGTCCAGATTGTCATAACCTGACAGCCCCACTACTACCGCGTCGGTAGAGCCACATAACTCACATATCAGGGT
The DNA here is from genome assembly GCA_033398695.1 of Orobanche coerulescens. Classification (NCBI taxonomy): domain Eukaryota; kingdom Viridiplantae; phylum Streptophyta; class Magnoliopsida; order Lamiales; family Orobanchaceae; genus Orobanche; species Orobanche coerulescens. Next base: position 76,709,794 of record CM065801.1, on the reverse strand, counting down.
ATCTCACAACCCAATTCTCTGATACCATCTTTTGTAACACCCCCAAATCCCATTGGGTCATTACAGTGTCGTGGACCCCACACCAGGAGATCCACCAGGCTAACACGACCAAAAATACAACTAACTGACCAAAAGGGGAACCACAATCACTACACTGACATCCAACATAATATTCCGATATGGAATTTCAATGACAACAGTGGGCCTACATGGCCTAAATAAAATAAAACGACATCCACGAGCCTTGCTCGGATAATACAAAATGACAATAACTGACAAAACTGGAGTACTCCAACTGTTTTACTGACATGAACACCAAAATATCTCGGACTAGTATCGCTCGAATGCCTCGTCGCCATCGTCATGCCCCTGTGTCTCAACTGTCTCCTCCCAAGCACCAAAAACATGAAAACATGTTTCGCCCCCACGGGGTCAGTCATCCAGATAATGAATATCGAATACATGTACAACATGATATGCATCCAAAGGCAGAATGAACAGTACAACAATGATAGACGAGATGCTCACAAACCAAAGTAAGAATCGAGCATTCGTGAAACACTATGCCCACGGCATACGATCAATACCTGCTCAACAGGTTAGAACATAAGTGCCCAATGGCGAATCATCAATACAGAACATAACAATGCATTACCCGAAGGTAAACCAAGCCACAACTGCAACAGATACGAATCACAATGCCCGAAGGCTCCAACAGAAATACCAAGACATCATAAAGGCAAAGCCCTCGCATTTAAGCCGCCAAGATATTACAAAGGTTCAAACCACTCAGCCGAAGCTGTCAATCATCACAATGGCCCGAAGCCAAAACATCCCGAAGCTGTATCAATGAGGGTCGAAGCCGCTGCACGAAGCCGTATCACAATGAGGGCAGAAGCCACGGCATGAAGCCGTATCACAATGAGGGCCGAAGCCACGGCATGAAGCCGTATCACAATGAGGGCCGAAGCCACGACACGAAGCCGTATCACAATGAGGGCCGAAACCACGACACGAAGCCGTATCACAATGAAGTCATCCAATGACCGTGACCTGCTGAATTGCAGGTGCTGGAAAACCAACCGCGAAGGTTCAAGCCCCAGACTAACCCATAATGAGATCACCCAGTGACCGTGACCTACTGAACTGTAGGTATTGGGAAACCAACCGCGAAGGTTCAAGCCCCAAGCTTACCCATCGAGCACTAGCCGAGACTAGCCTCCAAAACATAATTAATCACAACAGTAACGATCCCAAGATTACCTAATTCACAAGAATAATAGCGTGCTGCCTTGAGTCGGCCAACACGACAACAATAACTCACAGATGGGCACCCACTACAAAAAAAACAGTTTTTACCGACGCCAAACGCCGTTGGTAAAACAGAAAATGGCGTCGGTAAAAAAATTACCAACGCCATTACCGACGGCAATCCACCGTTGGAAAAACGCTCGACGGTAATTTTTTGCCGACGCCATTACCGACGCCGCCATTTACCGATGCCATTTTTGGCGTCGTTAAATTAAAAAAAATCTAAAAAGTCGTCGTGGCTCAGCGGTCATGTCCGGCTCAGCGGCGCAAAGCGGGTTAGGTCCGGCTCAAAGTGGTCGTTCGGTCAGTCCATGTCCGGTGGGTTGGTCCGGTCCGGACGGTCGTTCGGCTCCATTCAATTTCAAATGATTGAGAAGGATTTTGGTTTATAAACCAGAAAAAATACTACTGTTTTTTCGATGTCGGATAGCATAAAAAAATTACCGATGCCGAAATGGCGTCGGTAATGGCGTAAATGGCGTCGGTAAATTAAAAAAAATAAAAAAAAAATAAAAAAAAATTTACCAACGCCAAAATGGCGTCGGTAAATCCCATTGGGTCATTACAGTGCCGTGGACCCCACACCAGGAGATCCACCAGGCTAACACGACCAAAAATACAACTAACTGACCAAAATGGGAACCACAATCCCTACACTGACATCCAACATAATATTCCGATATGGAATTTCAATGACAACAGTGGGCCTACATGGCCTAAATAAAATACAACGACATCCACGAGCCTTGCTCGGATAATACAAAATGACAATAACTGACAAAACTGGAGTACTCCAACTGTCTTACTCACATGAACACAAAAATATCTCGGACTAGTATCGCTCGAATGCCTCGTCGCCATCGTCATGCCCCTGTGTCTCAACTCTCTCCTCGCAAGCACCTAAAACATGAAAATATGATCCGCCCCCACGGGGTCAGTCATCCAGATAATGAATATCGAATACATGTACAACATGATATGCATCCAAAGGCAGAATGAACAGTACAACAATGGTAGACGAGATGCTCACAAACCAAAGTAAGAATCGAGCATTCATGAAACACTATGCCCACGGCATAGGATCAATACCTGCTCAACAGGTTAGAACATAAGTGCCCAACGACGAATCATCAATACAAAACATAACAATGCATTACCCGAAGGTAAACCAAGCCACAGCTGCCACAGATACGAATCACAATGCCCGAAGGCTCCAACAGAAATACCAAGACATCATAAAGGCCTGAAATCCCCTCAGACGAAGCTGCCAAGATATTAAAAAGGTCTGAAACCACTCAGCCAAAGCTGTCAATCATCACAATGGCCCGAAGCCAACACATCCCGAAGCTGTATCAATGAGGGCTGAAGCCACGGCAGGAAGCCGTATCACAATGAGGGCCGAAGCCACAGCACGAAGCTGTATCACAATGAGGGCCGAAGCCACGGCACGAAGCCGTATCACAATGAGGGCCGAAGCCACGGCACGAAGCCGTATCACAATGAGGTCATCCAATGACTGTGACCTGCTGAATTGCAGGTGCTGGGAAACCAACCGCGAAGGTTCAAGCCCCAGACTTACCCATCGAGCACTAGCCGAGACTAGCCTCCAAAACATAATTAATCACAACAGTAACGATCCCAAGATTACCAAATTCACAAGAATAATAGCGTGCTGCCTTGAGTCGGCCAACACGACAACAATAACTCACGGATGGGCACCGTCCACGACGGTCCCAATTCAAATACCTCAAATGCAGAAGGAACGCTTAGTAGCGTGCGCTAACTTGTTAAAATGCAGAATATTATAAATGGGACAACAAACCATTTTGGCTTACATTTTACTCGTCCATTCTGCATTTTTGAGAGGCCAGAGAGCTCAAATATCCTTCTACACACTTAGAACACATATTGTTGGTGTTTATATATTCGTTATCACTTGGGAGTAATCATTGAAGTGGAATAGCACCTTGGAGTGGCATACAACCACCCGGAGTCGGATTCTACCTTACGGTTCAGTGATTTTCATCATATTAAGGTATGTTCAACCTATCTCCAGACTTAGAGTTGGATTCTAAAGAATTGGATGATCATAGTAACGAGATATTGATTTTCATAAGTGATTTATCCAAAGTACATCATGTTTGGAATATTGAGATGAATAAGCCTTAAGTACCTTGATTATGATCATCATGATTTGAATCTTATTACATTGAATATGTAAAGGAAGCTTCTATCATTGGTAATCCGAATCTAATAGATGACTTCATAGCAATCTTGGACTTGACTTTAACATCATTATTGTTAGATAAATCTAAAGGATTGATCATGGAAGGATTTATCTAGTATAGATGGAACGTTTAACAACTTCAGCATGATAATATTGATTGATATAGAGGTGTTGATATCAACCGTTAAGCCTTTCGAATTGTCGTATGAAGATTTATATTCGAAATGGAATATGGTTTTATAATGGTATGCATATCCTCGAATCCGAAGTTGTTGCTATCCGTAAGATCATTCATAATCGTATGAACATGATATTCATGGAGGTAACATGAGTTATCACGAAAGATTTCATTGTTTTGATCATGACGAGAACAATTTACTGCCCAGCAGTAAACTGCCATGAATAGATAGCGCACGCTAAGCTATGAAAATTAACGTGCGCTATCGAGCATGAGTTAGCGTATGCTACGTTTGGTACGTAACGTACGCTAAGACATCAGATGAGTCAGTCGACTGATCAGTGAAGTACTAACCATACATAGTTAGCGTACGCTAGGCTTTGTTGTTTGCGTGCGCTATCGAGCAGACTTAACGCACGCTACACAGAGTACTTAGCGTGCGCTAAGCAGTTCAGGCAGATTGCATTTTATGAACTTTTGGCCGTAAATCGAATTGTTAAACATTCGTACGACGTGAGATAAATCCTATATCATTTATTTTGTTAAGGTTTGGTCTCGTTACGTGATTGATTGAGGAGGACGACCTTCGAGTGTTCATTTTCGTGGAAGTGTCGTTCTTGTCTTCAAATCGAGGCAAGTACTTTAATTGTTTTATGTATTGATGTTATACGTATTGTCGTGCATGTATGTCGTTGTTATATGTCCACCTCGTGTTGGTCCGACGGGATCATCGGGGGATCTATGCTAGCGCATACGGATCATCGGACGGGTTTTTCCACCACGGGTTGGTCTGACGGGATCATCGTGGGTTCTAGGCAGTGAACGCTGGATCGACGGAATTACCATGTGTATGTTATGATATTATGTTATGATATCATGTTGTGATTATCAGTTGTGCATGTCATGTTTGAGTTTCTCGTAGGAGAAGACTCATTGGTATTTTTCTTGTCGTTTACGTTATTCGTGAGATATGAATAATATGTTGTGGTACTTGTACTAGCATCGTTGTGCTAACCCCTTCGGGGGTGAACATTTTGTTTATGTTCAGGATCCAGGAGAACGGGAAAACAACCACTGGAGCTGCATGACGACGAGGATGCAGAGTGATGTTTCGGCCGGGTTCATTTGTCTGTTATTATTGGTTATTTCAATAAGTACTCGAGTACGAAGTCATTTATGATGAATTTGAATTTGGTGATGTATTATTGAGTTCTGTTGAACAATTGTACTATTTTTGTATTTGGTCAGAACTGTTGTATCGTAATTCCGTTATTTCCATTCGTTAGTACCTTTTAATGCCTGTTAAATTCTTCAGCCTTGTAAATCCTTATGTAAAGGATTTACGGCGCTGTAATATTCCTGAATATATCGGGGGTGTTACAGAATATGGTATCGGAGCTAAGATTATGGATATCTTGGCCGTTGGGTTAAAATAGGGGTCATTTATGTCTTTTGAGGTAACCGACCGTGAATGACATCAATGCACTGCCTACGTCTTCATGCGAACGGTGGTTGTAAGTTCCTAAACTCTATCTCGTTCTTTACATGTTGTGTCTCTTTATAGTCGAATATTAGAATGATGTTGTTTCCTGTATATTGAGTATTTATGCTTACAGTATGTTGAGAGGCGGACGTGGACGTGGTCGCGGTCGTGGACGCGGACGAAGAAATGCTGAAAGGGAAGCATCGCCTTATAATCAGGCCAGTCATAGCTCAGGTGAGCCGCAACAATCTATTAATAACGAACCAGATCCTGCTGTACCAGAGATCCTTCGTCAAGTGGTGAACCAGATGACTCAGTTCGCCCAGGTCGTGGACCGAATGCAAGTGGCGGTGGGACTACAGCAGGGAGAAAGACAGCAAGGGATCCCAGACATGGGAAATCGAGGTGACCGGTGGCTGCAAGAGGTGGCGAATATGCAACCACCCAAATTCGACGGTATTTTTGAGACTCCCACCTGGGACCATTGGTTGAAGGAACTGGAGAAAATATTTGCCAGAATTAACTGCCCAGATGACCGGAGAGCCTCTATCGCGCAATATTTTCTGATAGGGGAAGCGTCCGAATGGTGGGAAGCCATCCGGCCTGTAGACCATGATGCTGATTGGACAGAGTTTAGATTGATGATGGAAGCTCAGTATTGCCCTCGTCCTGTGAGGGAAGCCAAAGTTCGGGAGTTTTTCTCTGCTCAGCCTTCTGATGTGCCAGTATCCCAGGCGATTAAGACGTTTAACCAACAGCTGACATTTGTTCGACATCCGGTCGTAATGTATGCGTAAATGATGATCCATTTCGATATGAGAATGAAACCGAAATCCAGGTACATGTCTGGATTTGAATGTACCACACTCCGTCAATACCGGGATAAGGCGTTGGCATATGAGATCAAGGAAGCGGCTATGGAGAAATTTTCTAATCCAAGAAACAGAAAGTCTCTGGTACTTTTACAGAGCACAAGAACAATGGGCCCGTAAGGCCCATCATCCTTTCACTCTTTCAAGAAACCCCGCACTCCAGCTAGGAGCGGAAAGAACTTGAGCGACATCAACTATTACCGATGTTACCAGAAATGCTTTAATCGCGCCAGACGGCACTATCGACGGAATTGCCCCCTTCCTGCCGTGACTTGTTTTGATTGTGGACGAGAGGGACATCGGGCGGTGTTTTGTGAAGAGGCCGCAAATCCTTTTAGAGCCCGTACACCACGGCCCGGTCGAGAAGGAAGCCAAGATTCAATGACGCAGCAAAGTGTTCGATGCCTCGGAATTTTGGCCGCGGACGAGGCGAGAGGACAATGGGACCGAAAGGGGACATCGAGTGCCGGATCTGCTCCCCCACGTCTTTACGAGATGAGGAGGACAGATGATCGTGATGCTTCTTGCCGCATCGTGCACGTCGAGATCCTTTCCCGGCCGATTAGCGTTTTATTCGATACAGGAGCTACACATTCTTTTATATCTTTGTCTTGTGTAAATCGTTTGAATATTTCCGGTTTTCATACTTGTGAACCTTATGTTGTTGGTTTACCGAGTGGAGAGAGGATTGTCGGAAACTTAGAAACTAGAAATTTCCCTATATCATTTGGAGGCAGAGAGTGGCTCTCAAATCTGATCGTAATAGAAATGCAATGAGACGACCTGATACTCGGAGACGATTGGCTTAATCGATATGGAGCAATTGTGAACTACCGAAGGAGGAATATCTCACTGATCGCTGAAGATGGTTCCGAAATATTGTTCGAGGGGTGGAAACCGGGAAGCTCAGGGAAATTGATCAAGGCGATGAAAGCTGTCAAATTGTTGAAACAGGGCTGTATCGGGTACTGGTGTTATGCAATGAAGAAAGAAGACGAAATTGTGGAACTTTCATCCATTCCTGTTGTGAACGAATTTCCAGATGTATTTCCTGACGAGTTACCTGGACTACCTCCACGAAGGGATGTGGAATTTACCATTGAGCTGGAACCCGGAGCTACACCAATTTCTAAGGCGCCGTATCGTATGGCACCTACTGAGATGTACGAACTGAAGAAGCAGCTGGAGGAGTTACTGGATAAGGGCTATATTCAGCCAAGCGTCTCACCCTGGGGAGCGCCAGTTCTTTTTGTCCGAAAGAAGGATGGATCGCTCCGACTGTGTATTGACTATCGAGAGCTGAACAAGATGACGATTAAGAACAAGTATCCGTTGCCACGGATTGATGATCTGTTTGACCAGTTACAAGGGGCAACAGTATTTTCTAAAATCGATCTGAGATCAGGGTATCATCAGCTGAGAATTAAGGAATCTGATGTTCTGAAATCAGCGTTCAGAACTCGCTACGGACATTATGAGTTTGTAGTGATGCCATTTGGTCTCACTAACGCACCTGCTGTATTTATGCAATTGATGAACAGAGTGTTCATTGAATTTTTGGACAAATTTGTGGTCATGTTCATTGATGACATTCTGGTGTATTTTAAGAGCCTGGAAGAACATGCGCAGCATTTGCGGATTGTATTGGAACTTTTGAGAAATGAGCAATTGTACGCCAAACTTTTTAAGTGTGAATTCTGGCTAAAGGAAGTAATGTTCCTCGGCCATGTGGTGTCAGCTAAAGGAGTCCGAGTAGATCCTCAGAAGATTGAAGCAATTATGGATTGGAAGCCTCCAAAGAACGTGAGAGAAGTCCAAAGCTTCTTAGGACTTGCTGGATATTATCGTCGATTCGTGGAAGGGTTTTCTAAAATCTCCCACCCACTTACTCGACTCCTGCAGAAAACTCAAAAGTTTGAGTGGAATGAATTGTGTGAGATTAGCTTTGATGAATTGAAGAAGAGATTGACGACGGCACCGATTCTATCACTTCCACAGAGAACTGGAGGATTTATAGTTTACAGTGATGCTTCGAACCAAGGACTTGGGTGCGTATTGATGCAGAATGATAAGGTGATCGCTTATGCGTCGCGACAGCTGAAACCTTATGAAGTGAATTACCCAACACATGATTTGGAGCTTGCAGCAGTAGTTTTTGCTTTGAAGATCTGGAGGCATTATCCGACGGGACTCACCGCGGATCTTTACGGATCATAAGAGTCTCAAGTACATATTCAGTCAGAAAGAGTTGAACATGCGGCAAAGGAGATGGTTAGAGATGATCAAGGACTATGACTTGGAGATTTTGTATCATCCAGGCAAAGCAAATGTAGTGGCCGATGCACTTAGCCGCAAGCCTGTTTCTATTCGAATCCGGAGACGCTGACCTCCCAACTTAGCCTTCAACGAGAGATGATTCGAGAAGAAATTGAAGTATGGTTACAAAGAGTCCAAGGACAACTGTGCGTGATGGAGATAACTTCATCATTAACCGAAGGAATCAAATCTAGACAGGCAGATGATCCTCTGATGATTCGGTTACGTGATGAAGTGATCAAAGGAAAGGCCCCCGGATTCATAATTCATGATGATGGAGTTTTGAGATTTGTAACCGACTGTGTTCCCGATGATGATGTTCTCAAACAGACGATTATGAAGGAAGCTCACGCCGCCCTATTCTATCCACCCGGGCACCAAGAAATGTATAAGGACTTGAAGCGGAATTTCGTGGGGAAACATGAAGAAAGATGTAGCGGACTATGTTTCAAATGCTTGACTTGTCGTGAGTTAAGATCGAGCATCAACGGCCTGCCGGAATGTTGAAGCCACTCCGATTCCTGAATGGAAGTGGGAGGACATATCGATGGACTTTATCACTAATATGCCGAAAACCAGACAGAATGAACATGATTTGGGTGATAGTTGATCGTTTAACCAAATCAGCTCATTTTCTAGGCATTAAGGATACGTGGGGACCAGAGAGGTTGGCACGAGTATTTATTTCGGAGATAGTTCGATTGCATGGTATGCCGAAGACCATTGTTTCTGATCGAGATGGCCGTTTTGTGTCTCACTTTTGGAAAGCAGTTCATAAGGCCTTGGGGACCGAATTGAACTTCAGTACAGCTTATCACCCGCAGACTGACGGACAATCTGAGAGAACTATACAAATGGTGGAAGACATGCTAAGGGCCTGTGCCTTAGATTGGTCAAACGATTGGGAAGTTCATCTACCGTTGATTGAATTTACCTACAACAATAGTTGGCATGCTTCCATTAAGATGGCACCGTTTGAGGCATTATACGGAAGGAGATGCGTATCTCCCTATCTTTGGGACGATTCGTCAGACTTGTTCGGAACAGAACCAGAGTTGATCGTGCAGACTCGAGAGAAAATAGCCTTGATTCGTGAAAGGCTGTTGACCGCCCAGAGTCGCCAGAAATCTTATGCAGACGTACACCGTCGCCCATTGGAGTTCAGTACTGGAGATCACGTACTTTTGAAGGTTTCTCCTACTCGGGGAATCTTTCGTTTCGGAAGGAAAGGAAAGCTGAGTCCGAGATATATCGGACCATTTGAGATCCTTGAAAGAGTTGGGGAGTTGGCATACAGATTGGCATTGCCGCCGTCATTATGCCATGTTCATAACGTGTTCCACATATCCCAATTACGGAGGTATATACCAGATCCCAGTCATATCATTGATTTCGGCGAGATCGAAGTCGCGCAGGATGGGACGTTTGAAGAAAGACCGGTCACGATACTCGAGAGTCGAGTTAAGCAGCTGAGGAACAAACCAATCGTTTTGGTCAAAGTTCAATGGTCACGTCACGGAATGGAGGAAGCCACCTGGGAAACGGAAGCTGATATGAAGTCTAGATATCCCGAGTTATTTTCGTCTTGAGTTTCGGGACAAAACTCCTTTTTAGTAGGAGAGTATGTAATATCCGGATTTATTACGGTGTATTTCATCTGTATTCAAACCCTGTATTATTCGGATTTGTGGTTTTGATTATTGGAATATGGTTTTTCTTGCATTGATATCATTGTACATAAGTATAGAAGCATGCAAAATTTCTCATGCAAACTCGTGATAGCGCACGCTAAGAATGTATCTTAACGCGCGCTATCGGGCTACTATTAGCGCACGCTATGCAGGTAGGAGTTGCGTGCGCTAAGAACTCAATTATTGAGCGGGACGGCTAGCACATGCGCCAGCCGGGACATGGTTCCGGATAAGATTCCCGCGGACGAACTTGGACGGTTCTGAAGTCAACTTTTATTAGCGCACGCTAAGGAACGCTTAGTAGCGTGTGCTGACTTGTTAAAATGCTGAATATTATAAATGGGACAACAAACCGTTTTGGCTTACATTTTACTCGTCCATTCTGCATTCTTGAGAGGCCAGAGAGCTGAAATATCCTTCTACACACTTAGAACACATCTTGTTGGTGTTTATATATTCGTTATCACTTGGGAGTAATCATTGAAGTGGAATAGCACCTTGGAGTGGCATACAACCAACCGGAGTCGAGTTCTACCTTACGGTTCAGTGATTTTCATCATATTAAGGTATGTTCAACCTATCTCCAGACTTAGAGTTGGATTCTAAAGAATTGGATGATCATAGTAACGAGATATTGATTTTCATAAGTGATTTATCCAAAGTACATCATGTTTGGAATATTGAGATGAATAAGCCTTAAGTACCTTGATTATGATCATCATGATTCGAATCTTATTACATTGAATATGTAAAGGAAGCTTCTATCATTGGTAATCCGAATCTAGTAGATGACTTCATAGCAATCTTGGACTTGACTTTAACATCATCATTGTTAGATAAATCTAAAGGATTGATCATGGAAGGATTTATCTAGTATAGATGGAACGTTTAACAACTTCAGCATGATAATATTGATTGATATAGAGGTGTTGATATCAACCGTTAAGCCTTTCAAATTGTCGTATGAAGATTTGTAGTCGAAATGGAATATGGTTTTATAATGGTATGCATATCCTCGAATCCGAAGTTGTTGCTATCCGTAAGATCATTCATAATCGTATGAACATGATATTCATGGAGGTAACATGAGTTATCACGGAAGATTTCATTGTTTTGATCATGATGAGAATAAGCATCGCCCAAAGAAGAATCGCCATGCATAGATAGCGCACACTAAGCTATGAAAATTAACGCGGCGCTATCGAGCACGAGTTAGCGACGCTACGCTTGGTACGTAACGACGCTAAGACATCGACGAAGTCACCGATCGATCGGTGAAGTATCGACCATACATAGTTAGCGACGCTAGGCTTTGTTGTTTGCGTGCGCTATCGAAAGCACTTAACGACGCTACACAGAGTACTTAGCGTCGCTAAGCATTCAGCGGTGCATTTTATGAACTTTTGGCCGTAAATCGAATTGTTAAACATTCGTACGACGTGAGATAAATCCTATATCATTTCTTTTGTTAAGGTTTGGTCTCGTTACGTGATTGATTGAGGAGGACGACCTTCGAGTTTTCATTTTCGTGGAAGTGTCGTTCTTGTCTTCAAATCGAGGCAAGTACTTTAATTGTTTTATGTATTGATGTTATACGTATTGTCGTGCATGTATGTCGTTGTTATATGTCCACCTCGTGTTGGTCCGACGGGATCATCGGGGGATCTATGCTAGCGTGCGCTGGATCATCGGACGGGTTTTTCCACCACGGGTTGGTCTGACGGGATCATCGTGGGTTCTAGGCAGTGAACGCTGGATCGACGGAATTACCATGTGTATGTTATGATATTATGTTATGATATCATGTTGTGATTATCAGTTGTGCATGTCATGTTTGAGTTTCTCGTAGGAGAAGACTCGTTGGTATTTTTCTTGTCGTTTACGTTATTCGTGAGATATGAATAATATGTTGTGGTACTTGTACTAGCATCGTTGTGCTAACCCCTTCGGGGGTGAACATTTTGTTTATGTTCAGGATCTAGGAGAACGGGAAAACAACCACTGGAGCTGCATGACGACGAGGGTGCAGAGTGATGTTTCGGCCGGGTTCATTTGTCTGTTGTTATTGGTTATTTCAATAAGTACTCGAGTACGAAGTCATTTATGATGAATTTGAATTTGGTGATGTATTATTGAGTTCTGTTGAACAATTGTACTATTTTTGTATTTGGTCAGAACTGTTGTATCGTAATTCCGTTATTTCCATTCGTTAGTACCTTTTAATGCCTGCTAAATTCTTCAGCCTTGTAAATCCTTATGTAAAGGATTTACGGCGCTGTAATATTTCTGAATATATCGGGGGTGTTACAGAAACTATCCTCGACAGTCCCAAATCAATACATCGATTACCTTAGAACGGTTAATCGATAACCAATGATACAACGGATGGGAATTATCTTCGATAATCCCAATTAAATACATCGATTACCTTAGAACGGTTAATCGACAACCAATGATACAACGGATGGGAATTATCTTTGATAATCCCAATTCAATATGTCGATTACCTTAGAGCGGTCAATTGATAATGATGACACAACGGATGGGAATTATCTTCGATAATCCCAATTAAATACATTGATTGCCTGAGAACGGTTAATCGATAACCAACGATACAATGGATTGGAATTATCTTCGATAATCCCAATTAAATACATCAATTACCTTAGAATGGTTAATCGACAACCAATGATACGTTTAGAATAGATGTCCCGGCGCCTTAAACCGGCCACCGAAACAGAGATGATAAACGAATATATCAAACGCCTTCAATCGGCCGATACAACATCATAGCAACAGTTCCAATTCGATAATAACGATTCAACGATGCCTCAGAACGACATTAACGTCAACAATAATAATCGATACATCGATACCGCGAACCGGCTATCGACAACATCAGTATCAACAAGAATCTCAATGCCTTAAACCGTCCGTTAAAGAATAACAATAACATTTAGCATAAATGCCGAAGGGTATTGCATCAAACAATTCCCGAATATCAACAAATCACGAAGAGACTAAGTCTCGAAATGATACAATACATTAATACACATATATGATAACATTAATCTCATTGACCAGTACAAGTATAAAACTTGCCTCGAACCGAAGGCGAGAAAGTCCTTCCACGATCAACGTCCTGGCACGAAATAACGAACGGCGCCTCTCGACGATCACAAACACTCGAACAACCTTGAATGAAAACGATTCATTCCAAAACATCATCAACTCAATAATCATGATGTCTGAAACAAAAATCCTTCAGCAATACATCATGAATTCGGATTAAACAACAAAATTCACTCAACCATTTCCAAATTATGATAATCACCCCTAAATCATCATAAATCCTTACTAAAATGGTTAAAATCTTTCAAGAACACCACCAACAACAATAATCATCTCAAGACTATGTTAATCATATAAAAATCTTAACATAATCCTTCCCAGACATGATTAAAACCCTCCAAACAATTTAAAACATCAAGAACATAATCCAACTCAAGCAATACCATTATGTTCTTCATCAAAAGTTTATCAAAACTATGAAGAATCATGATATACTCCATCAATCAAGCAATACCCGAAGAAAACAACAACAACAACAACATCATCAAACTCGAAAATCACTTGAAGAACAAGAGATTGAGGGAACTTACCAAAGAAGAACAAGAAAAACCCTCCAAACACCAAAGGAGCACCAACAAGCTTCCAACTTCAAGCTTCAATCCAAGCTAGGATGATCAAGATCAAGTTGGAAGGGGCTAAACATCAATAACAAGTCCGAACGGACGATTCTAGGGAGAGAAAATGTGTTTTGGTTCGTGAGGAAATGAAATATGAAACCAAGATAAATAGACTGACAAGTTCATTACGTACGTTATACGCCCATGCTAACGTACGTAAGGGCCTTTACATACGCTATGTAAAAACATTAACGTACGTAAAGCCAAATCCAGAACTAACTGAACGAAAATACGAAGGCCTTAACGTACGTAAATAAAAGCTTATTACGTACATTAAAAAGACCTGCATTACGTACGTAGAGCTCACCTCTTAACGTACGTAAGGGTCCATTGACTGCAATAGTGATATCCGATCGGAAGATGCTCGGGACCCACCGGCCGAAAGTGACTACGAGGAAGGTTCCTACGACCTACCAAGCATTACGTACGTAACCTTACAGGCTTACCGTATGTAATGTCAACATGCTAGCGTACGCAATGCTACATCCGTAGCGTACGTTAAGGCTAGTATAATTAGCCAAAAATCCAAACTCTCTAACCAACATTCAAACGACGAAACCAACCCGACGACAAGTATAAATATTCTGATCCCGAAATATTCCAATACAATATACATTATATCAGTCCAAACCAATAACACTTGTACAATTCCAAATAAATACGTACAACTCAACAGTAACACGAAAAAAAAATTATCCCCGGATATTACATACTCCCCCCTTAAAAAGAGTTTTGTCCCCGAAACTAAGGGTACACAGCACGGGGTATGAACTATCCATCAGGATCTGAAAACAACATCTCCGGGAATACTTCTCACTGTGAATCACTTCGCCTAAGTAAACGGGCTAAACCCACGGGTCCCCGCGTCTCCTTTGCCCGGGCATGGCGAAAATCAAGAGATAAAAACACGAAACCAAATGCGGGATTAGTCGAATCATGACTCTTCTGCTAGAGACCAGTCAGAAAGTCATACCAACCGCATGACTCGTAACACCGGCGTACACACCTTGCGGGTGCCACCCATTGTACATGTCTACAGTCACCAGTGTACACTTCCCCGTTCTCATCGGCATCGGACGTCCATGCAAACACTGACTCACGCCACGCAAAAATAATGACAACACAAACATAGTCATCGGGACCATATCAAACGCACACCCAAGTCCTCATGGCTTGACGTCTCGAATCACAATGAAAAAATTACCCAGATCATCACAAGAATCTCGGGTACAAGACCAAAAGGAAAGAAAATCACATCAAATGACTCAAGTCTCAAGATCCTCGGATACAATCGTTACAAGATAGATCAACAACAGATGGTTCGCAACCACAATACTACAATACAGACTGAGTCAAACATCAATCCGAAAAACAAGGAAAATACAAATCAAGGCTACATCTCAAATGTACCTGAAATCAACATCTTCCAGATCATCGAGCTCCTCGATTCCATCGACTCGAGGAAGACCCAAATCCGAACTCGCTGCTCCTCCTCGACTGTCCTAACCTCTGGCTCCCGAAGCCCGATAGGACCCCTTGGATGAAGTACGGACTGAAGTAACGAAATCTCTCGAGGCCCATGAGCTCTCTCGAGACCTACTGGTACTAGAACTCCTGTAGTATTTCTGAAGGTGTCCCGGCTTCCCACACAGAAAACAAACAATATCGAGTGCTAACATGCCCCACTGAGTCACAGTTAAAGCAAACAACAGTCGAACTTGTCGTCTGAGAAGAAGATGATTTCCCAGCACGAAGACGACTAGAAGACGACCTCTTGGACGTCGGAGACCGATGTCCCTCTGAACGAACCGGCATCCTAGTCCTCTCACCAGAAGAAACTGAATGGTTCTTCCGAACAAGCTCCTTGATCAAAAGCTCTGCTCCAAGAGCCTTCTCGATGAGTTCACCAAGTGAATTACAATTATGGTTGAACAACTGCATTCTCAACTTCGGGTTCAGCCTCTTACTAAAAGACTTGATTTTATCCGCCTCAGTACGGATAACAGATGAAGCAAACTGAAGAAGTCCCTGAAACTTCTCAGCAATAACAATAACACCCTCGTCCTCGAAGGGTTCGGGGTTCAAAACCTCTGACAACTTGGCTTCACGAAGTGGAGCCGGATAATACCTCTCTAACATGAGAGTCTTAAACTCACTCCAAGCACAATCACGATCGGTGGGTTTCATAGAAAGCCACCAAGAATAAGCGCCTTTACTCAAATAGTAATCTGCTACTGCCACCTTACTCTCTTCCGGACATTGAACCATGTCGAAGAGTTTATCAAAATGTTCAAGCCAGTGAACAATATCAGCTGGTTCTGAAGAACCCTCAAAGATAGGCATCCTCTGACGAGAGATGTCGCTGATAATCTGACTCACTCTCCCAGCATGTCCATAAAACGGCACCTGGAGTCCCTGCTGTTATGTACCACGAACCATCGAGGTCTGCATGGTTTCCATTATCTGCGTCATCTGAGTCATCTGGGTCATCATGCCCCTCATAAGCAAGAAAGGGTCGATGTCAGTCTGATCGACTCCTCGAGTATGACGTTCCGAAGGGGAACCGGTCGCATAAGTCACATCTCCGGCCGAATTCTGATCCATATCGGCATCCGCACGCGCATAAACACGAGGTTATGGGTTTCGGCCTGCTCTGCAGCCTTTACCCCCTCTGCCACGTCCTCGGTTTCCTCTTTCCATACTGAAAGAATAACGCTCGATCATGAACAAAACTCAAATATGCCTCAACGGCCAATCCACAATGCTAAGTCAATAGCCAAACACGAGTATACATACTCAACAAATACACAATCACTTCAAACATGCTAATTATAGCCAATACTGAGCCGAGCCAATACTGAGCCGACACGCTCCAAAGCAATTAATCATGAATGGGTCGTAACACAATGTTACATACAGATTTCAACAAAATATGTATAATCTATGGCATAATGAATGTATGAACATACAATAGAATCGAGTCCTTACACAGGTCATACGAAGCTTCGAGCTCTTGCGATACTAGTTTTCACTGACGACGACTCGATGAAAGAAAGACTCATACAGTCGCTTAACTATCACGACTCACAAAACCCGATTTGTCATTGTCATAACTTTGTGACCCCACTACTACCGCGTCGGTAGAGCCACATAACTCACATATCAGGGTATCTCACAACCCAATTCTCTGATACCATCTTTTGTAACACCCCCAAATCCCATTGGGTCATTACAGTGTCGTGGACCCCACACCAGGAGATCCACCAGGCTAACACGACCAAAAATACAACTAACTGACCAAAAGGGGAACCACAATCCCTACACTGACATCCAACATAATATTCCGATATGGAATTTCAATGACAACAGTGGGCCTACATTGCCTAAATAAAATACAACGACATCCACGAGCCTTGCTCGGATAATACAAAATGACAATAACTGACAAAACTGGAGTACTCCAACTGTCTTACTAATATGAACACCAAAATATCTCGGACTAGTATCGCTCGAATGCCTCGTCGCCATCGTCATGCCCCTGTGTCTCAACTGTCTCCTCGCAAGCACCTAAAACATGAAAACATGTTTCGCCCCCACGGGGTCAGTCATCCAGATAATGAATATCGAATACATGTATAACATGATATGCATCCAAAGGCAGAATGAACAGTACAACAATGATAGACGAGATGCTCACAAACCAAAGTAAGAATCGAGCATTCGTGAAACACTATGCCCATGGCATACGATCAATACCTGCTCAACAGGTTAGAACATAAGTGCCCAATGGTGAATCATCAATACAGAACATAACAATGCATTACCCGAAGGTAAACCAAGCCACAGCTGCAACAGATACGAATCACAATGCCCGAAGGCTCCAACAGAAATACCAAGACATCATAAAGGCCTGAAATCCCCTCGGCCAAGCGCCAAGATATTACAAAGGTGCAGAAACCACTCGGCCAAGGCATCGATCATCACAATGGCCCGAAGCCAAAACATCCATTTGTATCAATGAGGGCCGAAGCCGCACGAAGCCGTATCACAATGAGGCAAGCCACGGCATGAAGCCGTATCACAATGAGGGTCGAAGCCACGGCATGAAGCCGTATCACAATGAGGGCGAAGCCACGGCATGAAGCCGTATCACAATGAGGTCGAAGCCACGACACGGCCGTATCACAATGAAGTCATCCAATGACCGTGTCCTGCTGAATTGCAGTCCGGGAAACCAACCGCGAAGGTTCAAGCCCCAGACTTACCCATAATGAGATCACCCAGTGACCGTGACCTACTGAACTGTAGGTATTGGGAAACCAACCGCGAAGGTTCAAGCCCCAAGCTTACCCATCGAGCACTAGCCGAGACTAGCCTCCAAAACATAATTAATCACAACAGTAACGATCCCAAGATTACCAAATTCACAAGAATAATAGCGTGATGCCTTGAGTCAGCCAAAACGACGACAATAACTCACGGATGGGCCGTCCACGGCAGTCCCAATTCAAATACCTCGACCGCCTTGGAATGGCCAATCGATCACAACAACTCAACGAATGGAAACTATCCTTGCGGTCCCAAATCAATACATCGATTACCTTAGAATGGTTTATCGATAACCAATGATATAACGAATGGGAATTTTCTTGATAATCCCAATTAAATACATCGATTACCTTAGAACGGTTAATCGACAACCAATGATACAACGGATGGGAATTATCTTTGATAATCCCAATTCAATATGTCGATTACCTTAGAGCGGTCAATCGATAACGATGACACAACGGATGGGAATTATCTTCGATAATCCTAATTAAATACATTGATTACCTTAGAACGGTTAATCGATAACCAATGATACAACGGATGGGAATTATCTTCGATAATCCCAATTAAATACATCGATTACCTTAGAACGGTTAATCGACAACTAATGATACATTTAGAATAGATGTCCCAGCGCCTTAAACCAGCCAGCAAAACAGAGATGATAAACGAATATATCAAACGCCTTCAATCGTTCAATACAACATCATAGCAACAGTTCCAATTCGATAATAACGATTCAACGATGCCTCAGAACGACATTAACATCAACAATACTAATCGATACATCGATACCGCGAACCGGCTATCGACAACATCAGTATCAACAAGAATCTCAATGCCTTAAACCGGCCGTTAACGAATAACAATAACATCTAGCATAAATGCCTAAGGGTATTGCATCAAAAAATTCCCGAATATCAACAAATCACGAAGAGACTAAGTCTCGAAATGATACAATACATTCATACACATATATGATAACATTAATCTCATTGACCAGTACAAGTATAAAACTTGCCTCAAACCGAAGGCGAGAAAGTCCTTCCACGATCAACGTCCTGGCATGAAATGACGAACGGCGCCTCCCGACGATCACAAACACTCGAACAACCTTGAATGAAAACGATTAATTCAAAATCACAAAATCAATAGAAAACAACGACAAGGATAAAGCCCGATTCAAACACGAATCGATCACACCGCATGAACGAATATCATAGTTCTCAACTATGAATTCTAACATCCTCCAACACCTCGATGATCAATTAACATGATCATTATGTTCTTAACACTTGTGAAATCCATTCAACAAGATTCACTTAGGAACAATCATCAAAACCAACATCTCAAAATGATAATATCACCAATATCATCAAATTGATCCTCCTACAATGATAATATTATCAATATTATCTTTATCACCCCCAAGAACATCATCAACTCAATAATCATGATGTCTGAAACAAAAATCCTTCATCAATACATCATGAATTCGGATTAAACAACAAAATTCACTCAACCATTTCCAAATTATGATAATCACCCCTAAATCATCATAAATCCTTACTAAAATGGTTAAAATCTTTCAAGAACACCACCAACAACAATAATCATCTCAAGACTATGTTAATCATATAAAAATATTAACATAATCCTTCCTAGACATGATTAAAAACCTCCAAACAATCTAAAACATCAAGAACATAATCCAACTCAAGCAATACCATCATGGTTTTCATCAAAAGTTTATCAAAACTATGAAGAATCATGATATACTCCATCAATCAAACAATACCCGAAGAAAACAACAACAACAACAACATCATCAAACTCGAAAATCACTTGAAGAACAAGAGATTGAGGGAACTTACCAAAGAAGAACAAGAAAAATCCTCCAAACACCAAAGGAGCACCAACAAGCTTCCAACTTCAAGCTTCAATCCAAGCTAGGTTGATCAAGATCGAGTTGGAAGGGGCTAAACATCAATAACAAGTCCGAACGGACGATTCTAGTGAGAGAAAATGTGTTTTGGTTCGTGAGGAAATGAAATACGAAACCAAGATAAATATACTGACAAGTCCATTACGTACGTTATACACCCATGCTAACATATGTAAGGGCCTTTACGTACGCTATGTAAAAACATTAACGTACGTAAAGCCAAATCCAGAACTAACTGAACTAATATATGAAGGCCTTAACGTACATAAACAAAAGCTTATTACGTACGTTAACAAGACCTGCATTACGTACGTAGAGCTCACCTCTTAACGTACGTAAGGGTCCGTTGACTGCAATAGTGAGATCCGATCGGAAGATGCTCGGGACCCACCGGCCGAAAGTGACTACGAGGAAGGTTCCTACCACCTACCAAGCATTACGTACGTAACCTTACAGGCTTAACGTACGTAATGTCAACAAGCTAGCATACGCAATGCTACATCCCTAGCGTATGTTAAAGCTAGTATAATTAGCCAAAAATCCAAACTCTCCAACCAACATTCAAACGACGAAACCAACTCGACGACAAGTATAAATATTCCGATCCCGAAATATTCCAATACAATATACATTGTATCAGTCCAAAACAACAACACTTGTACAATTCCAAATGAATACGTACAACTCAAAAGTAACACGAAAAAGAAAATTATCCCCGGATATTACAATATTCGTATGTAAGATTGAATTGGGAGTCGGTAATGTTAGACCCTTGTTGGTTTAATTCGATTATTGATATGATTAATCGGATTATCAATCGTATTATGGTTATGAGTTCATGATTGATTGATTTAGGTTGTTTTGGATTTGTATTTAATCGGGATATGGTAGAACCGTTGTGTTTTTTGATCTATTGATTGTTATTTGTGGTCATCGAGTTACGGCTTGTATTATGGATATGAGTTCGTATTTGTTGAGTTGGATTATTTGGTTTTATGTATATGATCGAGGTTTCTTTGAACCGTTGAGTTTGTTGGTTGGGTATGTCGGTTATTGGTGTTTATCGGATGTGTGTTAATCGGTTATTGCAATATGTTGTGATGTTTTGATTGTGGATTATGACCGATGCGTTGCGGTTGAGGTTGAAGAGTTCGTAGATTGCTCTTGGTCGGGGCTGAGGAGCTCGTGGACAAAGGCAATGGATTTTGGTATCGGCTTCGTGGTACCGATATCGAGGCAAGTTATACTTGGTCAGTTTATGATATTTAATGAATGATTTTGATTTCATTTCATTTATAATTCATATGTCAATGATATTATAAATATAAATTATCGGGATGATGGTTTGTATATTATGCGTTGGTTTGGATTAAATCATAGTGTATATGGTTTAAATGGGTTTAGTAAGGATGGATATGTGAGTTATATTTGGTCAGTGATATGGAATGTCGGATGTCGAGGCTGGTTTACCATGTCGACATTGATGTCGGGACGATGGTTTGTTGGTATGAATGGACTATACATATATCGGGATTATTCGTATAACTATGTATTCATTCAGGAATGTTGGTTCGTGGAAAGGATTTTGTCTTCGGCTTTGAGGTAATTTAAGTATTGTTCAGTTATGAAGATAAGTATTATGTTGAGTTGTTGTATATGTTGTACGATGATGTTTCGTATATTGGGATTCATATTGATTATTTCGTTGAGGGATGATGATCCCAGGGCTGACTGTATTGAGATCGTTGATCGTGTTGATCATTTGTCGGGGATGATGATCCCAGGATTGTTGTTTTGGATATTGATTAGTCATGTCGACTTTTCGTTGTCAATTTGTCATTGTTCACTTTGGTGAGTCTTTTTTATCCTTATTAGGTATGTGATTCTTTGAGTTTCGTTGTCATGTTGCATCGTGACATATCTGGAATCATATATGCGTTACGATTGGTTATTGTGTAGGATTTTTATCTGGCCACACTATGGTTATGTGTTGATATTTCCATATTGAACCGTGCACATGAGACGTAGTTCGTGAGGCTAATTAGGTACATTGTCCCACGTATATCCTGGATTCCGTATACAGGGTGGACATGTGCACTGACACATTTCCGAATCGGGCGTACTGTGATGTCCATCTTTGAGCCCTATTGTTTTGGTTGTTCATAGTCCATGTATGATTGGATATGTTCCAGGGTTTGCGACTAGTTGTTCATACGCCTGAGGGGTATGTTCGATAGCCGAAGTTATTTCTTTGAGATCTATTATTGTTGATCATTTGGAGTTTACCTTGTTGATGGAAATGGCGTCGGTAATGGCGTAAATGGCGTCGGTAAATTAAAAAAAATAAAAAAAAATATAAAAAAATTACCAACGCCAAAATGGCGTCGGTAAATGGCGTCGGTAAACGGCGTCGTTATTTGTGAAAAAAGAAAAAAAAACGATAATAAATAAATTTTACCAACGCCAAAATGGCGTCGAGAATGGCGTCGGTAAATGGCGTCGGTAAAAACTGTTTTTTTTGTAGTAACCATCCTTGGTATGAATGGACTATACATATATCGGGATTATTCGTATAACTATGTATTCGTTCAGGAATGTTGGTTCGTGGAAAGGATTTTATCTTCGGCTTTGAGGTCATTTAAGTATTGTTCAGTTATGAAGATAAGTATTATGTTGAGTTGTTGTATATGTTGTACGATGATGTTTCGTATATTGGGATTCGTATTGATTATTTCGTTGAGGGATGATGATCCCCGGGCTGACTGTATTGAGATCGTTGATCGTGTTGATCATTTGTCGGGGATGATGATCCCAGGATTGTTGTTTTGGATATTTATTAGTCATGTCGACTTTTCGTTGTCAATTTGTCATTGTTCACTTCGGTGAGTCTTTTTTATCCTTATTGGGTATGTGATTCTTTGAGTTTCATTGTCATGTTGCATCGTGACATATCTGGAATCATATATGCGTTCCGATTGGTTATTATGTAGGATTTTTATCTGGCCACACTATGGTTATGTGTTGATATTTCCATATTGAACCGTGCACATGAGACGTAGTTCGTGAGGCTAATTAGGTACATTGTCCCACGTATATCCTGGATTCCGTATACAGGGTGGACATGTGCACTGACACATTTCCGAATTGGGCGTACTGTGATGTCCATCTTTGAGCCCTATTGTTTTGGTCGTTCATAGTCCATGTATGATTGGATATGTTTGACGGTTTGCGACTAGTTGTTCATACGCCCGAGGGGTATGTTCGATATCCGAAGTTATTTCTTTGAGATCTATTATTGTTGATCATTTGGAGTTTACCTTGTTGATGGAAATGGCGTCGGTAATGGCGTAAACGGCGTCGGTAAATTAAAAAAATAAAAAAAAATAAAAAAAAATTTACCAACGCCAAAATGGCGTCGGTAAAGGCGTCGGTAAATGGCGTCGCTAAACGGCGTCGTTATTTGTGAAAAAAGAAAAAAAAAAGATAATAAAAAAATTTTACCAACGCCAAAATGGCGTCGGTAAATAGCGTCGGTAATTATGAAAAAAAAAAGAAAAAAAAATAAGTCTGTGAACCGGTCGTCGGCAATGGCGTCGGTAAATCAATTAAATAACAGGCGTCGGTAATGGCGTCGGTAAATTATAAGTTTACCGACGCCGAAATGGCGTCGGTAATGGCATAAACGGCGTCGGTAACATGATATGCATCCAAAGGCAGAATGAACAGTACAACAATGATAGACGAGATGCTCACAAACCAAAGTAAGAATCGATCATTCGTGAAACACTATGCCCACGGCATACGATCAATACCCTGCTCAACAGGTTAGAACATAAGTGCCCAATGGCGAATCATCAATACAGAACATAACAATGCATTACCCGAAGGTAAACCAAGCCACAGCTGCAACAGATACGAATCACAATGCCCGAAGGCTCCAACAGAAATACCAAGACATTATAAAGGCCTGAAAGCCCCTCAGACGAAGCTGCCAAGATATTACAAAGGTCTGAAACCACTCATCCGAAGCTGTCAATCATCACAATGGCCCGAAGCCAAAACATCCCGAAGCTGTATCAATGAGGGCTGAAGCCACTGCACGAAGCCGTATCACAATGGAGGCAGAAGCCACGGCATGAAGCCGTATCACAATGAGGGCCGAAGCCACGGCATGAAGCCGTATCACAATGAGGGCCGAAGCCACGGCACGAAGCCGTATCACAATGAGGGCCGAAGCCACGACACGAAGCCGTATCACAATGAAGTCATCCAATGACCGTGACCTACTGAATTGCAGGTGCTGGGAAACCAACCGCGAAGGTTCAAGCCCCAGACTTACCCATAATGAGATCACCCAGTGACCGTGACCTACTGAACTGTAGGTATTGGGAAACCAACCGCGAAGGTTCAAGCCCCAAGCTTACCCATCGAGCACTAGCCGAGACTAGCCTCCAAAACATAATTAATCACAACACTAACGATCCCAAGATTACCAAATTCACAACAATAATAGCGTGCTGCCTTGAGTCGGCCAACACGACAACAATAACTCACGGATGGGCATCGACTTTTGAAGTGGGTTGTGATCATGTTTGAATCGTTTATTTAGTGGATTGTTGGTAATTGTGTTATTCAAGGTTGTTCGAGCGGCCGACATCTCTTTTAGGACGTTTGTTCGAGGAAGGACATTCTTCATCGGTGTTGTGTAAGTTAATTCTTACTCGGTTAAAGGAAGATTCATTCCTTATGTTGTTGTTCATTCAGGCAAGTAATTCACTCATAATATAGCATTCATGTCGAGACTTGTAATTATCAATTAATCATTCAATTCATGAGGAATGACGGTTCCAATCATTTCAATGAGTTACCATCCATTTCATTGTTATTTCATCTCAGTGAGTCATTCTTGACCCTTGTCGGATTATTATTCATTAATGTTCATTAGTCACTTTTGTCCTTGTGGCCTTCTGGGTTCATATTGCATGGCCGGGTGGGGATGTGTGGAATTTTTAGTCGGGCACTTGATAGTTATGTGATCGGGTTCACCGACACAATGGACTGTACACACGGTAACGTACCTCCGTGAGACTAATTAGGCACAAGGGCGGGTGTGTCCAGACACTCGTCTTGTGCACTTGTACATACCATTACAAGCGTACTATGATGCCCCTCTTCAACTGGATTTCATAACTAAGATATGTGATTGTTGTATATTGTTCAACTCTTGAGGATTGTTGTTCTGTAACTGACCTCGTTGGGAATGTTGTTTTCAAGTCATGGCAAGGCTAAAGCACGGGAAGAGAACGTTGACGGCGAGGAGTTCGATGATACTAGTAGGGGAACCCAGTCCTTTTGAGTCATTCATGTTTATTTATTTATAGTTCACGCAGATTTTCCGTTTGGATATTCATTTTCATTTCGTGTTGTATATTTTATCTTCATATAAAATATACATGTATTGTATTTTCTGGGTGTGTTGTACTTGAAACTCCTCATCGGAGTAATTGATGATATAATGTGGTTCGGTACTATAATTATATTATTTAATTTATTAAGTTTCATTCACCTGGTGGGTCCCAGTTAGGGGTCCACGGCACTGTAATATCCGCCTAGTTTGGGGTGTTACAGTAATAACATTGTATTGCGGATTTATCTGATTCTATCAACGAATTTTGTTCGTATTGTCTGAACTATGTTGGCTGGCACGATTCGTCGTGTCAAACAAATTTGTTGAATATGTGCAGGACGTTCCTGAAGGTTCCGGTCAGGCTTGAGCAGTGTTGGGGAGGAGACTTGTTATTCTGTTTCTTAAATTGAATTTTGAAAACATTCCACGTTATGTAATAACTGTGTACGCGGACTTGTTTTTCTTTAAAGTATTTCGTTTCGTACTTACGCTATCATGGGTCTACTTGCCGCAATTTATTTCATGACAAATTTTTAAACTCTTTAAAAACTTGCCTTGTCGGTCCCACACGGGATTCACGGCACTGTAGCGTCCCGGTAAATTTGGGGGCGTTACATAAAATAGTATCAGAGACGAACACTCACATGTAAAGTTTTATCAAAAGGTTTTGAAAGTATTTAAAAACCTTCAAAAGTCCAACACTCCAAGCGACCGTAACTCTTCGAGGAATGACAAGGTGAAAAAGACGTATGTTTCTTGAAAATCAGGTATGATGTTTGAATTCGGTAGAACTCGAAGAATAACTGTACTGAAATGACCCTCTAGATCGAACAATTATCACAATGGCACATCGTGGAGCTAGAAGAATCATGAACGACGCTCAGGGCTCTGCTGTGACCAAGCAGGAAGACAGGCATACCGCTGAAACCGTTCCAGTCGGAAACCATCCGTCGTCCAATAATCAGAACGAACAGGAGGCGGAGAACCAGAACAACGGAGGAATGGATCCGGCTTTCATTCAGACTCTAGCCCAGGCCATTGCAGTAGGAATCGCTCAGGCCAATCGAGCGGAGCGGGTACGAGTCATTAACATGAAGGAGAACGCCGGAAAGGACCGATGGCTGGGGGAGATGCTAAAGGCTATACCACCATTATTTAACGGTTCGGTAGATAAGCATGTGGATGACTGAATTTCCAAAATGGAGACTGCCTTCGAGGTAATCGGTTGCCCAGAGAACCAAAAGGTGCCACTAGGAATCAACCAGCTCTGTGATACTGCAGCCCGATGGTGGAGGACCTACAAGCCGGAATACAGAGCAGTCGGGTGGACCGAGTTTTCCAAAATGTTGAGAGACGAGTACTGCCCCAGGTCAGCTCAAACTGCTCGCGCACGGAGTTTCTTCAGTACAAAACCATAGAACTTGCCGGTACCAGAAATCATTCGGGCCTATAGGACCGAACTAAGCTATGTCTCACAGATGGTTCCATCCGAAGATCAACGAATTTATCACCTTGCACAATGATTTCCGGAACATGTTCAACGTTACGCAGCTGGATTTCACTGCACAACTCTGAGGGCATATGAGGACGTAGTCACAGTGTACGTCGGTACTGTTGTTAGTTATGATACCGGGCATAACCAAAAGAAGCAGAAGACATCTAATCAGTCTGGGAGCACTAGTAGAATGAACTTGGGGACTGGGTTTGTAATACCCGCAGTATCGATTTTTGGTAATTTTCTATTTTGGTGGAAGTCTGTTTTAACGGATCGCTTGTGACCGTTCCATCATTCTGAGAATGATTAATTCTGTACTTTTCGACATCCAAGTTCGTTTCGGTGTCGCTTTGCTGCGTTCCGTGCTTTTTGGGCGACTTTTCCGCATTTGAGTTCGATTCTTACGAATCTCGTTTGTAACTGACATTTCGTGTTACCCGCAAGTCTGTTTAGCCTTGTTAGACGTGTTGTGAACTTCCGTTTGGTTATTCGATCATGTATTGTGACTTTTCGGACATTTGGGAAGTTTTGTAATTTCCCAAAGTCCTGGGTATTTGTTTTCATACTCGTTTTTACCCACCTACGAGTTGTCGAAATCGCATGTTTGTTTGGTGCTTTCATTCGTTGTTGAGAACTCTTCATTAGCGCTATGTCACACCTTTCGAGTCGTCGCATTTTGAGGTTGTTCGGAACTATCGGGCAGCAGAAGGAATCTGCTGCCAAAATGCAGCATGTTACGGCCATAATGGACATGATGTTAAGGCCGTAACAAGGGCCTGTATTTCAGTCAGCGGGCAGTGTTATTTCAGTCTCCTCGCAAGCACCTAAAACATGAAAACATGTTTCGCCCCCACGGGGTCAGTCATCCAGATAATGAATATCGAATACATGTATAACATGATATGCATCCAAAGGCAGAATGAACAGTACAACAATGATAGACGAGATGCTCACAAACCAAAGTAAGAATCGAGCATTCGTGAAACACTATGCCCATGGCATACGATCAATACCTGCTCAACAGGTTAGAACATAAGTGCCCAATGGTGAATCATCAATACAGAACATAACAATGCATTACCCGAAGGTAAACCAAGCCACAGCTGCAACAGATACGAATCACAATGCCCGAAGGCTCCAACAGAAATACCAAGACATCATAAAGGCCTGAAATCCCCTCAGACGAAACTGCCAAGATATTACAAAGGTCTGAAACCACTCAGCCGAAGCTGTCAATCATCACAATGGCCCGAAGCCAAAACATCCCGAAGCTGTATCAATGAGGGCCGAAGCCACTGCACGAAGCCGTATCACAATGAGGGCAGAAGCCACGGCATGAAGCCGTATCACAATGAGGGTCGAAGCCACGGCATGAAGCCGTATCACAATGAGGGCCGAAGCCACGGCATGAAGCCGTATCACAATGAGGTCCGAAGCCACGACACGAAGCCGTATCACAATGAAGTCATCCAATGACCGTGTCCTGCTGAATTGCAGGTGCTGGGAAACCAACCGCGAAGGTTCAAGCCCCAGACTTACCCATAATGAGATCACCCAGTGACCGTGACCTACTGAACTGTAGGTATTGGGAAACCAACCGCGAAGGTTCAAGCCCCAAGCTTACCCATCGAGCACTAGCCGAGACTAGCCTCCAAAACATAATTAATCACAACAGTAACGATCCCAAGATTACCAAATTCACAAGAATAATAGCGTGATGCCTTGAGTCAGCCAAAACGACGACAATAACTCACGGATGGGCCGTCCACGGCAGTCCCAATTCAAATACCTCGACTGCCTTGGAATGGCCAATCGATCACAACAACTCAACGAATGGAAACTATCCTTGACGGTCCCAAATCAATACATCGATTACCTTAGAATGGTTTATCGATAACCAATGATATAACGAATGGGAATTTTCTTCGATAATCCCAATTAAATACATCGATTACCTTAGAACGGTTAATCGACAACCAATGATACAACGGATGGGAATTATCTTTGATAATCCCAATTCAATATGTCGATTACCTTAGAGCGGTCAATCGATAACGATGACACAACGGATGGGAATTATCTTCGATAATCCTAATTAAATACATTGATTACCTTAGAACGGTTAATCGATAACCAATGATACAACGGATGGGAATTATCTTCGATAATCCCAATTAAATACATCGATTACCTTAGAACGGTTAATCGACAACTAATGATACATTTAGAATAGATGTCCCAGCGCCTTAAACCAGCCAGCAAAACAGAGATGATAAACGAATATATCAAACGCCTTCAATCGTTCAATACAACATCATAGCAACAGTTCCAATTCGATAATAACGATTCAACGATGCCTCAGAACGACATTAACATCAACAATACTAATCGATACATCGATACCGCGAACCGGCTATCGACAACATCAGTATCAACAAGAATCTCAATGCCTTAAACCGGCCGTTAACGAATAACAATAACATCTAGCATAAATGCCTAAGGGTATTGCATCAAAAATTCCGAATATCAACAAATCACGAAGAGACTAAGTCTCAAATGATACAATACATTCATACACATATATGATAACATTAATCTCATTGACCAGTACAAGTATAAAACTTGCCTCAAACCGAAGGCGAGAAAGTCCTTCCACGATCAACGTCCTGGCATGAAATGACGAACGGCGCCTCCCGACGATCACAAACACTCGAACAACCTTGAATGAAAACGATTAATTCAAAAACACAAAATCAATAGAAAACAACGACAAGGATAAAGCCCGATTCAAACACGAATCGATCACACCGCATGAACGAATATCATAGTTCTCAACTATGAATTCTAACATCCTCCAACACCTCGATGATCAATTAACATGATCATTATGTTCTTAACACTTGTGAAATCCATTCAACAAGATTCACTTAGGAACAATCATCAAAACGAACATCTCAAAATGATAATATCACCAATATCATCAAATTGATCCTCCTACAATGATAATATTATCAATATTATCTTTATCAACACAAGAACATCATAAACTCAATAATCTTTATGTATTAAAAAAAAATCCTTCATCAATACATCATGAATTCGGATTAAACAACAAAATTCACTCAACCATTTCCAAATTATGATAATCACCCCTAAATCATCATAAATCCTTACTAAAATGGTTAAAATCTTTCAAGAACACCACCAACAACAATAATCATCTCAAGACTATGTTAATCATATAAAAATCTTAACATAATCCTTCCTAGACATGATTAAAAACCTCCAAACAATCTAAAACATCAAGAACATAATCCAACTCAAGCAATACCATCATGTTCTTCATCAAAAGTTTATCAAAACTATGAAGAATCATGATATACTCCATCAATCAAACAATATCCGAAGAAAACAACAACAACAACATCATCAAACTCGAAAATCACTTGAAGAACAACAGATTGAGGGAACTTACCAAAGAAGAACAAGAAAAACCCTCCAAACACCAAAGGAGCACCAACAAGCTTACAACTTCAAGCTTCAATCCAAGCTAGGTTGATCAAGATCGAGTTGGAAGGGGCTAAACATCAATAACAAGTCCGAACGGACGATTCTAGGGAGAGAAAATATGTTTTGGTTCGTGAGGAAATGAAATACGAAACCAACATAAATATACTGACAAGTCCATTACGTACGTTATACGCCCATGCTAACGTACGTAAGGGCCTTTACGTACGCTATGTAAAAACATTAACGTACGTAAAGCCAAATCCAGAACTAACTGAACTAAAATATGAAGGCCTTAACGTACGTAAACAAAAGCTTATTACGTACGTTAACAAGACCTGCATTACGTATGTAGAGCTCACCTCTTAACGTACGTAAGGGTCCATTGACTGCAATAGTGAGATCCGATCGGAAGATGCTCGGGACCCACCAGCCGAAAGTGACTACGAGGAAGTTTCCTACCACCTACCAAGCATTATGTACGTAACCTTACAGGCTTAACGTACGTCATGTCAACAAGCTAGCGTACGCAATGCTACATCCCTAGCGTACGTTAAGGCTAGTATAATTAGCCAAAAATCCAAACTCTCCAACCAACATTCAAACGACGAAACCAACCCGACGACAAGTATAAATATTCCGATCCCGAAATATTCCAATACAATATACATTATATCAGTCCAAAACAACAACACTTGTACAATTCCAAATGAATACGTACAACTCAACAGTAACACGAAAAAAAAATTATCCCCGGATATTACAGTATTCGTATGTAAGATTGAATTGGGAGTCGGTAATGTTAGACCCTTGTTGGTTTAATTCGATTATTGATGTGATTAATCGGATTATGAATCGTATTATGGTTATGAGTTCATGATTGATTGATTTGGGTTGTTTTGGATTTGTATTTAATCGGGATATGGTAGAACCATTGTGTTTGTTGATCTATTGATTGTTATTTGTGGTCATCGAGTTACGGCTTGTATTGTGGATATGAGTTCGTATTTGTTGAGTTGGATTATTTGGTTTTATGTATATGATCGAGGTTTCTTTGAACCGTTGAGTTTGTTGGTTGGGTATGTCGGTTATTGGTTTTTATCGGATGTGTGTTAATCGGTTATTGCAATATGTTGTGATGTTTTGATTGTGGATTATGACCGATGCGTTGTGGTTGAGGTTGAAGAGTTCGTAGATTGCTCTTGGTCGGGGCTGAGGAGCTCGTGGACAAAGGCAATAGATTTTGGTATCAGCTTCGTGGTACCGATATCGAGGCAAGTTATACTTGGTCAGTTTATGATATTTAATGAATGATTTTGATTTCATTTCATTTATAATTCATATATCAATGATATTATAAATATAAATTATCGGGATGATGGTTTGTATATTATGCGTTGGTTTGGATTAAATCATAGTGTATATGGTTTAAATGGATTTAGTAATGATGGATATGTGAGTTATATTTGGTCAGTGATATGGAATGTCGGATGTCGAGGCTGGTTTACCGTGTCGACATTGATGTCGGGACGATGGTTTTTTGGTATGAATGGACTATACATATATCGGGATTATTCGTATAACTATGTATTCGTTCAGGAATGTTGGTTCGTGGAAAGGATTTTATCTTCGGCTTTGAGGTCATTTAAGTATTGTTCAGTTATGAAGATAAGTATTATGTTGAGTTGTTGTATATGTTGTACGATGATGTTTCGTATATTGGGATTCGTATTGATTATTTCGTTGAGGGATGATGATCCCAGGGCTGACTGTATTGAGATCGTTGATCGTGTTGATCATTTGTCGGGGATGATGATCCCAGGATTGTTGTTTTGGATATTGATTAGTCATGTCGACTTTTCGTTGTCAATTTGTCATTGTTCACTTTGGTGAGTCTTTTTTATCCTTATTAGGTATGTGATTCTTTGAGTTTCGTTGTCATGTTGCATCGTGACATATCTGGAATCATATATGCGTTACGATTGGTTATTGTGTAGGATTTTTATCTGGCCACACTATGGTTATGTGTTGATATTTCCATATTGAACCGTGCACATGAGACGTAGTTCGTGAGGCTAATTAGGTACATTGTCCCACGTATATCCTGGATTCCGTATACAGGGTGGACATGTGCACTGACACATTTCCGAATCGGGCGTACTGTGATGTCCATCTTTGAGCCCTATTGTTTTGGTTGTTCATAGTCCATGTATGATTGGATATGTTCCAGGGTTTGCGACTAGTTGTTCATACGCCTGAGGGGTATGTTCGATAGCCGAAGTTATTTCTTTGAGATCTATTATTGTTGATCATTTGGAGTTTACCTTGTTGATGGAAATGGCGTCGGTAATGGCGTAAACGGCGTCGGTAAATTAAAAAAAATAAAAAAAAATAAAAAAAAATTACCAACGCCAAAATGGCGTCGGTAAATGGCGTCGGTAAACGGCGTCGTTATTTGTGAAAAAAGAAAAAAAAACGATAATAAATAAATTTTACCAACGCCAAAATGGCGTCGAGAATGGCGTCGGTAAATGGCGTCGGTAAAAACTGTTTTTTTTGTAGTAACCATCCACGGCAGTCCTAATTCAAATACCTCGACTGCCTTGGAATGGCCAATCGATCACAACAACTCAACGGATGGAAACTATCCTTGACGGTCCCAAATCAATACATCGATTACCTTAGAACGGTTAATCGATAACCAATGATACAACGGATGGGAATTATCTTCGATAATCCCAATTAAATACATCGATTACCTTAGAACGGTTAATCGACAACCAATGATACAACGGATGGGAATTATCTTTGATAATCCCAATTCAATATGTCGATTACCTTAGAGCAGTCAATCGATAATGATGACACAACGGATGGGAATTATCTTCGATAATCCCAATTAAATACATTGATTACCTTAGAGCGGTTAATCGATAACCAATGATACAACGGATGGGAATTATCTTTGATAATACCAATTAAATACATCGATTACCTTAGAACGGTTAATCGACAACCAATGATACGTTTAGAATAGATGTCCCAGCGCCTTAAACCAGCCAGCGAAACAGAGATGATAAACGAATATATCAAACGCCTTCAATCGGCCGATACAACATCATAGCAACAGTTCCAATTCGATAATAACGATTCAACGATGCCTCAGAACGACATTAACGTCAACAATACTAATCGATACATCGATACCGCGAACCGGCTATCGACAACATCAGTATCAACAAGAATCTCAATGCCTTAAACCGGCTGTTAACGAATAACAATAACATCTAGCATAAATGCCTAACGGTATTGCATCAAACAATTCCCGAATATCAACAAATCACGAAGAGACTAAGTCTCGAAATGATACAATACATTCATACACATATATGATAACATTAATCTCATTGACCAGTACAAGTATAAAACTTGCCTCAAACCGAAGGCGAGAAAGTCCTTCCACGATCAACGTCCTGGCATGAAATGACGAACGGCGCCTCCCGACGATCACAAACACTCGAACAACCTTGAATGAAAACGATTAATTCAAAAACACAAAATCAATAGAAAACAACGACAAGGATAAAGCCCGATTCAAACACGAATCGATCACACCGCATGAACGAATATCATAGTTCTCAACTATGAATTCTAACATCCTCCAACACCTCGATGATCAATTAACATGATCATTATGTTCTTAACACTTGTGAAATCCATTCAACAAGATTCACTTAGGAACAATCATCAAAACGAACATCTCAAAATGATAATATCACCAATATCATCAAATTGATCCTCCTACAATGATAATATTATCAATATTATCTTTATCACCCCCAAGAACATCATCAACTCAATAATCATGATGTCTGAAACAAAAATCCTTCATCAATACATCATGAATTCGGATTAAACAACAAAATTCACTCAACCATTTCCAAATTATGATAATCACCCCTAAATCATCATAAATCCTTACTAAAATGGTTAAAATCTTTCAAGAACACCACCAACAACAATAATCATCTCAAGACTATGTTAATCATATAAAAATCTTAACATAATCCTTCCTAGACATGATTAAAAACCTCCAAACAATCTAAAACATCAAGAACATAATCCAACTCAAGCAATACCATCATGTTCTTCATCAAAAGTTTATCAAAACTATGAAGAATCATGATATACTCCATCAATCAAACAATATCCGAAGAAAACAACAACAACAACATCATCAAACTCGAAAATCACTTGAAGAACAACAGATTGAGGGAACTTACCAAAGAAGAACAAGAAAAACCCTCCAAACACCAAAGGAGCACCAACAAGCTTACAACTTCAAGCTTCAATCCAAGCTAGGTTGATCAAGATCGAGTTGGAAGGGGCTAAACATCAATAACAAGTCCGAACGGACGATTCTAGGGAGAGAAAATATGTTTTGGTTCGTGAGGAAATGAAATACGAAACCAACATAAATATACTGACAAGTCCATTACGTACGTTATACGCCCATGCTAACGTACGTAAGGGCCTTTACGTACGCTATGTAAAAACATTAACGTACGTAAAGCCAAATCCAGAACTAACTGAACTAAAATATGAAGGCCTTAACGTACGTAAACAAAAGCTTATTACGTACGTTAACAAGACCTGCATTACGTATGTAGAGCTCACCTCTTAACGTACGTAAGGGTCCATTGACTGCAATAGTGAGATCCGATCGGAAGATGCTCGGGACCCACCAGCCGAAAGTGACTACGAGGAAGTTTCCTACCACCTACCAAGCATTATGTACGTAACCTTACAGGCTTAACGTACGTCATGTCAACAAGCTAGCGTACGCAATGCTACATCCCTAGCGTACGTTAAGGCTAGTATAATTAGCCAAAAATCCAAACTCTCCAACCAACATTCAAACGACGAAACCAACCCGACGACAAGTATAAATATTCCGATCCCGAAATATTCCAATACAATATACATTATATCAGTCCAAAACAACAACACTTGTACAATTCCAAATGAATACGTACAACTCAACATTAACTCGAAAAAAAATTTATCCCAGGATATTACAGTATTCGTATGTAAGATTGAATTGGGAGTCGGTAATGTTAGACCCTTGTTGGTTTAATTCGATTATTGATGTGATTAATCGGATTATGAATCGTATTATGGTTATGAGTTCATGATTGATTGATTTGGGTTGTTTTGGATTTGTATTTAATCGGGATATGGTAGAACCATTGTGTTTGTTGATCTATTGATTGTTATTTGTGGTCATCGAGTTACGGCTTGTATTGTGGATATGAGTTCGTATTTGTTGAGTTGGATTATTTGGTTTTATGTATATGATCGAGGTTTCTTTGAACCGTTGAGTTTGTTGGTTGGGTATGTCGGTTATTGGTTTTTATCGGATGTGTGTTAATCGGTTATTGCAATATGTTGTGATGTTTTGATTGTGGATTATGACCGATGCATTGTGGTTGAGGTTGAAGAGTTCGTAGATTGCTCTTGGTCGGGGCTGAGGAGCTCGTGGACAAAGGCAATAGATTTTGGTATCAGCTTCGTGGTACCGATATCGAGGCAAGTTATACTTGGTCAGTTTATGATATTTAATGAATGATTTTGATTTCATTTCATTTATAATTCATATATCAATGATATTATAAATATAAATTATCGGGATGATGGTTTGTATATTATGCGTTGGTTTGGATTAAATCATAGTGTATATGGTTTAAATGGATTTAGTAAGGATGGATATGTGAGTTATATTTGGTCAGTGATATGGAATGTCGGATGTCGAGGCTGGTTTACCGTGTCGACATTGATGTCGGGACGATGGTTTTTTGGTATGAATGGACTATACATATATCGGGATTATTCGTATAACTATGTATTCGTTCAGGAATGTTGGTTCGTGGAAAGGATTTTATCTTCGGCTTTGAGGTCATTTAAGTATTGTTCAGTTATGAAGATAAGTATTATGTTGAGTTGTTGTATATGTTGTACGATGATGTTTCGTATATTGGGATTCGTATTGATTATTTCGTTGAGGGATGATGATCCCGGGCCGATCATTGAGATCGTTGATCGTGTTGATCATTTGTCGGGGATGATGATCCCAGGATTGTTGTTTTGGATATTTATTAGTCATGTCGACTTTTCGTTGTCAATTTGTCATTGTTCACTTCGGTGAGTCTTTTTTATCCTTATTGGGTATGTGATTCTTTGAGTTTCATTGTCATGTTGCATCGTGACATATCTGGAATCATATATGCGTTCCGATTGGTTATTATGTAGGATTTTTATCTGGCCACACTATGGTTATGTGTTGATATTTCCATATTGAACCGTGCACATGAGACGTAGTTCGTGAGGCTAATTAGGTACATTGTCCCACGTATATCACGGATTCCGTATACGTGGTGGACATGTGCCGACACATTTCGAATTGGGCGTACTGTGATGTCCATCTTTGAGCCCTATTGTTTTGGTCGTTCATAGTCCATGTATGATTGGATATGTTTGACGGTTTGCGACTAGTTGTTCATACGCCCGAGGGGTATGTTCGATATCCGAAGTTATTTCTTTGAGATCTATTATTGTTGATCATTTGGAGTTTACCTTGTTGATGGAAATGGCGTCGGTAATGGCGTAAACGGCGTCGGTAAATTAAAAAAAATAAAAAAAAAAATTTACCAACGCCAAAATGGCGTCGGTAAAGGCGTCGGTAAATGGCGTCGCTAAACGGCGTCGTTATTTGTGAAAAAAAAAAAAAGATAAAAAAATTTTACCAACGCCAAAATGGCGTCGGTAAATAGCGTCGGTAATTATGAAAAAAAAAAGAAAAAAAAATAAGTCTGTGAACCGGTCGTCGGCAATGGCGTCGGTAAATCAATTAAATAACAGGCGTCGGTAATGGCGTCGGTAAATTATAAGTTTACCGACGCCGAAATGGCGTCGGTAATGGCATAAACGGCGTCGGTAACATGATATGCATCCAAAGGCAGAATGAACAGTACAACAATGATAGACGAGATGCTCACAAACCAAAGTAAGAATCGATCATTCGTGAAACACTATGCCCACGGCATACGATCAATACCCTGCTCAACAGGTTAGAACATAAGTGCCCAATGGCGAATCATCAATACAGAACATAACAATGCATTACCCGAAGGTAAACCAAGCCACAATGCAATGATACGAATCACAATGCCCGAAGGCTCAATGTAAATACCAAGACATTATAAAGGCACGAAAGCCCCTCGCAAAGCCGCCAAGATATTACAAAGGTCTGAAACCACTCATCCGGTCAATCATCACAATGGCCCGAAGCAAAACATCCATTTGTATCAATGAGGGCTCAAGCCACCGCACGAAGCCGTATCACAATGGAGGCAGAAGCCACGGCATGAAGCCGTATCACAATGAGGGCCGGCCACGGCATGAAGCCGTATCACAATGAGGGCCGAAGCCACGGCACGAAGCCGTATCACAATGAGGGCCGAAGCCACGACACGGCCGTATCACAATGAAGTCATCCAATGACCGTGACCTCAATTGCAGTCTTTGGAAACCAACCGCGAAGGTTCAAGCCCCGGACTTACCCATAATGAGATCACCCAGTGACCGTGACCTACTGAACTGTAGGTATTGGGAAACCAACCGCGAAGGTTCAAGCCCCAAGCTTACCCATCGAGCACTAGCCGAGACTAGCCTCCAAAACATAATTAATCACAACACTAACGATCCCAAGATTACCAAATTCACAACAATAATAGCGTGCTGCCTTGAGTCGGCCAACACGACAACAATAACTCACGGATGGGCATCGACTTTTGAAGTGGGTTGTGATCATGTTTGAATCGTTTATTTAGTGGATTGTTGGTAATTGTGTTATTCAAGGTTGTTCGAGCGGCCGACATCTCTTTTAGGACGTTTGTTCGAGGAAGGACATTCTTCATCGGTGTTGTGTAAGTTAATTCTTACTCGGTTAAAGGAAGATTCATTCCTTATGTTGTTGTTCATTCAGGCAAGTAATTCACTCATAATATAGCATTCATGTCGAGACTTGTAATTA
Organism: Orobanche coerulescens; assembly: GCA_033398695.1. NCBI lineage: Eukaryota > Viridiplantae > Streptophyta > Magnoliopsida > Lamiales > Orobanchaceae > Orobanche > Orobanche coerulescens. The sequence goes on along the minus strand of CM065801.1, from coordinate 76,671,189 downwards.
TCAATTAATCATTCAATTCATGAGGAATGACGGTTCCAATCATTTCAATGAGTTACCATCCATTTCATTGTTATTTCATCTCAGTGAGTCATTCTTGACCCTTGTCGGATTATTATTCATTAATGTTCATTAGTCACTTTTGTCCTTGTGGCCTTCTGGGTTCATATTGCATGGCCGGGTGGGGATGTGTGGAATTTTTAGTCGGGCACTTGATAGTTATGTGATCGGGTTCACCGACACAATGGACTGTACACACGGTAACGTACCTCCGTGAGACTAATTAGGCACAAGGGCGGGTGTGTCCAGACACTCGTCTTGTGCACTTGTACATACCATTACAAGCGTACTATGATGCCCCTCTTCAACTGGATTTCATAACTAAGATATGTGATTGTTGTATATTGTTCAACTCTTGAGGATTGTTGTTCTGTGTAACTGACCTCGTTGGGGAATGTTGTTTTCAAGTCATGGCAAGGCTAAAGCACGGGAAGAGAACGTTGACGGCGAGGAGTTCCAGTGATACTAGTAGGGGGAACCCAGTCCTTTTTGAGTCATTCATGTTTATTTATTTATAGTTCCGCTGCAGATTTTCCGTTTGGATATTCATTTTCATTTCGTGTTGTATATTTTATCTTCATATAAAATATACATGTATTCTGTATTTTCCTGGGTGTGTTGTACTTGAAACTCCTCATCGGAGTAATTGATGATATAATGTGGTTCGGTACTATAATTATATTATTTAATTTATTAAGTTTCATTCACCTGGTGGGTCCCAGTTAGGGGTCCACGGCACTGTAATATCCGCCTAGTTTGGGGTGTTACAGTAATAACATTGTATTGCGGATTTATCTGATTCTATCAACGAATTTTGTTCGTATTGTCTGAACTATGTTGGCTGGCACGATTCGTCGTGTCAAACAAATTTGTTGAATATGTGCAGGACGTTCCTGAAGGTTCCGGTCAGGCTTGAGCAGTGTTGGGGAGGAGACTTGTTATTCTGTTTCTTAAATTGAATTCTGAAAACATTCCACGTTATGTAATAACTGTGTACGCGGACTTGTTTTTCTTTAAAGTATTTCGTTTCGTACTTACGCTATCATGGGTCTACTTGCCGCAATTTATTTCATGACAAATTTTTAAACTCTTTAAAAACTTGCCTTGTCGGTCCCACACGGGATTCACGGCACTGTAGCGTCCCGGTAAATTTGGGGGCGTTACATAAAATAGTATCTGAGACGAACACTCACATGCAAAGTTTTATCAAAAGGTTTTGAAAGTATTTAAAAACCTTCAAAAGTCCAACACTCCAAGCGACCGTAACTCTTCGAGGAATGACAAGGTGAAAAAGACGTATGTTTCTTGAAAATCAGGTATGATGTTTGAATTCGGTAGAACTCGAAGAATAACTGTACTGAAATGACCCTCTAGATCGAACAATTATCACAATGGCACATCGTGGAGCTAGAAGAATCATGAACGACGCTCAGGGCTCTGCTGTGACCAAGCAGGAAGACAGGCATACCGCTGAAACCGTTCCAGTCGGAAACCATCCGTCGTCCAATAATCAGAACGAACAGGAGGCGGAGAACCAGAACAACGGAGGAATGGATCCGGCTTTCATTCAGACTCTAGCCTGTGCCATTGCAGTAGGAATCGCTCGTGCCAATCGAGCGGGTAGTACGAGTCATTAACATGAAGGAGAACGCCGGAAAGGACCGATGGCTGGGGGAGATGCTAAAGGCTATACCACCATTATTTAACGGTTCGGTAGATAAGCATGTGGATGACTGAATTTCCAAAATGGAGACTGCCTTCGAGGTAATCGGTTGCCCAGAGAACCAAAAGGTGCCACTAGGAATCAACCAGCTCTGTGATACTGCAGCCCGATGGTGGAGGACCTACAAGCCGGAATACAGAGCAGTCGGGTGGACCGAGTTTTCCAAAATGTTGAGAGACGAGTACTGCCCCAGGTCAGCTCAAACTGCTCGCGCACGGAGTTTCTTCAGTACAAAACCATAGAACTTGCCGGTACCAGAAATCATTCGGGCCTATAGGACCGAACTAAGCTATGTCTCACAGATGGTTCCATCCGAAGATCAACGAATTTATCACCTTGCACAATGATTTCCGGAACATGTTCAACGTTACGCAGCTGGATTTCACTGCACAACTCTGAGGGCATATGAGGACGTAGTCACAGTGTACGTCGGTACTGTTGTTAGTTATGATACCGGGCATAACCAAAAGAAGCAGAAGACATCTAATCAGTCTGGGAGCACTAGTAGAATGAACTTGGGGACTGGGTTTGTAATACCCGCAGTATCGATTTTTGGTAATTTTCTATTTTGGTGGAAGTCTGTTTTAACGGATCGCTTGTGACCGTTCCATCATTCTGAGAATGATTAATTCTGTACTTTTCGACATCCAAGTTCGTTTCGGTGTCGCTTTGCTGCGTTCCGTGCTTTTTGGGCGACTTTTCCGCATTTGAGTTCGATTCTTACGAATCTCGTTTGTAACTGACATTTCGTGTTACCCGCAAGTCTGTTTAGCCTTGTTAGACGTGTTGTGAACTTCCGTTTGGTTATTCGATCATGTATTGTGACTTTTCGGACATTTGGGAAGTTTTGTAATTTCCCAAAGTCCTGGGTATTTGTTTTCATACTCGTTTTTACCCACCTCCGAGTTGTCGAAATCGCATGTTTGTTTGGTGCTTTCATTCGTTGTTGAGAACTCTTCATTAGCGCTATGTCACACCTTTCGAGTCGTCGCATTTTGAGGTTGTTCGGAACTATCGGGCAGCAGAAGGAATCTGCTGCCAAAATGCAGCATGTTACGGCCATAATGGACATGATGTTAAGGCCGTAACAAGGGCCTGTATTTCAGTCAGCGGGCAGTGTTATTTCAGATCAGTTTTACTCTTTTCCTTCCTCACGCGATGGGCAGAGTCTTGAGGCGATTCCAGGGCGAATTTTCCCGGGAATTCATCAATCTTTCATCCTACAACATTATCATCTAGGTCTTGGTGTAGATTAACAACATCAAATCATCCTTTTCCCCCTGGAATCAAGTTAATTATCCTAGAACCCTATTTCGGGAATAATTGAGGGTTTGTATTGATTTCGTGATTTTAATACGAGATTGTTGGTTCACTTGTTGTTATCTAATCATGTTGATCATAACCCATGGTTGGAATTCCGTTTTTCATGAATTAATGAGTCGATTCATGTTCTTGGCCGTTTTAGGGGAAACCCTTGAACTTTTGTCATTTGACCCTCTAATTCGGCGGCTTTGAGTCGTGCTGTGGAATTTATTTTTATTGTTGTTATTGTCTTTCGTAGTTTATCGTTGCAGGTTGTCGTTTGGCAGAGTCGGCGGGTTCGTGGACGGTTCGGGTCTCCTCACTTCGGTCGATTCTCCGCGTTTGTAATTATCCGAGGCAAGTATCTTGCCCATACATTTCGTGTTTCTTAGACGTATTCGTTGGTATTGGAACCAAAATTACAATTTGGTTGTTTTAATGAAATTTTAAAAGGATCGGTATGTTCTCGATAATTCTGTCTTTCAAAAGATAACTCGTATGCTTCGTGGATTAATGTGTTTTCGGAATATGTGCGTTAGTTCCGTATGTTGGAAAATATTGAACATATTTTAGTGAATTTAGTAGACCGTAATTATTTGCGAGGATTATGTATCGAGATGTGAAATTGAACGGTGAATATGTGACGTTGTGTGATATTAGTTGTTACTCCTTCGTAAGGAGGTTAGGACACTTGGTGTTGTTTGGCATTGGTATTTGCTTGTTGTTATGTGACATTGATTGTGAGTATATGTCGGTTAAAGTGGATATTCTATCGAAGTACCTAGCATTTTTTTGCATATTCTTGTATTTGAATTATGGCTTCCCGTGGCGTTGTGGATGATTATGTATGTTCACCTAGGGATGGTCCGACGGGGCCTCTAGGGATATGTATTTCCGTGTGTGTGCGTATCGCGAACTAGGGTTAACCACCCAGGGATGTCCGACGGGGCTCTGCGGGGTGCGGTGGCCGTGAGTCTCGTACCAACGGTTAACTTTGAAATGTTTTGTTGGAGAACTTTGATTTTTGGCGCATGGTTCATCTGATTAGAATGGCAGTTCAAATGGTATTGTACTTTGCTGGAATGGCACCAGTAAATGGGTTGTGTGTGTGAGTCGTCCCTTGGCTGTGATAAATTGGTATGGGTACGTGAGTCCTGTGGTTGCTCTGTGTATTGTAGCTCTGTGGTGTGTCGAGTTCGACCGTATGGTTATGATGCAAAGTGGTTCTCTCTGATGTCATTCTGTGAGACTGTTGTCATGGTAATGTTTGACACGGTGTAGTTTCCGTCGGGTTATTCTTGCGAGTATGTGATGTGGATGATTTGGGTCGTGGACCCCCGTGTTTGTGTTTGGAATGTTATGTTTGGGTCGTGGACCCCGTATTTTGCTATCGGAATCATATCTTGAAATAAATGATTTTTGGGTTGTGCCCCTAAGTATGTCGAAAGGCTTAAGAATTCTTAAACCCCTAATGTTTTCAAAACTCTCGAGATCGTAAAACGTTTGTAAGATGTAAAAAGGTTTTATTCCTATCTTTGATAATTCAAACTGTTTTGATCAAGTGAATTATCTTGGGAAGTATATTCACGATTATTATGTTCTTGGAGTATGATATGTATGGCTTGACTTTGTATTTTTACTTGCACTAGCAAAACAGTGGAGTTTTGCTAACCTCCGAGTATTCGGGGGTGGATGTATGTATTGCGTCCAGGTATTTGCAGGTTGCTGGGGAGCGATTCACAGGATCGTTACGAAGGATGATGGAAGACGACGATACTAATCACATTGAGGCCGGTGTTGAGTATTTTGGCAATGTCTTGTTGTTTTGTCCTTCCGTGGTGTCTATTATTCCCGTTTTATGGGAATGTTGATTTATGTTAACCCCTGCGTGGGTATGAGTTGCGAGAAAGAGTAATGTATGGTTGAAGTGTATGTTGTGGCAAAAGACCAAATCGGTCTAATGGTTCGTTAATTACCCATGTTTGTATGTTTTGTATTGTGATGTTTTCTGTATTTAGCCTGGTGGATCCTCACGGAGGGGGTCTGCGGCGCTGTAATATTCCCGAGTAGATTGGGGGTGTTACAGAATATGGTATCAGAGCTTAGGTTGCGGAAACCTAGGCTGTCGGGTCGAGTTTTGTGTTGTCGGGCCTTGTCTTGTCTTGTCTTGTATTGTATTGTCAGATTTTGTCTGACTGAGTCGTGTCGCGATGCCTCGTCTGAGGTGTCGGTCGTGATTAGTATCGAGGTGCATCCATCATCTTCGTGCGATCTGTGGGTGTAAGTCTCCCTACTTTGTTGTGTCTCGTGTTATACGAGCTTGTGTGATTCTATGTTATTATGTGGAGTTTAAATGTACCTCGTGAATACGTACTTCATACTTGTTTGATTCTTGTATTGTGCTAGAATTAAAAGTGATATTGGTGTATAAATGTGTATATATATTGTGTGAATCGTTTCATTGAAGTAATGGCTATTGGGATTCCACAGAAAATAAACGCAGCGGAAGAATAAACGGAATCCCTAAGAGGATCGATCAAGTAACGTATATACGAAAAGAAAAATACGAAGATCAAGGAATCAAAGTCCCATACCTATGATGTCTCTGATTAACCATCGTATGATGATGATGATGATGAAGAGCCCTTCATTCCAAGCACCTAAAGCAAGGTGCCTCTACTTCACACGCCGGAACTTGACGGAAAAATTAGCAAACTTCCTTTCTCTAAGAATGCGGCTAGGGAAGCTTGTAGGAATTTTTTTCTCTCGATCTTTTCTACTAATAACTTGTCTCTAAGATCAAGTATATGCTGTAGAAATTTTTTTTCACTCTTGAAGCTCTCTAAAAAAACGAAATAAAACACTTGGGGAAGGAAGAAGGAGACTTTATGATTGAAAAGACTTTCTTTTCACAATCATTAAAGCCTCACATGTAGAAGATGCTTTTAAAAGCATCTCTACACCTATATGACCCCACAAGTGTATAATATAATGAGAGAGAGACAAAGTAGAGATGAGGGGGGACCTTATAGGGAATCTTCCAAGAAACGGGTTGAGTTAATTCGGCTCGTGTATTGGATGTTCGTCAAACGAATCCCTCGTGAATCGGATGTCCGTCAAACGAATCCGTTTTATTTCCAATGTGTTTATACTAATTAATTAATCCAATTAATTATTTATATCAAACACAAATATACATTTCTCTAAGAAATATAATTTATGAATTAAAGTAATCACCCAGTAACCTACTTACAATTCATATGACCGCTATTTGATTTATCCGATAAATCACTAATATCTAATATTATAAGAGAGATTATTAATTCATATTTATACATCAATGATCCTATTGCACGACTCCGTAGGTTCGTCTCAGCCGGCATTGGGAGGAACCAATGAGTGCGGGCAGCACTTAGCCAGCCTAGCGGGCCGCACTGTAAACCCCGACTGAGAACGAATGAACGAATCATTCCAGAACCATTATGTCGTGAATACTATATACGTATAGACCCTTCATCAGATGTCCCGGTCAAGTCTTCGGGTCACGGTAAAGTCAAATCCTAATGTTGACTAAACTCTATACATATGTTAATGCAAATCAAGACCGACTGATTAATAGTGTATCTAATTCGACTATATCAGAATGCTTTGGCCAAAGACTTATGATCTTATTTGCCATTAATCGTATAGGACATTCGCCTGCTCACTAACAAGAGATAGAATCCTTTCTTGGCGTACAGCAAAGACTACTACCTGCCCGTATAGTCCGCACTTCGAGGTCGACTCAGCAATTAAGAAAATGAGTATAACTACTCTAATGACATACTAAACGTCACAGGCACATCTTCTACTGAACCCTCAAGTCAAAGGTCCACGTATACTATCACAACCTTTCGATTCGTCATCGACTCTCCGAGAGTGAATACTGCAGTGATCGATCGAGTATGAGTCGTGTTCGAGTATACTGGTCCCACCAATATACTTATAACTATGCTACCAAGACGTGCACACGTTCAAGCATCAGTTATACAAGTCTTATTAAAACTTAATGTTCTGTTAAGTTTTATCGACTTGCGAACTAGTTAAGCATTCGAGCTCTAAACACTTCTAGTGCCTATCTCCTTATCTCCATAAGGAGTAGAATGTTCACTCTCAAATGCAAGGACTATTATTATATATACCAAATCACAATGCCAGTGATATACAATAATATAGAAATAATAATTGCCTTATTAAATATAATATTCATAATTACAATACAATTGCTCTCACTCTCTCATCCTCTGAGTGGCATTCGAGGGCATATTCCTAACAATCTCCCACTTGCACTCAATGCCACAAACTATGGTATCTAATACCCATACTCTCCAGATGCCTCTCCAAGACCTTCTGAGATAGTGGATTGGTAAGCGGATCAGCAACGTTATTTGCTGTGTCTACTCTCTGCAGTGTAACATTCCCATCCCGAACCATTTCTCTAACAAAATGATATTTTCTCGCAATATGTTTGGTGTTGTGGTGAGCCCTAGGCTCCTTAGCCTGTGCAACAGCTCCGTCGTTATCAGAAAATAGTGTCACGGGCTTCTCTGCGTTAGGAACCACTTGAAGTTCCTCAGTGAACTTCTTTATCCAAAAAGCTTCTTTAGCAGCCTCCGTGGCTGCCTGATATTCGGCTTGACATGTAGAGATAGCAGTCAAACTTTGCTTGGCACTTCTCCAAGAAAACGCCTCACCATTCAGAGTAAAGATATACCCTGATGTGGACATCTGAGCATCCATGTCCCCCGAAAAATCTGAGTCTGTATAACCCATCACTCTTAGTTCTCCACCGCCGTATGTAAGAACCAAGTCTTTAGTCCTCCTTAGGTACTTAAGAATGTTCTTTACAAAGATCAATGTTCCTCGCCCGGATTTGATCAAACCGACTTACTACGCTCACAAAGATAGGCAATGTCCTGGTCTAGTGCAAATCATTGCATACATAAGGCTACCTATCGCCGAAGCATAAGGTACCTTGCTCATTTCCTTTCTATCTTCCTCACTTTGAGGACACATCTCTAAGGAAAGTTTTGCACCATGTTGCATAGGTAGAAACCCTCTTTAGAATCTTCCATCCTAAATCGCTTGTGATCTTTTCTATGTAGAGGGCTTGGGAAAGACCTAACATTCTTTTCGCTCTATCCCGGTAGAGACGAATACCTAGAATATAGGTAGCTTCTCCCAAGTCTTTCATTGAGAACTCTTTAGAAAGCCAAGCTTTCACAGAACTAAGCATTCCAACGTCGTTTCCTATAAGTAGAATGACATCTACATATAGTATTAAGAACGCAATTTTGCTCCCACTAACCTTCTTGTAAATACAGGGCTCTTCTTCATTTTGGACAAAATCAAACTCCTTGACTGTCTCGTTAAAACAAAGATTCCAACTCCGTGAAGCTTGCTTCAGTCCATAAATGGCACGCTGAAGTTTGCATACTTTATGAATATTGGTTTGAGATATGAATCCCTTAGGCTGTTCCATGTAAATCTCCTCCTCGAGGAATCCATTTAGGAATGTCGTTTTCACATCCATTTGCCATATTTCATAATCTAAGTGGGCTGCTATAGCAAGCATCATGCGAATAGACTTAATCATAGCTACAGGCGAGAAGGTCTCGAAGTAATCGATTCCTTCTCTTTGGGAATAACCCTTTGTCACAAGCCTGGCCTTATAGGTATCAACCTTGCCATCTCCATCAGTCTTTCTCTTATAGATCCATTTGTTTCCAATAGGCACTATGCCTTTAGGAAGATCTACTAAAGTCCAGACCTGATTAGCATGCATTGAGTCTATCTCAGCTTCCATAGCTTCTTGCCACTTGGTGGAGTCAACGTCTACCATCACTTGGTCGTATGTAGAAGGATCATTCTCTTGATTACTTTCTGTCATCTCATGGACACCCAGTTCCTCTTGATGCAGATAGCCATACCTCTCAGGTATTTGAGAAATCCTACTAGACTTGCAAGGTTGTGTTTGTATTTCAGAAGGTTGGGTTCTAATATCTTGCATAGGTGTCTCATTTGGTGTTTCTTTTATTTCTTCCAAAGAAATATTTCTACCTGCCCCTCCTTCCTGAATAAACTGATCTTCTAGGAAGTGTGCTTGTATAGAAACGATGATCCTATGATCTTCGTGCATGTAGAATAGATATCCCATGGAATCCCCTGGATATCCTATGAAACGACCTTTCACAGACCTAGCTTCCAATTTCTCTACTTTAGTCTTCTTGACATAAGCAGGGCATCCCCAAATCCTAATGTGATTAACACTTGGTTTCCTACCTCTCCACATCTCATGGGGAGTCTTAGGAATGGATTTGGAAGGACATCTGTTCAAGATATGCACATCAGTAAGGAGCACGTAACCCCACAGATAAATCGGTAGATCAGTATAGTTAAGCATGGAGCGAACCATGTCCAACAAGGTTCGGTTCCTTCTTTCTGATACACCATTTAATTGTGGAGTAGCTGTAGGAGTGAATTGTGACACTATTCCTAGTTCTTTTAAAAACTCATCAAATTCGGTACTCATGTACTCACCACCCCGGTCTGACCGAAGAGTCTTAACACGGTTACCTGTTTGATTTTCAACTAGGGCTTTAAATTCCTTGAATTTATCAAAAGCTTCAGACTTATGTTTCATTAAGTACACGAATCCATATCTGGTATGGTCATCAGTGAATGTAATGAAATACTGAAATCCGTCTCGTGCCACTTCAAAAGGGCCACAGACGTCGGTATGGATCAATCCAAGCTTTTCAGCAGCTCTTTCAAAAGTCCCTGCGAAGGGTAACTTAGTCATTTTGCCTTGAAGGCAAGATTCACAAGTTGGATAGGGATCTGATCCCAATGGACCTGTAAGCCCATCTTTCTCCATTTTATGAACCTTGGTCTGACCGATATGACCAAGTCTAAGATGCCACTTAAGTGCTTGGTTCGTTTGATCCCTACCACACTTCCTAGTTATAGTGTTCACAGTTGTTTTATTCTTTAAATTTAAATGGTATAAACCATTTTATAATGTAGCAGTACCAACCAATTTATTTCTGAAATAAATACGACAGGACCCATCTCCAATAAAGAAGTGAAATCCCTTTCGGTCCATGACCGGAATTGATACAATATTCTTTTGCCCCTTGGGCAAAACAAGTACATCATCTAAAGTAAGAATAAAACCAGATTCTAAATCCAACATAAGGGATCCGATATCAGAAGCCTCGACACTATGCCCACTTCCGACGGTGACCATCACCTCCCCTGAATCCAGCCTTCCTACTGCTCCAGATCCCGATTCATTGTACAAATGTGAGAACTCGCACCGAATCAAGTATCCAAGAAGTAGAATATACGATTCTGAGAACAATTTGTTTCTAAAACCAGTAGTTCCGCACTGAAGGTGCATTACGGTCAAGCTTTGGACAAGACCTCTTCCAAAGGGCCTAGCTCACCGCAGCTTGAGGCATACATCCGTTTTCTTGGCCCCCTTGCTCTTTTGAACCATTGGGGCCTTGCCCTTTCCCTTGTCGATCTTGGATATTGGACCTAACTGCTTCTTGTTCTTTTTCTTGTTATTCTTGGACTTCCAAGTCCCAGAAGAAATCACAAGTGCAGCTTCCTTTCCCTTTGTCTTCATCTGAGACTGGGCAGTCGTCAGTTTGTTCATTAGCCCGGCTAAGTTACATGCAATCTCATTGCAGTTGAAGTTCATGACAAATTGTGAAAAGGAGTCAGGAAGTGACTGCAGGATAAGGTCAGTTTGGAGAGATGCATGCATCTGAAAATCAAGAGCTTCCAATCTCTCAATCATCGAGATCTTCTTGAGGACATGGTCCCCAACCCTCTCTCCTTCCTTCATCCTGGCGCCGAATAATTGCTTTGATATCTCCTATCTAGCAGTTCGACTATGCTCTCCATAGAGCTCAGCCAGGTGCGCTAAGATGGCTCGTGAAGACGTCATCTTTTCATGGGCACGTTGAAGCTCATTGGTCATTGAGCCTAACATGTACCCTCGCACTCTTATGTCATCTTTTACCCATTTCTCATGGGCATAGACATCTTCCTGATTGGCTCGGGTTCTTGCAGGAGCCGCTGGGATGTCTACCTCCAAGACGTATCCCAGCATTTCCATAGTTAGGATAATCCTCAAGTTCCGAAGCCAGTCCACATAGTTCGGACCAGTCAGGACGTTCTTTTCAAGTAGTATAGCGAGTGGGTTCATTGTCATATTGAGAGTTATGTTAACTGCAGAGAATAATTTGAGATTCGTTAGTGTTTGTTTAATTATGATCCGAGTAAAGAATTTAAGGACTTTCTTTATTCATAACTCGGTTCCCACTATTTTATCGGCATTTACACACTCCCATGTTAAATCCGGAAGTCTTGGGTGACTTCATAGTGGTGATCGATTTCTTTACAAAGTTTAATAGAGGGCAACTCATACGGTTTATATTCTATTATTCTTTATAAAGTGGTGTCTAATACTGTAATACCCGTAATTTTGATCCCCGGAAATTTTCTATTTTTGACGGAAGTCTATTTTGACGACTTGCTTGGGACCGTTTCGTCATCCTGAGAATGTTTAATTCTACACTTTTTGTCATCCGAGTTCGTTTCGGCATCGTTCTGTTGAATTCCGTGTTCTTTAGCGACTTTTCCACGTTTGAGTTCGACTTTGTTAAATCACCATAAATTCTTGGAAACTCCAAAAATTCTGAATCCTTGCACTAGTATAGAGCATCTAGTTAGCTTTTCACTGGTTAAAACGGTGAGTCAATCGGAGTCCAGACGAGGGAGTTATGATCGAAATAGCTAAGTCACACACATTTCCTACATTTGGCCGAGCAGGCTGTACCCGGTGCCGCGGCACCCATGAGCTGAGCCGCGGCACACTGCCGAGTCATTGCCGTGGCACACCTACGTTGAGCCGCGGCACACTGGTGTGGCATTCTCACCCAAAACCTGCCTGTACCCGGTGCCGCGGCACACCTGAGCTGAGCCGCGGCACACTGCCGAAACCTGGGAACAATTTTTAGGCCTGTGCCGCGGCACACCTATGCTGAGCCGCGGCACACAATGCGGTCAACTGCATAATTCGGCCTTTTAAGCGAGATTTCAGCCTTTTCCTTCATTTCTTCCTTCCGCTGGCGAGAGAGAGAGTTGAGGAAGGAGCTCTTTTCATAGCTATCACTTGGGTGTTGAAGATTTACCACTTTCAATCGGTTGGGAAGCCCGGATAGTCGATCTATCGCGTATTCCTTGGATCATAGAGCTTGGATATTCAAGAGGTAATTTATTCGACATCTTGACTTCTCGATTTTGTGTGGGTATTGACGTTTTGGATGATAAAATCATGGTGTATGAGGTGATATATGCGTGATGATGGACATGATTGAGTATTCATCGGATTTTTGAAAGATTATTCAAGAACACTTTGAATTTGTGTTGGTTTTTGGGGGTTTTCTTAGATTCGTCCGTTTTGTCCGATTGAAGCTTGAGAACCTTGAGATTTTGATATATATCTATACCGTATGAGTGTTTTCTTCCGATTTTACGGGTTAGATTATGTCGTTTTCGGACTTGTGAGATTTGGACGATTTTTCCAACCTCTAGTTGATTATCCGTATATTTTTATGAATCGTAGACGGGTTTCGGGGATTTCTTCGTGTAATTTGAATACAGATAATTGATTATCATATTCCTTGCGAATCGTTTAGGTGCCGGAAGCGTGTTCTCGGACCTACCGAACTCATACCTTTCCTCCGTTCGATTTCTCGATGTCTCAAAGGCAAGTATACATTTATGATTGTACGTTCTCGACTTTGAAAGTATGGAATATTGATGATATGATTATTTCTAGCCACTCCGGGACGGGCCTATGGTCCTCTGAGGGTTTCGTAGCCTCTGGTGCGATTCCATGGTTGATTTGAACGAACCGTTTCTACGGCATTCATATGAAATAATGTTGGCATGTAATGAACGAACCGTTTTGACGGCATTCCTACATGTAACGGCGTATGATATGAACGAACCGTTTTTACGGCATTCACATACGTCTTGAGATTTTAGTCATTCCGGAATACTAGTCTTAAATTGATGAATTGACGGATATTGATGAATTGACGGATATTGATGAATTGACGTATTACATTTACTTTATTGTCGAGAAGTATTATGTTTCATACTGTTATACTTGCACTAGCTATTCGACGGCTAACCCCTTTATGGGGGAAATACGTTTCATGTATTTCAGGTTCCAGGAGAGCGGACAGGTGGGTACCGGGTCGGCATGAAGATGATGGGCAAGTGTGATACTGTGTTATGTCTCCGGTTATTTTCTTGGATTCCTCCATTCAGGTTGTTGTACTGGAATGGATTTTTAAATACTCGAGTATTGTATTTCAGTTTCCTTGGTGTTCCGGCCTGTGTTGCCGAGGTATTGATTTGTGCAGTGATGTATATGGTTTCATTGGTTATGGTTTTGAATACCATTTGTATCGTCTTTCTTTCCATTGTATGTAGACCTTCTCGGTCAAGTTTATAGTTCCGCGTATGTTTAGCCTTGTGGGTCCCACGGCGGGGTTCACGGCGCTGTAATATACCCTGAATAACTTGGGGGTGTTACAAAATATGGTATCAGAGCTTAGGTTTATGGATACCTAGGCTGTCGGTCTTTTGGGTCGATTGAGTCGGCATTTGCCCACGATATCACTACTCGCCATCATCACAAAGGCGACCGGTACTTGTAAGTCCTCTCACTCTTCTTGTATTTTTCTTAATCGTTTCGTTTATAGCTTGGTATTCTTGGGATTTGGTCACTTCGAGAATGTGCGATTCGGATTATACTTACGCACGGATGTGCCCTTCAGAATGTTGGCTGAAAGTAGGAAGAATCGTGGCCGTGGTCATGGACGCGAACTCTTACTTGAGATTTTGTTAAGTTGCTAATTGCGATAATGGTGTGTATCGATATTATGTTGAGACTTTGTTTAGGAGTCGCATGCTAGTATCACGGGAGATCTTCGACTTCGCAGACTTGTAAGTATGTTATTCGAATTATTCGATAATTCTTGGTGAAATTGAATTCCCGTTGAAATGTTGTTTGTACGAGTGATTGTAAGTTTTGAGGACGAAACTTATTTTTAAGGGGGTTAGAGTGTAATACTCCGATTTTTCGGATATATATTTTTTTTTTCTTTTTTCGTTTATATATTGGATATCGTGGATGGTTGATTATGCTCGAGGACGTTGTGAACGTTTGATAATGTTATTGAATTGAGTATACGTATTGATTTTGCTGTATGCTCGTATTTGGTATGTCATGACTTTGGACAGGAATTGTTGAAATTGGCTAAGTATGGAATTATTACGTACGTTAATAAGGTGAGATTACGTACGTAAGATTGGCATGGTTACGTACGTTAAGGCTAAGGTATTACGTACGTAACGAAGGCATCGGACAGAACCGAGTCCTGTGAGGCAGGTGGGACCCTGTTTCGGCAACTTTCGGCGGAGGATGTTGACAGCTGAGTCAACGTACGTGTTACGTACGTTATACAAGACGTGTTACGTACGTGACACAACCATTGTACTGTAGCAAGTTAACTGGTATACTACGTACGTTGTATGGTATGGGTTACGTACGTAATAGACTGCACGGAATGAGACAGTGAGTTGGTTACGTACGTTATGGATATTGGATTACGTACGTTAAAGTTGTTATGTACGTTAAGAAAGGACACTTACGTACGTAATGAGAGTGCAATTTATATATTGAAGTGTTGCCTTTCATTTCTCTCACGATCCTTTGAGATATTTCTCTCCAAAACTCGTCCCTCTTCACTTTTAAGAGTGTTCTAAACACTTTTAACATGATTGTGAGCTTGGAATCATGGAATTAGAGCTTGGTTATGGAACTATTGTTGATTCTTGAAGTGATTTCTTGTGTTATCCATATTCTATGAGGTTTATGTCGAAGGAAGATAATGATATGCTTTGAATATGTTGATTATGATTATGGAATCATAGAGATCTTGATGTTCTTGAGGCCATATGATGACTATGATGATTTAATGATTCTTGGAATGGAGTTCAATTATTCTTTCTTCGTGGTTCGTCCATACAAGGTAATCCTCGTATCCCTTTGATAGTGGCTCATTTTTTCTTTTTGGATTACTACGTGGGAGGGAGTATGTTGGGAATCGTGTATTTTGATGTTCGTCTTATTTCAATGAAAATGCATAAATTGGACTGTACTTTTATCCATTGCGTGAGTATTTTTGAAATGGATTTTGGTATTTTGCCAATGAAATTTAATTTTGTAAAACCGATTCCCTAAACTCAATTTTTGGCATTTTAGCCTTGATCGTTTTGACGGTATTTGGAAAATGATATTTTTTAGTAAATGAAAAAAATTAACGTCATCGGTTTTTATGGAATTAATGAAATGAAGTTGAAAATGTTCTTAGCATAGTAAATCCTTGTTAGAAAGGTTTACGGCGTGTAATATTCAGGAGGATCCAGGGTGTTACAATTATGGTATCATGTGATAATGTTATACGAGATTTATTGGAATTGTAATAAGAGATTTCGGATGTTGATATGATCATTGAGATCTTCTTCATACGGTGATAAGGGTTTTGTTGCGATTCTTGAGATTGTATGAATGACATGATGAAGAAAATGGTAACATGGAGATATATACCTCGGATATGTTATTCTGAAACGTGATTTCGGATATTTCATGTTCTTGAAGAACTCTTGAATTATACGAGGTGATGAAAAATATTTTTTTAGAAGTGTTGATGTTTTGAAAATGAATATGGAATATTCATATCTAGAGCTAAACTATGTGTTGGAAATAATATTCGTATAGGAAATACGAATGTGATTATGAGTTTGATGAGTCTATTATTCATCTCTGGATTTGGAAGCCCATACGTATGGAGCAAATATTCAAATCGAATGATTGGATTGTTTGATAACCATTTTAATATGATTATCTATTGTTTTGAACCAGTCGGATGATTCGAATTGATAACGGTCATAAGTAAATTTTAACGATGGATTTACGAGAAGGGAACCTTGTCAATTCGTATTTAAGAATTGAGCTTGGAACATTTAGACCCTTATTATTGGTCCGAATTGGTTGCTGATATGATCATCATATTTCGACTCGTATTGTGGACAGGATTTGTAAGTGTCTGAGTTGGATTGTTCAGACTGTGATTAGTCGAGATATGGTAAAACGATTGAGTTCGTGGTTTGGTGGTATTGATATTGGTCATCATCGAACCGGTTGATTATCAATCCTTCGTTTTACAGTAAGATATGATGTTTGATCATAGATTATGACTGTTGTGTTGCGGTTAAGGTTGAAGGGTTCGTAGATTAACTTGGTCGGGACTGAGGAACTTGTAAGACGAAATCAACTGAATTGGTAATATTCGATGTATTGATATCGAGGCAAGTTTTATACTTGTACTAATCAATGAGATTAATGTTATCGTGTAGGTGTACGAATGTGTGTATCATTTCGAGACTCGGCCTCTTTATGATTGTATTGATATCGGGATTGGTTGACACGCCCGTCGACAAATTATGCCAAATGTTCTTGTTGGTTGTAAATGGCGGTTCAAGGCATTACGATACTTGTTGGTAAAGTTCTTTGTCGATAGCTGGTTCGCGGTATCGATGTATCGATTATTATTGTTCGCGATTAATGTCGTCCTGAGACATCGTTGAATCTTTGTTGTCGAATTGAAACTGTTGCTATGATGTTGCGTTAACCGAATTGGGACGTTTGATATATCCTTTTGTCATCTCCGTTTCGGTGGCCGGTTTAAGACACCGGGACATCTATTCTATCGTATCATTGATTATCGATTGACCGTTCTAAGGTAATCGAGGTATTGAATTGGGATTATCAACGATAATTCCCATCCGTTGAATTATTATTGTCGTGTTGGCCGATTCAAGGCAGCACACTATTATTCTTGTGAACTCGGTAATTTTGTGATCGTTGAAGGTTGAGGATTTTCCTGAACTGTTGTGTTATGATCGTTGCTCGTGTTAATCGGTCCTTAGGGATTTTGATCCCAGGATGGTTGTTTCGAATATTGTCGGTCGTGTCGATCTTTCATTATTCGTGTGTCATCGTTCACTTGGTGAGTCGTATGATTTGTATTGGATGTGTTATCCTTTGAGTTTCGTTGTCATGTTGTATCGTGACATATCCGGAATCATATCTGCGTTCCGATTGGTTATTGTGTAGGATTTTTAGCCAGGCACATATAGTCATTGGTGGATATTATTCTGCATTGGACTGTGCACACGGGACGTAGTTTTGTGAGGCTAATTAGGTACATTGTCCCATGTATATTCTGGATTCCATATACGGGGCGGACATGTGCACGGACACATTTCCGGATCGGGCGTACTGTGATGTCCATCTTTTGAGCCATAAACTTTGATCGTCCATAGTATTGGATGAGTTTGACGTTTTGTGACTGAGCGTTCATACGCCTGAGGGGTATGTTCGACAGTCATGTTTGTTTCTTTGAGATCTGTATTGTGATGATTTACAGCTTCGGGCTGTTCGGCTTTCAGGCCATCGTGATATTTTGGCAGCTTCGGCTGAGGGCTTTCAGGCCATTGTGATGTATCGGTATTTCCGTTTGAGCCTTCGGGCATTGTGATCCTTATTTATTTCAGCGTTGGATTGATTTACCTTCGGGTAACGTAAGTTTCGGTTCTTGTGCATCTCGTTGAGTTTTCCTGGCGAAATATTTCTTCTCCCTACCTGTTTTAAGTTTCGGGACGAAACTTCTTTTAAGGAGGGTAGAATGTAATACCCGTAATTTTGATCCCCGGAAATTTTCTATTTTTGACGGAAGTCTATTTTGACGACTTGCTTGGGACCGTTTCGTCATCCTGAGAATGTTTAATTCTACACTTTTTGTCATCCGAGTTCGTTTCGGCATCGTTCTGTTGAATTCCGTGTTCTTTAGCGACTTTTCCACGTTTGAGTTCGACTTTGTTAAATCACCATAAATTCTTGGAAACTCCAAAAATTCTGAATCCTTGCACTATTATAGAGCATCGAGTTAGTTTTTCAATGGTTCAAACGGTGAGTCAATCGGAGTCCAGACGAGGGAGTTATGATCGAAATAGCTAAGTCACACACATTTCCTATATTTGGCCGAGCAGGCTGTACCCGGTGCCGCGGCACCCATGAGCTGAGCCGCGGCACACTGCCGAGTCATTGTCGTGGCACACCTACGTTGAGCCGCGGCACACTGGTGTGGCATTCTCACCCAAAACACACTGTACCGGTGCGCGGCACACGAGTGAGCCGCGGCACCGCCGAAACACAGGAACAATTTTTAGGCCTGTGCCGCGGCACACCTATGCTGAGCCGCGGCACACAATGCGTTCAACTCCATAATTCGGCCTTTTAAGCGAGATTTCAGCCTTTTCCTTCATTTCTTCCTTCCGCTGGCGAGAGAGAGAGTTGAGGGAGGAGCTCTTTTCATAGCTATCACTTGGGTGTTGAAGATTTACCACTTTCAATCGGTTGGGAAGCCCGGATAGTCGATCTATCGCGTATTCCTTGGATCATAGAGCTTGGATATTCAAGAGGTAATTTATTCGACATCTTGACTTCTCGATTTTGTGTGGGTATTGACGTTTTGGATGATAAAATCATGGTGTATGAGGTGATATATGCGTGATGATGGACATGATTGAGTATTCATCGGATTTTTGAAAGATTATTCAAGAACACTTTGAATTTGTGTTGGTTTTTGGGGGTTTTCGTAGATTCGTCCGTTTTGTCCGATTGAAGCTTGAGAACCTTGAGATTTTGATATATATCTATACCGTATGAGTGTTTTCTTCCGATTTTACGGGTTAGATTATGTCGTTTTCGGACTTGTGAGATTTGGACGATTTTTCCAACCTCTAGTTGATTATCCGTATATTTTTATGAATCGTAGACGGGTTTCGGGGATTTCTTCGTGTAATTTGAATACGGATAATTGATTATCATATTCCTTGCGAATCGTTTAGGTGCCGGAAGCGCGTTCTCGGACCTACCGAACTCATACCTTTCCTCCGTTCGATTTCTCGATGTCTCAAAGGCAAGTATACATTTATGATTGTACGTTCTCGACTTTGAAAGTATGGAATATTAATGATATGATTATTTCTAGCCACTCCGGGACGGGCCTATGGTCCTCTGAGGGTTTCGTAGCCTCTGGTGCGATTCCATGGTTGATATGAACGAACCGTTTCTACGGCATTCATATGAAATAATGTTGGCATGTAATGAACGAACCGTTTGTGGCATTCCTACATGTAACGGCTTATGATATGAACGATCCTTTTTTTAGTCATTCACTTAATTCTTGAGATTTTAGTCATTCCGGAATACTAGTCTTAAATTGATGAATTGACGGATATTGATGAATTGACGGATATTGATGAATTGACGGATTACATTTACTTTATTGTCGAGAAGTATTATGTTTCATACTGTTATACTTGCACTAGCTATTCGACGGCTAACCCCTTTATGGGGGAAATACGTTTCATGTATTTCAGGTTCCAGAAGAGCGGACAGGTGGGTACCGGGTCGGCATGAAGATGATGGGCAAGTGTGATACTGTGTTATGTCTCCGGTTATTTTCTTGGATTCCTCCATTCAGGTTGTTGTACTGGAATGGATTTTTAAATACTCGAGTACTGTATTTCAGTTTCCTTGGTGTTCCGGCCTATGTTGCCGAGGTATTGATTTGTGCAGTGATGTATATGGTTTCATTGGTTATGGTTTTGAATACCATTTGTATCGTCTTTCTTTCCATTGTATGTAGACCTTCTCGGTCAAGTTTATAGTTCCGCGTATGTTTAGCCTTGTGGGTCCCACGGCGGGGTTCACGGTGCTGTAATATACCCTGAATAACTTGGGGGTGTTACAAATACCAACCCATCTAATGGATTATTCGATCTTCTTTTACCCATAGTTCACTTGCCCTCAACCCATTCGGTTTCTATGGCTCGCTGAACTATCTAAGTTTAAACCGTCAACTCCTATTAGTCTGACAATTGAATCTTACCCGACAACCCATACGGTTTATAGGGGTTTGATTTGTCACAACCAAAGGCATCTAATGCACTCTAGGAATTTATCAATTTTCCCCAAAAATATTACCCCGACATACTCGGAAGAATAATATTCCGGTTTAGATTTCAATTTTCCATGAGTTTGATGGAGGGTAGGAAACCTCGTAACCTTTATAACTTAGTGTTTGTAAGTGGGAGTATTAACGCGATTATATGTTACACTTTGCACATTAATCCGTTTATAAGCGCGGTTTGTGGTTTGTCAATCATTCAAGATGAAAAACAATGAATAGCAACCTAGTTACTACCAACATATAGCTCATGGACTTTTTCCTAAGTATTGGGCCAAGCCAAATAAAGAAAGAAAAAATACAGTATTGATTCTTCGTCTTCTAGTCGGTCGTCTTCGGTCTTCGTCATAGCCATATGAATAATTACATCATTGAACAATACGTCCTATTATACATATTTTCTAATAAAAATAAATAGGCTCAAAACGGCCTTTACAACCATATCGAATCGAACAAATCAACAACTAAGTCCACGAGCTATATCACCATCACATAAGGCATTACATACAACATGTAACGCTAAATGAAATTAAATAATCAATTAATATATTAATCCAATTAATATAAAAATTAATCTATCTAATTTCTACAATATTAATCAAATTAATATTTATAATCGTCATTTTAATCCGTCCAAAGTAATCCGGCCAAAACAATATTCTCGTCTAATAATTTCCCTTAAAAAAATATTCCAAATATTTTATTAAATCCAATTAAATCCAATTTAAATTTCGGAAATTATTACAACGAAATATAAATACAAAAATGGAGTCCGGAAAATCCGGTATCGAAGACCCACGACCCGATTCAATCGGGCGAAAACCTGAAACGCCCGGACGAGTTACTCTCGGCCACTACCGGCGAGTGGCGGCGGCTACTGATAGCCTACCGAGTCACTCTCGGCGGCGAGCGGCGATCCGATGGCTGCTGCCGTATTGCGTCTTTCGCGGTATTCGTGTTTAACCCCCGTTTTTCTCATTTTTACGTCTCGCTTCCAAAACGAAAAAGTTTCTTAACTTCATGAAGAACTTATAAATCAACAAAAATCAAAATTTTCAGATTTATAATTCACATAAAATAGTCGAAACTTGACTTACTACGAACGATTAAATTTCTTCGATTATATCTATTATGATTCTAAATCATAAATATCATCAAATAACATTCCAAATGCAAAGATGATCGTATATACGATATATTTGACCTCTCTCCGATACCACTGTTGGGATTCCACAGAAAATAAACACAGCGGAAGAATAAACGGAATCCCTAAGAGGATCGATCAAGTAACGTATATACGAAAAGAAAAATACGAAGATCAAGGAATCAAAGTCCCATACCTATGATGTCTCTGAAAAACCTTCGTATGATGATGATGATGAAGAGCCCTTCGCTCCAAGCACCTAAAGCAAGGTGCCTCTACTTCACACGCCGGAACTTGACGGAAAAATCAGCAAACTTCCTTTCTCTAAGAATGCGGCTAGGGAAGCTTGTAGGAATTTTTTTCTCTCGATCTTTTCTACTAATAACTTGTCTCTAAGATCAAATATATGCTGCAGAAAAAATTTTTTCACTCTTGAAGCTCTCTAAAAAAACGAAATAAAACACTTGGGGAAGGAAGAAGGAGACTTTATGATTGAAAAGACTTTCTTTTCACAATCATTAAAGCCTCACATGTAGAAGATGCTTTTAAAAGCATCTCTACACCTACATGACCCCACAAGTGTATAATATAATGAGAGAGAGACAAAGTAGAGATGAGGGGGGGCCTTATAGGGAATCTTCCAAGAAACGGGTCGAGTTAATTCGGCTCGTGTATTGGATATTCGTCAAACGAATTCCTCGTGAATCGGATGTCCGTCAAATGAATCCGTTTTATTTCCAATGTGTTTATACTAATTAATTAATCCAATTAATTATTTATATCAAACACAAATATACATTTCTCTAAAAATATAATTTATGAATTAAAGTAATCACCCAGTAACCTACTTACAATTCATAAGACCGCTATTTGATTTATCCGATAAATCACTAATATCTAATATTATAAGAGAGATTATTAATTCATATTTATACATCAATGATCCTATTGCACGACTCCGTAGGTTCGTCTCAGCCGGCATTGGGAGGAACCAATGAGTGCGGGCAGCACTTAGCCAGCCTAGCGGGCCGCACTGTAATCCCCGACTGAGAACGAATGAACGAATCATTCCAGAACCATTATGTCGTGAATACTATATACGTATATACCCTTCATCAGATGTCCCGGTCAAGTCTTCGGGTCACGGTAAAGTCAAACCCTAATGTTGACTAAACTCTATGCATGTGTTAATGCAAATCAAGAGCGACTGATTAATAGTGTATCTAATACGACTATATCAGAATGCTTTGGCCAAAGACTTATGATCTTGTCATTAACCATATATGACATTCGCCTGCTCACTAACAGGAGATAGAATCCTTTCTTGGCGTACAGCAAAGACTACTACCTGCCCGTATAGTCCGCACTTCGAGGTCGACTCAGCAATTAAGAAAATGAGTCTAACTACTCTAATGACAAACTAAACATCACAGGCACATCTTCTACTGAACCCTCAAGTCAAAGGTCCACGTATACTATCACAACCTTTCGATTCGTCATCGACTCTCCGAGAGTGAATACCGTGTGATTGAATCGATTATGAGTCGTGTTCGAGTATACTGGTCCCACCAATATACTTATAACTATGCTACCAAGACGTGCACACGTCCTAGCATCAGTTATACAAGTCTTATTAAAACTTAATATCCTGTTAAGTTTTATCGACTTGCGAACTAGTTAAGCATTCGAGCTCTAAACACTTCTAGTGCCTATCTCCTTATCTCCATAAGGAGTAGAATGTTCACTCTCAAATGCAAGGACTATTATTCTATATACCAAATCACAATGCCAGTGATATACAATAATATAGAAATAATAATTGCCTTATTAAATATAATATTCATAATTACAATACAATTGATCTCACTCTCTCATCCTCTGAGTGGCATTCGAGGGCATATTCCTAACAATGGCTTGGTGTGATCCCGCAAGGAAACTTTGCCAATGTGATATTTCAATGTTTAATTATTTTTGAAGAGTTACGTAAATTTTATTTTAAAACATCCTTCATGAAAGAAAAAATTTTGATTTCGTAGGATGACCTCGAGACCGGATTTTTTGTTTTGAACTTAACTACTTATATTTTATTTTCCTCTTGCATTGCAAGTTTTCAAAATTTGATTTAAAAAAAAGCTCAAATGAGGTCTACCAAAAATTTACTCGAAACATGGCTCTTACTTTCGACTTGTTGATTTCCGGATCATTGGTTCGGAGGTATGTAGTGATGTTGGCATTATTATTTGGTCAATAATGCTCAAAATTGTGACTAAGTTGGGGGGTGAACGTTAAGTCGTCCGAAATGCACTTGTTGTGAGAGTCCTCATTACTGAGAGGCCGGATTTCAGTTTTAGATGTTAATTATCTTGTGACGGTTTCTCGTATAATACTGTAATTATGTGGACAAAGGGTATTGACATGTGATTGGATTTGATGGTAATGGATTGTATTTGATAAAGTGATAAATTATGTTTGTTGTGTGTGTGTTCGAAAACGCTTTCCTGGAAATTTTATAAACATGAGAAAGTTGTGAAAAATTAAATTTCATAAAGTTGTGACGGTTCGCTCAATCGGCGGCTTCGTGCGGACTTTGAAAATCATTTAAAATTGGCGAGCCGGCCTTGAATTTTCTAAAGGAACCCCGACGGTATTAAAAGAGTCGTTTTAAAGTACATTTGAACATTTTGTAGAATGTTACCGTCGTTGATTATGGTGTAGTGTTGAGAGGGTTTTCGAAAATGATTTTTGACATACTGATGTATTTTCAAGTGATTCGAGTACATGATTTTCAGAAATCTTTCACACCATAAAAATTTTTATTTTCAAAAACCAATACAATTTTTATTTTCAAAAATATATTGTGAAAGATGAAGAATCCTGCTCAATTTAACTTTAAACTCGGATTTAGAAAAGTTTTCTGAACTGGGCCAGTTATTGTGCGTGATCCTGAATCACTCCAAATGATTATGTGTAGTGGCATAGTGATTTTGATAGTGCCGGTTGTAAGGAAATATTGTTTTGCAAATAATTTCAACTGAGACAGTTAGAGTCCGTTGTTTAAAAGTTTTGACAAAAACTCGAGGTACCAAAAATACTTTCAAAGTTTTATTTTGAATAAACATGCAAATCCAAGGATTTTCAAATGATATCATTTAAAAGGATACCTCGTGGATCTTCTTATCGAGTTGCTATTAGCTGTCTTATGTGATATGTCAAGCCGAGTTGGCAATTTGGTATATTATTTTGCGATGTTGTCCCGTGGTATTGAGTGAGTATCTGCTTAGTACACCGAGGGATAAAGGGTGCAGTCGTGACCGCGGTACAGATAGTCATGGAGATCAGATGAGGTACCGAGAGAAGATTTCCCGGAAGGATGCTATTCTAGCACTTCGTTCTCATTGTTTAGGTTTCGGGGACGAGACCTCTTTTAGAGGTGATATGGTGTAATACCCATATTTTTCGCTTTTGTTTTGTTCGACTCGTTTGTGTTCGTCGATATTTTCTGGACTTGTTCTACTCTTCACTTTTTGTTGTTCAAACGAGTTGCGGTATTGTTTTGGTGAATTCTTTTTGTCGTCGTGAATTCATGCCTATGAATCTTACGTGAATGCATATCTTGTCGTCCTTACCAGATCACCTATGGTATCGAGTCGAGGTGTGAACTTCGGAGTTGTTGTTTGATTCTTATTGTTCGTCGTGATTCGAGTATGATTGTTCGATTAGTGTTGTCTCGGTCGCTGTGGTCCGATGTTTGTTGTCTGATTTTTGTTGATCTCGTATCGTGATCTTTTGAGCGTTCAGATCACTTCGTAATTTCCTTAAGTTCGGGAAATTAGCTTCATATTCGACCTTCCAAACCTTGGGTGGGGTAATTTTGCTTCTTATCGTAAATATACTGACAAGTCCATTACGTACGTTATACGCCCATGCTAACGTACGTAAGGGCCTTTACGTACGTTATGTAAAAACATTAACGTACGTAAAGCCAAATCCAGAACTAACTGAACTAAAATATGAAGGCCTTAATGTACGTAAACAAAAGCTTATTACGTACGTTAACAAGACCTGCATTACGTACGTAGAGCTCACCTCTTAACGTACGTAAGGGTTCGTTGACTGCAATAGTGAGATCCGATCGGAAGATGCTCGGGACCCACCGGTCGAAAGTGACTACGAGGAAGGTTCCTACCACCTACCAAGCATTACGTACGTAACCTTACAGGCTTAACATACGTAATGTCAACAAGCTAGCGTACGCAATGCTACATCCCTAGCGTACGTTAAGGCTAGTATAATTAGCCAAAAATCCAAACTCTCCAACCAACATTCAAACGACGAAACCAACCCGACGACAAGTATAAATATTCCGATCCCGAAATATTCCAATACAATATACATTGTATCAGTCCAAAACAACAACACTTGTACAATTCCAAATGAATACGTACAACTCAACAGTAACACGAAAAAAAATTATCCACGGATATTACAATATTCGTATGTAAGATTGAATTGGGAGTCGGTAATGTTAGACCCTTGTTGGTTTAATTCGATTATTGATATGATTAATCGGATTGTGAATCGTATTATGGTTATGAGTTCATGATTGATTGATTTAGGTTGTTTTGGATTTGTATTTAATCGGGATATGGTAGAACCATTGTGTTTGTTGATCTATTGATTGTTATTTGTGGTCATCGAGTTACGGCTTGTATTGTGGATATGAGTTCGCATTTGTTGAGTTGGATTATTTGGTTTTATGTATATGATCGAGGTTTCTTTGAACCGTTGAGTTTGTTGGTTGGGTATGTCGGTTATTGGTTTTTATCGGATGTGTGTTAATCGGTTATTGCAATATGTTGTGATGTTTTGATTGTGGATTATGACCGATGCGTTGCGGTTGAGGTTGAAGAGTTCGTAGATTGCTCTTGGTCGGGGGTGAGGAGCTCGTGGACAAAGGTAATGGATTTTGGTATCGGTTTCGTGGTACCGATATCGAGGCAAGTTATACTTGGTCAGTTTATGATATCACGTCGGTAAAGGCGTCGGTAAATGGCGTCGGTAAACGGCGTCGTTATTTGTGAAAAAAGAAAAAAAAAGATAATAAAAAAATTTTACCAACGCCAAAATGGCGTCGGTAATGGCGTCGGTAAATGGCGTCGGTAATTGTGAAAAAAAAGAAAAAAACAATAAGTCTGTGAACCGGTCGTCGGCAATGGCGTCGGTAAATCAATTAAATAACGGGCGTCGGTAATGGCGTCGGTAAATTATAAATTTACCGATGCCGAAATGGGGTCGGTAATGGCGTAAACGGCGTCGTTATTTGTGAAAAAAGAAAAAAAAAAAGATGATAATAAAATTTTACCAACGCCAAAATGGCGTCGGTAATGGCGTCGGTAAATGGCGTCGGTAATTGTGAAAAAAAAGAAAAAAAAAGTCTGTGAACCGGTCGTCGGCAATGGCGTCGGTAAATCAATTAAATAACGGGCGTCGGTAATGGCGTCAGTAAATTATAAGTTTACCGACGCCGAAATGGCGTCGGTAATGGCGTAAACGGCATCGGTAACATGATATGCATCCAAAGGCAGAATGAACAGTACAACAATGATAGACGAGATGCTCACAAACCAAAGTAAGAATCGAGCATTCGTAAAACACTATGCCCACGGCATACGATCAATACCTGCTCAACAGGTTAGAACATAAGTGCCCAATGGCGAATCATCAATATAGAACATAACAATGCATTACCCGAAGGTAAACCAAGCCACAGCTGCAACACATACGAATCACAATGCCCGAAGGCTCCAACAGAAATACCAAGACATCATAAAGTCCTGAAAGCCCCTCAGACGAATCTGCCAAGATATTACAAAGGTCTGAAACCACTCAGCCGAAGTTGTCAATCATCACAATGGCCCGAAGCCAAAACATCCCGAAGCTGTATCAATGAGGGCCGAAGCCACTGCACGAAGCCGTATCACAATGAGGGCAGAAGCCACGGCATGAAGCCGTATCACAATGAGGGCCGAAGCCACGGCATGAAGCCTTATCACAATGAGGGCCGAAGCCACGACACGAAGTCGTATCACAATGAGGGCTGAAGCCACAACACGAAGCCGTATCACAATGAAGTCATCCAATGACCGTGACCTGCTGAATTGCAGGTGCTGGGAAACCAACCGCGAAGGTTCAAGCCCCAGACTTACCCATAATGAGATCACCCAGTGACCGTGACCTACTGAACTGTAGGTATTGGGAAACCAACCGCGAAGGTTCAAGCCCCAAGCTTACCCATCGAGCACTAGCCGAGACTAGCCTCCAAAACATAATTAATCACAACAGTAACGATCCCAAGATTACCAAATTCACAAGAATAATAGCGTGCTGCCTTGAGTCGGCCAACACGACAACAATAACTCACGGATGGGCATCGACTTTTGAAGTGGGTTGTGATCATGTTTGAATCGTTTATTTAGTGGATTGTTCGTAATTGTGTTATTCAAGGTTGTTCGAGCGGCCGACATCTCTTTTAGGACGTTTGTTCGAGGAAGGACATTCTTCATCGGTGTTGTGTAAGTTAATTCTTACTCGGTTAAAGGAATATTCATTCCTTATGTTGTTGTTCATTCAGGCAAGTAATTCACTCATAATATATCATTCATGTCGAGACTTGTAATTATCAATTAATCATTCAATTCACGAGGATGACGGTTCCAATCATTTCAATGAGTTACCATCCATTTCATTGTTATTTCATCTCGGTGAGTCATTCTTGACCCTTGTCGGATTATTATTCATTAATGTTCATTAGTCACTTTTGTCCTTGTGGCCTTCTGGGTTCATATTGCATGGTCGGGTGGGGATGTGTGGAATTTTTAGTCGGGCACTTGATAGTTATGTGATCGGGTTCACCAACACAATGGACTGTACACACGGTAATGTACCTCCGTGAGACTAATTAGGCACAAGGGCGGGTGTGTCCGGACACTCGTCTTGTGCACTTGTACATACCATTACAGGCGTACTATGATGCCCCTCTTCAAATGGATTTCATAATTAAGATATGTGATTGTTGTATATTGTTCAACTCTTGAGGATTGTTGTTCTGTGTAACTGACCTCGTTGGGGAATGTTGTTTTCAAGTCATGGCAAGGCTAAAGAACGGGAAGAGAACGTTGACGGCGAGGAGTTCTAGTGGTACTAGTAGGGGGAACCCAGTCCTTTTTCAGTCATTCATGTTTATTTATTTATAGTTCCGCTGCATATTTTCCGTTTGGATATTCATTTTCATTCAGTGTTGTATATTTTATCTTCATATAAAATATACATGTATTCAGTATTTTCCTGGGTGTGTTGTACTTGAAACTCCTCATCGGAGTAATTGATGATATAATGTGGTTCGGTACTACAATTATATTATTTAATTCATTAAGTTTCATTCACCTGGTGGGTCCCAGTTGGGGGTCCACGACACTGTAATATCCGCCTAGTTTGGGGTGTTACAGTAATAACGTTGTATTGCGGATTTATCTGATTCTATCAATGAATTTTGTTCGTATTGTCTGAACTATGTTGGCTGGCACGATTCGTCGTGTCAGACAAATTTGTTGAATATGTGCAGGACGTTCCTGAAGGTTCCGGTCAGGCTTGAGCAGTGTTGGGGAGGAGACTTGTTATTCTGTTTCTTAAATTGAATTCTGAAAACATTCCACGTTATGTAATAACCGTGTACGCGGACTTGTTTTTCTTTAAAGTATTTCGTTTCGTACTTACGCTATCATGGGTCTACTTTCCGCAATTTATTTCATGACGAATTTTTAAACTCTTTAAAAACTTGCCTTGTCGGTCCCACATGGGATTCACGGCACTGTAGCGTCCCGGTAAATTTGGGGGCGTTACAGAAAATAGTATCAGAGACGAACACTCACGTATAAAGTTTAATCAAAAGGTTTTGAAAGTATTTAAAAACCTTCAAAAGTCCAACACTCCAAGCGACCGTAACTCTTCGAGGAATGACAAGGTGAAAAACACGTATGTTTCTTGAAAATCAGGTATGATGTTTGAATTCGGTAGAACTCGAAGAATAACTGTACTGAACTGACCCTCTAGATCGAACAATTATCACAATGGCACGTCGTGGAGCTAGAAGAATCATGAACGACGCTCAGGGCTGTAATATCCGGATTTATTACGGTGTATTTCATCTGTATTCAAACCCTGTATTATTCGGATTGGTGGTTTTGATTATTGAAGTATGATATTTCGTGCATTTATATCATTGTACATAAGTATAGAAACATGCAAAATTGCTCAAACAACCTCGTGATAGCGCACGCTAAGAATGTATCTTAACGCGCGCTATCGAGCTATTATTAGCGCACGCTATGCAGGTAGGAGTTGCGTGCGCTAAGGACTCAATTATTCAGCGGGACAGCTAGCACATGCGCCAGCCGGGACATGGGTCCGGATAAGATTCCCGCGGACGAGCCCGGACAATTCTGAAGTCAACCATTATTAGCGCACACTAAGGAATGCTTAGTAGCGTGCGCTAACTTGACAAAATGCAGAATATTATAAATAGGACAACAACTCGTTTTGGCTTGCATTTTACTCATTCCTTCTGCATTCTTGAGAGGCCAGAGAGCTAAGACATCCTCATACACACTTAGAACACATTTTGTTGGTGGTTATATATTGGTTATCACTTGGGAGTAATCTTTGAGGAGGAATAGCACCTTGGAGTGGCATACAACCAACCGGAGTTGGATTCTACCTTACGGTTCAGTGATTTTCATCATATTAAGGTATGTTTAATCTATCTCAAGACTTAGAGTTGGATTCTAACGATTTGGATGATCATGTTAACAAGATATGGATTTTCATAGATGAATTATCCAAGTATATCATGTTTGGAATAGTGAGATGTATAAGCCTTAAGTACCTTGATTATAATCATCATGATTCGAATCTTATTACACTGTATATGTAAAGAGAAGCTTCTATCATTGGTAATTCGAATCTAGTAGATGACTTCATAATAATCATGGACTTGACTTTAACAATCATTATTGTTGGATAAATCTAAAGGATTGATCATGGAAAGATTTATCTAGTATAAATGGAACGTTTAAACAACTTCAGCATGATAATATTGATTGATATAAGGTGTTGATATCAACCGTTAAGCTTTTCGAATCGTCATATGAAGAATTGTAGTCGAAATGGAATATGGTTTATATGGTATGCATATCCTTGAATCCGAAGTTGTTGTTATCCGTTAGATCATTCAGAATCGTATATACATGATATTCATGGAGGTAACATGAAGTATCACGGAGGATTTCATTGTTTCGATCATGGCAAGAACAGTTTACTGCTCAGCAGTAAACTGCCATGCACAGATAGCGCACGCTATGCTTTGATTATTAACGTGCGCTATCGAGCACGAGTTAGCGTACGCTACGTTTGGTACGTAACGTACGCTAGGCCAACAGACGAAGTCGATCGGCGATCGGTGAAATGCGACCATACATAGTTAGCGTGCGCTAGGCTTTGTTGTTTGCGTGCGCTATCGGGCAGACTTAACGCACGCTACACAGAGTACTTAGCGTGCACTAAGCAGTTCAGGCAGATTGCGTTTTATGAACTTTTGACCGTAAATCGAATTGTTAAACATTCGTACGATGTGAGATAAATCCTATATCATTTCTTTTGTTAAGGTTTGGTCTCGTTACGTGATTGATTGACGAGGACGACCTTCGAGTGTTCATTTTCGTGGAAGTATTGTTCTTGTCTTCAAATCGAGGCAAGTACTTTAATTGTTTTATGTATTGTTGTTATACATATTGTCGTGCATGTATGTCGTTGTTGTATGTCCACCTCGTGTTGGTCCGAAGGGATCATCGGGGGATCTATGCTAGCGTGCGCTGGATCATCGGACGGGTTTTTCCACCACGGGTTGGTCTGACGGGATCATCGTGGGTTCTAGGCAGTGAACGCTGGATCGATGGAATTACCATGTGTATGTTATGATATCATGTTGTGATTATCAGTTGTGTATGTCATTTATGAGTTTCTCGTAGGAGAAGACTCGTTGGTATTTTGTCGTTTACGTTATTATTCTTCGTGAGATATGAATAATATGTTGTGGTACTTGTACTAGCATCGTTGTGCTAACCCCTTCGGGGGTGAACATTTTGTTTGTGTTCGGGATCCGGGAGAGCGGGAAACAACCACCGGCTGTATGATGACGAGGGTGCAGTGATGTCCCGACCGGGTTTATTTATCTGTTGTTTATTCGTTATTTCAATAAGTACTCGAGTACGAAGTCAATTGTGATGGATTTGAATTTGGTGATGTATTATTGAGTTCTGTTGAACAATTGTACTATTTCTGTATTTGGTCAGAACTGTTGTACCGTAATTCCGTTATTTCCATTCGTTAGTACCTTTTAATGCCTGTTCAATTCTTCAGCCTTGTAAATCCTTATGTAAAGGATTTACGGCGCTGTAATATTCCTGAATATATCGGGGGTGTTACAGAATATGGTATCGAAGCTAAGATTTTGGATATCTTGGCCGTTGGGTTAAAATAGGGGTCATTTATATCTTTTGAGCTAACCGGCCGTGAATGACATCACTGCACTGCCTACGTCTTCATGCGAATGGTGGTTGTAAGTTCCTAAACTCTATCTCGTTCTTTACATATTGTGTCACTTTATACTTGAATATTAGAACGATGTTGTTTCCGGTATATTGAGTATTTATGCTTACAGTATGTTGAGAGGCGGACGTGGACGTGGTCGCGGTCGTGGACACGGACGAAGAAATGCTGAAAGGGAAGCATTGCCTTCTGATCAGGCCAGTCATAGCTCAGGCGAGCCGCAACAATCTATTAATAACGAACCAGATCCTGTTGTACCAGAGATCCTTCGTCAAGTGGTGAACCAGATGACTCAGTTCGCCCAAGTCGTGGACCGAATGCAAGTAGTGGTGGGACTACAGCAGGGAGAGAGACAGCAAGGGATCCCAGACATGGGAAATCGAGGTGACCGGTGGCTGCAAGAGGTGGCGAAGATGCAACCACCCAAATTCGACGGTATTTCTGAGACTCCCACCTGGGATCATTGGTTGAAAGAACTGGAGAAAATCTTTGCCGGAATTAATCGCCTGCAATAGGAGAGCCTCTATCGCTCAATATTTTCTGATAGGGGAAGCGTCCGAATGGTGGGAAGCCATCCGGCCTGTAGACCATGATGCCGATTGGACAGAGTTTAGATTGATGATGGAAGCTCAGTATTGCCCTCGTCCTGTGAGGGAAGCCAAAGTTCGGGAGTTTTTCTCCGCTCAGCCTTCTGATGTGCCAGTATCCCAGGCGATTAAGACGTTTAACCAGCAGCTGGCATTTGTTCGACATTTGGTCAGAACCGATGCAGAAATGATGATCCATTTCGATATGAGGATGAAACCAGAAATCCAGAGGTACATGTCCGGATTTTAATGTACCACACTCCGTCAATACCAGGATAAGGCGTTGGCATATGAGATCAAGGAAGCAGCCATGGAGAAATTTTCGGAACCCAAGAAATAGAAAGTCTCTGGTACTTGTACAGAGCACAAGAACAGCGGGGCCCGTAAGGCCCAGTCATCCTTTCACTCTTTCAAGAAACCTCCGCACCCAGTTAGGAGCGGAAAGAACTTCGGAGCGACATCAACTATTACTGATGTTACCAGGAAATGCTTTAACTGCGCCCAGACGGGGCACTATCGATGGAATTGCCCCCTTCCTGCCGTGACTTGTTTTGATTGTGGATGAGAGGGACATCGGGCGGTGTTTTGTGAAGAGGCTGCAAAGTCTTTTAGAGCCCGTACACCACAGCCAGTCCAGAAGGAGGCCAGTATTCCACAGATGCAGCAAAGTGTTCAGATGCCTCAGAATTTTGGCCGCGGACGAGGCAGAGGACAATGGGACCGAAAGGGGACATCGAGCGCCGGATCTGCTCCCCCACGTCTGTACGAGATGAGGAGGACAGACGATCGAGATCTTCTTTGTCGCATCAGTCTGTCCAGATCCTTTCCCAGCCAGTTAGCGTTTTATTCGATACAGGAGCTACGCATTCTTTTATATCTTTGTCTTGTGTAAATCGTTTGAATATTTCCGGTTTTCATACTTGTGAACCTTATGTTGTTGGTTTACCGAGTGTAGAGACGATTGTCGGAAATTTAGAAACTAGAAATTTCCCTGTATCATTTGGAGACAGAGAGTGGCTCTCAAATCTGATCGTGATAGAAATGCAAGGAGACGACCTGATACTCGGAGACGATTGGCTTAATCGATATGGAGCAATTGTGAACTACCGAAGGAGGAATATCTCACTGATCGCTGACGATGGTTCCGAAATATTGTTCGAAGGGTGGAAACCGGGAAGCTCAGGAAAATTGATCAAAGCGATGAAAGCTGTCAGATTGTTGAAACAGGGCTGTACCGGATATTGGTGTTATGCAATGAAGAAAGAAGACGAAATTGTGGAACTTTCATCCATTCCTGTTGTGAACGAATTCCCAGATGTATTTCCTGACGAGTTACCTAGACTACCTCCATGAAGGGATGTGGAATTTACCATTGAGCTGGAACCCGGAGCTACACCAATTTCTAAGGCGCCGTATGGTATGGCACCCTCTTGAGATGTACTGGCGAAGAAGCGGTGGAGGATTCTTGGACAAGGGCTATATTGACCAGCGTTTCACCACAGGAGCGCCGATTCTTTTTGACCGAAAGAAGGATGGGTCGCTCCGACTGTGTATTGACTATCGAGAGCTGAACAAGATGACGATTAAGAACAAGTATCCGTTGCCACGGATTGATGATCTGTTTGACCAGTTGCAAGGGGCAACAGTATTTTCTAAAATCGATCTGAGATCAGGATATCATCAGCTGAGGATTAAGGAATCTGATGTTCCGAAATTAGCATTCAGAACTCGCTACGGACATTATGAGTTTGTAGTGATGCCGTTTAGTCTCACTAACGCACCTGCTGTATTTATGCAATTGATGAACCGTGTGTTCATTGAATTTTTGGACAAATTTGTGGTCGTGTTCATTGATGACATTCTGGTGTATTCTAAGAGCCCGGAAGAACATGCGCAGCATTTGCGGATTGTATTGGAACTTTTGAGAAACGAGAAATTGTACGCCAAACTTTCTAAGTGCGAATTCTGGCTAAAGGAAGTAATGTTCCTCGGCCATGTAGTGTCAGCTGAAGGAGTCCGAGTAGATCCTCAGAAGATCGAAGTAATTATGGACTGGAAGCCTCCAAAGAACGTGAAAGAAGTCCGAAGCTTCTTAGGACTTGCTGGATATTATCGTCGATTCGTGGAAGGGTTTTCTAAAATCTCCCGCCCACTTACTCGACTCCTGCAGAAAACTCAAAAGTTTGAGTGGAATGAGTTGTGTCAGATTAGTTTTGATGAATTGAAGAAGAGATTGACGACGGCACCGATTCTATCACTTCCACAGGGAACTGGAGGATTTATAGTTTACAGTGATGCTTCGAACCAAGGACTTGGGTGCGTATTGATGCAGAATGATAAGGTAATCGCTTATGCGTCGCGACAGCTGAAACCTTATGAAGTGAATTACCCGACACATGATTTGGAGCTAGCAGCAGTAGTTTTTGCTTTGAAAATCTGTAGGTATTATCTGTACGGGACTCACTGTCAGATCTTTACGGATCATAAGAGTCTCAAGTACATATTCAGTCAGAAAGAGTTGAACATGCGGCAAAGAAGATGGTTAGAACTGATTAAGGACTATGACTTGGATATTTTATATCATCCAGGCAAAGCGAATGTAGTGGCCGATGCACTTAGTCGCAAGTCTGTTTCTATTCAGATGCTGGAGACGCTGACCTCCCAACTTAGCCTTCAACGAGAGATGATTCGTGAAGGAATTTAAGTATGGTTACAAAGAGTCCAAGGACAACTGTGCGTGATGGAGATAACTTCATCATTAACCGAAGGAATCAAATCTAGACAGGCAGATGATCCTCTGATGATTCGGTTTCGTGATGAAGTGATCAAAGGAAAGGCCCCCGGATTCATAATTCATGATGACGGAGTTTTGAGATTTCAGAACCGACTCTGTGTTCCCAATGATGATGTTATGAAACAGACAATTATGAAGGAAGCTCACAGTTCGCCCTATTCTATCCACCCGGGCACCAGTAAGATGTATAAGGACTTGAAGCAGAATTTCTGGTGGGGCAACATGAAGAAAGATGTAGCGGACTATGTTTCGAAGTGCTTGACTTGTCAGCAGGTTAAGATCGAGCATCAACGGCCTGCCAGAATGTTGAAGCCACTCCCGATTCCTGAATGGAAGTGGGAGGACATATCGATGGACTTTATCACTAATATGCCGAAAACCAGGACAGGAATGAACATGATTTGGGTGATAGTTGATCGTTTAACCAAATCAGCTCATTTTCTAGGCATTAAGGATACGTGGGGACCAGAGAGGTTGGCACGAGTATTTATTTTGTAGATAGTTCGATTGCATGGTACGCCAAAGACCATTGTTTCTGATCGAGATGGCCGTTTTGTGTCTCACTTTTGGAAAGCAGTTCATAAGGCCTTGGGGACCGAATTGAACTTCAGTACAGCTTATCACCCGCAGACTAACGGACAATCTGAGAGAACTATACAAACGGTGGAAGACATGCTAAGGGCCTGTGCCTTAGATTGGTCAAACGATTGGGAAATTCATCTACCGTTGATTGAATTTACCTACAACAATAGTTGGCATGCTTCCATTAAGATGGCACCGTTTGAGGCATTATACGGAAGGAGATGCAGATCGCCCCTATGCTGGGACAATTCGTCAGACTTGATCGGAACAGAACCAGAGTTGATCGTGCAGACTCTAGAGAAGATAGCCTTGATTCGTGAAAGGCTGTTGACCGCCCAGAGTCGCCAGAAATCCTATGCGGACATACGCCGTCGCCCATTGGAGTTCAGTACTGGAGATCACGTACTTTTGAAGGTTTCTTCTACTCGGGGAATCTTTCGTTTCGGAAGGAAAGGAAAGCTGAGTCCGAGATATATCGGACCATTTGAGATCCTCGAGAGAGTTGGGGAGTTGGCATACAGATTGGCATTGCCGCCGTCATTGTGCCATGTTCATAACGTGTTCCACGTATCCCAGTTACGGAGATATATACCAGATCCCAGTCATATCATTGATTTCGGCGAGATCGAAGTCACGCAGGATGGGGCGTTTGAAGAAAGACCGGTCAAGATACTCGAGAGTCGAGTTAAGCAGCTGAGGAACAAACCAATCGTTTTGGTCAAAGTTCAGTGGTCACGTCACGGAATGGAAGAAGCCACCTGGTAAACAGAAGCTGATATGAAGTCTAGATATCCCGAGTTGTTTTCGTCTTGAGTTTCGGGACGAAACTCCTTTTTAGTAGGAGAGTATGTAATATCCGGATTTATTACGGTGTATTTCATCTGTAATCAAACCCTGTATTATTCGGATTGGTGGTTTTGATTATTGAAGTATGATATTTCGTGCATTTATATTATTGTACATAATTATAGAAACATGCAAAATTGCTCAAACAACCTCGTGATAGCGCACGCTAAGAATGTATCTTAACGCGCGCTATCGAGCTATTATTAGCGCACGCTATGCAGGTAGGAGTTGCGTGCGCTAAGGACTCAATTATTGAGCGGGACAGCTAGCACATGCACCAGCCGGGGCATGGGTCCGGATAAGATTCCCGCGGACGAGCCCGGACAATTATGAAGTCAACCATTATTAGCGCACGCTAAGGAATGCTTAGTAGCGTGCGCTAACTTGACAAAATGCAGAATATTATAAATAGGACAACAACTCGTTTTGGCTTGCATTTTACTCATTCCTTCTGCATTCTTGAGAGGCCAGAGAGCTGAGACATCCTCCTACACACTTAGAACACATTTTGTTGGTGGTTATATATTGGTTATCACTTGGGAGTAATCTTTGAGGAGGAATAGCACCTTGGAGTGGCATACAACCAACCGGAGTTGGATTCTACCTTACGGTTCAGTGATTTTCATCATATTAAGGTATGTTCAATCTATCTCAAGACTTAGAGTTGGATTCTAACGATTTGGATGATCATGTTAAGAAGATATGGATTTTCATAGATGAATTATCCAAGTATATCAT
This sequence comes from Orobanche coerulescens, assembly GCA_033398695.1. Classification (NCBI taxonomy): domain Eukaryota; kingdom Viridiplantae; phylum Streptophyta; class Magnoliopsida; order Lamiales; family Orobanchaceae; genus Orobanche; species Orobanche coerulescens. The sequence continues at coordinate 76,633,526 of CM065801.1, read as the reverse complement.
GTTTGGAATAGTGAGATGTATAAGCCTTAAGTACCTTGATTATAATCATCATGATTCGAATCTTATTACACTGTATATGTAAAGAGAAGCTTCTATCATTGGTAATTCGAATCTAGTAGATGACTTCATAATAATCATGGACTTGACTTTAACAATCATTATTGTTGGATAAATCTAAAGGATTGATCATGGAAAGATTTATCTAGTATAGATGGAACGTTTAAACAACTTCAGCATGATAATATTGATTGATATAAGGTGTTGATATCAACCGTTAAGGTTTTCGAATCGTCATATGAAGAATTTTAGTCGAAATGGAATATGGTTTATATGGTATGCATATCCTTGAATCCGAAGTTGTTGTTATACGTTAGATCATTCAGAATCGTATATACATGATATTCATGGAGGTAACATGAAGTATCACGGAGGATTTCATTGTTTCGATCATGGCAAGAAACGATCTTGCTTTCGTGATGGCGCCATGCACGAATAGCGCACGCTATGCTTTGATTATTAACGTGCGCTATCGAGCACGAGTTAGCGTCGCTACGTTTGGTACGTAACGTCGCTAGGCCAACAGACGAAGTCGATCGGCGATCGGTAAATCGACCATACATAGTTAGCGTGCGCTAGGCTTTGTTGTTTGCGTGCGCTATCGGGCAGACTTAACGCACGCTACACAGAGTACTTAGCGTGCGCTAAGCAGTTCAGGCAGATTGCGTTTTATGAACTTTTGACCGTAAATCGAATTGTTAAATATTCGTACGATGTGAGATAAATCCTATATCATTTCTTTTGTTAAGGTTTGGTCTCGTTACGTGATTTATTGAGGAGGACGACCATCGAGTGTTCATTTTCGTGGAAGTATTGTTCTTGTCTTCAAATCGAGGCAAGTACTTTAATTGTTTTATGTATTGTTGTTATACATATTGTCGTGCATGTATGTCGTTGTTGTATGTCCACCTCGTGTTGGTCCGACGGGATCATCGGGGGATCTATGCTAGCGTGTGCTGGATCATCGGACGGGTTTTTCCACCACGGGTTGGTCTGACGGGATCATCGTGGGTTCTAGGCAGTGAACGCTGGATCGACGGAATTTCCATGTGTATGTTATGATATCATGTTGTGATTATCAGTTGTGTATGTCATTTATGAGTTTCTCGTAGGAGAAGACTCGTTGGTATTTTGTCGTTTACGTTATTATTCTTCGTGAGATATGAATAATATGTTGTGGTACTTGTACTAGCATCGTTGTGCTAACCCCTTCGAGGGTGAACATTTTGTTTGTATTCAGGATCCAGGAGAGCGGGGAAACAACCACTGGAACTGTATGACGACGAGGGTGCAGAGTGATGTCCCGACCGGGTTTATTTATCTGTTGTTTATTCGTTATTTCAATAAGTACTCGAGTACGAAGTCAATTGTGATGGATTTGAATTTGGTGATATATTATTGAGTTCTGTTGAACAATTGTACTATTTCTGTATTTGGTCAGAACTGTTGTACCGTAATTCCGTTATTTCCATTCGTTAGTACCTTTTAATGCCTGTTCAATTCTTCAGCCTTGTAAATCCTTATGTAAAGGATTTACGGCGCTGTAATATTCCTGAATATATCGGGGGTGTTACAAGGGCTCTGCTGTGACCAAGCAGGAAGACAGGGATACCGCTGAAACCGTTCCAGTCGGAAACCATTCGCCGTCCAATAATCAGAACGAACAGGAGGCGGAGAACCAGAAAAATGGAGGAATGGATCCGACTTTCATTCAGACTCTCGCCCTGGCCATTGCAGTACGAATCGCTCAGGCCAACCGAGCGGAGCGGGTACGAGTCATTAACGTGAAGGAGAACACCGGAAAGGACCGATGGCTGGGGGAGATGCTGAAGGCTAGACCACCATTATTTAACCGTAGCGTACGCTAAGTTGTTCCCTATAGCGTGCGCTAGCCAGTAGGCTTAGCGTGCGCTAATAACGTGCAGTTACATGCATTTCGGATACCGATCAACATCTGGCGATTATCAAAAACTCTAAGTGATTCTGAATCATGTTCATAGCTATCAAACAACGAAATCCAATATCCTTTAACATATGGGTAATCATCCGACTTTTAATTCAAGTCATATATTCATATTTCATCTCTCTTAATATCAACAACCTAAACACCAAGGACTCATAATCATGCCATGTTCACAATCATATGAAGGAACCAACAATAACAACATCACAGATCCAAATTGAAGGAAGACATTATCCAACATATCTCTTTGAAGATAACAACACATTCGAAACCATCCAATTCATATCAATATCTTCATATTAACAATAACATTATCATAATCCGGTAATCCAACTCATAATCATACTTATGAACTTGTTTATATGATAATCATCAGCTCAAGAACATCATATACAATCAACTACGAAATCTCAAAGTGAAGAGTAATTACCTTTTTGAAGGAATGGATTGATTTCCAAGGTTGAATCCATTTCCAAGAATCACCAATGATTTCAAGCTTCAAACGTTGTTATGGATGATTAACTTCACCTTAATCCAGTGTTTGGAACCTCAAATATATCCCAACTCTCTCTCTCGGCTGAAAGAAGGAAGAATGACGAAATGTTTAATAACACCCTTCTGTCCCTTTTTATAATATTCATTATTAGCGTGCGCTAACATCTCATGTTTAGCGTGCGCTACCGCCTTAGCGTGCGCTAACTGACTTTGTTAGCGTGCGCTATCGAAGCCCAGAGGCTACTGTCTTGCTTCGTAAACTAACTTACGTACGTAATGCCCATGCATTAACGTACGTAAATCATCCTGCTTAGCGTACGCAAGTCATTTACCTTAGCGTGCGCTAATACCAGTTGACTTGCTACAGTCTACACCTACCACGAAGATGCTCGTGACCCCACAAGCCGAAATCGACCAATAAAGCCAAGATTCCCTGTTGACCGATATATAGTTAGCGTGCGCTAATCAACATGCATTAGCGTGCGCTAACACTACATTACAACATCCGTTGACTTATCAGAACGTGCGCCGAAAGTGGCCTGGTCCACGCGTAGATTCCTTCTGACCTGACTCCATTAGCGTGCGCTACATTCTGCCTCTAGCGTGCGCTAAACATGAACGATAGCGTGCGCTATACTTGACCATTAGCGCGCGCTAGTCAGGCTATACTTAGCCATTTCCAACTCTTCTCGTCCAACGTCTCAACATACGAACATACGGCATACTGAATACATATACTTCTTAAATGTAATTGTCAACCAAATATGACAATTATACCAATACAGATGTCTCAGCCCTTCATTTATTTTATCCCTACTGTACAGATTCCACGCTGTACAATATAACTCGGAAAAAATAATATCAAACAACAGTAGTAGAATTTCCGGATATTACATTCTACACCCCTTAAAATAAGTTTCGTCCTCGAAACTTGCAATCCATCATAAAACAAACAAACATACCGTTTAACCCAAAATATCCCAAAGCCATCACGACACTGATCAATCATCATTATTCTGAATAGCCAAAACTGCATACTTACAAATACGCAGGTCGACGATCTCACTGTACAGTCTCAATACGCTTACGATCACAATTCCCTGAGTCTCAACAAAATATATCATCTTCGGATCAAATAATCTGCCCGAATCAAAGCCTGTCTGCCTGATTACATAATCAAGTTCCAATTCGAATAATATCCGATATATCTGTGAAACAACTGCCCCAAACGACACGAATCCCGAGACACTGACACAAATTCCGAACGCTCAGGTGATCACCAACAATGATCAACCAATAAGTCAACCGAATTTATCATCGACATGATAAATTCCAATCTGACCAACCAGAGGTCAAAACACAATCGAGAATATCATCAACATGATGAACTCCAATATGACCAACGAACGGTCAACGATAATCGAGAATACCTTCAAACGGTAAGCTCCAACACGATCAACACAGAACCACAGAAACCGATATATGAACGAATAAAGTTCTCAAAATGACACACCAATCACAAACCGACGAACATATCCAATCATACAGGGAGTGGGAACGACCAATCGATACTCAAAACAACCAGCATTAGGTCAACAACCCCAAATCCACAAAAGAAATCATTCAAAAATCACTATGGTAAAAATCGCGCTACTACCATACCAATGGAATTACATAGCACATATGCCCCGATTTCGCAAAATCCAAAGTTCCAAAATTACATCATGTGCATGAATCTACAACACACGACATATTTCTCTTATCCGATAAATCAATCGATCATCCTTGCATAACCAAACGACCATACCAAAGTTCGGATCCATATTCCTCGTTCCACATTGATATATTACCCAGTTCGTGAGTCACACTCACAACTTCACCATGATATGTAATATACACTAAATGCGTATGGTTATTAATCACATTTTCAAAACCGGTTTGAAATCATATATTCTTGTCACGAAGACAATTTTCGAAAATTCTTTCAAGAGTTTGAAAACTCAAAACATAAATTTTCGTAAGATCACGAAATCAATTTTCGGAAAATTAAGTGGCTCGCTAATGCCAAGTATTCAATAATGTTGTCTTCCGAATCCACACGATTTGAAGTTTAAAAATGAAAACTATGCAAATGATTGACCACATATATACCCCGTATACCGGTCGGCTCACAAATTCCACTGGCATTCGGTCGAAAAACTACACGATAGAATCCAAAATCTCAACGCATAGGCTCTGATAAAAACTCCTTTTCCACATATGGCTCACAACGTCAATCATTAATCCATCCTGGATCACCTCAATTATGCTATGACAAAACATTGAAACAAATCAACATAGCAAAAGACTTCCCGAGAGGTTTCATTTGAACAAGTAAACCAAAAGCTCGAAAGGTAGGAACGAAATAAATAAATGATTGATAAAGAGCTTTACAAATCTCGGGAGTTTTATGAAAACTAAAAAGTCTTTTTTTTTTTTTTTTGAAACACTAGGGTCTCAGCCCACATCTCGTTCTGCATTATAAGAAGTTTAAAAAGTAGAAAACCCTTTTTCGGACCCCAAGTCCTGAGTTATAAAACCATTTCAAAATCGATTGGGTCTCGGCCCAAAAATCATTTACGGTAAAACATCCGTAAAACATTCATTTTGAGAAGTGTCGTTTTCAAATGCTCAAAAGCAGTTTCATATATCACAAAATGAATTAACATGCTACATGTTCTTCTCAACCATACACAATATTTCTCCCCAAATGCACAATTCCGTTCCAAAATCTAACCAACATACTAATTTCCAAAATCATAGTTTCTCAAGATCATCAATCCCGTCCCACTCTGACATCTCATACTGTAACGCATGATATCTGCTGAATCTCAAACATATCAACTTAGAACGGCAATAAATCTCAACGAGATTCAAAAATCCAAATACTTACAGATCGTGAAGCCGACGATTCCCCGTGATACTGGCACATGTTTCGACTCAAGGAAATACTCGATACAGATATTTTCAAAACACACGTTTGCCAAATCGGTTCGACTCAAGAACACAATACATCTCATTCCAGAGAATCTCGTTAACACCATTTGGAAAAGTTATAACAAGCCCAGTACGATACTTGGCAAATCCGATAACGCACAAGCCTGAGTGAACAACAAAGACTCACGGCTCTAATATTTGTCAATCGACAACTCGAATGACGCAACAAAAACACGACCCAACTCGACCCAAATGCCTAGGTTTTCTCAACCTAAGCTCCGATACCATATTCTGTAACACCCCCAGATTTAACCGGAAATATTACAGTGCTGTGGGCCCCGAGATGGAACCCACAAGGCTAAAAGAAATTTCGCAAACATTTACAAATGCCCAAGAGGCCAACGACGGTACTATCTTTAAAAATTCACAAAGACTTATAAAATCCATTTATCAAAAACCGTCGTAAAAACTCAATTGAAATCGCAAGGCCAAACAGCCGACACTCAAAAGTTTAGAAAACGATTTCCAAGGTAACCTTAGTTACTAGATACCAAAAGAGCATTTCAAATACTCACGCAGCGGAAAAGACCAACCATGAAGATACTCTAGCAGCGGAATACAAGAACTAATCAAGAAACTCAATGCACACAACATGTCCTAGCCAGTATCCTCCGGGAAGCTCATCTCTTCACGACCGCTACAAGCTCGATACTCCGAGAACCTAAAAAGAAATCCCACGACGGGGTCAGCCATAATATCCAACAATGATATCAATCACATCACATCAATAATACATACCAATGAGAATACAAAATAAGAATACGACCAACGTAATCTTACCGCCATGACTTTGCTTACTCAAGAAATTCTCATCAGAATAACCATTATCACATTTCACATCCTGTACTCGATTAACCAATAAACTCGAACATAATATCTGTATTGTACCTCAAACAATACTCAAGATCCTCAAACTATCATAACCAACTCACGATACGGAAATCTACCATTTCTGACCAATACGATCCATCGAATAATATCATCAAATCCCAAGACAATAACCGATTGTCCACCAAAGACAAGACCAAAGAAAATATGGAACATACCTCGAGATATGATGTGCCACGACAATCATATCAGTCTAATCCGAGATCAGATCAATGCAATACGGACACGGTCCTAACACAAGACCTACAAATGCATACTCATATGACCACGTCAATATGATCACAGCAATATCAATCATGTATACTCAATGGAAATCCGACGATCCAGCGCCCTCAGCATAGATCCCTTTGTTGATCCTATCAAATCAACATAAGGTGGATAACTAACAATACACATATGAACAACAACATATGATACAATCAATGATGCGAATTCACCAGATTCCATCAACACAATACTGGTAATCCAACGATCCAGCTTCTCAAGATAGATCCCCATGATGATCCCGTCGAACCAACGCATGGTGGAAAACACATCCAACGATCCGGGCCCTCAAGATAGATCCCCATGATGATCCCGTCGAACCAACGCATGGTGGACATCCGATCCACTTCTCAAGATAGATCTCATGATCTCACAGATCAACACAACGTATAATTCACATGATCTCACAGATCAACACAACATAAACAATACAATTATGCATACACATATGCAACTCAATATGTTCATCAACATGAACAACATAACATGCACGATAACATGACAATTTACTAGGGCGACTTCATGTTCAACAACATGAAAGAAAGTGTACGAGACCAAAATAAATAACATTAAACCATAATCAATATGGAATACTTGCCCCGAGTCCTTCGGGAGCAACCTCGATGTCCAATCATCACCGACGATTATCCTCAATGCTCGGCGATCCAAACGTACGATGAACTATAGATACTCATATCCTCGTCTTTACCATAATGTAACCTAGATATTCGAACATACCAATAACTGAGATAAAGCATATACATTATGGTTTACCTCCCAGAATCGAAAGAACGATATGCGATCCGAATACCCAGAGTTCACAATAATAATCATCGCTATATGCATTATAAACGAAATGAAACTGAAACCATTCATTAAATATTATAACTGAGCAAGTAATAACTTGCCTCGATACCAATACCACGAAGCTGCTGCCGAACACATTGCATTTGTCTACGAGCTCCTCAGCCCCGATCAAAAGCAATACAATGGACATACTCGAACATGACCGCAATCCGGTTATAATCACCGATCAATAATCTCAACCTATTGAAGAAATCAAATAACACATATCCGATAACAATCAACAACCGAAAAAACTAACCAACCGAACTCAACGGTTCAACACAACCTCGAATAAACACAAATGTAACCAACCAAGTCAAACCATCACGAATTCATAATCAAAACACAAAAATATCGCATCTGCGCCTACTTAGCGCACGTTAATCTTTAACCGTAGCGTACGCTAAGTTGTTCCCTATAGCGTGCGCTAGCCAGTAGGCTTAGCGTGCGCTAATAACGTGCAGTTACATGCATTTCGGATACCGATCAACATCTGGCGATTATCAAAAACTCTAAGTGATTCTGAATCATGTTCATAGCTATCAAACAACGAAATCCAATATCCTTTAACATATGGGTAATCATCCGACTTTTAATTCAAGTCATATATTCATATTTCATCTCTCTTAATATCAACAACCTAAACACCAAGGACTCATAATCATGCCATGTTCACAATCATATGAAGGAACCAACAATAACAACATCACAGATCCAAATTGAAGGAAGACATTATCCAACATATCTCTTTGAAGATAACAACACATTCGAAACCATCCAATTCATATCAATATCTTCATATCAACAATAACATTATCATAATCCGGTAATCCAACTCATAATCATACTTATGAACTTGTTTATATGATAATCATCAGCTCAAGAACATCATATACAATCCAAAACAAAATCTCAAAGTGAAGAGTAATTACCTTTTTGAAGGAATGGATTGGTTTCCAAGGTTGAATCCATTTCCAAGAATCACCAATGATTTCAAGCTTCAAACGTTGTTATGGATGATTAACTTCACCTTAATCCAGTGTTTGGAACCTCAAATATATCCCAACTCTCTCTCTACGAAAGAAGGAAGAATGACGAAATGTTTAATAACACCCTTCTGTCCCTTTTTATAATATTCATTATTAGCGTGCGCTAACATCTCATGTTTAGCGTGCGCTACCGCCTTAGCGTGCGCTAACTGACTTTGTTAGCGTGCGCTATCGAAGCCCAGAGGCTACTGTCTTGCTTCGTAAACTAACTTACGTACGTAATGCCCATGCATTAACGTACGTAAATCATCCTGCTTAGCGTACGCAAGTCATTTACCTTAGCGTGCACTAATACCAGTTGACTTGCTACAGTCTACACCTACCACGAAGATGCTCGTGACCCCACAAGCCGAAATCGACCAATAAAGCCAAGATTCCCTATTGACCGATATATAGTTAGCGTGCGCTAATCAACATGCATTAGCGTGCGCTAACACTACATTACAACATCCGTTGACTTATCAGAACGTGCGCCGAAAGTGGCCTGGTCCACGCGTAGATTCCTTCTGACCTGACTGCATTAGCGTGCGCTACATTCTGCCTCTAGCGTGCGCTAAACATGAACGATAGCGTGCGCTATACTTGACCATTAGCGCGCGCTAGTCAGGCTATACTTAGCCATTTCCAACTCTTCTTGTCCAACGTCTCAACATACGAACATACGGCATACTGAATACATATACTTCTTAAATGTAATTGTAAACCAAATATGACAATTATACCAATACAGATGTCTCAGTCCTTTATTTATTTTATCCCTACTGTACAGATTCACGCTGTACAGTATAACTCGGATAAAATAATATCAAATAACAGTAGTAAAATTTCCGGATATTACATTTAGGCCGTTTCTGAACGTAAAATCAGAGGAAGATGTGAGCCACAATCACAACTACTGTGCATACGCGTAAGTATCTTTTATTTTTGTCGTGTGGTGAGATTTTTTCAATAAAAAATGTGATACGCGATAAATGCATTCATTATTCTATTGAGTAGTTGAAGCACAATCAACGCAATCACAAAATTGTTAAGCAATTTTTCCTCATTTTTTCTTCTATAAATAAACATTGTGCTTGTTTCTTTTATTCATCCCTCAAACTTGTACTTTTTTTCCTTTTTTCTCTCAAATAAATTTATTTTCAAAAATGGAATCATCATCTTCCACAAAAAGATTTAACTCAGTCTGCATTTTTGGTGGACCTAGTTATGGAAAAGATGCATGCTTTACTGAAGCAGCCCACAACTTGGGTCGTACTTTAGGAGAAAAATGCATTCATGTAGTTTACGGAGGAGGAAGTCTAGGATTAATGGGACGAGTCATACGCCTATATGGAAGGAGTAAGAGTGTTGGGAATAATTCCAAAACCTCTGGCTGAAAGTAAAATCACCGGGGCAACTATTGGAGATGAGTTTAGATCTGTAAATATGCAAGATCGCATAACTCACATGATAAATAATTCTGGCGCCTTTATCACCCTTCCCGGTGGTTTTGGCACCCTTGAGGAACTTTTTCATGTGGTTACCAGAGCCTAGCTAAATGTTCATCAAAAACCAATAGGTCTGCTTAATGTCAATGGTTTCTTTGATGGTTTACTATCTTTCATCGACTACTCTGCTGAAAAAGGTTTTATTTCGGAGCGTGCTAAACGAATCATAGTCGTTGCAACAACACCAGAAGAGCTAATAAAAAAACTCACTGAATTTGTTCCTCAACCAGATCCAGCTCTAGCTAATATTGTCTGGATGGAAGATCTCACCGTGAGAAAACGAAAAGTGGATTCATTCCTCTCCCTTTGATACCTCATATCAGACCTCTTGTTATTTTTACTTTCTGTCGTGTGTAAAAATCGTGCTAAATGATGGCAGCTTAAGGAGTTTCTTTTGATCTCTTGACGCGCATCTATTCGCGATTTATGTATTGTTATTTTTATTGCCGTAATTTTTTTGTTTTTGATAAAAGCATTGATGGCAGCGTAAGGCGACTCTTCGGACTTTCCTGAAGCGCATCTTAAAAATTGTGTTATACTTCCGGGTATATTTTTGTTGTTGTTGTTTGCCTCGTATATTTTTTCATGCAGATCCAAAAAGGCGTAGCTCAAGCATTAATTTTCATAACAGGGAGTATTTTTTTTTCTCTCTTGCTTTTTATTATTTTTTATAAAAAACCGAGGACGGTTTACTTTTCAAGTTTGGGGGTGGTATGTTTTAATTATTGTGGTGTGATTTGATTATTTTTGTTATTTGGCTTTGATTTTTTTTATGTATATTTATATATATATATATTTATTTTGTTTATTTGTGAGATTTCTAGATCTGGCCATAACACCAATAATTTAGCTATATACAAGCTTCTAAAATTGTTTTAACCGGTAAAAAAAAATTGTATATTCCAAAATTTTTGAGCCTTAATCTCTCTTTCCAAGCCTTGTAGTTATCATATAAAATCGAGTCATTCGTTACCATGAGAAAAGAAGAATCAGTCGGTTGATGAAAAATAGAACTGAAATTTACTTAATTTGTGGAGTATTTGATTTTTCATGCTTAACTAATAAATGATTTTCTGCAAAAATTCTATTCCCTAAAAAAAAAAAAACGGAGTCATTGGTGAAAAGAGCTACACGTTAGCAAATAACGGTGTGAAAGCTATCACCTAAAAAATGACAAAAAGGAGAAGTGTTGAGTAAAGAATAAATGCCTAATTTTGGGGGTCTTAAAATTTTGCGAAAAATAAAGGACTAACCATTATTTGTGCGTAGCTGCCGTCTCACAGAAAAATTGGTGAAAAGAGCTACACGTTAGCAAATAACGGTGTGAAGGCTATCACCTTTTAAAAAAAAAGATAGAAATTGTGTTGGTGAAAAGAGCTACACGTTAGCAAATAACGGTGTGAAAGCTATCACTAAGGGATGTAGTTTATGAACAGACTTGAATTAATTAGCGGCTGAATTTCAATACACTCAATTTCGTGAAAAATCACAATATTTGATGACGCCGATGAAATTCTTCTTCATATTGAGTCGAAAAATAAACGAGTGATCGAGAGCAACCATTAAAGGGAGTCGTGTGAAGTCACGAGTGGGAAAGAAATAATCAACCTTTTTGGAGGGAAACCTTGCATTTTGGAATTACAAAAATAAAAACCGTGTTTTAACTTCAAAATCGTTAGTAGATTTATTCTGAATCTTGATTCATTTCTATCTACTGTATAAAGTTGGTTATTGTGTATTAATGGCATTTTGATCTCTTTTTATCTTTATATATAATTATTTTTCTTAAATTTGTGTGTATTTTTTTTTTTATGTCTTATTTTAATTTTTATTTTGTGTGTGATTAATAAAGAGTCTTGCTCGGGACTAGCAAGAATTTAAGTGTGGGGTATTTGATTAGTGCATAATTGATCTAAAATTCATATACAAAATATTCATTTTTTCGGGCATAATTGTACTGATTTATGATTAAAAATATATATTTTACAAATATGTCCAAACATGAGCTAAAAATGGTTATTTTACAGATTACTGACATGAAGCATCAAAAAGGACGGAAAACAAGATCAAATCCAACGACGGGAATTTTTCAAGGCAAAACGACCTACAAGACGGCGCAAACAGGACCGTGTTATGTAGGCCGTTTCACATACGGCGCAACAAGGGCCGTGTCTTGGGCCGTTTCACACACGTCCGGCATTTAGCGCCGTGTCCTCGCGCGTATTCCGGAAGAGACCGAGTCACCACAAAACGGCGCACAACACGGGACAAATTGGGCCATTTTCCATCGCCGTTTTTCAGCAGATGCCATGCAAAAATAGTCCACTTTTGACCAACTTGTGAACTCAACCACAAGATATTTTTTTGGTCAAAAATCTGAAAATTCAAAGATATGGGTGAAGTGTGAACAAAGAATTAATCAAAGATATTACAATAGATATTTTGAATTAAATAATCAATTGTATTCTTGAAAATCACCTACAAAAGGACATCTTCATCCATTGCAAAATTACCAATTTCTCATAATCAACTTCTTGCTAAGAAATACTCCTTTCTTTTAGCAATATATTTTCCTTAGAACTTTCAATTTTAGTTTGTATTTCATTTTTGGTTTGAAGTTTTTCTTTCATTTAGTTTGTAATTGAAAAGTGCTTGATCAATAAGCACTTAGTATTTTACTTAGTATTTTACTTTCAATTTTTGTAAAGCTTGTAACCTTTAAACAAGTTTGAAGTTATATTTTGAAGTTTGTTTCTTGCACTTTGATTCATCATATTCAAGTAAGTTTTATCTATTGTCATTAAGTTCTAGTAATTAAAAGTTTCTATATATATTATATATATCAATTATTTCTATTATAATTTTAGTTTATAGAAACCAATGAGTAGCTAATCTTTCTTCCTAGGGGAAGGGTGATTTCTATTAGGTTATATATTGAGTATTTGATTGATTTAAACTATTTTTAGGACTAATTGGTTTAAATAGAGATTGATCATATCCTATTTTTACTAATGAAACCTTCTTGATTGATTGTTGAGTGAATTGGAAACATATCTTTTCAATCTATCAAATGTTAATCTTGTTATCAACATCTTAAGATTGCGAAAGTGGTTAAGACACCTTTGATTACGAAAGTACAGAGGTGAAAAGTTGATTACTCGATGAACGATCGTTTATCCTAAAAATAGTCAAGTTAGAGAAATGAAAGGACTAATTGGTTTAAATAGAGATTGATCATATCCTATTTCTACTAGTGAAACCTCCTTGATTGATTGTTAAGTGTATTGGAAACACATCTTTTCAATCTATCAAATGTTAATCTTGTTATCAACATCCTAAAAAAGCAAAAGTGATTAAGACATCTTTGATTACGAAAGTACAGAGGTGAAAAGTTGATTACTCGATAAACATTCATTTTTTTTTATATCCGTATAAATCAATTCCGATACTTAATTAAAAACCTAATTTAATGAACCCGTATTCCCCTAGATTTTATAAATTCCCAACTCATTTTAATTCTATTCATTTTCACTAGTTAAAAATAGTCTAGTATAAATAGTCTTAGTATAAAAATAGTCTTCTTAAAAATAGTAGTATTAAAAATAGTCTTATTAAAAATAGTCTTAATATAAATAGTCTAGTATAAAAATAGTCTTATATAAAATAGTCTTATTAAAAATAGTTTGGTTTAAAATATAGTGCATTTAATTTAGTTAATATTTAAAAACCCAAAAATATATTTTAGAATATTTTAGTATTTATTTCTTGCAATATGTAACAAAATATTATACGAAGCCCTGTTGGACAATCCTCGAGAGAAAAGACCTTGGTAGATCTTACCAAAAACTACTTCTACCTCGTATATATTTGCGAGCGACTCAAAAACTCCTATTTTTAGGATAAGTTTTTGGCCGATCAGATCCTCACGGAGGGGGTCTGCGGCGCTGTAATATTCCCGAGTAGATTGGGGGTATTACAGAATATGGTATCAGAGCTTAGGTTGCGGAAACCTAGGCTGTCGGGTCGAGTTTTGTGTTGTCGGGCCTTGTCTTGTCTTGTCTTGTCTTGTATTGTCAGATTTTGTCTGACTGAGTCGTGTTGCGATGCGTCGTCTGAGGTGTCGGTCGTGATTAGTATCGAGGTGCATCCATCATCTTCGTGCGATCTGTGGGTGTAAGTCTCCCTACTTTGTTGTGTCTCGTGTTATACGAGCTTGTGTGATTCTATGTTATTATGTGGAGTTTAAATGTACCTCGTGAATACGTACTTCATACTTGTTTGATTCTTGTATTGTGCTAGAATGAAAAGTGATATTGGTGTATAAATGTGTATATATATTGTGTGAATCGTTTCATTGAAGTAATGGCTTGGTGTGATCCCGCAAGGAAACTTTGCCAATGTGATATTTCAAAGTTTAATTATTTTTGAAGAGTTACGTAAATTTTATTTTAAAACATCCTTCATGAAAGAAAAAATTTTGATTTCGTAGGATGACCTCGAGACCGGATTTTTTGTTTAGAACTTAACTACTTTTATTTTATTTTCCTCTTGCATTGCAAGTTTTCAAAATTTGATTTAAAAAAAAAAAGCTCAAATGAGGTCTACCAAAAATTTACTCGAAACATGGCTCTTACTTTCGACTTTTTGATTTCCGGATCATTGGTTCGGAGGTATGTAGTGATGTTGGCATTATTATTTGGTCAATAATGCTCAAAATTGTGACTAAGTTGGGGGTGAACGTTAAGTCGTCCGAAATGCACTTGTTGTGAGAGTCCTCATTACTGAGAGGCCGGATTTCAGTTTTAGATGTTAATTATCTTGTGACGGTTTCTCGTATAATACTGTAATTATGTGGACAAAGGGTATTGACATGTGATTGGATTTGATGGTAATGGATTGTATTTGATAAAGTGATAAATTATGTTTGTTGTGTGTGTGTTCGGAAACGCTTTCCTGAAAATTTTATAAACATGAGCAAGTTGTGAAAAATTAAATTTCATAAAGTTGTGAAGGTTCGCTTAATCGGCGGCTTCATGCGGACTTTGAAAATCGTTTAAAATTGGCGAGCCGGCCTTGAATTTTATAAAGGAACCCCGACAGTATTAAAAGAGTCGTTTTAAAGTACCTTTGAACATTTTGTAGAATGTTACCGTCGTTGATTATGGTGTAGTGTTGAGAGGGTTTTCGAAAATGATTTTTGACGTAGTGTTGTATTTTCAAGTGATTCGAGTACATGATTTTCAGAAATCTTTCACACCATAAAAATTTTTATTTTCAAAAACCAATACAATTTTTATTTTCAAAAATATATTGTGAAAGATGAAAAATCTTGCTCGATTTAACTTTAAACTCGGATTTAGAAAAGTTTTTTGAACTGGGCCAGTTATTGTGCGTGATCTTGAATCACTCCAAATGATTATGTGTAGTGGCATAGTGATTTTGATAGTGCCGGTTGTAAGGAAATATTGTTTTGCAAATAATTTCAACTGAGACAGTTAGAGTCCGTTGTTTAAAAGTTATGACAAAAACTCGAGGTACCAAAAATACTTTCAAAGTTTATTTTGAATAAACATGCAAATCCAAGGATTTTCAAATGATATCATTTAAAAGGATACCTCGTGGATCTTCTTATCGAGTTGCTATTAGCTGTCTTATGTGATATGTCAAGCCGAGTTGGCAATTTGGTATATTATTTTGCGATGTTGTTCCGTGGTATTGAGTGAGTATCTGCTTAGTACACCGAGGGATAAAGGGTGCAGTCGTGACCGCGGTACAGATAGTCATGGAGATCAGATGAGATACCGAGAGAAGATTTCCCGGAAGGATGCTATTCTAGCACTTCGTTCTCGTTGTTTAGGTTTCGGGGACGAGACCTCTTTTAGAGGTGATATGGTGTAATACCCATATTTTTCGCTTTTGTTTTGTTCGACTCTATCGACTCGTTTGTGTTCGTCGATATTTTCTGGACTTGTTCTACTCTTCACTTTTTGTTGTTCAAACGAGTTGCGATATTGTTTTGGTGAATTCTTTTGTCGTCGTGACTTTTTCCGAATTTGGTTCCATGCCTATGAATCTTATGTGAATGCATATCTTGCCGTCCTTACCAGATCACCTATGGTATCGAGTCGAGGTGTGAACTTCGGAGTTGTTGTTTGATTCTTGTTGTTCGTCGTGATTCGAGTATGATTGTTCGACCATTGTTGTCTCGGTCGCTGTAGTCCGATGTTTGTTGTCTGATTTTTGTTGATCTCGTATCGTGATCTTTTGAGCGTTCAGATCACTTCGTAATTTCCTTAATTTCAGGAAATTAGCTTCGTATTCGACCTTCCAAACCTTGGGTGGGGTAATTTTGCATCTTCTCAGTGATTAACGTATTCTGATTGTTGTACTGTTTGGGTTGGTCGCCCGTATTTATTTTTATTCGTTGTGTTTTCTTATCGTACTGGTATAGCGATATGAATGATAGCAGGTCCGTGATGTACGTGAGCCGTTGCAAGTCGTTGGCAATGGATGGCGTGTATTATCTGATTTTGTTTTTTGTTGTTCATCCTATGCTTTAAGTTTCGGGGACGAAACTTCTTTTAAGGGGGGTAGTATGTAATACCCGCAGTATCGATTTTCGGTAATTTTCTTTTTTGGCGGAAGTCCGTTTTAACGGCTCTCTTGTGACCATTCCGTCATTCTGAGAATGATTAATTCTGTACTTTTCGACATCTGAGTTCGTTTCGGTGTCGCTTTGCTGAGTTCTGTGCTTTTTGGGCGACTTTTCCGCATTTGAGTTCGATTCTTACGAATCTCGTTCGAAACTGTCATTTCGTGTTACTCGCAAGTCCGTTTAGCCTTGTTAGACGTGTTGTGAACTTCAGTTTGGTTATTCGATCATGTATCGTGATTTTTCGGACGTTTGGGTCGTTTTGTAATTTCCCAAAGTTTTGGGTATTTGTTTTCATACTCATTTTTACCCACCTCCGAGTTGTCGGAATTGCATGTTTGTTTAGCGCTTTCAGTCGTTGTTGAGAACTCTTCATTAGCGCTATGTCGCACCTTTCGATTCGTCGCATTTTGAGGTTGATCGGAACTGATCGGTCAGCAGAAGGAATCTGCTGCCAAAATGCAGCATGTTAGGGCCGTAATGGGCAGCATGTTAGGACCGTAATGGCCAGCATGTTATGGCCGTAATGGACATGATGTTACGGCTGTAACAAGGGCCTGTATTTCAGTCAGCAGGCAGTGTTATTTCAGATCAGTTTTACTCTTTTCCTTCCTCACGCGATGGACAGAGTCTTGAGGCGATCCCAGGGCGATGCTTTACGGGAATTCATCAATCTTTCATCCTACAACATTATCATCAAGGTCTTGGTGTAGATTAACAACATCAAATCATCCTTTTCCCCTGGAATCGAGGTAATCATCCTAGACCCCTATTTCGGGAATAATTGAGGGTTTGTCTTGATTTCGTGATTTTAATCCGAGATTGTTGGTTCACTTGTTGTTATCTAATCATGTTGATCATAACCCATGGTTGGAATTACGTTTTTCACGAATTAACGAGTCGATTTGTGTTCTTGGCTGTTTTGGGGGAAACCCTTGAACTTTCATCATTTGACCCTCTAATTCGGCGGCTTTGAGTCGTGCTGTGGAAGTTATTTTCATTGTTGTTATTGTCTTTCGTAGTTTATCATCGCGGGTTGTCGTTCGGCTAAGTCGGCGGGTGCGTGGACTGTTTGGTTCTCCTCACTTCGGTCAATTCTCCGCGTTTGTAATCATCCGAGGCAAGTATCTTGCCCATACATTTCGTGTTTCGTAGACGTATTCGTTGGTATTGGAACCAAAATTACAATTTGGTTGTTTTAATGAACTTTTAAAAGGATTGGTATGTTCTCGATAATTGTGTCTTTCAAAAGATAACTCGTATGCTTCGTGGATTAATGTGTTTTCAGAATATGTGCGTTAGTTCCGTATGTTGGAAGATATTGAACATATTTTAGTGAATTTAGTAGACCGTAATTATTTGCCGAGGATTGTGTATCGTGATGTGAAATTATACAGTGAATATGTGACGTTGTGTAAATATTAGTTGTTACTCCTTCATAAGGAGGTTGGGACACTTGGTGTTGTTTGGCATTGGTATTTGCTTCTTGTTGTGTGACATTGATTGTGAGTATATATCGGTTAAAGTGTCTATTGTAGCAAAGTACCTAGCATTTGTTTGCATATTCTAGTATTTAAATTATGGCTTCCCATGGCGTTGTGGATGATTATGTATGTTCACCTAGGGATGGTCCGACGGGGCCTCTAGGGATACGTATTACCATGTGTGTGCGTATTGCGAATTAGGGTTAACCACTCAGGGATGTCCGATGGGGCTCTGTGGGGTGCGGTGGCCGTGAGTCTCATACCAACGGTTAACTTTGAAATGTTTGTTGGAGAACTTTGATTTTTGGCGCATGGTTCATCTGATTAGAATGGCAGTTCAAATGGTATTGTACTTTGCTGGAATGGCACCAGTAAATGGGTTGTGTGTGAGTCGTCCCTTAGCTGTGATAAATTGGTATGTGTATGTGAGTCCTGTGGTTGCTCTGTGTATTGTAGCTCTGTGGTGTGTCGAGTTCGACCGTATGGTTAAGTTGCAAAATGGTGTTCTCTGATGTCGTTCTGTGAGACTGTTGTCATGGTAATATTTGACACGGTGTAGTTTCCGTCGGGTTATTCTTGCGAGTATGTGATGTGGATGATTTGGGTCGTGGACCCCCGTGTTTGTGTTTGGAATGTTATGATTGGGTCGTAGACCCCGTAACACTTGAGGCAGGTGTTAAATGTTTTGAGGCAACACCAACTTTATAATAAACATTCTAAATGCGAGTTCTGGATGCCGGAGGTGACCTTTCTAGGACATGTAATTTCAGCATAAGGCGTCAAGGTAGACCCCCAGAAGATCGAGAAAGTGATGAGTTGGGAACCACCAAGAAACGTCAAAGAAGTGAGGAGTTTTATGGGATTGGTAGGATATTATCGACGGTTCGTCGAGGGTTTTCTTGTGTCGCTCGGCCGTTGACGAATCTACTAAGGAAGAGTACCAAGTTTGTATGGATAAAGGATTGCCAGGAGAGCTTTGATGAATTAAAAAGGAAACTGACTACTGCTCCTGTGTTAGTATTACCGCAGGACACAGAAGGATCCGTGATTTACACAGATGCATCTAAACATGGACTAGGATGTGTCTTCATGCAAAATGGCAGAGTTATTGCATACGCCTCTCTACAACTCAAACCGTACGAGGTGAACTATCCGACGCACGACTTGGAACTAGTTGCAGTGGTCCACGCTCTTAAGATCTGGAGACACTACCTTTACGTGGTTTCCTGTAAGATTTTTATGGATCACAAGAGTTTAAAATATATTTTCACCCAAAGAGAGTTAAACATGAGGCAGAGGCATTGCTTAGAGCTAATCAAGGATTACGACATAGAGATTCTATATCACCCTGGGAAGGACAACGTCATAGCAGATGCACTTAGATGGAAGACTGTGCAAGAGACGATGCTATCCGCTTTAACAGTACAATCAGAACTGCAACAGGACCTCAGGAGGAATGATATTGAAGTATGGGTACAACGCCACCAGGGATAGTTGTGCTCAATTAATATTCACTCATCCTTGCTGGATGAGATACGTCTAGCACAGATGGAAGACTCAGAACTGAGCGCGATCGGCGCAAGAGCTGAAGGGGGAATTATTTTAGACTACATGATCCAAGGGGACTTGGTAAGATTCAAGAACAGGATCTGTATTCCACCAAATTACGAGCTTAAGCAAACTATACTAAAGGAAGCTCATTCTACTCCCTATTCGGTACATCCCGGGGCGAGCAAAATCTATAAAGATCTGCAAAAGAGCTTTTGGTGGAAGAACATGAAGCAGGAAGTAGCAAGATTCGTTGCTCGATGTATGACATGTCAACAACTGAAGATTGAACACTGCAGGCCGGCTGGAATCATGCAGCCCTTACCCATTCTGGAATGGAAATGGGAGAGCATATCAATGGATTTTGTCACCAAGTTACCAATGATGACGGGAGGAAAGGACACGATATGGGCATTGTAGACCGACTGACGAATTCGGCACATTTCATTCAAATTAAGGAGACTATCGGAATAGAGCATCTGGCCACCATCTTTATCTGGGAAGTCGTGAGACTACATGGCGTTCCCTCAGCGATCATATCGGATAGAGACATCAGGTATGTGTCCTGCTTTTGGAAGGCCGTCCATGTAACACCCCCAAACCACTCGGGAATATTACAGCGCCGTAGACCCTCTCCGCGAGGATCTACCAGGCTAAATACAAAACAATGCATCACTTCACATGCCGACATGGCTACATAAAGGACCATTAGACCGATATGGTCTTATATCACAACACACAGAACAATACATACAAGATCCTTGCCCAGAACACATACCCACGCAGGGGCTAGAATACAATATCACTTCCATAATTCGATAAAATAACACATCGGAGCAATAATCAACACGACTCTACCAAATACTCTATAATTGGTCTTCACGTGATTAGTATCTTCGTTTCCCATCATCCTTCGTATCGATCTTGTGATTCGCTCCCCAGCTACCTGCAAGTACCTGGACGCACATACGACATCCACCCCGAATACTCGGGGTTAGCAAAACTCCACTGTTTTGCTAGTGCAAGTATAAAACCAAAAGTACAAGCCATACACAACGTGCTTCAAGAATATAAAATCTTGAATATATTTCCCGAGATAAATCACTTAATCAAAACAGTTTGATTTATAAAAGGTAGGAAAAGAACCATGTGTCTCATACAAAATATTTTATGGTCTCGGGAGTTTGAAAACATTTGGAAATAAGGAATTCTCAAGTCTTTCGAAAACACTTGGGGACACGGCCCAAAATCATCTTTCCAAAATACGATTCCGATAATAAAACGTGGTTCCACAACCCAATTCACAACACACGGGGTCCAAGACCCGAATCATAAGCCACAGGTCCACGACCCGAACAACATAACACATGTTCCTAAGGATTATTCGCGTCCCGTGCTAACAAGCCACGAACCTCAGATGCTCCCGTAGAGCATACCCGAGTGAATAATCCAATAGGAAACCATACCAAAAATCACATGTCCTCGTGGCAACAACCACAGAACCATTCCAAATCACAACCATAAGTTATCCCGGCATCGAGCTAACAAGCCACGAACCTCGGAGTCCCCGCAAGACATACCCTATGATAACTCCACAAGTTATCTCGGCATCGGGCTAGCAAGCCCCGAACCTCGGAGTCCCCGCAAGACATACCCGAATTTGATAACCCTACGGTCACGCCCGACCCATACTAGCAAGTATGGATCCCTGAGATTCAACAATCCTACCCGAGGCACATCACTTTCAAAGAATCACATCACAATGAGTAGAACATCAATCCAAGCAACACTTAAACATCACAACCTCCTTTCAAAGGAGTAACAACTAATATCCCACGTAATACATTCTTAACGAACAAGTACACATAACATTACGTAATCCCCTCCAAAGGATTACGGTATAATAAACTCATTCAAAGTGATCATATCATCTTTACAACATACAAATCCAACACACATATTCCGAGAACACATATATTCACGAAGTACATAAATTATCGTTGAAAGGCAACATTTATCGAGAATATACCGACCCCTTTTTACGTTCATTAAACATTGGATTTCGTATATAATCATTTATCAATAATTACGCCTACGAAACATGAAATGTATGGACAAGATACTTGCCTCAGTATTACGAGCGACGAAACGACGAACGGGCACGATCGGGCAACCTTCGAACCTCCAAAAAAGATCAAGACTTCGACAGCCCACGAATACTACGAAAATAGCATCACCACGAATCAATAACACTAATCGAAATCCAAAACGATCCTAAAAAGGACAAGGATCTAAGTATTCTCGAAGAAATCAAGAATCGTTGATCCGGGCGATAAAAATCGATGAACGGTTAACAAAATCAAGATTACGGTGAAGACAACCAAAAATACACAACCGATCGGATGAGATCGGTTAAGAATCACAAATCCAAGGAAAAACCCCAAATTTAAGAAAATAGGGTTCTAACAAGAGATTACCTTGATTTGGACCAAGAAGACGATTAGATGTTGTTAAACATCTACAAATCCGCTCAAAGATGAAGCTAGAAGAAAAAGATCGGTCCTACTCGCCTCTGGATCTCACTCCCGTCGGAAGGGATGAGGAAAAGTGGAAAATGACGACTTAATCCGCTGTCCGGTATTTATATCGATGCTTATTAGCGTGCGCTAATCATCCTTCATTAGCGTGCACTAACGGGTCAACGCTCCAGAGAAACCGCGTATAACATAGTTAGCGTGCGCTAGCAAACTGCCGTAGCGCGCGCTAACGGGTCACAAAACCATCCGGTAGCCACAGACATAACTGCACCTACCGGGTAGCGTGCGCTAGAAAGAAGAGGGAGCGTGCGCTAAGCGGTCGATAGTGTGCGCTAGCTATCGGCCTTAGCGTGCGCTAACAAAGCTCCAGTCCCAGTCCAGTAGCTACTGGACTGCCTCTGGACTGCCAGTTAGCGTGCGCTACACATTCAGTAGCGTGCGCTAAACACCACGCAGTAGCGTGCGCTATGCTTCAAGCATTAGCGTGCGCTACACCACATAATCTCAAAAACTCACAAAGTGATCCGAAATGCCTCCAAAAACATGTCCCAACAAGTCACAACCAAACATGGCACGAAATTCCTACGATGAGGACCATGACAATCCGATAAAACCGAGAAAACCCAACGAATCCGGAATAAAGATCTCGGGTATTACATTCTACCCCTCTTAAAAGAAGTTTCGTCCTCGAAACTTGAAACATAGAACGAACGACGCAAAACAACTCAGATAACACACGATATCCGTTGCCGAAATAACAAAACACAACGAACGAAAATCGATACGGTCGAACAATTCAACCGTACATCAACCAAAACACGAGCTATACACTGGACCAATACGAAATTCCACAGCCCAAGGGTTGGAAGATCGAACACAAAACAAATTTCCTGAACTTAAGGAAATTACGAAGGAGTCCTAACGCTCAACAATTAC
Source organism: Orobanche coerulescens (assembly GCA_033398695.1). Lineage (NCBI taxonomy): Eukaryota > Viridiplantae > Streptophyta > Magnoliopsida > Lamiales > Orobanchaceae > Orobanche > Orobanche coerulescens. Next base: position 76,610,284 of record CM065801.1, on the reverse strand, counting down.
GAAACGAGATCAACAAACACTGAACCATCAAACGATTGAGTTACAACGATCGAGACAACAACAGTCGATCAATCATGTTCGAATCACGACGAACAATAATACTCAAACAACAACCCCAAAGTTCACATCTCGACTAGAGATAATATACGATCCGGTGAAGACAACAAGATGTGCATTCACATAAGATCCACAGGAAAGGGATTAGCAATTTGGAGAGTCATAACGACAAACGGGTCATTCTGAAACAATACCACAACTCGTTCGATCAATAAAAGCACAGACGAGGACAAGATCAAAATATCAACGAATATAAACGATTCGACAGAGTCGAGTACAGAGTTCAAAATCCGATCCACTTCAAATAAAAGAAGTCAATCTCTCAATTTCAAACAACAAAGCAAGGGAAATAATTCAACATGCAACTGATTGACCACGCCTCCGGACTACTCTGAGTCGATCCCGATATCAAAGTTCAAATCCTCGCCTCGGAATGCTCGGTAACCATCTCGCAAACCGAACCCGGTGTCCTCGAGTCCGCACTGTAACACGCATCGTGGGGTAGGACAATGTGCACGAACATGTCCCGCCACATTACGATTAAAACATCTCCCGGCTTTACCAGAGTCGAATGCACGACTTAGAACTCTCGCCCACGCATCGAGCGATGGAGCTTCACAGCGGAAAGGCTACGACATTGAAAACTAGAAACACCAACTCCTGTACCGTCCACACGGTCATCGTACTTCTTCTGCTTCTTCGACTCGGACACACGCTCCGATGATAACGAAGCTAGTTCACGGGCTAATGCTCGATCTTGATAGTCCCTCAACGAAGTGCAATTGAATCCCAACATATATACGCGAATATCCGGCTTCATCCGTCTGTCAAAGTGAAGGATCCTCTCTTCCTCGGTTCTCACCCGGTCTCGCGCATAACTGAGTTGTTTGCTATAATCAATGATAGCTTGCGACACCGATATATCTTGCGGTTCTGCCAAGTAGAATTCGCGAATCCTCTGCTCTCTAATCGGTTTCGGACAGAACTCAGCTTCCATAAGTGCTTGGAACTCCGCCCACGTGACATCACGATCACGAGGTTTAACAGCTTCCCATCAATTAGCGGCATCTTTGTCGAGAAGGTACTGAGCGATAGGTACCTTCCGCTCTTCAGGACATCCGACAGCCTCGAAAATCTTTCCCAACTGTAAAATCTAACCATCCCAGCCCAACGCATCCGCAGCACCGGCGAATCGAGGGGGATTCATACGAACTACCTCGCGAAGCCATTGATTCACACCGACGTTCTGACTCGCGTCAATGCTACGTTGAACCACCTGGGTCAACTGAGTCATCTGAGTCGCTACTTGTTGCAATATAGTAGCAACACCCAAACTAAAATCATTCCCAGCGGCATTCTCTCGATTCCGCGTCTGATCCCCGTGGCCATCAGCGCCACTTCATTTACCACGACCTCGCCCCTCGGCATACTAACAAACAACAACCTAGGGTAACGAAAGATCATAACTCATAGCAAGATATTCACATCTCTGTCTCTAATCCAACATCATTAAATCATATACATATTACCATTTAATTCCAAATAGAACACAATATACAAACTATTATACCAGAATCTTCATTTATAATGCCGTTGTTATGCGATTTATAAATGCAATGAAATTGAAATCATCCATTATATCAAAATCACTTTCAGACGGTTTCCGCGCGGAACTCACCAAGTTGAAAACCATTTTCAAAACGCTCCAAAATGCCGAAAGGCCGATGACGGTAATACTTTCCAAATACTCCCAAAAGTCATTTTCCAAATACCAAATACCGTCACCAAATACCGTTTGAAATTACAAGGCGTAGACGCGAAAACTCAATAGTTTCAAAATATATGTTAAATCACCCAACAAAAGAGTTAGGAAAAAGGGTCAACGAAATAATTCAAATTTACAAACCCAAAAGGTCATTTTGAAACACACACTATTTGGTAAAAGTACCCAAAAAGTCACTTTGGACTTTACACACGCAGCGGATAAGAACACAGTTCAAGTTACACATAACCACACACAACAATTGTTATTCATGAACATATACCAAATAATGCCGAAAGTCGAAGGTTACAAATAAACAACAACATACGAATCCAAACGCCAAAAATTTACATTCTCACTACATATCGTTTAACCGGAAAAGTTGAAGGCGAAAGTCACGTCTCAAGTAAACTATTGGTAGACCTCGTTTAAGCATTTAAAATATTTTGAAAATTTTCAATGCAAGATGTAAATATAGTATGTGTAGTTTGAATTCTCAAAATCTTTGGTCTCGAGGTCATCATACGAAAATCAAATCATTTTTCCTCCTCATAGGATATTTTTAAATAGAATTTACGTGACTTCCCCAAAACATTTGAAATTGAAATACCATATTGATAAACTTTTATTGAGTAACCAATCCAAAACATCACTCCTGTAAAAACGATTTTACACAAAGATGTAAATATATATATATACATGCATACCGGTACTACTCTTTATTCCAACACAATACGAGAATCAAACAAGTATGGAGTAAGTATTCATGAGGCACAATTAAACTCCACATAATAACATAGAATCACGTAAACTCATATAATACGAGACACAAAAAGGTAGGGAGACTTACATCCACAGATCGCACGAAGATGATGGTTGCACCTCGATACTAATCACGACCAACAACTCAGACGACGCGTCGCGACACCACTCAGTCAGACCAAATCTGACAAGACAAGACCCGACAACACTCAACTCAACCCGACAGCCTAGGTTTCCTCAACCTAAGCTCCGATACCATATTCTGTAACACCCCCAAACCACTCGAGAATATTACAGCCGTTGCACCCTCTCCGCGAGGATCTACCAAAGCTAAATACAAAACAATGCATCACTTCACATGCCGACATGGCTACATAAAGGACCATTAGACCGATATGGTCTTATATCACAACACACAGAACAATACATACAAGATCCTTGCCCAGAACACATACCCACGCAGGGGCTAGAATACAATATCACTTCCATAATTCGATAAAATAACACATCGGAGGAATAATCAACACGACTCTACCAAATTCTCTATAATTGGTCTTCACGTGATTAGTATCTTCGTTTCCCATCATCCTTCGTATCGATCCTGTGATTCGCTCCCCAGCTACCTGCAAGTACCTGGACGCAATACAGACATCCACCCCCCGAATACTCGGGGGTTAGCAAAACTCCACTGTTTTGCTAGTGCAAGTATAAAACCAAAAGTACAAGCCATACACAACGTGCTTCAAGAATATAAAATCTTGAATATATTTCCCGAGATAAATCACTTAATCAAAACAGTTTGATTTATAAAAGGTAGGAAAAGAACCATGTGTCTCATACAAAATATTTTACGGTCTCGGGAGTTTGAAAACATTTGGAAATAAGGAATTCTCAAGTCTTTCGAAAACACTTGGGGACACGGCCCAAAATCATCTTTCCAAAATACGATTCCGATAATAAAACGTGGTTCCACAACCCAATTCACAACACACGGGGTCCAAGACCCGAATCATAAGCCACAAGTCCACGACCCGAACAACATAACACATGTTCCTAAGGATTATTCGCGTCCCGTGCTAACAAGCCACGAACCTCAGATGCTCCCGTAGAGCATACCCGAGTGAATAATCCAATAGGAAACCATACCAAAAATCACATGTCCTCGTGGCAACAACCACAAAACCATTCCAAATCACAACCATAAGTTATCCCAGACGGCTAACAAGCCACGAACCTCGGAGTCCCCGCAAGACATACCCGATGATAACTCCACAAGTTATCTCGGCATCGGGCTAGCAAGCCCCGAACCTCGGAGTCCCCGCAAGACATACCCGAATTGGATAACCCTACGGTCACGCCCAACCCATACTAGCAAGTATGGATCCCGGAGATTCAACAATCCTACCCGGAGGCACATCACTTTCAGCAATCACATCACAATGAGTAGAACATCAAGCCAAGCAACACTTAAACATCACAACCTCCTTTCAAAGGAGTAACAACTAATATCCCACGTAATACATTCTTAACGAACAAGTACACATAACATTACGTAATCCCCGCCAAAGGATTACGGTATAATAAACTCATTCAAAGTGATCATATCATCTTTACAACATACAAATCCAACACACATATTCCGAGAACACATATATTCACGAAGTACATAAATTATCGTTGAAAGGCAACATTTATCGAGAATATACCGACCCCTTTTTACGTTCATTAAACATTGGATTTCGTATATAATCATTTATCAATAATTACGCCTACGAAACATGAAATGTATGGACAAGATACTTGCCTCGGATACGAGCGACGAAACGATTTAACGGGCACGATCGGGCAACCTTCGAACCTCCAAAAACGATCAAGACTTCGACAGCCCACGAATACTACGAAAATAGCATCACCACGAATCAATAACACTAATCGAAATCCAAAACGATCCTAAAAAGGACAAGGATCTAAGTATTCTCGAAGAAATCAAGAATCGTTGATCCGGGCGATAAAAATCGATGAACGGTTAACAAAATCTCAAGATTACGGTGAAGACAACCAAAAATACACAACCGATCGGATGAGATCGGTTAAGAATCACAAATCCAAGGAAAAACCCCAAATTTAAGAAAATAGGGTTCTAACAAGAGATTACCTTGATTTGGACCAAGAAGACGATTAGATGTTGTTAAACATCTACAAATCCGCTCAAAGATGAAGCTAGAAGAAAAAGATCGGTCCTACTCGCCTCTGGATCTCACTCCCGTCGGAAGGGATGAGGAAAAGTGGAAAATGACGACTTAATGCTGCTTTCCAGTATTTATACTGGACAGTTATTAGCGTGCGCTAATCACCCTTCATTAGCGTGCGCTAACGGGGTCAACGCTCCATAGAAACTGCGTATAACATAGTTAGCGTGCGCTAGCCAACAGCCGTAGCGCGCGCTAACGGGTCACAAAACCCCAAAGAGCCCTCGGATAATCGCACCTACCGGGTAGCGTGCGCTAGAAAGAAGAGGGAGCGTGCGCTAAGCGGTCGATAGCGTGCGCTAGCTATCGGCCTTAGCGTGCGCTAACAAAGCTCCAGTCCCAGTCCAGTAGCTACTGGACTGCCTCTGGACTGCCAGTTAGCGTGCGCTACACATTCAGTAGTGTGCGCTAAACACCACGCAGTAGCGTGCGCTATGCTTCAAGCATTAGCGTGCGCTACACCACATAATCTCAAAAACTCACAAAGTGATCCGAAATGCCTCCAAAAACATGTCCCAACAAGTCACAACCAAACATGGCACGAAATTCCTACGATGAGGACCATGACAATCCGATAAAACCGAGAAAACCCAACGAATCCGGAATAAAGATCTCGGGTATTACAGTCCACAAGGCTATGGCTACTCAACTACATTTCAGCACCGCCTATCACCCTCAAACAGATGGACAGATAGAATGTACGATACAGACCCTGTAGGATATATTAAGAGCATGTGTACTCGATTGGGGCAAAGATTGGGCTAAACATCTCTGCTTGGCGGAATTTTCTTATAACAATAGTTGGCATGCGAGCATAGGCATGGCACCCTTCGAAACCTTGTACGGTGGGAGATGCAAGTCTCCCCTATGTTGGGATGATGCTTCCAATGTCATCGCCACCGAGTTAGACCTGATCCACGAATCTATCAAGAAGATTTTCGTTGTTCGGAAACACTTGTTAGCAGCGCAGAGCCGCCAAAAGTCATATGCTACGGATCGCCAACGACCGCTGGAATTTCTAGTCGGGGATCACGTTTGGGTCAAAGCGTCACCAATGCGGGGCATTCGAGGTTTATCAGCCCGTTTGAGATTTTATACCGTGTAGGTAGGCTCGCTTATCGATTAGCACTGCCACCATCATTAGACGGAGTGCACGATGTCTTCCACGTATCCCAGCTAAGGAAGTGCGTTTATGATCCGAGTCACAAACTCAATTTCGAAGAGCTAGAGATTTCCAATGACGCTACCTTCAGAGAAGTGCCAATCGCGATTCTAGATCGGCGCGTAAAGACCTTAAGGAATAGAGATATACCTCTTGTGAAGGTTCGCTGGTCGCATCACGGCGTTGAAGAAGCAACTTGGGAGACTGAGTCTAGCATGAGATAGAGTCACCCCGAGTTATTTTCTTAGTTTCGGGACGAAACTATTTTAAGGGGGATGTTATGTAATACCACGAGTATTCCATGCTGTTTAAAACCTTGTACCTCATTTTAATAATTAAATAATGTGCTCCAACGTGTTGCTTTTAATTTTATATGTATTATGTTCAAACCAAATTCTTGAAAGTACTTAATTGTGTTGTGATGTGATTTCCTGATGTTGATGATATGTCGGTGACTTATCTTGATGTCGTTGAGCAATTATCGGTGCGAATATGACGGTGGCCAAGGTCTTGTTCCCCGAGAAATTGCTGGATGAGTCTAAAGGGAAGTCGTGTTATAAGTATTAAACGTAATATTATAACTTAGTGTATTTAACGAACATTACGTACGTTACTCGAGCATTACGTATGTTAAAGTTTAGACTTTACGTACGTAATGCAGTCTTCGGATGATATTCTCGATCCCGCGTGGTCAGGGCAACTTTCGGCGCGACGACGACAGCTAGTCAACTGATCATTACGTACGTAATTCAGCCACACATTACGTACGTAATTAGCCATGACATTTCGGGCAGTAACTCCTGAGAAACACTTACGTACTACTTTAGCCCATAGGCGGTAACGTACGTAACGAAGGTTACGTACGTAAAACCTTAGGCATTACGTACGTAATGCTAGCCTGATGTTATAAAATGACATTTCCTCTTTCATTTTCTCCGAACCTTGAACACTTACTTCTCATCCAAAAATCATCCTCCAACCCCCCAAACCGAATTTTGAGCCTTTCTAGCCGTGTATTTGTAATACCCGAGATTTCTGATATGTATTTGGAACTTGTGATATTGTAATTATTGCACTTTGATCTGAGTATTATTTTCTGTATTTCATAATCCGGTGTTGTTGAGCATATGATTTCATGAATGTGATTTAAAAATTGTGTTTCTGCGCTTGTAGCGCACGCTATCGTCTATGTGTAGCGTACACTAACTTGGATCCATAGCACACGCTACGAAGGAACCTTAGCGCACGCTATACGTGGTCAATATGATTGAGACGTGTTGGTAGGTGAGATCAGGTCGGGGATCTTGGTCGGATTGTGTCGGGATGAACCTGGACGGCTTTCGGGAAAAAGCCAAGTCAATGCGTTAGCGCACGCTACTCGTATGAGGATAGCGCACGCTAAAGGCTGAGTACAGTGAAATCAGTAACGTTTCAAATAGCCATTAGCGCACGCTATGAATATGTACTAGCGCGCGCTAATAACCATTTTCTATATATAGGACAACATCCTTTTTCATATTTTCAGATTTTTCACTCCCCCATCCGAATTCTTGAACTTAGAAAGACACTCTCTTCATCATAAACACTTCTTTCCGGCATCCTAGCTCGTGTTGAAGATTGTAGTTAATTGGGGATTGGTGTTCAAGCCTTCGGCGTTGGATTGCTTCGAATTTCCTCCTTGTTCTTCACTACTTTGAGGTAGGTGATTCTTCACCAATATTAGTAGTATTCTGAAGGACGTTTTTGATCATGTTTTGGGATTTACCTAGTCAGTTAGATTCATAAGTAGTCGAACATCATGTGTTAGAAGAATATTTTGACGTTTCGGCACTTACTCATCGTATAATCCATTGAACCTTTTTAGTATATGGACTCCTAAGCATATTCATGTATCTTCAAACCGATTATGACCAGTAGGTGGAGATTATCAAGTTGTTATGTTTTACACATTGGAATCATGCGTTTTGTAACGTAGGACGAAGGGAACTTAGGATACTCTCTCGAGATCAAGATGAATTATGGTGTAGTAATGATGATACGTATCCTTGTGTCTCGTAGTCATTTAATCCATAAAGATCTTTCATAAACCTTATGAGCATGATATGCACGGAGTTGGTATGTATTAACACTGAGGATTTCATGAGTTTTCATCACCTTTAGCTCAAGTTTTTACCCAGTAGTGACTGCCATGCACGATTAGCGCACGCTAAGATGTATATATTAACGTGCGCTATCGGGAATGAGTAACGTACGCTACGTTGGGTACGTAACGTACGTTATATCATCAGGCAGGGCAGTCGGCTGTTCAGAGAAGACTGTCAGTACACAGCTAGTGCACGCTAAGCTTGGTCATTTGCGTACGTTAACGGGCAGGCTTAGCGCACGTTACGTAGAGTACGTAGCGCGCGCTAAGTAGTTCAGGCAGAATTCATTTTTAGAGCTTGCGGCCGTAAACCGGACCGTTAGATGTTCGTACGACTTGAGAGGAATTCTTTATTATTTCTTAGGTCCGAGCCTTGCATAGGGGACGATCGAGGGGCGGTGGCATACGGACGCGTGTCATTTGTTGGAGTATTTCAGTCTTGCCATTTTCGAGGCAAGTATCATATATTGAGTTTGATTTATATTGGAACTTTGATCATGCTTATGGTTTTGTTCATATTGTCAAATATGAGATGTATTTCTGTAATTTCTCGTGGTATTCGTTGTTAATTGTTCGTATTGATGAATATATTGAAATGCATATATGTATGCATAATTGATTGGTTTATGGTATAAATGATCCGAGGGGATCATGAGGATCTATGCTGAGGGCGCTGGATCGAATGTCCACCATGCGTTGGTCCGACGGGATCATCATGGGGATCTATGCTGAGGGCATCGCTGGATGGGTTTTCCACCATGCGTTGGTCCGACGGGATCATCATGGGGATCTATACCAAGGGCGCTGGATCGCTGGATTACCCTGTATTGTGTTGATGGAATCGTGAGGATTCACATCGTTGGATTTCGATGACGGATGTCCGTTTTGCATGTTTTATGATGCACTGATGATTTATGTATTATGATACTTGTACTAGCATTGTTTTTGCTAACCCCTTCGGGGGTGGACATTGTTTTGATGTTCAGGTAGCCGAGGAGCGGGGAAGCAACGACAGTACCGACAGGACGATGAAATGGCTCAGTGATGTGGTTGATGTTTATTGTTTTTGTGATTTGCCTTCTTGGTTCATTTAGTACTCGAGTACGTATGTTTTAATAATGTCATTTTCGATATGGTTGTATAAGTTAACTCATTGGATCAGTTGAACCAAATCTGTATTTCGAACTTCAGTTGTACGAGTGGATTATATTTACATTTCTTTTAAATTAGCCTTGTAAATCCTCCTAAAAGGGTTTACGGCGCTGTAATCATTCCGAATATCTCGGGGTGTTACATAATATGGTATCGGAGCTAAGATTCATGGATATCTTGTCAGTCGGGTTAGTTGGGTCTATTTACATTATTTGATTATTGGTCGTTTGTAACATCACTGCTGAGCCAGCATCGTCGTGTGGACCGTGGTTGTAAGTTTCCTAATCTCAAATACTACCGTTGTATTTAATTCATGTTTTATGAACATTGATGGACTTACTTTTAGAAAGATTGCCCTGGATATTGAGTATATGTGTTTACAGTATGTTGAGGGGAGGTCGTGGATGCGGACGCGGTCGTGGACGCGGACGTGGAAATGCGAGACAAGAAGATTCGGTGTCTTCCCCAGAAATAACCGCTAGCCGAACGGATTCCCATTCCGGGGGACAACAGGGATCAGCAAATAATAATGCAGATCCTAACGTGCCGGGAGTGCTTCAGCAGGTGGTTGCTCAGATAAACCAGTTTGCTCAAGTTGTGGATCGCATGTAGACGGCGATGGGACAGCAGCATAACGTGGATAATCGGGGAGATAAATGGCTAACTGAGGTGATCAAATTGCATCCTCCAAAATTTGACGGTTCTGCTGAGACGCTTTCTTGGGATCACTGGCTGAAGGAATTAGAGAAGATTTTTGCGGGGATTAACTCTCCCAACGATAGAAAGGTTCCGGTCGCCCAGTATCTTCTGACGGGGGAGGCTTTCGACTGGTGGGAGGCCATTCGACCTGAGGAGCATAATGTCGACTAGACAGAGTTCAAATTAATGATGGAAACGCAGTATTGTCCTCACCCAGTTAGAGAGGCCCGAGTCCGGGAGTTTTTCTCACCACAAAATTCAGAGGCATCAGTGACAGACGTGATTAAGACCTTTAATCACCAGCTGACTTATGTGCGCCACTTGGTCAGGACCGAGGCGGAGAGGATTTTCCATTTTGACATGCGAATGAAGCCGGAAATTCAGCAATCTATGTCCGGATTTGAATGTACCACTTTGCGAGATCGTGACAAGGCGCCGCCTATGATATGAAAGAGGCGGCAGTAGATAAATCAACGGAAGTAAAGAAGCAGAAAGTGGCTGGCAACTTCACGGAGAATAAGAGTAGTGGGCCTCGCAGGGGCCAGTCCTCTTTTCATTCATCCATGAGGCCTCCGCATCCTTCTCGAGGAGGAAAGAAGTTCCGAGCAGCACAAACCGTTTCAGACGCAGGAAAGAAATGTTATAACTGTGGCAAAGCGGGACATGTTCGACGTGACTGTTTCGCGCCTGCTGTGACCTGTTTCGAGTGTGGACAGGAAGGGAATCGCGCAACATTTTGTGGGAATGCGACTCGATCTTTTGGCACCCGCACTCCTGTACCGGTTCCTAAGGACACTAGTGTAAACCAGACGCAGCAAAGCGGTTTCCAGCAGCAGAATGTCGGGAAAAGAGAAACATCTAGCGCCGGGTCCGTCCCTCCACGTATTTACGAAATGAAGAAGTCAGACGACCAGAGCACGGCTGTTGCATCAGGTACGATCCAGATCCTTTTGCAACCAGTTAGTGTCTTATTCGATTCAGGGGCTACGCATTCTTTTATATCTTTGAACTGTGTTAATCGTTTGAAAATCTCGTGCTTGTATGATTGTGAACCTTATGTTGTGGGTTTACCGAGCGGAGAGAAAATTGTGGTAACCCTAGAAGCTAGAGATTTTCCAGTGTCTATAGGAGGGAGAGATTGGCCATCGAACTTTATTGTAGTTGACATCTACGGTGACGATTTAATTCTCGGAGACGATTGGCTCAACCGTTATGGAGCTATTCTGAATTACCGAAAGAGAGTCATTTCTATCATTGCTGATGACGGATCTGAACACTTATTCCAAGGATGGAGACCGGGAAGCTCGGGAAAATTGATCAAAGCTATGAAAGCCATGAAATTACTGAAGCGGGGATGTCATGGACTTTGGTGCTATGCTATGAGGAAAGAGGAAGGAGTAGAGCTCTCGTCTATTTCAGTTGTGAATGAGTTCTCAGATGTATTTCCTGACGAACTACCTGGGTTACCTCTGCAGAGAGAAGTGGAGTTCACTATCGAATTAGAGCCTGGAGTAGCTCCTATTTCCAGAGCACCATACCGCATGGCGCCAACCGAGATGTATGAACTCAAGAAGCAACTGGAGGAATTGTTACAGAAGGGTTATATTCAACCTAGCGTTTCTCCTTGGGGAGCGCCCGTTCTCTTTGTCCGGAAGAAAGACGGATCCCTCCGACTGTGTATTGATTACAGGGAGCTCAACAAGATGACTATCAAGAATAAGTATCCTATACCTCGGATCGACAACTTGTTTGATCAACTGCAAGGGGCAAGGGTATTCTCGAAGATTGACTTGCGATCAGGATACCATCAGTTGAGAATTAAGGAATCGGATATACCAAAGTCTGCTTTCAGGTCCCGGTACGGGCATTATGAATTTGTAGTGATGCCATTTGGACTTACCAATGCCCCTGCGGTATTCATGCAATTGATGAATCAGGTATTCTTAGAATACTTGGATAAATTTGTGGTCGTCTTCATTGATGACATCTTGATATATTCGAAGGACGCAGAGGAGCATGCCGAACATTTGCGTGTGGTTTTGAGCACCTTGAGGAAGGAACAGCTGTATGCAAAGCTTTCCAAATGCGAGTTCTGGCTTAGGGAAGTGACTTTCCTTGGGCATGTGATATCAGCTGACGGAGTTCAGGTGGACCCGAAGAAAGTCGAAGCAATCTTGGAATGGGAAGCTCCTAATAACGTGAAGGAAGTCCGGAGTTTCTTAGGACTTGCTGGATATTATCGCCGTTTTGTAGAGGGATTTTCCAAAATTGCTCGTCCGCTTACTCAGCTATTACAGAAAACTCAAAGGTTCACGTGGGATGAGAGATGCCAGGCTGGTTTTGATGAACTTAAGAGGAGACTGACGACAGCACCTATATTAGCGTTACCAGAGGGAACTGATGGATTCATGGTATACAGCGACGCTTCAAATCTGGGTCTGGGATGTGTGTTGATGCAAAAGGATAAGGTGATTGCTTATGCTTCTCGGCAGTTGAAACCATACGAGGTTAATTACCCGACTCATGATCTGGAGCTAGCAGCTGTAGTCTTTGCATTGAAAATTTGGAGACATTATTTGTACGGCACTCATTGTCAGATCTTTACAGATATTAAGAGCCTCAAGTACATTTTCAGCCAGAAAGAATTAAACATGAGGCAGAGAAGGTGGCTGGAATTGATCAAGGATTACGACTTGGAGATTCTCTACCATCCTGGTAAAGCAAACGTAGTAGCCGATGCTTTGAGCCGTAAACCTGTTTCTTTTCGAGTGTTGGAAGCACTTACATCCCAAACCAGCATTCAACGGGAACTGATTCGCGAAGGGATTGAAGTATGGGCACCAGGAATCCAAGGGCAACTATATGTGATGGAACTGACTTCATCACTAGTCGAGGAGATCAAATCTAAGCAGTTGAACGATTCTCTGATCCTTCGGTTATGTGACGAAGTAAAGAAAGGAAAAGCCCCAGGATTCGTGATACAAGATGATGGAGTTCTGAGATTTCAGAGTCGACTTTGCGTTCCCGATAATGAGGAATTGAGACGGGCAATTATGAAGGAAGCTCACAGCGCGCCCTATTCTATTCACCCGGGCAGCAGTAAAATGTATAAGGATCTTAAACAAAACTTCTGGTGGGGGAATATGAAGAAGGACGTAGCAGAGTACGTTTCGAAGTGTTTGACTTGTCAGCAGGTTAAGATTGAACATCAGCGACCTGCCGGAATGTTAAAGCCGCTTCCGATCCCTGAGTGGAAGTGGGAGGATATCTCGATGGATTTCATCACCAGTATGCCAAGGACCAAAACGGGAATGAACATGATTTGGGTTATAGTTGATCGACTAACCAAGTCGGCTCATTTCCTAGGAATTAAAGATACTTGGGGACCCGAGAGATTGGCGCGAGTATTCATTGCAGAGGTAGTCAGATTGCATGGGACGCCGAAGACCATTATTTCAGATCGAGATGGTCACTTCGTGTCGCACTTCTGGAAGGCAGTTCACAGGGCTTTGGGGACTGAGCTCAACTTTAGCACGGCTTATCATCCCCCAATGGACGGTCAGTCCGAAAGGACTATACAAACGGTAGAAGACATGCTTAGAGCTTGTGCCTTAGATTGGTCGACTGAGTGGGAAGTTCATTTGCCATTGATTGAATTCACCTACAATAATAGTTGGCATGGTTCTATTAAGATGGCACCATTTCAAGCTTTGTACGGGATAAGATGCCGATCACCCCTGTGCTGGGATGATTCTTCAGATTTGATCAGGACGGAACCGGAATTGATAGTTCAGACTCAAGAGAAGATAGCTTTGATTCGAGGGAGACTGTTGACTGCCCAGAGTCGACAGAAGTCTTATGCAGACGTACGTCGTCGCCCTCTAGAGTTCGATGTTGGGGACCATGTACTATTGAAGGTATCTCCTACACGAGGGATTTTCCGTTTTGGGAGGAGAGGTAAGCTAAGTCCGAGATATATCGGGACATTTGAGGTCCTCGAGAGAGTTGGGGATTTAGCATACAGGTTGGCCTTACCGCCATCGCTGAGTCACGTTCACAATATGTTTCACGTATCCCAATTGCGGAAGTATGTACCGGACCCCAGTCACGTCATTGATTTCGACGAGATCGAGATAGCTAATGACGGCACCTTCGAAGAGAGACCAATCAAGATACTTGAGAGTCGGATCAAACAATTGAAGAATAAACCAATACACTTGGTTAAAGTACAATGGTCACGACACGGAGTTGAAGAGGCCACTTGGGAAACGGAGGACAGTATGAAGGCTAGATATCCAGAGTTGTTTTCATCTTAAGTTTCGGGACGAAACTTCTTTTTAGGGAGGAAGGATGTAATACCCGAGATTTCTGATATGTATTTGGAACTTGTGATATTGTAATTATTACACTTTGATCTGAGTATTATTCTCCGTATTTCATAATCAGGTGTTGTTGAGCATATGATTTCATGAATGTGATTTAAAAATTGTGTTTCTGCGCTTGTAGCGCACGCTATCGTCTATGTGTAGCGCACGCTAACTTGGATCCATAGCGCACGCTACGAAGGAACCTTAGCGCACGCTATACGTGGTCAATGTGATTGAGACGTGTTGGTAGGTGAGATCAGGCCAGGGATCTTGGTCGGATTGTGTCGGGATGAACCTGGACGGCTTTCGGGAGAAAGCCAAGTCAACGCGTTAGCGCACGCTACTCGTATGAGGATAGCGCACGCTAAAGGCTGAGTACAGTGAAATCAGTAACGTTTCAAATAGTCGTTAGCGCACGCTATCAATATGGACTAGCGCGCGCTAATAACCATTTTCTATACATAGGACAGCATCCTTTTTCATATTTTCAGATTTTTCACTCCCCCATCCGAATTCTTGAACTTAGAAAGATACTCTATTCATCCTAAACACTTCTTTCCGGCATCCTAGCTCGTGTTGAAGATTGTAGTTCATTGGGGATTGGTGTTCAAGCCTTCGGCATTGGATTGCTTCGAATTTCCTCCTTGTTCTTCACTACTTTGAGGTAGGTGATTCTTCACCAATATTAGTAGTATTCTGAAGGACGTTTTTGATCATGTTTTGGGATTTACCTAGTCAGTTAGATTCATAAGTAGTCGAACATCATGTGTTAGAAGAATATTTTGACGTTTCGGCACTTATTCATCGTATAATCCATTGAACCTTTTTAGTATATGGACTCCTAAGCATATTCATGTATCTTCAAACCGATTATGACCAGTAGGTGGAGATTATCAAGTTGTTATGTTTTACACATTGGAATCATGCGTTTCGTAACGTAGGACGAAGGGAACTTAGGATACTTTCTCGAGATCAAGATGAATTATGGTGTAGTAATGATGATACGTATCCTTGTGTCTCGTAGTCATTTAATCCATAAAGATCTTTCATAAACCTTATGAGCATGATATGCACGGAGTTGGTATGTATTAACACTGAGGATTTCATGAGTTTTCATCACCTTTAGCTCAAGTTTTTACCCAGTAGTGACTGCCATGCACGATTAGCGCATGCTAAGATGTATATATTAACGTGCGCTATCGGGAATGAGTAACGTACGCTACGTTGGGTACGTAACGTACGTTATATCATCGAGCGGGCGGTCGCTCAGAAGACTGTCAGTACACAGCTAGCGCACGCTAAGCTTGGTCATTTGCGTACGTTAACGGGCAGGCTTAGCGCACGTTACGTAGAGTACGTAGCGCGCGCTAAGTAGTTCAGGCAGAATTCATTTTTAGAGCTTGCGGCCGTAAATCGGACTGTTAGACGTTCGTACGACTTGAGAGGAATTCTTTATTATTTCTTAGGTCTGAGCCTTGCATAGGGGACGATCGAGGGGCGGTGGCATACGGACGCGTGTCATTTGTTGGAGTATTTCAGTCTTGCCATTTTCGAGGCAAGTATCATATATTGAGTTTGATTTATATTGGAACTTTGATCATGCTTATGGTTTTGTTCATATTGTCAAATATGAGATGTATTTCTGTAATTTCTCGTGGTATTCGTTGTTAATTGTTCGTATTGATGAATATATTGAAATGCATATATGTATGCATAATTGATTGGTTTATGGTATAAATGATCTGAGGGGATCATGAGGATCTATGCTGAGGGCGCTGGATCGAATATCCACCATGCGTTGGTCCGACGGGATCATCATGGGGATCTATGCTGAGGGCGCTGGATCGCTGGACGGTTTTTCCACCATGCGTTGGTCCGACGGGATCATCATGGGGATCTATACCAAGGGCGTTGGATCGCTGGATTACCCTGTATTGTGTTGATGGAATCGTGAGGATTCACATCGTTAGATTCCGATGACGGAAGTCCGTTTTCCATGTTTTATGATGCACTGATGATTTATGTATTATGATACTTGTACTAGCATTGTTTTTGCGAACCCCTTCGGGGGTGGACATTGTTTTGATGTTCAGGTAGCCGAGGAGCGGGGAAGCAACCACAGTACCGACAGGACGATGAAATGGCTCAGTGATGTGGTTGATGTTTATTGTTTTTGTGATTTGCCTTCTTGGTTCATTTAGTACTTGAGTACGTATGTTTTAATAATGTCATTTTCGATATGGTTGTATAAGTTAACTCATTGGATCAGTTGAACCAAATATGTATTTCGAACTTCAGTTGTACGAGTGGATTATATTTACATTTCTTTTAAATTAGCCTTGTAAATCCTCCTAAAAGGGTTTACGGCGCTGTAATTATTTCGAATATCTCGGGGTGTTATAGTATTATCGTAGTGGAGTGGATTGATCAAGCTCCAGAGAAGGTTTTGAAGGTGTTGTTCTTCCATTCTTCATCGTCCTTCGCCGTTCTTCTTCGTTTCTTGTCAAGTAAGGTAAGTTTATCGAATCTTGAATTCATCTCAGTGTTGTTAGATGAGTTGTACTAGATTCCGGATGCCTTGAGTAGTTTAGAACTTTTGATAATGATCAGACCGGTAAAAACTAATCACAATTGTTATCGAAACCTTTCAAGTTAGTATTTTGAATGAATTGTAGTAGTACTCATAATTGGATTGTAAAACTCATAATCGAACTTGTAAATCACCAACACCATAGAATCGTCTCGTTATGGATTGCGATTATAATTCGATTATCGTATTGTAAACCCGTTGGTAATTCCTTAATGAATTAATTAACGATTATTGAATCGGATAAGTTATCAAATACGTTAGGATTTCGGGAGATTTGTGCTTAGTCGTTCTATTCTAGAATTTCGAATTTGAGTAAGTAATGAAATTACGATGGCTATAAGTCGTAGTCGTAAAGTAGAAATGTTGTACTAGAACATTATTGTTTAACGAGATGATAAATTGTAAATTGGCGGGCCGAGGAATATAGTAATTCTCATTATTGGTTTCGACGTCATGATCAAACTAGGCTTGGAATCCTAACGGGGCGGGGAAATTGTCACTAATCGTCATTATCACCATAAGGTATTAATCGACGAATATGTAATAGGTTGAGCTCTCAGGTGTGGTCGTTCGAGCCGTTGTGTTATCAAGGGAGTAACTCTCGTCGAACTTGAGGCAAGTGAACCCTTGCTCGGACTATGTTATATTAAATTCCAAAATTTAATGTGCGTCACTATCTGTGGAATTGTGATCGTTTTACTTATCTTGTTTGGAGTACTCCTGAGTAGATACTTCTGTGACCCTTGGTTGCGACCTTGGGAGTTTATATGTTGATATACCATACAGAACTGTGTTGTGGGATAAAACCTGAATGGTACCCACGTCCGGAGTATTCATGTGTAGATGCTTCCGTGACCCTTGATTGCGACCTTGAGAGTTTATGTGCTGATAGATGAGACTATGTTGAGTATTCTGTAATATATTGCCTTACGAATAACATTGTATTGCGGATTTATCTAATTCTATCAATAAATTTTGTTCGTATTGTCTGACCTATGTTGGCTGGCACGATTCGTCGTGTCAGGCAAATTTGTTGAATATGTGCAGGACGTTCCCGAAGGTTCCGGTCAGGCTTGAGCAGTGTTGGGGAGAAGCCTTGTTATTCTGTTTCTTAAATTGAATTCTGAAAACATTACACGTTATGTAATAACCGCGTACGCGGACTTGTTTTTCTTTAAAGTATTTTGTTTCGTACTTACGCTATCATGGGGCTACTTTCCGCAATTTATTTCATAACAAATTTTTAAACTCTTTAAAAACTTGCCTTGTGGGTCCCACACGGGATTCACGGCACTGTAGTGTTCCGACAAATTTTGGGGGCGTTACAACTACGGAAGGTTCAAAGCCACGAACTACCTATTCTTATACTTTAATGCCTCTTGAGGATTGAGCTTGAGTTTGCATACATATGCATATGGCTTTCTCACTCATGTGGGGGATTGTTGGAAAAAAATTGTTTAATAATATTTATTAAATTAAATATTATTTAGTTAATCTATTGGGTAAATATATTAACAAATTTCTCAAAACCAATTTTTGGTGAGTGGGAAATAAAGTGCTAAAGTTAGTTGACAACGAGTGAGCTAAGCCACTCGTACACACATGCGTAAGTCGTTGGCGCCATCGCATGATGAATGGATCAAGCCGTGGATAATAACTTGTATATATAGACAAGTGAATATAAATATATTATATATATTTATATTAAGTGATATTATGTGGGATAAAGAAATTGATTTAATTAAATTAAATCATATTGACAATCAATTATATATTGATTGTGGCGTGTGTGTAGCCTTTAAAGGCAATTGAAATGAAATTCATTTTCATTTTGTAACAGCCATGCAACGTATAGATGGCCTTTCAAATTGGATTAGAGGCCATTATTTGGTTTTAAAGGTTTAAAACTGTAGCATGATGGGTTGTGGCTATTAAATCCATTAATGACTTGATTAGGGCACTTAAATTGTGATTAATCCCTCATGTAGTGAGCTTATCTATAAATAGGGCACATCTTCATTTGCATTACATACTTGCAAATACTCTAAGCATCCACATTTTTGCATATATCATTTGTTTTGTCAAAGTTCCATCCTCGCTTCGTTTTAGTTCGCCGGAGCTCGCCGGAATTGTGGTGCTACATCTGTCGCGACTAAAGTCGTTTTACCTTTGGAGACAAATTGCCAAACCGAAGAGCACTATCGGGGCAATATTTGTCTTGCAGGAAGAGGCCTCCTCGACTCGACTTAATATAGAGTTTGTTATTTCATTTCTTGTAGTTCAAATATTTCCTTTGTAATCTCATTCTCTACATTTCTTTTACAAGTTCTTTGTAATCACGAAACGTGTAGTCCGATTCTTACATTTTTTTCAACAGTAGATACTAGTAGAGGGTCTTGGAGTCCTTAGGACAGTTCCACGAAGATCAAGATCAAATCTAGACCTACTAGGCATCCAAAATGTATAATTCTTGTACCTTCGCACTAAATTAAATTCATATATTACATGTGTATGTAATTTTTAAAATTGACTTTTGATGTTTCCGTGAAAATGAATTTGAGCTACACCCCAACACCTTCATCTTATTTATTGTCTTGCTTCTGATAAATTATCCAAAATGAGTGTCCAATAATCTAATTACTACCTTAGATATCGAAGTTGCTCATTTACGTTTTCATGTAACATACGAAATAATTAATTAATTTTGTCGTTTTAGATTACTAAATTAAGGGTGCGTTTGGTTCAAAGAGGGTAATAGGAATAACAAAGGTAAAGGAAATACAATGGAATATAAAAGAATGGAATGGAGATTATCATTATCTTTGATAGTTCTTGGTTTAAGAAAAACAGATTAACCTCCAAAATGGTGGAGGTGGTGGCTGCTGCTGGTGGTGGTGGTGGTTGCTGGTGGTGGTGGTGGCTGGTGGTGGTGGTGGTGGTGGCTGTTGGTGGTGGTGGTGGGTAATCATTACCTTTCGTCCCAATTTACTGAGTAATGCCTCATTATCCACTACTAAGTAATGATTGCCTTTATTCATACTTTAATCAACTCGGTCATTCCTAAAAAACGCATAACTGCAATATGGTACAATGGAGTTCCGAAAATCGTACATAAAAAGACCCTCTGTACAATAAAAGCCACGATATACTCTGCCGTGCAAAAAGTATTCTGTCCGCTAATGTCGTACAATTGTTTGGGCTTTTACCACTCCATAGATAAATAAGAAAAAGCAAAAAAGAAACAAGAAATC
Organism: Orobanche coerulescens; assembly: GCA_033398695.1. Lineage (NCBI taxonomy): Eukaryota > Viridiplantae > Streptophyta > Magnoliopsida > Lamiales > Orobanchaceae > Orobanche > Orobanche coerulescens. The sequence goes on along the minus strand of CM065801.1, from coordinate 76,590,090 downwards.
ATCCTATTTAAGGCATAATTAACTTTTCTCGTACTAAAAATATGAATCATCATTCCCAGTATTGGCCATGGCCCATGTGCAGTTATCAACTGATCACAATGTAGCTGTTCAACTATTCTTGGCCAATTATTTGTAGATAGGGATGGCAAAAAAATCCGAACTCGACGGGAAAATCCGAAACCTGATCTTAACGGGGCGGGGCGGGGCAGATATTATCGGGTTACGGGACGGGGATCGGGGCGTTAACGGGGATTTTTTCGGGGTTTGGGGTAGTGACTGGGGTGATCGTGCCCCGCCCCGCCCCGCCCCGATATTATATTATATATATTTTTTATATTTTATATATATATATATAAAATTATATTATATATATATATATATATAGAGAGAGAGAGAGAGAACGGGGCAAAATAATATATATAAAAAATAATATATATAATATATTTTTTATATATATTTTTTATATATAATATATTATATATATTTTTTTATAAAATAATATATTATATATATTATTTTATATATATTTTATATTATATATATAATATAATTTTATATAAATATATAAAACGGGCAAAACGGGAATGGGGAACGGGCGGGGTTCGGTATGTCAGTAGCCCCAATGGGCGCCCGATAAGATCCCGACGGGAATGGGGCGGACGGCAGGTTTGATTTCGAGTTCGGGACGGGATAGCTCGCCGCCCGAACCCGCCCCATTGCCATTCCTATTTGTAGATCCGGGTCTTTCTTGTCGGGTTTGGTTCAGATCATCTTAGATAGATATTAATTCAGACATAATATCTATCTGGTTCAAGTTAGATTCAAATATATTTTGATTGAGGTCTTATTCGGGTATGTGGGACTTCGGGTCGGGTGCAGGTACAAGTCTGATTGATTACGGTTCTAGTTATTATTGGGTCATGTCAATTTTCAATTGAGCTGATATCAATTTGGGTATGTTTTGTTTGGGAGGTTCACGTGAACATCATGTCTTTACTGTCTAGAAATGGCAATATATGGAATTCGGGTCAGACCATCTAGGTCCAAACCCGATATTACAAATCCACATTTTCTCCTATCATTCGCATTTTATTTTATCATATTCACACTTAGTTACTTTTATGAAACTCAGGTTCTCCTGTACTGGATTCGTATTGGATTTCGCATTTGATACAAAATGTATAGTTTGTCTTGATTTAGATAGTCTAATTATAACTTGTGGTTAGAACTCCCTAACTTTTAAGTTTTAAGATACAATATTAAGTTCTAAATCACATCTAAAGTAAAATTTAGAGCATAATATTTTACCTTAAAGTTTAAGACGAGTATATATTCGATTTAAGGTTAGACCGTTTAAACAATTTTTTTCAAACTATAATGTCCGTTTGAGAAATACAATATTATTAAAGTCATTAAAAGAAAAACAAAACTTTGATAAAACTGCTATATTTTTTTATCATTACTAATAGTCCGTTCAGTTTAGTTTTTTGAAATTTTGTGATGCCATTATGCATGGGATTTCTATGCTCCATGATCGACTTTGAATAATACCACTATGGATCAATTTTAAACTTATTTTTAGATCCGTCCTAAAAATTATTTTGCTGGCGAAAACGAAATTAGTCTCCTTACAAAATCTAAATACATAATTATCTCCAATAAGTGAAAACTCAGACGTCAAATTGGTTTGCCTCCAAAACTAAATTATTTTCTTCATTGATATTATCATTACCGCCAAATTAACAAGAAAACGAAAAAGTTGAACATGAAATTTCAATTGAAAACTTAGCCAACAAGTAGAAATTCCATTATTAATTCGTAATCCAAGGATTTACTCCAGGATTTATAACCGTTAATAAATTTAAAGATTTATGAAGTCGTGTCCATTTTAATTTTTATTTCGGGTCTCTTCAGGTTTTCAAGTTTAACCTTTCAGTTTTCTGATTAGGGTCAAGATTGCTTTGAGTAGGGATTGATCCAGATCATTTTCAAGTACAAATCAGTCATTTTCAAGTACGGTTCATTATCAAATATGGAAAATTATGGTCTGTTTCAGTTGGGTTTAGTGTTGCCACCGGGCCGTGAACCGGCGGTTTCGGACCCGAACCAGCAGTTCCGGACCCGAACCAGCGGGTTCGGTTCACCAGAAAAGGTGAACCTTAACCGGCCCGGGTATTCTGTAGAAGGGCCGGTTTCCTGGCCCGAAACCGGCGGTTCAACACCGGGCCGAAAATTGGCGGTTCTAGGGTCGAACCGGCGGTTCTTTGTTTTTTTTTCTTATTATTTTTTTATTTTTTGAATGAAATTAAATGAATTGTGTAGTTGTGTTGAAATTTCGAATATTGAAATTATTTATGTTGTGTTTTTTATGTAATTATAACATTGTTTATATCATCTCTAAATTAAATAATTTGTGTTGAAATTTCTAAATTTTTTAATTTACAGGTGTTGAAATTTGGAAATTACTTAAGTTAATTTAATAAAAATATAATAACTTCTAGATAATTTAGAAATTTAGAAATTCTTTATGTTGTGTTTTTATATGTAATTTATAGTAACTTGTAATATTTTTATGACTTCTTTTTTTAAATTAAATTACTTATGTTGAAAGAAATATTGAAAATTTGAAATGCAATAAAGTAAAAATGGTTCTAAAATATTTACAGTCAAAATAATGCATAAAAATTGATATCTTTATTGATTTCTATGATTCTATCTATGTACAAAAAAATATGTTACAAGGATACAATCTTTAAAATTGAATAAGTAAACTAACTAATACTAACTAATTCACTATACTAATTGGAAAATAAATTTTTTTACAAGGGGAAAAAGAACTGAATAAAGGGCTTGAGCTCAATTTTAATACTCCCTCCGTCCCAACTAGCTTGAGGCATTTGACTTTTTTCTAGTCAATTTTTTTTTTTAATTTTGACCATCACTTTATGAAAATATAAATTTAATTATGATGTGACACTAATAGAAATAGATTTACCATGAAATATTTTTTTTGAAATATTATGATTTTATAATTTTTATAATTATAAAATTATAAATAATCACGATCAAAATGTTGTTAGTTTGACCAGAAAAAAAATCAAACGCCTCAAGCTAGATGGGACGGAAGAAGTGTAAATATTAAAATTGAGTGGCCTACGTATCTTCATTGAATAATGAAGAATCAAAGCCCGCGTAGTTCTCTTACCTTAACTTACCTAGTCGTAGGCCTCGACGTCAGATCTTTCGGACTCGGTGTATGAATCGTTTGGGCTCTCGTCGGCTTGATCCCATTGGTTCTCTTGAGCTCGCAACTCGGCTTTGGACCAATCATCAAGGAACATGGTGGCCTCCATGTTTCGAGGATCCATGTTGCTTCTTCTTTCGTCCAAGACAAGTCCACCAACGCTGAATGCTTGCTCGACGGAGACCGTGGAGGCCGGAACCGCGAATAACTCCTTAGCCATGGTGGTGAGGATGGGATATTCCCTCTCGTGCACGGACCACCATTTCAAGATGTCGCATTTTTGACCACCTATATTTTTGAAAGCAAATATACTAGACAAATATGTATCTAATTCGTTAGAAGTATGACTCATTTGTGTTTGCATAAATAAATAGGCGGCTTTAGCGAATTGGTTGTCGAGAAAAGAAGGTTCTCCTAAGGAGCCTACATGAAATTGGTCTTGGAAACTACTACTAGTACTTGCATTTGAAGAGTATGATGGGTTTGCTAGTTTATATTTTTTATCATATTCACTAAATAAGGCCCTAAGTGTGCTTTCCACTCAACTTTAATGTAATCTACGTCGGGAATGTAAAATTTTATTGGTTGATTATTTGCTAATGCCTGGATATAAAAAGGTATTTCCTTAAAGGTGCCATAATAAATTTCTAACATGAGATTAACACCGATTAGTTTAATTGTAGGATCTAAAATTTTAGCAATTAAAAAATATCTGGAATTTCTAGAAAATACTTAAGCCACTTAATGACCATTTCATATGCTATTTTACTTAAATCTTTGTTATGACTACAAGCATTTAAAGCAATAGCAATATATATATATATATATAGATAATGCTCTAAAACTTTAATACTGGTGCAATAATAAACACCGGATAAATCTCTAGTTGCACTATCAAAACCTTTTAAAAGTTCAAATAATTTAGCACATTTTTGCCAATAAGAGGGCAATAAAAGAAAGTTAGCCTCGGGAGTGGCTCTAAAGAAATCACATAAATGATCAACATGATTCAAGGTAGATGCAATCATAGCATATGTTGAATTCCAACGTGTAGAAACATCTTTGACAAAATTCGTATATTTAATCTTTTTAGTACGATAATATCTTTGCCATTTTTTTCCAATTGACGCTTTTCTATGCAATATATTAATGGCATTTCTAATGGGTTCAACACTTTCATTAATAAGAGCATAAGCATCTTGTACACAACGGTTTAAAATATGACAAATACATCGAGCTTGAAAATACTTATCATTAAAAGAGGGTGAGCATGCGGCTACTAACTCGGGGATGGAGGCAATGTTAGCGGATGCATTATCAAATCCAACAGAAAATATCTTATTTAAAAATCTATACTCATTTAAAACGGAAGTAATCAATTGAGCAATGTTAGTAGCATTATGTATTTCATTAAAATCTCTAAATGCGGTTAAACGTTTTTGAATGAACCAACTTTCATCAATCCAATGACAAGTACTACCCATATAAGAATCTTTTTGATAAGAATCACTCCATATGTCGGAATATATACAAACATTTTGATTTAAACGTACAAAATATTTCATTAAATCACTTTTTTTTCTTTGGCTTGTCGCCTTATACGCTTGCACATAGTAGTTCTACCAATTTTTTTTTGCAGCGGGGTTATAAGCATTTTGCATAGCATGTTCAAAATTCATTTATCGGCAAACATAAAAGGCAAATGCTCTATAGAAATAAAATGAGCCATTACTTCTTGAGCATTTAAATGATCATACATTACCTTGTTCATTATCTTGTTGATTACCTTTGAAGGCTTGGGGATTTAGTTGAGTTTGAGTTGTATGGATTCCTGCCTCGGGTTTATGCATATTGTTCGTGCGCCTTTGGAGGGTGCCATAACCTCCTCCCGCCGTCCATTTGTAAACGGCATCACAATAGTTACAATAGGCCATGAACTTCTCGGGACCATCGGGACCATCATTTGGATATTTTTCTCTAGGAAATTTCTAAAATGTTCAAGGAAAATGGTAGAACTAAGTGATTTAGTCTTACCTTTACCCTTACCTCTAGCGGGGTGTCCGCCTCCACATCATGTCTTGCTTGATCGGCTTCCTCCTCTGCCTCTTGGCTATGCAAAATACGTGCATAGACTACATCCTCCTCTTCTTGAATTTGCCGAGCATATTGTTCACCCATCATTTATTCGGCCTCACGGCGTGACGAACGTCTACAAGGAGCTTTTCTCCTTGAGGATGATGAAGGAACATTTTGAGGAAAAGTGGGAGTGCTATCAATATATTCTTCGGCGTCGACATTGATAGACTTGCCATGGTTACCCAAGAATGAGACATGATAACAAATAAACAAGTAGAGAAGAGTATAGATGTAATGTCCGCACTTTCCATTTTTAGCAATTTCTATTTTTATTATATTTTAATTTCGGACGACTCACTTGTAAGTGTTGTGGTATTCTGAAACCATTTTGTTTTGCGTTCATGACCATTCGGACGAGTTTCTGAGTTATTTTTATGGTCTTTTACTTATTGTGTAACTTTTCGGCGTTGAGGCTCGATTCTCGTAAATATCGTTGTAATCTGACATTTCGTTACTCCTACGAGTTCCTTTGTTGGCCACTAAGTATAATGGATACAGCCTTGAAAGTGTTTTAAACAACAAGCTGTACGGTTTTTAAATCTGAGTGCGTAGTGGAAGTCTTTAATACAATAAGTTGCTGAGGATACAGCAACTCGGTGTGCAGTGTATACTTAAATAATCACAGTTAATAAAACAATAAAGGCAGAAGGTAAATAACACAATATTTAAAGTGGTTCGAGGTAAACCCCTCTACGTCCATTGGTCCTCCACACAGGAGTAAAAAGTTTATTATAATTACTGCGTACACAACTACGTAATTATAACAACACCTAATCAATATATCGTTCACACAGATTGATATAAAGATCTTAGCTTTCAACCGTTCACACAGATTGGTTTGAGCTAACACTTGACTAGCTTCTTCACACACAGTTCTGAAGCTTCGTCTTCTTCAATGCAAGTCCGTCACACACAGTTCGGGAGTAGCAAGGATTCCTCAGTCCACACAGGGCTGATATGAGTTTGTTCAAAGATAGAACAGGGTTTGAACAACAGCTATGACTTTCTGGGGTTTAAGCTGATAATGTGTTGTTCACGGTTTGAGCACTGTATATCTCTTCTATCAGAATAGCAGAAAGCTTAGGGAGATATGTTTTGCTCTGAATATTTCTTGTAAGCTTTTGTTCGTTTGTAAGTCGTGAATATTCTGTATATATTCTGTAGATCTTGATCTTCAAACTCTGGAGATATATATAGCCTCTGAAATATATCCGTTTGAAATATATCCGTTGAGCAAGATTCTGTGACAACTTGATATTTGACTGAGATCCGGATATTGCGGGATTTGAAGATCTTCTGATGACTTAAAGTATTTAAATACTTTATCCTTTAGTATTTAAATACTTCTTTATCAAACGGGACTTGACTTCTAGCGAATACTGAAGATTCCTTCTTGTCCTGTTTGAGGGCTGTATGGAAGGATCGATGTATTGATATTTCGAGACAGCTTCCATACTTAGATTTGCGGGACTCTTTGCTGTATGATAGATTTACTGTATGATTGGGACTGCGAGAAGTCTTCGATACAGGTTGATACTTGATCATCTTTTCGATACAGCTATTGGCGGTATTCAAGATTTGGCATATTGTCAAAACATTCTGACAATACGATCGATACAGGGATTGTTCATCCCAACATCATCGATACAGGGTTTTTGTTATCCCAACATCCTTTAATATTTCTGGACATGATACCACTTTCTGAGATTGATGTTCTAACCTCGAATCTAGATTTTTGAAGGTTGGGGTCGTTTTGTAAATTCCTATTTTATTGGGCGTTAATGTTGATATTCATTTATTCCGACCTACGAACGGCCGGGATCATGTGATGGATGTTGTAAGTGTCTAATTAGAAGAAAATCTTCGTGTAACTGTTGGTATATCTTTGTACTCTACGTTCGATTGTCGACGAGCCGTTGCTTCACTTATATCTGCTGCCAGAAGCAGGTTACGGCCGTAAGCTAGGAGAGTATGACCATAACGTTTGAGAGTTACGGCTGTATATTCTTCGTTGTACAGCCATAACCCAGCTTCGTTTTCTGTATGGATTCCAGTAGCAACTTACGGGCGTATCATGTACAAGTTACGGCCGCAGGAAATGTTACGGCCGTAACCTTATAATTATACGGCCATAAGTAGGCTTCATAATTGTTGTCTAGATTATTCCTTAGAGCCAGTTACGGCCGTAAAGATATCTACTTACGGCCGTAATATACTCACGTTACGGCCGTATGTATGGGATGTTACGACCATAACATCGGTCAATTTATAAACTGGGCAGCAGCCAATTTCGGTCATTTTCACCTCACCTTCTCCCTTCCGCGACAAAAACACCTCTTTGAGTTATGGTTCGGCCAATATTCATCTAAACTTCAGTTGAGAAGCATCTTGGAGCATCCACGCATTAACCTAATGCTAAATCATTCGTGATTCGCCTTCAAATCGAGGTATATTCTTAGAACCCTAGTCTTTTGGGCATTTTGGGGATTTGATGTGATTTTATCCTTCTAGTCTGATTTGGCTTAAATGATTGTTAGATTACGATAGTGTAATCATAATCCACTGCCTTTCTTGTAGTTTTGTGAATTAAACTTCGAGGTTTTCACCGTTAATAGATTGGGATCGTTTATGACCATGTAGTGACCGATGAACGGGTAGAACTTAGGACGAATTCTTACGTTTCCGCAATCTTGTGGTTGATTGTATATCGTTATTGTGATAGGAGTGGAATTGTGAAGATTATTCGGACCGAAACCTTTTCCTTTCACCATTTCCTTCACGACGTGTTATTCAAGGCAAGTACATGTATTACATTCCGTTATGTGTTTTACGGTTTCGGTACGAATGATGAATTTTGATATCGTGTGTGTTGTTGTTCTTCCACCCAGAGCATTCGACATGGCGTCTGGGGGCCGATACTAATGGGTACGTCTGCAGAAGTGGTTTCCCACCTGGAGCGTTCGACGGGGTGTCTGGGGGTCGATACTAATGGGTACGGCCACGGGTTACAAAGTGTGGATGGTTGTGATATTGAGATGAGTTGATATACTGTTTTGATGCAAATGTGATATTCCGGAATATGATTTTCAAATGTTTTCCAAATGAGATGACTGTGTTGAATCGTATCTGTATATAATGTAGTGTAATTGTGTACTTGCACTAGTTATTCGAATGCTAACCCCTTAAATGGGGGGAATGCGTCTTATGCATTTCAGGTATCGGGTGAGCTGAGGAGCTGGCACGGGATACGCATGCAATGGATGGCCCAGCATGATGATGATGCTCGAGTTAGTGTTATTATTTTTATTGTGTTTATTTCAGTAGTCGATTGATGTAGTCGAGTAAACGTATGATTGGTCAATGATGTCGTTGAAGTCCCATGCATGGGCATTGAATATATTTCACTCTCTGTTTTATTATAACTGAATTAAAATATTTTGGCCAAGGCCATGGCCCTATTTATTATTACTAATGTGTCCCATGGGATTTCTTTTGTGGATTATGTATCATGTGTTAGCCCGGTAGACCTTGTGAAGGTTCTACGGCGTGTAATGTCCCTTATGAGATTTGGGGTGGTACATTTATGGTATGAGAGATAGGTTATGAGTACCTAGGCTGTTGGTTAATTTTGGGTTTGTCAGTTGTGTCGTAAGAGTCAGTTGTTGAGCCTAATATCATCGTGCTACCATCTCTTCATGCAAACCGTGGTTGTAAGTCTCCTCGAGCTTTTATATTTCTATATTGTATTTCTCTTGTGTAGACTAGAACTGTGAGTTGTGGTACCAACTTGGTAAATTGTGAATTTTTCTGATCTTGCTCTTTTCAATCATATTCTTCAGTATGTTGAGAGGTCGCGATAGACCATCTAGGGGATACGGCCGAGGCCGTGGTCGTGGTGCTAGTAGTGAGGAAGTTCCGCTTTCTCAGTCATCTGCAGATTCGGCCTCTCATTCAGTGCTGAATACTCTACCCTTGAGTTCTGACGGGCAACAAAATTTATCAGTCAGTTAGGATCAACCGTCGGGTAATAATGCCGACACCGGAGCTACTGCTGTACTTCAGCAGTTGGTAGCTCAGCTCGCGCAGATATCTCAGGGTGGGCGCCAGAATCTGCCCCCGACACCGGAAGATGAAGCTAGTTAATGGCTTCAAAAAGTGACTAAGATGCACCCCCCTCGTTTCGCTGGCTCTACTGACTCCCTAGGTTGGGAGAATTGGCTTGTTCAGTTGGGGAAGACATTTGATGTCGTAGCTTGTCCTGACGATATGAGGGTACCTATTGCTCAGTACCTCCTGGATAAGGAAGTTGCGGAGTGGTGGGAGGCTGTGATGCCCAAGGACCGTTTAGCCACCTTTGAGGAGTTTAAGACCGCTATGGAAGCGGAATACTGCCCACCGTCGGTTCGGGAGCGTAGGATCATGGAGTTCTTTACTGCTACGCCTCAGGATGTACCGATCGCTCAGGCCATCATCACCTTATAACCAGTAGTTGGGATACGTGAAAGAGCAAGTGAGGACCGAGGCTGATAAAATTCGCTACTTTAATATGTGCATGAAGCCGCATATCAGGCAGAACATGGCACCACTCATGTGTGCCACATTGAAGGAATACTAGGATCAAGCTCTAGCGATTGAGATGGTAGTCCCGGAGTCAGAGTTGGGTTCTGAGGCTAAAAAACAGAAGACTAGTAGAAGTTTTCCAGCCAGTAAGGGTGGTCGGTTTTCGAAATCACAATCTGCTCCAGTATCTGGGAAGTGGCCGTTTCATCAGGCCGGAGGGTTTTAGAGTAACCGTTTAGTCCAGTCCACTGCACTTGGCGGCAGAGTTTGTTTTAACTGCAATCAATACGAGCATGTGGTGAAGGATTGTCCACTCCTGTTAGTTAATTGCTTTACTTGTGGGCAGACCGGGCATCGGGCAGTACATTGTGACAGGGCTACCAGGGCCTCCAAACTACCACTACAGTTCAGAAGGAGCATAGTTGATCAGGGGACTCCAGTCACTCGGTTTCCTCAGAGTTCAGGTCGTGGTAGGGGTCGGGGTCAGCCAGATCGCCGTGCGGTATTGAGTTCGGGCTCAGTACAGCCCCGATTATATCAGATGAGACGCACGGAGGATACAGACACTCCGGTGGCATTAGGTACCACTCGGATCCTTTCTCATCCAGTTTTCATGCTTTTTGATTCGGGTGCTACTCATTCATTCATTGCATGGGATTGTGTGTGTCGTATTGGCTTTGACTGTTTATTTGAGTGCGAACTGTTTGTAGTGGGTATGCCTAGTGGGGATCGTATGGTCGGGAATCGGGAAGTTAGAGATTGTCTAGTGAGGACCGGGAATTGAGATTGGCCCTCAAACCTCATTGTTGTAGACTTGAAGGGTGAAGATTTAATCCTCAAAGACGATTGGCTAGATCGTCACGGTGCTATCATGGACTATCGGACTCTACTATCCCAATAGTGGCCGAGGATGGCTCGGAGCATACTCTTATTGTTTGTAAGCCGGGTAGATCAGGGAATGTGATCAGCACTTTGAATGCGATGAAACTTCTAAACCAAGGTTGCGTAGGCTATTGGTGTTATGCTCTGAAGGCGGAAGATGGTGGAGTTGACATGTCATCAATTCCAGCTATTAGCGAATATCCTGACGTATTTCCGGATGACTTTACGGGATTACCACCACAGCAGGAGCTTGAGTTTCCTATTGACCTAGAGCCGAATGCGGCTCCTATTTCTCGTGCACCGTACCGTATGGCACCGTTGGAGATGTTGGAGTTAAAGAAACAGTTGAGGAAATTGTTAGATAAAGGGTATATTCGACCGAGCGTGTCACCTTGGGGTGCGCCTGTGCTTTTTGTTAAGAAGAAGGTTGGATCGCTTGTTTATGCATCGACTACCGAGAATTGAACAAGTTGACCATCAAAAACAAATACCCTTTGCCCCGGATTAACGACTTGTTTGATCAGCTTCAGGGAGCGATAGTCTTCTCGAAGATTGATTTACGATCGGTTTATTATCAGTTAAGGATTAGGGATAGCGACATTCCGAAAGCTGCTTTTTGGACGAGATATGGCCATTACGAGTTTGTGATTATGCCCACTCACTCAACTACTTCAGAAAACTCAGAAGTTCGAGTGGAACGCAGATAGACAGGATAACTTTGATGAGTTGAAGAGATGGTTGACTACCGCACCAGTTTTAGCTTACCTCAAGGGAACGAAGATTTTGTGGTGTATAGTGATGCTTCAGGCCTCGGACTCGGATGTGTTTTGATGCAGAGAGAGGGTTATTTCTTATGCGTCTCGTCAGTTGAAACCTTATGAAGCAAATTACCCTACACATGATTTGGAGTTAGTTGTGGTCGTTTTTGCATTAAAAATTTGGAGACATTATCTCTATGGGTCGTCATGTAAGATTTATACGGATCACAAGAGTCTGAAGTATATCTTCAGTCAAAAGCAGTTGAACATGAGACAGCGTAGGTGGTTAGAGTTAATTAAAGATTACGACCTTAAGATTATTTATCATCCAGGTAAGGCCAATGTAGTGGCAGATGCGTTGAGTCGTAAGCCGATGGCGCTGCAGATGTTAGAGGTACTTACGCCTCAAAGTAGGATTCAGCGGGATCTGATTTGTCAGAATATCGAAGTTTGGGTTTGTAATATCCGGAAATTCTACTACTGTTGTTTGATATTATTTTATCCGAGTTATATTGTACAACGTGGAATCTGTACAGTAGAGATAAAATAAATAAAGGACTGAGACATCTGTATTGGTATAATTGTCATATTTGGTTGATAATTACATTTAAGAAGTATATGTATTCAGTATGCCATATGTTCGTATTCTGTATGTTGAGACGTTGGACGAGAAGAGTTGGAAATGGCTAAGTATAGCCTGACTAGCGCGCGCTAATGGTCAAGTATAGCGCACGCTATCGTTCATGGTTAGCGCACGCTAGAGGCAGAATGTAGCGCACGCTAATGCAGTCAGATCAGAAGGAATCTACGCGTGGACCAGGCCACTTTCGGCGCACGTTCTGATAAGTCAACGGATGTTGTAATGTAGTGTTAGCGCACGCTAATGCATGTTGATTAGCGCACGCTAACTACATATCGGTCAACAGGGAATCTTGGCTTTATTGGTCCATTTCGGCTTGTGGGGTCGCGAGCATCTTCGTGGTAGGTGTAGACTGTAGCAAGTCAACTGGTATTAGCGCACGCTAAGGTAAATGACTTGCGTACGCTAAGCAGGATGATTTACGTACGTTAATGCATAGGCATTACGTATGTAAGTTAGTTTACGAAGCAAGACAGTAGCCTATGGGCCTCGATAGCGCACGCTAACAAAGTCAGTTAGCGCACGCTAAACATGAGATGTTAGCGCACGCTAATAATGAATATTATAAAAAGGGACAGAAGGGTGTTATTAAACATTTCGTCATTCTTCCTTCTTTCAACCGAGAGAGAGAGTTTTTAGAAAGAGGTTTGAGGTCTCAAACACTGAGAGATGGTGATCTTTAACAAGATTAAGATGGAGAGCATGGATTCAAGCCTTGTTCTTCAAGTTATTCATGATTCTTGGAATGGAGTTCTAGTGTTCTTCTTTTTGGTTTGTCTAAACCAGGTAATCTTCGTATTCCTTTGTTAATGGTTCGTTTTTTTTGGATGGTTGCATGTAAGGAGCATGTTGGATAATCATATGATGATGTTATATGAGATTCAATGGAATTTTGATAAGAGTTTTGGATGTTAGTTAAGATTCTTCATACCATAAGGATGTTGATTCATTTAACCCGATCTAAGAAGGATTTCTGAATCTTGGTAATTATATTGGTCGATTTAGATGAGATGAATCATGATACTAGGTTGAATTCCAGATTGAATATGATACGATCCTTGTTATCGAGTCGGTTTGATTGTTGATGTTGTTATTGATATATGGACATTGACATGATCATGGTGATAATTATGGGGTCGTTTATCTTCAAGAGATATGGAGATTTATGTCTTCCTTCATTCGGTTTCGTAGTCGCAAGATGTGAGTCGATGTTTGGAATGCATGCCACTGAACAGCATTAGCGCACGCTAAGCTTACTGGCTAGCGCACGCTAACGGGACAACTTAGCGCACGCTACGTTATGCGTTTAACGTGCGCTAAGTAGGCAGACAGTGCAGTATTTTTGTGTTTTGATTATGAATTCGTGATGGTTTGATTTGGTTTGTTCTGACTACGTTTATTCGAGGTTGTGTTGAACCGTTGAGTTCGATTGGTTAGTTTTGTCGGGTGTTGATTGTTATCGGATGTATGTTATTTGATTACTTCGATAGGTTGAGATTATTGATCGGCGATTATAACCGGATGTTGCGGTCGTGTTCGAGCGTGTTCGTGAATTGCATGGTCAGGGCCGAGGAGCTCGTAGACGAAGGCATTGTGACTAGTAGCGACTTCATCATCATCGTATCGGTATCGAGGCAAGTTATTACTTGCTCAGTTATAATATTTAATGAATGGTTTCAGTTTCATTTCGTTTATAATGCATATAGCAATGATTATTATTGTGAACTCTGGTATTCGGATCGCATATCGTCCTTTCGATTCTGGGAGGTAAACCATAATGTATATGCTTTATCTCAGTTATTGGTATGTTCGAATATCTAGGTTACATTATGGTAAAGACGAGGATATGAGTATCTATAGTTCATCGTACGTTTGGATCGCCGAGCATTGAGGATAATCGTCGGTGATGATTGGACATCGAGGTTGCTCCCGAAGGACTCGGGGCAAGTATTCCATATTGATTATGGTTTAATGTTATTTATTTTGGTCTCGTACACTTTCTTTCATGTTGTTGAACATGAAGTCGTCTAGTAAATTGTCATGTTATCGTGCATGTTATGTTGTTCATGTTGATGAACATATTGAGTTGCATATGTGTATGCATAATTGTATTGTTTATGTTGTGTTGATCCCGTGAGATCATGTGAATTATACGTTGTGTTGATCTGTGAGATCATGAGATCTATCTTGAGGCGCTGGATCGGATGTCCACCATGCGTTGGTTCGACGGGATCATCATGGGGATCTATCTTGGGCGCTGGATCGTTGGATGTGGTTTTCCACCATGCGTTGGTTCGACGGGATCATCATGGGGATCTATGCCGAGGGCGCTGGATCGTTGGATCACCAGATTGTGTTGATGGAATCTTGTGAATTCGCATCATTGATTGTATCATATGTTGTTGTTCATATGTGTATTGTTAGTTATCCACCTTATGTTGATCTGATAGGATCAACAAAGGGATCTATGCTGAGGGCTGGATCGTCGGATTTCCATTGAGTATACATGATTGATATTGCTGTGATCATATTGACGTGGTCATATGAGTATGCATTTGTAGGTCCTGTGTTAGGACCGTGTCCGTATTGCATTGATCTGATCTCGGATTAGACTGATATGATTGTCGTGGCACTTCATATCTCGAGGTATGTTCTGTATTTCCTTGGTAATTGTCTTTGATGGAAAATCGGTTATCGTCTTGGGATTTGATGATGTTATTCGATGGATCGTATTGGTCGGTAATGGTATATTTCCATATCGTGAGTTGGTGATGACAGTTTGAGAATCTTGAATATTGTTTGAGGAACAATACAGATATTATGTTCGAGTTTATTGGTTAATCGAGTACAGGATGTAAAATGTGATAAGGGTTATTCTGATGAGAATTACTTGAGTAAGTAAAGTTATGACGGTAAGATTACATTGGTCGTATTCTTATTCTGTATTCTCATTGGTATGTATTATTGATGTGATGTGATTGATATCATTGTTGGATATTATGGTTGACCCCGTCGTGGGATTTCTTTTTAGGTTCTCGGAGTATCGAGCTGGTAGCGGTCATGAAGAGATGAGCTTCCCGGAGGATACTGGCTAGGACATGTTGTGTGCATTGAGTTTCTTGATCGGTTCTTGTATTCCGCTGCTAGAGTATCTTTATGGTTGGTCTTTTTCAGCTGCGTGAGTATTTTGAAATGCTCTTTTGGTATCTAGTAACTGAGGTTACTTTGGAAATCGTTTTCTAAACTTTTGGGTGTCGGCTGTTTGGCCTTGCGATTTCAAATGAGTTTTTACGACGGTTTTTGATAAATGAATTTTATAAGTCTTTGTGAATTTTTAAAGATAGTACCGTCGTTGGCCTCTTGGGCATTTGTAAATGTTTGCGAAAATTTCTTTTAGCCTTGTGGGTTCCATCTCGGGGCCCACGGCGCTGTAATATTTCCGGTTAAATCTGGGGGTGTTACAGTATATGGTATCGGAGATTAGGTTGAGAAAACCTAGGCATTTGGGTCGTGTTTTTGTTGCGTCATTCGAGTTGTCGATTGACAAATATTAGAGCCGTGAGTCTTTGTTGTTCACTCAGGCTTGTGTGTTATCGGATTTGCCAGTATCGTACTGGGCTTGTTATAACTTTTCCAAATGGTGTTTACGTGATATATTGTGTTCTCGAGTTGCACTGAGTTTGCAAAACGTGTGTTTTGAAAATATCTGTGTCGAGTATTTTATAGATTCGAGACATGTGCCAAGATCACGGGAATCGTCGGCTTCACGATCCGTAAGTATTTGGATTTTGAATTTCATTGAGATTTATTGCCGTTCTAAGTTGATATGTTTTGAGATTCAGCAGATATCATGCGTTCTGAGATGAGATGCCAGAGTGGGACAGGATTGATGATCTTGAGAAACTATGATTTTAGAAATCAGTATGTTGGTTAGATTTTGGAACGGAATTGTGCATTTGGGGAGAAATATTGTGCATGGTTGAGAAGAACGTGTAGCATGTTAATTCATCTTGAGATATATGAACTGCTTTTGATCATTTGAAAATGATACCTTTCAAAATGAATGTTTTACGGATGTTTTACGGAAAATGATTTTTGGGCCGAGACCTAATCGATTTTGAAATAGTTTTGTAACTCAGGACTTGGAGTCCGAAAAGAGTTTTCTATTTTTTTTAAACTTCTTGTAATGCGGAACAAGATACGGGCTGAGACCCTAATGTTCAAAAGAAAGCTTTCCTGTTTTCTAAAACTCCCGAGATTTGTAAAACTCTTTATCAATCATTTATCTATTTTGTTCCTACCTTTTGAGGTTTTTGGTTTACTTGTTCAAATGGAACTTCTCGGGAAGTCTTTCGCTGTGTTTGATTTATTGATTTGTTTCAATGTTTTGTCATATTATATTTGAGGTGATCCAGGATGGATTAAGAAGACGTTGCGAGTAGTATGTGGAGAGGACTTTTTATCAGGGTCTATATATTTGAGATTTTGGAACTCTATCGTGTGGTTTTCCGATGGAATATCAGTGGATATTAGTGACGAGCCGATTTAATTTTAAAAATTGATTTCGTGGTCTTACGAAAATTTATGTTTTGAGTTTTCAAACTCTTGAAAGAACTTTCAAAATTGTCTTCGTGACAAGAATATATGATTTCAAACCGGTTTTGAAAATGTGATTAATAACCATACGCATTTAGTGTATATTACATATCATGGTGAAGTTGTGAGTGTGACTCACGAACTGGGTAATATATCAATGTGGAACGAGGAATATGGATCCGAACTTTGGTATGGTCGTTTGGTTATGCAAGGATGATCGATTGATTTATCGGATAAGAGAAATATGTCGTGTGTTGTAGATTCATGCACATGATGTAATTTTGGAACTTTGGATTTTGCGAAATCGGGGCATATGTGCTATGTAATTCCATTGGTATGGTAGTAGCGCGATTTTTACCATAGTGATTTTGAATGATTTCTTTTGTGGATTTGGGGTTGTTGACCTCATGCTGGTTGTTTTGAGTATCGATTGGTCGTTCCCACTCCCTGTATGATTGGATATGTTCGTCGGTTTGTGATTGGTGTGTCGTTTTGAGAACTTTATTCGTTCGTATATCGGTTTCTATGGTTCTGTGTTGATCGTGTTGGAGCTTACCGTTTGAAGGTATTCTCGATTATCGTTGACCGTTCGTTGGTCATATTGGAGTTTATCATGTTGATGATATTCTCGATTCTGTTTTGACCTCTGGTTGGTCAGATTGGAATTTATCATGTTGATGATAAATTCGGTTGACTTATTGGTTGATCATTGTTGGTGATCATCTGAGCGTTCGGATTTTGTGTCGGTGTCTCGGGATTCGTGTCGTTTGGGGCAGTTGTTTCACAGATATATCGGATATTATTCAAATTGGAACTTGATTATGTAATCAGGCAGACAGGATTTGATTCGGGCAGATTGTTTGATCCGAGGATGATATATTTTGTTGAGACTCAGGGAATTGTGATCGCAAGCGTATTGAGACTGTACAGTGAGATCGTTGGCTAGTATCTCCGGAGATCGTCGACCTGCGTATTTGTAAGTATGCAGTTTTGGCTATTCAGAATAATGATGATTGATCAGTGTCGTGATGGTTTTGGGATATTTTGGGTTAAACGGTATGTTTGTTTGTTTATGATGGATTGCAAGTTTCGAGGACGAAACTTATTTTAAGGGGTGTAGAATGTAATATCCTAAATTCTACTCATTGTTTGATATTATTTTATCCGAGTTATATTGTACAACGTGGAATCTGTACAGTAGAGATAAAATAAATAAAGGATTGAGACATCTGTATTGGTATAATTGTCATATTTGGTTGATAATTACATTTAAGAAGTATATGTATTCAGTATGCCGTATGTTCGTATTCTGTATGTTGAGACGTTGGACGAGAAGAGTTGGAAATGGCTAAGTATAGCCTGACTAGCGCGCGCTAATGGTCAAGTATAGTGCACGCTATCGTTCATGGTTAGCGCACGCTAGAGGCAGAATGTAGCGCACGCTAATGCAGTCAGATCAGAAGGAATCTACGCGTGGACCAGGCCACTTTCGGCGCACGTTTTGATAAGTCAACGGATGTTGTAATGTAGTGTTAGCGCACGCTAATGCATGTTGATTAGTGCACGCTAACTACATATCGGTCAACAGGGAATCTTGGCTTTATTGGTCGATTTCGGCTTGTGGGGTCGCGAGCATCTTCGTGGTAGGTGTAGACTGTAGCAAGTCAACTGGTATTAGCGCACGCTAAGGTAAATGACTTGCGTACGCTAAGCAGGATGATTTACGTACGTTAATGCATAGGTATTACGTACGTAAGTTAGTTTACGAAGCAAGACAGTAGCCTCTGGGCCTCGATAGCGCACGCTAACAAAGTCAGTTAGCGCACGCTAAGGCGGTAGCGCACGCTAAACATGAGATGTTAGCGCACGCTAATAATGAATATTATAAAAAGGGACAGAAGGGTGTTATTAAACATTTCGTCATTCTTCCTTCTTTCAACCGAGAGAGAGTTTTTAGAAAGAGGTTTGAGGTCTCAAACACTGAGAGATGGTGATCTTTAACAAGATTAAGATGGAGAGCATGGATTCAAGCCTTGTTCTTCAAGTTATTCATGATTCTTGGAATGGAGTTCTAGTGTTCTTCTTTTTGGTTCGTCTAAACCAGGTAATCTTCGTATTCCTTTGTTAATGGTTCGTTTTTTTTGGATGGTTGCATGTAAGGAGCATGTTGGATAATCATATGATGATGTTATATGAGATTCAATGGAATTTTGATAAGAGTCTCGGATGTTAGTTAAGATTCTTCATACCATAAGGATGTTGATTCATTTAACCCGATCTAAGAAGGATTTCTGAATCTTGGTAATTATATTGGTCGATTTAGAAGAGATGAATCATGATACTAGGTTGAATTCCAGATTGAATATGATACGATCCTTGTTATCGAGTCGGTTTGATTGTTGATGTTGTTATTGATATATGGACATTGACATGATCATGGTGATAATTATGGGGTCGTTTATCTTCAAGAGATATGGAGATTTATGTCTTCCTTCATTCGGTTTCGTAGTCGCAAGATGTGAGTCGATGTTTGGAATGCATGCCATCAACGACATTAGCGCACGCTAAGCTTACCGCTAGCGCCGCACGCTAACGGGACAACTTAGCGCACGCTACGTTATGCGTTTAACGTGCGCTAAGTAGGCAGACAGTGCAATATTTTTGTGTTATGATTATGAATTCGTGATGGTTTGATTTGGTTTGTTCTGACTACGTTTATTCGAGGTTGTGTTGAACCGTTGAGTTTGATTGGTTAGTTTTGTCGGGTGTTGATTGTTATCGGATGTATGTTATTTGATTACTTCGATAGGTTGAGATTATTGATCGGCGATTATAACCGGATGTTGCGGTCGTGTTCGAGCGTGTTCGTGAATTGCATGGTCAGGGCCGAGGAGCTCGTAGACGAAGGCATTGTGACTAGTAGCGGCTTCATCATCATCGTATCGGTATCGAGGCAAGTTATTACTTGCTCAGTTATAATATTTAATGAATGGTTTCAGTTTCATTTCGTTTATAATGCATATAGCAATGATTATTATTGTGAACTCTGGGTATTCGGATCGCATATCGTCCTTTCGATTTTGGGAGGTAAACCATAATGTATATGCTTTATCTCAGTTATTGGTATGTTCGAATATCTAGGTTACATTATGGTAAAGACGAGGATATGAGTATCTATAGTTCGTGACGCTTGGATCGCCGAGCATTGAGGATAATCGTCGGTGATGATTGGACATCGAGGTTGCTCCCGAAGGACTCGGGGCAAGTATTCCATATTGATTATGGTTTAATGTTATTTATTTTGGTCTCGTACACTTTCTTTCATGTTGTTGAACATGAAGTCGTCCTAGTAAATTGTCATGTTATCGTGCATGTTATGTTGTTCATGTTGATGAACATATTGAGTTGCATATGTGTATGCATAATTGTATTGTTTATGTTGTGTTGATCCCGTGAGATCATGTGAATTATACGTTGTGTTGATCCCGTGAGATCATGAGATCTATCTTGAGGCGCCGGATCGGATGTCCACCATGCGTTGGTTCGACGGGATCATCATGGGGATCTATCTTGAGGGCGCCGGATCGTTGGGACGGGGTTTTCCACCATGCGTTGGTTCGACGGATCATCATGGGGATCTATCTTTGAGGGCGCTGGATCGTTGGATCACCAAGATTGTGTTGATGGAATCTTGTGAATTCGCATCATTGATTGTATCATATGTTGTTGTTCATATGTGTATTGTTAGTTATCCACCTTATGTTGATCGATAGATCAACAAAGGGATCTATCTTGAGGTATTTGGATCGTCGGATTTCCATTGAGTATACATGATTGATATTGCCGTGATCATATTGACGTGGTCATATGAGTATGCATTTGTAGGTCTGTGTTAGACCGTGTCCGTATTGCATTGATCGATCTCGGATTAGGCGATATGATTGTCGTGGCACTTCATATCTCGAGGTATATTCTGTATTTCCTTGGTAATTGTCTTTGATGGAAAATCGGTTATCGTCTTGGGATTTGATGATGTTATTCGATGGATCGTATTGGTCGGTAATGGTATATTTCCGTATCGTGAGTTGGTGATGACAGTTTGAGAATCTTGAATATTGTTTGAGGAACAATACAGATATTATGTTCGAGTTTATTGGTTAATCGAGTACAGGATGTAAAATGTGATAAGGGTTATTCTGATGAGAATTACTTGAGTAAGTAAAGTTATGACGGTAAGATTACATTGGTCGTATTCTTATTCTGTATTCTCATTGGTATGTATTATTGATGTGATGTGATTGATATCATTGTTGGATATTATGGCTGACCCCGTCGTGGGATTTCTTTTTAGGTTCTCGGAGTATCGAGCTGGTAGCGGTCGTGAAGAGATGAGCTTCTGAGGATACGGCTAGGACATGTTGTGTGCATTGAGTTTCTTGATCGGTTCTTGTATTCCGCTGCTAGAGTATCTTTATGGTTGGTCTTTTTCCGCTGCGTGAGTATTTTGAAATGCTCTTTTGGTATCTAGTAACTGAGGTTACTTTGGAAATCGTTTTCTAAACTTTTGGGTGTCGGCTGTTTGGCCTTGCGATTTCAAATGAGTTTTTACGACGGTTTTTGATAAATGAATTTTATAAGTCTTTGTGAATTTTTAAAGATAGTACCGTCGTTGGCCTCTTTGGCATTTGTAAATGTTTGCAAAAATTTCTTTTAGCCTTGTGGGTTCCATCTCGGGGCCCACGGCGCTGTAATATTTCCGGTTAAATCTGGGGGTGTTACAGGGTTCAGAGGATTCAGGGTCAGTTATGTGCTTTAGAAATCACTTCGTCTTTGGTTGATGATATCAAGGCGAGACAGTATGATGATCCGTTTTTAGTCCAGTTGAGGGAGGATGTGAAGAAAGGGAAAGCTCCTGGGTTTGTGGTTCAAGATGACGGAATTTTTAGATTTCGAGGTAGATTGTGTGTACCTAGTGATGTCGAGTTGAGACAGAAAATCTCGAAAGAAGCTCATACTACGCCATTCCATACATCATGGTACAAGCAAAATGTACAAGGATGTAAGGAGTAACTACTTATGGAGTAATATGAAGATGGATGTTACCGAGTTTGTGTCGAGGTGTCTGACCTGTCAGCAAGTTAAGATCGAGCATCAGCGACCCGCATGGTTATTGCTGTTAGGAGTATGCCCTCGAATGCCACTCAGAGGATTTTGAGTGAGGGCATTGTACGTGTTATTATGTAATTCATTATCATAAGGCAAATGGATGTTTCTTTATTTACTGGTAGTTACTGGCATTCCTAACTCGTAAATATACATATAGAAACTAGTCAGTGTATTTGAGAGCAAAATGTTCCACTCCTTATTGGATGAGGGGGTCGGTACTGGAAAGGTTTATAGTTCAAATACTTAATCGTTCGCAAGTCGATGAAACTTGACTGGGCGTTAAGTTTATGTGAAGACTTGTATGACGTGTTCTTTGACATGGAGAGTGCCTGTCGAACACTAATGGTTAGTAGGAGCACACGTTATAGGTATGCTAATTAGATTAGTATACTTGAACCGACTCACCCTCGATTCATCACATGGATTTTACTCCGGGACAGTCAATGACGGAATCGAAAGGTTGTGATAGGTATTCGTGAACCTTCGACTTGAGGATTTAGTAGGGATGTGCCTGAGACGTCAAGATTTTCATTAGAGTAGTTCGACCCTATAAACCGGAAGGCGGGGGTCAACCTCGATGTGCATCTTGATGGGCAAGTAGCAGGTCCTACTGAATACCAAGATAGAATTCTTTCTCCTGTTAGTGAACGGGTTATATGTCCTATGTGGTTATTGGCAGATGAGATCATAAGTCTTTGGCCAAAACATTGGAGCTAGTTATATTAGATACACAATATCTCAATGATCTCGATTTGCATTAACTCATGCATAGCGTCAAGTACAGATAGGGTTTGACTGACCGTGACCCTATAACTTGATTGGAACATTTGAAAGAAGGGTTTATACGTATACTGGTATTCACGACAGAATGGTTCTTGAATGATCCCAATCATTCGTTCTCAGTTGGGGTACAGTGTAGGCCGCTAGGCTGGCTAGGTGGTGCTACTACTCTTTGGTTCCTCCCATTGCTGACTGAGACGGACCTACCGAGTCGCACAATAGGATTGACGACGGAATGAATCAAGCTTTTCTCTCATTATGAATATTAGATATTGGATATCTAATTAATTGGGACATTGGATGTCTAAATTAATTTATTGGATAAATTAATTTACGGCTAATGAATTTAATAAATCACTGGGTGATTAATTTAATTTATAAATATAATTATTTCTTGGAGAAATTAATTATGTTATTATGTATTTGATTTGATTAATTAATTGGATTAATTAATTGATATAAATACATCGGAACAGAATCGGAGTTTATCTGTTTGGACTAACGGGAGTCCGGAACGAACCGAACTCTTTGATTCCCTTCTAGATGGCTGCCCCCTTGTCTTCCACCTAATATGGTAGAAGACTTTATGATTTAAATATCATGAATGGTTTTATCAAAGGGGACATGGAATCTACTTTTAATATAGTAAAGGTGATTT
The DNA here is from genome assembly GCA_033398695.1 of Orobanche coerulescens. Lineage (NCBI taxonomy): Eukaryota > Viridiplantae > Streptophyta > Magnoliopsida > Lamiales > Orobanchaceae > Orobanche > Orobanche coerulescens. The sequence goes on along the minus strand of CM065801.1, from coordinate 76,566,670 downwards.
GATGAGTTGTAGAATGAAGAATTAAAAGAGAAGACAAAATCTCCCTTGCCATTCATTGTACTCGTCCGTGAGTTGTGTGAGTGAGAGAGAGAAAATTATTTTCTCAATAGTCTTCATCTTCTTCTTCTTTTGTTCTTGGTTGTTCTTGGAGAAAAATCAAGAAATCAAAGAGAGATAGTAAGTTATACAAGAGTGTTATAATTACAATAGAAAGCTTCATCATCCTAGCTCTAGCCGTATCCTTGGAGGATAGCAAGGTGATCGTTGTTCCGTTCGTTTCTCCGACGCATGGCAAGTAGAGACGCGGTGCTTTCGGCGTTGGATCATCCAATAGCTTGGAGCGGATTGGATCGTAGGGAAATCATCTAAAGCTTGGGGAATAGCTCAAGAGAAGGACACCATTTAAATCAACGGACTACAAGGGTATGTTTCTTGTATCTCTTGTGTTTCGTTTAATATTCATATATATGTAGCCCGATCGATCCTCGTAGGGATTAGGATAAAATTAATTTTCGTTTTATCGCTTACGCTGGGCCTTCGTTTTAGGCACCAAATCCCAACAGTGGTTTCGGAGCGTAGGTCTTGCGATCGTATATACGATATTGGCATTTGGAATGCTTGATTAGATGGTGAATGATTTGGAATCATTTATAGTCATAATCGTGGTGTATATTTTTCGTTTGTTGTAGTTGTATTTTTCGTAAGTTTATGTCTAAATATAAATCTTTATTTTATGGGAAATGTGATTTATATTGAAGATATGAAAGTCGGAAAATATTGATATTATATATCCGGTCGAAAATCTAGCTCCGAATCATCGTTGGACCACTTTTCGGACAAGGGACTGGAAGCTGCCGGGCTGACCCGACCGTGTCAGGCGACACGGGCTGTGCCAGCCGGCCAGTCTCGGCAGACTGTCGGGATGACCCGAGTGTGACATTCGGCACGGGCCGTGTCTGGCCGGCAGGCCGTCGGGACGACTCGACCGTGTCAGGCGGCATGGGCCGAGTCTGGCAGGCCAACTTTAGAAGCTGTCGGGGTAACCCGAACGTTCCATGCGGCACGGGCCGTGTTTGGCCGGCAGACTGCCGATGGTGACTCGGCCGTGGCAGGCCATTTTCGCCCCGGCTTGATTTTTCCGTGTTTTCCAGAAAATTAATCTCCCGCATGTTAAATTGGATTTAATATGATTAAAATAATTTATGGTATTTCATTTTCTAAGGGAAATTTGATTAATTTGAATATTTGTGGGTGACCGAATACTTTGAGCGTTTTAATATTACCGATTGTGTGAATTGATTGGATCGATTCTATTTATTGTTTGTATGTTGATTAGATCAATGTATCTCTATGCAATCCGTTTATATAGTATTTATTGGATGAATATTTTTTGAATGGGGATGTGGTTCATGGACTTATTTTTGAATCGTTCGATTTTATTCAATTGGGTTGTAAAGGCTGTTTTGAGCCTATTTATTTTACTAAAATTATTTATATCTAGGATGCAATTTTTCAATGTAAAATTTATATGTAATGACGAAGACCTAAGAAAGATCCATTTCGAGAAGACGAATATTCAAGATGAAGACTTGTAACTAAATTACGGAGTTTTTGTTTCTAAGAACGGTCCATGAACTACATGTTGGTAGCAACTAGGTTGTGAATGGTTGTTCATATTGTATGAATGCACAAACGCGCTTAAATGAATTAATGTGCAAAGTGTAACATTAATCGCGAAAATTCTCCCACAACAAATTATTAAGTTTATAAGGTTTCAAGGTTTTCCTTCTCTCCATCGAGCTTTCGGAAATTGAAATCCAAACCGGATATACTATGCTTCCGAGTTATCGGAGTAGTCGTTCGGGGAGGATGGATAAATTACCGGGAGCGCATTGGATGCCTTCGGTTGGAGCAAATTTTATCCCTAGAAACCTGATAGGTTGCCGGATAAGATTCAATTGTGAAACTGATTTGCGTCGATGGTATAAACTTAATTTGTTCACGAACCATAGAAATCGTATAGGTTGATGGGAGTGAACAAGGGGAAAAATAAGATCGAATCATCCATTAGATGGGTTGGTGTTGGACACCACTTTATGAAAATTAATAAACTAGAAAGCTGTTCGGTTGCCCTCTATTAAGATTTATAAAGAACAAGATCGCTACTATGAAGTAGTGCGAACGATACTTTCGGATTTGACATGGGAGTGTGTAATTCCGATAAAAATAGTGGGAGCTGGGTAACAAGAATAGAAAATACCTTAATTCTATACTCAGATCATAATTAAACGAGTCACTAATTAATCTATCATACTTAATGCAGACATAACTCTCAATATAACAATGAACCCACTCCCAATTATACTCGTAAAGAACACCCTGATCGGACCTAACTTTGTGGATTGGCTCCGCAATCTGATGATATTCCTCAGTATAGAGGCACTGGGATACGTCTTGGAAACGGACATTTCGGTGCCTCCGATGCAGACCAGAGCCAATCAGGAGGAGATTGAAAACCACGAAAATGGGTTAAGGATGACGTAAAAGTCCGTGCTTACATTATGGCTTCTATGTCTAATGAGCTTCAGAGAGCTCATGAGAAAATGACTTCTGCTAGGCAGATTCTATCTCACTTAACCGAACTTTATGGTGAACGGCTAGATATGAGATATGAGATATCCAAGCAACTGTTTGGTGCAAGGATGAAGGAAGGTGAGAAGGTTGGGGACCACGTCCTCAAAATGATATTTATGATCGAGAGATTGTAGGCTCTTGATTTTAAGATGGATACTTCTCGACATATCCTACAGTCTCTCCTTAATTCCTTCTCACAGTTTGTTATGAACTTCAACTGCAATGAGATTGCATGCAACTTAGCAGGGCTAATGAACAAACTCGTGACCTGTAATGCCCGGATAATTATTGTGTATTTATCTTGTATTCGATCTTGTAAGATTCGACTTTGTGATGTTATTAACCGAAGATTGGTTTTCCGTATTCGTATCCTTACATTTTCGTATCTCCAACATTTTGCATGCATGGTTCTGCACGTCATAACGCACACAAGATGATGATCTTAACGTACGCTACGACTGTAATATAACGTACATTATCTGTTAAGCTTAACGTACGTAAGCTCAGTCAACTCGAGATCCGACAAGGGTCGGCATGTGGGGGCCAGGAAAGATTCGTCAGATGCTCGGCGTGAACGTGGACGGTTTTCCAGCTAAGCAAGTGAACGGACTTAACGTACGCTAAGGGGGATTTTTAACGTACGCTAAGGTCCTAGCGATTACGTACGTAAAACCTCTATGCTAACGTACGTAAGCCAATGCCAGAAACAGGTCAGTGAGCTCTGGCCAGACGTTAACATACGCTAATCTTCGAGCATAGCATACGCTAAAGTTGTTACGTACGTAATGTATTGTGTTTAGCGTACGTAATGGTTAAGATTTATATTTATAGACCTCAACCCCCATTTCATTTCTCACCCTCACCTTGGCCGATTTTCGTGTTCTGGAGACTATCCCTCACCATTTATCTTGCATATCATCATCTGGGCCGATTTTTGGGAAGCTTAGACCTTGTGGATTGGTGTTCAATCTTCCGGTGAAGAGTTTGTTCAAGATTTTCATTGTTCTTCCCTTATTTGAGGTATATTAACTCTACACCAAGATGGAAATTTAGTTCTTAGTTATATTATGAGCTTTTCACAGAGGTTATTGAGCTTGTTACGGCGTAGTGAATCCAACACCATGTTAGGAGGATTGTATTGAGCGAATTAAGGTTTCCATTGTTATTAGTTGAGCCATTAATCTTTACCAACTTTAAGAATGGAATTTTTTGAGATGAACACACCTTGATGATGCTTTCGTAACACTCTTTTAAGGAACAAAGTGTTAAGGCTTATCCCTGTATAAGATGAATTCAATAAGGTGAATGTGAAGGGTGTTCAATTATAACTCTTGCCTAAGATGAACTCGTTGTTAATCTACTTGGATGATTAGAACTAGGAAAGGATATTTGGGGAAATCATTTGAATGTAGAACTTGATAAGAAGAACTACTCGCGGAAGAACGAGAATCGTAGAGAGGAATTAACCTAGAACTAGATTGATCATGATTATCTCGTTATGTATCGTTGTAGCAACCGAACCAAACATTTGAGTTGATAATCGGAATTAATGTATGGAGCTTAATGGTATGATAATCATCTTTGGAATTGTAGACACCGGCTTTGTGCCCCATCGTGATCTCGTGAATTTACATACCTTTTTCCAAACTTAGTATTTGTCGGGAGATAGGACCGAGAGCCGATCGTTCATTAGTGACAACTTGATTATAACTTAGGGCGTTCGGTGCTTGTGCGTTAGTTTCGTGAGGTTGTTGAATTCCTTGTTATTTCCTTGTACAAGGTGATCGATCGAGGAGCGGCGACCTTCAGACATGTTGACATTCATTGGAATATTTAGTTCTTGCCATCTTTGAGGCAAGTATCGTATTTGAAAATTGTTAATATTGGAATTTTTGATCATGCATACAGTTTATTCATGTTGTTGAACATGAGTTTAGTTCCTTTAAATTATCATGGTATTCGTTATTGATTTCTTGAATGTTCATGTTGATGGACATATCGATTTGGCATATGTATATGCATGGTTTGTGTTTGTGTATGTTGTGATGATCCGAAGGGATCGAGCGATCTATGCTGAGGGCGCTGGATCAGATGTCCACCATGCGTTAGTCCAACGGGATCATCATGGGGATCTATGCTGAGGGCGCTGGATCGTTGGACGGGTTTTCCATCATGCGTTGGTCCAACGGGATCATCATGGGGATCTATACTGAGGGCGCTGGATTATTAGATTACACTGTGTTGTGTTGATGGAATCACGAGGATTCGCATCGTTGGATTCCGGTGGCGGAAATCCATTTTATGTAATTTATGATGCATTGTTGTTGCATATCCGATTTATGTATTATGATACTTGTACTAGCATCGTTTTGCTAACCCCTTCGGGGGTGGACATTTGTTTTGATGTTCAGGTAGCCGAGGAGCGGGGAAGCAACCACAGTACCGACATGATGATGAAGTGGCTCAGTGATATAGATTGATATTGTCTTGTTTTCTAGTATATTTTCAGTACTCGATTACGCGTATTTTGTTGGTGTTTGGAGCTTTTTATAATGGACTCATTTGAATTGTTGAACTGATTTTGAATTATAACCTTAATGGTACTTTGGTATTATTTTCCGTATTTCTCAAATTAGCCTTGTAAATTCTTATATAAAGGATTTACGATGCTGTAATTATTCCGAATATATCAGGGTGTTACAGAATATGGTATCGGAACTAAGATTCATGGATATCTTGGCAGTCGGGTTTAGTTGGGTCTGTTTACGTTATTGGATTTATGGGTCATTTGTAACATCACTGCTCAGCCAGCGTCGTCATGTGGACCGTGGTTGTAAGTCTCTTAATCTCATTTACTGGCGTTTTATTTATTTTTTGTTTCGTGAATATTGATGGACTTTCTTTTAGATAATTTTGCCCTTGATATTGAGTATTTGTATTTACAATATGTTGAGAGGAGGTCGTGGACGCGGACGCGGTCGTGGACGTGGATGTGGTAATGCGAGTAAATGTGACTATACACATTAGCTTTTGGCAAGCTAACACAAACTAAACTTTAAACACACATATTAAGTTACGTGACCATATGTACTGGATTTTGGCTACACTTAAATAATGTGTGACAAACATTTTGTGTGACCATATATGGCATTTGGTCACAGTGTTAGAAGTAAATGTGACTATACACATTAGCTTTTGGCAAGCTAACATAAACTAAACTTTAAACACACATATTAAGTTACGTGACCATATGTATTGGATTTTGGCTACACTTAAATAATGTGTGACAAAACGTTTAGTGTGACCATATATGGCATACGGTCACAGTGTTCAAGTGTGTGACATATATTTATCACGATTTATATGTATATCGTGTCTAATGATTCAACCTTACTTTTCATTTGTCACGCGTCCCAAATTCATATACGGCTAAATAATTAGCAAAAGATAGTAGTCACCCTTAAATAATGTGTGACAAAACTTGACTGTATGATTTAGACACATAAAAAATTACTTCATGTGACCATATATGCCAATGACTATATGCCTTTACAATAGCCACAACATATCACAAATGTGTGACTAACTTATGTTTATGGCCACATTTAAGGTGATTATATGTGACCAATATATTCATAACAGTCACATCGTGAAGTATTCATGTGGCTATTATTTAGAGCAAAATGTGAAATTGGTCATCATTAAATTTCATGCTTTGTGTGACTAAATATTACAAAAGGCCACACAAACATAAAATTCATGTGACCAATGGATGATCAATAGTCACACAAAATACACCTTTGTTCATTTTAAACAACACTGGTCACACTTATTAACACTTTTGGTCACATATTACAAAAGGCCACACAAACATAAAATTCATGTGACCATTGGATGATCAATAGTCACAGAAAATACACGTTTCTTCCCTTTAAACAATATATGGTTACACTTATTAACAATGTTGGTCACTTTATGCTTAATTGTGTGTGACTAAACATAAATCCTTAAAAAAGTACAAAAATAGAATATCTTTATGCTTTAAAAGAACGAGTGAAATATGATAAAGGTAAAGTGTGACAACTTGAGCATGACATGGTTCACTTGAATTTCGTATAACAACACCTCCACAATTGGTTCGATAGTAGTCATTTCGTGATTCATTACCCAAGTCACGTCGATCCACACGTGGCAATATGTTATCATTGTGCTGGTGAATGACGGTACTAAATTCCTCATCGACTTTATCATACTTATCTTTGTAATTCTTGGGAGGTGTCTTAAAGACAATAGACAATGTTTTTATCTATCTGGTCTTTCACATAAAACACTTGTCGTGTTTGTGAGGCTAATATGAACGGATCAACCTTGTGGCCTAAATTATTCAGGCCAACCAATGTATACCCAAGAGTAGTATCGCGTTTCACACCACCAGCTCTGTGATTAAGCCAATCACATTTGAAAAGAGGAATTTGCCTGAAACGGTAATCTAGTACCCATATCTCTTGTAAAACCCCATAATAAAATGCTTGTCTTGTGGTTGCAACTTCTTTAGATATGTGTAGATCTAATGCCTCAACACTAACCCCACTATTCTGGTAAACTTTGCCTTCATGACATTTCGTACAAAAGGTATACCCATTGATGTTACAGTTAAACCTCGATAAATGAATGTTCGATAAACGAATAGCCTCACCAAATGAATAATTTTCTCTGGTCCCAACTCTTTATAACATGTTCAAATTTTCTTTCGATAAATGAATAATTCCGCTAAATGAATATTTTTCTCCGGTCCCGATCATATTCATTTATCAAGGTTTTACTGTATATGCATCGTATTTCACTATGGTGGCGTGTGGTCCATATGATATCCACCTTACAGTTTCTGATACACTTTCTTAGTCGATCGCTAACTCTTTCTCAACCTGAATTTCATTACAAGTATATTAGCTTCAAATTGAAGGAACAACAAACAAACAATTATAAATAACATAAGATTAATTACCTCTTTGCGTAACCACTTAGCAAAAGATATACTGTGCTCATTCTCCAGAAATGCTATTCGTTTACCCGATGTTGTGCGGCGATTAAAACGCCTCTATAGGCGATCGTCATCACGATCAGAGAAACCAATCATGGAAGACATACTCTGGACAAACTCCTAGAGTTCGGCACAATACGGCGACCGTCTTTTGGTACCCAGCGATCGTCTTCTGATATCTGACGATCGTCTTTAATGATCGAACCAGAGGCGATCATCTCGTGCCACGTATGGATCCAGCATCCATCAAAGTCGTCGAAGACCGAATCTTGGACGGTGGCCCACGTGCGGATCTTCAAAGGATGCCGACAGATAGGATCTTTGACCCCAGCCTGTCACCTACACACCTACCGACAAAGCCGCCGAAAGGTACAAAGTGGGTCCTCCCTAGACAGCTGCCCAGGACGCGTGTTGGCCTCCCATTGGTTCGCCTGGTGGCTCAGCAGCGACCCAGACTTTAAGGAACGGCCCACGTGGCCAGGACGATCGGCCACCTTATTATAATATAAAAAACGGCGGTCGCCCGCGATCGCCTGAGGGGTCCCAACTACCTTGTCCCCTATAAATAGAGAGCTCACTGCAGCAGCAAAAGGGGACGCGAATTTACTACGAATTCAGTGCAAAATACACACCAAAGAGAGAATCAAAGGCTCTTTTGGCAACCACTAATACATTCATAGTGATATTCATACACATTCATCATATATCCCAGGCAAGAACTCACAGATTTATCTATCTGGTTCTTCCGGCAATCTACACGCTCTAAAGCCTAGATAACTAGAAGTCTTTACACTCCTTGTAATAGATTCTAACATTAATATTTGTACTCGACAGTATATTTATTAATAACATCTCGCGAGAGCATTCAAGCCCGAGATTAACAACCCCGGCAAATCTTGTGTTATCTATTTTCTCACGGAAGTGTTCTCGCATTTGTTTGTTACTCGATCATTCCAGCAATACAATCTCCGGATAATATTTTGGGTAACAACACCCGAGTTTTCTATTTTCAAAACTTGCTTGTGTCGCCTGAAACAATGTCTTTGATTATTATATTTGTCATGATTTATATATATATATATAGATATACTTTTTTCGTATTTAAAAAAATAGTTTTTTTCTTTTTAAATAGAAAATCGGGTTGATCCGGTGGTCAAACCGTTTGAACCTATAACCCGATGACCCGATGACTCGACCGGATCAATTAAAAACCAATTTTCAAAACATTGGATTAATACGTTTTTATGGTGGCCTTTATAAACTTTTCCCCAAAATTTAGTCTTTCCCTCTAAAATATTTTCAGTATATCCCGCCCCAATTTACCCCAAAAATCAAAATCATATTTCTTAGATCCCTCCGTATGTTATTCACTTATTCCCCCGAAATAAAAATCATATCCATCTTCACAAAATTAACAATATGGATCTCAAACACACACTTTTTGACCTACCACTGGTGCACCACTCTTCTACAACCGCTCCTCCGTTATAACCGCTGCTACCGATCTCGTTCTATCGGCTTTTGCACATGGCGAGTCTTCTCCCTCTCCTATTTTTGCAGTTGTGTGTGTAGTTCTGTGGGTTGTGATGCGTATCCGGGTGTTGGCTATGCATTTATTGTGCTATTTTGTAAGTTAATAGGAATCGATTGTTAGAATGCTATGTTAAATGATAAGTTGTTTTGAAGGATGATGTAATTCTTATTTGTTTTTTTTATTATAACATGTTTTGTATATAAGTTGTGGTGAGGATCTATTTGCTGAAATCTTGTCGAGGATACTGATAGAATATTTTATTTTATTGTGTGTTGAAGGAGTAAGACCTAAATTGGTGATGATTGTAATACTGTATTATAGGTTAGTTGATTCTGTTAGGATATGCATTCTAGGGCTCGGTTATCACTAGTGTAGTAGTTTCAGATATTACTAGCAAAATTGATCGATAAAAGATCTGGTTTGGCGTTGATTTGATGGTTGTAACTTATGGTGTGCATGATAGGGCCCTGTTATCACTAGGTGAGTGGGTGGTATGATTAGTATAAGGTGTATGAATATGATTGTCTTCATGAAAGACTGGGTGTGTTGCGGGCCTTGCGGCAGAGATGGTGCTGAAGTGGTTTTAGCTACACATGATTTTTCTCCTCTATCTGTAATGAATCGTGCTATATTCTTAGGATCTGTACGTTCGTAGAAACTTAATTAAATTGAACAATAGACTACTGACACCGACATAATTGTTGTTTTTTATCTGTGAGTCAATGCTACGATTTTATGGAGAATGGCATTGTGTGTCACCTTGAGTAGCATGGACTGTTCTAGTAGTTAGTTAGGATTATGGTAAAGTTTTTCAATTAGTGTCCGTCCGATGCTATGGTCGAGTAATGAGTTTTGGTTATGAAATATTATAATTGATGTTAGGAGACGAATATGAGGGAGAGAGTGCGCGTACTGAATATACTTCACTCCAATTTTGGAAAGCATATGAACTTTACAGAACCAAATGACTATCCCTGGGGGATTGTTATTTGATGCATGTAAAGTACGGAATATAACTTCTAGTAATATGAAGTGTGTTAGTAGGTGCACCAGAAGTGATTAAAAAATTAGAGACTGTTAATAATATTAATTTAGAAAGAATGGTATGCTGCCAAGGCAAAGGTGATTTTAGGGACTATCTTACTTGTTTATTGAAATCTTTAAGCTACTTTATAGTTAGCATGGAGGTTAAAATACAACTCTGGAAGTCTGAGTCAGAAGACCTCAAAGTCTCTATTATTTAAGCACTAACAAATCTCGCTTCTCCAGAAACTAAACTATGCTTTGTCGTACCATCAAAGAATCCTCAGTGAACCAGGATACCCATCACAACTATTCAGTATAATTTTTTCTTTATCACCAACATGTAAACAAGTAGATCTATATATTTATGGAATTCCTCTTCAGCATTTGTAGTGCGCGTCGTTGAGAACGCTTGTAGTAGTAGTTGTCATTGCTTTATTGGATATATGGAAGCTGCTTCTTCTAATGTCTTGGTGAGGCAAAACAACAGCCCTAAGTCGTATATCCTTGCCAGTCTAGAACACAACTTGATAGTCTAAGACATTTTTTAACTTGTATTATCGTAATTTTTGTGCTACCTGGATGGCTGGATCAAACAATTAGATTGTAGCTTTGCAGCTGAAGTAAAATTGGCACAGTTTTCTGTTCATTATCTGCAGTTGGTAGTTAATGTAATTTTTTTAATGTATTATCATATTCTCTTATTGTTTATGTGTTTGAACTTCAGCCAAGAGAACACACAACATACAGAAAAAATAGCGATGCCATGGACTTGATTAATAGTATAACTGGTTCTGATGAGGAAGGTCGGTCAAGGCAACGAATTCTGACATTTGCAGCAAAAAGGTAGCCATATATATCATACTATGTTTAGATCATATCCTACTTTTAAATGACTCAATCCCGAAATCTGCATATAAGTTTTCTATCTTCTTAAATTACAGAGCATTCATATAACTCCTGTGAATTTGAATCTTCTGAGTTTTGAAACAAGTAGAACATATATCACGTTCTGTCTGGTACTAAATCCAGATGTAGGACAATTGACGAGGAAAGACCATCACACTCCGTACTCCCGCTTTCCTGTTCTACATCTATTAGGATGAAACATGCCTTATAAGAGTTTGATCAATTTCCGGATCTTAGCATTTATATACCCCAGCTGAGATGCTTTAGTCTTATTGCAGTAACATCACACTGTAGCATACATGCAAGTGTAGGTTGAGCATCGTTTGCTGATATCCTTGGCTGTATTGCACATATTACCGTCTGATAGGAAGTTTCAGTTTAACTGAAAGGAAGACACTAGTCATGACATGTTCATACTCACTTTTTTACGGTCTGCAGTATCCTTCAATAATTGAAATTGTATTTTCACCATCTTTCACCTTATTTGTCCAACCGCTTTGAAGTTATGCCACTTACCAGTTTCTAGTAAGATTCATAGCTAACCGAAAATGGTTATATCTGTCAGAAAAAATGATCCCTTAGTCACAGAGGTTCACTTTCTACCACTCCCTTTTGTGTCTGTCTGTGTGTTTGTGACGTAGAAGTTTACTTTGGGATCATACATTTAATAGGACTTTTGCATGTATACTTCTTCGTAACTCGGCCGATTTTTGTTTCAGGTATGCAAGTGCAATAGAGAGAAATCCAGATGATTATGATGCACTTTATAATTGGGCACTGGTTCTTCAGGTAACTTGTGTTATATATCAATAGGTGTTCAAAGCGCCCAATTTATGGCTTTGCTTTATTTCCTCAAAATTATCAACTACTGGCCACACCATAAGATTCATTATGGTTAATCAAAGATTAATAATAAGAAATTGTTACTCATACCATATAATATAACCACATCCGATATAGGAAATACTAGCCTAGTAATTTGCATAATTTTTTATATTGTTATCGATTACCTTCAGAACGGTCAATCGATAACAATTATACATCGGATGGGAATTATCTTCGATAATCCCAATTCAATATATCGATTACCTTCAGAACGGTCAATCGATAACAATTATACATCAGATGGAATTATCTTCGATAATCCCAATTCAATACATCAATTACCTTTAGAACGGTTAATCGATACCAATTATACAACGGATGTCTCGGCACCTTTTATCGGTTACCGATAACGAAGATGATAATCGAATACGTCAATGCCTTCAATCGGCCAATACGACATCAATAGAAAAACACTGATATCAATAACAATGACTCACAATAATGGAACATCAATCAACAATAACAATCGATACGTCGATACCGCGAACCAGCTATCGACAACAATATCTCAATGAAACATCAATCAACAATAACAATCGATATGTCGATACCGCGAACCGGCTATCGACAGAAATATTACCAACAAGTATCGCAATGCCTTAAACCGGCCATTTACGAACAATAATAATATTTGGCATAATTTGCCGAAGGGTATCGTATCAAACAATCCCTTAATATCAACAAAATCATAAAGAGACCAAGTCTCGAAATGATACACACATTCATACACATATATGATAACATTAATCTCATTGACTAGTACAAGTATAAAACTTGCCTCAAACCTTTTAGCAGTAGTAACTTTGCTCCAGCAGTAGTAACTTAGTACTGGCGGTAGTAACTCTACTCCATCAGTACTAACTTAGTACTAGTAGTAGTAACCCGGTGACAAAGATGCACTCACATAATATGGTCACGCTTATCAATATTATTGGTCACTCTTAGTTTAATTCAATGTATGACTAAATATTACAAAATGCCACACAAACTAAAAATTCATGTGACCATTGGATGAACAAGTTACACAAAATACACATTTCTTCACTTTAAACAGCATATGGTCACACTTATTTACACTTTTGGCCACTTTATGCTTAATTATATGTGGCTAAATACCCAAAACAAACATGCTTTGTGTGACTAAATATTACAAAAGGCCACACAAACATAAAATTCATGTGGCCATTTGATGAACAATAGTCACAAAAAAATACAAATTTCTTCACTTTAAACAGCATATGGTCACACTTATTAACACTTTTGACCACTTTATGCTTAATTATATGTGACTAAATACTAGGGATGGCAAAAAAAATCATGGGTTCGGGTACCCGCGGGTTTTTACCCGAATGGGTCCAATTCGGGTAGCAAAATTCGGGTCCGGGTCCGGGTCTGGGGCTGGTAGAGAAAAATAAGTTCGGGTCCGGTTCGGTTCCGGGGTATGGGGTACCCACCCCGAACCCGCCCCGATATATATAAATATAAATATATATATATATATATAATATTAATACTTAATAAAATTTAATTTAGTAATATATTATATATATATAATATATAATATTAATACTTAATAAATTAAATATATATTAGTAATTAAATTAGTAATATATTTTATATATATTAAATTAGTAATAAATTTAAATTAGTATTATATTATATATATAATATTAATTCGAGAAAAAAAATAATCCATGGTACTATTGGGTACCTGACCGAGCGAGGCGGGTGCAGGCGGACCGAAAAAAATTTGGTGGAGTGCAGGCGGAGTGCAGGGCCAATTTTTAACCGCGGGTCCGGGTCTGGGTAGGCAATACCCGGCCCCGACCCGCCCCATTGCCATCCCTACTAAATACCCATAAGGAACATGCTTTGTGTGACTAAATATTACAAAAGGCCACACAATAAAATTCATGTGTCCATTGGATGATCAATAGTCACACAAAATACACATTTCTTCACTTTAAACAGCATATGGTCACACTTATTAACACTTTTGGCCACTTTATGCTTAATTGTATGTGACTAAATACCCAAAACGAACATGCTTTGTGTGACTATATATTACAAAAGGCCACACAAACATAACATTCATGTGGCCATTGGATGAACAATAGTCACACAAAATACACTTTTACTTCATTTTAAACAGCATATGGTCACACTCATTAACACTTTCGGCCACTTTATGCTTAATTGTATGTGACGAAATACCCAAAACAAGCATGCTTTGTGTGACTAAATATTACAAATGGCCACACAAACATAAAATTAATGTGGCCATTGGATGATCAATAGTCACGCAAAATACATATTTCTTCACTTTAAACAGCATATGGTCACACTTATTAACACTTTTGGCCACTTTATGCTAAATTGTATGTGACTAAATATACAAAAAAACATGCTTTGTGTGCTTGTAAAGTGTTTACGGTCACACTTATTAACACTTTTGGTCACTGTTTTTTAATGGATACGGACACTAACTCAAGAATGTGACGATAAACACCCTACGGTCGCGCGACCTTTTGTCACACACATTCGAAAATGCATATGTGATTATATTTATATCGTCACACTTTTTTGGTGTAGCCAAATCCACTTTTTGTTCTAGTGCTTCATCTTTCTTGGCTTGGGCTTCCTCTCGACTCATCCGCAAACCTGCTTGGAGTGCATCGTCATCGTCGTCAGAATCAGGATCAAATTTTGGACTGTCAGGAGTTTCCATTGACAAAGCTTTCCTTTCCTTTTAGCTTCAGCCTTATCAAGCAGATGACTCTCAATTAGCTCTTTAACGAATAAGTTGTCCCATTGGATCAGGACACCAATTTCTTGAGTGTCCGTCACTTCCAAAACGAACTTCTCTTCGTTACACCACTCGCTCCAGTTGTACAAGGTTTCGTACGGAGCATGTCTAAAGCTCTTCCATTGGAGAAACCGCTCGAATGACTGCTCAATCTGCACGGAAAGCAGGGTCTTGGAAATTATTGTGTCTGGGGAGGGACTCCGTACAGCGTCTGGGTTTGCTGTAGGAAGGGGTTCCTCTACAGGTGTGGGATCCTGTATTGGAGAGGGATTCCTTACAGGGTATGGTAACCCGAATGAAGGTGGATCCTGAACGGGTGTGGAATCCCGTATAGGAGAGGTAGCTGTTGGCTCCAAACAGGCAGCCGACTCGCTAGAGTCTTTTGAGTTAGCAGATGTCCTCGTATCTGTCGTAGCCGCCAAGGGATCGAGATCTACTGTCGATACAGTATCGGGCATCTCTTCCACTGGGGTTGGACCCTGGGGTAGTTGATCAGTGGGTTGCGCCACGACAAGAGCATCCTCGGAGGGTTCTGTAGCATTAACTTTCGTAAACCTCCTTAGCTTCCTTTTCGGCTTGTCAACAGCAACTGGTGTCTTGCTGTGAGATCTTATCCTCTTCTTCGAAGATTCGACACTTTGGGACTTAGAAGAGACATCCCTCGGATCTGCAGACAGTGGCAAGTTCCGGATAAAAGGCCTGTTCGCAATCAGGATGCTCTGATTGAAGGCAGTGGGCCTGACGCCTCCTAAGAATATCCGCGAAGTAATCTTCTTTGCTTCTGCGGTTTGTTGAAGTCCGCACTTCGTCAAAACATGGTTTAAGAATAAACCAAACGATTTCTTCTGAGTAGCAGGTTTGGACACCTCTTCCTGCAAACGTTTAAGGATAACCTCACACCAGTTGACCTTCTCGCAGGTCATTATGGCGACCATCATCCTGAATCTGAGATTGGTGTACATCGCAAAAGTACCTGTACGATTCTCAATAATGCGGCAGCAAAAATCATGTAAATAAACAAACGGTAAACAAAAATTCTTCTTATGGCATGTGGTATGAACCACTTCCACCATTGCTAAACCGGTGAACAAGCCATAGTATTGAGTCAGCAGTTCTTGAGACCCAAAGGTCTCAAGTTCTTCCATGTTCAGGCCATCAGAGGGTAGCTTGAAGATGTTTTTGAGAAGCTCTTGGTCAATGCGGATCTCCACTCCGCAAATGACTGATGTGATATCAGCAACATGACCTCCTAGAGCCAGAGGCATAAAACGAACCACGGCATTGAGGAAGAATTCCTCAACCAGATGAACATCATAATTCTCGGCGGTGTGGCTCCCAAGCGGTAAAGGCCTTGTTGAGGGATTCTTGTGGTGACGACCTCCATGGCATCGACGTCATCACTTTCAGCATGAATGCGTTCCATCACGACAGATCTGGAGAAGATCCGTCCATCGATGAAGTTGAGTGAGTTCTTGAGAGAGGTGGAAGATGTCTGAGTAGACGCCATTGATGATTCTCAAGAGAAGATGACTAAGATTCAAGAAAAATATGCAGTAAACACAGAAAATCTTGTAGGTTGAATTGCTTCAGTGCTCTTAAAATATGCAGAAGGCGTAAAGAGTCTCAAATGGCATTTATAGTCCTTTTATAGTAGGCGGCGAAGAAGGGTTTTCAGAGAACGAATGGTCAGATTTAAGGGATGGGAACCGGTGTTTGAAATGAACGGTCACGATGGACTAAGTGTAACTGGTACACTTATCCATTGAATTTTAAAATAGGAGCGGGTTCCACTTTTGACATTTGTTATTACCTTTTATGCCTGAAATGGCGGTATTAAATATTAAACAATTTGAAAACATCGTGGAATTTGAGATTTGATTGTCCAGATGTCGTGTAAGGCATTTAATGTAAACGACGTTTGACATGAAAACAGGGCACGTGGACAAAAATTGTTTTTAAAATGAAATATTATAATATATAATGAATCGAATTCTCATAGTATGTGCTGTATCCACAACGATACAGCATTGCCCCTTAAAAGGTACATATAGGTTTCAATTCCATACAACAACTTTTGGATTAATGCTGTATTCATGGGTCATACTGTATTCCCCCTTAATTATTGCACACATCAGCTATAGGATGATTCATATCACTTTGTTCCCTACAGTGCTGTATTAAGGGATCTGAGTGTACAGATAATTAATTGTGGATACTGTATTCTTGGGTCTTACAGAATTCCCCCTCAATTGTTGAGTAAAAACAGTAAATACTTACAGGGAGTCAGGCTGTAGCAATCCTAATTCTTGTCGAAGCATGTTGAATCTTGTTGTGTCGAGAGGCTTGGTGAAGATGTCAGCCAACTGTATATCTGTATGAACTTTTTCCAGCCGAACATCCTTGTTCTCGACATGATTCCTTATGAAATGATGCTTTATGTTGATGTGCTTAGTGCGCGAGTGCAATACAGGGTTGTGCAATATTACAATTGCACTCGTGTTATCGCACATGATTGGCATTTCCTTGGCTTCAATCCCATAATCTGACAACTGTTGCTGCATCCAAAGGATTTGCATACAGCAACTACCAGCAGCATAGTATTCTGATTCATCCGTGGAAAGTGAGTTTTGCAATTGCTTCTTACTGAACCAAGAAACAAGTCTAGGTCCAAGAAAGTGACAAGTTCCACTTGCACTCTTCCTATCTAGCTTGCAGCCTCCGAGATCCGAGTCGCTGTATCCAACTAAATCGAATCCACCTTCTTTAGGATACCACAGTCCTACATCGACTGTTCCTTTAATATACTTCAGGATTCGTTTAGCTGTATTGAAGTGTGATTCTGTGGGTGCAACTTGATATCTCGCACACACTCCTATAGCAAACTGGATATCGGGCCTGCTAGCTGTTAGGTACAGGAGAGAGCCAATAAGATTCTTATAGAGTGATTGGTCTACCGGCTTTCCGGCTTCATCAGCACTAATTTGCACGGAAGTGCTCATGGGGGTTGACGATGATTTGGAAGTGTTTGTTCCAAATTTTTTGAGAAGCTCCTTGCTGTATTTTTCCTGGTTGATGAAAATTCCTGTAGGCAACTGCTTTACCTGCAAACCTAGGAAATAACTAAGTTCTCCCATCATACTCATTTCAAATTTACTTTGCATGAGATGAGAGAACTTTTGACATAAAGCAAGGTTAGTCGAACCAAATATAATGTCATCTACATAGATTTGAACCATTAGAAGGTCATCACCTTCCTGTATTTTGAACAAGGTCTTGTCCACATCACCTTTCTCAAATCTATTATCAGTTAGATACTGGGACAGGGTCTCATACCATGCTCTAGGGGCTTGCTTAAGTCCATACAGTGCTTTCCTCAGCCCGTATACTAGATCGATGACGTATGTGTTGGCAAACCCTGGTGGTTGTTCAATATAAACTTCTTCGGCAAGGTCTCCATTTAGGAATGCACTTTTGACGTCCATTTGGTATACAATGAAGCTATTATGGGTGGCAAAGGCTAAAAATATCCTAATGGCCTCTAGTCTGGCGACAGGGGCAAACGTTTCATCGTAGTCTATGCCTTCTTCCTGTCTATAGCCTTGTGCGACTTGTTAGGAATATGCCCTCGAATGCCACTCAGGGGATAAGAGAGTATGGGCATTGTACTTGTAATTATGGAATAATAAATAATAAAAAGGCAATTCGATTCATTCACTGTTTATTGTATTTCAATTGCATTCTTGACTTGGTAAACATTGAAATGAAGTCCATGTATATAAATCGAACATTCCATTCTCGTTATGGGATAAGAGAAAATGCACTGGAAGTGTTTTAAGTTTATTTACGTAAATCGTTCGCAAGTCAATAAACTTAAATGGGCATTAAGTTTTAATAAGACTTGTATAACTAATGTTAGGACATGTGCATGTCTTGATAGCATAGTTATAAGTATATTGGTGGGACCAGTATACTCGAACACGACTCATACTCGATTCAGTCACACGGTATTCACTCTCAGAGAGTCGATGACGAATCGAAAGGTTGTGATAGTATAAGTGGACCTTTGACTTGAGGGTTCAGTAGAAGATGTGCCTGTGACGTTTAGTTTGTCATTAGAGTAGTTAGACTCATTTGCTTAATTGCTGAGTCGACCTCGAAGTGCGGACTATACGGGCAGGTAGCAGTCTTTACTGTATGCCAAGAAAGGATTCTATCTCCTGTTAGTGAGCAGGCGAATGTCATATACGGTTAATGGCAAATAATATCATAAGTCTTTGGCCAAAACATTATGATATAGTAGTATTAGATACACTATTGATCAGTTGGTCTTGATTTGCATTAACACATGTATAGAGTTTAGTCAACAGTAGGGTTTGACTTTACCGTGACCCGAAGACTTGACCGGGACATCTGATGAAGGGTCTATACGTATATAGTATTCACGACATAATGGTTCTGGAATGATCCCTTCATTCGTTCTCAGTCGGGGTTTACAGTGCGGCCCGCTAGGCTGGCTAAGTCTTGCCGCACTCATTAGTTCCTCCCAATGCCGGTGAGAGACGGACCTACGGAGTCGCGCATTAGGA
Organism: Orobanche coerulescens; assembly: GCA_033398695.1. NCBI lineage: Eukaryota > Viridiplantae > Streptophyta > Magnoliopsida > Lamiales > Orobanchaceae > Orobanche > Orobanche coerulescens. The sequence goes on along the minus strand of CM065801.1, from coordinate 76,547,252 downwards.
GCGTTGACGGATAAATGTGAATTTATTATCTCTCTATTAATATTAGATATTGGATATCTAATTATGATTTATTGGATAAATCAAATAGCGGTCTAATGAATTAAAATTAAGTTCTAAGGTAATTAATTTAATTCATAAATTATATTTCTTAGAGAAATATATTTGTATTTGATATAATTAATTAATTGAATTAATTAATTTATATAAATACATTGGTAAATAAATGGAGTGTATTTAACGGAGTCGTTTGACGAACGTCCGGTACACGAGCCGAGTGGCTCGGCTCGTTTCTTGGAAGATTCCTACATGCCCCCCCCCTCACATGGCATGATCAACATGCATGTTATCTTGTCATTTTTCATTTAATTAAGTGATGATTGATGATATTTTTAATATCACATTATTATCACTTGGTTATTAAATAGAAATAACAAGACAAACTCTCTTATTTTAATCAACACTCCATCTTCATTTTGAGTGTGGCTGCCGTGAGAGAGTTTGAGAGTGAGGGGGAAATTTTCAACTTATTTTCTTTCACTTTGAGTTGAGAAAAATAAGAGATAAATTGAGAGAAAAAAATTCGTACGAGTTCCCTAGCCGTGTTCTTGGAGAACGGAGTCTCGTCGAATTTTTACGGGCAACTTCCAACGCGTGTGAAGTAGAGGCTTCGAATTTTCGGTGCTTGGAACGAAGGGATTTCGTGTTCAGGACGGGGTTCGTGATCGTCATCCATATTTACGAAGATTTATTTCAAAGGCTTCAAGGGTATGATCTTTATCTTCGTATTTTTTTTCGTATATACGCTACTTGATCGATCCTGTTTGGGATTCATTTTTATTTCTGCTGCGTATTTTGTTTTTGTTTCGGAATCCCAACAGTGGTATCGGAGAGAGGTCAATGATACCGTATATATGATTATTTGTGCATTTTGAATGCTTATGGATGATGTTTATGATTTAGAATCATATTTGGTATAATCGTAGATTTTTAAATTATTCGTTGTAGCATCACGTTTTGGAAGCAGTGAAAAATGAAGAATCGGGCTGCCGTGATGGTCTTTGGCGGCCTTTACTGTGCCCAGCCGAAAGCATGCTCGGCCATGCTCGGCCATGTCTCGCACTGCCGAGAAGCGGCCGATGCTGCCGTCGAGGACTCGACCAGTGCCGATCATGGCTCGGCCAGCACCCTCGGGTTTTTGGCCCGATTTTGAATCGGGCCGCGGGCTGGGCCTAAAACCGGATTGTCCGGGACTCCGATTTAAGTTTATATTTCGTTGTAATTATTTCCCAAAATTTAAATTGGATTTTAATTTGACTAAATTAATATTTGGAATATTTTTGTGTTAAGGGAAATAAATTAAACGAGAATATAATTTTGGCCGGATTACTTCGAACGAATTAAAATGACGATTATTAGTATTAATTGGATTAATACCATTAAAATTGAATAGATTAATTTTATATTGATTGGATTAATATATTAATTGATTATTTAATTTTAATGCCACTTTATATTAATTGGATTAATATAGTAGAAATTGAATAGATTATTTATAGATTAATTAGATTAATTTATATTAATATTAATTGTTTAATCTCGTTGCCATTACATGTTGTATGGAATCCTTATGTGATGGTGATATAGCTCGTGGACTTAGTTTTTGATTTGTTCGATTCGATTGGGTTGTAAAGGCCGTTTTGAGCCTATTTATATTTACTAGAAAAACTTGTATAGGATGCAATTTTTCAATGATTTAATTATTATTTTGGGTATGAAGAAGACCGAAGACAACCGACGGAAAAGATGAAGAATCGAAGACTGTTTTTTTATTTTTATTTATTGGGTCATTCGCTTGGCCCAGTACTTAGGAATTAGGTCCATGAGCTATATGTTGGTAGTAACTAGGTTACTGTTTTCTGTTTTTCATTTTGAATGATTGACAAACCAACAAACGCGCGTATAATTGAATTAATGTGCAAAGTGTAACATTGATCGCGAAATTCTCCCGACTACAAACAGACTAAGTTTGAAAAAGGTTACGAGGTTTCCTACCCTCCATCAAACTCGTAGAAAATTGATACCCGAGCTGGTGTGCTATGCTTCCGAGTTATCGGGGTAGTACATTTGGTAGAGGTTGAAAAATTCTTGAGTGCATTAGATGCCTTCGGTTGGTGATAAATTTCGCCCTAGAAACACGATAGGTTGCCGGGTGAGATTCAATAGTCAAACTGATAGACGTTGATGGTCAACAACTTAGATAGTCTGGATTGCCAAGAAACCTGATAGGTTGAGGGCATGAAGACTAGGGGTAAAAGAAGATCAAATCATCCGTTAGACGGGTTGGTGTTAGACACCACTTTACATAAATTAATTGGCAAGAAACCTGATAGGTTGCGTCTGTTAAAATTTGTAAAGAACTTGATCACCACTAAGAAGTCGATCTAACCATGATTTCCGGATTATAACATGGGAGTGTATAATTCCGATAAAATTAGTGGGAGTCGAGACAAGAATTATACAAGCCCTTAAATTCTATACTCGGTCATAATTAAACAAGTCACTAATTTAATCTTGTCTAAATCTTTGCAGAAAACGAAATTGAATCTCTCTAAAATGGCTAAAAACCCACTTGCAATACTACTTGAAAAGAATCTCCTAACTGGCCCCAACTTTGTTGGTTTATGAATCGATGATTATACTCGTGATGGAGTTCGGGATACGTCTTGGAGGCGGACATTCCACCGACTCCAATCCGGACTAGGGGTAATTAGGAAGACATTGACGTCCATGAAAAATGGGTCAAGGATGACGTGCTAGTTCGTGGCTTTATGATGGGCTCAATGACTAATGAGCTAAAAAGAGCGCACGAGAAAATGACTTCTGCTAGGCAGATTCTCGCACACTTGACCGAACTTTATGGAGAGCACAGTAGGACTGCTAGATATGAGATATCGAAGCAGTTGTTCAGTGCTAGGATGAAAGAAGGGGAGAAAGTGGGAGACCACATCCTCAAGATGATCTCTATGATTGAGAGGCTCGAGGTGCTCAACTTTAATTTGGATTTATCCCTTCAAATTGATCTCATCCGTCAATCTCTCCCTGACTCTTTCACGCAGTTTGTAATGAATTTCAACTGTAATGAAATTACATGCACATTAGCTGGGCTAATGAATAAACTGGTGACGGCGCAGTCTAACATGAAGACTAAACTGAGAGAGGCTGCTCTTGTGATTTCTTCTGGGCCTAGGAGGTCCAAGAACAAGAAGAAAAAGACCTACGAGCAGTACAAACCCAAGAAAGGGGTGCAAAAAGGAAAGGGCAAGGCCCGGAAGGTTCAAAAGTTAGGCGGTCCAAAACCTACGGACAAATGCCTTGAATGCGGTGAGCTGGGCCACTGGCGAAGGACTTGTCCCAAGATTAATGGTACATCAGGTATGGAACTTTTTGTTTTTGAAACTAATTGTTCCGCTACTGTATATTCTGCTTCATGGATTCTGGATTCAGGTGCCACTTCTCACATTTGTACTATGAATCAGGATCTGGAACAAAGTAGAAAACTTGAAGCTGGGGAAATAATGATCACTGTTGGAAGCGGACAAAGTGTCGAGGCAACCGATATTGGATCAATCCTTCTGGGTTTAGAATCCGGTTTTATTTTGACATTAGATGAAGTACTTGTTTTGCCCAAGGGGCATAAAACATCAGATCCATTCCAGTCTTGGACCGGAAAGGATTTTGTTTCTTCATTGGCAATGGCAGTTGTAAAATTTATTTTCGAAATAAATTGGTTGGAACAACTACATTGTTGAATGGTTTATATCATCTGAACATGCAAAATAAAACAGCAGTGAACACTATAACTAGGAAACGTGGTAGGCAAGATACTAATCAAGCTCTTAAATGGCACCTTAGACTTGGTCATGTTGGTCAGACCAAGGTTCAGAAAATGGAGAAAGATGGACTTCTAAGTCCATTTGTAACATCCCCGGTTCAGCTCGGGAATATTACACGCCGTGGATTCCGCGCCGGAACCCACCAGGCTAAAAATCATTTTTAAAAACGTTCAAAACGCCAAAAGGCCGGTGACGGTAGTATTTTCCAAAGCTCACAAAATCATTTGTCAAACCGTCATAAAACGTTCAAGGCCAAAATGCCAAAACTCGATTTAGGGAATCGGTTTTACGAAATAAAACTCCATTTGCAAAATACCAAAAGTCATTTTGAAAGAACTCACGCATCGGATAAAATACAGTTCGAAAATACATTTTACATCAAGAATAAATAAATAAATAATACACGATTCCCACTATATGCCATAGCCGGTATCATTCGGGATCCTCGTCTCTTCACGACCGCTCTATCAAATCTCCAATACCGAAAATAAGTCCCACAACTGGTCAACCATAATGCCCGATAAATAACCGCAAATACATAAACATAATTAATCATATGTCATGCATAGTGAGAATGATAACCACAAACTATAACCTTACCACTCCCGATTTATCCAACGATTCTCGTCAAAATCCCAATATCACAACAATACCGTATAATACCTCAATAACGAATACTTTCCCGTACACAATCCTCTATGTACAATTACCACAAAAACATACCTCTATTCGGATTCATGTACGATTACCACAAAAACGCACCTCTATTCGGATTCCTTCCAAACGCACCTCATCGACCAAGAATATCCAAATATCATCAACAACATCTACCGTATACTACAATCCTCACAAGATTCCATTTATACATTCGTCAATATGCAATACAACACGAATACTTATGACATGTAATTGAAATTACTTATCGAAACACTATAATCGAACAAGTAATAACTTGCCTCAATGTCGATACGACGAAGCCAAATCTGCCCAGAACGTGCAGTAGCAATAACTCACAATATAGAACTCCAATACACGATCCAACCGGTCAAAATGAAGGACCATGAGTCGGCAACAAGCTGTCCCAAATTAAGTAAAATCGGACTACGTCTTGCCCGTCATCGAGCTACTCAATCACAGCTGCTCCACCAAAATGGAACTCCAAATACGGAAGAAAATCACGATTCACTCAAAAGAGACTTCACTATATGATAAATTTCTACAATCATATAGAATTTCTTTCTTTTAACTCGACAACCCTACACTATTACAAGTCTACATGATTCTCACCCTTCTCACCACTCTCTTTAAAGAGAATACAAGAAAGGAATTTAATTTGAATCAAATAAGACTAAAGTGTATTACTTGGGTGTACTTGTGAGAAAGACATAAAGACTCCTTATATAGAATAAGAAGGCTTTTCCCCTTTGTTCTCAACTGATGTGGGATAAAAATACATTCTTAGAGTGTAAGCAAGGCTTCACATCTTTATTCTCAACCGATGTGGGACAAAACACATCCTTCAAAACACAACTACTGTCCGAGAGCCATAACTATTGCTAACAAAATCCAAATATAATCTCCACCGTTCATATTATACAAAACTATTTGATAAATAACATATCCAAAATTAAGCACAATCCAACGGTTAAATCTTCGGAAATCTTTAAAATACCGAGACTTCTCAATATGAATCCGAAAAATAGGAACCTCTCGTTCTATTAATTATTACGGTCACATTGTTCATCCAAATCCAATCTCCACCGTCCAAAATAGAGTTTAATGTGTTTAGCACTGACTGTAAAAATTCCATATTAATCCGACGGTTGGATATTTATGAATTATGTCTATAACATCGCTGCACGGGTGAGTGTTCGTTGACGGAACTAAAGTTCTGCAAATAGTTTTTACTAATTCGACTATAACTTTCTCGTCCAAACTCGGATTGACTCACTGTTTGGACCACTAGAAAGCTAACTCAAATCTATATAATACTGTTAATTTTCAGAATTTTCTAACATCCCAAAAATCCGTGGTGATTTTTCAAAGTTGATACTTATCCACGACACCTCCGAGAAAATGTCCAATCTTGTTTCTACTAACATTTCCGGTATCCCTTTCTTATTTTAAATGTTCCAAGACCAGAAATGTATCTCCAATACATTCAAATAAATTTACAAGTCCCGTATTTAGTCGGTATGTATTCCTAAAATTCAGGATATTACATACTACCCCCCTTAAAAATAAGTTTCGTCCTCGAAACTTGCAATCCTCTTACAAACAACAGTTTAATCAGAAAATCCAACATCACCAAAAGTAAACAATCATTATCGGACAATTCGAACAATATACTTACAGGTCTGTGAAGTCGATGATCTCCCGTGATACTAGCATATGACTCCATTTCGAAAATCTCAACACAATAAAATGCCAATACCAACAAATTGGTAATTTTCGCAATTACTCGCACAATTTCGAAATCAATTAATATCCGCCAAGATCGGGACATAGCTGAGAATCACAAGTTTTGTGTGGGATTTGTGACGTTGTGTCCTCCTCACCTAGAGCGCATGAGCCGCTCCTTGACACATGCCCGTATCACCGGCGTTCCACTCCACATCGAAAGCCGCTCCTTGACACGTGCCTCGCACCGGCGTACACTTTCCGATTGGAGCCGCCCATTGCACATGACTACGGCACCGGCGTTCACTCCCTGCCTTGTCGGTCTCGGAAACACCAACAATCACCAAATCCACACAGCACTACAACAGAACTAAAAAATAACACAGTTCCAAAACAATACAATTCAAAATAGCCAGAAATCCAATTACACAAAAACCACGTTACTACCACATCGGTAGAGACACATAACACACATGCCCGGTTCCACAAAACCTTGGGCTCTCTGATACCATAATTGTAACATCCCCGGTTCAGCTCGGGAATATTACACGCCGTGGATTCCGCGCCGGAACCCACCAGGCTAAAAATCATTTTTAAAAACGTTCAAAACGCCAAAAGGCCGGTGACGGTAGTATTTTCCAAAGCTCACAAAATCATTTGTCAAACCGTCATAAAACGTTCAAGGCCAAAATGCCAAAACTCGATTTAGGGAATCGGTTTTACGAAATAAAACTCCATTTGCAAAATACCAAAAGTCATTTTGAAAGAACTCACGCATCGGATAAAATACAGTTCGAAAATACATTTTACATCAAGAATAAATAAACAGTCAATACACGATTCCCCACTATATGCCATAGCCAGTATCATTCGGGATCCTCGTCTCTTCACGACCGCTCTATCAAATCTCCAATACCTGAAAAATAAGTCCCACAACGGGGTCAACCATAATGCCCGATAAATAACCGCAAATACATAAACATAATTAATCATATGTCATGCATAGTGAGAATGATAACCACAAACTATAACCTTACCACTCCCGATTTATCCAACGATTCTCGTCAAAATCCCAATATCACAACAATACCGTATAATACCTCAATAACGAATACTTTCCCGTACACAATCCTCTATGTACAATTACCACAAAAACATACCTCTATTCGGATTCATGTACGATTACCACAAAAACGTACCTCTATTCGGATTCCTTCCAAACGCACCTCATCGACCAAGAATATCCAAATATCATCAACAACATCTACTGTATACTACAATCCTCACAAGATTCCATTTATACATTCGTCAATATGCAATACAACACAGAATACTTATGACATGTAATTGAAATTACTTATCGAAACACTATAACTGAACAAGTAATAACTTGCCTCAATGTCGATACGACGAAGCCAAATCTGCCCAGTAACGTGCAGTAGCAATAACTCACAATATAGAACTCCAATACACGATCCAACCGGTCAAAATGAAGGACCATGAGTCGGCAACAAGCTGTCCAAAATTAAGTAAAATCGGACTACGTCTTGCCCTTCATCGAGCTACTCAATCACAGCTGCTCCACCAAAAATGGAACTCCAAATACGGAAGAAAATCACGATTCACTCAAAAGAGACTTCACTATATGATAAATTTCTACAATCATATAGAATTTCTTTCTTTTAACTCGACAACCCTACACTATTACAAGTCTACATGATTCTCACCCTTCTCACCACTCTCTTTAAAGAGAATACAAGAAAGGAATTTAATTTGAATCAAATAAGACTAAAGTGTATTACTTGGGTGTACTTGTGAGAAAGACATAAAGACTCCTTATATAGAATAAGAAGGCTTTTCCCCTTTGTTCTCAACTGATGTGGGATAAAAATACATTCTTAGAGTGTAAGCAAGGCTTCACATCTTTATTCTCAACCGATGTGGGACAAAACACATCCTTCAAAACACAACTACAGTCCGAGAGCCATAACTATTGCTAACAAAATCCAAATATAATCTCCACCGTTCATATTATACAAAACTATTTGATAAATAGCATATCCAAAATTCAGCACAATCCAACGGTTAAATCTTCGGAAATCTTTAAAATACCGAGACTTCTCAATATGAATCCGAAAAACAGGAACCTCTCGTTCTATTAATTATTACGGTCACATTGTTCATCCAAATCCAATCTCCACCGTCCAAAATAGAGTTTAATGTGTTTAGCACTGACTGTAAAAATTCCATATTAATCCGACGGTTGGATATTTATGAATTATGTCTATAACATCGCTGCACGGGTGAGTGTTCGTTGACGGAACTAAAGTTCTGCAAATAGTTTTTACTAATTCGACTATAACTTTCTCGTCCAAACTCGGATTGACTCACTGTTTGGACCACTAGAAAGCTAACTCAAATCTATATAATACTGTTAATTTTCAGAATTTTCTAACATCCCAAAAATCCGTGGTGATTTTTCAAAGTTGATACTTATCCACGACACCTCCGAGAAAATGTCCAATCTTGTTTCTACTAACATTTCCGGTATCCCTTTCTTATTTTAAATGTTCCAAGACCAGAAATGTATCTCCAATACATTCAAATAAATTTACAAGTCCAAAGCTAACTCAAATCTATATAATACTGTTAATTTTCAGAATTTTCTAACATCCCAAAAATCCGTGGTGATTTTTCAAAGTTGATACTTATCCACGACACCTCCGAGAAAATGTCCAATCTTGTTTCTACTAACATTTCCGGTATCCCTTTCTTATTTTAAATGTTCCAAGACCAGAAATGTATCTCCAATACATTCAAATAAATTTACAAGTCCCGTATTTAGTCGGTATGTATTCCTAAAATTCAGGATATTACATACTACCCCCCTTAAAAATAAGTTTCGTCCTCGAAACTTGCAATCCTCTTACAAACAACAGTTTAATCAGAAAATCCAACATCACCAAAAGTAAACAATCATTATCGGACAATTCGAACAATATACTTACAGGTCTGTGAAGTCGATGATCTCCCGTGATACTAGCATATGACTCCATTTCGAAAATCTCAACACAATAAAATGCCAATACCAACAAATTGGTAATTTTCGCAATTACTCGCACAATTTCGAAATCAATTAATCTCCGCCAAGATCAGATTACAGTTTGGAGAACTGTCAAGTTTTGTGTGGGATTTGTGACGTTGTGTCCTCCTCACCTAGAGCGCATGAGCCGCTCCTTGACACATGCCCGTATCACCGGCGTTCCACTCCACATCGAAAGCCGCTCCTTGACACGTGCCTCGCACCGGCGTACACTTTCCGATTGGAGCCGCCCATTGCACATGACTACGGCACCGGCGTTCACTCCCTGCCTTGTCGGTCTCGGAAACACCAACAATCACCAAATCCACACAGCACTACAACAGAACTCAAAAATAACACAGTTCCAAAACAATACAATTCAAAATAGCCAGAAATCCAATTACACAAAAACCACGTTACTACCACATCGGTAGAGACACATAACACACATGCCCGGTTCCACAAAACCTTGGGCTCTCTGATACCATAATTGTAACATCCCGGTTGCCTCAAGGGAATATTACACGCCGTGGATTCCGCGCCGGAACCCACCAGGCTAAAAATCATTTTTAAAAACGTTCAAAACGCCAAAAGGCCGGTGACGGTAGTATTTTCCAAAGCTCACAAAATCATTTGTCAAACCGTCATAAAACGTTCAAGGCCAAAATGCCAAAACTCGATTTAGGGAATCGGTTTTACGAAATAAAACTCCATTTGCAAAATACCAAAAGTCATTTTGAAATTAATCACGCATCGGATAAAATACGTAAAATACATTTTACATCAAGAATAAATAAATAATACACGATTCCCCACTATATGCCATAGCCGGTATCATTCGGGATCCTCGTCTCTTCACGACCGCTCTATCAAATCTCCAATACCGAAAAATAAGTCCCACAACGGTCAACCATAATGCCCGATAAATAACCGCAAATACATAAACATAATTAATCATATGTCATGCATAGTGAGAATGATAACCACAAACTATAACCTTACCACTCCCGATTTATCCAACGATTCTCGTCAAAATCCCAATATCACAACAATACCGTATAATACCTCAATAACGAATACTTTCCCGTACACAATCCTCTATGTACAATTACCACAAAAACATACCTCTATTCGGATTCATGTACGATTACCACAAAAACGTACCTCTATTCGGATTCCTTCCAAACGCACCTCATCGACCAAGAATATCCAAATATCATCAACAACATCTACTGTATACTACAATCCTCACAAGATTCCATTTATACATTCGTCAATATGCAATACAACACAGAATACTTATGACATGTAATTGAAATTACTTATCGAAACACTATAACTGAACAAGTAATAACTTGCCTCAATGTCGATACGACGAAGCCAAATCTGCCCAGTAACGTGCAGTAGCAATAACTCACAATATAGAACTCCAATACACGATCCAACCGGTCAAAATGAAGGACCATGAGTCGGCAACAAGCTGTCCAAAATTAAGTAAAATCGGACTACGTCTTGCCCTTCATCGAGCTACTCAATCACAGCTGCTCCACCAAAAATGGAACTCCAAATACGGAAGAAAATCACGATTCACTCAAAAGAGACTTCACTATATGATAAATTTCTACAATCATATAGAATTTCTTTCTTTTAACTCGACAACCCTACACTATTACAAGTCTACATGATTCTCACCCTTCTCACCACTCTCTTTAAAGAGAATACAAGAAAGGAATTTAATTTGAATCAAATAAGACTAAAGTGTATTACTTGGGTGTACTTGTGAGAAAGACATAAAGACTCCTTATATAGAATAAGAAGGCTTTTCCCCTTTGTTCTCAACTGATGTGGGATAAAAATACATTCTTAGAGTGTAAGCAAGGCTTCACATCTTTATTCTCAACCGATGTGGGACAAAACACATCCTTCAAAACACAACTACTGTCCGAGAGCCATAACTATTGCTAACAAAATCCAAATATAATCTCCACCGTTCATATTATACAAAACTATTTGATAAATAACATATCCAAAATTCAGCACAATCCAACGGTTAAATCTTCAGAAATCTTTAAAATACCGAGACTTCTCAATATGAATCCGAAAAACAGGAACCTCTCGTTATATTAATTATTACGGTCACATTGTTCATCCAAATCCAATCTCCACCGTCCAAAATAGATTTTAATGTGTTTAGCACTGACTGTAAAAATTCCATATTAATCCGACGGTTGGATATTTATGAATTATGTCTATAACATCGCTGCACGGGTGAGTGTTCGTTGACGGAACTAAAGTTCTGCAAATAGTTTTTACTAATTCGACTATAACTTTCTCGTCCAAACTCGGATTGACTCACTGTTTGGACCACTAGAAAGCTAACTCAAATCTATATAATACTGTTAATTTTCAGAATTTTCTAACATCCCAAAAATCCGTGGTGATTTTTCAAAGTTGATACTTATCCACGACACCTCCGAGAAAATGTCCAATCTTGTTTCTACTAACATTTCCGGTATCCCTTTCTTATTTTAAATGTTCCAAGACCAGAAATGTATCTCCAATACATTCAAATAAATTTACAAGTCCCGTATTTAGTCGGTATGTATTCCTAAAATTCAGGATATTACACCATTGGGTGTAGAACCCTATCCAACTTGTGAATCTTGCCTTAGAGGCAAAATGACTAAGTTCCCCTTCACAGGGACTTTTGAAAGGGCTGCCGATAAACTTGGATTGGTGCATACCGGTGTTTGTGGTGCTTTAGAAGTAGCCCGAGATGGATATCAATATTTCATAACGTTCACAGATGATCATACTAGGTATGGGATTGTGTACTTAATGAACCATAAATCCGATGCCTTTGCTAAATTCAAAGAATTTAAGGCCCTAGTTGAAAAATAAACTGGATGTCATATCAAAGCACTTCGATCGGACCGAGTGGTGAATATATGAGCACTGAGTTTGATGATTTCCTTAAGGAACATGGAATAGTTTCACAATTCACGCCTCTAGGAACCCCACAGTTAAATGGTGTTTCAGAAAGGAGAAATCGGACTTTGTTGGACATGGTTCGCTCCATGTTAAATTACACTGATTTACCTATTTACCTGTGGGGGTATACCTTACTAACCGCTGCCTATATCCTTAATAGATGTCCTTCCAAATCTGTTCCTATCACTCCGAATGAGATGTGGAAGGGTAAGAAACCAAGCCTTAATCACATAAGGATTTGGGGATGTCCAGCCTATGTCAAAAAGGCTAAGGTGGACAAACTGGAAGCGAGGTCCATAAAAGGACATTTCATAGGATACCTAGAGGACTCGATGGGTTATCTATTCTACATGCCAGAATACCATAGGGTCGTTGTGGCATTACAAGCACACTTCCTTGAGGTTGAATTCATTCAGGAAGGTGGCTCGGGTAGAAATATCACTTTGGAAGAGCATAATGAAAGTCCTAAGGAGACATCTGATCAGGGATCAAGAACCGAACCTATTGTAACACAACCTCCACTTCGAAGGTCTGATACGGTATCTCACTTACCTGAGAGGTATGGCTATGCACATGTCGAGGAACTGGGTCTCCACGACACACCTGATAGCAGTGAAAATGACCCTGTCACCTATGACCAAGCGATAGTGGATGTAGACTCCAATAAATGGCAAGAAGCAAGGGAAGCTGAGATAGACTCGATGCATACCAATCAGGTCTGGACTCTAGTAGATCTTCCAACTGGCATGAGGACTATTGGAAATAAATGGATCTATAAGAAAAAGACTGATGGGGATGGCAAGGTTGATGCCTATAAGGCCAGGCTTGTGGCAAAGGGTTATACCCAAAGGGAAGGAATCAATTATCATGATACCTTCTCGCCCGTAGCTATGATAAAGTCGATTCGCATGATGCTTTCCATTGCTGCCTATTATGATTATGAAATATGGCAAATGGACGTTAAAACGGCTTTTCTAAATGGATACCTCGAGGAGGAAATCTATATGGAACAGCCTAAGGGTTTTGTGTCCAAAGCTAATATTCATAAAGTGTGTAAGCTGCAACGAGCCATTTATGGTCTAAAGCAAGCTTCTCGGAGTTGGAACCTTCGATTTGACGAAGCAGTTAAGGACTTTGACTTCGTACGAAATGAGGAGGAACCGTGTGTTTACAAAAAGGTCAGTGGGAGCAACATTGCGTTCATAGTACTATATGTAGATGATATTCTACTTATAGGAAATAACATAGCAATGCTCAGCACTGTGAAAGCTTGGCTTTCTAAAACGTTCTCCATGAAAGACTTGGGAGAAGCTTCCTATATTCTAGGGATCCATCTTTACAGAGATAGACCGCGAAGAATGATAGGACTTTCCCAAGCCCTCTATATAGATAAAATCCTAAGAAGATTCAAGATGGATGAATCTAAAAGAGGTTTCCTTCCCATGCGACATGGAATTCATCTCACCACGAAAATGTGTCCTCAAAGTGAGGAAGACAAGAGAGAGATGAGTAAGGTACCCTATGCCTCGGCAGTGGGTAGCCTCATGTACGCTATGTTGTGTACGAGACCAGACTTAGCCTATGCTGTGAGTATGGTAAGTCGATTTCAAGCAAATCTGGGAAGGAAACATTGGACTGCCGTAAAGAACATTCTTAAGTACATAAGAAGAACTAGAGATTTAGTTCTTACTTATGGTGGTGGAGAACTGAAGGTGATTGGATTCACCGATTCTGATTTTCAAGGAGACAATGACGACTCTAAGTCGACATCTGGGTATTTGTTTACTCTCAATGGAGGAGCAGTATCTTGGAGAAGCTCCAAGCAAACTGCTACTGCAGATTCCACCTGCCAAGCAGAGTATCAAGCTGCCTCAGAGGCTAGCAAAGAAGCATTTTGGATGCAGAAGTTTATACAAGAACTTCAAGTGGTCACTAATGCGGAGTTGCCTATATCACTATTCTGTGATAATGATGGAGCTGTCGCTCAAGCTAAGGAGCCTAGGGCTCACCACAACACCAAGCATATAGAGAGAAAGTACCACATCGTTCGAGAGATGGTGGAAAAGGGATATGTTTCATTACAAAGAGTAGACTCAGAAGACAATGTCTCTGACCCGTTGACTAACCCATTATCTCAGGCTATCTTGGAAAGACATCTAAAGAACATGGGTATTGGATACCATGATATATGGCATTGAGTGCAAGTGGGAGATTGTTAGGAATATGCCCTCGAATGCCACTCAGGGGATGAGAGAGTATGGGCATTGTACTTGTAATTATGGAATAATAAATAATAAAAAGGCAATTCGATTCATTCACTATTTATTGTATTTCAATTGCATTCTTGACTTGGTAAACATTGAAATGAAGTCCATGTAAATAAATCGAACATTCCATTCTCGTTATGGGATAAGAGAAAATGCACTGGAAGTGTTTTAAGTTTATTTACGTAAATTGTTCGCAAGTCAATAAACTTAAATGGGCATTAAGTTTTAATAAGACTTGTATAACTAATGTTAGGACATGTGCATGTCTTGATAGCATAGTTATAAGTATATTGGTGGGACCAGTATACTCGAAAACGACTCATACTCGATTCAGTCACACGGTATTCACTCTCAGAGAGTCGATGACGAATCGAAAGGTTGTGATAGTATAAGTGGACCTTTGACTTGAGGGTTCAGTAGAAGATGTGCCTGTGACGTTTAGTTTGTCATTAGAATAGTTAGACTCATTTGCTTAATTGCTGAGTCGACCTCGAAGTGCGGACTATACGGGCAGGTAGCAGTCTTTACTGTACACCAAGAAAGGATTCTATCTCCTGTTAGTGAGCAGGCGAATGTCCTATACGGTTAATGGCAAATAAGATCATAAGTATTTGGCCAAAGCATTATGATATAGTAGTATTAGATACACTATTGATCAGTTGGTCTTGATTTGCATTAACACATGTATAGAGTTTAGTCAACAGTAGGGTTTGACTTTACCGTGACCCGATGACTTGACCGGGACATCTGATGAAGGGTCTATACGTATATAATATTCACGACATAATGGTTCCGGAATGATCCCTTCATTCATTTTCAGTCGGGGTTTACAGTGCGGCCCGCTAGGCTGGCTAAGTGCTGCCCGCACTCATTGGATCCTCCCAATGCCGGCTGAGACGGACCTACGGAGTCGCGCATTAGGAGCGTTGACGGATAAATGTGAATTTATTATCTCTCTATTAATATTAGATATTGGATATCTAATTATGATTTATTGGATAAATCAAATAGCGGTCTAATGAATTAAAATTAAGTTACCGGGTAATTAATTTAATTCATAAATTATATTTCTTAGAGAAATATATTTGTATTTGATATAATTAATTAATTGAATTAATTAATTTATATAAATACATTGGTAAATAAATGGAGTGTATTTAATGTAGTCGTTTGTGATTTAACGCGTACACGAGCCGAGTGGCTCGGCTCGTTTCTAGGAAGATTCCTACATGGGCCGCCCCCCCTCACATGGCATGATCACCTTGCATGTTATCTTGTCATTTTTCATTTAATTAAGTGATGATTGATGATATTTTTAATATCACATTATTATCACTTGGTTATTAAATAGAAATAACAAGACAAACTCTCTTATTTTAATCAACACTCCATCTTCATTTTGAGTGTGGCTGCCGTGAGAGAGTTTGAGAGTGAGGGGAAAATTTTCAACTTATTTTCTTTCACTTTGAGTTGAGAAAAATAAGAGATAAATTGAGAGAAAAAAATTCCTACGAGTTCCCTTGGCGTGTTCTTGGAGAACGGAGTCTCGTCGAATTTTTCCGGGCAACTTCCAACGCGTGTGAAGTAGAGGCTTCGAATTTTCGGTGCTTGGAATGAAGGGATTTCGTGTTCGGGATGGAGTTCGTGATCGTCATCCATATTTACGAAGATTTATTTCAAAGGCTTCAAGGGTATGATCTTTATCTTCGTATTTTTTTTCGTATATACGCTACTTGATCGATCCTGTTTGGGATTCGTTTTTATTTCCGCTGCGTATTTCATTTTTGTTTCGGAATCCCAACACGACTAGTCTGGATTTATTCCTTATAATTAGTCCATTTCGATCCATCTTGTTTCTAAATACCCATTTGGTTCCAATAATTGCTTGATGCATAGGTCTGGGTACAAGATACCATACATTGTTTTTTTCGAAACTGTTAAGCTCTTCTTCCATAGATGTTATCCAATAAGAATTATTGAGAGCTTCTATGGTAGAAACAGGTTCGGACTGGGCTAAGAATACATCAATAGTGCACATATTGAGTTTGTTAGGAATATGCCCTCGAATGCCACTCAGAGGTTGTTGAGTGAGGGCATTGTACTTGTAATTATGTAAACCATTTATATAAGGCAAAGGAATGTTTCTTTATTTACTGGTAGTTACTGGCATTCCTAACTCGTAAATATACATAAAGAAACTAGTCCGTGTATTTGAGAACAAAACGTTCCACTCCTTATTGGATAAGGGGGTCGGCACTGGAAAGGTTTATAGCTCAAATACTTAATCGTTCGCAAGTCGATGAAACTTGACTGGGCGTTAAGTTTATGTGAAGACTTGTATGACGTGTTCTTTGACATGGAGAGTGCCTGTCGAACACTAATGGTTAGTGGGAGCACACGTTATAGGTATGCTAATTAGATTAGTATACTCGAACCGACTCACCCTCGATTCGTCACACGGATTTCACTCCGGGACAGTCAATGACGGAATCGAAAGGTTGTGATAGGTATTCGTGAACCTTCGACTTGAGGATTTAGTAGGGATGTGCTTGTGACGTCAAGATTTTCATTAGAGTAGTTCGACCTTGTAAACCTAAGGCGGGGTCAACCTCGACGTGCATCTTGACGGCAAGTAGCAGTCCTATGAATACCAAGATAGAATTCTTTCTCCCGTTAGTGAGCGGGTTATATGTCCTATGCGGTTATTGGCGATGAGATCATAAGTCTTTGGCCAAAGCATTGGAGCCGATTGTATTAGATACACGATGACTCGATGATCTCGATTTGCATTAACGCATGCATAGCGTCAAGTACAGATAGGGTTTGACCGACCGTGACCCTAAAACTTGATCGGGACATTTGAAAGAAGGGTTTATACGTTCTTGGTATTCACGACAGAATGGTTCTTGAATGATCCCAATCATTCGTTCTCGGTTGGGGTACATGTAGCCGCCAGTGGCTAGGTGGTGCTACTACTCTTTGGTTCCTCCCATTGCCGATCGAGACGGACCTACCGAGTCGCGCATTAGGATTGACGACGGAATGAATCGAGCTTAATCTCTCATTATAAATATTAGATATTGGATATCTAATTTGGGACATTGGATGTCTAAATCGATTTATTGGATAAATTGATTTACGGCCTAATGGATTAAATAAATTACTGGGTGATTAATTTAATTCGTGAATATAATTATTTCTTGGAGAAATTAATTATATTATTATGTATTTAATGTGATTAATTGATTGGATTAATTAATCGACACAAATACATCGAAACGGAATAGGAGTTTATCTGTTTGGACTCACGGGAGTCCGAAACGAATCGAACTCATCGATTCCTTCTAGATGGCCACCCCATCACCTACTCCCTTACTTTGTCTTGGTCTACACTTTCTAGGATGGTGGACTAGTGACCAAGACAAGGGGACAAATATCACACCTTGGTGATATTGTCTAAAGTAGGAGATCATGGGAGTTGAATAAGAATATAAGTGGAGACAAACTCTCACTTGGAAAAAATGAATTCAGTAGTGAGCTTTGAAGTAGTGAGAGAGAAAATTATTTTTCTTAGTCTTCATCTTCATCTTCTTCTTCACTTTTATTCTTGAGTTTTCTTGGAGAAAATTCAAGATACATTAAGAGAGATATATTATACACTTAGAGTGTAATAACAAGAGCTTCACCACTTGATTCTAGCCGTAACCTTAGAGGTTAATCAAGTGTTGTTGTTCCGGCTGCTTTTCCGGCGTGGCAAGTAGAGACGCGGTGTTTTCGGCGTTGGATCGTTCAAGGGCTTGGAGCGGATTGAACTCGTAGAGATCAAACTAAAGCTTGGGAATAGCTCAAGAGAAGGTTTCCATTTAATCAACGGACTTCGAGGGTTAGTTTCTTACGACTCTTGCTTTTCGTTTTGATATTCGTATATACGTAGCTCGATCGATCCTCGTAGGGATTCGGATCGAATTAATTTTCGCTTTACCGCTCCGGGCCTTCGTTTTAGGCACCGAATCCCAACAAAGGGTATCGGAGCGTAGGTCTTGCGATCGTATATACAATATTGGCATTTGGAATGCTCGATTAAATGGTGAATGATTTGGAATCATTTTAGTCATAATCGTGGTATATGTTTTTCGCTCGTAATAATTGTATTTTTCGTAAGTTTATGTCTAAATATAAATCTTAAATTTCGGGAAATATGATTTATATTGAAGATATGAAAGTCGGAAAATATTGATATCGATATCCTACGAAAATCTAGCCCCGAATCGTCGTTTGACGACTTTTTGGACAAAAAGGGTATTTTGGCGAGGATGACTCGGCCGTGTCTGGGTAACACGGCCGTGTCCGGCAGGTGTGTGGCCATCGCACGCTCGAGACCCGACCGTGTCGAGACACGGGCGTGTCTGGCCGAAGTGACTCGACCGTGTCTGGATGACACGGCCGTGTCCGATCTGCCAAGTCATCGCTGAGCGACCCGACCGTGTCTGGGTGACTCGGTCGTGTCTGGCCGCATCTTCCGAGGTGACTCGCCAAGCCGGGAGTGATCGGTAGAGCCGAGGGTGACTCGGCCATCTTGGCCGTTTTCACCCCGGCTCGATTTTTCCGTGTATTCTTAAAAATTAATCTCCCGCATGTTAAATTGGATTTAATATGATTAAAATGATTTATGGTATTTCATTTTATAAGGGAAATTTGATTAATTGGAATATTTATGGTCGATCAATTATTTTGAACGTTATTACATTACCGATCGTGTGAATCGATTGGATCGGTTCGTATTGTTGATTGGATCAATGTATCTACGCTTTCCATTTATTTAGTATTTATTGGATGAATGCTTTTGAATGGGGATGTGGTTCGTGGACTTAGTTTTGAATCGTTCGTTTTATTCGATTGGGTTGTAAAGGCCGTTTGAGCCTATTTATTTTACTAGAAAAATTTGTATCTAGGATGCAATTTTCAATGTAAAATTTATATGTAATGACGAAGACCGAGGAAGATCCATTTCGAGAAGACGAAGATTCAAGACGAAGACTTGTAATTAGATTACGGAGTTTTTGTTTTCTAGGAACGGTCCATGAACCACATGTTGGTAGCAACTAGGTTGTGATTGGTTGTTTCATATTGTATGAATGCCACAAACGCGCTTAAACGATTAATGTGCAAAGTGTAACGTTAATCGCGATAATTCTCCCACAACAAATAATTAAGTTTATAAGGTTTCAAGGTTTTCCTTCCTCCATCGAAGTTTTGAAATTGAAATCCAAACCGGATGTGCTATGCTTCCGAGTTATCGGGTAGTCGTCGGGAGGACGGATAAATTACCGGGAGCGCATTGGATGCCTTCGGTTGGAGCAAATTTTATCCCTAGAAACCTGATAGGTTGCCGAATAAGATTCAATTGTGAAACTGATTTGCGTCGATGGTATAAACTTAACTTGTTCACGAACCATAGAAACCGTATAGGTTGAGGGGAGTGAACAAGGGGAAAAAGAAGATCGAATCATCCATTAGATGAGTTGGTGTTGGACACCACTTTATGAAAATTAATAGACTAGAAACCTGCTCGGTTGCCCTCTATTAAGATTTATAAAGAACTCGATCACCACTATGAAGTAGAGCGACGATACTTCCGGATTTCACATGGGAGTGTGTTATTCCGATAAAAATAGTGGGAGCTGGGTAACAAGAATAGAAAGGACCTTAATTCTATACTCGATCATAATATAACAAGTCACTAATTAATCATATACTTAATGCACATAACTCAATATGACAATGAATCCACTCGCAATTCTACTCAAAAGAACACCTTAATGGGACCTAACTTTGTGGATTGGCTCCGCACTGATGATTGTCCTCGTATAGAGGCACTGGATACGTCTTGGAGACGGACATTCCGGCGCCTCCTATGCGGACTCGAGCCAATCGGGAAGAGATTGAAAACCACGAAAAGTGGGTTAAGGATGACGTGAAAGTCCGTGCTTATATGATGGCTTCCATGTCTAATGAGCTTCAGAGAGCTCATGAGAAAATGACTTCGCCAGTGCGATTCTATCTCACTTAACCGAGCTTTATGGTGAGCACAGCAGAATCGCTAGATATGAGATATCCAAGCAACTGTTCGGTGCAAGGATGAAGGAAGGTGAGAAGGTTGGGGAACACGTCCTCAAAATGATATCCATGATCGAGAGATTGGAGGCTCTTGATTTTAAAATGGATACTTCTCTCCAAACCGACCTTATCCTACGCCTCTCCCGATTCCTTCTCACGTTTGTTATGAACTTCAACCGCAATGAGATTGCATGTAATTTAGTGGGCTAATGAACAAACTTGTGACCGCTCGTCTCAAATGAAGACTCGCGGATGAAGGAGTCTGCTCTTGTGATTTCTTCTCGGACCTCGGAGGTCTAAGAATAAGAAGAAAAAGACCAAGAAGCGATCGACCACAAGCTAAGGACCTTAAGGGTAAGGGCAAGGCCCCAATGGTTCCGAAGAACAAGAAGAAAAGGATACTTGTCTCAAGTGCGGTGAGCCGGGCCACCGGGCTAGAGACTGTCCGATTCTTCATGGCACTTGTGCATGTAACTTTTAGTTTTGGAAACAAATTGTTCGCTCTGTATTTTCTACTTCCCGGATCTTTGGATTCTCGTGCTAGTTCTCATATTTGTACCGTGAATCGGGATCTGGAACAAAGTAGGAAGCTTGGAGCCGGAGAAGTTATGATCACGGTCGAAGCGGGCATAGTGTCGAGGCGACCACATAGGATCACTTCTTTTGGGTTTAGAATCCGGCTTTGTTTTGACTTTAGAAGATGTACTTGTTTTGCCCAAGGGGCACAAAAACATTGTATCCATTCGGTCATGGACCGAAAAGGCTTTTCATTTTTCATTGGTGATGGTTCCCGCAAAATTTATTTTAGAAATAAACTAGTGGGTACCGCTACATTGTTGAATGGATTGTATCATCTAAATCTCAAGAACAAAGTAGTTGTGAATACTATGACTAGAAAACGTGGTAGGGATGAAACCAATCAAGTTTTGAAATGGCATCTTAGACTTGGTCATGTTGGTCGACCAAGGTTTACAAGATGGAAAAAGATGGACTTATGGGTCCATTGGGATCGGATCCCTTTCCTACTTGTGAATCTTGCCTTAAAGGCAAAATGACTAAGTCCCCTTCACAGGACTTTTGAAAGAGCCGATAAATCGGGATTAATCCATACCGACGTATGTGGTGCTTTAGAAGCGAGACGTGACGGATATCAATATTTCATTACGTTACGATGATCATACTAGGTATGGTTATGTATACTTAATGAAACATAAATCCGAGGCCTTTGAGAAATTCCAGAATTCAAGGCCCTAGTCGAGAAACAAACCGGTAATCATATCAAAGCACTTGGTCGGACCGAGGTGGCGAGTATATGAGTACGGAGTTTGACGAGTTCCTTAAGGAACATGGAATAGTTTCACAACTAACACCTCCAGTACTCCTCGTTAAATGGTGTGTCGAAAGAAGGAACCGGACCTGTGAACATGGTCCGTTCCATGCCGGGCTATACCGACTTGCCGATTTACCTGTGGGGTATGCACTGATCGCCGCGTATATCTTGAATAGATGTCCTTCCAAATCCGTTCCTAAAACTCCACATGAGATGTGGGAGGGAAGGAAACCAAGTCTTAATCATATTAGGATTTGGGGATGTCCCGCCTATGTCAAGAAGACTAAGGTGGAAAAGTTGGAAGCTAGGTCTGCGAAGGGACGTTTCATTGGATTCCCGTGCGGGACGATGGGATATCTATTCTACATGCCCGAAGATCGAAGGATCATTGTTGCTTTACAAGCACACTTCTGGAAGATGAGTTCATTCGGGAAGGCGGAGCAGTAGAAGTATTTCTTTAGAAGAATACAATGAAACTCCTCGAGAGACACTGCAAGAAACTGAACCGAACTTTCAAACACAAGTACAACCACCTCGTAGGTCTAGTAGGGTGTCTCATTTACCCGAGAGGTATGGGCTTGTGCACTTGGAGGAGCCGGGTCTCCATGAGGTTCCAAGTGATAGCCAAGAGACCGACCCGACGACCTATGACCAAGCGATGGTGGATGTAGACTCCGCGAAATGGCGTGAAGCTATGGAAGCCGAGATAGACTCGATGCATGTCAATCAGTTTGGACTCTAGTAGACCGCCCCAAGGGCATAGTGCCTATTGGGAACAAGTGGATCTACAAGAGAAAGACCGATGGTGATGGCAAGGTTGACGCCTATAAGGCCAAAGCTAGTGGCAAAGGGTTATACCAAGGAAGGAATCGATTACCACGATACCTTCTCGCCCGTAGCCATGATCAAGTCTATTCGCATGATGCTTGCTATAGCCGCCTACCACGATTATGAGATATGGCAAATGGACGTAAAGACGGCTTTCCTTAATGGATTCCTCGAGGAGGAAATCTATATGGAGCACAAAGGCTTTGTATCCGAAGTCGATATTCGTAAAGTGTGCAGCTTCATTGTTCCATTTATGGATCAAGCAAGCGTCACAGAGTTGGAATCTTCGTTTTGACGAGGCAACAAAGAGTTTGACTTCGTGCAAAATGAAGAGGAACCTTGTGTATACAAGAGGGTTAGTGGGAGCAAGATCGCATTCTTAGTACTATATGTAGATGACATTCTACTAATAGGAAATGATGTGGGAATGCTCATTCGTGAAAGCTTGGCTTTGAGTAATTTCTCCATGAAAGACTTGGGAGAAGCTACCTATATTCTTGGTATTCGACTCACCGGATAGATCGAAGAGAACAATAGGTCTTTCTCAAGCCCTCTATATAGATAAAATCTTAAAGCGATTTAAGATGGATGATTCTAAAAGAGGGTTCCTACCGATGCGACATGGAATAAAACTCACCTTGAAGATGTGTCCTCAAAATGAGGAACAACGAAAGGAAATGAGTAATATACCATATGCTTCGCCGTGGGTAGCCTTATGTATGCTATGTTGTGTACAAGACCTGACATTGCGCATGCCGTAAGCGTGGTGAGTAGGTTTGTGCAAACCTGTAGGGAACATTGACTGCCAGAAAGAACGTTCTCAAGTACTTGAGAAGGACTAGAGATATGGTTACGATGTATGGTGGTGGAGAATGGATGTGGTGGGATTCACCGATTCGGACTTCCAAGGAAGGGCGACTCGATGTCCACTTCGCTACATATTTACTCTTAATGGAGGAGCGATATCTTGGCGTAGTGCCAAGCAAAGCGCGATCGCCGATTCCACTGTCAGCCGAGTATCAAGCGGCCTCGGAGGCTTCCAAGGAAGGGTTCTCGGATTAAGAAGTTTCGGGAGAACTTCAAGTGATACCATGTCCGAGTCTGTTCATGCATCGCGACAACGACGAGTCAGAGCGCAGCCAAGGAGCCGAGGTTTCACAACAAAGACTAAACATATTGAGAGGAAGTATCATCTCGTAAGAGAATTTGTTCGCAAGGGATACATTGTCCGCATAGAGTAGACTCGGCCGACAACGTCGCCGATCCACCGACCAAGCCACTATCTCGGACTAGCTTGGAGCGTCATCCTGAGAACATGGGTATTAGATACCATAGTGTGTGGCATTGAGTGCAAGTGGGAGATTGTTAGGAATATGCCCTCGAATGCCACTCAGAGGTTGTTGAGTGAGGGCATTGTACTTGTAATTATGTAAACCATTTATATAAGGCAAAGGAATGTTTCTTTATTTACTGGTAGTTACTGGCATTCCTAACTCGTAAATATACATAAAGAAACTAGTCCGTGTATTTGAGAACAAAACGTTCCACTCCTTATTGGATAAGGGGTCGCACCTTTGAAAGGTTTATAGCTCAAATACTTAATCGTTCGCAAGTCGATGAAACTTGACTGGGCGTTAAGTTTATGTGAAGACTTGTATGACGTGTTCTTTGACATGGAGAGTGCCTGTCGAACACTAATGGTTAGTGGGATCACACGTTATAGGTATGCTAATTAGATTAGTATACTCGAACCGACTCACCCTCGATTCGTCACGGATTTCACTCCGGATACCAATGACGGAATCGAAAGGTTGTGATAGGTATTCGTGAACCTTCGACTTGAGGATTTAGTAGGGATGTGCTTGTGACGTCAAGATTTTCATTAGAGTAGTTCGACCTCGTAAACCTAAGGCGGGGTCAACCTCGACGTGCATCTTGACGGCAAGTAGCAGTCCTATCAATACCAAGATAGAATTCTTTCTCCCGTTAGTGAGCGGGTTATATGTCCTATGCGGTTATCGCGATGAGATCATAAGTCTTTGGCCAAAGCATTGGAGCCAATTGTATTAGATACACGACACCGATGATCTCGATTTGCATTAACGCATGCATAGCGTCAAGCAGATAGGGTTTGACCGACCGTGACCCTAAAACTTGATCGGGACATTTGAAAGAAGGGTTTATACGTTCTTGGTATTCACGATGTAATGGTTCTTGAATGATCCCAATCATTCGTTCTCGGGTACAGCAGTAAGCCGCCAGCCGGCTAGGTGGTGCTACTACTCTTTGGTTCCTCCCATTGCCGATCGAGACGGACCTACCGAGTCGCGCATTAGGATTGACGACGGAATGAATCGAGCTTAATCTCTCATTATAAATATTAGATATTGGATATCTAATTTGGGACATCGATGTCTAAATCGATTTATTGGATAAATTGATTTACGGCCTAATGGATTAAATAAATTACTGGGTGATTAATTTAATTCGTGAATATAATTATTTCTTGGAGAAATTAATTATATTATTATGTATTTAATGTGATTAATTGATTGGATTAATTAATCGACACAAATACATCGGAACGGAATAGGAGTTTATCTGTTTGGACTCACGGGAGTCCGAAACAAATCGAACTCATCTGATTCCTTCTAGATGGCCACCCCATCACCTACTCCCTTACTTTGTCTTGGTCTACACTTTCTAGGATGGTGGACTAGTGACCAAGACAAGGGGACAAATATCACACCTTGGTGATATTGTCTAAAGTAGGAGATCATGGGAGTTGAATAAGAATATAAGTGGAGACAAACTCTCACTTGGAAAAAAATGAATTCCAGCCGTGAGCTTTGAAGTAGTGAGAGAGAAAATTATTTTTCTTAGTCTTCATCTTCATCTTCTTCTTCACTTTTATTCTTGAGTTTTCTTGGAGAAAATTCAAGATACATTAAGAGAGATATATTATACACTTAGAGTGTAATAACAAGAGCTTCACCACTTGATTCTAGCCGTAACCTTAGAGGTTAATCAAGTGTTGTTGTTCCGGTCGTTTTTCCGGCGCGTGGCAAGTAGAGACGCGGTGTTTTCGGCGTTGGATCGTTCAAGGGCTTGGAGCGGATTGAACTCGTAGAGATCAAACTAAAGCTTGGGGAATAGCTCAAGAGAAGGTTTCCATTTAATCAACGGACTTCGAGGGTTAGTTTCTTACGACTCTTGCTTTTCGTTTTTGATATTCGTATATACGTAGCTCGATCGATCCTCGTAGGGATTCGGATCGAATTAATTTTCGTTTTACCGCTTCCGCTGGGCCTTCGTTTTAGGCACCGAATCCCAACAGAGTTTTCTAAGCTAGGATTGAGATTTCTATTCTGGGAATGGTGATATATCAGTATCTAGTTCTTTTTATGCACATAGTACATTTCCGTGTGTACTCTGTATTCTCCTACTGGTAGAAACACCAGCATTAATGTTTCCAATGATCAGCTCTTGCGGGTGATCTCTCAACCATCTTCGGACGGGTTCTAATTCGGGGTCCCGTACTATATCTTGAGTTGCTGTAGTTTCAGCTTCAGCTTGTACATCATCGACTTCATCTACGTCGATTCTTACAGCTGCGGGGTGGATTTCTAGGTCAACAATAGGTTCTATGGGAGTTGGTGGATCTAAGATGTAAAGTTGTTGGATGTTCTGAGTAACAGCTTGTACTCCTATAGGATCATGGTGAGGTTTGTCGAACACTACATGAACTGATTCCTCGATCGTCAGCTTCCTTTTATTAAAGATACTGTAAGCTTTGCTGACGGAGGAATATCCTACAAATATTCCTTCATCTGACTTCTCATCAAAGGTTCTAAGTTGATCCTTCCTATTATTCAACACATAGCACCTGCATCTAAAAATGTGAAAATACGAAACTAACGGAGTTTTGTTGTTCCATACCTCGTATGCTGTTTTGTTGTGGTGCTTGTTGACGATACATCGGCTTTGAGTGAAGCATGCTGTATTGGTTGCTTCACACCAGAAACGCTGTGGCAACTTGCTTGCGACAATCATTGTCCTTGTTGCTTCCTTCAGCGTCCTATTCTTTCGCTCGGCAACACCATTTTGTAAGGTGTATGGGCAGCTGAGTATTCGTGCTATATCCCATTTTCCGAATAGTATTGCTCTATAAAGCGGTTAGTAAATTTTGTACCTCTGTCGGAATGAATGGACACGATACTCGATCCTTTTTCATTTTGAAGCTTTCTCAGGAGCTCGGGCAGCTTTGATGTTGTTTCCTTCTTCTTGCTTAAGAAGATTCTCCAAGCATACCTGGAGTAATCATCAACAACAACGAGACAGTATTTCTTACCTCCCAAACTTACCGGGTCTACAGGACCATACAGATCCATGTGTAGCATCTCCAACACTCTGTGGGTTGAAAGGTAGGATTTGCTCTTCAAGGTGGACTTGATTTGCTTGCCTTTTTGACATGGTCCATATACACTGTCTTTTTGGAATGATACATTCGTCAATCCTCTAACCAGTCTCTGTCTTGAGAGCTTGTTGATCGTTTTGAAGCTGATGTGTGACATCCTCTTATGCCATAGCCAACTTAGATCTGCAGTGCCTTTGACAACTAAACAAGGAATTGTGGAGCTCGTAGGCATCCAGTCAGCAATATACATATTACCTGATCTGCTTCATGTGAGCACAACTTCTTTGGTCAGGATGTTCTTTGACTCTATAGTGATCTATATAGAATTTCATCGAGAACTGTTTGTCACAGAACTGGCTAATACTAAGTAGATTGTACTGTAAGCCTTCAACATGAGCTACACCGGTGACTTTGAATTTTCTGACAAGAAGGTTTCCTTTTCCTCTTGTTCTTCCTTTAGATTTATCACCGAAGCGCACTTTTGGACCGCGGCCTTCTACGAAATCTGATAGCTTGCTTCTATCTCCTGTCATGTTCCGGGAGCATCTGCTGTCGAAGTACCATATGTACTTCTCCAAAATATCCCGTGCCACATAAATTATGTAGATTTAGGTCCCCTTTGATTGTTGGGTCCGTGAATGTTAGTGCCATTTGGTACCCAAATTTTCGTGACAGCAATTAGTTTACTGTAGGTTACATTTGCTACAGATTTGCGGTATCTACGTGGGGCATGTACGTAGTTACTGTATCCATGATAATCATTATGGATGTAGAAATCAGGGTTATGGCAAATAAGATCATAAGTCTTTGGCGAAATCATTATGATATAGTAGTATTAGATAAACTATTGATCAGTTGGTCTTGATTTGCATTAACACATGTATAGAGTTTAGTCAACAGTAGAGTTTGACTTTACCGTGACCCGAAGACTTGACCGGGACATCTGATGAAGGGTCTATACGTATATATTATTCACGACATAATGGTTCCGGAATGATCCTTTCATTCGTTCTCAGTCGGGGTTTACAGTGCGGCCCGCTAGGCTGGCTAAGTGCTGCCCGCACTCATTGGTTCCTCCCAATGCCGGCTGAGACGGACCTACGGAGTCGCGCATTAGGAGCGTTGACGGATAAATGTGAATTTATTATCTCTCTATTAATATTAGATATTGGATATCTAATTATGATTTATTGGATAAATCAAATAGCGGTCTAATGAATTAAAATTAAGTTACCAGGTAATTAATTTAATTCATAAATTATATTTATTAGAGAAATATATTTGTATTTGATATAATTAATTAATTGAATTAATTAATTTATATAAATACATTGGTAAATAAATGGAGTGTATTTAACGGAGTCGTTTGACGAACGTCCGGTACACGAGCCGAGTGGCTCGGCTCGTTTCTAGGAAGATTCCTACATGGGCCACCCCCCCTCACATGGCATGATCACCATGCATGTTATCTTGTCATTTTTCATTTAATTAAGTGATGATTGATGATTTTTTTAATATCACATTATTATCACTTGGTTATTAAATAGAAATAACAAGACAAACTCTCTTATTTTAATCAACACTCCATCTTCATTTTGAGTGTGGCTGCCGTGAGAGAGTTTGAGAGTGAGGGGGAAATTTTCAACTTATTTTCTTTCACTTTGAGTTGAGAAAAATAAGAGATAAATTGAGAGAAAAAAATTCCTACGAGTTCCCTAGCCGTGTTCTTGGAGAACGGAGTCTCGGCGAATTTTTCCGGGCAACTTCCAACGCGTGTGAAGTAGAGGCTTCGAATTTTCGGTGCTTGGAATGAAGGGATTTCGTATTCGGGACGGGGTTCGTCATCGTCATCCATATTTACGAAGATTTATTTCAAAGGCTTCAAGGGTATGATCTTTATCTTCGTATTTTTTTTCGTATATACGCTACTTGATCGATCCTGTTTGGGATTCGTTTTTATTTCCGCTGCGTATTTCATTTTTGTTTCGGAATCCCAACACGACTAGTCTGGATTTATTCCTTATAATTAGTCCATTTCGATCCATCTTGTTTCTAAATACCCATTTGGTTCCAATAACTGCTTGATGCATAGGTCTGGGTACAAGATACCATACATTGTTTTTTTTGAAACTGTTAAGCTCTTCTTCCATAGATTTTATCCAATAAGAATTATTGAGAGCTTCTATGGTAGAAACAGGTTCGGACTGGGCTAAGAATACAGCAATAGTACACATATTGAGTTTTCTAAGCTAGGATTGAGATTTCCATTCTGGGAATGATGATATATCAGTATCTAGTTCTTTTTGTGCACATAGTACATTTCCTTGTGTACTCTGTATTCTCCTACCGGTAGAAACACCAGCATTAATGTTTCCAATGATCAGCTCTTGCGGGTGATCCCTCAACCATCTTCGGCCGGGTTCTAATTCGGGGTCCCGTACTATATCTTGAGTTGCTGTAGTTTCAGCTTCAGCTTGTACAACATCGACTTCATCTACGTCGATTCTTACAGCTGCGGGGTGGATTTCTAGGTCAACAACAGGTTCTATGGGAGTTGGTGGATCTAAGATGTAAAGTTGTTGGATGTTCTGAGTAACAGCTTGTACTCCTGTAGGATCATGGTGAGGTTTGTCGAACACTACATGAACTGATTCCTCGATCGTCAGCTTCCTTTTATTAAAGATACTGTAAGCTTTGCTGACGGAGGAATATCCTACAAATATTCCTTCATCTGACTTCTCATCAAAGGTTCTAAGTTGATCCTTCCTATTATTCAACACATAGCACCTGCATCCAAAAATGTGAAAATACGAAACTAACGGAGTTTTGTTATTCCATACCTCATATGCTGTTTTGTTGTGGTGCTTGTTGACGATACAGCGGTTTTGAGTGAAGCATGCTGTATTGGTTGCTTCACCCCAGAAACGCTGTGGCAACTTGCTTGCGGCAATCATTGTCCTTGTTGCTTCCTTGAGCGTCCTATTCTTTCACTCGGCAACACCATTTTGTTAAGGTGTATGGGCAGCTGAGTATTCGTGCTCTATCCCATTTTCCGAATAGTATTGCTCTATAAAGCGGTTAGTAAATTTTGTACCTCTGTCGGAACGAATGGACACGATACTCGATCCCTTTTCATTTTGAAGCTTTCTCAGGAGCTCGGGCAGCTTTGATGTTGTCTCCTTCTTCTTGCTTAAGAAGATTGTCCAAGCATACCTGGAGTAATCATCAACAACAACGAGACAGTATTTCTTACCTCCCAAACTTACCGGGTCTACAGGACCATACAGATCCATGTGTAGCATCTCCAACACTCTGTGGGTTGAAAGGTAGGATTTGCTCTTCAAGGTGGACTTGATTTGCTTGCCTTTTTGACATGGTCCATATACACTATCTTTTTGGAATGATACATTCGGAAATCCTCTAACTAGTCTCTGTCTTGAGAGCTTGTTGATCGTTTTGAAGTTGATGTGTGACATCCTCTTATGCCATAGCCAACTTAGATCTGCAGTGCCTTTGGCAACTAAACAAGGAATTGTGGAGCTCGTAGGCATCCAGTCAGCAATATACATATTACCTGATCTGCTTCATGTGAGCACAACTTCTTTGGTCAGGATGTTCTTAACTCTACAGTGATCTATATAGAATTTCATCGAGAACTGTTTGTCATAGAACTGGCTAATACTAAGTAGATTGTACTGTAAGCCTTCAACATGAGCTACACCGGTGACTTTTAATTTTCTGACAAGAAGGTTTCCTTTTCCTCTTGTTCTTCCTTTAGATTTATCACCGAAGCGCACTTTTGGACCGCAACCTTCTACGAAATCTGATAGCTTGCTTCTATCTCCTGTCATGTTCCGGGAGCATCCGCTGTCGAAGTACCATATGTACTTCTCCAAAATGTCCTATGGCACATAAATTATGTAGATTTAGGTCCCCTTTGATTGTTGGGTCCGTGAATGTTAGTGCCGTTTGGTACCCAAATTTTCGTGACAGCAATTAGTTTACTGTAGGTTACATTTGCTACAGATTTGCGATATCTACGTGGGGCATGTACGTAGTTACTGTATCCATGATAATCATTATGGATGTAGAAATCAGGGTTATTATTATTAATCCAGTACGTATGCTGTCTCGGAGGTGGATCCATTTTCTTTGGCCTTACAGCCTGCCTTCTGGGTCTTCAGTTGGATTCCCAACGCTGTTATTGATACTGTGAGGACACTTGCTGTCTTGATGAATGACGAGGCTCCTGTATCCAATACCTAGGCGTGCTGTACTGAAAGTACTGCCGTGCGGGCCTTTGGTATTTGGATGCAGCCTTCTTTCTGAACGGCTGTTGGCATTGTTGATATGCTCAGGGAGCATGCTGTTGCGTGCCCCTTACAGGATGGAAAGGCTTATGATTCCGCTATCTTGAATAGGATTGCGGGGGCGGAATGACAACCTTTGCTTTTCGCGGTGCAGCAGGTTCCTTCATAGGACTAGGAGTATCTTCCGATACACGAATGTGTTCCACACTCTTGACGAACACAGTACTAGTTTTCCCTTTGTTGGAAAATGAGTTGTATCCTAAGACACTTTTATCATGAGCATGTTTCCCAGTGCTTAGAATTTCTTCCATTATTATATATGACTTATCGAAAGATTTCAGAATGGTCTCAAGTTTGCTTTCTCGTTTCTCGAGAGTATTAAATTTAGCTTGAAGTAGAAGAAAATCATTTGTCTTGCTTCCATTTTGAGACTTAGTCTCACTTAGTTCATGAGCAAGTTGATGATTGCTCTCCACGAGTTTTTCATTATCGACCTTGCTGTTTTCACAATCAATAGACATATTTTCATAATTTATCTTTAGCAAGTTGTTTTCTTCTTTCAGCTCTATGTTGGAAAGTTGAAGCTGAATGTTTTCATTTTGAAAAGTCTCGTGGGCTTTTTGAATAGTTTTAAATTCATTCATCATGTTTTCGAAAGTATGCGATGCATTTACTGGAATAATTGAGGTTGAGCTTACCTCATCATCGCTATCTTCTTCTTCCGGAATATCGTTTGCCATAAAGCACATATATGCCTTATCTTCAAATTCATCGTCAGATGAGTCACTTTTATTGACTACCTGAAGACATTCTTCGGATTTGGATGGTGTGGGGGAGGTTTCTGATTCTCCTATCAGTGCCTTGAGCTTGGTTTTCCAAGCACGTCTTCGTTCATCCCTCTCTTGTTGCTCGGCTTCCGGCAACCTTTGAACTTTGGGATGAGGACATTTGTTTGCATAATGTCCTAGTTTCATGCAATTATAACATAGGTTAGCGTCACCAGAGGAATTTTCAGTACTTACCTTGTGAACAATCTTGGGTCTGTAGGGAGTCTTTCCAGACTGTTTGATGAACTTTTTGAATTTGTGCATGAGGAGCGCCATTTCATCTTGTGACAGGATATCGTCGTCGCTGTCAGCATTCTTGTAATTTGGCTTTGATGGGCTGGGCATGCTGTGTCGATGGTTGGATACAGCGGCTAAGGCTGTAGTCCTAGCTGGAGATTCCTCAGCTTTCTCTCTCATGTCTATATCATACTCGAAAGCTTTGAGGTCAGAAAAGAGATCAAATGTAGATATTTCACTAAGGTTACACGACACACGCATAGCTGTGGTCTTAATGTCCCATCGGGCAGGGAGAGATCTGAAAATATTTAAGTTTTTCTCCCTTTGGGTATAAATTTTGCCCAAATCTTTAAGTTCACCAATAATTCCAGTGAATCTGAGGTCAAGTTCCTCAAGTGTTTCAGTTGGTTTCATTTCAAAAGATTCAAATTGCTGAGTTAATTTGGAAATTTTCTTTTTTTTTGAGAGCTCAGTTCCCTCACAAATCAACTTGAGTTTATCCTAGATATCCTTGGCTGTTTTACATCTTTTTACCTTCGAGATTGTGCCTTTGTCGAGGGTGACAAACAATGCATTCTTCGCAACATTGTAGAGGTTGGCGCGCTTTCTTTCATTTGTGGTCCATTGATCGCGCTCCTTCTCGAGCATCTCATCATGGGCTTGGCCTTCAATCCTTGCGGCCGTATTTACCTTCATTATCTTGATGGGGCCATCCTCTATAACAAAAATCATCTCTTCGTGCATTGCTGCAACATGAGCCTCCATCCTGATTCTCCAATCAACAAATTCATTAATAGAGAACATAGGAACTTTGTTGATCAGTGGTGTATCCATATGAGAATGTAGGAATGAAAAAAACTGTTTTTAAAAAATAAGTGATTTTGGATATGATTCTGTTAAAAATACGACTGATTCTTTTTAGAATCAACTGCTCCGATACCACTTGTTGGCCACTAAGTATACTGGATACAGCTTGGAAAGTGTTTTAAACAACAAGCTGTACGGTTTTTAAATCTGAGTGCGTAGCGGAAGTCTTAAATACAGTAAGTTGTTGAGGATACAGCAACTCGATGTGCAGTGTCTACTTAAATAATCACAGTTAATTAAAACAGTAAAAGCAGAAGGTAAATAACACAATATTTAATGTGGTTCGAGGTATACCCCTCTACGTCCACTGGTCCTCCACACAGAAGTAAAAAGTTTATTATAATTACTGCGTACACAACTACGTAATTATAACAACACTTAATCAATATATCGTTCACACAGATTGATATAAAGGTCTTAGCTTTCAACCGTTCACACAGATTGGTTTGAGCTAACACTTTGACTGGCTTCTTCACACACAGTTCTGAAGCTTTGTCTTCTTCAATGTAAGTCCTTCACACATAGTTCGGGAGTAGCAAAGATTCCTCAGTCCACACAAGTCTGATATGAGTGTGTTCAAAGATAGAACAGGGTTTGAACAACAGCTATGACTTTCTGGGCTTTAAGCTGATGATGTGTTGTTCAAGGTTTGAGCACTGTATATCTCTTCTATCTGAATAGCAGAAAAGCTTGTGGAGATATGTTTTGCTCTGAATATTTCTTGTAAGCTTTGTTCGTTTGTAAGTCGTGAATAATTTGTATATTTTCAGTCGTTCTTTCGTTGTTGATGATCTTCAAACTCTGGAGATATATATAGCCTCTGAAATATATCCGTTTAAAATATATCTGTTGAGCAAGATTCTGCGACAACTGATATTTGACTGAAATCCGGATATTGTGGGATTTGAAGATCTTCTCACTTACAGTATTTTGATACTTTATCCTTTAGTATTTAAATACTTCTTTATCAACGGGACATGACTTCTAACGAATACTGAAGATTCCTTCTTGTCTTGTTGAGAGCTGTATGGAAGGATCACTGTATTTATATTCGAGACAGCTTCTATACTTTAGCTTTGCGGGACTCTTTGCTGTATGATCAATGTATTGTATGGTTGGGACTGCGAGAAGTCTTCGATACCAGTTTGATACTTGATCAGCTTTTCGATACAGCTAGAGGCGATATTCAGGATTTGGAATATTATCAAAACATTCTGACAATACGATCGATACAGGGTTTGTTATCCAAGCAGCATCGATACAGGGTTTTGTTATCCCAACAAACATCCATACTTAGTAGATATTCTGACTTGATGATTCTTGGATGTATGAGGCATTTATCAAAACATGAGGGGGATTTTCCCAACAATTTTCCCCTATTTGATAATGCCAAAACTTCTAACACATGAGGCTGTCTTCAAGTCTTCTGTTGAATGATCTAATCTTCGAGAGTTATACTAAAAATTTGAACTGCTCGTAGGAAAGTCCTACATTTATAAATCTTACACGACTGAGTGTATTAAAATTTAAATTATGATTGGCTCATAGGCATAATCTTCCAAGAAGTAATCCTATTTGAATACAACTAAATCTATGAACCATTCACATAAAAGTTCTTACAGCTTGAGACTTATCAAAGTAAGCATTGCAATATAGATCGTAATCAAAGTAGTAACAATAGATCATGAGCTGTAATCTTTTGAGGTAAAAGGGTATTCTTATTGATAGTTGGATTACAGTGTTGTTGGAATTGAAAAATTACATCGAAGAGCATACAGTAAAAATTAAGTACATCTATTAAAGTTATCCCCTATAGTACTGATGCTTCCAAAACTTCCAAGAGGGGTCGTGCTCGATTTCCTCCCACCATTTGACTAGAGAGTGTAATACTAGTAAATTTATTTTGATATTGTGCTATTCTTGGTTGTTTGTCTAAGACCATTAGAGTTTGTTGGATATTTTGGATGTATTGTTGATTTCTCGGACTGTTGGATCGGTATGTCATGTTACGGTTTTATCGTATTTTCTTAGTTGTGGTTGCGTCGTCGAGTAAACAGGAACTTTCTGGCCATACCTGTGCAAAATGGTGATGAAAACGGCTAAGGTTTCAGCCGTGTTCTGCACCATTTGTCAAACGGCGCTCCCGAGCGCTGAGTCTTGCATCGGGTGTTCACGCATTTAGCCTTCTGTCGAAAACGGCTGAGACACCCACACGAGTGCCTGCCGTGGGTGAAACGCCGTTTGTCGCAACACGGCGAAAGACCCGCGGCACCTTGCGCCGTGTCTGTGCGCCTTGTCGTACAGGCATGCACACTGTCTCGCAAAACGATGAAATACCCGCGACACTTTGTGTCGTGTCTGTGCACCGTGTCGTACAGGTACGCGCACTGTCCCGCAATATGGAGCTAAATACGGCGATAGTTGGGCCATTGTTGCGCCGTGTTCCGTCCGGGTATAAATAAGACAGACACATGTTTTGACCCAATTTCACCTCTTCCTCTCGTCTTTCCAATCCTTTTGGGCAATTTTGGGCGATTTCACTTGGGTGTTGCATTCAACCATCTTATAACTCAGAATTGGAGATTATATCACGAATCAATCATCTTCCTTCCACCATTTCATCGTCAAATTGAGGTATATTGTCCTTGTACCAAATTTTAAGGTTCTTGGCTATAATTTGTTTTTCCAATCATTTTTGCTTCGATTAATGGTAGAATATAGTTATGTAATCATGTTTTCCTAGATGTTTTGTGGATTAATTCCAAGTTTTCCTTCGTTGATCGAGTATAATCCTTTTATGCCTCCGTAGTGTTCGGTATATTGTCCCTAAGGGTAGAACTTCGAATGATTATCGGTTTTTCAGTGAGTTTGTAGTTGATTGAGTCTCTGTTGTTGTTAGGATCGGAATTTGGAGATAATCCCTACTGAAGCCTTTTTCGTTCGTTGTTCCTTCGTGCGTTAGAAATCCTGGCAAGTACCTTATTGCACTCGTTTATGGCATGCATTTCGGTGATGAAATTATGATGTTTATGTGTTCTGAGGTTGTTCTCGGGGTACTCTCACCCGGGGTGACTCGACGGGGTCACATGGGGACTTGGTGGCTTAGTGATTGGACCGGGTCGCGAGTGTCACACCCCATAGATTTGACTATCGGATACCGGATATTAAAAATATCCTTATTATATATTACAGCACAGCGGAAAAACTTAAAACCTTTAAGAGGAAACTCTTTTTACACACCAAAAGTCACTTTTACACATCAGCCGACTATTATATTACAACCAAAAGAAAACATCGGCTGTATAGGTTTATAAGCAAACTTAGACTTAACACACATAGAGAACACTCCATAGGTCTGATGTTCATATACAACGGCTCGTTGGCGTAGATAAGCGTCCCATATGTCAACCTATGCCTGATACCCCGAATTATTACCTGTATCACAAGAATTCAACTAAATGAGCGAAAGCTCAGTAAGTAGTGACACACAATGCATGAATGCATTTATGAATGAGTTTGTGAAATGCAGTTTCATTTTCCTTTAACTTTCAAAAACTATTTTATAGCGCGCTGCTATGTACACCTCGAGTTCCTGGCCCAGGCCAAAAGTGTGCATGTCGAACCATAGCCAGAACAAACTGCCCAATCATAACACATGGGTCAGCCTGGCGTGTCCCAGACTCCACCAGGATCATGGCTATGAGGTGCCCAATCATACATATGAGTCACCACGGTGTGTCCCAGACTCCACCGCAAAACATCACACAAGGTGTCCAATCATAACACATGTATCACTATGACGTGTCCCAGACTCCGCCACAAAACAGCCCCTTACCAGTAGCCCGCGATGCACATAACCTTGTTCAGGTGATACCTTTGCTTTTATACCAATAAGAGTTGGTTGTGATGATATGTCTTCAAATCCTGTTTCAAGGAGTGCCTTTAACCAATCTATATGGTATACACAAGGTTTAACTCACTGCGTATCCGAAGGGTTTTACCAATTTCACATAATTAGTATTCTACAAATTTTATGTGCGCATTTCGTTATATAAGAGCGTAATACTCTATCCTTTTTGCACTCCTAACTCATTATTAAGCCTATTAATTTCTGTTCATATTGTTAGATAAACTCTTATAGGCCACAATTCTAGGATTCTACAACAAGATAATGGTTTAGGGGAATTTATGAAGATCTTGAAATCACTGAATTTGTCCCGCGTATATCCACTTAATTATAAGTCGGATTTGCATGATTTTTTGATATATTATAACTAATATACTTAATAACATGTATATAGCAACCTATGCCCCTGAATCACACGAATTCAATACTATCCACACATATTTTCAAAAGGTGGCAGAATTAATTCTTTTGTTGTCTTAGTGAGTTTTAAGCCCTATAAATCCACCTTAAACACAAGTTTAGGCCATGTATAAGTACTAAACACCATTAGAACGTATATAAGCACCTAAAACAGCTCTCACAACTTCATATCATACAAGAACCATAGCTAGAACAAGAGTAAAACAAAGATAACTCACCTTGATTGTCAACTGACTTGAGGTGTTGATGTTTTTATGATTTCTCCTCAATTTTTTGATGAATTTTCGAAGTGTGGGGCTTATGGATCGAGTTAAGAGTGTCTAGAAGAGTTTAGAGTCTGTTTCCTCCCTTATCTAAGTGGAAGAGTCGGTTTACAAGGGTGAAAGTACTAAAATACCCCTCAATGGCCTCCAGAAGTTAGGTTTAGAAGAATGGACCAGTTGAAGTTGTTATAATCCGGATCTTCGATGTTTTAAACCGGTTCTAGTAAGGATTGATCATGTTTAGGTTATGGGTGTATGGTCCAAGGTTTTTGATAAAGTTTAATATGTATTTTTATTGTTTAAACTCAGCTACTTTTGCGAATACCTTCGAAAGTGGTAGAAAATGAGTTTGTTGTTATCCTTATGAAATTTTATATAATTAACCCTAGAAAATAAGAGTCCGAGTACTCACTTAGAAATATGAAATTATTGTACAATGAACTAAAAAACAAATTTCATTCTACCCTGTCGTTGCCCAAAATATTTATCCGAAGATTAATACTGCTGGAAGACGGACAACAAACAACAATTGCGGGAGCACTTCCGAGAGTAGATAAATAATACAAGATTTGCCGGGTTTGTTAGGCTCGGGCTTGAATGCTCTCGCGAGATGTTATTAATATAAATATTCGTGGATACAAGTATTAATGAGAGAAATCTAAATACAATGAGTGTAAAAAGACTCTGTTAATCCGGCTCTTGAGCGAAGCTTGGTGTTCTTCGTCCCTGCCGATAATCTGCTGGATGAGATAGGCCGGGAGAAGTAAGACCGAATGATAGCTGTTGCCAAGAGTTGGAGATAGCCAAGTGTAAGTAATTTGCTTATGTATGGTGTGAAATGCGGGAATGCCAGAGTGTGTCCAGCCAGAAACCAAGTGCAGGCTGCCTTCTTTATATAGGGGTTGAGGTGCCTTGTCTCCTAGTGGGCGATCGCCTTTCGGCATTTAATGTAATGGGGCGATCATCCTAAAGGTCACATGGGCTGCCTGCCAAAAGTCTAAGGCTACAGCTGGTAGCCAGCTGTGCGGTCCAATGAGGAGCCAGCACGCGTCCGGAAGTACTGTCACAGGAGGTCCCACTTTGTTACTTTCGGCGGACTTTGTCAGTAGGTGCAGTAGGCGCCAGGCTGTAGTCACATGTCTTGTCCGTCAGCTCCTATCGCAGGTCTGGGCCCTGTTGGTAGGTGAGGTAGGTGACAGGTTTGTCAGCACCTTTTGTGGATCTGCACGTGGGTGCTGTCCTGTGGCTCGGCCTTGGCCGACTGGATGGCCATCGGTGGAGATCGACATGAGGCGATCGTCTCTAGATGAACACCGAGGATCGTTCTCGGCCAGTCACTGAAGGTCGGCATTGGTTGGTCACCAAGGGTCGGTCGGCAAAGCGTTGAGAGATGATCGTCCATAAGTCGGTCGCCAGAAGTCGGTCGCCAGGCGCCGAGAGATGATCGTATTGGATGTCGATCGCTCGGCTCCGGGACTTGTCCTGGGACCTTCGGCTGGCCGATTCATGCTTGTTTGCCGGGCTAAGGCTAGGTCGCCTTGTCGCTGGTCGGCAGTTCTTCCTTGGACGTTCGGCAGTGACTCGGTCGCCCGACCTCCTAGGCGATCGCCGGTTGGAAGGTGTTAATTCTTGACACAACAATTGCCCCCCAGCTTGCTCCTATGATGAAGACATGGGGCGAGGTGGTTCTTGCTGGCGATCGTGTAAGATGAGGACGGGCGATCTTGCTGAGCTGACTTATGATTTCGGACTTGGGCTATCATGGTCGATTGGCTTTAGCTATCTTTCGGTCTTGTACCTGCAAAAACAACATTAGCCGATCCCCCATGGAAACTTGGTGGTTTCGCTTTGTTTGAGGAATCGTGCACAGTCGCGGAGATCGATGGACCGACTCCATGACCGTGTCTTGGTGCGCGAAGACATTGAGTGTCCCGTGACTCACTTTATTATGAGGGTCCTCTGTTAGGCTATGCCTCGCCTCGTATTTAAACGAAGGGCGTGCGGTCTCGGTCTAGAGGAGTCCTTGCGCGGGGCAGCGTCGGATGAATCAACTCCACGCCCGCGGCTTGTTAGCTCTGCTTCCACCTCGGCCAGCCATGGAGATGGCCGACCTCGACGGTGTACGTTGAGACGGGGTTGTGGCATGTGTCCACTGATTAATGTTGGAGAGCCCTCAGACTACGCCGGCCTCGTATTTAAACGAAGGGCGGGCGATCTCGGCCGAAAGGGACCTTTCATGGCCGAAGCAGCCGGTTCCATCGACTGCCAGGACCATGGCTTTATGAAGTGCGGTGGAGGCGATCTTATGCCTTAGTCCGTCATGTTAGATGCTGGACTGTAGAGGGCGATCGTGTCCTCCGGGTTGCTAATGATGTAGCGTGATGATCGGCGATCGGGCTGGAAGACTGGCGATCGTCGCTCGACTGCTGATCGCTTTATTCGTAGGTCGATGTCGGCGATCGGGCGGGAGATCTTCATTCGGGCGCCGATCGCGCTGCTCACAGGCTAAGAAGGAACCTTTGCCTGGCCAGAAAATCTGCGGCTCTAGCCCGGAAGGCTGCGTAGGTTGTAGGTTGGGTCTTCGTGAGATGCCTGAACATAGGCGAAAAACCCTGAAATCCTCCTAGGACCGCGTAGAGGGCGGTCTCATCGCTTATGGGCTCGCCATTGAGGATGATTACGTCTACCCGGTCGATGTAGTCCGAGTCGGACTCTTCTTCTCCCTGCTTGATTTGCATCATGCGGAGGGGACCTTCGGGCCGGACGACCCTGGTGGCGAAGTATTCCGTGAAGACGTGCGCCAGCTCGTTAAAGGAGCCAATGGACCGAGGTGGCAATGAAGTGTACCACCGGTGGGCGAGGTCGTCCAACGTCAGAGGGAACATTCGGCACCTGGTCGCGTCAGATGCCCCGCACCCGGTCATGTAGATGTTGAACTTCCTCAGGTGCACTTGGGGGTCCGATCGCCCCTCGTACACGGGTGTTTGCGGGGGAGCGATCTTATGCTGCACGGGGGCGAGCTCGATGTCGATCGCGAGCGGCTCGCTTGGCCCGACGATCGTCTTCTTGGCGCCTGCCCTGGATTCCAGGAGCGCCTTCATGTCGTTGAGTTGACGTTGCATCGCAGCCATTGCCGTGGCTTGGTCGCTTGCAGATCGGCTTTGGGAGCAGGAGCCGAGGCGATCGTGTACCGATCTCCGGGCTCACGCGCCGGCCTCGCATTCGGCGAGGGGGAGCCAGACGGCTAGGCTGCCTTCTGGGAGTCGGATAGGCCGAGCTCCTGGTGACGGACTCAAACTCCGTCGTCTCGTAGATGGGGCCGGATCGCCCGTGAGCTGTGTCGGGTCACTGCCCAGGCGATCGAAGACAGAGGTGCCCCGGCTGGCGAGCGCCTCTTCTTGCGGACGGGAGCCTCCTGGCGATCGCTCGGCCAGTGATGCCTTGAGCTTCCGCTTGGACTTCCGGCGGACGACCGAGGGGGCGATAGCGGGAGGCGTGTCGAGAGCACTCCGTCGCTCCTATAGGACGGCCAGGGCCCCTTTTATCTGTTCCTTGGTTCGGAACCGATCGAGCGAGAGGCTTGGGCCGCCGTCCAGGGACGGGATCGAGCGTCTCTGACCGCGGCGGCTACCTTCCACCATCGGCTGTGGCTCGGACTGGGACGGAACAGGGTCCGCCGGCCGTCCGGCTTTCTTCGACGCGGAGGCGGAAGACATGATTTCTGAAGGATTTCTTTGAAGTGCAGTAAGTGTCACTTCAAGTATCTGCCCCGAGAACAATGAGTGTTCTTCGGGACGGTAGGTATATAAAATCGAGGGTTGGAGGGGGCCCTCCTTCTAGCGCCAATTGTCGTTGCCCAAAATATTTATCCGAAGATTAATACTGCTGGAAGACGGACAACAAACAACAATTGCGGGAGCACTTCCGAGAGTAGATAAATAATACAAGATTTGCCGGGTTTGTTAGGCCCGAGCTTGAATGCTCTCGCGAGATGTTATTAATACAAATATTCGTGGATACAAGTATTAATGAGAGAAATCTAAATACAATGAGTGTAAAAAGACTCTGTTAATCCGGCTCTTGAGCGAAGCTTGGTGTTCTTCGTCCCTGCCGATAATCTGCTGGATGAGATAGGCCGGGAGAAGTAAGACCGAATGATAGCTGTTGCCAAGAGTTGGAGATAGCCAAGTGTAAGTAATTTGCTTCTGTATGGTGTGAAATGCGGGAATGCCAGAGTGTGTCCAGCCAGAAACCAAGTGCAGGCTGCCTTCTTTATATAGGGGTTGAGGTGCCTTGTCTCCTAGTGGGCGATCGCCTTTCGGCATTTAATGTAATGGGGCGATCGTCCTAAAGGTCACATGGGCTGCCTGCCAAAAGTCTAAGGCTACGGTGTAGCCACCGTGCGGTCCAATGAGGAGCCAGACGCGTCCTAAGTATCACACGGAGGTCCCACTTTGTTACTTTCGGCGGACTTTGTCAGTAGGTGCAGTAGGCGCTAGGCTGTAGTCACATGTCTTGTCCGTCAGCTCCTATCGCAGGTCTGGGCCCTGTTGGTAGGTGAGGTAGGTGACAGGTTTGTCAGCGCCTTTTGTGGATCTGCACGTGGGTGCTGTCCTGTGGCTCGGCCTTGGCCGACTGGATGGCCATCGGTGGAGATCGACATGAGGCGATCGTCTCTAGCTGAACACCGAGGATCGTTCTCGGCCAGTCACTGAAGGTCGGCATTGGTTGGTCACCAAGGGTCGGTCGGCAAAGCGTTGAGAGATGATCGTCCATAAGTCGGTCGCCAGAAGTCGGTCGCCAGGCGCCGAGAGATGATCGTATTGGATGTCGATCGCTCGGCTCCGGGACTTGTCCTGGGACCTTCGGCTGGCCGATTC
This sequence comes from Orobanche coerulescens, assembly GCA_033398695.1. Classification (NCBI taxonomy): domain Eukaryota; kingdom Viridiplantae; phylum Streptophyta; class Magnoliopsida; order Lamiales; family Orobanchaceae; genus Orobanche; species Orobanche coerulescens. The sequence continues at coordinate 76,504,216 of CM065801.1, read as the reverse complement.
ATGCTTGTCTGCCAGGCTAAGGCTAGGTCGCCTGGTCGCTGGTCGGCAGTTCTTCCTTGGACGTTCGGCAGTGACTCGGTCGCCCGACCTCCTAGGCGATCGCCGGTTGGAAGGTGTTAATTCTTGACACAACATACCCGACCGCATTTGGGACGAATAAGATACTTACAAATCGAATGACTTGACAAATGTTATCACTGAGACCTTGAATTTCACCATTGATGGTATTCACAAGTATCAAGATGCTTGACACGTGTTATCGGAATAACAAAGGGTTATTTACTTGAATCATCAATCCAAATTGACTCAGCATACCCGCCGACTAAAGCCCCGATACCAACTGATAGACACGTCACTGATTTTATTTGCTGCTTATAGGCTTACCACTTGTACTTGGGGTTATGTTCAAATGCTTAGCCACTTCAATGCCATTAAATTAACTATCAAATAATGTGAATCATGAAATGTCAGAATAATTCTTGATAACAAGTAATGCATGAATCATATCATTCAAATAATAGAAGTCTCATGTCACACTGTCACATTTTTATACGATTAAGCATGAAGTCTTGCATGTTTTAAGATTAATATGTTATTATTGACTAGACATTGTGTGTGAGAGTCTTTGGGCATCACAATCTTCCCTCCTTATAGAAATTTCGTCCTCGAAATTTACTTACCAAATAGAGCCGGATATTTATGCCTTATTTCATCTTCCTTTTCTCACGTGGCTTCTTCAACTGAGTGATTCTTCCACAACACCTTAACAAATGACATCTTTTTGTTCCTCAATTCTGTTTGCTTACTATCCAAGATCTTGACCGGTGTTTCTTCATAATTCAAGTCCTCACTTAAAGTCAATTGCTCATAGCTCAATATATGTGATGGATCAGAGACATACCTCTTCAACAATGAAACGTGAAAGACGTCGTGAATATTTGTTAGTGATGGCGGAAGTGCTAACCTGTATGCCACTTCTCCAATTCTTTCCAGTACCTCAAATGGGCCTATGTATCTTGGATTTAGTTTCCCTTTCTTTATGAATCTCATGACGCCCTTCATTGGTGCCACCTTGAGAAATACTTTGTCCCCGACATCAAACTCAAGCATTCGTCGTCGGTTGTCCGCGTAGCTCTTCTGCCGACTCTGAGCTGTAAGCATTCTTTTTCTAATTTTCTCAATGGCTTCTTTGGTTTTCTGCACCAATTCTGGTCCAGGAAACTTCCTCTCACCCAGCTCATCCCAATGAATCGGTGATCTGCACTTTCTGCCATAAAGAGCTTCGTAAGGGGCCATGCCAATAGTAGAGTGGAAGCTATTGTTATACGCAAACTCTATCAAAGGAAGGTAGGTATTCCACGACCCTTGGAAATCTAGTACGCACGCTCTTAACATGTCCTCTAGAGGCTGGATAGTTCTCTCCGACTGACCATCAGTTTATGGGTGAAACGCTGTACTGAACGCCAACTTTGTTCTCAGAGCTTTATGTAAGCTCTTCCAGAATGATGAAGTAAAACAGGGATCTCTGTCTGATACAATTGATAAAGGTATGCCATGCAATCTTACAATTTCTCTAACGTATAGATCCGCCAACTTATCCATGGAATACGTAGTATGTACCGGAAGAAAGTGAGATGATTTTGTTAGGCGATCAACTATAACCCATATAGCATCGTGACCTTCTCTAGTTCTTGGAAGTCCAACTACAAAGTCCATAGTGATTCCCATTTCCATTTAGGAACATCCAGTGATTGTAATGTCCCTGCGGGTCTTTGATGTTTTGCCTTTACTTGTTGACAAGTTAGGTACTGAGCCACAAATTTAACCACATCGTTCTTCATCCCAGGCCACCAATAGTGCATCTTTAGGTCCTTGTACATCTTGGAGGTTCCAGGATGTACTGTATATGGAGCGTTGTGAGCTTCTGACAGTATCTCCTTCTTCAGATTACTATTGTCCGGTACACATAGCCTCCCCTTGAAGTTGATAACTCCATCTGGTGTAATTCCGAAATCCTTGGATTTGCCTGTCTCAACTTCTTCCTTCAAATGATACATATAGGGATCCGTAAGTCGATCCTGTTTAATGGTCTCAAGTATGGTAGGTTGCAGCGTCATTGAAAACAGTTTTCTGACATGCCCTTCTTGCACAATCTACAATCCCCACTTCTCCAACTCTTGTAATAATGGTTTCTGAGTCCCTATTATTGCAGATACGCTAGCATTAGACTTTCTACTTAAAGCATCTGCAACAACATTTGCCTTACCTGGATGATAATTTATTGTGCAATCATAATCCTTAACCAATTCCATCCATCGCCTTTGCCGCATATTAAGTTCCTTCTGTGTGAGATAATACTTTAAGCTCTTATGATCCGTGTAGATTTCACATCTTTCTCCATAAAGGTAATGTCGCCACATTTTCAAGGCAAATACTACGGCTGCCAATTCAAGATCATGAGTTAGATAGTTTTTCTCGTAATCCTTCAGTTGCCGTGAAGCATAAGCAATTACTCTTACATCTTGCATAAGCACAGCTCCCAATCCTGATCTTAACGCATCACTATAAATAACAAATCTTCCCGCAGTTGTTGGAATCGAAAGGATCGGTGCATATGTTAACCTCTGCTTCAGTTCTTCAAAGCTCTTTTCACATGCATCAGACCACTGAAACTTAGCGTTCTTTCTCATCAATTAAGTAAGCGGTGAGGCTATCTTGGAGAATCCTTCTACAAATCGTCTATAATAACCTTCTAACCCCAAGAAACTGTGTACCTCATGAACATTCTTCGGTCTGGGCCACTTACTCACGGCTTCCACCTTCCCTGGGTCAACTGAAATTCCTTCCTTCGACACTACATGCCCAAGAAATGCCACTTGTTCCCTCCAGAAGTCGCATTTCTTAAACTTAGCATATAGCCGTTTATCCTTTAGGATACCCAACACTATTCTTAAATGTTCCTTGTGCTGATCCAATGATCGAGAGTAGATAAGGATGTCATCAATAAAGACAATGAAAAACTTATCCAAGTACTCTCAAAAGACTCGATTCATTAAATCCATGAAGGCAGCAGGGGCATTGGTTAAACCAAAAGGCATCACCAGAAATTCATAGTGTCCATACCTGGTTCGAAATGCCGTCTTTGGTATGTCATCTTCTTTGATCTTCAATTGATGGTAACCCGACCTTAAATCGATCTTTGAAAACATTGCAACTCCCTGAAGCTGGTCGAATAAATCGTCAATCCTTGGTAAAGGATATTTGTTCTTGATGGTCACCCTATTCAATTCTCTATAATCGATACAGAGTCTCATGGTACCATCCTTCTTCTTGACGAAGAGTACTGGGGCTCCCCATGGTGAAAAACTCGGTCGTATGAATCCTTTATCAAGTAATTCCTGCAACTAGATTTTTAATTCTTTCAATTCTGTAGGAGCCATTCTGTACGGTGTTTTCAATATTGGGGCCACTCCTGGAATCAGCTCAATGTTGAATTCAATTTCTCTGTTTGGAGGTAGCCCTGGTAAATCCTGTGGGAATACTTTTAGAAATTCCTGTACCATAGGTACATCTTCGGGTTTGTGGATCTGCTCCTTCTGTTTGTCCACCACACTGTCTAAATAACCGACACATCCATTTCTAAGTAATTTTTGTGCCATCATTACTGAAATTATTCTTGTTCTCAATTTGCTGCTAATCCCAACAAACACAAACTCCTCTTCGTTTGGTGGTTGGAATGTAACAATCTTCTTTTTACAATCCATGGTAGCATGATGCTTGGATAACCAATCCATCCCTAGGATTACTTCATAATCCGACATGTTGAGCACAATGAGATCAGCAACCAATTCCCGATTATTGATTACTACACTACAGGATCGGAGAACTTTGTCCGAGGTCAAGAGTTCTCCTGAAGGGGTAGACATATTAAGCTGGCCACCAAACTCTTCCAGTGGTTTGCCCAACCTTCTCACATACATGGTCGATGCAAATCAATGTGTTGCTCCTGGATCTAACAATGCATATGCAGGAATGCCACAAATTAGTATGTTACCTGAGACGACTGTAGGGTTGGCATCAGCCTCTACCTGCGTGATTGCAAATACTCTTCCTTGTACTTTCTTCTGCTTGGAGTCATTAGAGGTACACTCTTTCGCAAAATGACCCATCTTTCCACATTTGTAGCAGGCTCCGGGTCCTTCAATGCAGACGCCAAAGTGATATCTTCCACATTTTGCACATTTTGGCTTTTGTTTACCTCCAGTAGATGGATGTCCTCCGTTGTTGTCTTTAAACCGTTTCTGGCCATTACATTTGTAGAACTGGCCTTGCCTCTTGTTACCCTTGTTTGAGTGCTGCCACTTGCCTTAGCCCTGCTGATAATTCGGCTGGTTATGCTTTTCTTTAGCCTCTTTCTCCTTTCGTTCCTCCATGATTTTCCTTTGAGCCATTTCTGCATTCAGAGCTCGCTGAAACACTGCCACATATTTTGAGCCTCCAGTTTCCCCGACTTGCACATCTCTATATATCTCTGGTCTCATACCCTCGATGAATTGCTCGACCTTTATCTCATCCATGCTTACCATGTGTGGCGCATACCTTGAATGCTCCTCAAATTTTCTGACATATTCATCAACTGACATGTCACCTTGCTTCAAGTTTGAAAATTCCTTCCGTTTTACAGCTCGTGCAGCTTTTGTAAGGTATTTCGCCTCGAAAAGCTCTTTAAATTCCTCCCATGTCAGTATAAGAACATCATATATACCCATCATGGTGTCCCACCAGTAACTAGCATCATTACGGAGGTAAAATACCGCACATGAAACCTTGGCCTCATTAGGGATTCTGCCGTAGCTGAACATCCTTTCCATAGTTCGGAGCCAATTCTCAGAGACGCTCGTATCGAGCCCACCTTCAAATGTGGGAGGTTTTAGTTTCTGGAACCTCTCACTAACCAGATCAATGGCATCATTTTGAGGAGGTGGAGAACGACGAGCCTCGGCTTCACGTCTAACATCCCGTTCTATAAGCCTTTCCACAAGATCCGTCAGTCGGTCAATACCATTATCCCTCGCTCCTTCAGCACTACCTTGCGTTCTATTCTCTTCCATGATCTCTTAATAGCCTTCACTTGTTCACACAAGGATCTTTTATTAGCCAATATTAACATAAACATGCAAATAGCAAGTAAAATATATAAATAAAACCATTGACTGATGGGTTTCTCCCCTCCGCCAAGAGATTGTTGTATATGAACGGTCTTCAGAAACGCTTTAAACCTTTGCTCCGATACCAAATCTGTCACACCCCCTAGATTTGACTATCGGATACCGGATATAAAAAAGATCCTTATTATATATTACAGCACAGCGGAAAAACTTAAAACCTTTAAGAGGAAACTCTTTTTACACACCAAAAGTCACTTTTACACATCAGCCGACTATTATATTACAATCAAAAGAAAACATCGGCTGTATAGGTTTATAAGCAAACTTAGACTTAACACACATAGAGAACACTCCACAGGTCTGATGTTCATATACAACAGCTCGTTGGCGTAGAGAAGCGTCCCATATGTCAACCTATGCCTGATACCCCGAATTATTACCTGTATCACAAGAATTCAACTAAATGAGCGAAAGCTCAGTAAGTAGTGACACACAATGCATGAATGCATTTATGAATGAGTTTGTGAAATGCAGTTTCATTTTCCTTTAACTTTCAAAAACTCTTTTATAGCGCGCTGCTATGTACACCTCGAGTTCCTGGCCCAGGCCAAAAGTGTGCATGTCCAACCATAGCCAGAACAAACTGCCCAATCATAACACATGGGTCAGCCTGGCGTGTCCCAGACTCCACCAGGATCATGGCTATGAGGTGCCCAATCATACACATGAGTCACCACGGTGTGTCCCAGACTCCACCGCAAAACATCACACAAGGTGTCCAATCATAACACATGGATCACTATGACGTGTCCCAGACTCCGCCACAAAACAGCCCCTTACCAGTATCCCGCGATGCACATAACCAAAACAGTTTGTTCTGATCACCTTTAGAACGCCTGTACTATGATCAATGCATGTGACAGCAACTTCCAATGATATGCTATGATCATATGCATCATGATAATACCACATGTATAAATGCTCTATGGGGCGCATCACACAATAAAAATAGAGCAATATGTTATCCACATATACACAAGGTACGAAAAATATCCAAAACAACAATCATTAACACATATTTCAGACAATTGCTCTTGTGATACAGTTTTGAAATCAGTTACTACTTACCTTGTTCAGGTGATACCTTTGCTTTTATACCAATAAGAGTTGGTTGTGATGATATGTCTTCAAATCCTGTTTCAATGAGTGCCTTTAAAGAATCTATATGGTATACACAAGGTTTAACTCACTGCGTATCCGAAGGGTTTTACCAATTTCACATAATTAGTATTCTACAAATTTTTGTGCGCATTTCGTTATATACGAGCATAATACTCTATCCTTTTTGCACTCCTAAATCATTATGAAGCCTATTACTTTCTGTTCATATTGTTAGATAAACTCTTATAGGCCACAATTCTAGGATTCTACAACAAGACAATGGTTTTGGGGAATTTATCAAGATTTTGAAATCACTGAATTTGTCCCGCGTATATCCACTTAATTATAAGTCGTATTTGCATGAATTTTTGATATAGTATACATAATATACTTAAGAACATGTATATAGCAACCTCTGCCCCTGAATCACACGAATTCAATACTATCCACACATATTTTCAAAAGGTGGCAGAATTAATTCTTTTGTTGTCTTAGTGAGTTTTAAGCCCTATAAATCCACCTTAAACACAAGTTTAGGCAATGTATGAGTTCTAAACACCATTAACATATATAAGCACCTAAACCAGCTCTCAAAACTTCATATCATACAAGAACCATAGCTAGAACAAGAGTAAAACAAAGATAACTCACCTTGATTGTCAACTGACTTGAGGTGTTGATGTTTTTATGATTTCTCCTCAATTTTTTTGATGAATTTTCGAAGTTTGGGGCTTATGGATCGAGTTCAGAGTGTCTAGAAGCGTTTAGAGTCTGTTTCCTCCCTTATCTAAGTGGAAGAGTCGGTTTATAAGGGTGAAAGTACTAAAATACCCCTCAATGGCCTCCAGAAGTCAGGTTTAGAAGAATGGACCGGTTGAAGTTGTTATAATCCGGTTCTTGGATGTTTTAAACCGGTTCTTAGTAAGGAGTGATCATGTTTAGGGTATGGGTGTATGGTCCAAGGTTTTTGATAAAGTTTAATATGTATTTTTATTGTTTAAACTCAGCTGCTTTTGCGAATACCTTCGAAAGTGGTAGAAAATGAGTTTGTTGTTATCCTTACGAAATTTTATATAATTAACCCTAGAAAATAAGAGTCCGAGTACTCACTTAGAAATATGACATTATTGTACAATGAACTAAAGGACAAATTCCATTCTACGCGGCCGCATTTGGGATGAATAAGATACTTAGAAATCGAATGACTTAACAAATGTTATCACTGAGACCTTGAATTTCACCATTGATGGTATTCACAAGTATCAAGATGCTTGACACGTGTTATCTGAATAATAAAGGGTTATTTACTTGAATCATTAATCCAAATTGACTCAGCATACCCGCCGACTAAAGCCCCGAGACCAACTGATAGACAAGTCACTGATTTTATTTACTGCTTATAGGCTTACCACTTGTACTTGGGGTTATGTTCAAATTCTTAGCCACTTCAATGCCATTAAATTAACTATCAAATAATGTGAATCATGAAATGTTAGAATAATACTTGTTAACAAGTAATGCATGAATCATATCATTCAAATAATAGCAGTCTCATGTCACACTGTCACATTTTTATACGATTAAGCATGAAGTCTTGCATGTTTTAAGATTAATATGCTATTATTGACTAGACCTTATGTGTGAGAGTCTTTGGGCATCACAGTGAGGGCTACTTTCGAGTGGGGTATTCTCACCTGGGGTTGCTCGATGGGGCACACAGGGACTTGGTGGCTTGACGGATGGACCGGGTCGCGGGAATTACCGGAGTGTTTTACTGATAGTTGATATTTGATATTCCAGAATATCGTGATCAATAAACTGTTTTGAGTTTTGGAAAAAATTAGAAATGCTTGTGTATTAAATTTGTTGTAATATTGTACTTGCACTTGCAGCAGTTTCTAACCCCTCGTTGGGGTGGAATGTTTTGTACATTTTAGGTACTCTCGGGATTCAGGAGCCTACACGTGGTGCAAATGGAACTTATGGGCAGAACGGATGTTAAAGAGCTCGAGTCAGTAGTTGTTTTAGTTATGTCGGTGTTGGTCTTATTAATTAACGTTGTAATTGGTTTTGTTATAATGTGTCATATGATGTTTGTGTCTTTGATTGAGCGGTGTTAAACTCTTCTATTTTGGCCGCGGCCGAGGCCTAACTTATGTTTCGTATCATATGTTATACTATTACGTGGTGGTGTATTGTGTATTGAGTTGTTTTTTGGCATGTGTGTCGTCAGCCTGGTGGGACCCTGGTGGGTCCTACGGCATGTAATCACCCAAAGTGGAATTGGGGTGTTATAGAGAGTTTCTACCTCGGACCTTGTAGATGTTCCTTCCTTCCTGGGAGATATCGAATGAGAGAAAGCAGTCTTCTAGATGAGTTATCCAATCACCCTTCTGAATCTTAGATTTTAGCTTGATTTGCAGAGGGAGATTTCCTTCTGATAGGAGCCTTGAGAACTCTTTGTTAGCGTCTTCCAGTATCTTGAAGTGATTTAACATGTCCGATTCCCTGATGAGAGTGCAAAAATATCTCATCAGTTCATTGTTCTTCCATGCCTTCAACTCTTCAGCTGATGGTTGTATGTATGTCGGGAGTTGGGTCTCAGTGGGCTTCTTAGGATCCTGGAACTTGGGACGAGAACCAGTTACCCTGTATCCTCTAGCTCCTTGACCTGGACCGGGTCCGGACAGTCTTCCAATTGCAGTGGCAACACTGTGAGTATCCCGAATAATATCCATCGATTCTTAGGTCACAAGGCATCACGTATAAGTTTAGAGGGGGTGAATAGACTTATAAAATCTTTTCCAAATAACTGCTAAATAAACACAGTTGTAGTAAATGCAGCTAAGGTTACTCGGCTGATATAAATATAGTTAACCTTTGTCAGCTGTAAAATGGTTTTGCAGAATGACAGTTGCTTTGAATGCAACAGTTAATATAAATTTAATAGTTAAGTGTGATGATAAACACATTAAATCACACGGCACTTTATAGTGGTTTCAGAGGTGGGGTAATCCTCAAATAGTCTACTTATCTCTAAACCAATTGGAGATAAATTCACTATAACTTTCAACCCGTGAGATTAGTGTTACAATGAATTTAGCTACAACCGCTTCCAACTAGTGGAAACCCATATCCGTTGCAACTCCTTCCCTTGGTTTCCTAGCACCTCTTGATCGAAAACCCGTGGATACCTTAAAAACTCGCAAGATGCCTATCACCTTCCAATCAAGACCCCGTGGATGTCTTACAACCTCTCACTTTCAAGAACCTCATTCAAGAAAGTACCCATTACTCAAACATAAAGACAAGAGGGTTGCCTTCTCCAAATTTAAGAGCTTCTCAATATTTGTTCTAAGATCTGGCTCTTCACGATTCTATAGATTTGATTTGTGTTTGCTTTGATTGCTTTGTAAGTATTGTTTGCATAGTACTTTTGCTCAAGTGTTCTTCAGATATTTATAGTACGATCTTTGTGCTCTTCATAGCCGTTGCATCTTGTAACAAATCTGTCCATTTGAGAGTGGACTTCTTTGTTTATCTATCTCTTTGCAACACTTCCTTCGTTCTTCAAATCTGGCCATTTGAAGATATATGTTGCCGTTGCGCTGCTTTTATTTGATTACTATAATTAGTAAGATTTCTGGGCGCGAATATTGAAGGAATCTGATATTCCTTAACATCCATAAATCAATCACTTTGCCCCCTTGCTTTAATTAAGTCTCCACGTGACTTTCCGTCATTGTTGACTTTTCAATTTGCTGACATGGACTTAGTTGATGTCCAAAACTTGACTGATATTCCGTCTTTGATAAAGCTTAGCTGAAGTTTTGCCTTTGGTCAATCCTGGCTGACATGTTGGTCAAACCCGACTGATGTTCTGCCTAGACAAAAGCTAGCTGATATCTGGTCTTGAAAGTTGGCTGCTATTTCCTTTGGTCAACCTCAACTGATATTATGTTTTGACCAAACACGACTGATATCTGTCTCGTCAACCTTAACTGATAATTTGCTTGGACCAAACCCGACTGATATCTGTTTGGTCAACCTTAACTGATATTTTTCTTTGACCAAAACCGGCTGATATTTTAGCTATTTTGTACTTACGCCTTATAGGTCTTAATGGATGGTGATTCCGCTGTCTGGAATATGACTGTGGTGGCGGAATGACAACTTTTGCTATTCGCTGTGCAACGGGTTACTTCACAGGACTCGGAATTTCTTCGGATACAGGAATGGGTTCCACACCCCTGATGAACACATTACTAGTTTTATTGGAAAATGAGCTGTATCCTAAGCCACTTTTATCATGAGCATGTTGCCCGGTGCTTAAATTTTCTTCCATTCTTTTGGATGATTTCTCGAAAGATTTCAGAATGGTCTCAAGTTCTCCTTATCGTTTTTCGAGAGTTTTTACTTTGGCTTGAAGCAGAACAAAATCATTTGTCTTGCTTTCACTGTGAGATTTAATCTCACTAAGTTCATGAAAAAGTTGATAATTGATCTCCATGAGTTTTTCATAATCGACTTTACTGTTTTCACAATCAACAGACATCTTTTCGTAATTTACTTTTAGCAAGTCGTTTTCTTCTTTCAGTTCTAGGTTAGAAATTTGGAGCTATATGTTTTCATTTTTCAAAGTCTCATGGACCTTTTGAATGTTCTTAAACTCATTCATCATGTTTCAAAATTATGAGATGCATTGGTAGGAATAGCTGAGGTTGAGCTTGCCTCATCATTGCTATCTTCATCTTCCGGAATGTCTTTGGCCATAAAGCACATATAGGATTTATCTCTGAAATCATCATCAGATGAGTCACTGTCAGTGACTACCTGAAAACATTCTTCGGATTTTGATAGTGCGGGGGAGGCTTCTGATTCACCAATCAGGGCCTTGAGCTTGTTTTTCCAAGCACGTCTTCTTTCATCTTTTTCCTGTTGCTCGGCTTCCGACAACCTTTGAACTTTAGGATGAGGATATTTGTTTGCATAATGTCCTGGTTTCCTACAATTATAACACATGTTAGCATCACCAGAGGAAGTTTCAGTACTTACCTTGTGAACAGGCTTGGGCCTGTATGGAGTCTTTCCTGACTGCTTGATTAACTTCTTGAACTTTTGCATGAGGAGCGCCATTTCATCTTGTGACAGGATGTCGTCGTCGCTGTCAGAATTCTTGTGAATGGGCTTTGATTAGCTCGGCATGCTGTGTCTTTGGTTGGATACATCGGCTAATGATGTAGTCCTTGCGAGAGAATCTTCAGCTTTTTCTCTCCTGCCTATATCATACTCAAATGTTTTGAGGTCAAAAAAGAGATCAAAAATAGATATTTCATTAAGATTGCACGATACACGCATAGCTGTGGTCTTATTGTCCCATCGGGCAGGGAGAGATCTGAAATTTTTTACGTTCTTGTCCTTTTGGGTATAAATATAATGCTTCAAGTTCACCAACAATGCCAGTGAATCTGAGGTCAAGTTCCTTAAGTGTTTCAGTTGGTTTCATTTCAACGATTCAAATTGCTGAGTCAATTTTGAAATTTTGTTTTCTTTTGAGAGCTCAGTTCCCTCACAAATTAACTTGAGTTTATCCCAGATATCATTGGCTGTTTTGCAGCTCTTTACCTTAGAGAACATGCCTTTATCAAGAGTAACAAATAGCACATTCTTCGCAACATTGTCAAGGTTGGCGCACTTTCTATCATCAGAAGTCCATTGTTCGCGCTCTTTCTCGAGCATCTCGGCATGAGCATGGCCTTCAATCCTTGGGGCCGGATTTACCTTCATGATCTTTATGGGGCCATCCTATATAACAAAAATCATCTCTTTGTGCATTGCTGCAAGATGAGCCTCCATCCTAATTCTCCAGTCGTCAAACTCGTTAATAGAAACATAAGGACTTTATTGATCATTGATGTAACCATATGATAATATAGGGAAGAAAAAGACTGTTTTAAACAAAAATAAGTGATTTTGGATCTGATTCGATTAAAAATACGACTGATTCTTTTTAGAATCAATCGCTCTGATACCACTTGTTGGCCACTGAGTATACAGAATACAGCTTGGAAAGTGTTTTAAGCAACAAGCTGTACGATTTTCAAATCTGAGTGCGTAGCAGAAGTCTTGTTTAAGTAAGTTGCTGTAAATACAGCAACTAGATATGAAGTATATACTTAAAATAATCACAGATATTAAAAGAGTAAATGCAGAAGGTAAATGACACAGTAATTAAAGTGGTTTGAGGTAAACCCCACTACGTCCACTGGTCCTCCACACAGGAGTGGAAATGTTTATTATAAATACTACGTACACAACTACGTATTTATAATCAAACCTATCAATGTATCATTCACACATATTGATACAATGATCAAAGCTTTCAACCGTTCACATAGATTGGTTTAGGCTTTCACTTCACTAACTTCTTCACACACATTTACGAAGCTTAGTCTCTTCAATGCAAGTCCATCACACACAGTTCGGGAAAAGCAAGGCTTCTCAGTCCACACAGGGCTGATGGGTTCGTTCAATGAAAGAACGATGGTTTGAACAACAACTTGACTTTCTTGAGCTTGAGCTGATGATGCGTTGTTAAAGGTTGAGCACTTGTATATTTCTTCCCTTCAGAATATGCAGTATATTTCTTCTCTTCAGAATATGCAGTATGCTTGAAATATTCGTGCAAATGCTTCTGGTTACTTGTTGTTGTAGTTTTTCGGGTAACTGATCTTCAATCTCTTGGGGATATATATATCCTTCTGAATAGATCCGTTGAGAAGGATCCGTTGAGCAAAAGTCCGTGACAACTGGATGGTTGACTTGCATAGACCAAGATCCAGATTTTGTGTTGTTTGAAGATCTCTGTCGGTTTTAGTATTTAAATACTTTATCCTTTCAGTATTTAAATACTTCTTTATCAAACGGGACTTGACTTTAGAGAATACCAAAGATTCCTTTTCAAACGGTCTTCAGTCTTGTTTCGATAGGTATTGACGATCTTAATACTTTACAGCTTGAATGTTGTATCTATTTATGCTGTAGGCTATATTGGAGTAGTCGATGTATGGAATGTTGCTGTTTGAAGAGACAGCTTTCATACTTGGCGCTTTTAGACTCTTGTTGCTGTATGATGGCATTATGAGAAGTCTTCGATACAGGATCAGCAACTTCGATTAGACTTTCGATACAACAGCTTGCTGTATGATGGATTGGTACTTTATCAAAACCTTCGATACAGGGATTGTTATCCCAACAACATCTACTTCAATTAGGTTACAGAGTAAGAGGCTTCGATATCGATTAGGATTCAAGAGCAAGAGGCTTCGAGATTAGGGTTTTGATTTAAGGTTATGGCAGGGTTTCAATTAGGGCTTATAAATTGAGGTTCAAGCTTAAGGTATTATTCTCCCAGATTTTAATTTGCTGTGTGTAATACTTTAGGTTAATTTGCATTATTTATTGAAGCTATGTATGTGTCACTAGTAGAATAAACATCAAAGACTTCGGTACGTCTCACTTCGGTAATGTATATTACCGAAGTAAAAACAAACAACAACTTCGCTTTTCAATTTACTGAAGTAAACAACCCACATAGACTTCAGTAAATGGTACCAAACAAAAAAGCAGGAGCTAGTTAGAAATTTTAAGTTACAAAGACTTCACTAATTTGATAATTACTGAAGTAAAAAGTGTGAAATTTTATTTTTTACTAAAACTTTTTACAATAGCGAAGTGTATGTTTTGAAACTGAGAATTAATATTTTTTGCAATTTTTTATGTTAAAGTCAGAAATAAAGATATATTTAATTAATACCAGTATAATTCTTCTACCCTTAGACGTTGTATTTCTTTATCCCTTCTCTTCATTGTATTCCGCCGTCTAAATCAATCCGAGTCTTCGACCTATTCTTTTTTGTACTGTTTTCAGCTTCTCATTCATTAAATATTTAATGATCCGAGTGTTAATTATCTTTTTTATTTCATTCTTTTTTTCTCCTTCTGGTTTTGGAACAAAATAGGAATTCCCATTTTTTCCCCTACAAAAACCCTTTCATCGCTGCGACTCTCCACGTGCGATTCTCACACACTGAACATGCGATTCTTCCATGGCCGGCGGCTTTTGCTCTTCTTTTCTTTCTATATTCACGTTTGATGTTTCGAATTTCAACTTAATTCCTCCCGGTTCAGGTTTTGGGGATCTCATCCTCGCGAGTTCCAGTCTCGTTTCGCATCCCCTGTCGTCAAGGGGATCTCTTCCTTTGCATTCTGGTGGTCTTCTCGACGATCCGCTTTGTAGGACATCGGTCGCAACGCGTCCTTCGAGTTGCAACATCGCCTTGGTGGTGCCCGCCTTGATTGAGCACTTCATTGTCTTCTATGGCGGGTATAATAGGTATCACGGCGGACAAGAGGACCATTCTCGGAGGTGCTACTTCTTCCGCCCTATCGAATATTTTCAATCGGGTCTTTCCAATGAAGGTACTGTAGCCCGTCCTTCTCTTTCTTTATATGGCACAAATCGGGCGTGTGCCCTTGGGCGGTTGAAAATCGAATGGGGCTGAAGGTGGGCCTTCTTTTGCAGAGAGGGTGACCCTTCACCCCGTTTGGTTGAGTGCTACAATACCCGATCTGCATACTTGCTCTTCGGTTGCACGATTAGTGTCTGGGGGAAATCCTCAAAATCCTTCATCACGTCGAAAAGGCCAGGCCGCTGCCTGCTTGCAATTCCTTAGTCACCCGATTGTAAATGACCCAAGCCAAGAACCTGCTGCTCTTTCCAATTGGACTGCTGATGTGCAGATGCCAACATCTTGAACTTGGATCATGTTTGTTGCCGGACGGATTTGCTGGCAGCAGGTATGGCAAAGCAACTGCTGTTATTCATCTATTTCTCTCTGATATTCTGAGCGTGAATGTCTGCCGCGTTCGGGATTAATCAGTTTTTCTTGTACACGTAGGAATAACAACTGGGTTTCCTTGTTTTGAATTAACCAGCAATACCATGGATTATTGCCTTCTGATGCTTAGTCTTGGTATTGGTTGGTTTCCCATGGGTTTGAATCGATTATTGGATATGATTTTATCATTCTGCTCCAGCAGCTTATCTGCTGTTTTTCTGTGTACTTTTGTTGTATTGTTGATTTTAGATTGGTAAATTGATTCGGCACAGCTGCTGCCAATTTTCATCCTTCGAGGTTTTGGATGAAATCGAGGAGCATTTGTCAGTTCATTTTGTATTCGTATTGTTCATAATATGTACTTCTAAGATTCCGCATAGATTATGCAGGTATATGCCATCTTATTTAACCTTCTAGCTTTCATTGTTAGAGTAAGTATAGAGTTTTCATGCCCGAGAGGTTTTGAATCGTCTAATTTCATAAAAATCGTCGCCTTCTTTTTTTGTGTGTCAACAACGGGTTTTAGAGTAACTGGTTTCATCTGGATCCTGGGGTGTGTATGCGTGTGCAAGATGTAAATTTTTTGTTGCGTTCCAATCAGGGGCGGAACCAGGGGAAGAGTGTGTGTGTGTGTATCAGGTTTGAAACCTTACCAGGTTTGCGTATTGCTCCTCCCGAAGCACCTGTCACGGGTTACATGTTTGGCAAAGGAGTTTATTTTGCTGATATGTTCTCAAAAAGTGCTAATTATTGTTGTTCGACTAAAAGTGCCAATGTTGGTGTGCTGCTTTTATGTGAGGTGATTTATGCTGTCTCCCTCTGTCTGCATCTATGTAAATTTAAATGTGATTCCTCCGTTCATTTTTTTGGTTATTGTTTCGCCAGATCGACTACAGATGGGTGAAGTAGTATCAACTATTCCGAGTAAGTGTATATGAAGATGCATGTCACATATGATATAGCTCTTGCCTTGAAACATTGCGCTTTTTCTTCTTTGAATTAAGTGACCTTACGGAAGATTTGCAACACTGGACTACCTTTGGGCACCTGAAAGAGCCGCAATTATATGCTTCACCTCGTATATTATATGGTGTTGTTATTGTTAAGAATAACTTGGCGACTCGATAAAAGAGAAAGTGCAGATAGGCGGAACCATTCACTAGTAATGATCTAATTTTCTCATAAGCGAAAAGTTTCCCCAATAGGATACATATTTGTGTTTTCCTTGATGGCCACGACAGGGACCACTGGAAGACCTAAGGGAGCTACCATAAGCCACTCGGCCTGAGTTGTGCAATCCCGTGCAAAAATTGCGATTGTTCACTACGATGACGACGACGTATGTATTTTCTTGTGAGATTTTGTATCTACTTTCCCAAAATAAATTCGTCGATTCGTAGTATTTTATAACTATGAAGGTCGAAATTCGTGAACTTCTATGTAGGTATACCTTCACACTGCTCCTATGTGCCACATTGGTGGAATATCATCATTACAGCCATGTTAATAGCAGGGGGGTGTCATGTTATATTACCAAAGTTTGAGGCTAGCTTAGCAATTGAATCCATTAGGGAACACAAAGTGACTTCCTTGATTACTGTACCCACCATGATGGCTGATTTAATCTCCTTTAATAGGTAAACAAATTATATGATGTTCACAAAACAGACAAGAAAAATCAATTTTAAGGTATTGTAGGATGGTGTGTATGTTTCGTTTTTTTATCGGTTGTACACAAGACTCTATTCTATGTGTATGTTGAGTTGTTGGTTTTAAATTTTTTGTTTATTCAGGATGAATCAAACGTCCGCGACTATCGAATCCGTGAAGAAGATTGTGAATGGAGGTGGCGGCACCGGTTGATCTCATCAAACAAGCAAACTATTAATGAAAGATAAATCTATTCATAAAGCCCCATCAATGCTCGGTCATCGGTTCTACAAGTACCCTAAAATTTCAATATTTTCCATCCTGAATGGTTTTTAATTCGATATTACCTTTACTTTTAAAAATATAAACTCGAGCATTTAAGTATGGTTATGTTTGAGGTGATGGATCCTAATTTTATGTTTGATGTTAACTTAATAACATATATTTTTCCATAATTTACAGGAATTGAAATGCTTTCTCTTGGTTCATTCAAAAGTGTGGCATTCTATTGGTGAGGATTTCTTTTCGGTCTTTCCATTTTTTCAAACACAGGATTTTTAATGATAACATGATCTAATATGCGAGTTGGACTTTTTCCTATGATATGTTATGGGTGTTTTTTTTTACACCAGTAATGGTCAGTTTCGCCAAATCTTTTGATGCTCCTATTATTAAGGTAGTGTATGAATTTTTCTTTAAAATGGGCTGTTCATGTACCATATTTTGAGATTGCTGTCAGTCTCACACAATGTTTTTTAATCCATATCCAGCTTATTTTCCCAACAAGAGTTGTTGCACGTCCATATTCTATGCTTGGTTTAGGCGACTTTGTAATTCCAGGTATGGCATTCTTAGTGGGCAAGATACACCCTATTACTACTTCAGTGATTGTGTTTTGGCCGTTTATAAGGAAATTTTATCAATTTATAACTTTATCAATTTTTGTAAGTTGTATTTGCATATATTTATGTTGGCCAACAGGAATTTTTGTAGCTTTGGCACTGAGGTTTGATGTATCAAAAGGGAGTAGGAGCAATCATTTTAAAAGTGCTTTTTAGGTGAATGGGTGGTTTTGCTATTGGACACGAGCGTATGAGTAAGCTTTTGATGAGCGGTAGGTGCCTCACCCAGATGTGTATGTTGTGACTACACCACTCAACTAAAGTAGGTTTTACATGTGCCGATTGAGTATTTCGGGTAACTTGACTATTACACATGCAACTAACTGTTTATGAGCTTTAAAATTCTCGCTAATCTTGCGCTTCCTTTAGTATATATATTTTCACTTTATAATGGCTGACTTCGTAACAAGTAAAAATTAAGTTCGCGTACTTTGTTGTTTTCTGCGTAAGATGCATCAAAATGGCTAAATAAGTAGATCGAAACATCCCATGATTGCCCCTTAATGCCTATTTATTTGTTGGTTCAGGGGCAAATGAAAGATTTCAACCCAGAATGACTATGCTACCTCATGAACAAGTTACTTCAAGTTATTAATGACTACAAAGAAGGTCTGCAATTAATTCGTTGGTGGAAGTTTATTTGATGTTGGCATATTATAGTTATGCCCAATGCAAACTTGTGAATCACGCGAATCAATATTTGGCATTTTTGTACGACAATCCGCTTATATATGAAATTGTGGTTTATTACTATTATCAATGCTTATGATCTTGTGTTATTGAATTGGGATCTTGTGATTTGAGTTTGTTGGATTTTTAATGAGGTTGATTGATGTATTTGAGGTTGTGTTGTTGAGATCTTGTGAATTGAGGTTTTTATTGGATGGAACATGTTTTTGTACAACACGGATTCTATATTTACAAATTGAAAAGAAATATGCAATGTGGTTATTTACTTCGGATAAAAAACGAAGTCAGAGATATATAATTAGCGACACAAAATAGAATAAGCGAAGTAAAAAGGAGTGTAATGCTTCGGCTAAACAAATAAAAGTGAAGTAAATGTGGTATCTTTAACTTCGTTACCTATTAATAAGCGAAGTCGATAACATTATTTCACTTCATCTGTATATATTTTACTGAAGCGAATAGGAAATATACACTTCAGCGATTATAAAATAAGTGAAGTGGAAGGACCTTTTTTACTTCGCAAACCCCCATATCCGGGTTCTAAAAACCGAGATATGTTAGGAATACTTGTTAGATTTTGATGATGTCATTAATTTAAAATCAAATGTTTATTACTTGGCAAAATGTAAGGAAGAACCAAATGAGTATCTTCCATAGGCCAAAATATGTTAAGTATAAAACTTGGCAAAATGTAAAGAAGAACCAAATGAGTGTCTTCTGTAGGCCAAAAGTTAGTTAGGCTGAAAAACGGCTAAGTACTAAGTACAGCCTAGTCCATCAGAGAGGAGCAGCCGACTCGGTCGAGTAGCTCGGTCAACTAAATTTATCGGAGAAGTTTGACCAGATCGCCGAGGTACCTCGGGAAGTCACACGACTGCACAAGTCACAAACAGTGAACAGCCGAGAGGACCTACCTGCAGAGATGTAAACTGTACATCAGCCTACTCGACTACAGCCTAGTACTCCAAGTCCACGTCAGCATGCTTTGAAAAGTCAAATATTACGGAAAGCTCACATGCAACGTGAAGAGACAAATTGGAGTGATTCCCGCAAGAGATATTATTTAATTAAATCATCCTGACCCACCGTGAAGACTTTTATCCTTTTATATTCAAAAGATTCGGCGCTCACATGCAGAAGTCCTCACAATGGTCGGAAGATAAAATTAAATAATGGGAATCCAGCCTTGCAACGTTCAGAAAGAATAAACAATGAAGTCTCCATCCAACGGACGGATTTGTTCAAAGATTTGCAACGGCTACAAGGAAGAAGCTCAGAGATCTGACCTATATATATCCAGAGATTTGAAACTGAGCATCAACCGGTGCGAACATACATTCTAGCGATCAAAGAAATTAAGCAATCTCAAGCAATCAAATAGCATCGTGAAAAGAGCAGATCTAAAAGTTCATACTTAAGGAAGCTCTTAAGTTGGAGAAGACAAACACTCTTGTCTATAATCTTGAGTACGGGGTACTTCACTGGTTGAAGTAAGAGACTGTAAAGGCATCCAAGGATCGAGGATCAAGAGGTGTAAGGCAGTCAAGTGTGTGTACAACGGCACGGATTTCCACTGGTTGGAAGTTGTTGTAGTGTGTTGTGAATCACTGTAATATTTATCACTGGTTGAAAATTATAGTGAATTCATCTCCAACTGGTTTGGAGAAAAGTGGATTAGTAGAGGATTACCCCACCTCTGAGACCACTATAATTGCCTGTGTTATTTACTGTTTTACTGCATCATACCGTAACTGCTGCATACATTGTTAAGTGTTTTATTAAGATTAATTTATATTCGTCATCAGCTGACTTCCGCACTTATCCAAGAACAAACGACTCCAAGTCATTTGTTTGACTATCAGCTGAAGAAACTCACTCTTCGTGAAAAAAAGTTCAAGAGTTTCAACAAGTCTATTCACCCCCCCTCTAGACTTGTTCCTGGACGACTTGTGACCTACAAGTGGTATCAGAGAGGTTGGTTCATTTTTTTTTCTCACGAACCAGATCTATACTAGATATATATCTTATCTCTCACCTTATAATGGAACACATGCACTCTAGACTACCTGTCTTTTCAGTTGACGAGTATGATCTCTGGAAGATAAGAATGCAGGCACACTTATCTTCAATCCATGACGACATGTGGTGCATCATTGAAGACGGTCCATTCATTTTTGAGAAGGACAACACGGTAGGAGATCGCAGGTGGGAGGCCCGAAAAGATTCCTAAGAAGAGAACGGAGCTGACCCCCGAAGAGAGAAAGCTGGCCAATCTTGACAACAGGGCCAGAGATTTGTTATACCAAACTCTTGACAAATCCACCATGGTCAAGATCAAAAACTGTAAGAATGCCAAAGAAATTTGGGACACATTAGCTCTAATGTGTGAAGGAACGGAGCTGATCAAGGAAAACAAGTTGTCAATTGCTATCCAAAAATTTGACAACTTTAAAATGAAGAATGGTGAATCTATAGATCAAGTGGACACAAGGTTCACTGAAATTATCAATGAGATCAACTCCCTGGGCAAAACCTATGGCAACAGGGAAATGGCACTTAAGGTCCTCAGATCTCTCAACCCCGAATGGAACATGAAGGACGTAGCCATGAGAGAGTCCAAGGACCTGAATAAAATAAAGATTCAGGAGCTGTTCTCGGATCTAAAGGCTTATGAGTTCGAGCTTCCAAGCTCATCCTCAACTGAGCCTGCAGAGAAGGGAATCGCATTTGCAGCCGAGTCCCCTGCTAAGAGCTTATCTGATATGAAACCTCCAAATCCACTAGATTTTGAGGAAGAAATGGCTTTCATAATGCAAAGGTTCAGCAATTTCAGAAAGAACTACTCCAAGTATAAGAAAAACTACAAGGAGAATCCAAGAAGGAACCAGAAGGCTGAAAGCTGGAAAGTTGAATGCTACAACTGTCACAAAATAGGACACATCCAAATGGATTGTCCCGAGCTCAAGAAGGAAGAAACCAAGAAGGAGGTGGGCAGAAAGGAAGACAGAAGAAAAGCTCTCATCGGAGAAGACCAGGAGCATGTCGAATCAAGCGGTTTCTTTTCGATGAAGACGAGGAGTATGATTGCCTAATGGCAAACTTAGGCGATGAAGAGGTAACTTCTAAACCTACGGTTCAAATAATAGCTCACCATGTCACAAGATATGGATTTACATGAATCGGTAAATCGAGTTATTCAAAGATTTTGAAACACTTAAATCGCACACCAAGTCAGACAAGAGAAGACTCAGTACCAAGATGAGAATAGGCAGCTGAAAAATGATTTCGAAAAACTCAGCCTAGATTTAAATAAGGTTGAGACAACTACAGCTGACTTTAAAAACCAGGCAAGTGTCAATACAGCTGAGATAGACCGGCTAAATATTTTACTTAAAGAAAAATCAGCTGCACTCGCTCATGCCAAAGCTGAGTTTACTAAGCTGGCACAGATAAATAAAACTCAGGCGCAGGAAATAACCTCCCTGAAGGCGTCTTCAACTCTGGGCGAATTGTGTACTTATAAAAGGTCACTATATACCAAATCAGGCCTTGGATATGATTCTCACACTCCCTCTAGTTCTGAAACCAAGTTTATCAAGGGAGAAACAATAGTCTCGACTGCTGAGCCTGTGTATAAACCGATATTCAAAAACAGGCAACAACCAAGTCAAACGTCTAGGCTGCAGTCAGGTTACACCAGACAGCCACCTAGACAGGCGACTAGGCAGTGGCCCAGGCAAAAGCAGCAGCCCAGACAACATGCCCACTATTACCAACAACTCCCCAAAAATAGATTTCATAATGGGAGGGGCAGATGGAAACCTCAAGGTTATCCTAATTACCAAAATGAACAAGTGTGGAGACCACAAAGGTTTAATAAATGGTCTCAGCCTAGATTTAGAAATGGCCCACACTATCAAAATTTTGAGGAATATCCGGTATACAATCCAACCAGGAGATTTAGACCTCGACCACAGGCACCTTATAAGGGTTATAATAATAATTCCTATAATCCAAGGAGAAATCAATTCTCCAGGAAACCAACTAACCCCAAAGGACCCACACAAATTTGGGTACCTAAATCTCTGCTTATTTAATTGCAGAAAAGGTGGAAGGACTACAACCACATCTCCTCAAGCTCAAATTTTGGAGGTGAAGAATGGTTTGTAGACTCTAGATGCTCGAGGCATATGACCGGGAACAAGAAGATGCTGACCAAATACATCAAAGAAAGAGGTCCCGATGTAACCTTTGGAGATAGCTCTAGAGGACAGACAAAAGGCTTTGGAGAGCTGCACCGAGGAAACATTGTCATATCCAAAGTCTATTATGTCAAAGGGCTCAAGTACAACCTCCTGAGCATAAGCCAGTTCTGTGACGAGAAGAATCTTGTAGTCTTCACCATCTTGAAGTGTATGGTGATAGACATCTTATCTGGAGAAATAAAGCTACAAGGATTCAGAAGAAGAGATGTCTACATGATTGATTGGAACACAAGAACACCTAACTCCTGTTTTCTATCCAAGACAAGTGGCGAGAATGGATGGGGTGGCACAAAGACTATGTCACCTGAACTTCAAAGCCATCAACAAGATTAGCTCTCAGAAGCTGGTCAGAGGACTTCCAAATGAAGTATTCAAGAAGGAAGCACTGTGTGATGCATGTCAGAAGGGAAAGCAGACTAAAGCATCGTTCAAGCCAGTTCAGCCTACAACGCTCACAACAAGGATCTTAGATCTACTCCACATGGATCTATTTGGTCCTATCAAACCAAGGACTTTGAGCGGCAGAAAGCATGCACTTGTAATAGTAGATGATTATTCAAGGTACACTTGGATCATTTTTCTATACAAGAAAAGTGAAACCCTGACCAAGTTACGAGTGCGAGAAGGATCAGAATGAGAAATCCCTCTCCATAATCAAGATCGGATCGGATAGAGGAGGAGAGTTTCTCAACAAAGCGATAAGCGATTTCAGATCGGAATGGGATCCGGCATGAGCTCTCTGCGGCCGGGGCCTTGTGAGAATGGTGTTCTTGAAAGAAGGAACAGAACTCTAAAGGAAGCGGCAAGGTCCATGATTGCGAGCGGACCTACTCAAAAGGTTAAGCTGAAGCTGTCAACACACTGCCACACCCGAGCAGAGTATGATAGTAGGGAGACATGGCAAAACTCCTATGAGGTTTGGAATAATATAACTCCTCTTGTTGCTTACTTTCATGTTTTTGGTTGTAAGTGTTTCATCCACAACAACGGTAAAACACAACTAAATGCCTTTGATGCTAAAACCGATGATGGTCTATTTATGGGATATTCCCAAAGAAGCAAGGCATATAGAGTTTTTAACAAAAGAACCTTAGTTGTGGAGAAAACACCCCATGTTGTTTTTGATGAATCTACCGTTGAGTACAGAAACAACTTGAGCAAATTGAGAACAAGCTCAAGTCAAGAACCCTTGAAGAAGTCATTATACATGACACTGGAATGGTGGACTCACCTGCAGATCGGCTGATGACCCAATGCAGATCAGACAGATCACCAAACCTATCCGATCCAGATTCTGCGGAAGAAGACCCAATGGAGCCGACAAAGACTCATCTGCGATTCGAACCAAGCTGCAGATGACAAGGCGGTAGCCGATCCGATTCTGCAGAACCCAGTGATGCAGATAACCACCGAGAACAATCAGCAGGGGAACAAACCCGGAAGAGGACGAGATCCCCAAATGGCTCAAGGATCATCCAATTCAGCAAATTATCGGAAAGTTGGTGATGGAGTCAAGACAAGACAGTCAATTCTACCAGCAGGAATGGCGATGTTCTCATGTTTCATGTCACAAATTGAACCCAAGACTACAGAACAAGCCTTGGAAGATTATTCATGGATTAATGCCATGCAAGAGGAATTGGAGCAGATGGAAAGAAACAAAGTTTGGGAACTAACAGACAGACCCGATCACAAGAAAGTTATTGGCACCAAATGGGTGTATAAAAACAAGAGTGATGAAGACGGAGCTGTTGTTAGGAATAAAGCCAGACTCGTAGCAAAAGGTTATGCACAGTGTGAGGGAATAGATTTTGATGAAACTTATGCACCTGTTGCAAGATTAGAAGCCATCAGACTATTCCTCGCATATGCTGCATTCAAGGACTTTGAAGTCTACCAGATGGATGTAAAAAGTGCGTTTCTGAATGGAATCCTAGAAGAAAAAGTCTATGTAGAGCAACCCCCAGGTTTTGTCAAAGGAGACAAAGTCTATAAGCTGTTGAAGGCTCTATATGGACTCAAGCAAGCACCAAGAGCGTGGTATGAAACACTGTCTGTGTTTCTTGAGAAAAATGGATTTTGTAAGGGAAAAGTGGACAAGACCCTATTTAGAGTGGAGCACGAAGGCCACATATTAATAGTCCAGATTTATGTGGATGATATCATATTCGGGTCAACCAATCCAGAACTATGCGAGAAATTCTCCAACCTCATGCAAGGAGAATTTGAGATGAGTATGATGGGAAAGCTTAACTTCTTTCTCGGATTACAAGTTAAGCAGATGGAAAAAGGAATTTTCATCAACCAAGCAAAGTATACCAGAGATCTTATCAAGAGATATGGAATGGAATCAGCCAAGCCCGCAAGAATTCCAATGAGCACAAGTACTCACCTGGATGCAGACGAGGCAGGCATATCAGTGGACTCAACCCATTACAGAGGACTCATCGGATCTCTTCGCCTCACCGCAGCGAGCCGGACATATCATATGCCGTTGGAGTTTGTGCAAGATTCCAGTCCAAGCCGAAGCAATCACACCTAGATGCAGCCAAGAGAATAATTAAGTACCTAAAGTCTACAATTAATGTTGGACTATGGTATCCCAAGGATGACAACTTCGAGATATTAGGATACTCAGATGCGGATTTCGCAGGATGCAAAATTAACAGGAAGAGCATTAGTGGAACGTGTCAATTCCTAGGAACCAGACTGATATCCTGGTTTAGCAAGAAGCAGGTTTCTAACTCTATCTCCACTACAGAGTCAGAATACCTAGTCTGCAGTAGTTGTGCACATGATTCTATGGATCGGACAACGATTAAGGGACTATATTATTATTTCCAACTAATTTCCTATTTGGTGTGACAACAATAGTGCTATTGCAATAACCAACAATCGGGTTTTGCACTCAAGGGGCGAAGCACATTGACGTTAAGCACCATTTCATTAGAGACCATGTGCTTAACAAAGGGTTAGAGTTGAAAGAGTCGGCCTGAGACTACCAAATAGCTGACATCTTCACTAAACCCTTGCCAGAAGAAAGGTTCCTAGAGCTTAGCAGAGACCTTGGATTACTAGATTGGGAATCTAGTACTGAAGCAAGTTGAAGGAAGGACGGACCCCCCAGAATCGGCTAAGGCGATGCGGGCGAAGACGAAGGCCAGACGAAGCAACTAAGCTGTTCAGAATACCAGGCGAGAGGTCAACTAACCTGTTGCAGAGTGGTCAACAGTCAACAAAATCAGACCAGCTAAGTTCTCTAAACTGACCTCTATATTTTTTTTAATTAATATCTGCCTCATTTATAATATTATTTTGGCTAACGAAATGGCATTTAAATATACATTTTATAAGCCAAGTGGCAATTTTTAATACACGTGTCAAACGCCTATTTAATTAACCTCTACGATGGCCAATCAGAATCAACCGTCGAATTTTAAATTGGGCCACCGATTCAAATTTGAAATTCAAAAGAATATCAAAAGGCGTACCACCGTTCAAATATATAATAAACTAATACAAACGTCTTTTCATCTTCTTTATAAGGAAAGAAAACCTTTCACTTTACTCTTTACGCTTACAGAAACCCTAGAATTTACAGAGCAAAAATATACACTAAAAATCCTAAAATCCTTTTTGCAGAAATGGCATCTTTTGAAGGAGTGAACATGAAGGCGGTGAAGGACCAGGTCATCTTCTCCATGGTCGTCGACTTCGAAGGTTTATTAGAAGCAAATCTAGAGGACTTCGATATGCTCAATTTGATCCGGGCGATGAAGCTGAATGGAATCTACCCGTTTCTCGACATCAACCCGCAACATTTGTTCAAGGAAGATGTCGTTGAATTTTATCGCAATGCCTATCTGATCCAACACGGGATTAACAGCTCAGTCGGCGGAGTTCCAGTCACCATAGATCGAGAGAAGATTCGCTCTGTATTCGGGATGAAACATCGTGGTTTGGCGGTCGAAGCTCTTAAACAATCACCCGCCGAAACCTGGAAAACGATCAAAGTCGAAAATATCCCAGAGAAATTGAAGTTTACAGCAAAGAGGAATGAGTTGAAAAAGATTTATCGAGTTGCTTTAGACATCACCAACAAGATAGTCATGGGGATGGCAGGCAGCTATGACCAACTGTCATCTTCGAAATTTATGGTGTTGGGTGCGTTGATTCAGGAGGAGGAAGTCGATTGGGCGGACTATATTTTCAGGCAACTTGTGCGCGAAGTGAACAAGGTCGAGTGGCTCGACGATGAAAAGAAGTTCAAAACTAAGTTGGCGTTCGGAACGCATCTTAGTTGGTTTTTGGAGAAAACCGGAGTGGCTAAGGGAAACATTGACCCTTTCCACCCAAACAAGAGGCTAGGTCACATGGACCATGACAAGAAGAAAGTTGGAGGCACTGGGAGAGCAGCCCAGTTGTTGAAGGATTTGCCAGACTCAAGCTATTACCCAAGATACGATTTATCAGAAGAATCGGACAGACCTGCAGCTGAGATCGGAACTGCAGTCGAGTCCGGGAATGAGTCTGACGAGACACCAATTGCTATTTGATTCAAGAGACGGGGACCAGCCCCAGAAGGACCCTCTAACCTACAGTCATCACCTGAACCCTCTCCCAAGAGGCCTAGGAAGCTGCAGTTCAGCGAGGGAGAGCAGTCTGAGCATCAAGCCAGCCCATCAGTCCAATCACCAATCCATCCGGACCTTCCTGCACAAGACACTGAAACACGGATTGTACCTGTTATCACACCTCCAGTTTACATATCCAAAGAAGAGGAAGCAGGTCTTATTATCTCTATTCCTGAAGCAGATTACACTTTTAACCTATTAGATAACAATACCTTCAATCTTTCTATTGAACAACTTCAGCTTGTTAAACCACAAGCAGAAAAACACTCTTTTGCACAAATTTTTAAAGAGTGGAAATCTCTCAAAACCATGTCTTTTACAAATCTTCAAACCTTTATTGCAACTAGTGGTTGGGAATATCCCCAAGCCACTGAGGAGGTTCTGATTGAGTTTTGCAAAGAATCAGACTTGGCTTTACTCCTCCAGGATAAATGGTTCATGTCACATTTTAAAACAAACATGGACCACTTTATCCATTCTATTATGCTCAGTATTTTTGATGGCGCTTTTGGAGAGGAGGATGAGGAGGAAGTAGAAAAGGAGATTAGGATTGAAGAAGTTGATGGAGAGAATGAAATTATCAATTTGGTGGCTGAAGAGGATGAAGAAGAGAAAGAATCTGAAGAAAATATACCAGTTGAAAAACAAACAGAGGAGATTGAGAAGACAGAAGAAGTGGCTGATGAAGGAGATGAAGAAGAAGGAGAAGAAGTAGAGCAGGAAAAAGATGAAGAAGATAAGGAGGATGAGGATGATGAAGGAGAAAAGAAGGAGAAAGATGATGATAAAAATGATGATGATGATGATGATAATGATGATGGAGGTGAAGGAGGAGCAGAAAAAGAAAATGAAAAAGAAAAGGAAGAAGAAAAAGAAAAATCTGGAGGAGAAGAAGGGAAAGAGGAAGAGAGAGAAGGGGACAAGGAGCCAGATCAAGAGCCGGAGCCGGAGCCTACTCACGAAGCTGCAGTTAGGATTGATGTACCTGCCAGGTACACCAGCCTAGACGCAGAGCTGGCAGAAGACTCCAGGTCAGGGACCCCGGAGAAAACCCAATCTGACCTACCAGCTGCAGCCAGGAGCCTGCAGTCTAGTGGCTCCCTTGCAGAAGGATCAGGAGAGCACTCTCCATCAGCTCAGTTATCTCCTACCATGACTGAGCTGATCAAGCAAATTGTCAGAGACACTATTGGGGAGCTGCTATCAACTCAGGTCACTCCTGACCTTCAGACAATAAATGCCAAAATTGACACCCTTCTTCAGAGAGAGATCCCTCAGCCTCCTCCCCCTACCAACAACAGAATGCCATTTGGCATGTCTGATTGGATGAGCCGCATGGAACAGCAGTTGACTACCCTTATTGATGCTGGCAAAAAGGGGGAAGAGAGAATTTAGGGGGAAGAAAGAGAAATCAGAAGCAAGAAGAAGCAGGATGTCCCTCAGATTGAAGGACCCTCCAGTCTGAAGAGAAAGGAACCTGTAGATCCAGATGTCCAGGCTGACCAGCCTGAAGGGAAGAGAAGAAGAACTAGGGGTGGCTTTGAACCTACTCTAGAATGGGAAGGGTTGGAGCTATGGTTTGTTGAGGATTTCGTTCCATTTGAAGCTCTTGAGATGTGGGGAGCTGCTAGGAAGAGGTTTATCAGAGACTATTACATCTGGGAACTAATCCATGATGACAAACTCTCCCCACAGGAAATTTTCATAAACTTCATGGAAGAAATCTATCCGAAGCTTTGGGCTGTTCTGAAGAAGCACGCTAAAGAGCAAAAAGCTTTTCCCATGATCCCTCCATTCAGAGCAGAAGAAGCACCAATCCGTATGGATGGTGAACTTGATGAGTTAGCACTTCAGAGGGAAATCAAGCTAGTGTGTCTTGAGAACAGATTCAGATCTCAGCAAGAACAGGATTTCGCAGCACTTGTGGTGAAAAGAAAATATGGCCTTGCTCCAGTCAAGGTAAGACCTATCGGAGCCAAACCATTCAAGCCTGCCAAGCAGCCTACTCGAAGAGGCAGAGGAAGAGGCAGATGACCTTTTAGTTATTTCTCTTACTTGTAATTTTATTTTCTGTACTTAAAACCTTCTTGTAAAATTTCAATAAAGAGTCAGAAAATTTTATAACAGTCTGTTGAATGACAATTTCCAGTTGTCTCAATATTAGACTGATTTCAGTTTTTGTCTCGCACTTAAGTGCAGACTTGGTCATTTGATTTCTTACTTAGTTTTGCCATCATCAAAATAGGGGGAATTTGTTAGGAATACTTGTTAGATTTTGATGATGTCATTAATTTAAAATCAAATGTTTATTACTTGGCAAAATGTAAGGAAGAACCAAATGAGTATCTTCCATAGGCCAAAATATGTTAAGTACAAAACTTGGCAAAATGTAAAGAAGAACCAAATGAGTGTCTTCTGTAGGCCAAAAGTTAGTTAGGCTGAAAAACGGCTAAGTACTAAGTACAGCCTAGTCCATCAGAGAGGAGCAATGACTCGATCGAGTAGCTCGTCAACTAAATTTATCGAGCGGTTTGACGGATCTGCGAGGTACCTCAGGGAAGTCACCTGACCAGACAAGTCACAAACAGTGAACAGCCGAGAGGACCTACCTGCAGAGATGTAAACTGCACATCAGCCTACTCGACTACAGCCTAGTACTCCAAGTCCACGTTAGCATGCTTTGAAAAGTCAAATATTACGGAAAGCTCACATGCAACGTGAAGAGACAAATTGGAGTGATTCCCACAAGAGATATGATTTAATTAAATCATCCTGACCCACCGTGAAGACTTTTATCCTTTTATATTCAAAAGATTCGGCGCTCACATGCAGAAGTCCTCACAACGGTCGGAAGATAAAATTAAATAATGCGAATCCAGCCTTGCAACGTTCAGAAAGAATAAACAATGAAGTCTCCCTCCAACGGACGGATTTGTTCAAAGATTTGCAACGGCTACAAGGAAGAAGCTCAGAGATCTGACCTATATATATCCAGAGATTTGAAACTGAGCATCAATCGGTGCGAACATACATTCTAGCGATCAAAGCAATCAAGCAATCTCAAGCAATCAAATAGCATCGTGAAAAGAGCAGATCTAAAAGTTCATACTTAAGGAAGCTCTTAAGTTGGAGAAGACAAACACTCTTGTCTATAATCTTGAGTACGGGGTACTTCACTGGTTGAAGTAAGAGACTGTAAAGGCATCCAAGGATCTAGGATCAAGAGGTGCAAGGCAGTCAAGTATGTGTACAACGGCACGGATTTCCACTGGTTGGAAGCTGTTGTAGTGAGTTGTGAATCACTGTAATATTTATCACTGGTTGAAAATTATAGTGAATTCATCTCCAACTGGTTTGGAGAAAAGTGGATTAGTAGAGGATTACCCCACCTCTGAGACCACTATAATTGCCTGTGTTATTCTTGTTTCTTTGCATCATACCGTAATCTGCATACATTGTTAAGTGTTTCATTAAGATTAATTTATATTCGTCATCAGCTGACTTCCGCACTTATCCAAGAACAAACGACTCCAAGTCATTTGTTTGACTATCAGCTGAAGAAACTCACTCTTCGTGAAAAAGAGTTCAAGAGTTTCAACAAGTCTATTCACCCCCCCCTCTAGACTTGTTCCTGGACGACTTGTGACCTACAAGATAGACTTCGGTTATTACGATATTAGACTTCGTCTAACAAGCGAAGTCTAAAGTATACCTTTAACTACACGAACATAGACTTCGGTAATTATAACATTTTTACTTCGGATATTATCCGAAGTCTTTGACGTTTATTCTTATAGTGTGTGTCTGTGTGTGTATATATATATATATATATGTATATGTGCATCAATCAAACTTGAGGTTGTTCTCTATTCTTTGTCTCGATCTTTCTCCGTCTCAGGTGATTACTCTTCAGTTTAGGTCTTTTTCAATTTGACTCTCAATTTTAGGTATTTCCTCTCTCTCTCTCTATCTATCTCTTATTTTCAATTTGCATTTTAATTTTGATTTTTACGTAACTTTGGGGTTTCAGTTTGGAACTCACAGTCTGATTTGGGGATCCAAGTGGCTTACATGTAAGATTATATGGTCAATTTGATTACATATAAGCCTATATGTTGAATTTTTTAGTTGAAGTATGTTCAAGACTTCTCTTCGGTTTTGTTGTTTTAGTTGTTATTTACATATTTTCAATTATGTTCTCGATTACATGGTTCTATGGTACTATGAGTTATATGGTTATATGTCCTTATCATATTACAACTAGAAAGTAATTGGGTATTTACTTGAGCAGAATCAAGATCTACGCATACTTGAGTATATGAAAGAAGAAATGGAAGATGGGACTTGCCAGGATAGAGAGATAACTCAGCCAAGTAACAACATGAGTGAAGTTGTTAACAAGAATGATGCAACCATGATGGTCTGAGTTTATGGATGAGCCCAAATGTACTACGGATTCATCAGGCTAGACTATTCAAATTTCATCTCCTAAGATCTATTCTTTAGTCCGTACCAATTATAATTATTGTAAGTTATTTTTAATATAATTTTGTTATCGCTAAATGAATATCTTATATTGTTATACATATTCTTGGCCTATCATTTCATACTTCCTATATTTCAGTTTCAAGTATTCCATGCCTAGGAACTTAGCTGTCTCTGATTTGTTAGCCATTTGAAGGTGTCCCCTTTCTTGCCTACTCTCAAGCGTTGGTGTAAGGTTTACCTGATACGCTTTTTATTCCAACTAGTATGTGACTGAAGTCTATATTTCAGATGCAAGCTCATGAGTGGGACTTTTCAGTAGAAGAAGGACAATGGCTCATTGTTGTAAGCTCAAAGGCTGCTAGATTGGTGTTGGTAAATCTCACTAGTCACTGATGAGTTTAATAAATTTTCTAACTTCATCTAGTCTCTTTCCACCCAATATTTTAATATTAGAATTATTATTGATTGGTTTCAGATTTTACTGGACTCCAGCAATTATAATGCTGCCATGGAGGATATCCAGGTAATATCCAACTTCATTTACTGCAGTTGGAAGGGCTGGTCTGGCTTCCTTGTTGTATATTTGAAGTCTCAATAAATTTGGTTTTCCTTATTTCATAAATTTCTCTCTCCTTTAGTCAAACAATTGGCACTAAGAGATTGCGATGGATTTTCAACTCAAAGACAGAAAATTTATGGTCAGTCCTTCAGGAGGAATCTGGTGAGCATGTGGACATACTAATGGACTCTTGGACAAAACAGAAAGGTTATCCTATCGTATCGGTGAATATCAAAGACCAAAATCTGGAGTATCGATGACAACTTGAAGAGATGTTCCTGACAATTTGAAGAACACTTTGTTGAATTATGTTAAGGTAACTTGTAAACTACAATTTACCTCAAATTTCAGGTTATATAAATAATATTATTCCACACTAGGTGCTCTTTATTTAATTATGAAAATTTATTTTGTGTTTGATTTGTATGTAAGCAATGGTATATTTTTCCCGAGGGATTGGAGAAGTGGATGATGAGGTCAATTAATGTTTTTACAAATACGTCCTCAACTTTTCCAAATATTGCAAATAACCCCAACCATTTATTTATGATTTACATTTACACCCCTCATGTTTTCTACATATTACAAATAGTCGGACGAAATGTTGGGGCTATTGATAATATTTTGAAGAGTTGAGGTGTGTAAGTATGAGATATTCGATGATGACAGCAAGTCCCGTTAGATCAACTAATCGTTGGGGTGAAATATAAGACAAAATCGAGCATCAAGAGTGGTTTTGTAATTTTCATAATTGAAATGGAAACGGCATAAAGATTATTTCCTTCTGTTCAATTTTTCATATTCTACTGGTGTGCTCAACCGTATCTATTCAAAATTGTTCCTAGATGGGCAAGTGGAGCTCTTGATCCTGAACAGTGTTCGGGAACGGATCTTGTTACCTCTGTTAAAAGGTTTGCTCGACTAATAATTACTGCGTTCCATTTTCATTATTCTATTTCATTCTTTTTTTCTTTTTGTATTTTTATGTATGATAATTATAGTATCTGTTGCCCGCTGCATTTGTAGGGGTGTATGGGCAATGATTGTAGTGTTTCTTGCTTATAGCTTGTTACAAACTCCTTCGACGTAAGTTGTTTATGTATTCATTTATATGTGAATCTCTCTTTGTAATTGCTTCGAACTACTTAGATATTGAAATATAGTCCAAAATACATGCTTTGGTTTTCTAGTCACTCGATTGCTGTCTAGTCGATTTTTTATTGAGCTGTTCATATTTTTATTTCAGAGTACTTACCCGGCCACATCCCGACATTTGGCGTCTGTGACACGTCTTTTGTGTAACTATCGCAAGTGCACGATATCATATCAAGTAGTAAGTGGACTTTTTGAGTCCGGTTTATCGATCCCACGAGGAACTTAGGTTATATATTGAATTATACACTATTTAACTATTTGTTATAGAGATTTATATGATTGAAACACATAATTTAAGAGTTTGGTTTGACAATTGCAGTGAAAATGCAATAATAGTTCTAGAATTCAAGGAAATGAAAGATTGCACTAATAATAGATTAATAAAAGATAAAATGAAATAGTTGGGATTACAAACTTAGTTCATCATTAGTTATAGAAGATGTATAGGAGATCATAAGATGTATTTACTTATTATGTTGTGTAGATTCGATTTTCCTTAAAAAGACGGTTCCTCTTTCGAATGTCAAAACGCCCCTTATATATTGAATCAATCCACTATATTTCTATGTTGATTGGCTTCAATACATAGCATTAGGTTTTATGAAAATAACTCAAAGAATCATCTAAGGTCTAGAGGTATATTTCTATCCCCTAGAACAACTTAGAGTGAAGATCATTTGATCTAATCAAACATATTTTCTTTCGAAACATATGAAGACCATAAATATCATCATTTATTGGCCAAATAAATAAAGATTGGTAAAACAATGAAAATCACACACAATAATAAGTAATCCATAATAGATCTTTATACAAACTTAAATAACATGACAAACCTTGTTTATAATCCCAACTAAGGATAACTTATCCGATGAAGGGTTTATTCAACATATTACAAGCTTGAGTGGTCATTATTAGTTGAAAAAAGGAAACAATTGATACTAACTCCCTTAGTAGATAAAGGAGAAAGAAGCAATAAACTCCCTCAACAACATAAGCTAAACCACACTTACACAAATCACTCAAGAACACAAGTGTGTTCTTCACACAAAAAGAAAAAGTATTACAAAGTGAGAAAATAATAAGATGAATGATCAATAATGATGGATCTAAGGGGTCTATTTATACACCTAAAGTCATATAATAGTTCCAAAACTCCAGCATTATTACATTAGATCGGATCAATGCCAGCCATCCCCTCAATAATAGACCAAAAGTATAAAAAATTAGACAATGATCACAATCTGTCAAGAGTTATGGCCGTAACATTGAGTTACGACCGTAACTATGATGACTTACGGCTGTAACATTGAGGAGTTACGGCCGTAACATGGCTTCGTAAATTTGCATTTTTGTGAGTTACGCCCGTACATGCCCGTATGGAGTTTCAGACTTCATTTCCAGCCCAGAATTTCTTAGACTTTGCGTTTTTGCCACAAATCTTCTTCAGAT
Source organism: Orobanche coerulescens (assembly GCA_033398695.1). NCBI lineage: Eukaryota > Viridiplantae > Streptophyta > Magnoliopsida > Lamiales > Orobanchaceae > Orobanche > Orobanche coerulescens. Next base: position 76,469,192 of record CM065801.1, on the reverse strand, counting down.
GATAACTTTTGATATTTAACTCTGATTTCGAATCCGGAAAGACTGCCGAACTTGTTTCAGAAACCCCTACAACATGAATACATAAGAAATTCAACAAAGAGAATATTTTATAAACATGTTATTTCTTGAGTAAATCAGTAATTCAATCCGATTAAGACTAAATTTACATCTTCATCTGATAAATAATAAAATTATTAAAAGCTAATTTATTCTATGCAAAAACAAGTAGACTAGCTCAATTATGGGTGAAATATATCGATACAAACCATGGATAAGTGTATAAAACTGACACTTATCTCGACACAACAATTGCCCCCCAGCTTGCTCCGATGATAAAGACCCGAGGTGAGATGGTTCTCGCTGGCGATCGTTGAGGATAAACATCTCACCAGGCGATCGGCACAGAGACCGGGCGACCGAGCCCAAGCCCATCAACCAAGGCAGATTGGCCGACCGAAGGTCCCAGGACAAGTCCCGGTGCCGAGCGATCGACATCTAAAGCGATCGTCTCTCGGTACTTGGTGATCGACCCCTGGTGACCGACCAAATGACGATCGCCTCATGCCACGCAAAGCCATCGCCCGCCTAGTCGGCAAAGGACGAAGCTCAAAACAGCAACCATGTGCAGATCCGAGACAGGCGCCGCGTTCCATGGATCATTGACCACCAACAGCTGTCTCTGACAAAGGCGGCTTTACCTACCGACAGACCCGCCGAAAGGTGTACAGTGGGACCGCCCATGTGACAACTCGGGGCGCGTCTTTGGCTCCTCATTGGACCGCCTGGTGTTTGCCAAGCAGCCAGGATTTAAAGCGCATGACCCATGTGACATAAAGACGATCGCCCGTCAGTAAACAGAGCATCTCGGCTCCTATAAATAGAAGGCTGCCTGCACTTGGAAAACTCTGGACTTCACGGCTGACTCTCTGCTTCTCAACTAGCTCAACTCATAACTTGGCTTTCTCACTCTTGGCAACAGCTATCTCTCGGCCTTTCTTCTCTCTCAGCACCTCTTACACGAAAGATGGTCGGCAGAGACGAAACACGCAGAGCTTCGCTCACGAGCAAGATAATTAAGATCTTTTACACTCATTGTAATTAGATTCTTACATTAATATTTGTACTCATACGTAATCTTATTAATAACATCTCATGAGAGCATTCAAGCCCGGGCCTAACAAACTCGGCAAATCTTGTGTATTTCGCACCCCCAATGATGTGCTCTCGTAATTTGCTGTTGCTCGACCATTCCAGCAATATCTATCTTCGGATAATATTTCGGGCAACAACACTTTCCACGGCTGGGGCTTGGAGAACATGAAGAGATGTTGTTAAACTATCAATCCACGAAATTCTTGAGTTTCTAACGTCGATCAATCATCCCATAACCTCCTCCGATCTACCGAATCAAGGTTAGATTTCTTAAAAATCTAGTTTTGGGGAATTTGGGTGTTTTGGTTGTTTTCATCCGTTTAATCCAATTTAACTCAAGATTGTGATGGATTGATGATTATTTAGATGTATTATATCATTTCCCTTATTATTCCATGGTTGGATCGTATCGATTCGTTGTCTTGGTCGAGTTCTTGATCGACGCTTTGAAGGTGTCTGGTAGAATGTCTTAGAGGGGTTTTCGGACGTTCTATGATTATTCTTCCTCGTATGATCGTTGATTTATGGATTATATGATGTTAGGGTCGAGTTTCTTGCGAAGAAACCGCTTCGAACCCTTCCGTTCGTCATCGTCTTCCATTTCGATAGCATCGGGCGTTTCGAAGCTTTCCGTCTGAGCCGTGTCCATTCGTGGTTCCGTTGCTCGTGGTTTCGAGGCATGTACCTTGTCCATACAATTCTTGTTTTGTGAATATGATAATTAGTGATCGTTTCTTTGTGTTTGCTTGATCGTTTGATTTGAACTTTCAAAAGATTTGGTTTAGCCTTGTTAAGGGCTCACTTTCAAAATGCGTGTGTTTTATGAATATTGTACCCCGTGAATGATTATGTGAACCCTATGAATTCGCTTGTTGTTGTTATGCTTTGATAATATTAATACACATATTATCTCTTTTCCGTGCGTTATGGTTTGACGTGGTGTTTTGCTAAGAGTTGGTTCCATTAACTCATGATTTGATGTGTTTGTGATTGTGGCAAATGTGAAACCCCTGTTGTGAACTCGATGCATTGATGATTTGACCACAAGGTTATCAATTCGGGTAGGTCTGGAGAGGGCTCCGAGAATCGTCACTTGCGAGTGCGATGTCACGATAACTTGTGGGTATGCTCGATTGATATTTTACCGGGTAGGGACCTATGAGGCCTCCGGCGGCGTGTACTTGCGAGTATAGCCAGTGTGTATGATTTGACCATAAGATTATCTAATCGGGTAGGTCTGGAGAGGGCTCCGAGAATCGTCACTTGCGAGTGCGATGTCACGATAACTTGTGGGCATGTTTGAATGATGTTAATCGGGTAGGGACCCATGAGGCCTCCGGCGGCGCGTTACTTGTGAGTACGGCCATTTGATATGATTTGACCATAAGGTTATCTAATCGGGTAGGTCTGGAGAGGTCTCCGAGAATCGTTACTTGCAAGTACGATGTCAAGATAACTTATGGGTGGTTTGAGTTTGTTTTGCTAGCCAGCTCGGGAGTTCCTTAGAGGCCTCGAGTGGGATTTGTGACTTCATCCCTGTCCTAGGCGATGCATGTGCGTGATTTGTTTTACGATTGTGGCCAGCTCGGGAGGGTCCTTAGAGGCCTCGAGTGGGATTTGTGGTTTCGTCCTGGTCCTAGGCGATGCTTGTATGTGATTATGTTGTGTTGATTTTATGTCCGTCGAGGACACGTGACTTGGGTTTTGGCCCTGTAAATTTTTTTCGGTTTTCTATGTGTGAAAACAAAACCTTTGGGTTGTGACCCTGTTGATTTTGGAAAGAGAAGGATTTGATAATCCTAAGTTGTTTTCTATTAAAACTCCTGAGGATATTTTAAACCGTTTTGCAAACTGTTCTCGTTATTTGTGATCTTTCGGATGTGGAAAGTTTTACTCAAACTCTTGCCTCGGGAAGTATTCGTTTCGTTATTTGTGAATCTTTGAGAATTCTTGATTATCGTATTCTTGGAATTTAAATTGTATGACTCGTATTTTTACTTTGTACTTGCACTAGAAAAATAGTGGAGTTTTGCTAACCCCCGAGTATTCGGGGGGTGGATGTCTGTATTGCATTCAGGTTTCAGGGAGCGTGGCACAGGGTCGGCATGAAGGATGATGAAATATGATCGATACTAATCACATGTGGAACCGTATGTTGAGAATTGGTTCAGTTGTACTTTATTTTCTGCTGCAGTAATTTTCCCCGTTGTAAGGGAGTTGTTGTATTTTGACCCCTGCGTGGGCATGAATTGTAATTGAGTTGTATGTTTTTATTGAAAGACCAATTCAGTCTATTGAGTTATTGTATCCTTAAAGGCATCGTCGAGTTGTTCGTTTGTTGTTACCAGCCTGGTAGATCCTTGAGGAAAGGTTCTACGGCGTGTAATATCCCTGAGCAGATTGGGGGTGCTACATAAATGGTATCAGAGCTTAGGTTGTGGAAACCTAGGCTGGCGGGTCAAGTCGTGTTGTTTGAGTCTTGTTTTGTCGGATTTTATCTGACTGAGTCGTGTCGCGATGCGTCGTCTGAGTTTGTTGGTCGTGATTAGTATCGTGGGGCGATCATCATCTTCATGCGACCTGTGGATGTAAGTCTCCCTTCTTTGTGTTTGTGCCTCGTCTGATGCGAGTTATAGGTATGATTATGAGTTAATTGACGGAATCCTCTGATGGATTTTGATTTCGTGATATGTGGTTATTTGACTCTCATATTTCGTTCATATGAGGAGTAGTGTTGCTAGATTGTGCATGTTGGACTGTATTTCTTTTATACGCTGCGTGAGTTCTTTTGTAATGGCTTTCGGTATTTTACCGACTGAGTTTTATTTCGAAAACTGATTCCCTTAACCAAGTTTTTGGCATTATGGCCTTGATCGTTTTCGCGAAATTCTTATGACGGTATTTAGTATTTTGTAAATGGCTTTTGTCAGTTTTTGAATTATTACCGTCATCGGCCTTTTTGGCGTTTTGTGTAAATGGTTTGTAGCCTGGTGGGTTCCGGTGCGGGACCCATGGTGCTATAATGTTCCATGTAATTACCTGAAATTTTTGGGCATTCTAGCCCATTGAATTATCTTTGAAAACCTTGAGTATCTTAGAAAATAAATTTCGAGACGTGCTTTTAAAATGAATTATTTTCTCGTGGTACATCCAAGGTGCCACAATATATTTCAAAATTCTTCTACCTCGAGGATCAAATTATATTGAGATATTTTCAATGTTTTAGAAACACTTTTACTTAGACCCGTGGGTCGAATATTCTGAAAGTTTTTCACTAAGAGAAAGTGTCCTCATTTTATCAAATGCGAAATGGTTCTCCAAAGTCTCGATAACGATGTTTCAGGTTTGTACTTTTTTGAAAGGTGATACTCAAGATCAACCCGTGTTTTTCTAAATTATTTTCAAAAGGAGGTTAGGGCCGGGTATGTATGTATGATGTTCGCATTGTCGTTATGATGTTTGCTCCCGAGTATGATCGAATTGGTGGCATAAACGTCGAGTTGTTGCCACGCATTTGTTTTACTAGCCCTCTGTGAGAGGTGTGAACTGGTGTTTACTGTTTATCACCTCGTGGTAATTTGCGTGTTGTCGCACGAGTGTGAGTTGTTAAAGCTTGGATTTTTGTGCGTTTATGCACATGGGTGATTGTTTCATGATGTTTGTGATTGTGTGCTAGCTATCGTTCGGGCCGTTGTAATCGTCGAACGATGCCGTTGTTGTTGTGATTTTTGTATGCGTTGATATGTTATGCTGAGTTGGCATCTCCGGTATGTTGTTTTGAGGTGTTATGTTCCATTGTATCTAGCATCTGTATTTTCGGTATGCCGAGCCGAGGCATTTCAACCGTGATGTGCCGGGAGAATGTACGTGCAATTTGTCCTTCCTCACCTGTGACTCGTTTCAAGTGCGGACTCGAGGGACATCATGTTCAGTTTTGTGAGTTGATTATCGAGCCTTCGAGGCACGGACTTGAGCATTGATATCAGGACCGGCTCCGAGGAGTCCCTAAGAAGCGTCGTCTATCAGTTGTATGTTATGTTATTTCCTTACCTTGTTGTTTCGAACTTCGGAAATTCAGTTCTTTTATTCGAAGTGGATCGGATTTGGAACTTCTGTGTTTTCGAATCTGTCGACTCGTTTATGCTCGTTAACATTTTCTGAGCTTGCCCTATCCCTTGCTTTTGTTGATCGAACGAGGGTGGTATTGTTTCGGAATTACTCGTTTGTCGTTGTGACTTTTCAATTGCTATTCCCTTTCCTGTGGATCTTATGTGAGTGCACATCTTGTTGTTTTCACCGGATCATGTTTTGTCTCGAGTTGAGATGTGAACCTCGGAGTTGACGGTTGAACCTTATTGTTATTCGTGATCCGAACATGATTGTTCGATTTTTGTTGTCTCGATCGTTGTGATTCGATCATTGATTGTTTAGTTTTTGTTGACCCCATTTCATGATTGTTGAGCGTTCAGACTCCTTCCTAATTTCCTTAAGTTCGGGAAATTAGTATCGTTTTCGATCTTCCAACCCTTGGGCGGTGGAATTCTGTATTTGTTCAGCGATTGGCTCGCGTGTTGATTGATGTACTGTTAGGTTGGTCAATCGTGTTGATTTTCGTTCGTTGTGTTTTGCGATTGTTCGGATAATCGACTTGATTGTATTATCTGTTTGATGACGCTTGCCACTTGTTGGTTTTATTATGTTTCTATCGGTGGCGTTGTGTTGGTCGTCTTGGAGCGTGTGTGCACACCATATATTCCTTTGCGTTGTTTGTAACATTTCGCCGTTGGGCGTTAGTTACGCATTCTCGTGTATCTCATTGAAATATTCCTAGTGGTATATTTCTTCTCCATACTTGTTTTAAGTTTCGGGCCGAAACTTCTTTTAAGGAGGGTAGAATGTAATACCCGCAATTTCGGATTTCGGTGATTTTCTTTTTTTTTTTTGGCGGGAGTCCGTTTTGATGACTTGCTCTTGACCGTTTCGACATTCCGAGAATATTTAATTCTGCACTTTTTGTCATCCAAGTTCGTTTGGGTATCGTTTTGTTGAGTTCCGTGTTCTTAAGCGGCTTTTCCGCACTTGAGTTCGATTCGTGCGAATCTCGTCCGAAACTGTTGTTCCGAGTTTCTATTAAGTTCATTTAATTTTATTATTCATGTTTCGAGCTTTGGTTTGGTGTTTCGATCGTGTATCCTGTATTTCCGACGGTTTGGGCCGTTTTCGTAATTTCCCAAAGTTTGGGGTAATTACTTTCCGTTGTCGAATTTCGAGCCCTAGGGTGGTCGGAATCGTGTGTTCTCTTAGTGCTCGGAAACGTCTTTGCGAGTACTTCGTAATTGTATCTTCGTTTCATATTCAGGTTCGGGTTTCGGGGTCGTCCGGGCCGTCGGAGTTGGCCACGGCCGAGTCACGGCCGCACGTTTTGGGCCAGGGACCCGCCTGGCCGAGTTACGGCCGTAAGGTGCCTGATATGGCCGTAAGGTGCTATCCAAGTTCCGGACGAATGCCGCTTACGGCCGTAAGGCATGATCGGGTACGGCCGTAAGTTGCTGGGCAGCATCCGGACGAAGGCTGGTTACGGCCGTAAGGCGGATTGGCTACGGTCGTACGTGGTCGGCAGGCTGCTGGGCAGTATATATATGATCGAGCAGACGGGTTTACACCTATTTTTCTCATTTTTCTCATTTCCTTTCCACGACTGGGGCTTGGAGAACATGAAGAGATGTTGTTCAACTATCAATCCACGAAGTTCTTGAGTTTCTAAGGTTGATCAATCATCCCATAACCTCCTCCTATCTACCGAATCAAGGTTAGATTTCTTAAAAATCCACTCTTGGGGAATTTGGTTGTTTTGGTTGTTTTCATCCGCTTAATCCGATTTAACTTAGGACTGTGATGGATTGATGATTATTTAGATGTATTATATCATTTCCCTTGTTATTCCATGGTTGGATCGTATCGATTCGTTGTTTTGGTCGAGTTCTTGATCGACGCCTTGAAGGTGTCCGGTAGAATGTCTTAGAGGGGTTTTCGGACGTTCTACAATTATTCTTCCTCGTATGATTGTTGATTTATTGATTTTATGATGTTAGGGTCGAGTTTCTTGCGAAGAAACCGCTTCGAACCCTTCCGTTCATCGTCTCTTCCGTTTCGATAGCATCGGGCGTTTTGAAGCTTTCCGGTTGAACCGTGTCCATTCGTGGTTCCATTGCTCGTGGTTTCGAGGCAAGTACCTTGTCCATACAATTCTTGTTTTGTGAATATGATAATTAGTGATCGTCTCTTTATGTTTGTTTGATCGTTTGATTTAAACTTTCAAAAGATTCGGTTTAGCCTCGTTAAGGGCTCACTTTCAAAACGCGTGTGTTTTGTGAATATTGTGCCCCGTGAATGATTAAGTGAACCCTATGAATTCGCTTGTTGTTGTTGTTGTTGTTGTTGTTATGCTTTGATAATATATATACACATATTTTCTCTTTTCGGTGTGTTATGGTTTGACGTGGTGTTTTGCTAAGTGTTGGTTGCATTAACTCATGATTTGATGTGTTTGTGATTGTGGCAAATACCTTTTGTTGCTACCCAAAATATTATCCGGAGATAGATATTGCTGGAATGGATGGATAGCAAACAAATGCGAGAACACTTCCGTGGGAAAAGTAAATAACACAAGATTTGCCGGGGTTGTTATCCCGGGCTTGAATGCTCTCGCGAGATATTATTAATACAAATATTCGGAGATACAAGTATTAATGTAAGAATACAATTACAGTGAGTGTAAAGATTCTTGTTATCTTAGCTAGTGAGCGTGTAGATTGCCGGAAGAACCAGATTTGATGCTCTGTGAGTTCTTGTAACAACGTTGATGAGCTGTGACAATCGTGAGAAATCGACAGTTTCTCACAGTGTGTAGGTGCTGTATACTTGAGCTCCTGGGCTTGCGGATCTTCTTCGAATCTACACTGTGGAGATTTCTTGCCTCTGCCGACCGTCTTCTGGTTGAGAGGTGCTGAGAGAGAAATCCTGAGGTAGATTCTGGAGAGGAAGCCAAGAGCTTGGAAGTATGTATGGATTTAAGTGTTTTCTCTGAATTTAATGGAGAATGCGTGAACGAATTCTGAACTGAACGCGCAACCAATTCGGAACGTGCGTGAACGAATTGGGAACCTTTTTCCAGTAGAAGGAGGTTCTCTATTTATAGGACTTAGATATGCCGGGCGATCGCCTCTGCTGTATTATAATAAGCGGGCGATCGTCTTTAGCACATGGGCTGGTCCCCTTAAAGTCTGCAGGAGTTGCTGGCAGCCAGCTTTGCGGTCCAATGAGAAGCCTGCACGCGTCTGAGTCGCTGTCACGGGCGGTCCCATCTTGCACCTTTCGGCGGGCTTGTCGGTAGGTAAAGCCGCCCTTGTCAGAGACAGCTGTTGGTGGTCAATGATCCATGAAATGCGGCGCCTGTCTCGGATCTGCACATGGGCGCTGCTTTGAGATCCAGTATTCGTGGACTTTGACGGACGATGGTCTCTGTTCGGGGCGTAGGACGGTCGTCCTTAGCCGGGCACCAGAGTCGATCGCTAGGTGCCATAGGGCGATCGCCTTGGGAGTCGATCGCTAGATACCTGAAGGTGGTCTGGTATCTTCGCCTTAGGCGAGTTCGCCATAGCTTGATTGGTTGTGGACTCGGTCACTCGGCCTTGAAGTCGATCGCCTGTCGTGGTGAATAAATCTCGACACAACAATTGCCCCCCAGCTCGCTCCTATGTTGGAAACGTGGGGTGAGGTGGCTCTGCTGGCGATCGCTGAGTTATGACGAGTGACTATGTATTTTGCTGAGCTGGCGATCGTCTTTGAGCTGTTCGGTTGTGAATTCGGACGATATGGTCCGTCGCTGAAAAGAGCGGGAAATGGCAGCGGATGCGGAAAAGTCTCCGGGACACGTGTCGGGTTCCTGGTGGTGGTGACCGACGGTCATTTATGACTCCTCGTCTGACGCGTCCTTGAAAAGACGTGCACGCGGGTTTCAAGGGAGTATTAATTGCGACGGTTGCGTTCCGACCCCTGAAATTCTCCTTAATTGCACACGAGTACCTGCCATCTCCTATAAAAAGATGCAGAGTTGCAGTGTTCACTCTTACGCGCTTTTACCGGAGAAAGAAGGATTTTGCTGTAGATTTTTCTGAAGAACTGATTGCCGATCGTCGGTCGATTCCATCTTTGGTAAGAACACACTCCTCTTCTCCTCATCTTGAATTCAAGAATGTCTGGAATACCTTCTTTGTCGGGAGTGGGCACCTCCTCCGCCGCTGGGACTTCTAACGTCCGGGGAGGATCTTCCACAGCTTTTCATCTAGAGACGTCCACAGAAGCTATCCGCGCCATAATCGATCCTGCGGAAGTCGAGGCACTATTTAATGAGGCCGACGTTGCTAGGGAGGCGGCGGTTGAGCATCGACGATCACAGATGTAGAGGGATCTGGCGGTGAGGGCCTATTGGGAGCAGCACAGCGCCTTCGGCCGGGCCTACGTGGCTTTTGCTGAGATTATGGAGAGGTTGGCTGGTCCGTCTCCTCGATTCGATTTACGGGAGTACTCGATCGCTAATCCTTATCAGCCTCCTAAGCGATCGCTATTTCGGGCTGCGCAACGATCTCTATGGTCTCTTGACCAGGAGGGATCTGGCCGTCTGGAGGACGAGGTTCCATATCCCTTCAGATGTGGATCTCTTCGTGCCGGCCGAGAATGAGAGAGCCGATCAGCCTCCGGAGGGTATGGTCGCTGTGAACGAAACGATAATGGAGGCAGGGTTGCGATTTCCTTTGTCGTTCTCCGTCTCCGATCTGCTGGCTGCTTGGATTTTGGCGCCGCTTCAACTAACGCTGAATGTCTGGCTTCAGATTATCTGCACTCTTACCTTGTTCGGCGGTCACCGACTGTACCGCCTCCCTTCGCCGTCGGAGATGAACCACCTGTTCAAGCTGACGGCTCAGAAAGGGTCGATCGGAGGCTATCATATGCAAGGCCGATCTGGTCGGGTGATCCTTGGAGTCTCGAACAAGGTGCGGGGTGATCTGACGAAGTGGTTCTGGGTCGCCGGTGCTTGGAAAGCCTCAGCGAGCGACAACCCCACTGGCGAGCTGAACATTCCCATTGGCTTTCGGGAGAGAAATACCGGTAAGGGTTCCGACTCTCCCTTTGTTCAGATATGTTCTGAACTGATCTAATTTGACTTCGTTTTTGCAAGTTTCCATATGCCGGCGATCGAGGAGTTGCCTTTTGATTTTCTGGTCGTCTGGGAGCGGATATGAAGTTTGTCAGACGACGACTTGGACGCTAATCGGATCAACAAGAAGAGTCGTTGGTTGTCCGCTCGCCTATTCCATTTTCCGAGACATCTCTTGGTTTCAGGTACGAATTTCAACGATCTCCATTTGCTGGGCGATCGTCCTGTTGGAGGAATATGACTAACTGTGGCTTGGTTGTTCTTATTGCAGAGGTTCGCTTTCCTCGCTTTCTGGATCCCCCACCGGAGATAGCTATGTCGAACCCTGGAGTTCTCGGTCGTCTCCGCCAGACGAAGTCATCTCGGGCTCCTCCTGTGGCGTTACCTATCATTCCGGAGGTGGAGCCTCGCGTAGAGCCGATCGTGGCTGAGGAGGAAGTTCGTGAGGAGGGGCTTCAGACGAATCGTAAACGGCAGAGGTCGGGAGAAACTCCAGTTTCTGCCCCTGCCAGCGAGGTGCCGATCGCCGCGCCTCCAATCACTATTGTTCCTCCGGCGACTGAGTCTGCGCCCTCTGTGACTTTCTTGCGGGAGATGGCTATCGCCGATGCTGAGACCCCTCATGGGAAACCATACTTCGGCCGCGATCCCGAGAAAGCCGAGAGGTAAACTTGGCTTGCTGAGTTGAACTTGTCATTTGCATGGGAGATGTGCTAACTTTGCTATTTTGATGCAGGATCTGTATCATAGATCCATCATGTCCGCTGATGGTGCTGGATTTTCTGGCGAGCCGATCTCCTCGCCAGGCCTGTGATGTCCTGCTATACGTCAACCGGGCCGTTTCCGCATTACCGAAGGCCTGGACGACCGATCTAGATGCGATCGCTCATCAGCGATCTGGGAGTACAATGCAGGCTGCTCTCGCTCTCACTCTCCAGGCGGCGATGATGGCTGCCCAGGCTGTGCAGGAGTTTGAGGGGCGTCCTTCCACTACTCATCTGCAGGCGGATCTCGAGGCTGCTCGGAAAGAGAACGCCGAGTTCGCCGACAAGATTGTGGCAATGGAGAAGGACTCCTTTGATGCAGCTAAGCGGGCGAGCCAAGAGCTTGAGCTGGAGAGGAAGGATGCCGAGATGGCTTGGGTGACGGTTGATCGATTTCGGGACCGGATGACAGATGTCGTACGCTTGCAGAAGGCCGCTGAGATGGAGGCCGATCGACTGAAGGTGACCGTCGCTCGGCTGACTAGCGAGTTGGCGGAGTCGAGGGAAAAGACGGCTGCAAGGGAGGCCGAGCTCCAAGGTGCGCAACAGGCGATGGCGGAGCTGAAAGGGGGAGTAGAGGCGACCAAGGCCAATCCCTTCCTTAACTTGGAGTTTGTCAGTGAGTTTGCCTATTATATGGCGTTCGCTGACTCGATCCGGGCAACTAAGAAGGGAGGGTTGGAGGTCGGCCCTCTTGCTAAGAACATCAAGGCATATGCGTTGGAGCATCCTCTCCATCCTGCTTTCTCCCTGCCGATCTTGGATCTCGTGGATATCGCTGTGGATTTGAGCTGGTATCCGACTCCGGCGAACCTCGTTCATCCCGACGCTCCGGAGGACGGGGAGGCCGCTCTGGAAGCTGGCGAAGGGCCGCAGGCCGATCCGGTGGTTGAAGGCGAAGGCTAGGTGGGGGCCTGAGGCTCTTCATTCTTGTTTGCTTTAGCTTTTGCCTTGTAGTTTCGTAGCTTTCTTTTTGTAGTACTTAGGCAGCGTTCAGGCCTTCGGGCGACCATGTATGTACCTTTGAGACTTCAAGTAATGTAATGAATGTTTGATTCTTCGATTTATCACTTGAACGATTGCATTTTTGAGTCTTTTGTTTGACTTTGTAAAAATGTGTGAAGAGAGATTGTTGCGTGTGTAGTATGTCTAAGTGAATTGATAAACTCAAATAGATAACTTTTACAACAAATTCGATCGCTGCACAAACATCTGACTAATGCCGATCTCCGTATGTAATTGAATAGGGACGATCGTCGTATAGGCAGTCCCGCACTCTTCCCCATTGTTTTTGTTCATTGAGTGAAAGTAAGGGGACGAAAATAAATCGTTGAGTGAGCGGTCTTCAAATTTTGTCGAATCCTCGAGGAAGTCCGTTCATCTCGGTCTTGAGGATCCATGCACGATCACGGAGTTCGATGGACTGAGCTCCATGACCATGTCTTGTGCGCAAGCGACATTGTCTGTCTCGTGACTCATTTTATTGTGAGGGTCCTCCGTTAGGATGCGCCTCGCCTCGTACTTAAACGAAGGGCGTGCGGTCTTGGTCTGGAGGAGTCCTTACACGGGGCGTCGTCGGATTAATCGACTCCACGTCCTCGGCTTGTTAGCTCTTTTCTACCTCGGATCATCATGTTAGATGGCAATCCTCGACGGTACAAATTGAGACAGGGGTAGGGACGTGTCGCATTGTCCGTGAATGATCCACCATGTTGAGTGATGGACCTTCGAGGGTGGGCGATCGTGTCCACTGATTTGCTTGGAGAGTCCTTTGACTATGCCCGCCTCGTATTTAAACGAAGGGCGGGCGATCTCAGCCCAAAGGAACCTTACATGGCCTAAGCAGTCGGTTCCATCGACCACCAGGACCATGGCTGCACTCTTCTACCTCGGATCGTCATGTTAGATGTCGATCGTCGACGGTATACGTTGTGCGGGGGAGGAGATCTCGTGCCTTAGTCCAACATGTCGGATGATGAACTATAGAGGGCGAGCGAGTCATCCTCTTTTTTAAAGCGCTAGCTCAGGCAGTAGCCTTTGATTCAATGAGGTGGGAAATCGGGGAGAGACTTCCGAAGTTCCCTTTTCTTGATTGAAGCATGTAGATACGGTCGCCGAGGTTGATTGAGGGGTCGGCTCGTATGAGCTTTTCTGGCCTGTTCGCGTTCGACTCCGGCGACCGTGTTGGGAGATTGGTGGGGCTCCGGCTAAGCCAATAAACTGTCCAACTTGCCCTCCTCGAACAATCTCCAGAGCTGTTTGAGGAGGTCGCGCCATTGGTTGGTGCTGTGGCCCGGACTCTTGTGGTAAGCACAATATTGATTGTGGTCCAGATGACCGTGGTCCCTTATTGCCTTTGGCTTGTTTAGCGGTTCGCGCCCCTTGCTGGCATAGAAAATGTGGGCCGGAGTTTGGTTGAACTTGTGGAGGAGATGGGCTTCCACATCCTCGATGGCCCTGAGCACGCTGGATGGCGTAGCGACCATCTTCTTGGCTTTGGCGATCGCCGTCTTTCGTGCAGGAGGAGGTGTTTCCTCGCCTAGGCGGAGGGTGAGTAGCCTTTGCCTGGCCAGAAAGTCGGCAGCCTTAGCGTGGAAGATCGCGTAGGTTGGGGGGATATCCTTGGTGAGATGTCTAAACATGGGTGAATGACCGTAGAATCCCCCCAGGACCGAATAGAGAGCGACCTCGTCACTGACGGGTTCGCCAGTGAGGATGATTTCGTCAACTCGGTCGATGTAATCTGCGTCGGTTTCGTCTTCCCCCTACCTGATTTTCATCACGTGGTGGGGGCCTTCTGGTCTGACGACCTTGGTGGCAAAGTATGACGTGAAGTCATCCGCCAGTTTCTCAAAGGAGATGATCGATCGTGGTGGCAGTGAGACGTACCACCTATGGGCCAGCTCGCCCAATGTTAATGGGAAGATTCGGCACTTGGTTGCATCTGTTGCCCCACACCCGGTCATGTAAATTCGGAATTTACTTAGGTGGGTCTCGGGGTCCGATATCCCTTCATACAGAGGTGTTTTGGGAGGGGCGATCCTTGGTTGCACGGGGGCGAGCTCGATGTGGACCGCGAGTGGCTCGGTCGGCCCAATGATATTTTTGCTGGTGCTTGCCCCATTGTCCAAGAGTGCTCTCATCTCGTCGAGCTGGCATTGCATAGCGGCCATCGCCGTGGCTTGGCTGCTCGGAGCGGGAGCCACGGCGATCAAGTATTGACCCCCTGGCGTTCGGATAGGGAGCCAAACGGTTGATTTGTGTTTGGCTGGGAGTCGGGTAGGCCGAACTCCTGTGACGGACTCGGATTCCGTCATCTTGTAGTTGGGGCCAGAATGCCCCGGTCGCCATGATGGATCGCTTCCCAAGCGACTGAATATGGAACCGTCTGGCCGTGCGAGAGCCTTTTCTCGCAAATCGGGGCTTATTGACGATCGCTCGCCCTGTAGCCCTGTGAATTTCCGTTTTCCCATGCGGCAGAAGGCCGAGGGAGTTACTGAGGGCGACGCGCATGCTCTCCGTTGCTCCTTTAGGATGGCCATAGCCTCCTCGATCTGTTCCTCGGTTTGGAACTGGTCGAGTGAGAGGTTGGGGCCACCCCTCAGGTGCGGGTTCGAGAGTCTCGCATTGCCGCGGCTTCCCCCTGCCGTCGGCTGGGGCTCGGATTGAGCCGGGATATGGTGTCCGGTGATTCGGAGAGCGGCTCTCTTTGATGTGGAGGTGGACTTCATGATTCTGAAGGTTTTCTTTGAAGCGCAGTGAGTGTCACTTCAAGAATATTCTCCGAGAACAGTGAGTGTTCTTCGGGAGGGTAGGAATAAAAATGAAGGTTAGATCCCCTTCCTATAGCGCTAATTGTTGCTACCTAAAATATTATACGGAGATAGATATTTCTGGAATAGATGGATAGCAAACAAATGCGAGAACACTTCCGTGGGAAAAGTAAATAACACAAGATTTGCCGGGGTTGTTAGTCCCGGGCTTGAATGCTCTCGCGATATATTATTAATACAAATATTCGGGGATACAGGTATTAATGTAAGAATACAATTACAATGAGTGTAAAGATTCTTGTTATCTTAGCTAGTGAGCGTGTAGATTGCCGGAAGAACCATATTTGATGCTCTGTGAGTTCTTGTAACAACGTTGATGAGCTGTGACAATCGTGAGAAATCGACAGTTTCTCACAGTGTGTAGCTGCTGTATACTTGAGCTCCTGGGCTTGCGGATCTTCTTCGAATCTGCACTGTGGAGACTTCTTGCCTCTGCCGACCGTCTTCTGGTTGAGAGGTGCTGAGAGAGAAATCCTGAGGTATATTCTGGAGAGAAAGCCAAGAGCTTGTAAGTATGTATGGATTTAAGTGTTTTCTCTGAATTTAATGGAGAATGCGTGAACGAATTCTGAACTGAATGCGGAACCAATTCGGAACGTGCGTGAATGAACTGGGAACCTTTTTCGAGTAGAAAGAGGTTCTCTATTTATAGGACTTGGATATGCCGGGCGATCGCCTCTGCTGTATTATAATAAGCGGGCGATCGTATTTAGCACATGAGCTGGTCCCCTTAAAGTCTGCAGGAGTTGCTGGCAGCCAGCTGTGCGGTACAATGAGAAGCCTGCACGTGTCTGAGTCGCTGTCACGGGTGGTCCCACCTTGCACCTTTCGGCGGGCTTGTCGGTAGTTAAAGCCGCCCTTGTTAGAGACAGCTGTTGGTGGTCAATGATCCATGAAATGCGGTGCCTGTCTCGGATCTGCACATGGGCGCTGCTTTGAGATCCAGTCTTCGTGGACTTTGACGGACTATGGTCTCTATTCGGGGCGTAGGACGGTCATCCTTAGCCGGGCACCATAGTCGATCGCTAGGTGCCATAGGGCGATCACCTTGGGAGTTGATCGCTAGATACCTGAAGGTGGTCTCGTATCTTCGCCTTAGGCGAGTTCGCAATAGCTTGATTGGTTGTGGACTCGGTCGCTCCGCCTTGTAGTCGATCGCCTATCATGGTGAATAAATCTCGACACAACACCCTTATTGCGAACTCGATGCATTGATGATTTGACCAAAAGGTTATCAATTCGGGTAGGTTTGGAGAGGGCTCCGAGAATCGTCACTTGCGAGTGCGATGTCACGATAACTTGTGGGTATTTTCGATTGATGTTTGACCGGGTAGGGACCTGTGAGGCCTCCGGCGGCGTGTACTTGCGAGTACAGCCAGTGTGTATGATTTGACCATAAGGTTATCTAATCGGGTAGGTCTAGAGAGGGTTCCGAGAATCGTCACTTGCGAGTGTGATGTCACGATAACTTGTGGGCGTGTTTGAATGATGTTAACCGGGTAGGGACCCATGAGGCCTCCGGCGGCGCATTACTTGCGAGTACGGCCATTTGATATGATTTGACCATAAGGTTATCTATTCGGGTAGGTCTGGAGAGGGCTCCGTGAATCGTTACTTGTGAGTATGATGTCAAGATATCTTATGGATGGTTTGAGTTTGTTTCGCTAGCCAGCTCGAGAGGGTCCATAAAGGCCTCAAGTGGAATTTGTGGCTTCGTCCTGGTCCTAGGCGATGCGTGTGCGTGATTTGTTTTACCATTGTGGCCAGCTCGGGAGGGTCCTTAGAGGCCTCGAGTGGAATTTGTGGCTTCGTCCCGGTCCTAGGCGATGCTTGTATGTGATTATGTTGTGTTGATTTTATGTCCGTCGAGGACACGTGACTTGGGTTTTGGCCCTGTAAATTTTTGTCGGTTTTCTATGTGTGAAAACAAAACCTTTGGGTTGTGACCCTGTTGATTTTGGAAAGAGAAGGATTTGATAATCCTAAGTTTTTTTCTATTAAAACTCCTGAGGGTATTTTAAACCGTTTTGCAAACTGTTCTCATTATTTGTGATCTTTCGGGTGTGGAAAGTTTTACACAAATTCTTGCCTCGGGAAGTATTCGTTACATTGTTTTTGAATCTTTGAGGATTCCTGATTATCGTATTCTTGGAATTTGAATTGTATGACTCGTATTTGTACTTTGTACTTGCACTAGCAAAACAGTGGGGTTTTGCTAACCCCCGAGTATTCGGGGGGTGGATGTCTGTATTGCATTCAGGTTTCAGGGAGCGTGGCATAGGGTCGACATGAAGGATGATGAAAGATGATCGATACTAACTACATGTGGAACCATACGTTGACAATTGGTTCAGTTGTACTTTATTTTCCGCTGCAGTAAATTTTCCCGTTGTACGGGAGTTGTTGTATTTCGACCCTTGCGTGGGCATGAATTGTAATTGAGTTGTATGATTTTATTGAAAGACCAAGTCGGTCTACTGAGTTATTGTAGCCTTAAAGGCATCGTCGAGTTGTTCGTTTGTTGTTACCAGCCTGGTAGATCCTTGAGGAAAGGTTCTACGGCGTGTAATATCCCTGAATGGATTGGGGGTGTTACAGTTATTTGCTAACGTGTAGCTCTTTTCACCGACACAATTTCCAATTTTTTTTAGGAAATAGAATTTTTGCAGAAAATCATTTATTAGTTAAGCATGAAAAATCAAAAACTCCACAAATTAACTAAATTTCAGTTGTATTTTTCAGCAACAGATTGATTCTTCTTTTCTCAAGGAAACGAATGACTCGATTTTACATAATAACTACAAGGCTTGGAAAGAGAGATTAAGGCTAAAAATTTTTGGAATAAACAATTTTTTAACCGGTTAAAACAATTTTAGAAGCTTGTATATAGCTAACTTATTGGTGTTATGGCCAGATCTTGAAATCTCACAAATCAAAATAAACAACATATATATATATATATATACACACTAAAAAAAATCAAAGCCAAATAACAGAAATAATCAAAACACACGAAAATAATCAAAGCTAAACACACCAAAATAATCAAAACACACCACCCCCAAATTTGAAAAAAAAAAACTGTCCCCCATTAAAAAAAGAAAAAAAGCAAGGAGAAAAACATAATACTCCCTGTTATGAAAGTTGATGCTTGAGCTAACGCCTTTAGAATCTGCAAGAGAATAAATATATGAGGCAAACAACAAAAGAAAATAAAATATACTCGGAAGTATAACACAATTTTTAAGATGCACTTCAAGAAAGTCTGAAGAGTCGCCTTACGCTGCCATCAATACTTTTATAAAAAAACAAACAATAAAAATTACATCAATAAAATAACAATACATAAATCGCGAATAGATGCGCGTCAAGAGATCAAGAAGAAACTCCTTAAGCTGCCATCATTTAGCACGATTTTTACACACGACATAAAGTAAAAATACAAGAGGTCCGACATGGGTTATCAAAGGGAGAGGAATGAATCCACTTTTCTTTTTCTCACGGTAAAATCTTCCATCCAGAAAATATTAGCTAGAGCTGGATCTGGTTGAGGAACAAATTCAATGAGTTTTTTGATTAGTTCTTCTGGTGTTGTTGCAACGATTATGATTCGTTTAGCATGCTCGGAAATAAAACCCTTTTCAGCAGAGTAGTTGATGAAAGATAGTAAACTATCAAAGAAACCATTGACATTAAGCAGACCTATTGGTTTTTGATGAACATTTAGCTGGGCTCTGGTAACCACATGAAAAAGTTCCTCAAGAGTGCCAAAACCACCGGGAAGGGTGATAAAGGCGCCAGAATTATTTATCATGTGAGTTATGCGATCTTGCATATTCTGACTCTAAACTCATCTCCAATAGTTGCCGGTGATTTTACTTTCAGCCAGAGGTTTTGGAATTATTCCCAACACTCTTACTCCTTCCATATAGGCAGAAGCAGCAGCTCGTCCCATTAATCCTAGACTTCCTCCTCCGTAAACTACATGAATGCATTTTTCTCCTAAGGTACGACCGAAGTTGTGGGCTGCTTCAGTAAAGCATGCCTCTTTTCCATAACTAGCTCCACCAAAAATGCTGATTGTACTAAATTTTTCTGTGGAAGATGATGATTCCATTTTTGAAAAGAAATTTATTTGAGAGAAAAAGAGAAAAGTACAAGTTTCAGGGATGAATAAAAGAAACAAGCACAATGTTTATTTATAGAATAAAAATGAGGTAAAATTGTTTAACAAGTTTGTGATTTCGTTGATTGCGCTTCAACTACTCAATAGAATAATGAATGCATTTATTGCGTATCACCCCTTTTTTTTATTCAGAAAATCTCACCATACGACAAAAATAAAATATACTCACGTGTATGCACAGTAGTTGTGATTGTGGCTCACATCTTCCTCTGATTATACGTTCAGAAATGGCTTAAACGCCTTGTATGAGTCGGGGAGAAGCTTCCCATCCAATTTTCTTACAAATTGGCAAACAGGGTCTTTTAACGTCAGATTCCCAAGACGTTGTTCATATTCTGGTTTGAATTTACTCCACAAACATCGAATTCCATAATGTACGAGTCTACTAGGATGCGTGTCAAGAGAAATTTCGATATTATCTAAATTCTCTTTATTCAGACCATCCTTAATGAACTGAATTTTATCTTCTCTGTTTGTAGATGGAATTCCTAAAGATCGACATTTTAAATTACAGTTCCATCTAGCACATTTATAGCAAACGGCTATTATCTTTGCTCGTCGTTTCTTGGCATATGAACTTTTTCCAAGCCCTGGTAAAAATCTAGTAGGTATCTATGTGAATTCACCTGTTATTCCACTAGTAGAATAAACATCAAAGACTTCGGTACGTCTCACTTCGGTAATCTATATTAGCGAAGTAAAAACAAACAACAACTTCGCTTTTCAATTCTTCAAGTAAAAACCCACATAGACTTCAGTAAATGGTACCAAACATAAAAGTAGGAGCTAGCTATAAATTTTAAATTACAAAGACTTCGCTTATTTGATAATTACTGAAGTAAAAAGTATGAAATTTGATAATTCTGGATCTTTAATTGAGTTGGACCCAAAAATCAGGTTAAACGCATGCTAAGTCGGCCGATATCTCATTTCTCTCCTCTATTCTGACCTCTCCCTCTCTCTCTTCATCCCTCTCGGCCATAAGTCAAAATTTGCAGAACACACATAAATTAAATCTACACAGAAACACAAAAGAGATGCACACTGCCAGATCCACGCACACCGATTGTGAAAACAGCAGTGGTAGCGGCGGCGGTTTCCTATCAAAATTCATGGCCGTCGAGTCGGGTCGGTTGAGGTGACCTTGAGTCCGATTCGGCTCTGATTTGGGTTGTTCATATGTAGGTCCGACTTGGGTTCAAAAATTCTAGTCTGAATCTCCAGCGGCACATCAGCGGCTCGCGAATAGAGGTCCAGGTCTGGTATCGATCTAGGGCTTTTTTGAAGTTTCAGCTTTGGTCTGATTTGGGCTCTGATATGGAGTTATTCGGCAGTGGGATCAGACCGGAAAAGCAGCGGTTCATAATGTTTGTTCCATTATCTTATTTCAGTTCCGTGCTTCACTATGGTCAGGCAGTCGCACATAATGTTGTGTAATTCCTTTAACCTTTTTTACTATGTTGATTTTTTATCAGTTAAGAATTGGAATTTTTTTGCTCGAATTTTGTTCTCATTATTAAGCTTAAATCAGATATCTTCTCATCTTTGCGTTCTTTGTGCAGTGCAACCGTGTAGTTGTATCTTGGGGTGATCCGAGATGAGTGTTTAATGTGTGTGTATGTATGTGTGTTATGTTGTCATGTTGATGATATAACTAAGTGTATGGATTTGAGATGATTTGGGGCTAGTAAACATCGACTTCCGGTGATGTTCGAATGTCATCAAGCATGACATTTTTGAGAAGCATCTTCAATCTATAAAAGAAAGACGCATTCGTTATAGTTCCTATTGGGTGCAGTTTGGTGTTTGCGGGCATAGAGCATTGCTCATGAAGGTACCTCTTTTGTTACACATGTTTTTTCAGTTTAAATGAATAAGTCAGTTTTATGAATTGAAATATTTCCTTTTGTTTTGCTTCTAGTATCTGTGTGATCGGATGGAGCCTCGTGTTCATTGTGAGCTTGTCAGGGGTTACTTGGATTTCTCTCCTCATGCTTGGAATGTAATTGTTATGGAAAAGGGCAGTTCATTGTCCCGTATGATAGTTGATGCATGCCATCCACATGACATCAGAGAAGAAAGTGACCCCGAATATTTTTGCAGGTAGCACCGAGACTAAAAACATGAATGTTTAATTCTTTTTTTCACATATTATTTTTTATCTAAATCCAAATGTACACCGAGACTAAAAACAACAAAAAACTGAAGGTAGGTTTGAGTAATGGCATTTTATTCTTTAAAGACAATTTCCTACACCGATCTGAATTTGTTTTCTTGATACTTCAATATTAAGCGCCGGTTGAGTTTACAACGCTGAAACTATTGCAGGAATTGTATCAAAAGGCATTGACTGTTAAATCTGCTATACCTCATCCAAGGGTAATGGGGATAATTCGTGAATGTGGTGGCAAAATGCATATGGCAGAGAGGCAGTGGGCAGAAGCGGCTACAGATTTCTTTGAGGCTTTTAAGAACTATGATGAAGCTGGAAACCACAGACGCATCCAGTGCTTAAAGTATTCCTTGAATTCATTTGTGTAGTGTTGTTTGATTGGGAAAGGAGGACTGCAGATGTTTGTTATATGCATCTGCTGTGACTACCCTCATCTTGAATTAGATATGCATGTGTGCCTAGTGTGTATTGGTGGTTGACGCTAGGCTGAAGTTTTGTGCTCTTGTATTGGCATTTGTTACACATCTTGGTTAGGATAATTATAATAACATAGGTATTGTGGTTCCGTACTTGATTTAATCGAATGAAATATTTTGGCTAAGTTGTTTTCTCGTTGTATTCTTGTATCTAGAGTTCTAATTTGGTTGAACGACTTAAGTTAACATGTAATTAATTTATTGTGAAATGTTAACGACATATGCCGCTTTGTTGGATCCAACTTGTACTCAATTGAGTGGTCACTATGTTGTTTCGTAGGTGGAAAAGGAAAGACCTTTGGTCTCCCACCCCGATTGCGGTATGAGGTGAAACGGCGGTTATGGCCTGTTTGGAAATACAAGTTCCACTTCAAATCGTGCGTGTTAGGCGGCAAATACCATATCAAGTTGATGGAATCATTTCGTATGATTTTTTTCTTTCTATTGCTGCACTTATGTATCCATATGTGCAATAACATATCTTAGAAAGTTAGATGAAGCATGGGTCTACTTTCTTTAGGGCTTTCTGTGTTTTCGGTCCTTTCTCACATCCCTTTTTATTTTGTGGTGCATTATTGATCATTGGGCTCTTCCATGTCTTCTCAACTTTCGAATCAAACTTACAAGAAGAATATAAAGAAAGAAGCTTGGGTAAGGTGAAAAACACATAGCCCAAACATTGTTTCCCAACCGCTTGCTTCACCGTTATTTTCTGCTCTCTTTATTTTTACCCTTAGATTTATGACCTTAGTGGTTGCCTATCTTGCAAGGCACTACATACCACTAGTTGTTGCTTGTGTTGGCTCATAATGCTCATTCAAGTAGCTCCAAGCTCAACTTGAAAGGACTTGATGTAAGGGTTTTATTTTAGTTTTGGAAACATGGTTGTTCCTTTTTGGTTAAGATACCCCTACCAAACTCCGGTAAGTTCTTGTTTCGATTTGGTTTTAATTGGAAAAAGGGTTTTTAATTGATCCGATTATCCTATACCGCCTATATATGTTTATTTTCTTGGACGATTAATCGTAGACTTGATGAATGGGTAAAAGCTGGATCAACTTGATCTCGACTCTGTAGAAGCGGATGTGGAGGAGAAGGTTGAGGACAAGGTAACATCTTTATGTCATTTATGTTTATTTTCTTGGACGATTCGGCGTAGACTTGATGAATGGGTGAAATTGGACGAGGTTGACGATACATATTCTCGATTCACATACATGTACTTTTCATCCGAATTGTCTGCTATACATAGTTTTAGTGTTGTGCCCATTGTATCTAGCAACAAATATGTTTTTTTGTTTTAACTTTACATGATAAAAATAGTGCCATTTCCAATTTTTACTATTTGTACCTCATGCTTATTTTCCATGCGGTATAAGTGACATTTGAAAATTTCTGTAACTAGCTTGAAAATGACAAGACATCAAAAGCGTAAGATTGATGAGACACATGTGGAGGTAACCCTAGTTAATCTCGTATGCTAATCGAAGAAAGTATGTTTATTTGTTTGATTTTCTCGGTATTATTTATTTAATACTTAGCAAATTTAATATTTCGATTTTCTCGATTTTCTCGGGATAACGTAGCGTCTTGTATGTAAATTTTTAGAAATGTGTGGATTGTATGTTCTCTTCCAGACGTTAGTAAAAAATTTCATAGGTGATGTGGTGTTTGGAATTATACGAGGTCACGAGGAGCTTGATGCTGCTAGTTTATGGGAACACGAAGAATCTACAAAAGTAAAAAATATTGCCACAATAGAACTTGGAAGATATGAGATTGAGACTTGGTATTTTTTGTCCTTTCCTCTGGAATACAATTACTGTACCAAGCTTTTCTTTTGTGAATTTTTCCTGAATTTCATGAAGCGCAAAGAAAAACATCAGAGGCATATGTTGAGCTTCTTTCTATGTTCATTTTACCCCTTTCTTTACATCTGGGGTTATATAAAGAAAGTTTCTCAGCGGCATATCTGAACCAGGGGCTGGTCAGTTTTAAATGGATAGTTTTATCTGCCTTGTCATCAGATGAGAGAAAGAGCAACAATATTGAGACGCCGCCTCCTCAAATAAAAAGGTCAAGAAGAAGAAAGAAAAAAAAGTTCTGGGTTGGTGCATTTGTTTTCTTTTCTTTTCTTGCAGTCCTTTTCTTCCATTGTTCAACCTGCAATTTCAGATGTAAGGCATAATATATAATATTAAAAGTATAAAAAAATCACTTAAGCCAAATAACAACAATCAATACGATGAAACATATTCCAAGCAACAACAAATCCAACAACAAGCCCCAGATTTTTATACATACAACTTAAAACACAAGATATAGATTTCAATCTTTTATGAACGTACTTAATCTATTTTTTTTTTGTTTCAATGTGATTTGCTCAAGATCCTGGTTCATCAAAGACCAATACTACACCCAGGAGCAGTATGATGAAGTCAGTAACGAGAGGAGCAAGTAACTCAACACGTTTGTCGATGGTGCTTAGGTGGCTTTATTGTCGAAGTTCTTTGTCTTGTTTCAAATCAGCACTATATGTGTATGGTCTTGGTTGCAACACTACCGGTACTCTGGTGCATATCTGTTGGTATAGTTAGATCGAACATGTCGTTTGATCGGGTAAATATGGTGAATGTTTTGTTAATGTGCACCCATTAGCCAGACCTATGCATGTGTCTCGTAGACTTTGTGGAAGTTTATTTGATGTTGGAATATTATAGTTATGCCCAATGCATTCTTGTGAATCAAGTGAATATGAATATTTGGCATTTTTGTACGAAAGTCCGCCGTTTATATATGAAAATGACTTTTATTAATAATATCAAAGCTTATGATCTTGTCTTAATGAATTGGGATCATGTGATTTTACTTTGTAGGATATTTAATGAAGTTGAATGATGTATTTGAGGTTGTGTTGTTGAGATCTTGTGAATTGAGGTTTTTATTGGGTGGATCATGTTTTTGTACAACAGGATTCTATATTTACAAATTGAAAAGAAATATGCAATGTGGTTATTTACTTGGATAAAACACGAAGTCAGAGATATATAATTAGCGACACAAAATAGAATAAGCGAAGTAAAAAGGAGTGTAATAGGAAATATACACTTCAGCGATTATAAAATAACTGAAGTGGAAGGACCTTTTTTACTTCGCAAACCCCCATATTCGGGTTCTAAAAACCGAGATAGACTTCGGTTATTACGATATTAGACTTCGCCTAATAAGCGAAGTCTAAAGTATACCTTTAACTACACGAACATAGACTTCGGTAATTATAACATTTTTACTTCGGATATTATCCGAAGTCTTTGACGTTTATTCTTATAGTGTTCTCACTTTGGCTTTAATTATGAATCTAATGTCAAAAGGTATGCTTTTATTCATAAGCAACCTCATCCTTTGAATTCTTGTCTTATAAATTTTTAAATGACTTTTTTCCTAAGAAAGGGAAATATCTTTTCAATATTATTCAAAGTTTCTTCCATGATAAAAAAATAAAATAAAAATAAAATAGAAAATATCTAAAAATATCAGTTGTTGTGGGAAACTGAAAAATCCGACTTTAATAGTCACGGAGTACCGTTATCCACCACTTGACCGAACAAACACAACTGAGTACTAAGTTACAACGTCGAGAAATTGTATCCTAGAATAATAGTTTACAATGTAAGATTTCAAATATAACACTTATACTCCCCCGGCAACGGCGCCACAAACTTGACACTTCTATTGTGTAACTATCGCAAGTGCACGATATCGTATCAAGTAGTAAGTGGGTTTTTTGAGTCCGATTTATCGATCCCACGAGGAAGTTAGGTTATATATTGAATTATACACTATTTAACTATTTGTTATAGAGATTTATATGATTAAAACACACAATTTAAGAGTTTGGTTTGACAATTGCAATGAAAATGCAATAATAGTTCTAAAATTCAAGGAAATGAAATATTGCACTAATAATATATTAATAAAAGATATGAGATGTATTTACAGGTAATAGTTGAGGTAGAGCTTACCTCATCATCATCGCCGTCTTCATTATCCTCGTTAAGTTTGGCTATAGAGCACATGTAGTCTCTATCTTCTATCTCATCATCAGATGAGTCACTGTTAGTGACCACCTGAAGACACTCAGTCTTTGTTAATGCGGGCGAAGCTTTTGATTCTCCAATGAAGGCCTTGATTTTGTTCTTCATCCTGATTCTCCAGTCATCAAACTCGTTAGTAGGGAACATAGGTATCTTGTTTATTAATGAGGTATCCATATGTGAGGAAATAGTAAAGATAAATTATTTTAAAAAATAAGTAATTTTAGGATCTGATTCGGTTAAAAAAGACGACTGATTCTTTTTAGAATCAACCGCTCTGATACCGTTTATTGGCCACTAAGTATACAGAATACAGCTTGGAAAGATTTTAGCAGCAAGCTGTACGATTCCAGATTCGATTGCGTAGCGGAAGTCTTGAAACAGTGAGTTGCTGTAAATAAAGCAACTGGGCTATATCTCCTGTTTGCTTGGTGCGTACAGGGTTTTGCAGTGTATACTTATATAAATCACAGTTTATGAAAAGAGTAATTGCAGAAGGTAAATAACACAATATTTAAAGTGGTTCGAGGTAAACCCCTCTACGTCCACTGGTCCTCCACACCGGAGTAAAATGTTTATTATCGTTCACACAGATTGATACAAAGACTATTGCTTTCGACTGTTCACACAGATTGGTCAAAGCTTTCACTTGACTTGCTTCTTCACACACAGTTCCGAAGCTTTGTCTCTTCAATGGAGATCCGTCACACACAGTTCAGGAAAAGCAAGGGTTTCTTAGTCCACACAGGACTAATGGTTTTCTTCAAATGTAAGAACAAGGGTTGAATAACAACTTGACTTTCTTGAGCTTGAGATGATGATGTGTTGTTCAAGGTTAAGCACTTGTATATTTCTTCTCTCAGGATTGGCAGTATGCTTGAAGAAATATGATTTCTCTTGATATACTGTTCTTGTGATGTTCACGAGTGTATCTCAGTATATCTCAGTTTGCTCAGTTTTAAGATCTTGATCTTTATGAATATTCGTGTATATCATTGTCTTTTTGATCTTCAAATTTCGGGGTATATATATAGCTTTTGGAAATAGATCCGTTGGGAATAAATCCGTTGAGCAAATAGTTTGTTCCAAATTGTTGATGGACAAGATCCAGATTTTGATCCTTGTTTGAAGATCTGTGTCGGATGATATTTAAATACTTTATCCCTTCAGTATTTAAATAGTTCTTATCGAACAGGGCTTTGAATTTAGTGAGTAAAGCAGACTCGGTTCCAACGGTCCTCAGTCCTGTTTGGATAAGTGTTGAAGGACTCAACACTTACAGTCCATAAGTTGTATCCAATATAATGCTGCTGTATGGAATGATGCTGTATGAATGATTCAGGACTGCTTCCATTATTGGTGTCATATCGACTTGAGCTTCTTACTGTATGATAGGCATTTATCATTTTGCTACATGATGAGGCAACGCAGGATGCAGGATAAATTGTACAGCGATATGAACAGCTTCGTAACAGCTACTTGCTGTATGATAACTTGCTGTTTGGATCCACTTGCTCTATGAAGCTTTCTGTTTGGATCCACTTGTTGTATGAAGCTTGCTGTTTGGCAATTATCAAAACAACATTGTTTTTCCCAACAATTTCCCCCTTTTTTATAATGCCAAAACCTGATGATGCCAAAACCTTGATGACAAAACTTCTTTAAAACATCTTTGATTTGAGATTCTTTCTTTTTGATCTTCTGTCGAATGATCAATTATCCTTCTGCTGTATGATTGAGGCACTTGATATCTTGCTGTATGATTAGCAATGCAAGATAGAAGAATTTTATCCAATTGTACGATCATCTTCGGGACAACTACTTGCTGTATGATGACTATACGAAGTCTTGCTGTATGTTGGCAATTATCTAAACAAGGTACATGATTATTATCCCAACAATTTCCCCCCTTTTGATAATGTCAATGTAATATCCGTATTTTTTCTTTCCCTTGTATTTTCGTTTTTGGTGTATTTCTCGACTGTAGTGACCCTCGTGTACTTTTCAGCGTGTCCTTCCTGTCAAACTGTTGAATTGTATTCTCGTTATTGTTCATTGTTTCAACTTTCCTCATTTGAATTCGACTTTGTTAGATCACCATTAATTTTTGGTGACTCCAAAAATTATAAATCTTTGCAATATTATAGAAAATCGAGTTAGCTTTCCAATGGTTCAAACGGTGAGTCAATCGGAGTCCGGACGAGAGAGTTATGGTCGTTTTAGTGGAAGACTGTCAGCTGTCGGGCACCGTCCGAGAGCCTTTCGGCCGATAGGGTAGGCCGATAGACTCTCTGCCGGCACAGTGCATGGGTATCGGCCGATCACTTAGGAAGCCTTTCGGCCGATAGGGTGGGCCGATAGACTCTCTTGCCGGCGTTTACGTATGGGTATCGGTTGGGCTGTCGGCGGCCCTATCGGCCGATAGGTTACTGAGTTACATGAAATGTGTCGTTTTGAGCGTGAACAGCTCATTTTTTCTGTTTTCTTCCACTGCATCGCGAGAGAGGATTTAGGGGGGGGAGAGTTCTTCATCTGGGGGTCGATTTTTCATCAATTCTTTTCGGTTGTGAGGCTCGGATAATCAATCTAACGCGAGTTCTACGGATCTTAGTTCTTGAATCTCCAAAGGTAATGTTCTAAAAACCTACTTTTTTTGGATAATTGGGGATTTTGGGGTTTTGTCCGATCCTTTCCGTTTCGTTGATGGATTCATGATGAATATGATTATTCTTGTTGGTATTCTTAGTTTCCCTACGGATTCATGGTATATTTTCATGGTTTTGCGAAATCGAGAGGGTTTGGTTGTGGTCCGCCCTCGTTGTTATTTTTGTATGAATATACATGAATCGTAGGCGGGTTTCCGGGTGTATTCCATTTCCGTAATCGTTTAGAAGTGGTTGTGATTGTGCTATTCGAATCGTTAGGTTCATTCTCGTCGGTTCCTCGTGGTTGTGCTTGATCCTTCGTTTAGGAACCGTCGTTTTCCACCCGGACCGTTCGTAGTCGTGTTCCATCTCTGTTTCCTCAAGAATGTCTCAAAGGCAAGTACTTTACATTTGTTTACATGTTCTAGTATTTGAATTATGGCTATACGTGGTTGTTGCGGGAGGATATGTGTATGTTCACCTAGGGACGGTCCGACTGGCCTCTAGGGATACGTATTGCCGTGTGTGTGCGTATCACGAACTGTGGTTGACCACCCGGGGATGTCCGACGGGGCTCTGCGAGTACGGTGGCCGTGAGTCACGTACCTAGGTTAACTTTGATTTTTTTTGGTTGGAGGAAAAATGTGTTTTGTGCTTGTGCTTAGTTAATATTCCGGAATCTAAAATGTCTTCTAAAATGATTTTGGCGCATTATTCATCGATTAGAATGTAGTTCAAATGGATTGTACTTGCACTAGCAGTTGTCGCTAACCCCTTAAATGGGGAAATACTTTTTGTATTTCGTATTGATCGTGGGGACAAGCGAGCACTCGAGCCGTATGAGGATGACGGGCAAGCATGATATTGTCCAAGAAATGATTTTTCGGTGTCATGTCTCGGTTATTGTTATTGATGTCGATTTTGGGATTTATGTGTTATAAAAATTGGTTTAAGTACTGAGTACTTCTTTTGTAAAATTGTTAATGTTGTGTTCCGTTTTGGGAAATGGATTGTTGTTGGATTCTATTGGTGGGTTGTACTCTTTTATTTTGAATCGTCATTTTATTGTTGATTATTGTCATTGGCAAAGGTCTTGTTGGTATGTTAGCCGGGTGGATTCCACAGTAGGGTCCACGGCTACTGTAATATGCCCCGAATGTCTTGGGGGTGTTACGAATATGGTATCGAGCTTAGGTTTATGGATACCTAGGCATCGGTTATTCGGGTCTAGTTAAGTGTCGTTTTGGGACAGTATCACCGCTATGCCATCATCTCGATGCGCGGTGCTCGTAAGTTTCTCTAACTTGACTCGTTTCCCGTTCGTTCTATTTGTCTTAGTATCTTTTGCGTTTTGAGTTTGAATAGTACTTACCCGTTGCTCCTTAATTCCGCCGGTAGAGGACGCGACGCCGGTCGCGCGGGCGGTAGGGGACGTGGCGCGGCCATGGGGCGGCCATGTCCGATCACTCGGAACCGATTCGCGATGCCCTCTTTGTCGAGCAGTGTTCCCCTAGTTCGGAGGTCGGCGGGACCGATCTGCTAGCTCGTAATGCTCATGAGAATGTTGGAGTGGCCAACATATTGCGGCAAGTAGCGAACCGGATGACGCTGCGACTCAAGCCGTTACAGTCGGCCATGCTAATGCCAACCCGGTTCCGCCCTCGGGTCCGGCAATGATAAGCTACTTCGGGGCGTGATTCGTATGCGTCCTCCGCAGCTTGATGGTGCTTCCGACCCTTAGGTTGGGAGAGTTGGTTGTTTGAGATGGAGAAAGTGTTTGAGGCTGCTAATTGCCCGAGGAGAGGAAAGTACCCATTGCTCGGTGCTTCCTCGCCAAGGAGGCGGCTGACGTGGTGGCAAGCGGTGAAACCGCGTGGCCAAGGCAGCCACGTGGGCGAGTTCCGGATCGATGGAAGACGAATACCGCCCTTGGCGGTGAAAGAGGAGGATCCGAGCCTTCTTTGAGGCTAAGCCCCAAGATGTACCTATATCTCAAGCCATCAAGGACTACAATCGGGTTACACTATGTGAGAAACCAAGTCCGCGATGAGCTCGATAAGATCCGCCACATTGACATGCGGATGAAACCGAGAGTGCGCCACTACATGTCAGTGCAGGGTGCACGACTTTGAAAGAATATCGAATAAGGCGATGGCTTATGAGATGTCGTTTTCCGCGACAGAGGCAGCAGCGAAGGAAAGAAACAGAAAACCACCGGTCGGTTTTGGGAGGCAAGTCAGAGGATATCCGAGGACTCGATGCAGTTCGCGAGTCTTGAGTCGATTGCCATCGGTTGGTCGAGGAACGGTTCTAGATCTGCTCTGCTGGTTCCGTTCGTGGTGGTCCTACGTGCTTCAAGCTGCGATCGTCAGGGCCACATGATGAGTGAGTGTGATAGGCCTCCTATCCGAGTGTCTTGCTTGTGGTCGTATGGGTCACCGTGCTAAGTTTTGTACGGATGCGGCTCGGGCTCCGATTACTCGGATATCTGCTCCAGTGCGGGAGAGCCGAGTGTGAATCGAGCAAGCGGTTCCTCGGCCGCAGAGTTTTGGTAGAGGTCGAGGTCGTGGTCGGCCTTCTAGAGGGGAGCTTCTAGTGCGGGTGCATTCCGCCCGTGTGTACGAGATGAGACGAGCGGGAGATCTGACGCGACGGTGGCCACAGTACCGTCCACATCCTTGATCATCCCTGTTTCCGTATTGTTCGATTCTCGTGCTACGCATTCTTTTATATCTATGGATTGTGTGCGTCGCTTTGCATGTTGATTGCCTTGTTGCTTGTGAGCCTTTTGTTGTTAAACTTCCTAGTGGGGATAGCATCGTGGGGATCGTGAGGTTAGAGATTTTCCGGTGAGTATCGCGGGGAGGGTTTGGCCTTCTAATCGATTGCGGTAGATATTAGAGATGAGGATTTGATTACGGGAGGATTGGTGGACCGTCATGGGGCGATCATGAATTATAGAACGAGGATCTGTTTCGATGTTAGCCTCTCGATGGTACCGAGCATTCTTTGTGGGGCGTAAGCGGGGTAGCGAGAGATTACTAATCAGCGCTTTGAGGCGGTGAGACTCCTTGGGAGGTTGCACGGGTTATTGGTGTTACGCTTTGAGCTCGGAAGAAGGGGAGTCGAGCTCTCGTCTATTCCATTAGTATGTGAGTATCCGACGTTTTCCGGGTGAGTTGCGGGTTTGCCGCCGGGCCGAGAGGTGGAGTTTACCGTCGATTTAGAGCCGGGTGCGGCACCTATCTCTAAGACGCCATACCATATGGCGCTGCCGAGATGCTTGAGTTGAAGAAAGCAGTTGGGAGAGTTGCTAGACATGGGATATATTCGACCGAGCGCTTCGCCTTGGGGCGCACCGGTCTATTCGTAAAGAAGAAGGATGGGTCACTTCGTTTGTGTATCGACTACGAGAGTTGAACAAAGTGACCATCAAAAACAAGTATCCGCTCAGGATTGATGACTTGTTTGATCGATTGCGAGGGGGCAACCGTGTTTTCGAAGATTGATTTGAGATCGGGGTATTATCGGCTCAGTGAAGGATACCGATATTCCGAAGACGGCCTTTCGGACGAGATACGGTCACTACGAGTTTGTGGTTATGCCTTTTGGGCTAACCAACGCACCAGCCGTGTTCATGCGGCTTATGAACAAAGTCTTTATCGAGTACCTCGATAAGTGTGTAGTCGTTTTTATCGACGACATCCCGATTTACTCGAGGAGCGAGGAGGAGCATGCCGTCATTTACATATTGTGTTAGACATTTTGAGAACTCGGCATCTTTTTGCTAAGTTCTCGAAATGTGAGTTTTAACTACGGGAGGTTATGTTTCTCGGTCATGTGATCTCGGCCGAGGGTGTTCGTGTGGACCCACATAAGGTAGAGCGGTGTTGGATTGGGCGCCGCCAAGAACGTGAAAGAGGTCCGTAGTTTTACGGGATTAGCCGGGTATTATCGTAGATTCGTCGAGGGTTCTCTAAACTCGCTCGACCGACTCGATTATTCTAAGCCAGAGAAGTTTGTGTGGACCGATGAGAGGCAGAATAGTTTTGAGGAGTTGAAGAAGCGGTTGACGACCGCTCCCGTGTTGGCTTTACCGAGTGGTAATGATGGTTTCTCCGTTTATAGTGATGCTTCGGGCCAAGGGCTCGGATGCGTACTTATGCAGCACGGGAGGACGATTGCCTATGCTTCCCGTCAGTTGAAACCGTATGAATTGAATTACCCTACGCACGATCTTGAGTTGGCCGCAGTTGTTTTTGCGTTGAAGATTTGGCGTCATTACTTGTATGGCTCGTCGTGTCAGATTTTCACCGATCACAAGAGCCTGAAGTACATTTTCACGCAAAAAGAGCTTAATATGAGACAGAGGAGATGGTTGGGCCGATTAAGGTTTACGATCTTGAGATCCTCTATCATCCGGGCAAGGCTAATGTGGTAGCAGATGCCTTGAGCCGGAAATCGGTATCGCTTCGGGCACTTGAGTTACTCACGGCCCAGTCGGGACTTCAGCGTGAGTTTACGAGGTTGAGCATTGAGGTTGTGCTACCAGAGAGTTCCGGGCAGTTGCGTACTCTTGAGATTTCTTCGTCTGCAGTCGAGGACATTAAATCGGGACAGTTGGAGGACCCGAGGTTTATTCAGCTTCGGGAGAGTGTAGAGAAGGGGAAAGCCCCGGGATTCGTTATTCATGAGGACGGAGTGTTGAGATTCCGAGGTCGGTTGTGTGTTCCGAACGACTCGGAAATGAGACAGAGTATTATGCGAGAGGCTCATGCGTCACCTTACTCAGTCCATCCGGGCTCGAGTAAAATGTATAAAGACCTGAGGGAAAATTTCTGGTGGAACGATATGAAGAAAGAGGTAGTTCAATTTGTGGCTAAGTGTTTAACTTGTCAGCAAGTCAAGATTGAGCATCAGCGGCCAGCCGGATTATTGAAACCACTTCCCGTTCCGGAATGGAAGTGGGAGGACATCTCTATGGATTTTGTTACGAATTTACCGAGGACGAAGACCGGTATGAATATGGTATGGGTGATTGTAGACCGACTGACTAAGTCGGCACATTTTCTGGGCATCAAGGATACTTGGGGTCCAGAAAAGCTGGCTCGTATATTCATCGCACAGATTGTGAGGCTTCACGGTACTCCGAAGTTTATTGTTTCGGATCGTGACGGCCGTTTTGTATCGCACTTCTGGCAGGCGGTGCATAAGGCGTTGGGTACCCGGTTGCGTTTGAGTACCTCTTTTCATCCCCAGTCAGATGGACAGTCGGAACGCACTATCCAAACGTTCGAGGACTTGTTACGTGCTTGTGCTCTTGACTGGAGTAGTGACTGGGAGGAGCATTTACCGCTGATTGAATTCACGTACAACAACAGTTGGCACGCGTCGATTCGGATGGCACCGTATGAGGCACTTTATGGGCGACGATGTCGATCGCCGATTTGTTGGAATGAGGCGTCCGATTTAGTCGGGACCGAGCCGGATGTCGTTTTAGAGACGAGGCGGAAGATAGAGTTAATTCGAGAACGGATGTTGACTGCCCAGAGTCGACAGAAGTCGTATGCCGACATCCGTCGTCGACCCTTGGAATTCGAGGTGGGAGACCACGTTTTGCTGAAGGTGTCACCGACGAAGGGAGTTTTCCGTTTCGGGAAGAAGGGGAAGTTGAGTCCGAGATTTATTGGACCCTTCGAGATTCTCGAGCGAGTCGGTGGATTAGCATACCGTTTGGCGTTACCCCCGGCCTTGAGTCATGTTCATAGCGTTTTTCATGTTTCCCAGCTGAGGAAATATGTTCCAGATCCTAGTCACGTCATCGATTATGGCGAGATTGATATTGCTGAAGATATTACTTTTGAAGAGCGTCCTCTGAAAATTTTGGAGCATCGTGAGAAACGACTGAGGCATAAGACCATCCCTCTGGTCAAAGTTCAGTGGTCGAGACACGGTGTCGAGGAGGCAACTTGGGAAACCGAGGATAGCATGCGTGCTAAGTACCCGGAGTTGTTTGTTTCTTAAGTTTCGGGACGAAACTTATTTTTAGAGGGGTAGAATGTAATATCCGTATTTTTCTTTCCCTTGTATTTTCGTTTTTGGTGTATTTCTCGATTGTAGTGACCCTCGTGTACTTTTCAGCGTGTCCTTCCTGTCAAACTGTTGAATTGTATTCTCGTTATTGTTCATTGTTTCAACTTTCCTCATTTGAATTCGACTTTGTTAGATCACCATTAATTTTTGGTGACTCCAAAAATTATAAATCTTTGCAATATTATAGAAAATCGAGTTAGCTTTCCAATGGTTCAAACGGTGAGTCAATCGGAGTCCGGACGAGAGAGTTATGGTCGTTTTAGTGGAAGATCACACTGTCGGGCACCGTCCAGAGCCTTTCGGCCGATAGGGTAGGCCGATAGACTCTACTGCCGGTAATTCTGCATGGGTATCGGCAGATCACTGCCGCAAGCATTTCGGCCGATAGGGTGGGCCGATAGACTCTACTGCCGGCGTTTCGTATGGGTATCGGTTGGGCTGTCGGCCGACTATCGGCCGATAGGTTCTGTGAGTTACATTAAATGTGTCGTTTTGAGCGTGAACGGCTCATTTTTTCATTTTCTTCCACCGCATCGCGAGAGAGGATTTAGGGGGAGAGTTCTTCATCCGGGGTCGATTTTTCATCAATTCTTTTCGGTGGTGAGGCTCGGATAATAAATCTAACGCGAGTTCTACGGATCTTAGTTCTTGACTCTCCAGAGGTAATGTTCTAAAACCTACTTTTTTGGATAATTGGGGATTTTGGGGTTTTGTCCGATCCTTTCCGTTTCGTTGATGGATTCATGATGAATATGATTATTCTTGTTGGTATTCTTAGTTTCCCTACGGATTCATGGTATATTTTCATGGTTTTGCGAAATCGAGAGGGTTTGGTTGTGGTCCGCCCTCGTTGTTATTTTTGTATGAATATACATGAATCGTAGGCGGGTTTCCAGTGTATTCCATTTCCGTAATCGTTTAGAAGTGGTTGTGATTGTGCTATTCGAATCGTTAGGTTCATTCTCGCTTCCTCGTGGTTGTGCTTGATCCTTCGTTTAGGAACCGTCGCTTTCCACCCGACCGTTCGTAGTCGTGTTCCATCTCTGTTTCCTCAAGAATGTCTCAAAGGCAAGTACTTTACATTTGTTTACATGTTCTAGTATTTGAATTATGGCTATACGTGGTTGTTGCGGGAGGATATGTGTATGTTCACCTAGGGACGGTCCGACGGGGCCTCTAGGGATACGTATTGCCGTGTGTGTGCGTATCACGAATCGTGGTTGACCACCGGGGATGTCCGACGGGGCTCTGCGGGGTACGGTGGCCGTGAGTCACGTACCAAGGATAAAATAGAATTGTTTTTGTTGAAGGAAAAATGTGTTTTGTGCTTGTGCATCGTAAATATTCCGAATATAAAATGTCTTCTAAAATGATTTTGGCGCATTATTCATCCGATTAGAATGTAGTTCAAATGGATTGTACTTGCACTAGCGGTTGTCGCTAACCCTTAAATGGGGAAATACTTTTGTATTTCGTATTGATCGTGGGGACAAGCGAGCACTCGAGCCGTATGAGGATGACGGCAAGCATGATATTGTCCAAGAAATGATTTTTCGGTGTCATGTCCGCTTGTTATTGTTATTGATGTCTGATTTTGGGATTTATGTGTTATAAAAAAATTGGTTTAAGTACTCGAGTACTTCTTTTGTAAAATTGTTAATGTTGTGTTCCCGTTTTGGGAAATGGATTGTTGTTGGATTCTATTGGTCGGGTTGTACTCTTTTATTTTGAATCGTCATTTTATTGTTGATTATTGTCATTGGCAAAGGTCTTGTTGGTATGTTA
Organism: Orobanche coerulescens; assembly: GCA_033398695.1. NCBI lineage: Eukaryota > Viridiplantae > Streptophyta > Magnoliopsida > Lamiales > Orobanchaceae > Orobanche > Orobanche coerulescens. Next base: position 76,432,774 of record CM065801.1, on the reverse strand, counting down.
GCCGGGTGGATTCCACAGCGTGGGGTCCACGGCGCTGTAATATGCCCTGAATGTCTTGGGGGTGTTACAGTCAAGACCTCTTTATTGATGATGCCAAAACCTCTTTATGCTAAAACAATTTCCCTCTATTTCGATAACATCTTGAGCAGACTTCTTGTTCTTGTTTTGAAATGATCTGGTCTTCAGCACTTGGTAAAAAAAATGTGAACTGCTCGCAGGCAAGTTCTAAAATGATAGCATCTAATAGTGAAGTGTATTACAACTTAGACTTAAGATTGGCATGCAATCACAATCGTACAGTGTGATCTAGTTGAGTACAACTGAACCTATGAACTGTTCGCAGACAAGTTCTTACAGCTTGATACTTAAACTTGTTTGATTGCAGCAATAAAAATTGAATTTAGTTTAAATTCACGTCGTTTGAGATGGTGAAGTCCAAATGTCATGCAAAGCGTTTAAATAATGAAAATGTTTGAATATTAAAACAGGGAATGTGGACATAAAACTGTTTGCAGTACACAATAGAATAAAACTATCAAGCATAATTGATGTCATGTAGTGTAAGTACTGTATCTGCGAATAATACAGCGTTCCCCCTTAAAAGGTACATACATGATTCAATTCTTACATTAATGTTTGGATTAACACTGTATTCATGGGTCGTACTGTATTCCCCCTTAATTAATGCACACGTCAGCTGTAGGAAGGCTTCATGCCTTCTCTGTCCTACAGTGCTGTCTGACTGTTCTAAGTGTACAGTCAATTAATGGTTGATACTGTATTCTTGGGTCTTATAGCGTTCCCCCTCAATTAATGAGTAAAAGCATAAAAACTTACAGGGAGTCTGGCTGTAGCATTCCCACTTCTTGTAGAAGCATAGAAATCAAGTAAATTTGGGTCCTGGTGTGATAGTGCCTTTTGGTACCCAAATTTGCCGGACAACAATTGGTTTGCTGTAGGTTAGTTTTGGTCCGTTTTTGTGATGTCTACGTGGGGCAAGCACGTAGCTGCAGTAATCATGATTATTATGCATGTAAAATCGAGAGTTATAGTTATTATTCCAGTACGATTGTCGTCTAGGAGGTGGAGCCATTTTCATAGATCTTACAGCTTGCCTCATGGGTCTCCAGTTGGATTCCCAAAGCTGTTGTTGATACTGCGCTGCAACCTATTTTCTTGATGGATAACAGGGCTCTTGTATCCAATATCTAGGCGCGCTGTACTATTAGAAATATTATTGTGCGGGCCTTTGATATCTGGATACGGCCTTCTTTCTGAACGGCTGTTGGCACTGTTGATATGCTCTAGGAGCATGCTGTTGGTTACACCTTACAGGTCTGGATGGCTGAGGTTATGGCTTTGGTGGCGGAATCGCAGCCTTTGCTGTGCGCTGTCCAGTTGTTGCCTTTGCGGGACTCGGGGTCTCTTCCGATACAGGAATGGGTTCCTCACTCCTGACGAATACCTTACTAGATTTTCCTTTGTTGGAGAACGAGTTGTACCCTGAGCCACGTTTATCATGAGCATGTTGCCCAGTACTTAGGATCTCTTCCATTCTATTAGATGATTCTCGAAAGAATTCAAGATTGTCTCTAATTCTCCATCACGTTTCTCGAGAGATTTTACTTTGGCTTCGAGTAGGGCCAAATCATTTGTCTTGCTTTCGAGATGAGACTTAGTCTCATTTAGATCGTGAGCAAGTTGATGATTGCTCTCCATGAGTTTTTCTAAATTGACTTTGCTGTTTTCGCAGTCGACAGACATATTTTCGTAATTATCCTTCAGCAAGTCATTTTCTTCCTTCAGCTCTAAGTTAGAAATTTCGAGATGTATTTTTTATCTTTTCAATGTCTCATGGGCCTTTTGAACATTATTAAATTCATTCAGCATGTTCTCAAAGGTATGAGATGTATTTACAGGAATAGTTGAGGTAGAGCTTACCTCTTCATCATCGCCGTCTTCATTATCCTCGTTAACTTTGGCCATAGAGCACATGTAGTCTCTATCTTCTATCTCATTATCAGACGAGTCACTATCAGTGACCACCTGAAGACACTCAGTCTTTGTTGATGCGGGCGAAGCTTTTGATTCTCCAATGAAGGCCTTGAGTTTATTCTTCATCCTGATTCTCCAGTCATCAAACTCGTTAGTAGGAAACATAGGTATCTTGTTTATTAATGAGGTATCCATATGTGAGGAAATAGGAAGGATAAATTATTTTAAAAAATAAGTGATTTTAAGATCTGATTTGGTTAAAAAATACGACTGATTCTTTTTAGAATCAACCGCTCCGATACCACTTGTTGGCCACTAAGTATACAGAATACTGCTTGGAAAGATTTTCGCAACAAGTTGTACGATTTCATATTAGAGTGCGTAGCTGAAGTCTTGAAACAGTGAGTTGCTGCAAATACAGGAACTGGGCTATATCTCCTGTTTGCTTGGTGCGTACAGGGTTTTGCAATTTATACTTATATAAATCACAGTTTATGAAAACAGTAACGGCGGAAGGTAAATAACATAATATTTAAAGTGGTTCGAGGTAAACCCCTCTACGTCCACTGTTCCTCCACACAGGAGTAAAACATTTATTGTAAACACTACGTACACAACTACGTGTCTATAATCAAACTTATCCTTGTATCATTCACACAGATTGATACAAAGACTGTCGCTTTCGACCATTCACACAGATTGGTCAAAGCTTTCACTTGACTTGCTTTTTCACACACAGTTCGAAAGATTCGTCTCTTCAATGCAGATCCATCACACACAGTTCAGGAAAAGCAAGACTTTCTCAGTCCACACACGTCTGATGGTTTTCTTCAAATGTAAGAACAAGGGTTGAACAACTTGACTTTCTTGAGCTTGAGATGATGATGTGTTGTTTGTTGTTACCCAAAATATTATTCAGAATGGTTTGCTGGATATGGCTATGGATGAGTAACAAACAAAATGCGAGAGCACGTACGAGGAGTGCAAATAACACAAGATTTGTCGGGGTTGTTAGTCCCGGGCTTGAATGCTCTCGCAAGATATTATTAATAAGAATTCCGCTTGGGAGTACAGATATTAATGTAAGAGTACAATTAAAATGAGTGTAATAACCCTAGCTATCTATCTCTTGAGTGTTGATGATTGTCAAAAGAACTAGAGTTGAAGCTCTGTGAGTTCTTGTAATGTAGGGGGTTCTCATTTTTGCCGACCGTCTTTAGGTTAAGAGGTTCCGAGAGTGAGAGAGAGATCCCAGAGAGAAGCCTAAAAATGTGCATTTCCAAATGGTGGAAGTCTCCTACTTATAGAAGAGGAGGTAGTTTGGATGTCTTACTCTCAAGCGGGCGATCGCCTTTTTTGTATTAAACTAAGCGGGCAATATTCTCATCATATTGGCCGGTATATTTAAAGTCCACAGCGGCTGCTGGTAGCCAGATGTGTGAACCAATAGAAAGACAATGCGTGCCTCATGTCGCTGTCTTGGGAGGTCCTACCTTAGATCCTTTCGGCGGGTCTGTCGGTAGGTGAGGCTGTCCTTGTTGTCTACAGCTGGTGATAGGGTGGAGTCAAAAAGCCTTTCCTTGCGGCGCCTTTTGCAGATCTGCACGTGGGTCTTCATCCGAGATTCGGTCTTCGTAGACTTTGACAGATGTTGGCTTTACCCATGGCATAAGACGGTCGTCCTTGGTCGGACACTAGGGTCGATCGCTAGGTGCCAAGAGACGATCGCCCTGAATGTCGATCGCTCGGTACTTGATCTTGATCTGGAACCCTCGTTCGATTAGTCTGCCTTAGCTCATCTGACGCTGGCTTGGTCGCTCGGCCCTTATGCCGATCGCCGTCGAGGTGTATAAATAGCGGCACAACATTGTTCAAGGTTGAGCACTTATATATTTCTTCTCTCAGGATTGGCAGTATGATTGAAGAAATATGATTGCTCTTGATATACTGTTCTTGTGATATTCACGAGTGTATCTCAGTATATCTCAGTCTGCTCAGTTTTAAAATCTTGATCTTTATGAATATTCGTGTATATCATTGTCTTTTTTATCTTCAAACTTCGAGGTATATATAGCTTTTGGAAATAGATCAGTTGGGAATAGATCCATTCAGCCAATAGTTTGTTCCAACGTGTTGATGGACAAGATCTGGATTTTGCTCCTTGTTTGAAGATCTGTGTCGGATGGTATTTAAATACTTTATCCCTTCAGTATTTAAATAGTTCTTTTCAAACGGGGCTTTGACTTTAGTGAGTAAAGCAGATTCCGTCCCAACGGTCTTCAGTCCTGTTTGGATAAGTGTTGAGGGACACAACACTTACAGTCTGTATGTTGTATCCAATATAATGCTAATTGACTAACGCTGTATGGAATGATGTTGTATGAATTATTCAGCACAGCTCTCATACTTGGTGTCATATCGACTTGAGCTTCTAGGTGTATGATAGGCATTTATCCTTTTTCTATATGATGAGGCAACGCAGGATGCATGATAAATTGTACAACGATATGAACAGCTTCGTAACAGCTACTTGCTGTATGATAGCTTGTGTTTGGATCCACTTACTGTATGAAGCTTTCTGTTTGGATCCACTTGTTGTATGAAGATTGCTATTTGGCAATTATCAAAACAACATTGTTTTTCCCAACAATTTCCCCTTTTTGATAATGCCAAAACCTGATGATGCCAAAACCTTGATGCCAAAACTTCTTTAAAACATCTTTGATTTGAGAGGCTTTCTTCTTGATCTTCTGTCGAATGATAAATTATCCTTCTACTGTATGATTGAGGCACTTGACATCTTGTTGTATGATTAGCAATGCAAGATACATGAAGTTTATCCAATTGTACGATCATATTTGGGACAGCTACTTGTTGTATGATGACTATACGAAGTCTTGCTGTATGTTGGCAATTATCTAACAAGGTACAGGATTGTTTATCCCAACAATTTCCCTCCTTTTGATAATTTCATGTCCTCTTTATTGATGATGCCAAAACCTCTTTATGCTAAAACAATTTCCCTCTATTACGATAACATCTTGAGCAGACTTCTTGTTCTTCTGTCGAAATGATCTGGTCTCCAGCACTTGGTAAAAAAAATGTGAACTACTCGCAGGCAAGTTCTAAAATGATAGCATCTAAGAGAGAAGTGTATTACAACTTAAACTTATGATTGGCGCGCAGGCACAATCGTACAGTGTGATCTAGTTGAGTACAACTAAACCTATGAACTATTCGCAGACAAGTTCTTACAGCTTGATACTTAAACTTGTTTGATTGCAGCAATAAAAATGTAATTTAGTTTAAATTCACGTCGTTTGAGATGGTGAAGTCCAAATGTCGTGCAATGTGTTTAAATTATAAAAATGTTTGAATATTAAAACAGGGCATGTGGACTTAAAACTGTTTGCAGTACACAATAGAATAAAACTATCAAGCACAATTGATATCCTGTAGTATAAGTACTGTATCCGCGAATAATACAGCATTCCCCCTCATAAGGTACATACATGATTCAATTCTTAGATTAATGTTCGGATTAACACTGTATTAATGGGTCGTACTGTATTCTCCCTTAATTAATGCACACGTCCGCTGTAGGAAGGTTTCATGCCTTCTTTATCCTACAGTGCTCTCTGACTGTTCTGAGTGTACAGTTATTTAATGGTGGATACTGTATTCTTGGGTCTTACAGAGTTCCCCATCAATTAATGAGTAAAAGCATAAAAACATAGAGGGAGTCTGGATGTAGCATTCCCAACTCTTGTCGAAGCATAAAAATCAAGTAAATTTGGGTCCTGGTGTTATAGTGCCTTTTGGTACCCAAATTTGCCGAACTGTAGGTTACTTTTTGTAACACCCGGAGATATTTGGAATAATTACAGCGCCGTAAACCCTTTTGGTAAGGATTTACAAGGCTAAATAAAAGAAATGTAAATATAATTCAACCTTACAACTGAAATTCAAAATACAGAACTGGTTCAACTGATCCAAAGAGTTAACTTATACAACCATATCGAAAATGACATTATTAAAACACACGTACTCGAGTACTAAAGTGAACCAAAAAGACAAATCACAATAACAATAAACATCAACCACATCACTGAGCCATTTCATCGTCCTGTCGGTACTGTGGTTGCTTCCCCGCTCCTCGGCTACCTGAACATCAAAACAATGTCCACCCCCGAAGGGGTTAGCAAAACAATGCTAGTACAAGTATCATAATACATAAATCATCAGTGCATCATAAAACATGCAAAACGGACTTCCGTCATCGGAATCCAACGATGTGAGTCCTCACGATTCCATCAACACAATACAGGGTAATCCAGTGATCCAGTGCCCTTGGTATAGATCCCCATGATGATCCCGTCGGACCAACGCATGGTGGAAAACTCGTCCAGTGATCCAGCGCCCTCAGCATAGATCCCCATGATGATCCCCTCGGACCAACGCATGGTGGACATTCGATCCAACGCCCTCAACATAGATCCTCATGACCCCCTCGGATCATTTATACCATAAACCAGTCAATTATGCATACATATATGCATTTCAATATGTTCATAAATACGAACAATTAACAACGAATACCACGAGAAGTTAAAGAAATAAATCTCATATTCGACAACATGAACAAAACCATAAGCATGATCAAGGTTCCAATATAATCAAACTCAACATATGATACTTGCCTCGAAAATGTCAAGAATGGAAATACTCCAACAAATGACACGCGTCCGTTTGTCACCGCCCCTCGATCGTCCCCTATGCAAGGCTCGGACCTAAGAAAAAATAAAGAATTCCTCACACGTCGTACGAACGTCTAACAATCCGGTTTACGGCCGCAAGCTCTAAAAAATGAATTCTGCCTGGACTACTTAGCGTGCGCTACGTACTCTACGTAACGTGCGCTAAGCCTACCCGTTAACGTACGCAAATAATCAAGTCTAGCATACGCTAGCTGTGTACTGACAGTCTTCTCTGGTCAGCCGACTGTCCTGCCTGATGACATATCGTACGTTACGTACCAAACGTAGCGCATGTTATTCATTCCCGATAGCGCACGTTAATATGCCTATCTTAGTGGGCGCTAACTATGCATGGCAGTTTACTACTGGACATAAACTTGAGCTAAAGGTGATGAAACTCATGAAATCTTTAAGTGTTAATACTTGCCATCTCCGTGCATAACATGCTCATACGGTTTGTGAAAGATCTTTACGTATTAAATGACTATGAGATACAAGGATACGTATAATCATCACAACACCATAATTCATCTTTGATCTTCAAGAAATATCCTAAGTCCAATCCATTTCATGTCCCAAAACATATGGTTCCTTAATGTAAGGGCATAAGAACTTGGTAATCTCCATATACTGGTCATAATCGGTTTTGAAGATACATGAATATGCTGAGGAGTCATATACTAAAAAGGTTCAATGGAATATACGATGAATAAGTGCCGAAACGTCAAAAATATTCTTCTAACACATGATGTTCGACTACTAACGAATTTAACTGACTAGATAATCATGATCAAAACGTCCTTCATACTAGTACTTAATATTGGTGAAGAATCACCTACCTCAAAGTAGTGAAGAACAAGGAGGAATTCGAAGCAATCCAACGCCGAAGGCTTGAACACCAATCCCTAATGATCTACAATCTTCGACTCGAGCTAGGATATTGATATGAAGGGTTTAGGATGAAGAGAGTAATTCTCTGAGTATAAGGATTCGGATATGGGAAGTGAAAAGACTGAAAATACGAAAAGGATGCTGTCCTATTTATAGAAAGTGGTTATTAGCGCGCGCTAGTACATATTCATTGTAACACCCCGAGATATTCAGAATAATTACAGCGCCGTAAACCCTTTAAGTAAGAATTTACAAGGCTAATTTAAAAGAAATGTAAATATAAGACATCAATACTGCGGAAATTCAAGTTTACAAAACCATCCAACTGGTTCAACGAGTAATTAATACAACCATATCGAAATGATATTAATAAGACACGCGTACTCGAGTACTGAAATCAAACCAAGAAAACAAATCTCCAACAACAACAAACATCACTGAACCCCTTCGTCGTCACGCTTCGCATCGTGGCTTTCCCTGCTCCTCGGCTACCTGAACATCAAAACAAATGTCCACCCCCGAAAGGGTTAGCAAAACGATGCTAGTACAAGTATCATTTAAATGAATCAAATATGCATCAACAATACATAACAAGATACACCACACGGACTTCCGCTACCGGAATCCGACAATGCGAATCCAAAAGATTCCATTAACACAACAAGGGTATTCCAATGATCCAGCGCCCTCAGCATAGATCCCAAGATGATCCCGTCGGACCAACACGAGGTGGAAATAACCCGTCCAATGATCCAGCGCCCTCAGCCTTGATCCCAAGATGATCCTGTCGCACCAACACGAGGTGGACATCCGATCCAGCGCCCTCAGCATAGATCGCACAACAAACACAAACATAACTCATGCATACATATATGCCAAATCGCCATGTCCATCAACATGAATATACAAACACTAGATAACGAATATCATGACAATTCAACAAAATAAATCTCATGTTCAACAACATGAATAATCACACGCATGCTCAAAATACCAATATTAACATATTACGATACTTGCCTCGAAGATGGCAAGAACGAAACACTTCAATGATCTCAACACACTCGAAGGCCGCCTCCTTCGATCAACGTAGCAAGCTCGAACCTTAACAAAAGAAATGATATACAAATCATCTCAAGTCGAACGATTGCCTAACAATTCGGTCTACAGCCAAAAGCTCAAAATATGCAATCTGCCTGAACCACTTAGCGTACGCTACGTACTCTACGTAACGTGCGCTAAGCCTGCCTATTAGTGTACGCTATCGTCTAAGTCTAGCGTACGCTAGCCATGGACTGACAGTTCTCTCTGATCAGTCGACTGACTCGACTGATAACATAGCGTACGTTACGCACCAAACGTAGCGTGCGTTAACTTATTCCCGATAGCGCACGTTAACTTACGTATGTTAGCGTGCGCTAACCGTGCATGGAAGATTACTAGTGGCAGAAAACTTGATCTAATGGTGATGAACTCATGAATTCTATGATGATAATACATGTCATCCCCGTGCATATCATGCTCATAAGGTTTTCTGAAAGTTCTATACGGATTAAACGACTACGAGATACAAGGTTACGTATAATCATTACTACACCAAAATTCATCTTGATCTCGAGAAAGTATCCTAAGTTCCCTTCGTCCAACATTAAAAAACGCATGATTCCAAAGTGTACAACATAACGGCTTGATAACCTTCACCTACTGGTCATAATCGGTATGAATATGCTTAGGAGTTCAAACACTAAGAGGTTCAATGGTTTATACGATGAATAAGTACCGAAACATCGAAAATATCCTTCTAACACATGATGTTCGACTACTATGAATCTAACTGACTAAGATAAACATGATCAAATGTCCTTCAGAATACTACTAATATTGGTGAAGAATCACCTACCTCAAAGTAGTGAAGAACAAGGAGGAAATTCGAAGCAATCCATCGCCAAGGGTTTGAACACCAATCCTCCAATGATCTACAATCTTCAACACGAACTAGGATGCCGACAAGAAGTGTTTAGGATGAAGAGAGTGTCCTTCTAAGTTCAAGAATTCGAATGGGGGAGTGAAAAAATCTGAAAATGTGAAAACGGATGCTGTCCTATTTATAGAAAATGATTAATAGCGCGCGCTAGTCCATACTCATAGCGTGCGCTAATGGCTATTTGAAGCGTTACTGATTTCACTGTACTCAGCTTTTAGCGTGCGCTACCCTCATGTGAGTAGCGTGCGCTAACGCGTTGACTTGGATTTTTCCCGAAAGCCGTCCAGGTTCATCCCGACACAATCCGATAAGGATCCTCGGCCTGATCTCACCTACCACACATCTCAATCATATTGACCCCGCATAGCGTGCGCTAAGGTTCCTCCACAGCGTGCGCTATGGATCCAACTTAGCGTACGCTATACTTAATCGGTAGCGTGCGCTACATGCGCAGAATCACAAATTTAAGTCACACTCGTGAAATCATACACTTAACAGCACCGGACTATGAAATACGGAGAATAATACTCAGATCAAAGTGCAACAATTATAATATTACAAGTTCTAAATACATATCAGAAATCTCGGGTATTACATCCTTCCTCCCTAAAAAGAAGTTTCGTCCCGAAACTTAAGATGAAAACAACTCCGGATATCTAGTTTTCATACTGTCCTCTGTTTCCCAAGTGGCCTCTTCGACTCCGTGTCGTGACCATTGTACTTTAACCAAGTGTATTGGTTTATTCCTCAACTGTTTGATCCGACTCTCAAGTATCTTGATTGGTCTCTCCTCGAAGGTGCCGTCATTAGCTATCTCGATCTCATCGAAATCAATGACGTGACTGGGGTCCGGTACATACTTCCGCAATTGGGATACGTGAAACACATTGTGGACGTGACTCAGCGATGGCGGTAAGGCCAACCTGTATGCTAAATCTGCAACTCTCTCGAGGATCTCGAATGGTCCGATATATCTCGGACTTAGCTTCCCCTTTTTCCCAAAACGGAAAATCCCTCGTGTAGGAGATATCTTCAATAGTACATGTTCCCCAACGTCGAACTCTAGAGGGCGACGACGTACATCTGCATAAGACTTCTGTCGACTCTGGGCAGTCAACAGTCTTTCCCGAATCGAAGCTATCTTCTCTTGAGTCTGAATTATCAATTCCGGTTCCGTCCCGATCAAATCCAAAGAATCATCCCAACACAGGGGTGATCGGAATCTTCTCCCGTACAAAGCTTCGAATGGTCCATCTTAATAGAAGCATGACAACTATTATTGTAGGTGAATTCAATCAATGGAAAATGAACTTCCCAATCAGTTGACCAATCCAAAGCATAAGCTCTAAGCATATCTTCTACTGTTTGTATAGTCCTCTCGGACTGACCGTCCGTTTGGGGATGGTAAGTCGTGCTAAAGTTGAGCTCAGTCCCCAAAGCCCTGTGAACTGCCTTCCAGAAATGTGACATGAAGCGACCATCTCCATCCGAAATAATGGTCTTCGGCGTCCCATGCAATCTGACTATCTCCGCAATAAATACTCGCGCCAATCTCTCAGGTCCCCATATATCTTTAATTCCTAGGACATGAGCCGACTTGGTTAGTCGATCAACTATAACCCAAATCATGTTCATTCCCATTCTAGTCCTTGGCATACTGGTGATGAAATCCATCGAGATATCCTCCCACTTCCACTCAGGGATCGGAAGCGGCTTTAACATTCCGGCAGGTCGCTGATGTTCAATCTTAACCTGCTAACAAGTCAAACACTTCGAAACGTACTCTGCTATGTCCTTCTTCATATTCCCCCACCAGAAGTTTTGTTTTAGATCCTTGTACATCTTACTGCTGCCCGGGTGGATAGAATAAGGTGCACTATGAGCTTCTTTCAGAATTGCCCGTCTCAAATCATTATCATCATCGGGAACGCAAAGTCGACTCTGAAATCTCATAACTCCATCATCTTGTATCACGAATCCTGGGGCTTTTCCGTTCTTTACTTCGTCACGTAATCGAAGGATCAGAGAATCGTCTAACTGCTTAGATTTGATCTCCTCGACTAGTGATGAAGTCAGTTCCATCACATACAGTTGCCCTTGGATTCCTGGTGCCCATACTTCAATCCCTTCGCGGATCAGTTCTCGTTGAATGCTGGTTTGGGACGTAAGTGCTTCCAACACTCGAAGAGAAACAGGTTTACGGCTCAAAGCATCGGCTACTACGTTTGCTTTCCCTGGATGATAGAGAATCTCCAAGTCGTAATCCTTGATCAATTCCAGCCACCTTATCTGCCTCATGTTTAATTCTTTCTGGCTGAAAATGTACTTGAGGCTCTTATGATCTGTAAAGATCTGACAATGAGTGCCGTACAAATAATGTCTCCAAATTTTCAATGCAAAGACTACAACTGCTAGCTCCAGATCATGAGTCGGGTAATTAACCTCGTATGGTTTCAACTGCCGAGAAGCATAGGCAATCACCTTATCCTTTTGCATCAACACACATCCCAGACCCTGATTTGAAGCGTCGCTGTATACCATGAATCCATCAGTTCCCTCTGGTAACGCTAATATAGGTGCTGTCGTCAGTCTCCTCTTAACTTCATCAAAACCAGCCTGGCATTTCTCATCCCACTTAAACTTTTGAGTTTTCCGTAACAGCTGAGTGAGCGGACGAGTAATTTTGGAAAATCCCTCTACAAAGCGGCGATAATATCCAGCAAGTCCTAGGAAACTCCGGACTTCTTTCACGTTATTAGGAACTTCCCATTCCAAGATTGCTTCGACTTTCTTCGGGTCCACCTGAACTCCGTCAGCTGATATCACATGCCCACGGAAAGTTACTTCCCTAAGCCAGAACTAGCATTTTGAAAGCTTTGCATACAGCTGTTCCTTCCTCAAGGTACTCAAAACCACACGCAAATGTTCGGTATGCTCCTCTGCGTCCTTCGAATATATCAAGATGTCGTCAATGAAGACGACTACAAATTTATCCAAGTATTCCAAGAATACCCGATTCATCAATTGCATGAATACCGCAGGAGCATTGGTAAGTCCAAATGGCATCACTACAAATTCATAATGCCCGTACCGGGACCTGAAAGCAGACTTTGGTATATCCGATTCCTTAATTCTCAACTGATGGTATCCTGATCGCAAGTCAATCTTTGAGAATACCCTTGCCCCTTGCAGTTGATCAAACAAGTCGTCGATCCGAGGTATAGGATACTTATTCTTGATCGTCATCTTGTTGAGCTCCCTATAATCAATACACAGTCGGAGGGATCCGTCTTTCTTCTGGACAAAGATAACGGGCGCTCCCCAAGGAGAAACGCTAGGTTGAATATAACCCTTCTGTAACAATTCCTCCAGTTGCTTCTTGAGTTCATACATCTTGGTTGGCGCCATGCGGTATGGTGCTCTGGAAACAGGGGCTGCTCCAGGCTCTAATTCGATAGTGAACTCCACTTCTCTCTGCGGAGGTAACCCAGGTAGTTCGTCAGGAAATACATCTGAGAACTCATTCACAACTGAAATAGACGAGAGCTCTACTCCTTCCTCTTTCCTCATGGCATAGCACCAAAGTCCATGACATCCCTGCTTCAGTAATTTCACGGCTTTCATTGCTTTGATCAATTTTCCCGAGCTTCCCGGTCTCCATCCTCGGAATAAGTGTTCAGATCCGTCATCAGCAATGATAGAAATGACTCTCTCTCGGTAATTCAGAATAGCTCCATAACGGTTGAGCCAATCGTCTCCGAGAATTAAATCGTCACCGTAGATGTCAACTACAATAAGATTCGATGGCCAAACTCTCCCTCCTATAGACACTGGAAAATCTCTAGCCTCTAGGGTTCCCACAATTCTCTCTCCACTCGGCAAACCCATAACATATGGTTCAAAATCAAATAAGCATGACATTTTTAAACGATTAACACAGTTCAATGATATGAAAGAATGTGTAGCTCCGGAATCGAATAAGACACTGACTGGTTGCAAAAGGATCTGAATCGTACCTGATGCAACAACAGTGTTCTGATCGTCAGATTTCCTCATCTCGTACAGGCGCGGAGGAACGGACCCAGCAATGGATGTCTCTCTCTTCCCAATACTTTGCTGCTGAAATCCACTCTGCTGCGTCTGGTTCACACTCATATCCTTTGGAACTGGCGCTGGAGTGCGAGTAACAAAGGATCTAGTAGCAACTCCACAGAAAGCCGCACGGTGCCCTTCTTGCCCACAATCGTAACAAGTCACAGAAAATGCGGGGCAATCACGTCGAATATGCCCTGCTCGACCACAATTGTAGCATTTCTTTGATGCGTCCGAAACTACTGATGTAGTCCGGAACTTCTTTCCATCTCTAGAAGGATGTGGAGGTTTCCTAGCCGAATAAAAGGAAGGCTGGACCTTGCGGGGCCCACCACTCTTGTTTTCTGAGAAGCTGCCGGTCACCTTCTGCTTCTTTGCCTCCACTGATTTCTCCACCGCCGCCTGTTTCATGTCGTAGGCCAGCGCTTTGTCTTGATACTGTCGCAACGTAGTACACTCGAACCCGGAAATGTACTGCTGAATCTCCGGCTTCATTCGCATATCGAAATGAAAAATCTTTTCTGCCTCTGTTCTGACCAAGTGTCGGACACACGTCAGCTGATTATTAAAAGTTTTGATTATGTCTGTTACAGTTGCTTCCGAACTTTGTGGTGAGAAAAACTCTCGGATCTTTGCCTCTCTAACTAGACAAGGACAATACTGTGATTCCATCATTAGTTTGAATTCCGTCCAGTCCGCATTATGATCCTCGGGTCGAATAGCTTCCCACCAGTCAAAGGCCTCCCCAGTCAGAAAATACTGGGCAATGGGAACCTTCCGGTCCTCGGGACAGTTAATACCCGCGAATATTTTCTATAACTCCTTTAGCCAATGACCCCAAGTAAGTGCTTCTGCAGATCCGTCAAACTTTGGCGGGTGCAATTTGACCACCTCAGCAAGCCATCTGTCTCCCCGGTTATCCTCGTGGTGCTGCTGTCCCATCGCTGTCTGCATGCGATCAACTACCTGAGCGAACTGGTTAATTTGAGCCACCACCTGTTGAAGCACTCCCGGCATGTTAGGATTTGCGTCGTCATTCGCCGATCCCTGCTTCCCTCCAGAATGGGAATCAGTTCTACTAGCCGATAATTTTGGGGTAGTTACGGAGTCCTCCTGTCTCATATTTCCACGTCCACGTCCACGACCACGTCCGCGTCCACGACCTCCTCTCAACATACTGAAAACACAATTTCTCAATATCCAGGACAAAATTCTCAAAAATAACGCCCGTCAATACTCACAAAACAGAATTTAGTAAAACGGTAGTACAAGAGGTTAGGAGACTTACAACCATGGTCCACATGACGACTTTTGGCTGAACAGTGATGTTACGAACGACTCGTAAATCAATAACGTAAACAGACCCAACTTAAAACCCGACTGCCAAGATATCCATGAATCTTATCTCCGATACCATATTCTGTAACACCCCGAGATATTCGGAATAATTACAGCGCCGTAAACCCTTTAAGTAAGAATTTACAAGGCTAATTTAAAAGAAATGTAAATATAAGACATCAATACTGCGGAAATTCAAGTTTACAAAACCATCCAACTGGTTCAACGAGTAATTAATAAAACCATATCGAAATGATATTAATAAGACACGCGTACTCGAGTACTGAAATCAAACCAAGAAAACAAATCTCCAACAACAACAAACATCACTGAACCCCTTCGTCGTCACGTCGCATCTGTGTCAGCTTTCCCTGCTCCTCGGCTACCTGAACATCAAAACAAATGTCCACCCCCGAAGGGGTTAGCAAAACGATGCTAGAACAAGTATCATTTAAACGAATCAAATATGCATCAACAATACATAACAAGATACACCACACGGACTTCCGCTACCGGAATCCGACAATGCGAATCCAAAAGATTCCATTAACACAACAAGGGTATTCCAATGATCCGGGCCTCGGATAGATCCCAAGATGATCCCGTCGGACCAACACGAGGTGGAAATAACCCGTCCAATGATCCAGCGCCCTCAGCCTAGATCCCAAGATGATCCCGTCGGACCAACACGAGGTGGACATCCGATCCAGCGCCCTCAGCATAGATCGCACAACAAACACAAACATAACTCATGCATACATATATGCCAAATCGCCATGTCCATCAACATGAACATACAAACACTAGATAATGAATATCATGACAATTCAACGAAATAAATCTCATGTTCAACAACATAAATAATCACACGCATGCTCAAAATACCAATATTAACATATTACGATACTTGCCTCTAAGATGGCAAGAACGAAACACTTCAATTATCTCAACACACTTGAAGGCCGCCTCCTTCGATCAACGTAGCAAGCTCGAACCTTAACAAAAGAAATGATATATAAATCATCTCAAGTTGAACGATTGCCTAACAATTCGGTCTATGGCCAAAAGCTCAAAATATGCAATCTGCCTGAACCACTTAGCGTATGCTACGTACTCTACGTAACGTGCGCTAAGCCTGCCTGTTAGCGTACGCTATCGTCTAAGTCTAGCGCACGCTAGCCATGGACTGACAGTTCTCTCTGATCAGTCGACTGACTCGACTGATAACATAGCGTACGTTACGCACCAAATGTAGCGTGCGTTAACTTATTCCCAATAGCGCACGTTAACTTACGTATGTTAGCGTGCGCTAACCATGCATGGCAGATTACTACTGGCAGAAAACTTGATCTAATGGTGATGAACTCATGAGTTCTATGATGATAATACATGTCATCCCCGTGCATATCATGCTCATAAGGTTTTGTGAAAGTTCTATACGGATTAAACGACTACGAGATACAAGGTTACGTATAATCATTACTACACCAAAATTCATCTTGATCTCGAGAAAGTATCCTAAGTTTCCTTCGTCCTACGTTACAAAAAGCATGATTCCAAAGTGTACAACATAACGACTTGATAACCTTCACCTACTGGTCATAATCGGTATGAATATGCTTAGGAGTTCAAACACTAAGAAGTTCAATGGTTTATACGATGAATAACTACCGAAACATCGAAAATATCCTTCTAACACATGATGTTCGACTACTTTGAATCTAACTGATTAAGATAAACATGATCAAACGTCCTTCAGAATACTACTAATATTGGTGAAGAATCACCTACCTCAAAGTAGTGAAGAACAAGGAGGAAATTCGAAGCAATCCAACGCCAAGGGTTTGAACACCAATCTTCCAATGATCTACAATCTTCACCACGAGCTAGGATGCCGGCAAGAAGTGTTTAGGATGAAGAGAGTGTCCTTCTAAGTTCAAGAATTCGAATGGGGGAGTGAAAAAATCTGAAAATGTGAAAAAGGATGTTGTCCTATTTATAGAAAATGATTATTAGCGCGCGCTAGTCCATACTCATAGCGTGCGCTCACGGCTATTTAAAACGTTACTGATTTCAGTGTACTCAGCTTTTAGCGTGCGCTACCCTCATGTGAGTAGCGTTCGCTAACGCGTTGACTTGGCTTTTTCCCGAAAGCTGTCCAGGTTCATCCCAACACAATCCGACAAGGATCCCCGGCCTGATCTCACCTACCACACGTCTCAATCATATTGACCCCGCATAGCGTGCGCTAAGGTTCCTCCACAGCGTGCGCTATGGATCCAACTTAGGGTACGCTATACTTAATCGGTAGCGTGCGCTACATGTGCAGAATCACAAATTTAAGTCACACTCATGAAATCATACACTTAACAGCACCGGACTATGAAATACGGAGAATAATACTCAGATCAAAGTGCAACAATTATAATATTACAAGTTCTAAATACATATCAGAAATATCGGGTATTACATTCATAGCGTGCGCTAACGGCTTACTGACTTCACTGTACTCAGCCTTTAGCATGCGCTATCCTCATATGAGTAGCGTGCGCTAACGCGTTGACTTAGCTTTTCCTGAAAGCCGTCCAGGTTCATCCCGACATAATCCGACCAAGATCCCCGGCCTGATCTCACCTACCAACACGTCTCAATCATATTGACCACGTATAGCATGCGCTAAGGTTCCTTCACAGCGTGCGCTATGAATCCAAGTTAGCGTACGCTACACTGAGTCGATAGCGTGTGCTACATGCACAGAATCACAATTTTAAATCATATTCATGAAATCATACACTCAACAACACCGGATTATGATATACGGAGAATAATACTCAGATAAAAATGCAACAATTACAATATCACAAGTTCCAAATACATAGCATAAATCTCTGGTATTACATCCTTCCTCCCTAAAAAGAAGTTTCGTCCCGAAACTTAAGATGAAAACAACTCTGGATATCTAGCCTTCATACTGTCCTCCGTTTCCCAAGTGGCCTCTTCAGCTCCATGCCGTGACCATTGTACTTTAACCAAGTGTATTAGTTTATTCCTCAATTGTTTGATCCGACTCTCAAGTATCTTGATTGGTCTCTCTTCGAAGGTACCGTCATTAGCTATCTCGATCTCATCGAAATCAATGACGTGACTGGGGTCTGGTACATACTTCCGCAATTGGGATACGTGAAACACACTGTGAACGTGACTCAGCGATGGCGGTAAGGCCAACCTGTAGGGTAAATCCCCAACTCTCTCGAGGATCTCAAATGGTCCGATATATGTCGGGCTTAGCTTACCTTTCCTCCCAAAACGGAAAATTCCTCATGTAGGAGACACCTTCAATAGTACGTGGTCCCCAATCTCGAATTCTAGAGGGCGACGACGTACGTCTGCATAAGACTTCTGTCGCCTCTGGGCAGTCAACAGTCTTTCTCGAAGCAAAGGTATCTTCTCTTGAGTCTGAACTATCAATTCCGGTTCCGTCCCGATCAAGTCTGAAGAATCATCCCAGCACAGGGGTGATCGACATCTTCTCCCATACAAAGCTTCAAACGGTGCCATCTTAATAGAAGCATGCCAACTATTATTGTAGGTGAATTCAATCAACGGCAAATGAACTTCCCAATCAGTTGACCAATCCAAAGCACAAGCTCTAAGCATGTCTTCTACTGTTTGTATAGTCCTTTCGGACTGACCGTCCGTCTGAGGATGATAAGCCGTGCTAAAGTTTAGCTCGGTCCCCAAAGCCCTATGAACAGCCTTCCAGAAGTGTGACACAAAACGACCATCTCGATCTGAAATAATGGTCTTCGGTGTCCCATGTAATCTGACTATCTCTGCAATAAATACTCGCGCCAATCTCTCGGGTCCCCAAGTATCTTTAATTCCTAGGAAATGAGCCGACTTGGTTAGTCGATCAACTATAACCCAAATCATGTTCATTCCTGTCTTGGTCCTTGGCATACTGGTGATGAAATCCATCGAGATATCCTCCCACTTCCACTCAGGGATCGGAAGCAGCTTTAACATTCCGGCAGGTCGCTGATGTTCAATCTTAACCTGCTGACAAGTCAAACACTTCGAAACGTACTCTGATACGTCCTTCATCATATTTCCCCACCAGATTTTTTGTTTAAGATCCCTATACATCTTACTGCTGCTCGGGTGGATAGAATAGGGCGCGCTGTGAGCCTCCTTCAGAATAGTCCATCTCAAATCCTCAGCATCGGGAACGCAAAGTCGGCCCTGAAATCTCAGAACTCCATCATCTTGTATCACGAATCCTGGGGCCTTTCCTTTCTTTACTTCGTCACATAGCCGAAGGATCAGAGAATCGTTCATCTGCTTAGATTTGATCTCCTCGACTAGTGATGAAGTCAGTTCCATCACATATAGTTGCCCTTGGATTCCTAGTGCCCATACTTCAATCCCTTCGCGGATCAGTTCCTGTTGAATGCTGGTTTGGGATGTAAGTGCTTCCAACACTCGAAGAGAAATAGGTTTACGGCTCAATGCATCGGCTACTACGTTTGCTTTACCCGGATGATAGAGAATCTCCAAGTCATAATCCTTGATCAATTTCAGCCACCTTCTCTGCCTCATGATTAATTCTTTCTGGCTGAAAATGTACTTGAGGCTCTTATGATCTGTAAAGATCTGACAATGAGTGTCGTACAAATAATGTCTCCAAATTTTCAATGTAAAGACTACAGCTGCTAGCTCCAGGTCATGAGTCGGGTAATTAACCTCGTACGGTTTCAACTACCGAGAAGCATAGGCAATCACATTATCCTTTTGCATCAACACACATCCCAGACCTTGATTTGAAGCGTCGTTGTATACCATGAATCCATCAGTTCCATCTGGTAACGCTAATATAGGTGCTGTCGTCAGTCTCTTCTTAAGTTCATCAAAACCAGCCTGGCATTTCTCATCCCACGTGAACTTTTGAGTTTTCTGTAACAGCTGAGTGAGCGGACGAGCAATTTTGGAAAATCCCTCTACAAAACGGCGATAATATCCAGCAAGTCCTAAGAAACTCTGGACTTCTTTCACGTTATTAGGAGCTTCCCATTCCAAGATTGCTTCGACTTTCTTCGGGTCCACCTGAACTCCGTCAGCTGATATCACATGCCCAAGGAAAGTTACTTCCCTAAGCCAGAACTCGCATTTGGAAAGCTTTGCATACAGCTGTTCCTTCCTCAAGGTGCTCAAAACCACACGCAAATGTTCGGCATGCTCCTCTGTGTCCTTCGAATATATCAAGATGTCATCAATGAAGACGACCACAAATTTATCCAAGTATTCTAAGAATACCCGATTCATCAATTGCATGAATACCGCAGGAGCATTGGTAAGTCCAAATGGCATCACTACAAATTCATAATGCCCGTACCGGGATCTAAAAGCAGCCTTCGGTATATCCGATTCCTTAATTCTCAATTGATGGTATCCTGATCGCAAGTCAATCTTCGAGAATACCCTTGCCCCTTGCAGTTGATCAAATAAGTCATCGATCCGAGGTATAGGATACTTATTCTTGATCATCACTTTGTTGAGCTCTCTGTAATCAATACATAATCGGAGGTATCCGTCTTTCTTCCGGGCAAAGAGAACGGGCGCTCCCCAAGGAGAAACGCTAGGTTGAATATAACCCTTCTGTAATAATTCCTCCAATTGCTTCTTTAGTTCATACATCTCGGTTGGCACCATGCGGTATGGTGCTCTGTAAATAGGAGTGGCTCTAGGCTCTAATTCGATAGTGAACTCCACTTCTCTCTGCGGAGGTAACCCAGGTAATTCATTAGGAAATACATCTGAGAATTCATTCGCAAATGGAATAGATGAGAGCTCTACTCCTTCTTCTTTCCTCATGGCATAGCACCAAAGTCCATGACATCCCTGCTTCAGTAATTTCACGGCTTTCATTGCTTTGATCAATTTTCCTGAGCTTCCCGGTCTCCATCCTCGGAATAAGTGTTCAGATCCGTCATCAGCAATGAAAGAAATGACTCTCTTTCGGTAATTCAGAATAGCTCCATAACGGTTGAGCCAATCGTCTCCGAGAATTAAGTCATCACCGTAGATGTCAACTAATAAGATTCGATGGCCAATATCTCCCTCCTATAGACACTGGAAAATCTCTGGCTTCTAGGGTTCCCACATTTTTCTCTCCGCTCGGTAATCCCACAACATAAGGTTCACAATCATACAAGCACGAGATTTTCAAACGATTAACACAGTTCAAAGATATAAAAGAATGCGTAGCTCCTGAATAGAATAAGACACTAACTGGTTGCAAAAGAATCTGAATCGTACCTGATGCAACAGCTGTGTTCTGATCGTCTGACTTCTTCATCTCGTAAATACGCGAAGGAACGGACCCAGTGCTGGATGCCTCTCTTTTCCCAACATTCTGCTGCTGGAAACCGCTTTGCTGCGTCTCGTTTACACTAGTGTCCTTTGGAACCGGTACGGGAGCGCGAGTACCAAAAGATCGAGTCGCATTTCCACAAAATGTTGCGCGATGCCCTTCCTGTC
This sequence comes from Orobanche coerulescens, assembly GCA_033398695.1. Taxonomy (NCBI): domain Eukaryota; kingdom Viridiplantae; phylum Streptophyta; class Magnoliopsida; order Lamiales; family Orobanchaceae; genus Orobanche; species Orobanche coerulescens. Next base: position 76,411,180 of record CM065801.1, on the reverse strand, counting down.
CACACTCGAAACAGGTCACAGCAGGCGCGAAACAGTCACGTCTAACATGCCCCGCTTTGCCACAGTTATAACATTTCTTCCCTGCATCTGAAACGGTTGGTGCTGCCCGGAACTTCTTTCCACCTCGAGAAGGATGCGGAGGCCTCCTGGATGAATGAAAATAGGACTGGCCCCTGCGAGGCCCACTACTCTTATTCTCCGTGAAGTTGCCAGCCACTTTCTGCTTCTTTGCTTCCGTTGATTTCTCTACTGCCGTCTCTTTCATATCATAGGCCAGCGCCTTGTCCTAATACTGTCGCAAGGTGGTGCATTCAAATCCGTATATATATTGCTGAATTTCCGGCTTCATTCGCATGTCAAATGGAAAATCCTCTCCGCCTCGGTCCTGACCAAGTGGCGCACATAAGTCAGCTGGTGATTAAAGGTCTTAATCACGTCTGTCACAGATGCCTCTGAATTTTGTGGTGAGAAAAACTCCCGGACTCGGGCCTCTCTAACTGGGCGAGGACAATACTGCGCTTCCATCATTAATTTGAACTCCGTCAAGTCGACATTATGCTCCTCAGGTCGAATGGCCTCCCACCAGTCGAAAGCCTCCCCCGTCAGAAGATACTGGGCGACCGGAACCTTTCTGTCGTTGGGACAGTTAATCCCCGCAAAAATCTTCTCTAACTCCTTCAGCCAGTGATCCCAAGAAAGCGTCTCAGCAGAACCGTCAAATTTCGGAGGATGCAATTTGATCACCTCAGTAAGCCATTTATCTCCCCGATTATCCACGTTATGCTGCTGTCCCATCGCCGTCTGCATGCGATCCACAACTTGAGCAAACTGGTTTATCTGAGCAACCACCTGCTGAAGCACTCCCGGCACATTAGGATCTGCATTATTATTCGCTGATCCCTGTTGTCCTCCGGAATGGGAATCCGTTCGACTAGCGGTTATTTCTGGGTTAGACACCAAATCTTCTTGTCTCGCATTTCCACGTCCGCATCCACGACTGCATCCGCGTCCACGACCTCCCCTCAACATACTGTAAACACAGATACTCAACAACCAGGCCAATCTTTCTAAAAGGAAGTCCATCAATGTTTACAAAACATGAATTAAATAAAACGGTAGTATTTGAGATTAGGAAACTTACAACCACGGTCCACACGATGATGTTGGCTCAGCAGTGATGTTACAAACGACCAATAATTAAATAACGTAAATAGACCCAACTGCCAATATATCCATGATAGCTCCGATACCATATTCTGTAACACCCCGAGATATTCGGAATAATTACAGCGCCGTAAACCCTTTTGGTAAGCATTTACAAGGCTAAATAAAAGAAATGTAAATATAATTCAACCTTACAACTGAAATTCAAAATACAGGACTGGTTCAACTGATCCAAAGAGTTAACTTATACAACCATATCGAAAATGACATTATTAAAACACACGTACTCGAGTACTAAAGTGAACCAAAAAGACAAATCACAATAACAATAAACATCAACCACATCACTGAGCCATTTCATCGTCCTGTCGGTACTGTGGTTGCTTCCCTGCTCCTCGGCTACCTGAACATCAAAACAATGTCCACCCCCGAAGGGGTTAGCAAAACAATGCTAGTACAAGTATCATAATACATAAATCATCATTGCATCATAAAACATGCAAAATGGACTTCCGTCATCGGAATCCAACGATGTGAATCCTCACTATTCCATCAACACAATACAGGGTAATCCAGCGATCTAGCGCCCTTCGTATAGATCCCCATGATGATCCCGTCGGACCAACGCATGGTGGAAAACCCGTCCAGCGATCCAGCGCCCTCAGCATAGATCCCCATGATGATCCCGTCGGACCAACGCATGGTGGACATTCGATCCAGCGCCCTCAGCATAGATCCTCATGACCCCCTCGGATCATTTATACCATAAACCAGTCAATTATGCATACATGTATGCATTTCAATATGTTCATCAATACGAAAAATTAACAACGAATACCACGAGAAGTTAAAGAAATAAATCTCATATTCGACAACATGAACAAAACCATAAGCATGATCAAGGTTCCAATATAATCAAACTCAACATATGATAGTTGCCTCGAAAATGGCAAGAATGAAAATACTCCAACAAATGACACGCGTCCGTATGTCACCGCACGTCGATCGTCCCCTATGCAAGGCTCGGACCTAAGAAAAAATAAAGAATTCCTCACACGTCGTACGAACGTCTAACAATCCGGTTTACGGCCGCAAGCTCTAAAAAATGAATTCTGCCTAGACTACTTAGCGTGCGCTACGTACTCTACGTAACATGCGCTAAGCCTGCCCGTTAACGTACGCAAATAATCAAGTCTAGCGTACGCTAGCTGTGTACTGACAGTCTTCTCTGGTCAGCTGACTGTCCTGCCTGATGACATATCGAATGTTACGTACCAAACGTAGCGCACGTTATTCATTCCCGATAGCGCACGTTAATATGCCTATCTTAGTGTGCGCTAACTATGCATGGCAGTTTACTACTGGACAGAAACTTGAGCTAAAGGTGATGAAACTCATGAAATCCTTAAGTGTTAATACATGCCATCTCCGTGCATAACATGCTCATACGGTTTGTGAAAGATCTTTACGTATGAAATCACTATGAGATACAAGGAAACGTATAATCATCACAACACCATAATTCATCTTTCATCTTCAAGAAATATCCTAAGTACAATCCATTTCATGTCCCAAAACGTATGATTCCTTAATGTAAGGGCATAAGAACTTGGTAATCTCTATATACTGGTCATAATCGGTTTTGAAGATACATGAATATGCTAAGGAGTCATATACTAAAAAGGTTCAAGGGATTATACGATGAATAAGTGCCGAAACGTCAAAAGTATTCTTCTAACACATGATGTTCGACTACTAACGAATTTAACTGACTAGATAATCATGATCAAAACGTCCTTCATACTAGTACTTAATATTGGTGAAGAATCACCTACCTCAAAGTAGTGAAGAACAAGGAGGAATTCGAAGCAATCCAACGCCGAAGGGTTGAACACCAATCCCCAATGATCTACAATCTTCGATTCGAGCTAGGATGTTGATATGAAGGGTTTAGGATGAAGAGAGTAATTCTCTAAGTATAAGGATTCAGATGTGGGAAGTGAAAAGACTGAAAATACGAAAAGGATGTTGTCCTATTTATGGAAAGTGGTTATTAGCGCGCGCTAGTACATATTCATAGCTTACGCTAACGGCTTACTGACTTCACTGTACTCAGCCTTTAGCTTGCGATATCCTCATTTGAGTAGCGTGCGCTAACGTGTTGACTTGGCTTTTCCCGAAAGCCGTCTAGGTTCATCCCGACATAATCCGACCAAGATCCCCGGCCTGATCTCACCTACCAACACGTCTCAATCATATTGACCACGTATAGCGTGCGCTAAGGTTCTTTCACAGCGTGCGCTATGAATCCAATTTAGCGTACGCTACACTGAGTCGATAGCGTGCGCTACATGCGCAGAATCACAATTTTAAATCATATTCATGAAATCATACACTCAACAACACCGGATTATGAAATACGGAGAATAATACTCAGATCAAAATACAACAATTACAATATCACAAGTTCCAAATACATAGCAGAAATCTCGGGTATTACACTTTTGATCTGTTTTTGCAATGTCTAAGTGCGGCAAGCGCGTAGCTGCAGTAATCATGATTATTATGCATGTAAAATCGAGAGTTAGAGTTATTATTCTAGTACGATTGTCATCTAGGATGTGGAGCCATTATCATAGATCTTACATCTTGATGGATAATGGGGCTCCTGTATCCAATATCTAGGCGCGCTGTACTGTTGGAATTATTGTTGTGCGGGCCTTTGATATCTGGATACAGCCTTCTTTCTAAATGGCTCTTGGCGCTGTTGATATGCTCTGGGAGCATGTTGTTGGTTACGCCTTACAGGTCTGGATGGCTGAGGTTTCTGCTGTCTTTGATATGACTTTGGTGGTGAATGGCAGCCTTTGCTATGCGCTGACCAGTTGTTGCCTTGTGGGACTCGGGGTCTCTTCCGATAGAGGAATGGGTTCCTCACTCCTGACGAATACCGTACTAGATTTTCCTTTGTTGGAGAACGAGTTGTACCCTAAGCCATGTTTATCATGGGCATGTTTCCCAGTGCTTAGGATCTCTTCCATTCTATTAGAGGATTCTCGAAATAATTCATGATTGTCTCAAATTCTCCTTCACGTTTCTCGAGAGATTTTACTTTGGCTTCGAGTAGGGCCAAATCATTTTTCTTGCTTTCCAGATGAGACTTAGTCTCATTTAGATAATGAGCAAGTTGATGATTGCTCTCCATGAGTTTTTCTAAATTGACTTTGCTGTTTTCGAATTCGACAGACATATTTTCGTAATTATCCTTCAGCAAGTCGTTTTATTCCTTCAGCTCTAAGTTAGAAATTTCGAGCTGTATTTTTTCTCTTTTCAATGTCTCATGGGCCTTTTGAACGTTGTTAAATTCATTCAACACGTTTTCATAGGTATGAGATGTATTTACAGGAATAGTTGAGGTAGAGCTTACGTCATCATCATCGTCGTCTTCATTATCCTCATTAACTTTAGACATAGAGCACATGTAGTCTCTATCTTCTCTCATCATCAGACGAGTCACTGTCAGTGACCACCTGAAGACACTCAGTCTCTGTTGATGCGAGCAAAGCTTTTGATTCTCCAATGAAGGCCTTGGGTTTGTTCTTCATCCTGATTCTCCAGTCATCAAACTCGTTAGTAGGAAACATAAGTATCTTGTTTATTAATGAGGTATCCATATGTGAGGAAATAAGAACGATAAATTATTTTCAAAAATAAGTGATTTTAGGATCTGATTCAGTTAAAAAATACGACTGATTCTTTTTAGAATCAACCGCTCCGATACCACTTGTTGGCTTGGTGCGTATACAGAATACGGCTTGGAATGATTTTAGCAACAAGCCGTACGATTTCAAATTAGAGTGCGTAGCGGAAGTCTTGAAACAGTGAGTTGCTGTAAATACAGCAACTGGGTTATATCTCATGTTTGCTTGGTGCGTACAGGGTTTTGCAGTGTATACTTATATAAATCACAGTTTATGAAAACAGTAACATCAGAAGGTAAATAACACAATATTTAAAGTGGTTCGAGGTAAACCCCTCTACGTACACTAGTCCTCCACACAGGAGTAAAACGTTTATTATAAACACTACGTACACAACTACATGTCTATAATCAAACCTATCCTTTTATCGTTCACACAGATTAATACAAAGACTATCGCTTTCGACTGTTCACACAGATTGGTCAAAGCTTTCACTTGACTTGCTTCTTCACACACAGTTCCGAAGCTTCCTATCTTCAATGCAGATCCGTCACACACAGTTCAGGAAAAGCAAGGCTTTCTCAGTCCACACAGGGCTGATGGTTTTCTTCAAATGTAAGAACACGGGTTGAACAACAACTTGACTTTCTTGAGCTTGACCTGATATTATGTTGTTCAGGGTTGAGCACTTGTATATTTCTTCTCTCAGGATTGGCAATATGCTTGAAGAAGTATGATTGCTCTTGATATACTGTTCTTGTGATGTTCAAGACTTTATCTCAGTATATCTCAGTTTGCTCAGTTTTCAGATCTTGATCTTTATGAATATTCGTATATATCGTTGTCGTTTTGATCTTCAAACTTCGGGGTATATATATAGCTTATGGAAATAGATCTGTTGAGCCAATAGATCCGTTGAGCCAATAGTTTGTTCCAACGTGTTGATGGACAAGATCCGGATTTTGCTCCTTGTTTGAAGATCTGTGTCAGATGGTATTTAAATACTTTATTTCTTTAGTTTTTAAATAGTTCTTTTCAAACGGGGCTTTGAATTTAGTGAGTAAAGCAGATTCCCTTCCAACGGTCTTCAGTCCTGTTTGGATAAGTGTTGAAGGACTGAACACTTACAGTCTGTATGCTGTATCCAATATAATGCTGATTGACTAACGCTGTATGGAACGATGTTGTATGAATGATTCAGGACAACTTCCATACTTGGTGTCATATCGACTTGAGCTTCTTGTTGTATGATAGGCATTTATCCTTTTGCTGTATGATGAGGCAACACAGGATGCAGGATAAATTGTACAGAGATATGAACAGCTTCGTAACAGCTACTTGTTGTAAGATAACTTGCTGTTTGGATCCACTTGCTATATGAAGCTTGTTGTTTGGATCAACTTGTTGTATGAATCATGCTGTTTGGCAATTATCAAAACAACATTGTTTTTCCCAACACTCGTCAAAACAAAGGTCCCAACTACGTGAAAGCTGCTACAGTCCATATCACGGAGTCTACATCCACCATCGCTTGGTCATTGGTCGTGGGGTCGGTCTCTTGGCTATCACCTGGAACCTCATGGAGACCCAGCTCCTCCAGATGCACAAGGCCATACCTGTCAGGTAATTGAGACACCCTACTAGACCAACGAGGTGGTTGTACTTGTGTTCCAGAAGGTTCATTTCCATCTTCTTCTACATGTGTCTCCTGAGGGGTTTTATTGTATTCTTCCAAAGAAATACTTCTACCTACTCTGCCTTCCTGAATGAACTCATATTCCAGGAAGTGTGCTTTTAAAGCAACAACAATCTTTCGATCTTCGGGCATGTAGAATAGATAACCCATCATCCTATATGGGAATCTAATGAAACGTCCCTTCACGGACCTCGCTTCCAACTTCTCCACCTTAGTCTTCTTGACATAGGCGGGACATCCCCAAATCCTAATGTGATTAAGACTTGGTTTCCTGCCCTCCCACATCTCATGTGGAGTTTTTAGGAATGGATTTGGAAGGATATCTATTCAAGATATAAGCGGCAGTCAGGAGTGCATACCCCTACAGGTAAATCGGTAAGTCAGTATATCCTAGCATAGAACGGACCATGTTCAACAATGTCCGGTTCCTTCTTTCTGACACACCATTCAACTGAGGAGTACCTGGAGGTGTTAGTTGTGATATTATTCCATGTTCCTCAAGGAACTCGTCAAACTCCGTACTCATATACTCGCCACCTCGTCCGACCGAAGTGCTTATGATTTCCAGTTTGTTTCTCGACTAGGGCCTTAAATTCTTAGAATTTTTCTAAGGCCTCGGATTTATGTTTCATTAAGTATAAATAACCATATCTAGTATGATCATCTGTAAATGTAATGAAATACTGATATCCATCATGTGCTGCTTCTAAAGCACCACACACGTCGGTATGGATTAATCCTAGTTTATCAGCAGGTCTTTCAAAAGTCCCTGTGAAGGGGGACTTAGTCATTTTGCCTTTAAGGCAAGATTTACATGTAGGAAAGGGATCCAATCCCAATGGACCCATAAGTCCCTCCTTTTCCATTTTGTAAACCTTGTTCTAACCAACACGACCAAGTCTAAGATGCTATTTCAAAACTTAATTAGTTTCATCCCTACCACGTTTCCTAGTCATAGTATTCACAACGACTTTGTTACTGAGGTTTAGATGATACAATCCATTTAACAATGTAGCAGTGCCCACTAGTTTATTTCTAAAATAAATTTTGCAGGAACCATCACCAATGAAAAATGAAAAGCCTTTCCGATCCATTACCGGAATGGATACAATGTTTTTATGCCACTTGGACAGAACAAGTACATCTTCTAAAGTCAGAACAAAACTTGATTCTAAACCCAAAAGAAGTGATCCTATGTCGGTTGCCTCAACACTATGCCCGCTTCATCACTTACCCAGCTCCAAGCTCCCTACTTTGTTCCAGATCATGATTCATGGTACAAATATGAGAACTAGCACCAAAATCCAGTCTCCATGAAGTAGAAAATACAGTAGTAGAACAATTTTTTCCAAAACTAAAAGTTTTGTACCTGAAGTGCCACGAAGAATTGGACAGTCTCTAGCCCAGTGGCCCAGCTCACCGCATTTAAGACAAGCGTCCTTCTTCTTCTTGCTCTTCGAAACCATCGGGGCCTTGCCCATACCCTTGAGGTCCTTGGCTTGTGGTCCCGTCCGCTTCTTGGTCTTTTACTTCTTATTCTTAGACCTCCGAGATCCAGAAGAAATCACAAGGGCAGACTACTTCATCCGCGGAGTCTTCATCTGAGACTGACCAGTCACTAGTTTGTTCATTCGCCCTGCTAAGTTGCATGCAGTCTCATTGCAGTTGAAATTCATAACAAACTGTGAGAAGGAATCAGGAAGAGACTGTAGGATAAGATCGGTCTGAAGAGAAGTATCCATCTTAAAATCAAGAGCCTCTAATCTCTCGATCATAGATATCATTTTGAGGATGTGGTCCCCAACCTTCTCACCTTCCTTCATCCTTGCACCGAACAGTTGCTTAGATATCTTATATCTAGTAGTTCGACTGTGCTCACCATAAAGCTCGGTTAAGTGAGATAGAATCTGCCTAGCAGAAGTCATTTTCTCATGAGCTCTCTGAACCTCATTAGACATAGAAGCCATCATGTATGCACGGATTTTTACGTCATCTTTAACCCACTTTTCGTGGTTTACAATATCTTTCTGATTAGCTCTAGTCCGCATTGGAGGCGCTGGAATGTCCGTCTCCAAGACGTATCCCAGTGTCTCTATACTTAGGACAATCATCAGATTGCGGAGCCAATCCACAAAGTCAGGTCTGATCAAGGTGTTTTCTTCGAGTAGAATTTCGAGTGGGTTCATTGTCATATTGAGAGTTATGTTCGTCAGCATTAAGTATGACAACTTAATTAGTGACTCATTCAATTATGATCTGAGTATAGAATTAAGGTCTTTTCTATTCTTTAACCCAGCTCCCACTATTTTTATCGAATAACACACTCCCATGTGAAATCCGGAAGTATTGTTCGCTCTACTTCATAGTGGTGATCGAGTTCTTTATAAATCTTAATAGAGGGCAACCGAATAGGTTTCTAGTCTATTAATTTTCATAAAGTGATGTCCAACAACAACCCATCTAATGGATGATTCGATCTTATTTTTCCCCTTGTTCACTCCCCTTAACCTATATGGTTTCTATGGTTCGTGAACAAGTTAAGTTTATACCATCGATGTAAATCAGTTTCACAATTGAATCTTATCCGGCAACCGAACAAGTTTCCAAGGATAAAATTTGCTCCAACCGAAGGCATCCAATGCGCTCTCGGTAATTTATCCATCCTCCCCGAACGACTACCCTGATAACTCGAAAGCATAGCACATCCGGTTTGGATTTCAATTTTTCGAAAGCTCGATAGAGGGAAGAAAAACCTTTAAACCTTTTCAACTTAATAATTTTTCGTGGGAGAATTTTCGCGATTAATGTTACACAATGCACATTAATTCATTTAAGCGCATTTTTGCATTCATACCATATGAATAAACATTCACAACCTAGTAGCTACCAACATGTAGTTCATGGACCGTTCCTAGAATCAAAAACTCCGTAATCTAATTACAAGTCTTCGGTCTTGAATCTTCGTCTTCTCGAATGGATCTTCCTTCGGTCTTCGTAATTACATATAAATTTTACATTGAAAAATTGAATCCTAGATACAAGTAATTCTAGTAAAATAAATAGGCTCAAAACGGCCTTTACAACCCAATCGAATAAAACCGAACGATTCAAAACTAGGTCCATGAACCACATTCCCATTCAAAAGCATTCATCCAATAAATACTAAATAAATAGATTGCATGTAGATTACATTGATCTAATCAATATATATAATCAACAATAAATAGAATTGATCCAATCAATTCAACAATAATCGACAATTTAATTTTCGTCCGTACTAAACCCTTAAAATATTTTCTTTGAATTTCCCCTCATCAAAAATTTCAAATTAATGATTTTAATATTGGGAAAATCAATTATCGAAAATATACTGAAAAACGAGACACAGTGCTCGATAGCCTGGAAGCTGCCAAGCAGCACCAAGCACCCTGCTCGGCAGCCTACAGGACACTCTCGGCCGCCTATAGGAAGTGCTCGGCCGCATACAGGATGCGCTCGGCTCCATACAGGAAACGCTCGGCCGGATACAGGATGCGCTCGTCCCCATACAGGAAGCGCTCGGCCGCATACAGGACGCGATCGGCCCCATACAACAAGCGCTTGACCGCATATAGCAAGCGCTCGGCCGCATACAACAAGCGCTCGGCATCCTACAGGACGCGCTCGGCCGCCTACAAGACGCTCTTGGCCGCCTACAGGATGCTCTCAGCCGCCTACAGGACGCGTTCGGCCCCATACAGCAAGCGCTCGGCCGCATATAGCAAGCGCTCGGTACTGACTCGACAGCCTACAGCAATGCGTCGACAGTGACTTGGCAGCTATATGATATATCGTCCAACCATTACATACAACTCGTTTTTGGGCAGATTTCTAAAATCCTGTTATTCCTGATCTATATATTATTAATATTAATCATATTTTCAAGAAAACCCTGATTTATACCATAACATAAAATCACGAAAAAACGATACTACGATGAATAATAAAATATCTATGATTATCAAAGTGATTCAAAATCACAAAACAAGCATTCCAAATGCTAAATATCGTATATACGATTGCAAGACCTCTCTCCGAAGCGGTAAAACGAAGGCCCAGTGGAAACAGTAAAATGAAAATTAATTCGATTTGAATCCCTATGAGGATCGATCAAGCTACGTATATATGAATATAAACTAAACAAAGGAAGATTCGAAATCATACCCTTGTAGTCCGTTGATTAAATGGTGTTCTTCTCTTGAACGATTCCCCAAGCTTTAGGTGAACTTCCCTACGATCCAATCCGCTCCAAGCTCTTCGATGATCCAACGCCGAAAACACTGCGTCTCTACTTACCACGCGCCGGAGAAATGAACGGAACTGCGATCACCCAATTAACCTCCAAGGTTACGGATAGAATCTGATGATGAAGCTATCGAATGTGAATTTTACACTCTAAGTGTATAACTCACAATCTCTCAATATTTTCTCACAATTTACCTCTCTAAGAAAATTATGTAGAAAAATGAATGAAGAATAAAATGGTGAAGAAGACCAAGAGAAGTATTCTCTCTCTCTCTCTCTCTCTCTCTCTCTCTCTCTCTCTGGTATGCCGTGAGATGACCCTTCACATGACAAGTGATAGTTGTCTTCTTTAATTCTTCAACTCCACCTAATAAAAACACCTTACACAATATTATAAGAGATTCCATATCTCTTAAGTCTTTGGTCTCCATTTAAAAAAATGTAGACAAAGACTAAGAGGAAGGTGGGTGGAAATGGGGTGGCCATCAAGAAGAAATCAGACGAGTTCAGTTCGTTTCGGACTCCCATGAGTCTAAACAGATAAACTCCAATTCCGTTCCGATGTATTTATATCAATGAATTAATCTAATTAATTAATCATATCAAATACAAAATAATATAATTAATTTTTCCAAGAAATAATTATATCTATGAATTAAATTAATCATCCAGTAATTTATTTAATTCATTAGGACGTAAATTAATTTACCCAATAAATCAATTTAGACATCAAATGTCCTAATAAATTAGATATCCAATATCTAATATTTATAAAGAGAGAATTAGATCGATTCATTCCGTCATCAATCCTATTGCGCGACTTGGAAGGTCCATATCAGTCAGCAATGGGAGGAACCAAAGAGTAGTAGGACCACCTAGCCATCCTGGCGGCCTACACTGTACCCCAACTGAGAACGAATGATTGAGATCATTCAAGAACCATTCTTTCGTGAATACCAGTATATGTATAAACCCTTCTTTCAAATGTCTCGATCAAGTTATAGGGTCACGGTCAGTCAAACCCTATCTGTACTTGACGCTATGCATGAGTTAATGCAAATCGAGATCATCGAGCTCTCATGTACTTATAGCACACTGTATTTGTTGCTTCGACCCAGAACCGCTGCGGAAACTTGCTTATGGAAATTATGGTTATTGTAGCTTCCTTGAGAATCCTATTCTTTCGATCGGCAAAACCATTTTGTTAAGGAGTCCGGGCTGCTGAGTATTCGTGTTGTATTCCATTGTCCGAACAATATTGATATATAAAGCAATTTGTGAATTCAGTACCTCTGTCGGAACGAATGGACACGATACTCAACCCTTTCACATGCTGAAGCTTTCTTAGGTGCTCTGGAAACTTCATTGTTGTTTTATTCTTTTTGCTTAGAAATATTATCCAGGTATACCTCGAATAATCATCAACAATAATGACACAATATTTCTTATCTCCCAAACTTACAGGGTCTACAGGGCCATAGAGGGACATATGTATCATATAGAGAACCCTGTGGGTAGATAGGTATGATTTTCTCTTCAGTGTGGTTTTAACTTGTTTGCCTTTCTGGCAGGGTTTGCAGACGCTGTCTTTATGGAATGACACATCGGGCAAGCCTCAAACCATTCACTGTATGGTGAGTTTGTTGATTGTCTTGAAGTTGATATGAGACATCCTCTTGTGCCATAGCTAGCTTTGACCTGCAGTGCCTTTGTCAACAAAACAAGGAATATTGGAGCTCGTAGGCTTCCGTTCAGCAATATACATATTACTAGACCTGCTTCTTGTGAGAACAACTTCTTTGGTCTTGATGCCCTTGACTCTACAGTGGTCTATATAGAATTTTACCGAGAACTGTTTGTCACAGAACTGGATGATACTAAGTAGATTGTACTGTAAGCTTCAACACAGACTACGTCGGTGACTTTAAACTTTCCTACAAGCAGGGTTCCCTTACCTCTTGTTATTCCTTTGGACTTGTCACCGAAGCACACCTTTGGACTACAACCTTCTACATAATATGACAGCTTGCTGATATCTCCTGTCATGTGCTGAGAACATCCACTGTCAAAGTACCCGATGTCCTTCTCTTTGATATTCTGTAAACACAGAATTTAAGTAGATTTAGGTCCCCTATGATTTTTGGTCCATATATGTTAGTACCTTTTGGTACCCAAAATTGCCTAACAATAATTGGTTTGCTGTAGGTGACTTTTGGTCCTGTCTTGCGATGTATATGTGGGGCAGGCACATAGTCGCTGTAACCATGATTATTATGCATGTAAAATCTAGGATTATTAGTATTCCAGTATGATTTCCTTCAAGGAGATGGAGCCATTTTCCTTAGCCTTACATCTTGCCTTCTGGGTTTCCTGTTGGATACCCAGAGCTGTTGATGATACTGCACGACGACCTGCTTTCTGGATGGATAAAGGGGCTCTTGTATCCAATATCTAGGTGCACTGTACTGTTGGTAGTACTGCGGTGCTTGCCTTTGATACTTAGATACAGCCTTCTTTCTGAACGGTTGTTGGCGCTTTTCATATGCGCGGGGAGCATGCAGTTGATCATGCCTTACATGTCTAGGAGGCTGAGTTTTCCGCTGTATGTGATATGAACTTGGTGGCGGAATCACAACCTTCACTGTTCGAGGGGCAGCTATAGCCTTTGCAGGGCTTGGAATCTCTTCAGGTATAAGTATGGATTCTACACCCCTGACAAATATCATACTAGAGTTTCCCTTATGGGAGAACGAGTTATATCCCAAGCCACTTTTATCATGAGCATGTTGCCGAGTGCTTAGAATTTCTTCCATCTGTTTAGATCATTTCTCGAATGATTTCAGGATGGTCTCTAATTCTCCTTCTCGCTTGTCGAGAGTTTTTACTTTGGCTTCGAGTAAAGCAAAATCATTTGTATTGCACTCATTATGGGACTTAGCCTCATTTGATCGTGCGTAAGTTGATGATTGTTTTCCATGAGTTTTTCAAATGTGACCTTGTTGTTTCCGCAATCAATAGACATATTTTCATAGTAATTTTTCAGCAAGTCATTTTCATCTTTTAGATCTAGATTTGAAATTTCGAGCTGTATGTTTTCTCGTTTCAAGGTGTCATGGGCCTTTTGAATGTTTTTAATTCATTCATCATGTTTTGAAAGGTATGCGATGCATTTATTGGTGTAGTTGAATTTGAACTTACTTAATCATCGCTGTCCTCATCATCCTGTATTTGTTTGGTCATAAACCACATATATGCTTTATCCCCGATCTCATCATCAGAGGAGTCACTGTCAGTGATTGCCTGAAGGCACTCCTCAGTCATGTTCAATGCGGGTTGGGCTTCTTATTCACCAATCAGGGCCTTGAGCTTGTTTTTCCAGACACCGCTTCTTTCGTTCTTTTCTTGTTGCTCAGCTTTTGGCAACTTTTGCACTTTCGGATGCGGACACTTATTTGCATAGTGTCCGGGTTTTCTACAGTTGTAGCATATGTTAGAATCACCGGATGAAGGAGTTTCAGAACTTACCTTGTGAAATGGCTTGGGCCTGTATGGAGTCTTTCCAGACTGTTTGATAAACTTTTTAAATTTGTGCATGAGCAGGGCCATTTCATCTTGTGACAGGATGTCATCATTGCTGTCTGCATTTTTGTGTGCGGATTTGGATGTGCTGGATGCAGAGCTGTGTATCCTGTCAGATACAGCGGCCAGTGTTGTAGTCTTGGCAGGTGACTCTTCGGCCTTTTCCCTCCTGTCAATATCATACTCAAAGGCTTTGAGGTCAGATAAGAGGTGAAAGGTGTAAACATCATTAAGGTTACAGGATATATGCATGGCTGTAGTCTTGATGTCCAATCGGCTAGGGATTGATCTAAAGATTTTTAATTTTTTCTCCTTTGGGGTATACATTTTACTCAATGCTACAAGTTCACCGACAATGCTATTGAATCTGAGGTCAAGCTCCTCAAGAATTTCAGAAGATTTCATTTCAAAAGATTCGAATTCCTGAGTATGTTTGGAAATTTTATTTTCTTTCGAGAGATCAGTACCCTCGCAAATCCGCTTGAGTTTCTCCCAGATTTCCTTAGCTGTCTTACAGCTCTTTTCCTTTGAGAATGTGCCTTTGTCGAGAGTGACAAACAGCGCATTCATAACTACATTGTCAAGGTTCACACGCTTTCAATTGTCTGCTGTCAATTGCTCGCACTCCTTCTCGAGCATTTCAACGTGAGGTTGTCCTTCTATCCCCGCGACAGGATTAACCTTCATTCTCTTTATTGTACCTTATTGGATGAGGATTATCATCTCCTCATGCATGGCTGCAAGATGAGCTTCCATCCTAATTCTCCAATCATCAAACTCATTAATAGCGAACACTGGAACCTTGTTTATCATAGAGTTATTCATTTGAGAAATGGGAATGATGATGAAAATATGATATAGTTTTCAAAAACTAGTGATTTGTGGATCAGACTCGGTTAAAAATTGACTGATTTTTTTAGAATCAACCGCTCCGATACCACTTGTTGTCCACTAAGTATACAATAAACAACTTAGAAAGTAAAGACAGAGTAAGCTGTAGGATTTTCGAAGTTAATTGCGCAGCGGAAGTTTGTTGTGTGAGTTGCTGTAAATAAAGCAATTAGATGTTCTCATGTTTGCTTGATACGTATAGGGTTTTACAGTCTATACTATATAAATCACACTAGAATGAAAACAATAAAGACGGAATATAAATAACACACTATTTAAAGTGGTTCGAGGTAAACCCCTCTACATCCACTAGTCCTCCACATGGGAGTAAAGAGTTTATTAAAATCACTACGTACACAACTATGTGACTTTAACTAAACCTGTCTCTGTATCATTCACACATATTGATACAGGGACTGTAGCTTTGGGCCGTTCATGTAGATTGACTTGAGCTCTTTTTCGGCTCGCTTCTTCCCACACAGATCGAAACTTCATCTTCAATGCTATTCTTCCCACACAGGTAGGAAGACGTAAGGATCTTTAGTCCACACAGGGATAATGATAATCTCAACGGTAAGTGTGGAAAAAATCTTAAACAACAGCTTGATCGTTGATGAACGTTTGTTGTATGCTCTGTTGTTTGTGTTGAGGACTTGTATATTTCTTCGCTTGAATACTGTTGGATGCTCACGAAAAATACTTCTTTGTAATCTCTAGAATGTCAGAGTAAACTGTCAGAGCTATCGCGATAATGAATAACTTGTGTGTTTGAGTCCTCTAGCTTGGGAGTATTTATAACCTTGGAAATGTATCCGTTATAAATGTAGTCGTTGTTGGTTGGTGGGAGGTTGATGTATGTCTCTTTGATTGGAGGCTGTTGAATGTTTGAATTAAAGCATATCGCATTTAATGCTTTAGGCATCCTTTCCGACTTTGCATTAAATGCTCTTCAGAGCGTTCAAACTTGTCTCTCTCTGGATGCATTAAATGTTGTCCTATCAGCAATAAATGCTGCTTTAACCGTGAATACTTTATGAATAAACAATATTTAACTCACAACGGTTTAATTCTTCTTGTATTCAGTCCTATTGGATGTGTTTTACTTTTCCTAAGTAAACACTTTCAGCCTGTATGCTGTATCCAACATATTAAGTCCCTTTGCTGTATGAAGTGGGCTCTGTAGGATGGATGTGTAGAAGATCTCTTTGGTGTATGGACGGGCTGTATGAAGAGTTCGAACAGCTTCCATAAAAACATTCTGACTCCTTTAAGACTTCTTTGATCTATTGGCAATTATCAAAACATGAATGTTTATCCCATCAAGGAGTGTCTCTGATAACCTGTCACCTCATGTTGTAGAGAAGAAGAAGAAGAAAAAGAAGACCAAGAAGTCTTCTAAGGACGAGATTACAGTGACTACAGTGGTCACTGTAGATGTTCCTTCTGTTCCAGTCACTGAATCTATACCACAGGGCGAAACCCCTATGGAAGAAATAATTGCTGCAAAACCAGCAGAACCCGATCTTGTGGCGGCTATGAAAGATGATCAACTGAGGGTTACGGCGAGTCGTCTGCCCCCTCGTAGCCAAAACCTGCCACTCCTGACAACAGGATCCCTCTCCCCACAGGGTACCATCCCTTGTCCGGGATCCCTCCCCGAAACAGGCTCCCATACCTGTTGAGAATCCCACCCGCGCGCTAGACCCAACTACTATACGGAGCCCCTAACCAACTAACATAATAAATAATACTCTTCTCCAGGTACAAGTCGAGCCAGCATACGAATGCTTCAAAATTTGGAAGTCCTACAGGGTCGCCCCATACGACACCCTGTACCACTGTTCCGACTGGAAGGATGAGGAATTATTTGCTATAGAGGTCACAGACACTCAGAACGTCGAGGTCCTAATCCACTGGGAGGATCACTTTTTCCAAGAGCTAATCACTAACTATTTCAAGGCAAAATAGAAGCCTAGACTGAAAGGGAAGTAACGGTCCGATGACAAAGCTCCATCACACAGCCACCACTCCGACCCTGACTCGGACGATGACTATGATGCCCTACAGAACGGTCTGCGGATTAGCCGCAAAGAGGCCAAGGAAGGTGAAATGTCCAAACTTCAAAACCAATAGGGTCAGGGGATATCTGACAAACAACAGTCCCCTCCACCACAATGGGATGTTGCCAAAGAACAACAGGAGGAATCAGTCCCTCCTGTCACCACTGAAGAGCAAGTTACTCCCCAACAGGATGCCCAACCTGTCCTGCAACATGAATACGCTGCCCGTGACATCCGCCAAGAGGATTCAGTCTCTCTTTCGGATCTGGCGGAAGCTAAGAGTCGACAGGAGGATTTAGTCCCTCCTGTACTTCCGACTAGCAATGAGCAATCCAAATAGGAGGAATCAGTCCCTCCTGCCTCCGAGACTGATCATACAACACTTTCTTCAAAGATCCTACTTCTGAAGCTCCCGCTCCAGATGCTCCGGCATATCCCATCTACGTAAACTCCAAATCAGATTCCGATGGTGGTTTCTTAACGGATGACAGACCATGACAACCCCATCATCATGTGGTTCTTCGTCAACTCGGAGAACTAGAGGATTCCAAGATCGCGCACCCTGGATCCACATACACTGAAGCCTGCACAGAGCAACTCCATGCCATCGGCCGACAGACAGTGTTCCTGCAGACACTGTAAAAGAACTGTATGACATGGAGAAATAACTCGATTGGATGAGAGAGACTGCCCATGATGAGTTCCCCAAATTAAAATCCGTAATCAATGATGTTAAGGACGTGTTCCGCTTAATGCCTACAGCATTGTGGCAAGTGCTAAATCAACTCAAGCAGCATCAGGAGAATATCCTAAGGCAAGAACAAGAAAAGCTCAGGATTTCCGAGGCCAAAACAGATGCTGCCATGCGCCATACCAGTACCAAGCTCACTAACCACGATTAGTACTTTGGTTGAGCAAGTCAATAATCTGACGACCAAACAGGACGAGTCCATGAAGATCCTACAGTAGATTCATTCCAAGGTATCTAATATTGAAGATGCCGAAAAGGGGGAAGAAGTGAGAGAGGCTGGCCGAAGATGGAGATTAGAGAGAGAGATAGAGAGAGATAGATGCAGTGCTGGAAGAGAGTGTTGCTGCTGCAATTGGTAGACCGGCCTCACCTGGGTCTACTCAAGCTTCAAGAGGATACAGGGTATCTGGATCTCGACCTGAGTTCCCCAACTTCCCTTGGATGAACAATGTGCGAAGGCTATCCGAGATTCTGCTTCCCACTGACCGATAACCTTTAGCCGATGATATGAAGAACTGGAAGAAAAATGAACTGATGAGATAATTCTCTACGCTCATCAGGAAGCCTGCCATGTTCAACAAATTCAAGATGCTGGAGGATGCCGCAAATGAATTCTGAAGGCTGTTAATGGAAGAAAGGCTCCCTCTGTCTCACCCATCCAGAAGATTGAATCCTTGCTTTTGATCAATCCCCTAAAGGAAAAGGTATCTATAGGGATCAAGGCAAGGACCCTCTAGTCAACTGGTGGAAAGGAACTGCCTGACAGAAGGTCTTGGAGACATTCTCTGTATAGGAATTAGGCTTATTTACCTTTACGATGTATTTGTTTCTTCTGTTAGCTTACCAGTACAGCAGGTAGTATTTGTTTTGCATTTTTATCTTTCAGGACTTGTAATTTTCCCTGATTATCAACAAAACTTGTTTTCTTGAAAGATTACAGCTCGCAATCTAAGCTTACTATTTTGCTATTTGTTTACGAAGCTTTTGCCATATTTGAACAAGTATAAACTTGTTATGTCTTAAAGCTGTAAGAACTTGTCTGCGGAGAGTTCATAGATTAAGTTGTATTCAACCTAAACCACACTGTAAGATTGTGCCTACGCGCCAATCATAAATTCAGTTGTAATACACAGTCATGTAGGATTCTTCATTTTAGAACTTACCTGCGAGTAGTTAACATTTCTAGACTTAGTATTGAAGATCAAATTAATCGGACAGAAGACTCAAAGTCATCCTCTCTGTATCCATATGAAGACATATGAGGAGAGTTTTGGCATTATCAAAAAGGGGGAAAATTTTGGGATAAACATTCATGTTTTGATAATTGCCAACATACAACAAAGAAGTCTCAAAGAAGTTAGAATGCTGTTAAGTATGGAAGCTGTTAGAACTCTTCATACAGCCTGTCCATATATCAAATAGATCTTATACAGTCCATCCTACACAGCCTACTTCATACAGCAAAAAGACAATGCGTTGGATACAGCATACATGCTAAAGGTGTTTTACTTAAGAAAAGTAAAACACATCCAACAAGACTGAATGTAGTAAGTTTTAAACTGTTGTGAGATAAAACATTATTTACTCATAAAGTATCCACAGTTAAAGCAGCATTTATTGCTGATAGGATAACATTTAATGCAGCCAGAGAGAGACACGTCTGAATGTTCTGAAGAGCATTTAATGCAAAGACATAAAGGATGTCTAAAGTATTAAATGCGATCTGCTTCAATTCAAACATTCATCAGCCGCCAATCAAGAGACAGACGTCAACATTTCACCAACCAACAATGGCTACATTTGTAAAAGATACATTTCCAAGGTTATAAATAGCCCAAAGCAAGAGGACTTCACAACACAAAATTATTCATTATCGCGAAAATTCTGACAAATTACTGTGACATTCTAGCGATTACAAAGAAGTATATTTTGTGAGCATACAACAGTAATCAAGCAAAGAAATATACAAGTCCTCAACGCAGACATCACATCATATAGCGAATGTTCGTCAAAGATCTAGCTGCTGTTTGAGATTTGTTCTACCCTTACAGTTGAGATTATCATTAGCCCTGTATGGACTAAAGTTTCTTGCTTATTCCGACCTGTGTGGGAAGAATAGCATTGAAGATGAAGATTCGATCTGTGTGAGAAGAAGCGAGTCAGAGAGTGCTCAAGCCAATCTGTGTGAACGGCCCAAAGCTACAGTCCCTGTATCAATCTGTGTGAACGATACAGAGACAGATTTAGTTAAAGTCATGTAGTTGTGTACGTAGTGATTTTAATAAACTCTTTACTCCTGTGTGGAGGACCAATGGACGTATAGGGGTTTACCTCGAACCACTTTAAACTGTGTGCTATTTACTTTTAGCTTTTACTATTTTCATTCTATTGTGATTTATTAATATACATCGTAAAACCCTGTACGCATCAAGCAAACAGAACACCTAGTTTCTGTATTTACAACAACTCATACAAGACTTCTGCTACGTAACAAACTTCGAAAAACGTACAGCTTATTGTGCTTCTATTTTCTAAGCTATTTATTGTTTACTAAGTGGACAACACCTATGTTGTGAGCGTAGTAAGTCGGTTTCAGTCAAATCCAGGGCAGGAACATTAGACTACCATAAAGAACATCCTTAAGTACCTAAAGAGGACTAAAGACTTGGTTCTTACGTACGGCAGTGGAGAACTAAAAGTGGAGGGTTATACAAATTCAAATTTTTCGGGATACATGGATGCGAAGATGTCCACTTCAAGGTATATCTTTACTCTGAATGGTGGATCAGTATCTTGTAAAAGAGCCAAGCAACGCAGGACTAGAATCCCTAAATGTCAGGCTGAATATCAAGCAGCCACGGAGGCTGTGAAAGAAGCTTTTTGGATTAAGAAGTTCACTGAAGAACTTCAAGTGGTTCCGAATGCAGAGAAGCCTGCTATGCTGTTTTGCGACAACGACGGAGCTGTTGCATAGGCTAAGGAGTCTAGGGCTCACCAAAACACCAATTATATTGAGAGAAAATATCATTTTGTTAGAGAAATGGTTCAGAAAGGGAATGTTATACTGCATAGAGTAGACACCGCAAATAACGTTGCTGATCCATTGACCAAGCCACTATCTCAGATGGTCTTAGAGCGATATTTGGAGAGTATGGGTATTAGATACCATTGTTTGTGGCACTAAGTTCAAGTAGGAGACTGCTTGGAATATGCCCTCGAATGCCACTCAGAGGATGAGAGAGGGAGATCATTGTATTATAATTATGAACATTTATTTTACAAGGCATTTATTATTACTATATTATTATATATCAATGGCATTGTGATTTGGTATATAGAATAGTAGTCTAGGGCTCTGGAAGTGTTTAGGGCTCGAATGCTTAATTGGTTTGCAAGTCGATAAGACTTAATTGGGCAGTAAGTTTAGACAAGACTTGTATAACGTATACTTTAACACGTAGAGTGCATGTGTTCACTAAGGATTAGCGGGATCATACATTATAGGTGTGTTAATTGGACCAGTATACTCGAATATGAGTCACCTTAATTTGGTCACATGGATATCACTCAGGGATTGTCAATAACTAAATTGAAAGGTTGTGATAGGTATACGTGGACCTTTCACTTGAGGTTTCATTAGGGATATGCTTGTAACATTACGTTAGTAATTAGAGTAATTTGATCCAATCACCAATTGGTGGGGTCAACCTCGAAATGCAACTTAGTAGGCAAGTACCAGCCTCTACTAAATACCAAGATAGGATTTTTTATCCTGTTAGTAAGCAGGTAAATGTACTATGCGGTTAATGGCAAATGATATCATAAGTCTTTGGCCAACACAGTTAGAACTAGTTGTATTTGATACATGAGAGATCGGTGATCTCGGTTTGCATTAACAAATGCATAGAGTCAAGTTACAATAGGGTTTGACTTTACCGTGACCCTAATACTTGACTGGGACATATGATTGAAGGGTTTATACGTAAAGAGTATTCACGTCATAACGGTTTTGGAATGATCAGATCATTCGCTCTTAGTTGGGTTATGGTCCGGATCACTAGACTGGTTAAGTATTACTCGTACTCCTTGGTTCCTCCCATTGCTGACTAAGACGGACCTATGCAGTCGCACATAAGGATATTTGATGGGTAAAATATGTATTTATTATCTCTTCATTATTGCATATATAATTTGATTTATTTGGTAAATCGTAGCGGTCTTGTGGATTGAAATTAATTACTGGGTGAGTAATTTAATTTATAAATAATTATTTCTTGAAATATTTTATTATAATTTTGTATTTTATAAAATTAATTAATTGGATTAATTATTTAAGTATAAATACATTTGAGATAAAATGATGTGTACTTAGCGGACTAGAATGCGAATGTCCGTTACACGAACCAGTGACTCGACTCGTTTTCTCACTAACCACCAATTTGGCCTCCCCCCTCATATCTCCCCACCTTCCATGTGAATCCCTTGATTGTCATGACATGGTGTGTGTGTGTGTGTTTTGATTTATTTTTTCACATGGTTACAAAAGAGATCAAGATTGTTATCTTGAAATCTTATCATATCATGATATAAAATAACATCAAACAACACACCACCACCACAATTATATTTTCAGCTGTGAGGTATTGAGAAGGGAGAGGAAAGAAAAATATTCATCTTGTTCATCTTAGAGAGAAAGAAAAGGAAGAAGAGAGGAGAAGAAAATATTATATAATTCCAGGCCGTGTTCTTCGAGAACAAATTGGTATATAATTTTTTCGATCAATATCTGACGCGTGATAACGTCGTGACATTCGGCATATTCGGTGTTTGATCATTCATCAAGATTGAACGAATTAGACTCGTGTACATGTTGGTGACGGGAAAAAGCTTGTCTCGGATTTTTCCTTTGAGAAGATATTATCGGAGGTCTACGAGGGTATGACTTATTAATTTTATCTTCATCAATTTATATTCGTTTATATGATGCTTGGTCGATCTGTTTTAGGGCTTTAGTTTTTATTCGGTTAGACCGGTTTATCTTCCGCTATGTCAATCAATTTTAATCACCGAATCCCAACATCATCTTCTCCATTCGGAGGGATTGATTCTTCCTGCATGGGAGATGGTTGGTTGGTGCATTAGTAGTCCTTTGGCCCTCAGCAGCCTTGGACTTGGAAAATTCCTTCTTGTGGGCATCCTCGCGGCTCATCCTCAGACATGTTTGAAGGTCATCAATGTCTCCATCTGAATAGGGATCTGAGTGATGGCAGGGGCTCCGAGTATTTTCAATGGACTGAGACTTCCCTTTCAGTCGGGTCTTTTCCTTCGCCACATAGTAGGATGTGATCAGCTCATGGCAAAAGGGTCACCCCATCTGATTAGGACCTTGATATTCTGGGTGTCTGTGACTTCCAGAACAAACAACTTTTTCTCTTTCAAGTTCTATTAGTTATACACGGAGTTGTATGGGGTGACTCCGTATGCTTTACATATATTGAAGCGTTTCAATGCTTCGCCTCTCTGGACTTGGAGGAGTGCTTGATTGATTATTTCCATGGGGGAGGGACTCCAAACATTAGAGGGTTTTACTATTCGGTTGGGATCCTCTACAGGTATAGGAGCCTCTTGAGGAGAGGGATCCCTGACAGGGTAGGGTCCTGTTAGGAGTGCTGACTGTCGGCTGTGAAAAGGAAGCCAATTCACCGGTTCCTTCCAACTTGAAAAATGACTGGTCATATGTGATAGCCGTCACAGGCTTAGGAACTGCTGTAGGAGCAGCCAACATTACTTCCATATGGGTTGTGCCCTGTGGATCAGCTACTACAGCAGATGGTGCAGTAGGCGGAACAGCCTCAATGGCCGCTGTAACCACTTGAGGTGCTGTAGTAACAGCTTCCGACTTCGAAGACTTCTTAGGATTCATTTTCTTCTTCTTTTTCTTGACAGCTGGAGGGGAGCTGCTGTCGGGAACAAGTCTCTTTTTGCTGACCAGCTTATTCTTGCTATCAACAGATTTGGATTTCGCTGAGTGATCAGTAACATCTCGAGGATCACTCAACGTGGGAAGGGAGAAGGGGCTTGGCCTATAGGCGAGAAGGGACGCCTTGTTGAATACAGTGAGCTTGAAACCACCGAGAAACTTTCCCGCAAGGATCTTATTGGCATTTGGTGATTGTTGTATCCCACATCCGGTCATAATGTAGTTTAAGATCAATCCCAAAGACTTCCTGGCAGAGTCTGGTTTGGAACTCTACTCCTGAAGATGTTTCAAGATTACCTGACACCAGTTGACTTTCTCTCCAGACTTGATAGCTACCATCATTCGGAATCTCAAGCTGGTGCACATCTCGAACGCTCAAGTCCTATTCTCCACCATTTTGCAGCAAAAATCATGCAGATAAAGATAAGGCAAGGTGAAATTCATATTGTGGCAAGAAAGATGGACTTACGATGGCTTAGAGTTTTTAGTGAATAAGTTCCAGTAGGCCTTCAGCAAGTCATCGACCCAAATGATTCAAATTCATCCAATGTCCGACCATTAGAGGGCAGTTTGTACAGTATTTCAAGGAATTCCTAGTTGATGGAGATCTCCTTCTCCAAGATAGTACTGACAATGGCAGTGAGGACAGAGTCGTTCTTCTCAAACACATACATGAAAAGCGTCAAGGAAAAATTCTTCTAAGATTTGTTCATCATATTTCTTTGGGTGCAGACTACCCAACCTGTAGAGACTGGTTTGTTTGACACGAGAGATGACTAAGTTCATCCCAGACATGTATTCATCTTCAGAAATAATTCACTCTTGAAGAACAGAGCGAGCAAAGATGCAACAGTCGATAATCACATCCTTGTTTTCCATGGAGAAAGTGAGATGAAGTTTGAGAAGAAGGCATTTTCGCAGAGAGAGGGAGTAAATTGTTTGAAAGTTATGTAGGTTGTTTGTTGTAGTCTCTTTAATTATGCAGAAAGAGCCTATAGGCGAGAAGGGATGCCTTGTTGAATATAGTGAGCTTGAAACCACCGAGAAACTTTTCCACAAGGATCTTATTGGCATTTGGTGATTGTTGTATGCCACATCCAGTCAGAATGTAGTTTAAGATCAATCCGAAAGACTTTCTGGCAGAATCTGGTTTGGAACTCTCCTCCTGAAGACGTTTCAAGATTATCTGACACCAGTTGACTTTCTCTCCAGACTTCATAGCTACCATCATTCGGAATCTCAGGCTGGTGCACATCTCGAACGCTCCAGTATTATTCTCCACCATTTTGCAGCAAAAATCATGCAGATAAAGATAAGGAAAGGTGAAATTCATCTTGTGGCAAGAAAGATGAGCTTACGATGGCTTAGAGTTTCTAGTGAATAAGGTCCAGTAGTCCTTCAGCAAGTCATCGACCCAAATGATTCAAATTCATCCTGTATCAGACCATCAGAGGGCAGTTTGTACACTCTTTCAAGGAATTCCCGGTTGATGGAGATCTCCTTCTCATGGACAGTACTGACAATGGCGATGAGGATAGAGCCGTTCTTCTCAAACACATACATGAACTCAGCGTCAAGGAAAAATTCTTCTACGATTTGTTCATCATATTTCTTTGGGTGCAGACTACCCAACCTGTAGAGACTGGTTTGTTTGACACGAGAGATGACTAAGTTCATCCCTGACATGTCTTCATCTTCAGAAATAATTCACTCTTGAAGAACAGAGCGAGCAAAGATACAACCGTCGATAATCACGTCATTATTTTTCATGGAGAGAGAGAGGGATGAAGTTTGAGAAGAAGGCATTTTCGCAGAAAGAGAGAGAGGGAGAGAGAGTAAATTCCTTGAAAGTTATGTCGGTTGTTTGTTGTAGGCTCTTTAATTATGCAGAAAGCATATATAGTATGTGGATCAGTATGCTGGCCTTTTTATAGTGTGCAGGAAAACTAGGTTACAGTGAACATTTATATTTAATGGATGGGAACCGTCTTTTTATGAACGTACCGGATGAGTTCAGATGAACTGGTACATCTAATCCATCACTTTTTGAAATTAATGCCTGATCCCACCTCTGACATAGTTCGGCTTCCCACTATTGCATGATACTTTGGTTTGAATTTTGAAACAGCGGGTCTAGGTTTCATTTCAATATTAAAAGATAAATTAAGTCCATGTTTCATTTCAGTATTGAAAGATAAATCATTTTAAATTAAAATGATGCACGTGGACTTTAAACAGTTTTGAAAAGTTTAAGTATAATAAATTTAGATATGCTTAAAATATTAATTGAAATCCTACAGTGTATATGTTGTATTAGCAAAAATACAATGTTCCCCCTTAAAAGGTATATACCGGCTTCAATTCTTACAACAATTTTGGATTAACGTTGCATTCTTGGGTCATACTGTGTTCCCCTGAATTAATGCGCATGTCATCTGTAAAAATGTAATTATGCCATGTTTTTTTTATAGTAAGGATTTAACATGTAGTTCAGAGTGTATGATTAATTAAAGGGGACACTGTATTCATGGGTGTTACAGCATTCCCCCTCAATTGATGAGTAAAATTGTAAAAACTTACAGGGTGTCGAGCTGTAGCATTCACAATTCTTGGCAGAGCATACAGAACCTAGTGGTTCTAAGAGGCTTTGTAAAGATGTCAGCTAACTGAATGTCTGTATGAATATTCTTGATCCTAACATCTTTATTCTCCATATGATTCCGAATGAAATGATGCTTCTGTTAGGTATATGCCCTCGAATGCCACTCAGGAGATGAGAGAGAAGGGGCATTGTACTTGTAATTATGGAATTATCATTAAAAAGGCAATATGATTCACTCACTATTTATTGTATTTCAAATGCATTCTTTATTTGGTAAACATTGAAGTGAAGTCCATGTAAATAGTAGCGGACATTCCACTCTCGCTATCGTATAAGATAAAAATGCATTGGAAGTGTTTAAAGCTTATTTACGTAAACCGTTCACAAGTAGATAAGCTTAATTTGGCATTAAGTTTTGAGTAAGACTTGTATAACTGATGCTAGGACATGTGCATGTCTTGATAGGATAGTTATAAGTATAATTGTAGGACTAGTGTACTCGAACATGACTCATACTTGATTCAGTCATACGGTATTTACTCTTAGAGAGCCGATGACGAATCGAAAGGTTGTGATTGTATACGTGGACCTTTGGCTTGAGGGTTCAGTAAGAGATGTGCTGGTGACGTTTAGTTTGTCATTAGAGTAATTAGACTCATTTGCTTAATCACTGGGTAAACCTCGAAGTGCGGACCATACTGGCAGGTAGCAGTCTTTAGTGTACGCAAAGAAAGGATTCTATCTACAGTTTGTGAGCAGGCGTATATCCTATATGGTTAATGGGAAATAAGATCATAAGTCTTCGGCCAAAGCATTCTGATCTAGTCGTATTGGATACATTAGTAATCGGTCGGTCTTGATTTATATTAACACATGTATAGTGTCTAGTCAACATTAGGGTTTGACTTTACCGTGACCCAAAGACTTGATTGGGACATCTAATGAAGGGTCTATACGTATATAGTATTCACGACATAATGGTTCTGGAATGATCCCTTCATTCGTTCTTAGTCAGGGTTTTTAGTGCTGCCCACTAGGCTGGCTAAGCACTGCCCGCACTCATTGGTTCTTCCCAATGCCGGATGAGACGGACCTACAGAGTCGCGCATCAGGATCGTTGATGGATAAAATGTTAATTTATTATCTCTCTCTAATAATATTAGATATTGGATATCTAATTATGATTTATTGGATAAATCAAATAGCGGGTCTTATGAATTGAAATTAAGTTACTAGGTAATTAATTTAATTCATAAATTATATTTCTTAGAGAAATATATTTGTATTTGATATAATTAATTAATTGGATTAATTAATTATTATAAATACATTGGTGATTAAACAAAATCGTTTTGACGAACTTCTGGTACACGAGCCGAGTAAATCGGCCCTTTTTCTTAGCACCTACCTAATGACGGACCACACTCCCCTTCCTTTTGTCTTGTTTCGGCCGGGATTTAAGGAAGAGCAAAGTTGGACTTTGCAAGGTTTGATTTTTCTTCCTTGGAGCATTCATTCGGCCACATAATAGGGAGAAAATGGAGAAAACTCACACGATGACTTGGAGTCGGTCGAAACTTGTGGAGAATGTTGGACTAAAAATTCTCTCTCTCCATGACTTGGAGTCATTTTTCCCGATGAAAAGGAGAAGGATATAGAAAAACATTTTTTCATCCTATCAGAAAGAAGTGTTCGGCCGAACTAAGAGAGTGACAGAGGGGGAGCTTTTTCTTGACATTGTTCTTTCATCTTGGAGATAAAAAATAAGGAAGAAAATATAGTGAAAAATTCCTACAAGTTTCCCTAGCCGTGTTCGTGATAGAACGGAGTCTCATTGATTTTTCCGGTCAAGTTCCGGCGCGTGTGAAGTAGAGACATCATGCTTTCGGTGTTTGCTATCGAAGGGATTTCGTGTTCGTGATCATCATCTGCGAAGGTATTATCAAAGGCTTCAAAGGTATGGGACTTTAATCCTTTGTCTTCTTTCGTTTTATTTTTCGTATATACGTTATTTGTTTGATCCTGTTTGTGATTCTTTTGAGTTTTATTATTCCGCTGCGTACTCCGATCTTGTATCCGAAATCCCAGCAGTGGCATCGGGGCAAGGTATTTGATACCATATATACGATTATATATGCATTTTGAATGCTTTTAGATGATGTTTATGATTTAGTATCATAATTGGTATAATCGAAAATATTTAATTGTTCGTTGTAAATTTTGTTTCTATGATTTTATGTGAATTATAAATCTGAAAATTTTAATTTTTTGATTTATAAGTTCTACATAAAAGTTAGAAATATCACGTTTTTGAAATGAGCCGAAAAATGAGAAAAAACGGGGACTGAACTCGATGATGAGGTCACCGAGTTCTGCCGGCTGTGCTGCCGGCAGTACGGCCTGGGCCTGCTGCCCAGGCAGCCGAGAATGGCCGAGTCATGGCTCAGCCATATGGCTCTCGAGTTTTTGGCCCTATTTTGAATCGGGCCGCGGGCTGGGCCTATTACGGAATTGTCCGGGACTCCGTTTTGAGTTTATATTTCGTTGTAATTATTTTGGAATTTTAAATTAGATATAATTCGACAAATATTTGGAATATTTATTAAGGGAAATGGATTAAACAAGAATATTTTTTTATCCAGATTACTTCGAACGAATTAAAATGACGATTATTAGTATTAATTGGATTAATACCATTAGAATTGAATTAGATTAATTTTTATATTAATTGGATTAATTTATTAATTAATTATTTAATTTTAATGCACTATATATTAATTGGATTTATATTATTGATGTTGAATAGATTAATTTAATATATTAATTGGATTAATATATATTATATTAATTATTTAATATTATTGCCGTTACATGTTGTATGGAATGCCTTATGTGATGGTGATATAGCTCGTGGACTTAGTTGTTTTTCGATCCATCCGGTCCGTGTGCTTTTCGATTCTGGTATTGTTCCGTTGTTTATCTCTATGGTGTATGTGCGCCGTTCTGGGCTTGACCGTTTGTCGTCTTGTGAGCTGGCCTTCCATCTCTAAACTTCCTAGCGTTGGTAGGATCTTTGGCGATCGAAAGATTTGAGATTTGCTCTGTGGTGTTTTGTGAGAGGCTTGACTCTTTAATCTTTTGTTGTGTGATGGAATCTGTGTTTGGTAATTGTGATGTACTAAATGTATGTTGGACCGAATGTACTGATGATTTGGACACCGAGGGGTGCGCATGACGAGGAAGTTTTGAGCATTGATATGTTCCGGTAAAGGAATTGACGGTAGAGTTTGTTGAGAAACTCACATCGATGGTTTAGACATGTGTTCGAATCGGTGTTGATTAGTTATGCTGTTAAACTTGAGGAGAGTCTGACATATGCTTACAATTAGTGTTTCCAAGTTGCGCTGGTTGAACTGGTGATTTTTGAATGCCGTATATGCGTGTGTTCGGGAATTGATGGTACTTGGCTAATTGTTGTTATTTAGAACCAATGTGTTTCTATTAATAATAATACATGCAGCGTGCATGCTTGAAAATTTCTTAGACTTGATCGTATTGTGGGTTTTTGAAAAGTGGCATGAATTTGGGCGAGCCAGCCTTGTATTTTCAAATAAAACCTTGTGTCGGTACTTGAAAGTTGTGTTTAAAAGTGTTCTGGGACATTTTATAAAATGCTACCACTGTTAAACCCTTGTTGTGTTTGAAAGGATCTTGAAAACGATTTTTAACTTATCGGTTTTATTTTCGAATAACTAGAGTATACAATTTTAAAAATCAGATTAGGTTGTGGAAACCTAGGCTGTCGGGTCAAATTGTGTTTCTTGAGTTTTGTCTCGTCGGATTTTGTCTGACTTAGTCATATCACGATACGTCGTCTGAATTCGTTGGTCATAATTAGTATCGTGGGACGATCCTCATTTTCGTGCGACCTTTGGATGTAAGACCCCTTTATTTGTGTTGTGCCTCGTGTGGCACGAGTTATTTGTATGATTAGTTGTTAAGTGATGGAATCCTTTGGTGGATTTTGATTTCACGATATGTGTTTATTCGGCTCTCGTATTTGGTTTATACTAGAAGTGTCATCGATGCTGATGTATTTTCGAACTGTATTTTATCCGCTGCGTAAATACCTTTAAAATGGCTTTCGATATTTTGCAGACTGAGTTCTTACTTCGTAAAATCGATTCCCTAAACCGAGTTTTGGCATTTTGGCCTTGGTTCCTTGAAAAATATTACCATCATCGGTCTTTTTGGCATTTTTGAAATGACGTGGAAAATTGTGTTTAGCCTGGTAAATCCTTGTGAGAAGGGTTTACGGCGTGTAATATTTCCAGGAGGATCTGGGGGTGTTACAACTATTTTTGAAATGGTTATGTAAATGGTTTTTAGCATGGTGGGTTCCGGCACGAAATCCACGGCGTGTAATATTCCCTGGAGGAACTGTAATATTTTACTATTTGTTTCCGGTAAAATTCATGCACTGTCTTGATTTTGAACGATTTGATGCGTGTGCTATGATGTGTTTAAGTGAATGTTGATACGTGTGAATTTTGGGCATTTTGGCCTATTGTACTTCTGAAAAACCTTGAGTATCTTAGAAAATAAACCTCGAGACGTACTTTTAAAATGAATTATTTTCTCGCAGTGTTCTCAAGATGCCTACTAGCGCCACGCTATGTTTCAAAATTATTCTACTTTGAGGATCAAAATATTTTGAGATATTTCTAATGATTTAGAAACGCATTTGCTTAGACCCGAAGGTCGAATATTGGTGAAAAGTTTTAATTTAAAGAAAGGTGTCCTCATTTTTTTATCAAACGCAAGATGATTTCTTTTCAAAGTCTCGATGACGATGTATGTACAACTTTTTTTATATATGATACTCAAGATCAACTGGTGCTTCTAAATTATTTTCAAAATGTAGTTTTCGTTTTTAAAAAATATCGTTCCTGTTTGCGGTCCGGCAATATATATGTGATGTTCGTACTCTCGTTAGGGTGTTAACCCCCGAGTTGTGATTGAATTGGTGGTGTTAGCATTGAGTCGTTCGCCGCGCAGTTGTTGTGGTAGCCCTCTGTGTGAGGTGTGATGTTGGTATTGAATGTTGTCGCCTCGTAGTGATTTATGCGATATCGCATATATGCGAGCTGTTAGAGCTTGGGTTGGTATGGTTGTGTGCATCGGTGATAGTTCCGCGTTGTGTCGGTTGCTTGTTGTATTGTTACCTTGGTTCCGTTGTTGTGAGTTTCGGGGGCGAGGTTGAAGGTAATACCCGTATTATTTTTGACTTCTGCATTTTCTCTTTCCCAATTCTATCGACTCGCTCGTGTTTGTTGATACTCTCTGAACTTGTTCTGTATTTCGGGTTTTCTATCGTTCGAACAAGCCATGATCTCATTTTGGTTCGATCTGGTTATTGCTGTGAATTCTCCGAGTTTGGTTCGATTCTTGTGAACCTTGTTCGAAAGTAACATCTTTTAGTTCCTACCAGCTCTTTTAACATCTTGAGTTGAAGTGTGAACTTCGGAGTTATTGTTCGATCATTATTTTTTTGATCATTGTTGTTCGATCGTTGCTGTTCGATCATTGTTGTTGGATCATTGTTGTTCGATCATCGTTTTTTTTATCGTTGCTGTTCGATCATTGTTGTTTGATCATTGTTGATTCGATCGTGGTCACCTTCGCAGATTGTTGTATACATCATTTCCATTTTTTTCGACTGTATGTGTTTCCTTGTAATAGGTGCTTTGTGTTTTGTGATTGTTCAGATAATTGACTTGATGATATTATCTAGTTGATGACGTTTGTCACTTGTTGGTCTTGTTATGTCTCTACCTATGACGTTATGTTGGTCGTCGTGGAGCGTGTTTTCACGTTGTACGTTTCTTTGCATTGTTCGTAACATTTCGCCGTTTGGGCGTGAGTTTTTGTTTCTTGTGTACCTCGTTGAGTTTTCTTGGAGGGATATTGCTTCTCCCTACTTGTTTTAAGTTTCGAGACGAAATTTCTTTTAAGGAGAGTAGTATGTAATATCCGCAATTTCGATTTCCGGTAATTTTTTTTTTTTTTGGCGAGAGTCCGTTTTGACGACTCGCTTGTGACCGTTTCGTCATTTCGAGAATGATTAATTCTACACTTTTTGACATACGATTTCATTTTGGTGTCACTTTGTTGAGTTCCGTTCTTCTTAGCGACTTTTCCGCACTTGAGTTTGATTCTTGTGAATTTCGTTTGAAACTGTTGTTTCGAGTTTTTCGTAAGTCCGCTTAACTTTATTAGACGTGTTGTGAACTTCGGTTTGGCTATTTAATCGCGTGTCGTGATTTTCGGGAATTTTGGGCCATTTTGTAATTTCCTAAAAGTTATGAATATCCGTATCCGTATTTGTTGCCTCGACCCTTTTCTTGGTCGCGTATGATTAATTATTACATTATGTTTTCATTTCGGATCGTTGATGCTGTCCGCGAGCATTTCGTCGTGTTCGTTCCGTGCGTTTTCTCGAGTCGTTGGGTCATGATGGCTGAGCACTGGCCGGGCAGGCGCGGTAGGAACCGACGTAGCGCATGATACTGCCGGAAGGCTGCGCACACTAACTCGGCAAGTGTAGCGCACGCTGCCGACCATCCAGCGTACGCTATCGGATTTGGACTGAGGGTTTTCTGAGGTTCTGGACTCGGGAAGGATCGGCAGGTAGCGCACGCTATTGTCGGTCGCGGCGCACGCTAACCGGCAGGTGTAGCGCAGGCTGTCGGGCGGCTAGCGCACGTTACCTGGCCAAGCAGTTTAGTCCAGAGGGTTTTGGACAGGTCGGCTAGCACGCGCTAGTGTCCGCGCAGCGCACGCTATCGGGGTCGGGCGGGCAGGTCTCGGTCGGCAGGTTTTGTCAGTAGTGCCGGGTCGTGCGGGCCCTGGCCGATGGTTCTGGGACGATACTGGCCGATAGCGCACGCTAGTCCGGGAAGGCTAGAGCACGCTAGTCCGGCCCAGTATAAATATGACAGAGCAGTCGCATTTTCACTCGTTTTTCATTTCCTTTCTTTTCTGTCTGCGGATGGAGTTTCGGAGGAGGCGAAGCCATGTTATTAAATAACGAATCCACGAAGTTCTAGAGCTTATATCATTGATTAATCATCCTATAACATCCTTTGATCCAGCGAATCAAGGTTAGATCTCTAGAACCCTACTTTTGGGGAGATTTGGGGGTTTTCGCGTTTTTGTTCTATTCGTTCTGTTTTGTTGATTAATTCATGATGAATATGATTAATATCGTTGGTATTCTTGGTTTCCCTACGGTTTCATGGTATATTTCGTGGTTTTTACGTAATTGAGAGGGTTTGGTCGTGGTCCGCCCTCGTTGTTGTTTTTATACGAATATACATTAATCATAGGCGGGTTTTCGGGTGTATTCCAATTCCGTATTCGTTTAGAAATGATTGTGATTGTATTCGTCGAATCGTTAGGTTCGGTTTCTTCGGTTCTAAGCGATCGTGTTTGATTCCTTCCGTTTGTGTCGTCGTCAATTACTCAAGGCAAGTATTTTTTGGAAACCTTTATGCTTAACGTGAAATGGTAATGTACATTGTGTGTTATTTGCTAACCTCGGGAGGGTCCGATGGGGCCACGGAGGGAATCCAATGGTTTTAGCCCTGGATTCATGAGTTTGTTTAGCTAGCCAGCTCGGGAGGGTCCTCAGAGGCCTCGAGTGGGATTTGTGGCTTCGTCCCAGTCCTAGGCGATGCATGTGCGTGAAATGTTTTATGATATGGCCAGCTCGGGAGGGTCCTTAGAGGCCTCGAGTGGGATTTGTGGCTTCGTTCCGGTCCTAGGCAAATGTGATTGACTGTTTGTTTCCGGAAAAGACATGTCTAGTTTTGGTTTTGAAATGATTTGGTGCATTGCACTATGAAATTTGTAAGCGATTGGTTTGCCTTGAATACTTGTACTAGCGTAGTTGTTAACCCCTTTGGGGACCCGTTTTGGGGAAATTGTTGTTATGGATTTTAGGTTATATTCAGCCAGACGAACGGGTGATGGGATAGTACGAGGATGCCAGCCAAGGTTGTTGACATGTGCAATTGAGTCTTATTATTTCTGTTGTCTCTTTCGATATGGATGTTTTCCAAATTATAAACTTATAGATTGTACTCGCGAGTAGTTAGGCTTTTCCTTTCGGATTGTGATTGGTCTTCGTTGAAGTTACTATATTTGTTAGTTGATGTTTATTATGCCGGTTACACTGGGCGTGTTATTTTATGTTCGTATTGTTAACTTTTATTTCCTTTCTAACCGAGACGGTTAGTTGAGTGTGGTTTTCTTGTTCTAGCCTGGTGGGTCCCATGTAGGGGTCCACGGCGCTGTAATACACCTTGAATATCTCGGGGGTGTTATAGTAGTTTTATGATGGGCTCGATGACTAATGAGCTGCAGAGAGCGCACGAGAAAATGACTTCTGCTAGGCGGATTCTCGCACATTTAACCGAGCTTTATGGAGAGCATAGTAGGACTGCTAGATATGAGATATCGAAGCAGTTATTCAGTGCTAGGATGAAGGAAGGGGAGAAAGTGGGAGACCACATTCTCAATATGATCTCTATGATTGAGAGGCTCGAGGTGCTCAATTTTCATTCGGATTTATCCCTTCATATTGATCTCATCCTTCAATCTCTACCTGACTCCTTCATGCAGTTTGTAATGAATTTCAAATGTAATGAAATTTCATGCACATTAGCTGGGCTAATGAACAAACTGGTGACGGCACAGTCTAACATAAAAACTAAGCCGAGGGAGGCTGCTCTTGTGATTTCTTCTGGGCCTCGGAAGTCCATGAAAAAGAAGAAGAAGACCTACGAGTAGTATAAACCCAAGAAAGGGGTGCAGAAAGTCAAGGGCAAGGCCTTAAAGGTTCAGAAGGTAGGCAGTCTCAAACCTCCGGACAAATGTCTTGAATGCGGTGAGCTGGGCCACTGGCGTAGGAATTGTCCCAATATCAATGGTGCATCTTGATTTGGAACAAAGTAGGCAGCTTGATGCTGGGGAAGTGATGGTAACTGTCAGAAGCGGACACAGTGTTGAGGCAACCGATATTAGATCACTCCTACTGGGTTTGGAATCCGGTTTTATTTTTACGTTAGATAAAGTTCTGGTTTTGCCCAAGGGGCATAAGAACATTGTATCCATTCCACGCTTGGACCGGAAAGGATTTTTTTCTTCATTGGCAATGGTAGTTGTAACATTTGTTTTGGAAATAAAATTATTGGAAGAGCTACATTACTGAATGGATTATATCATCTGAACTTGCAAAATAAATCACCAGTGAATACTATAACTAGGAAAGGTGGCAGACATGATACTAATCAAAGTCTTAAGTGGCACCTTAGACTTAGTCATGTTGGTCAGACCAAGGTTCACAAAATGGAGAAAGATGGACTTTTAAGTACATTGGGTGAAGAACCAAGTCTAACTTTTAAATCCTGCCTTAGAGGCAAGATGACTAAGTCCCCCTTCACAGAGACATTTGAAAGGGCTACTGAGAAACTTGGGTTGGTACATACCGATGTTTGTGGTGCTTTGGAACCAGCCTGAGACGGATATCAATAATTCATTACATTCACAGATGATCATACTGTTGGGATTCGGTGCCTAAACTGGAGGCCCAACGGAAATGGTAAAATGAAAATTAATTCAATCTGAATCCCTATGAGGATTGATCAAGCTACGTATATACGAATATAAAATAAATAAAAGAAGATTCGAAATCATACCCTTGTAGTTCGTTGATTAAATGGTGTTCTTCTCTTGAGCGATTCCCCAAGCTTTAGGTGAACTTCCCTACGATCCAATCCGTTCCAAGATCTTGGATAATCCAAGGCCGAAAACACCACGTCTCTACTTGCCATGCGCCGGAGAAATGAACGGAACAACGATCACCCAATTAACCTCCAAGGTTACGGCTAGAATTGGATGATGAAGCTATCAAATGTGAATTTTACACTATAAGTATATAACTCACAATCTCTCAATCTTTTCTCACAATTTATCTCTAAGAAAATTATGTAGAAAAATGAATGAAGAATAAAATGGTGAAGAAGACCAAGAGAAGTATTATCTCTCTCTATCTCTGGTATATGCTGTGAGATGACTCTTCACATGACAAGAGAAGTCTTCTCTCTCTTTGCCTTCAACTCTTCATTATATTATTCTATTGAAAAAAAATAATATCACCTACTCAATATTATTAGAGAGATTCTTACTAAATGTCACATGTCTTCCACCTATAAAGGCGAAGACTATGACCAAGAGTAGGTGGGGCGGCCTCTAGGAGAAATTGGATGAGTTTGGTCCATTTCGGACTCTCGCGAGTCCAAACAGATAAATTCCAATTCTGTTCCGATGTATTTATTTCAATTTATTAATCCAATTAATTAGTCATATCAAATACGAAATAATATAATTAATTTCTCCAAGAAATAATTATATCTATGAATTAAATTAATCACCCAGTAATTTATTTAATTCATTAGGCCGTAAATTATTTTATCCAATAAATTAATTTAGATATCAAATGTCCTAATAAATTAGATATCCAATATCTAATTAATTAGATATCTAATATCTAATATTTATAAAGAGAGAATAAGCTCGATTCATTACGTGGTCAATCCTATTGCGCGACTCGGTAGGTCCGTCTCAGTTAGCAATGGGAGGAACCAAAAAGTAGTAGCATCACCTAGCCAGCTTGGCGGCCTACACTGTACCCCAACTGAGAACGAATGATTGGGATCATTCAAGAACTATTCTGTCGGGAATACCAATATACGTATAAACCCTTCTTCAAATATCCCGATCAAGTTATAGGGTCACGGTCAGTCAAACCCTATCTGTACTTGACTCTATGCATGAGTTAATGCAAATCGAGATCATTGAGCTCTCGTGTATCCAATACAACTAGCTCCAATGCTTTGGCCAATGACTTATGATCTCATCTGCCAATAACCGCATAGGACATATAACCCGTTCACTAATAGGAGAAAGAATTCTATCTTGGTATTTAGTAGGACCTGCTACTTGCCCGTCAAGACGCACGTCGAGGTTGACCCCCGCCTTCCAGTTTACAGGGTCGAACTACTCTAATGAAAATCTTAACGTCAAAATCACATCCCTACTAAATCCTCAAGTTGAATATTGATGAATACCTAGCACAACCTTTCGATTCCGTCATTGACTGTCCCGGAGTGAAATTCCTGTGACAAATCGAGGGTGAGTCGGTTCGAGTATACTAATCCAATTAGCATACCTATAACATGTGCTCCCACTAACCAATAATGTTCGACAGGCACTCTCCAAGTCAAAGAACATGTCATACAAGTCTTCACATAAACTTAACGCCTAGTCAAGTTTCATCGACTTGCGAAAGATTAAGTATTTGAGCCATAAACATTTCCAATGCCTATCCCCTTATCCAATAAGGACTGGAATGTTTTGCTCTCAAATACACGGACTAGTTTCTATATATATTTACGAGTCAGGAATACTAGTGACTACCAGTAAATAAAGAAACATACAATTGCCTTCTGATAATAATTTATATAATAACATGTACAATGCCCTCACTCAACATCCTCTGAGTAGCATTCGAGGGCATACTCCTAACAATCTCCCACTTGCACTCGATGCCACGCGCTATGGTGTCTACTACCCATGTTCTCCAGATGACACTCCAAGCTAATCTGAGAAAGTGGCTCGGTCAGCGGATCATCGACATTGTCGGATGAGTCTACTCTATGCAGCACAACGTATCCCTTTGCAAACAAATTCTCTCACGAGATGATACTCTCTCTCAATATGTTTTGTACCATTATGAAATATCGGCTCCTAGGCCTATGCTACCACTCCATTGTTATCGTATAAAATAAAAATAGGCAGCGCAACACATGGTGTCTCGTGAAGTTTACCCAGTAACTTCTTAACCCAGAACCCTTCCTTAGAAGCCTCCGAGGCTGCTCAATACTCAGCCTGACAGGTGGAATCAGCAGTCGCGCTATGCTTGGGACTATGCCAAGCTACTGCTCCTCCATTAAGAGTCAAATGTAGCCAGAAGTAGACATAGAGTCGTCTTTCTGTCCTTGGAAGTCTGAATCAGTGAAGCCTATCACATTCAGTTCTCCACTACCATACATAAGAACCAGATCTCTAGTCCTTCTAAAGTACTTGAGAGTGTTCTTTAGGGCAGTCTAATATTCCTTACCTAGGTTTGCCTAAAACCTACTTACCATGGTCCTATTACGCATACACAAGGCTACCCACGGCCGAAGTATATGGTATATTACTCATTTAGTTTCGTTGTTCCTCACTTTGAGGACACATCTTCGAGGAGAGTTTTATTCCATGTCGCATTAGTAGGAACCCTCTTTTAGAATCATCCATATTAACTCCCTTTAAGATTTGATCTATATAGAGGGCTTGGGAAAGATCTATCATTCTCTTTGCTCTATCCCGGTAGAGCCGAGTTACAAGAATAGAGGTAGCTTCTCCTAAGTCTTTCATGGAGAACCTACTCAAAAACCAAGCTTTCACAGAACTCAGCGTTCCCACAGAATTTCCTATTAGTAGAATGTCATCTACATATAGTACTAAGAATGCGATCTTGCTCCCACTAACCCTCTTGTATACATAAAGTTCCTCTTCATTTTACATGAAGTCAAACTCTTTGACTGCCTCGTCAAAACGAAGGTCCCAGCTTCTACACTCCATATCACGGAGTCTACATCCACTATCTCTTGGTCATAGGTCGCGGGGTCAGTCTCTTGGCTATTACCTGGAACCTCATGGAGACCCAACTCCTCCAGGGGCACAAGGCCATACCTGTCAGGTAATTGAGACAACCTACTAGACCTATGAGGTGGTTGTACTTGTGTTCCAGAAGGTTCAGTTCCAACTTCTTGTACATGTGTCTCCTGAGGTATTTCATCGTATTCTACCAAAGAAATACTTCTACCCGCTCCGCCTTCCTGAATGAACTCATCTTCCAGGAAGTGTGCCTGTAAAGAAACAACGATCTTTCGATCTTCGGGCATGTAGAATAGATAACCCATCATCCTAGATGGGAATCCAATGAAACGTCCCTTCACGGACCTCGCTTGCAACTTCTCCACCTTAGTCTTCTTGACATAGGCGGGACATCCCCATATCCTAATGTGATTAAGACTTGGTTTCCTGCCCTCCCACATCTCATGTGGAGTTCTAAGAACGGATTTGGAAGGACATATGTTCAAGATATAAGCGGCAGTCAGGAGTGCATGCCCCCACAGGTACATCGGTAAGTAAGTATATCCTAGCATAGAACGGACCATGCTCAACAAGGTCCGGTTCCTTCTTTCTGACACACCATTTAACTGAGGAGTACATGGAGGTGTTATTTGTGAAACTATTACATGCTCCTTAAGGAACTCATCAAACTCCGTACTCATATACTCATCACCTGGGTCCGACCGAAGTGTTTTGATATAATTTCCAGTTTGTTTCTCGACTAGGGCCTTAAATTCCTGGAATTTTTTCTAAGGCGTCGGATTTATTTTTCATTAAGTATACATAACCATACCTAGTATGATCATCTTTAAACGTAATGAAATACCGATATCCATCACGTGCTGCTTCTAAAGCACCAAATACGTTGGTATGGATTAATCCTAGTTTTATCCCTACCATTTCAAAACTTGATTAGTTTTATCCCTACCACGCTTCCTAGTCATAGTATTCACAACGATTTTGTAACTGAGGTTTAGATGATACAATCCATTTAACAATGTAGCAGTGCCCATTAGTTTATTTCTAAAATAAATTTTGCAGGAACCATCACCAATGAAAAATGAAAAGCTTTTCCGATCCATGACCGGAATGGATATAATGTTTTTATGCACCTTGGGCAGAACAAGTACATCTTCTAAAGACAGAACAAAACCGGATTCTAACCCAAAAGAAGTGATCCTATGTCGGTTGCCTCGACACTATGCCCGCTTCCGATAGTGATCATCACTTCCCCAGCTCCAAACTTCCTACTTTGTTCCAGACCCTGATTCACGGTACAAATATGAGAACTAGCACTAGAATCCAAAATCCATGAAGTAGAAAATACAGTAGCAAAAATTTTTGTTTCCAAAACTAAAAGTTCTGTACCTGAAGTGCCACAAAGAATTGGACAGTCTCTAGCCCAGTGGCCCAACTCACTGCATTTGAGACAAGTGTCCTTCTTCTTGCTCTTCGGAACCATCGAGGCCTTGCCCTTACCCTTGTGGTCCTTGACTTGTGGTCCCGTCCGCTTCTTCGTCTTTTTGTTCTTATTCTTGGACCTCAGAGATCCAGAAGAAATCACAAGGACAAACTTCTTTATCCGCGGAGTCTTCATCTGAGACTGAGCGGTCACCAGTTTGTTCATTAGCCTTGCTAAGTTGCATGCAATCTCATTGCAGTTGAAATTCATAACAAACTGTGAGAAGGAATCGGGGAGAGAATGTAGGATAAGGTCGGTCTAAAGAGAAGTATCCATCTTAAAATCTAGAGCCTCCAATCTCTCGATCATAGATATCATTTTGAGGACGTGTTCCCTAACCTTCTCACCTCCCTTCATCCTTGCACCAAACAGTTGGTTGGATATCTCAGATCTAGCAGTTCGACTGTGCTCACCATAAAGCTCGGTTAAGTGAGATAGTATCTGCCTAGCAGAAGTCATTTTCTCATGAGCTCTCTGAGGCGCATTAGACATAGAATCCATCATGTATGCACGTACTTTTACGTCATCCTTAACCCACTTTTCGTGGTTTTCAATCTCTTCCTGATTGGCTCTAGTCCACACTGGAGGCGCTGGAATGTCCGTCTCCAAGACGTATCCTAGTGCCTCTATACTGAGGATAATAACCAGATTGCGGATCCAATCCATAAAGTTAGGTCCGATCAAGGTGTTCTTTTCAAGTAGAATTGCGAGTGGGTTCATTGTCATATTGAGAGTTATGTTTGTCAAATTATGTATGACAGATTAATTAGTGTCTCGTTCAATTATGATCTGAGTATAGAATAAATGTCTTTTCTATTCTTTAACCTAGCTCCCACTATTTTTATCGAATAACACACTCCCATGTGAAATCCAGAAGTATCGTTCGCTCTACTTCATAGTGGTGATCGAGTTCTTTATAAATCTTAATAGAGGGCAACCGAACAGGTTTCTAGTCTATTAATTTTCATAGAGTGATGTCTAACACCAACCCATCTAATGGATGATTCGATCTTCTTTTTCCCCTTGTTCACTCCCCTCAACCTATACGGTTTCTATGGTTCATGAACAAGTTAAGTTTATACCATCGACGCAAATCAGTTTCACAATTGAATCTTATCCGGCAATCGAACAAGTTTCTAGGGATAAAATTTGCTCCCACCAAAGGCATCCAATGCGCTCTTGGTAATTTATCCATCCTCCCCGAATTACTACCCCAATAACTCGGAAGCATAGCACATCCGGTTTGGCTTTCAATTTTTCGAAAGCTCGATGGAGGGAAGGAAAACCTTGAAACCTTTTAAACTTAATAATTTGTCGTGTCAGAATTTTCGCGATTAATGTTACACTTTGCACATTAATTCATTTAAGCGTGTTTGTGCATTCATACCATATGAATAAACATTCACAACCTAGTTGTTACCAACATGTAGTTTATGGACCGTTCCTAGAATAAAAAACTCTGTAATCTAATTAGAAGTCTTCGGTCTTGAATCTTTATATTCTCGAATGGATCTTCCTCCGGTCTTGGTCA
Organism: Orobanche coerulescens; assembly: GCA_033398695.1. Lineage (NCBI taxonomy): Eukaryota > Viridiplantae > Streptophyta > Magnoliopsida > Lamiales > Orobanchaceae > Orobanche > Orobanche coerulescens. Next base: position 76,368,675 of record CM065801.1, on the reverse strand, counting down.
TTACATATAAATTTTACATTGAAAAATTGAATCCTAGATACAAATAATTCTAGTAAAATAAATAGGCTCAAAACAACCTTTACAACCCAATCGAATAAAACCGAACGATTCAAAACTAGACTATGAACCACATCCCCATTCAAATGCATTCATCCAATAAAGACTAAATAAATGGATTGCATGTAGATTACATTGATATAATCAATATATAATCAACAATAAATAGAATTGATCCAATCAATTCAACAATAATCGACAATTTAATTTTCGTCCGTAGTAAACTCTTAAAATATTTTCTTTAAATTTTCCCTCATAAAAAATTTCAAATTAATGATTTTAATACTGGGAAAATCAATTATCGAAATTATACTAAAAACCGAGACCCAGTGCCCGATAGCCTGGAAGCTGCCAAGCAGCACCAGGCACCCTGCTCGGCAGCCGACAGGACACTATCGGTCGCCTACACGAAGCGCTCGGCCGCATATAGGATGCGCTCGTCCCCATACAGGAAGCGCTCAGCCGCATACAGGACGCGCCCGGCTGCCTATAGGACGCGCCCGGCCACCTACAGGATGCGCTCGGCCCCATACAACAAGCGCTCGGCATCCTACACGACGCATTCGGCCCTGACTCGGCAGCTGTATGATATATCGTCCAACGATTGCATACAACTCATTTTTGGGCACATTTCTAAAATCCTGTAATTTCTGATCTATATATTATTAATATAAATCATATTTCCAAGAAAAACCTGATTTATGCCATAATATAAAATCACGGAAAAACGATACTACGACGAATAATAAAATATCTACGATTATCAAAGTGATTCTAAATCACAAAACAAGCATTCCAAATGCTAAATATTGTATATACGATCGCAAGACCTCGCTCCGATACCACTGTTGGGATTCGGGGCCTAAAACGGAGGCCCAATGGAGGCGGTAAAATGAAAATTAATTCGATCCGAATCCCTACGAGGATCGATCAAGCTACATATATACGAACATAAAATAAACAAAGGAAAATTCGAAATCATACCCTTGTAGTCCGTTGATTAAATGGTGTTCTTCTCTTGAGCGATTCCCCAAGCTTTAGGTCAACTTCCCTACGATCCAATCCGCTCCAAGCTCTTGGATGATCCAACGGCGAAAACACTGCGTCTCTACTTGCCACGCGTCGGAGAGATGAAAGGAACGAGGATCACCCAATTAACCTCCAAGGTTACAGCTATAATCGGATGATGAAGCTATCAAATGTGAATTTTACACTCTATGTGTATAACTCATAATCTCTCAATCGTTTCTCACAATTTATCTCTAAGAAAATTATGTATAAAAATGAAGGAAGAATAAAATGGTGAAGAAGACCAAGAGAAGTATTTTGTCTCTCTCTGGTATATGACGTGAGATGACTCTTCACATGACAAGAGAAGTCTTCTCTCTCTTTGCCTTCAACTCTTCATTATATTATTCCCTTAAAAAAGAATAATATCACCTACTCAATATTATAAGAGAGATTCTCACTAAATGTCACCTGTCTTCCACCTATAAAGGTGAAGATTATGACCAAGAGTAGGTGGGGCGGCCTCTAGGAGAAATTGGATGAGTTTGGTCCGTTTCGGACTCTCGTGAGTCCAAACAAATAAATTCTAATTCCGTTCCGATGTATTTATATCAATTAATTAATTCAATTAATTAATCATATAAAATACGAAATAATATAATTAATTTCTCCAAGAAATAATTATATCTATGAATTAAATTAATCATCGAGTAATTTATTTAATTCATTAGGCCGTAAATTAATTTATCCAATAAATCAATTTAGACATCCAATGTCCCAATAAATTAGATATCCAATATCTAATAAATTAGATATCTAATATGTAATATTTATAAAGAGAGAATAAGCTCGATTCATTCCGTCGGCAATCCTATTGAGCAACTCGGTAGGTCCGTCTTAGTTAGCAATGTGAGGAACCAAAAAGTAGTAGCACCACCTAGCCAGCCTGGCGGCCTGCACTGTACCCCAACTGAGAACGAATGATTAGGATCATTCAAGAACCATTCTGTCATGACTACCAGTATACGTATAAACCCTTCTTTCAAATATCCCGATCAAGTTATAGGGTCACAGTCAGTCAAACCCTATCTGTACTTGACGCTATGCATGAGTTAATGCAAATTGAGATCATCGACCTCTCGTGTATCCAATACACCTAGCTCCAATTCTTTAGCCAAAGACTTATAATCTCATCCGCCAATAACCTCATAGGACATGTAACCCATTCACTAAGAGGAGAAAGAATTCTATCTTGGTATTTAGTAGGATCTGCTACTTGCCCGTCAAGATGCACGTCGAGGTTGACCCTCGCCTTCCGGTTTACATGGTCGAACTACTCTAATGGAAATCTTAACATCACAAGCACATCCCTACTAAATCTTCAAGTCGAAGGTTCACAGATACCTATCACAACCTTTCGATTCCGTCATTGACTATCCCTGAGTGAAATCCGTGTAACGAATCGAGGGTGAGTCGGTTCGAGTATACTAATCCAATTAGCATACCTAAAACGTGTTCTCCCACTAACCATTAGTGTTCGACAGGAACTCTCCAGGTCAAAGAACACGTCATACAAGTCTTAACATAAACTTAACGCCCAGTCAAGTTTCAACGATTAAGTTTCACGGACTAGTTTCTATATATATTTACGAGTGAGGAATACCAGTGACTACCAGTAAATAAAGAAACATACAATTGCCTTCTGATAATAATTTTCATAATAACAAGTACAATGCCCTCACTCAACATCATCTGAGTGGCATTCGAGGGCATACTCCTAACACATACTAGGTATTGGATTGTGTACTTGATGAAACATAAATTTGAAGCCTTTACTAAATTCAAGGAATTTAAGGCCCTAGTTAAAAAACAGACTGGATGTCATATCAAGGCACTTCAGTCAGACAAGGTGGCGAGTATATGAGCATCGATTTTGATGAGTTCCTCAAGGAACATGGAATAGTTTCACAATTCACGCCGCCGGGAACTCCATAGTTAAATGGTATTTCAGAAAGGAGAAATCGGTCTTTGTTGGACATGGTCCACTCTATGTCAAATTACACTGATTTACCAATTTATCTGTGGGGGTACGCCTTACTTACCACTGCCTGTATACATGTCCTTCCAAATCCGTTCCTATCACTCCGCATGAGATGTGGAAGGGTAAGAAACCAAGTCTTAAGCACATAAGAATTTGGGGATGTCCAGCCTATGTCAAAAAGGCTAAGGTGGACAAACTGGAAGCAAGGTCCATCAAGGGACGTTTCATTGGATACCCAGAGGACTCGATGGGTTATCTATTATACATGCAAGAAGACCATAGGGCCATTGTGGCATTACAAGCGCACTTCCTTGCGGATGAATTCATCCAGGAAGGTGGCTCGGTTAGAAATATCTCTTTGGAAGAGGACAATGAAAGTCCTGAGGAGACATCTGATCAGGGATCACGAACCAAACGTATTGTAACACATGTCGAGGAACTCGGTATCCACGACGTACCTGATAGCCGTGAGGACGACCCTCTCACCTATGACCAAGCGATAGTGGATGTGGACTCCGATAAATGGGAATAAGCTATGGAAGTTGAGATATACTCGATGCATGCCAATCAGGTCTGGACGCTAGTAGATTTACCAACTGGCATGAAGCCTATTGGTAGTAAATGGATCTATAAGAGAAAGACTGATAGGGATGGCAAGGTTGACGCCTATAAGGCCAAACTTGCGGCAAAGGGTTTTACCCCAAAGGAAAGGATCGATTATCAAGATACCTTCTCGCCCGTAGCTATGATCAAGTTGATTCGCATGATGCTTGACATTGCTGCCCATTATGATTATAAAATATGACAAATGGAAGTCAAAACGGCTTTTCTAAACAGATACATCGAGAAGGAAATCTACATGGAATAGCCTAAGGTTTTTGTGTCCAAATCTAATATTCATAAGGTGTGTAAGCTGCAACGAGCCATTTATGGGCTGAAGCAAGATTCTCGGAGTTGCAACCTTCAATTTGACGAAGCAGTCAAGGACTTTGATTTCGTGCAAAATGAGGAGGATCCTTGTGTTTACAAAAAGGTCAGTGGGAGCAATATTGCGTTCTTAGTATTATATGTAGATGATATTCTACTTATAGGAAATAATGTAGCAATGCTCAGCACTTTGAAAGCTTGGCTTTCTCAAACGTTCTCCATTCCTATATTCTAGGGATCCATCTTTATGGAGATAGACCGCGAATAAGGATACGACTTTCCCAAGCCCTCTATATAGATAAGATCCTGAGTAGATTCAAGATGGATAAATCTAAAAGAGGGTTCCTTCCCATGCGACATGGAATTCATCTCACCAAGAAAATGTGTCCTCAAAGTAAGGAATACATAAGTGAGATGAGTAAGGTACCATATGCCTCGGCAGTAGGTAGCCTCATGTACGCTATGTTGTGCACGAGACCTGACTTAGCCTATGATGTGAGTGTTGTAAGTCGTTTTCAAGCAAACCCGGGAAAGGGACACTTGATTCCTGTCAAGAACATTCTTAAGTGCTTACGAAGGACTTGAGATATAGTTCTTACTTATGGTGGTAGAGAACTGAAGGTGGTTGGATTCACCAATTCTGGTTTTCAAGGAGACGAGGACGACTTTAAGTCAACATCTGGTTACTTATTTACTCTTAATAGAGGAGCAGTGTCTTGGACAAGCTCCAAACAAAGTGCTACTACTGATTTCACCTGCCAAGCAGAGTACCAAGCTGCCTCAGAGGCTTGCAAAGAAGCATTTTGGATGCAGAAGTTTGTGCAAGAACTTCAAGTGATGCCTAACGCGGAGCTGCCTATATCACTATTCTGTGATAATGATGGAGCTGTCGCCCAAGCCAATGAGCCTAGGGCTCACCACAGCACCAAGCATATAGAGAGAAAGTATCACCTTGTTTGAGAGATGGTTAGCAAAGGATATGTTTCTTTGCAAAGAGTAGACTTAGAAGATAATGTCTTTGACCCACTGACTAAGCCGTTATCACAGGCTGTCTTGGAAAGACATTTGAATAACATGGATATTGGATACCATGATATATGGCATTGAGTGCAAGTGAGTGATTGTTAGGTATATGCCCTCGAATGCCACTCAGGGGATGAGAGAGAAGTGGCATTGTACTTGTAATTATGGTATTATCATTAAAAAGTCAATATGATTCACTCAATATTTATTGTATTTCAAATGCATTCTTGATCTGGTAAACATTGAAGTGCAGTCCACGTAAATAAGAGCGGACATTCCACTCTCGTTATCGGATAAGAGAAAAATGCACTCGAAGTATTTAAAGCTTATTTACATAAACCATTCGCAAGTCGATAAAATTAATTGGACATTAAGTTTTGAGTAAGACTTGTATAACTGATGCTAGAACATGTGCATGTCTTATAGCATAGTTATAAGTATATTGGTGGGATCAGTATACTTGAATACGACCCATACTTGATTCAGTCACACATTATTCACTTTTGGAGAGTCAATCACGAATCGAAAGGTTGTGATAGTATACATGGACCTTTGACTTAAGGGTTCGGTAAGAGATCTGCCGGTGATGTTTAGTTTGTCATTAGAGTAGTTAGATTCATTTGCTTAATCGTTGGGTCAACCTCGAAGTGCGGACCATACGGGCAGGTAGCAGTCTTTACTGTACGCCAAGAAAGGATTCTATCTCCTGTTAGTGATCAGGCGTATGTCCTATACGGTTAATGGAAAATAAGATCATAAGTCTTTGGCCAAAGCATTCTGATCTAGTCGTATTAGATACACTAGTAATCGGTCGGTCTTGATTTGTATTAACCAATGTATAGTGTCTAGTCAACAGCAGGGTTTGACTTTACTGTGTAACACCCCCATGATTTACGGAGATATTACAGCGCCGTAGATCCTTTTTGGAGGACCTACCAGGCTTAGACCCAAATAAAACACATTAAATACGACAAACATAAATGTTCATACATTCAAAACCAACTTCAATTTCAACATAACATACATCACAATACCAAACAACATATCATCCCGAGGAATCATAACCAATATGACCGTTCACCACGGGAATACAACAACATCATTAACCATTAATAATGACATGACATACAACACCGGACAAGGTACCAGCGAGTACAAAACCAAAACACGACTTTGACCATGACCATATGACCATCAACTCAAAATAATGCACGATATCAATGTCGCCCACCAAGCTCGTGTCCGTCTGTGCTAGTCCTCCCACTGGACTGTACTCAATACACAAAGTATATCCACCCCAAAAGGGGTCAAGAAGAAGCCTGCAAGTACAATGATTCTAGAATATGTACAACAAGTGAATAACCAACAAAACCATAGAAAATCATAGTGCCATCACGGATATTCCGAATACCACATCACAGTCATCATCACAAAACAACCTCCCGAGCTATACCGGCCCCGTACCTCTCAAAGAAGATACACACCCTGAGACACCTCGTCAGCCCTCCCCAGTGTATAGCCCAACCGAGTGATCCGTAGGGATACGCAGCCTCACCGGACCCAGGGGACCCTCACCGGTTTTACTCGGCTCACACACACTCGATCAACAATTGGCACAAATTCCATTTTTACATATTCACACGAAGTACAAGAACACAATCAAAGTACTTGCCTCAATTTGAACGACACAAGAAACGGCGAACGGATGAATGTACGGTCCGAACTTCCTTCAACGATTCGATCCTAACACATCGAAATATGGAATCAAAACACAAAACCACGGAAATGGAAAGATTCACCTAAGTTCTACCCTTAGGGACATTTATTCAAATATTACGAAGGAAACGTAGCTCGAACCCAAACTATGAAAGGTAATTTAGGGTTAAATCCGTGAATCTTGGAGAAAATGAAGGATTATGATTACAACATCACAATCTAGTACAAATCGGAGCTAGGATAGATTAGAATCAAAGATCTCGACACAAATCCCCAAAATATGAAGAACTAGGGTTCCAACGGTTTTACCTTGATTTGGATGGTGAAAGTTGATAAGATGTTGATAACTTGGTGTTAGGAGCTCAAAATTATCATTGGATGAAGAAATCCGACCAAAAATCTGCACTCCCACTGATCGAGTATGCCCATTACCAAGAGAAGAGGAAGAGGTGAAAAATGACATTTCTAGAACCTACCCCCATATATATACTGGGAGGTATTAGCGCACGCTACGGCTACGAGCTTAGCGTGCGCTAGCGAGCCGAGGGCGGTGCATCGTTGAAGAAAAAGGCGTCGAACTTTCGCCGAGCTCCGTAGCGTCTGCCGAACTATCTCATTAGCGCGCACTACCGATTGATACTAGCGCGCTAACTCCATACGATGGCGTCGTTACACGCAAGTACTGCACCCGAAACGCTTCGTCCTCACCGACTGACATCCTAGCGCACGCTATCATACAAGTAACGCGGCGCTAGTACATCGAAATAGCGTCGTTAGTCCGTCCATAGCGTACGCTAACGCCTCATTCGAGTCCGAGCTTACCGTCTCCGGGCCTAACGCACGCTATTGCACAAGAGTAGCGTGCGCTACTAACCTCGTTAGCGTGCGCTAGACATACGCCTTAGCGTGCGCTAAATCGCTATTTTCCAAATTTAAATTCGCAAGAAGTCCGGCTAAAACGAGCACAATCCGAGAATCACGGAACCCAACAATAATCACCAACAATATGCCAAGGTCAATCATCAATATATACGGTCCAAATAACCACAATACCACAAAATACATCCAAAATAACACTCACAAAATACACGGTATTACACCCTTACCCCTAAAAAGAAGTTTCGTCCGAAACTTAAGATACAAAAAGTTCGGGGTATCGGGCACGCATACTCTCCTCGGTCTCCCACGTGGCCTCCTCAATTCCATGCTTAGACCATTGGACCTTTACTAACGGAATCACTTTCCGTCGCAATTGTTTCACTCGTCTCTCTAGTATGGTTACCGGTTGTTCTTCATACGTAACATCATCACTAATCTCAATCTCTTGATAATCAATAACATGGCTGGGATCGGGAACATACTTACGCAGTTGTGAAACATGAAACACATTATGAACATGACTAAGCGTCGGAGGTAATGCTAGTCGATAAGCTACATCGCCTACCTTGTCCAGGATCTCGAAGGGGCCAATATAACGAGGACTAAGCTTCCCCTTCTTACCAAACCGAAGAACTCCACGAGTCGGCGATACTTTCAACAACACATGGTCTCCCGCCTGGAACTCTAACGGTCGACGACGAACGTCGGCATATGACTTTTGTCGACTCTGAGCAGTCAACAACCTTTGCCGAATAATTGTGACTTTTTCCCGTGTTTGAACCACCAAGTCCGGTTCTACTCCAAGTAACTCGTATGGCTCGTCCCAACAGATTGGCGATCTACACCATCTTCCGTATAATGCTTCAAACGGAGCCATCCCAATCGAACTATGCCAACTGTTATTGTACGCAAATTCAATCAATGGTAAATGAGTCTCCCAGTCTTCTTTCCAATCCAACGCGCAAGCCCTCAACATGTCTTCTAGCGTTTGGATCGTCCTCTCTGACTGTCCGTCCGTCTGGGGATGATAAGCGGTGCTGAAATTCAATTTGGTACCGAGTGCTCGATGTACTGCTTGCCAGAAATGCGACACAAAACGCCCATCGCGATCAGACACTATACTCTTTGGGGTACCATGGAGTCTCACAATCTCCGCAATGAAAATCCGAGCTAACCTCTCCGGTCCCCAAATATCTCTAATTCCCAGAAAGTGTGCGGATTTGGTTAGCCGATCAACAATTACCCAAATCATATTCGCTCCAGTTCGCGTCTTTGGCATTCCCACAATAAAATCCATCGCTATATCTTCCCACTTCCATTCCGGAATTGGTAGCGGTTGCAATTTACCGGCGGGTCTCTGATGTTCCGCTTTAACCTGCTGACAAGTCAAGCATTTCATCACGAACTCTGTTACATCTTTCTTCATGTTCGGCCACCAAAAGTTTTTCTTCAAGTCCTTATACATTTTACTCATACCCGGATGAATCGAGTACGGAGTAGAATGTGCTTCATTCAAAATTACCTGTTTGAGATCATCCCGATTAGGTACACAAGTTCTGCCTCGAAATCGAAGAACTCCGTCTTCATCGATTAAGAATCCAGGAGCTTTTCCTCTAACACTGTCTTCCCGAAGCTGCACAATTGAGAGATCATCTAACTGCTTGGACTTAATATCTTCCATTACGGAGGATGTAATCTCAAGAAAACGCAACTGTCCTTGAGTTCTGTGAGGCCAAACTTCAATTTCCATATCAATCAACTCTCGTCTAAGCTTCGGTTGAATGGTAAGTAGTTCCAACTTTTGCAACACGACTGACTTGCGGCTTAACGCATCGGCAACGACGTTTGCTTTACGGATGGTAAAGAATGTCAAGATCATAATCTTTAAGTAGTTCCAACCATCGCCACGACGCATATTTAGTTCCTTCTGCGTAAATATGTACTTCAAGCTCTTATGATCCGTATACACTCGACAAGAAGAACCATACAAGTAATGCCTCCAAATTTTCAACGCAAACACCACGGCTAACTCAAGATCATGAGTAGGATAATTCATCTCGTATGGCTTTAATTGTCGAGACGCATAAGCCACTACTCTCTCATTTTGCATCAATACACATCCTAATCCTTGTTTAGAAGCATCACTATAAATAACGAAACCTTCCGTTCGGTGGGGTAAGGATAGGATCGGAGACGTAGTCAACCGCTTTTCAATTCATCAAAACTCTTGACACTCATCACTCCACTCAAATTTCGTGTCTTCTCGCAAAAATAGGGTGAGCGGTCGAGCAATTTTCGAGAATCCTTCAACAAATCGACGATAATAGCCCGCTAATCCTAGAAAACTCCGAACTTCCTTAACATTCCGTGGAGGCTCCCAAGCTAAGACTGCTTCAACCTTTTGAGGGTCTACACGAATACCATCACGAGATGATGTGTCCTAGAAAAGAAACTTCTTTAAGCCGAACTCGCACTTAGAAAATTTAGCATAAAGCTTATCACCCTCAAAATACTCAACGTGATTCTCAAGTGTTCGGCATGCTCCGTCTCACTTTTGGAATAGATTAATATATCGTCGATAAACACCACTACAAATTTATCGAGATATTCGATAAAAGTTTTGTTCATAAGTTGCATGAAGGCCGCCGGAGCATTTGTTAAACCGAATGGCATAACTACGAATTCGTAATGCCCATACCTCGTCCAAATGCCGACTGGGAATATCCGAATCTCGAATTCGGAGTTGGTAATATCGACCTCAAATCAATCTTGGAGAAAACCGTAGCCCTTGTAATTGATCAAATAGATCATCGATTCTTGGCAACGGATATTTGTTCTTAATAGTGAGTTTATTCAACTCACGATAGTCAATACATAGCCGTAAGGACCCATCTTTCTTTCGTACAAACAATACCGTGCACCCCATGGAGACACACTAGGCCGAATATAACCTTTGTCCAATAATTCACCCAATTGTTTCTTCAATTCTAACATTTCCGATGGGGCCATTCATGCGGTGCCTTGGATATTGGCGCCGCATTGGGCTCTAGTTCGATGACGAACTCTACTTCACGATGTGGTGGCAATCCCGGCAAATCATCCTAAATACGTCGGAAATTCATTCACAATCGAACAGAGGATAACTGTACTCCGCCAACTTCCGACTTTAATGCGTAACACCAATAATGGTACAACCTTGTCGCAATAATTTCATCGCTTTCATGGCTCGAATAAACTTCCCGAAGTACCGGTTTTTGCCCTTCAAAAACGTGTTCGATACCATCCGTAGCGACTATCGAAATTATCTTCCGACGATAATCTACTATCGCTCCATGCCGATATAACCAAACAACACCGAGGATTAAATCCTCTCCCAACATCACGATCACAATCAAATCGGATGACCAAACTTAACAGACAAAGGTTACAGGACAATTGGCGATCTCTTGATCCCCAACTATCCTTTCCCCACTTGGCAACCCAACAATAAAAGGTTCACATGTAGAGAGACCGTCTAGGCCCAAACGATTCACACAAGATAATGATATAAAAGAATGAGTAGCTCCAGAATCAAACAATACTTGTACCGGTTGCATCGAAATATAAACAATACCTGACGTAGTGGCAGTCCCTACGTCATCAGTCCGCCTCATCTCATACAATCGGGGTGGGGCTGATCCAATGCTAGATGCATCCTTATGCTCGGTTTTACCTCTGCCACTGCCACGTCCGACACTCGGAGTTGGCTGACCCGTAACTGTGCCAGCCGAGGTAGGAGACTGTTTAGAAAATATTCTGCCCACTGACTCACAATATAACGCGCGATGACCCTGCTTCCCACACTTAAAACAATCAATGGGGCGAGAAGTGCAGCGAGAACTGACATGTCCCGGATTTCCACAATTAAAACAAACCCTCGGCATTCCTCCACTAGGCTGAGGGGAATCGACAGAATATTGCATAGAAGATTGAGGCCTACGCGATCCACTGCCTCGGAAACTACCAGAAAATTTTGGTTTCTTCGAGCTCAAAACTGCTGGAACCGGAACTGACACCATCTCATAAGCAAGTGCTCTATCCTGATATTCTCTCAAAGTAGTACACCCAAGGCCCGCCATATACTTTCGGACCTCCGGTTTCATCCTTGCATCGAAATGAAGTATCTTGTCTATCTCATCCTTAACTCGATCTTGGACATACACTAACTGCTTGTTGTATGTCTTGATTGCTTCAGAAATAGGAACATCTTCGGGTTGAGCCCTGAAGAACTCACTGACTCTTGCTAGCTGAACCGGCGCTGGACAATACTGAGCTTCCATCAATTCTTTAAATTCTTCCCAAGTGACATCACGGTCCTTGGGCTTAACATTCGCCACCATCCAAGCGTCATCAATCGCCGATATTGAGCAATCGGGACTCTCTTGGCTTCAGGACAACCAATACCGTCAAAGATCTTCTCCACTCAACTAACCAATGATCCCAATTGTTCGCATCACCGGAACCATCGAATGCAGGAGGGTTCATCTTCATAACTTCTTGAAGCCATCGATCCTCAACCGTCCCGCCAAGATAATATTCTGCACCACTTGTGCCAGTTGGTGCACTTGTGTTACAACTTGTTGAAGAACGTTAGGCACCTTGGTCTCCGAGCCTCCATTCGAACCTCCCGAAGGAATCGGGTCCGACCTAGTCGCAGAGCGAGATGCCGATTCTGAAACGGACCTCTCGGACTCAGACACTTCCACTCTGCCACGGCCTCTACCACGACCACGTTGACGGATAGCTCTACCTCTCGGCATACTGAAGAGTAAGAATGATTCAACAAGGAAATGATTACAATAATAGATTGCACGATATTAAGGTAATTATTTCCGAAGGAAAGAAACAACCAACATCCGAAGAGTCTTCCAACACAGGCAACACGAGGTGGTAGCATGCCAATAATATCGTAGATAACAATTGACTCAATTTAATAGACCCAAAACACCGACAGCCTAGGTATCCATAAACCTAGGCTCTGATACCATATTCTGTAACACCCCCATGATTTACGGAGATATTACAGCGCCGTAGATCCTTTTTGGAGGACCTACCAGGCTTAGACCCAAATAAAACACATTAAATACGACAAACATAAATGTTCATACATTCAAAACCAACTTCAATTTCAACATAACATACATCACAATACCAAACAACATATCATCCCGAGGAATCATAACCAATATGACCGTTCACCACGGGAATACAACAACATCATTAACCATTAATAATGACATGACATACAACACCGGACAAGACTAAGCGAGTACAAAACCAAAACACGACTTTGACCATGACCATATGACCATCAACTCAAAATAATGCACGATATCAATGCGCCCACCAAGCTCGTGTCCGTCTGTGCTAGTCCTCCCACCGGACCTGCACTGAATACACAAAGTATATCCACCCCAAAAGGGGCCGCAAGAAGCCGGTGCAAGTACAATGATTCTAGAATATGTACAACAAGTGAATAACCAACAAAAACCATAGAAAATCATAGTGCCATCACGTATATTCCTAATACCACATCACAGTCATCATCACAAAACAACCTCCCGAGCTATACCGCCCTGTACTCTCAAAGAAGATACACACCCCTGCAGACACCTCGTCAGCCCTCCCTCGTGTATAGCCCAACCGAGTGATCCGTAGGGATACGCAGCCTCACCGGACCGTGGGACCCTCACCGGTTTTACTCGGCTCACACACACTCGATCAACAATTGGCACAAATTCCATTTTTACATATTCACACGAAGTACAAGAACACAATCAAAGTACTTGCCTCAATTTGAACGACACAAGAAACGGCGAACGGATGAATGTACGGTCCGAACTTCCTTCAACGATTCGATCCTAACACATCGAAATATGGAATCAAAACACAAAACCACGGAAATGGAAAGATTCACCCTAAGTTCTACCCTTAGGGACATTTATTCAAATATTACGAAGGAAACGTAGCTCGAACCCAAACTATGAAAGGTAATTTAGGGTTAAATCCGTGAATCTTGGAGAAAAATGAAGGATTATGATTACAACATCACAATCTAGTACAAATCGGATCTAGGATAGATTAGAATCAAAGATCTCGACACAAATCCCCAAAATATGAAGAACTAGGGTTCCAACGGTTTTACCTTGATTTGGATGGTGAAAGTTGATAAGATGTTGATAACTTGGTGTTAGGAGCTCAAAATTATCATTGGATGAAGAAATCCGACCAAAAATCTGCACTCCCACCGATCGAGTATGCCCGACCGAAGAGAAGAGGAAGAGGTGAAAAATGACATTTCTAGAACCTACCCCCATATATATACTGGGAGGTATTAGCGCACGCTACGGCTACAGCTTAGCGTGCGCTAGCGAGCTGAGGGCGGTGCACTGTTGAAGAAAAAGGCGTCCAGAACTTTCTGCCAGGCTCCGTAGCGTCTGCTGAACTATCTGTTAGCGCGCGCTACCGATTGATACTAGCGCGCGCTAACTCCATACGATGGCGTCGTTACCTGCAAGTACCTGCAGTCGAAACGTTTCGTCCTCACCGACCTGACATCCTAGCGCACGCTATCATACAAGTAACGTGCGCTAGTACATCGAAATAGCGTCGTTAGTCCGTCCATAGCGTACGCTAACGCCTCATTCGAGTCCGAAAGCTTACTGTCCAGAGGGCCTAACGCACGCTATTGCACAAGAGTAGCGTGCGCTACTCGAACCTGGTTAGCGTGCGCTAGACATACAGTCTTAGCGTGCGCTAACTGCTATTTTCCAAATTTAAATTCGCAAGAAGTCCGGCTAAAACGAGCACAATCCGAGAATCACGGAACCCAACAATAATCAGCCAACAATATGCCAAGGTCAATCATCAATATATACGGTCCAAATAACCACAATACCACAAAATACATCCAAAATAACACTCACAAAATACACGGGTATTACATACCGTGACCCGAAGACTTGACCGGGACATCTGATGAAGGGTATATACGTATATGGTATTCATGACATAATGGTTCTGGAATGATCCCTTCATACGTTCTTAGTCGGGGTTTTCAGTGCTGCCCGCTAGGCTGGCTAAGCGCTGCCCGCACTCATTGGTTCCTCCCAATAACGGCTGAGACGGACATACAGAATCGCGCATCAGGATCGTTGATGGATAAAATGTGAATTTATTACCTCTCTCTAATAATATTAGATATTGGATATCTAGTTATGATTTGTTGGATAAATCAAATAGTGGGTCTTATGAATTGAAATTAAGTTACTAGGTAATTAATTTAATTCATAAATTATATTTCTTAGAGAAATATATTTGTATTTGATAAAATTAATTATTTAGATTAATTAATTAGTACAAATACATTGGTGATTAAACGGAGTCATTTTGACGAACGCCGGGTACACGAGTCGAGTGAATCGACCCATTTTCTTAGCATCTACCTAATGACCGGCCCCACTCCCCTCCCTTTTATCTTATTTCGACCGAGATTTAAGGAAGAGCAAATTTGGACTTTGCAAGGTTTGATTTTTCTTCCTCGGAGCATTCATTCGGTCGCATAATATAGAGAAAAGGGAGAAAACTCGCACGATGACTTGGAGACATCTTCAGCCGATACTTGTGGAGATTGTTGGACTAAAAATTCTATCTCTCCATGACTTGGAGTCATTTTTCCGGATGAAAAGGAGAAGGATATAGAAAAACATTTTTTCATCAAAAATAAGTTTTCGGCCGAACCAAGAGAGTGATAGAGGGAGAGCTTTTCTTGATATTGTTCTTTCATCTTGGAGATAAGAAATAAGCAAGAAAATATAGTGAAAAATTCTTACGAGTTTCCCTAGCCGTGTTTGTGATAGAATGGAGTCTTGTTGATTTTTCCGATCAAGTTCTGACGCGTGTGAAGTAGAGACATCGTGTTTTTGGTGTTTGCTATCGAAGGGATTTCGTGTTAGTGATCATCATCAACTCACGAAGGTATTACCAAAGGCTTCAAAGGTATGGGACTTTAATCCTTTGTCTTTGTTCATTTTATTTTTTGTATATACGTTATTGTTTGATCCAGTTTGGGATTATATTGAGTTTTATTATTCCGCTGCGTACTCCGATTTTGTATCCGGAATCCCAACAGCTTCATATCAATGTGGTTGGTCCTCGAGTGCAATATAGGATTGTGCGTAATTACGATTTCACTCGTATTGTCGCACATGATTGGATTCTCTCTTGCATGAATGCCATAGTCCTGTAACTACTGTTGCATCCAGACAATCTGCATACATCAACTTCCAACAGCATAATATTCCGACTCAGCTATAGAAAGCGAGTTGGCCAATTGTTTCTTACTGAACCATGACACAAGTCTTGGTCCAAGAAAGTGACAAGTCCCGCTCGTACTCTTCCTATCCAACTTCCAACCTCCGATATCCAAGTCGCTGTAGCCCACCAAATTGAATCCTCCTTCTTTAGAATACAACAATCCTACATCGATTGTTCCTTTTACGTACTGAAGAATTCGTTTGGCTGTGGTAAAGTGTGACTCTTTAGGTGCTACTTGATAATGAGCACACACTCCTACAGTAAATTGGATATCGGGCCTATTGGCTGTTAGGTACACGAGTGAGTCTATAATCTTCTTGTAGAGTGATTGATCAATCGATTTTCTATCTTCATTCACACTTATCTGTGTGGAAGTGCTCATAGGGGTAGATGATGATTTGGATGTATCCATCCTGAACATATTCAGCAACTCCTTGTTGTATTTCTCCTGGTTGATAAATATACCTGTAGGAAGTTTCACTTGCAATCCTAAGAAATATCTAAGTTCTCCCATCAATACTCATTTCAATTTACTTTGCATGAGATGAGAGAACTTTGGACATAAAACAAGGTTATTTGAACCAAAAACAATATCGTCTAAATATATTTGTACCATGAGAAGATCGTCATCTTCCTGGTTTTTAAAGAGGGTTTTGTCAAGTGCACCTTTCTCAAATCCATTATTGATGAGGTACAGTGACAGGGTTTCGTAACATGCCCTAGGTGCTTGCTTGAGCCCATACAGCGCTTTCCTTAGCCTGTACACAAGGTCTCCATCTTCTATGTTGGCAAACCCTGGAGGTTGTTCAACATAAACTTCTTCAGCTAGGTCTCCATTCAGGAATGCACTTTTAACATCCATTTGGTATACATTAAAGTTCTTATGAGCAGCAAATGCTAAAAATATCCTAATGGCTTCTAGTCGAGCTAATCTGGATTTGTTCCATTTTCATCCTTTTTGTTTCGAAATACCCATTTGATTCATATGACTGCTTGATGGGTTAGTCTAGGGACTAGGTACCAAAAATTATTTCTTTCAAAGTTGGAGTTCTTCTTCCATAGAAATGATCCAGTGAGAATTATTGAGAGCCTCATTGGTCGAAACAGGTTCAGACTGGGCTAGGAATAGAGCTAGAGTGAACATGGCAAGTGTTCTAAGTTCATCTTGGGATTTCCATACAACGAATTGAGACTTTTCAGAACTAGATTCTATATCTTCCTGTGTACAGAGTACGATTTCTTGTGTACTCTGTATTTTTCTACTGGTAGTCACACCAGCATCAATATCTAATTATTATCTCTTAGGGTTGATCTCTCAACCACCTCCTGTCTAGATCTAGTTCCGCATCTTGTGTTGTATCCTAATGGGCTATAGCCTCAACTTCTGCTTCTACAACATCGTCTTCGGCTACTTCTTCTGTTCTTACAGCGGCGGGATTAATTTCTAGGTTCACAACAGGTTCAATTGGAGTCTGGGGGATTTGCTCAATGGATAGCGTTTAGATACCTTGGGTTAGGTCTTCTATTCATGTAGGGTGGCAACGGGGTTTGTCAAAGACTACGTGGATTGATTCCTCTATTATCAACTTCCATTTGTTGAATATCCTGAATGCCTTGCTGGCAGAGAAGTATCTAACGAATATACCCTCATCGGATTTTCATCGAAGGTCTTCAATTGATCATTTCCAGTGTTGAGCACATAACACATGCATCCAAATATGTGAAAGTACGCAACCATTGGATTTTTATTGTTCCATACCTCATAAGATGTTTTGTTGTGGTGCTTGTTGATGATACAACACTTTTGTGTATAGCACGACGTATATGTTGCTTCTCCCCAGAAGCGCTGCGGAGACTTGCTTGCAGCTAACATGGTTCTTGTTGCTTCTTTTAGCGTCCTGTTCTTTCGCTCGACAATATCATTCTGTTGAGGAGTCCGAGCTGTTGAGTATTCATGTTGTATGCCATTGTCCATACAATATTGCTTTATAAAGATATTTGTGAATTATGTGCCTCTGTCAGGACGAACGGATACAATACTCAACCATTTCTCATTTTGGAGCTTTTTGAGGTGTTCCGACAACTTTGTGGTTGATTCTTTCTTCTTATTCACAAAGATAGTCCAACCATACTTGGAAAAATCATCAATAATGACAAGATAATATTTCTTACCTCCCAGGCTGACATGGTCTACAGGACCTGTGGAGATCCATATGTAGCAAATCCAGGACCCTATGGGTGGAAAGATATGATTTGCTCTTCAGAGAGGTCTTGACCTGCTTGCCTTTGTGAAATGATCCGCATATATTGTTTTTATGAAATGAGACATCGGGCAAGCCTCTAACCATTTCCTGTCGATCTAGCTTCTTGATGGTCTTGAAATTGATATGTGACATTCTCTTGTACCATAGCCATCTTTGATCTGCAGTGCCTTTTGCAACAAAACAAGGAATTATGGGACTAGTGAGTTTCCAGCCAGTAATATACATGTTACCTGACCGGCAATCTTTAAGGACATTGCTTGGTCTTGGTGTCCTTCATCCTACAGTGATCTACATAAAATTTGACCGAGAACTATTTGTCACAGAACTTGCTAATGCTAAGTAAATTATATTGTAGTCCTTCTACGTAGGCTACGACTGTGACTTTGAATTTTCCTCCAAGAAAGGTTCCATTCCCTCTTGTTCTTCCTTTAGATTTGTTACTGAATCGCACCTTTGGACCACGACCTTCTACATAATCTGATGGGTTAATGATATCTCATGTCATGTAGCGAGAACATACACTATCGAAATACTAGATGTACTTTTCCTTGATATATTATAATAAAAAAAAGATTAAGTAGATTTAGTGTAACACCCCCAAAATTTCCCAGGGCATTACAGTGTCGTGAATCCCGTGTGGGACCCACAAGGCTATTTTAGGAAATTGATATTTTAAATAATGTATTATAAAGCGGGTGAGCCCATGGTTACATAGCATGAAACGGAATGTCTTTGAAAGAAACATAATTCAAAACACGATTATTACACAATGAGAGTTTTCGGGTATCAAATTAAAACATGTAGTAGCAGAACTTTATCCCAATACCATTCAAGCCTGACCGGAACACTGTTAGGCGTATTTTTATACGCTTATTTATCATTATTTTGTAGTATTTTGGAGAGTGAAATTGTCTAAATGAGCCTTTAATGCCATAATTTTGTATGATTGACAGGAAATTGAAGTCCGAAAGCTAAAACGAGGCAAAACGGGCGAAAACGGCAAATCTGGACTCTGAGCCGCGGCACAAGGAAGCAGGCCGCGGCACAGAAGACACCCACCAAAGGCGAGTAAACAGACTCTGTGCCGCGGCACGCCCAGTGAGCCGCGACACAGAAGAAATTGAGGACGCCCAGGCATCCAGGTGAAAGCTCTGTGCCGCGGCACAGGTTTAGTGCGCTGCGGCACACTTCGCGGTTTTTGGTTGTCCGCGCGAATTAAGGCCATTTCGAAGCCAGTTTTCGACCTACGGATACGGACGCGATTTGGAGGATATGCTGAGCTATAAATAGGGTTTAAGACCCTAATTAATTATCGGGGGAGATCTTTTATCTTTTGGGAGCTTAAGCTTGGAGACGGCAGAAGAAGAGGGAAGCAGAAGACTTCAAGGGCAGAGGGCGGAAGCTGAAGAACGGAGGAATCCGAGCTTCATCTGCGTTTGATTTTTATGCTTTCATTTATCTATTCTGTATTTTCAATTATTAGTATGTCAGGCTAAAGCCCTAATCTAGGGTTTTGATGAAACCTATGTTTTGACGAATTTCTTGAGATTATCCAATTAATTACCTTTTTATTGAGTTGTCCCAATTGTGTTTAATGCTTGCAATTATCTGGCCAATAGTTGTATTTATTTAATCATTCAATTCGAATCGGGAGAGGAGATTTGGTGAGGAACTATTGGTGAGGACCGTTTTATTATGTGAGATAGGAATATACTCATAGGAACTACGTGGCTTTTGGGAGATTTTATGCATTTCGCCTATTGACGAATTAATTCACCTAGGGATAGAGTGCGTTATTCGCCTTTAGATAAATCTATTGACCTCGGGAGAGGCGGTAGAATATATTAGCAATCTCCGCCTTCAATAAACTGGGAAAATTATTTATTACGGATAATCGAGAGTAAATTCGGATAAACTGAGGTGGATTCAGAATCCTAGACTTATTCATCATTTGATTTATTTTTATTCAAGCTATCGTTTTCTACTAGTCTTTTAGTAATTCTTTTAGTTATTAATTGCAAAAACCCAAATTCGATTGTTCAAATAAAATTGGAATACACAAGAATCGGTAGTTAGAGATTCAATCCTCGTGGGAACGATACTCTACTTATCACTTTATTACTTGTAAACGATGACGTGCACTTGCGTGTAAGAAATATCGCAACAAGTTTTTGGCGCCGTTGCCGGGGATTGAAATTTTCTAATATCGATTTAAGTATTTCTAGTCTTAATTTGAACGTTTTAATTTTATTTTTGTGTATTTAATTTCGTTTATTTGTTTTTCCTTTCAGGACCTTTCGTGTAGTGCATGAGAAAACTCGGTAACGAAGGTTTACTCCCTTTGGATACCGAGCTCGAGAGAACTCTAAGAAGGAACAAGAAGGAGAAAAGAGAGTTGCAGACGACGGTCAACATGGCCGAGAATATCGAAGTCCAAGGAGGAGATAACCATGTGCGGCAAGTTCAACCGGAACTAGCTCTTCGATATTATGCCATACCGCAGATCAATGCTAATTTTTCGGGAATTCGGCATCCCACTATCCAAGCCAATAATTTTGAGATCAAGCCCGCTATTATTCAGATGGTGCAAAGTAGCCAATTCTCGTGGATCGCCGAATGACGACCCGAATGCCCATATTGCTTCTTTCCTTGAGATATGCGACACGTTCAAGACCAATGGTGTCACCGACGATGCCATCCGATTGAGGCTTTTCCCTTTCTCTTTGAGGGATAAAGCGAAATTTTGGTTAAATTCCTTACCGCCGGGGTCGATTACAACATGGGAGGGGTTAGCGCAAGCCTTCCTTGCCAAATTCTTCCCACCTGCTAAGACGGCGAGGTTGAGAAACGAAATAACCACCTTTGGTCAGTACGACATGGAATCGCTCCACGAGGCGTGGGAGCGATATAAAGATTTGTTACGAAGATGCCCTCATCACGGCCTTCCTGATTGGCTTCAGATTCAGACGTTCTATCTTGGTTTGAGTGCTTCTACACACACTCTCGTGGATGCGGCCGCTGGAGGGGCCTTGATGGGAAAGAGTATGGC
Source organism: Orobanche coerulescens (assembly GCA_033398695.1). NCBI lineage: Eukaryota > Viridiplantae > Streptophyta > Magnoliopsida > Lamiales > Orobanchaceae > Orobanche > Orobanche coerulescens. The sequence continues at coordinate 76,347,356 of CM065801.1, read as the reverse complement.
CGAGGCACACTCGCTTTTGGAAGCTATGGCCGCAAACGCATACCAATGGCCATCGGAAAGATTGACACCGAAGAGAGTTATGGGAGTTTCAAGTAATGATCCGATTTCCACCTTGTCAGCTCAAGTCCCCGCTTTGACCCAACAGCTCCAGGCATTTTCGCACGCACCAGCCCCCGTTACCAAAGAGACATGCAATTGGTGTAACGGATCACACCCGAGCGCGGAATGTCAAGTTGGAAACCCATTCGAACAACATCAGATGGAGCAGGCTCAATTCGTGGGAAATGGGAATCGGCAGAATAACCCGTACTCCAACACTTATAATCCGGGGTGGCACAATCATCCCAACTTTTCGTGGAGAAACGGACAGAACTCAAACCAGCCCCCGTTCGCTCAGAATCAACAGCAGCCCCCTCCCGCTCCCAAAGTGTCTCTCGAGGAAGCACTTGCAAAATTGGCGGCAAATACGAGTCAATTTATGACCCGTACTGAAGCAACATTGCAAAATCATTCCGCTTCCATTCGGAACTTGGAGGTCCAGCTGGGCCAAATTGCTAATGTGTTGACAGCTCGCCCGGAGGGAGCATTGCCGAGTACAACAGAGACAAATCCTAGAGAGAGTCTAAACGCAATCAGCTTAAGAAGTGGGAAAGAGGTGCTGGATCAGCCTGAGCGGTGTGAAAAGAAGAAGGAAATTGAGGAAAAGAATGATTTAGAGCCAGAGGAGTCGAAGGATTTGAAACCTTCAATAAAGTTGCCGGATAACTCGAAGACATGTGTGCCCCCGTCCCGTTTCCGCAGAGAATACAGCAAAGAAAGGCGGACAAACAATTTTCTAAGTTCCTTGACGTGTTTAAAAAGCTTCACATAAACATTCCGTTCGCCGACGCGTTGGAACAGATGCCGAGTTACGTTAAGTTCATGAAAGAGATATTATCGAAGAAAAGAAAACTTGAGGAGTTTGAAACGGTCGCCTTGACAGAGGAGTGCAGTGCAATTCTTCAAAAGAAGCTCCCACCAAAATTGAAAGATCCGGGAAGCTTCAACATACCGTGCACCATGGGGAATCTCTCGTTTAAAAAGGCACTGTGCGATCTTGGTGCTAGTATCAACCTCATGCCTCTTTCGATTTTCAAAAAGCTGGATATTGGGGAAGCCAAACCAACAATAGTCTCCTTACAATTGGCGGATCGATCGATTAAGTATCCGAGGGGAGTGATTGAGGATGTATTATTCAAGGTTGATAAGTTCATCTTTCCGGCCGATTTCATCGTACTCGACATGGAGGAAGATGAAGATATTCCAATCATCTTGGGACGACCATTTTTAGCGACTGGCCGAACCCTTATAGACGTGGAAAAAGGGGAGTTAACTCTGAGGGTCCAAGACGAGCAAGTTACTTTTCAAGTATTCAAATCTTTCCCATGTCCCAGAAGTGTTGATAAAAGGTCACAAGGCGAAAGTGTAGATGTAGCTGAAAGAGGAAAGCACCGAAAACAGAGTCGGTTGAAAAATTCAGATTCGGTGGCAGATGGTTCAATTTTTAAGAAGGATGTAGAACAAGTAGCATTTCTCGAGCATGAGGACAAATCTGTTGCAGTCTTGAGTGCGTGTGTGAAGGAGGAGAGTAAGCCGAAAGCCCATCGGACAATTAGTCATGGAAAAAATGGGTGTTTCGGGAAGTTGTTCACGTCGAAACCTTTTCGCAAACAACATTTGATGACCGAACCGAAAGTCGAATCGCTAACGACCAATGGTCATAATTTTAACAAAAATATGAACGGTTCGATGAACGGGGCGGAAACCAAATGGAGTTTGCGAAAAGCGAACTAATATTTTCAAATAGGTCTGGCTGAAGACTATAAACTTAGCGCTTCTCGGGAGGCAACCCGAGTTCGTAGTTGTAGATTTTTGCGTTCCTTTATTTTTCTTGCATCTTTGATTTCTATTTTTTCTTCATTTTTGTGCTTAAATTTGCTTCTGCCTCTCGCTTTTAACGAGTTCTGCTCAAAATTCTATGCAGAAAAGTCCCAGGGAAGAAACTGAAGTCTGAGCCGCGGCACAGGAATTGTGAGCCGCGACACACATCAATCGTAAGGGGAGGCTAAACCAACTGTACCCTGTGCCGCGGCACACTTGAGCACTGAGCCGCGGCACACGAAATCTGTGCTGCGGCACACGACAACACGAGAACACAGGTAAAAGGGCCTGTACCCTGTGCCGCGGCTCACTTTAGGTGTGCCGCGGCACACTAGGCGGGATCTGAAAGGCCAGGTAGATTATAATTCTCAATCGGCCGAACACCTAGGTACGTTTTCTTCTTCCCTTCTCTTTCCCTCCCCAGCGCACGAATCGGCCGAAGTTTTCTTCCAATTTTTCCTGCGACTTCTTCTTGCATTTTTCACAAAAACCAAAAGGTATGTTCCAATCGTTAATCTCTACTTGTTTATGGTTTATATTTGAAGTTGTTTATGCCTTGGATGGATTGAACATGTTATTTTCCTTCAAAAAGTTTTAGGATTTTTTAGAGGATAACATGGTAGTTTTCATCAAATTATCATGGTTAGTTTGGAATGTGAATGAGTTGAGTGTGTTGTGTTGATGATGATTGAATTGTGTTTCTGTTCTTGGGGGTTGAATCGAGCTATAGCCATGATTATTCTTCAAGTAAACTCGTGCCCTCAAGGTGTTTGATAAATTGCCTAAGTGAAAAATTTTCTTTGGAAAAGCAATCTTTTGAATTTTCGTGCAACGTATACGTTCTGAATTTACAGCAAGCTCAACCCTTACATCCAGGTTAAACGTTTAAGTCCAATTTCATCCTTCTCTCACGAATGCGCTATTTTGTTAAATTCGGGATTTCTGGCTGGGCATCCTTAGCCGAGTGTAGATCATTGTTATTATTGTTTGCGTGAATAAACCTTCGTGTTGTACTTTTCAGGACTGATTATGGCGAGAACAAAGAAACTGAGCAAGAGAGCTAGGACCCAGTCATCCCCCACTCGAGGGGAGACCTCTCGTGGTCGGGCCGAGGCGGAGGGGCACCAGTATTCGGACCCTGAAATTCACAAGATCTTCAATGAAAAGATCCGGCCACGACCGCTTATTCCGGAGAGGGGATTCACTCCAGCTCCTCAGGACGGGGAATTGCTCACTATGATTGATGAGATGGGGTGGGCCAGATTTGCTGTACCTCCCGAGCCAGTGGTTATCTCGATTGTGCAGGAGTTCTACGCCAGCGCACTGCTGAAGCACATTCGGGCAGGGCATACGTTGCCGTCATTAGAGTCTCGGACTCAGGTCGATGTCCGAGGGGTTACAGTTGATTTCTCCACGACTGCTATTCGGAGGCTGTTTGGGCTTACGGTGGTTGATGAGTCGGCCTATGACCGAGTGATGACCAGCCTCACGAAGGAGGCCCTGCTCGAGACCATTGCACAGCCCGATTCCGACTGGGAGCAGCGAGCACAGGGTTCTTCCACTTTCCACTTCAGGAGCTCGCTCCTCACTTCTCGGGCGTGCACAGCTTTATTTTATCTGCGCACGCATTGACCCCACCTCCCGATCCGTCTTGTCTTTCTCTCCGCGCCGGACACTTTATGCTATCACTTCCGGGCTGCGTTTCGATGTGGCCCCCATCCTGGTCCGATCTATCTTCCGGTGTATCCAGGGGGCCAAGACGGGTTGAATCACCCCTCTCTCATCTGCGCTTTGTGCCGGCACGGGGCGACGTGGTCGACGACGAGCCGATGCTTGCCCCAGTGCCCCGATCGACCACCGCATCATATCACACTTTGACCAGTGGGGAGGAGCGCCGGCGCACGCTCGGGGGAGAGGATTTCTGCTAGAGGAGGCCCACGAGGGATCCCCCGAGCCGCTTTTGTTGACACATGGAGATGCCGGCCCGCCGCCCGACAGAGCGAGGTTGCAGGAGTTGTTTGATGGGCTGAGAGAGGATCTGAGGAGACAGAGAGAGGAGCAGAGAGAGGATCTGAGGAGAGAGAGAGAGGAGCTGAGAGAGGAGACGAGGAGAGAGAGAGATGAGATGAGGAGTGAGAGGGAGAGCTTGATGGCTGCCATGCGGGAGGAGCAGCAGACGGAGCGGGAGAGCGTTATTGCTGCCGTCAGAGCCGAGATGCGAGAGCAGGCCCGCCGGGCCAGCCGACGAGAGGCTATGCGTCTGGCGGCGAGATATGCTTATCATCAGGAGCACCTTGCCGCATGGACGGCCCATATCATGCATCCCGATGGGTCATTTATTGCACCCGCCTGGCCAGCCACACCACCCTCCTCACCGGATGATGCCGGCACCAGCTCCTGAGCGGACTGGAGGGGAGTACTTGACCTTTTACTTTTATTGCATATCATTTTTTTGTCCATTGAGGTCAATGTACGTCCTAAGTTTGGGGGGGGTATTTACTTTCAGTTGCTACATTCATTGCTGTACTTTATTTTGTTGCACTTTTCATTGCTTTGCGTTATTTTTTTTTTTTATATACGTTTGGATAGCCTTGCTTGTCTTAATTCTCCTTTATTTGTGAATTTTTCGTGCTTCTATTTGTGTGATACTGATGTTACGACACTTTTTTTCTCTCTGAAGAAACGGTCGAGTTCTAGTCGCGTTGTAGTCAGTAATTTCTGTTCTGCTTAGTATTCATTTAGGTCCGAAATTTTTTCGTAATTGTAGAGGTCTTGGCAGATAAGAGAGGATACATACTTGTTTTAAAATCACCGTCGATACGTTTGGTTACATTTTCCGGATAGTGAGTCGTACTGTTCATTTGTCGTGTTGGCACTTAGATTGAGTTTAGAGTCGGTCAGTTTTTCCCAAAAGTCGAGATAATGTTGTTCTATGAAGGGAATTCTAGTAACCGGGGGTATTCGCGTGACCCGCTGTTTACTCTTGCGTAAAATGGCGACCTTGATTCGGACATGCGGAAATTATATATTCGAGTTGTTTCTCCACTGTAGAAGGGAACTTAGTAACTAGAAGCATCCATGTGCCCCATGAGTGTCTTTTACGTCAAACGGTTTCCCAATACATGAGAATGGAAGTTCCACCCTAGGATTATCCCGATGAAACATCCCGAGATCCTAACCTAGTGGTCAACTCGAATCAAATTCTTGAGCATATAAGGGAATAATGTCCGAGGTTTATTTGTTATGAAACTCGTGAAAATTGTGCCATTAGACTGTGGAACGGGACGAACTAGCTTGTTTATTTTAGCCTCTCATATTGACGGTCGATTTGACTCACGTTTTGTTAATCTTTGAGCTGGATTTTCTCCATGAACGAGTGATTAGGACTGAACTTGATTACTTTGCGGAATCATTATTCTGAGTGCAGCTCGCTTTTATGACACTCGTATTTTTTATAGAGAATTACAGGATAGTATTGATTAGGTTGAACACTCTGAGTTGCACGATGATTCACGACATTCTTTTATTGAATTGAATTCTTTTTGCTTGAGGACAAGCAAAGGCTTAAGTTTGGGGGTATTTGTTAGGCGTATTTTTATATGCTTATTTATCATTATTTTGTAGTATTTTGGAGAGTGAAATTGTCTAAATGAGCCTTTAATGCCTTAATTTTGTATGATTGACGAAATTGAAGTCGGAAGCTAAAGCGAGGCAAAAGCGGGCGCAGCCAAATCTGGACTCGAGCCGCGGCACAAGGAAGCGAGGCCGCGGCACACGGCCAAAGGCGAGTAAAGCTGTACTCGTGCGCGGCATGGCCAGTGAGCCGCGGCACGAAGAAATTGAGGACGCCCGGGCATCAGTGAAAGCTCTGCCGCGGCACAGTTTAGTCTTGCGGCTTTACTTGGCGGTTTTTGGTTGTCATGGCGAATTAAGGCCGTTTGGCTTGATTTTGACCTACGGATACGGACGCGATTTGGAGGATATCTTTGAGCTATAAATAGGGTTTAAGACCCTAATTAATTATCGGGGGATCTTTTATCTTTTGGGAGCTTAAGCTTGGAGACGGCGGAAGAAGAGAGCGGAAGACTTCAAAGGCGAGGCGGAAGGCGAAGAACGGAGGAATCCGAGCTTCATCTGCGTTTGATTTTTATGCTTTCATTTATCTATTCTGTATTTTCAATTATTAGTATGTCAAAGCTAAAGCCCTAATCTAGGGTTTTGATGAAACCTATGTTTTGACGACTTTCTTGAGATTATCCAATTAATTACCTTTTTATTGAGTTGTCCCAATTGTGTTTAATGCTTGCAATTATCTGGCCAATAGTTGTATTGATTTAATCATTCAATTCGAATCGGGAGAGGAGATTTGGTGAGGAACTATTGGTGAGGACCATTTTATTATGTGAGATAGGAATATACTCATAGGAACTACGTGGCTTTTGGGAGATTTTATGCCTTTCGCCTATTGACGAATTAATTCACCTAGGGATAGAGTGCGTTATTCGCCTTTAGATAAATCTATTGACCTCGGGAGAGGCGGTAGAATATATTAGCAATCTCCGCCTTCAATAAACTGGGAAAATTATTTATTACGGATAATCGAGAGTAAATTCGGATAAACTCAGGTGGATTCAGAATCCTAGACTTATTCATCATTTGATTTATTTTTATTCAAGCTATCGTTTTCTACTAGTCTTTTAGTAATTCTTTTAGTTATTAATTGCAAAAACCCAAATTCGATTGTTCAACTAAAATTGGAATACACAAGAATCGGTAGTTAGAGATTCAATCCTCGTGGGAACAATACTCTACTTATCACTTTATTACTTGTAAACGATGACGTGCACTTGCGTGTAAGAAATATCGCAACAAACACTCGAGAATATCCTGCACATATTCAACAAATTTACCTGGCACGACGAATCATGCCAGACAAGCCGGGGTCAGAGAATGATAGTCAATAGCAGTGTTTCACAATGAAATATACGATTTATTAACACTGTACCACGTAACATATAGATGATAATTCACATTATAGCCGATATTGTCCTTCCCTTTTAACACATAAACCCCAAGGTCGCAACCAAGGGTCACAGAAGTATCTACCGAGAAATACTCCGGAATGTGGGTGCCAATTTAGGTCTTATCCCTCAACACATTTCCACATGGGTATCATTCAGGTTTTACCCCCAGCACATCGGCCCATTCATAATACAATTCTAGAGAAAGTCAATCGTTCGGCATTCATCACACAATGGCACATTCATGTATTCCGAATATTATAAATAAAATAAACACTTCTCGAGCAAGATTTTACTTCCCTTAAATCCGATAGTAAGTGCCTTATGACAATTTTAACGTCTAAATCTGATCGAGTTCAATCTAATCACATAATCCTCGATTAACATTTCGTACAGATAACGGTGAATAAAACTAGTTTCCCATTCCATTTCCTAACTGAATTCTTTAACTTAGTTTTATTTCGCAAAACTATTATCATATTTCTAAACTCGATAGCAATATGCATTATTACGTATGTTTAATTCTTTGATAACCGATTGTTATAACTATGTGCTCAACAAGAGTACTCCAACCTTAGTTTGGTTGCCAACAATCGACTATAGTGTAATCGAGTTCCATTAACTACTAGTGAAATTCTCTACTCCGAGTTCTCAATTCGGTGGGTTACCTTTTATACAACGATATGGCAGAAAATGCATATCACCACTTTATTGGGATGAAGTGGGTGAGAGAAATATTTTAGGGCCAGTCACAGTCAGCAAAATGATCGAGGCTATCCGCAAGATACGACAGAGAATACGAGAGGCCCAAACTCGATAGAAGTCATACGCTGATACACGCCGGACTGAATTGCATTTCAAAACTGGGGATAAGATTTTCCTCGAGGTTTCCCCTTCTAAGGGAATAATCAGGTTTGGCGTTAAAGGCAAGCTTAGGCCACATTTTATAGGCTATATAAGATTCTCGAGAGGATCAACCCACTTTCTTATAGGTTGGCTTTGCCACCTAGTCTTGGGAATTTTCACAATGTTTTCCATGTTTCTCAGCTGAGAAAGTATGTATTTGATCCCAAGCATGTGATTCATCAGAGTGACATCGTTCTTAGTCACAATATGAGTTATGAAGAGAGGCCTGAAGCTATTTTAGACCAGAAGGTTCAAGAACTAAGGAATAAGTCGATTCCTTTGGTTAAAGTATTATGGAATCACCAAAGTCAGGAAGAAGCTACGTGGGAACTCAAAAGCAAGATGAGGGAGAAATACCCAGAACTCATTGATAAGTTATGTGAATTTTGGGACGAAATTTATTGTTAGAGGGGTAGGATGTAATGTCCCGAGCTTTTATATGCATGATTTATTATAACCTCAAATGCGATATTAGGGTTCTTGCATTCCCAAGTAATAAAATTCTGACTAATGGAATAAGTTTAGATCTATTTACACATTTTTAATTCAGAGTTTGGGTATTTGGTTATCTGGTTGGAATTATCTTCCAGATATTGATTTTATGTTTCGATAGACAGAATCGTGATTCCGTCGCCTTCTATGGACACTATTTTTACGTTGCGAGTATGATTTTCGAATGTTTACTTTTTGAGTTTTTGGGTATATTATATGTCGGGTCATTTTCTCGGATAATTTGCATTCCGTAAATCGCGTAATTTTTCTTTGACTTTAATTTGTAAGTGCGACACTATAATTTAAGTATACGACATACACACAATACCCGAGTAATTTAATCTGCATAGGAGCGAAATGTAAAATATTTTTCGACTGATTTATGATGATGGCCAGGGTTAACCTGGTATATAAACGGACATAACCCTTTTCTCTCCACTTTATCTTCTTCCTTTCATTTTCCACATCTTGCCCCCCCCCCCCCCCCGAAACTGAGGTCCTCCATTGTTCTTCCTTAATAACTCAAGTTACAAGCTCCATTTGTGTTCCAAACTTGAATCCAAGTTCGTATTCAAGTAAATTAGCTTCTCCTCTTCATTTCTATCAAAGTAGAAATAGGTTTTAGCTAACTTTAAAATTTGGAAATTTATGAAGGAATGTAGGTTCGATGTTTTAATCCTTTATATGTTGTTTCTAAGTTGATTATAAGGTACTTGATAGTGTTTAGAACAATTTTTCATCATGTTTTGATTTTCATGTCTTGGCCGAAAATATTAGGGTTTTATAACCCAATCATGTGATATTTTTCTTATGATTTTCTTACCACAGTATATTTCTATATGATGATATGATGCTATGATGAATTTATGCGATTTTTATAAAATGTTTGGTATTTTGAAAGTAAGGGAGAGTCATGCTTAGTTCTTGATATGTCAAAATATGTTCAAAGTGACATGATGTTTGTGATGATGTATGAAAGATATGCATGATATGTTTTTGTTAGATTTTTGTAAAATGTTTTGGAAATTTGTTTGAAAACAAAGGCATGAAGTTTTTTTTTCAAAGAAAAAACGTCCATTGTGGACGGGGGGTTGAGGCGGGACCCACCAACCTGTGAGATAAAGAAAATATGGAGAGTACAAGCAATTAGTCCCGAAATATGACCAAAAATGGGCCATAATCTGGATCCCAAATCTAAAAAAACGAAATACATACGGCCTGCTAAATAAATACAAGGTGCATCACTAAAGTCGTGGGCTAATGGGTGGACCAATAGGTAAAAATCACATCCGAATTATGACCAAAAGTGGGCCATAAACCGAATCCTAGAAACTAAAATGCCAGGCGCCGGCTAGAGAAATACAAGGTGCACCACTAAGAAAAAGTGGGCTAATGAGCCGGCTCATAGCAATAAATCAAGTGATAAAATACTACCTAAATCTAAATCTAAACAAAGGCATGAAGTTAGATTTATGAAGTTGAAAATATGTTAAATATTAAAGTTGATATAGTTAAAGAGCATGTTATGTATTAAGGATTTTGAAATCATGTTTAGGTCATTTTCATGTTAGAACCAGAACTTTGATTATCAACATGAGTATAGATTAAATGTGTTGTTTGATGTTGGTAATATTGGATGTTGATGATACTTGATGTTAATGATGTTTGAATGTTTAATGTGGGAAAATAAAAATGAGTTAGTAGTCATTTTCAAAAGAAAAGATTATGAAATAGAGTTCGTAGTGTTGAGAAGCATGCTTGTATGTCGACTCCTATATGTGTTATAAGTATGATATGCATGATTAGAGTTTACAAGTTTAGGATTTTCGTTGTTAGGAACAAGCTCTAGATTAATATGACGTTTTTCCCTTTTTTGCCGGAAATTGACAGTTTAGATACACTTGACGGAAACGGCCATAACTTTCTCCACGGTTAAGATTTTTGAGGTCTGTAAAATGGACACGAAAATAGACTTCAGTGGATTTCCAATGGTGTAAGATACATTGTCTAGGTCTTGCTGTGCAATTACTAAATTCTAATTCTTTCCAGTCTATGTGCACATTATGTTTATTACTATGTTAAGTGTTTGATGATGGTTTTCGAACCAAGGAATGTGTAATGGAATCGAGTGTCTGGGAGTTAAATCATAATGTATATGATTTATTTTGGTTATTGGCATATTCGGGTATCAAGGATACATTATAATAAAGATGAGGATATGAGTATCTATAGTCCATGGTACGTTTGGATCGCCGAGCATTGTGGATAATCGTCGGTGATGATTTGACATCGAGATTGCTCCCGAAGGACTCGGGACAAGTATTCTACATTGACTGTGGTTTAGTGTTATTGGTTTTGGTCATGCAGATTATCATTCATGTTGTTCAACATGGGGTCGTCCTAGGGCATTGTCATAATGTCATGCATGTTATGTTGTTCATGTTGAATTGCATATGCGTATGCATAATTGTATTGTTATGTTGTGTTGATCCATTGGGATCGTGTGATCTATGCTGAGGGTACTGGATCAGATGTCCACCTCGTTATGGTCCGACGGGATCATCTTGGGATCTATGCTGAGGGCGCTGGATCATTGGACGGGTTTTCCACCTCGTGTTGGTTCGATGGGATCATCTTGGGATCTATGCTGAGGGCGTTTGATCGTTGGATTACCCAGTGTTGTGTTGATGGAATCATGTGGATTTGCATCGTTGGTTTTACATGTGTTGTTGTGCATATGTATTTTGTTGGTTATCCCCCTCATGTTGATCTAGTATGATCATCTTGGGATCTATGATGAGGGCGCTGGATCATGGGATTTCCATTGAGTATACATTGTTGTTGTTGTTTTGAGCATATTGACATTGTCATATGAGTATGCATTTATAGGTCTTGTGTTAAGACCGTGTCCGTATGATGTATTGATCTGATCTCGGATTTGACTGACGTGATTGTGGTGATATTGTGCATCTCGAGGTATGTTCCGTATTTCCCTTGGTATTTGTCTTTGATGGACAATCGGTTTTGTGTTGAGATTCGATGATGATATCCGATGGATCGAATTGGACAGAGTTAGTAGATTTCGTAACAGTGAGTTATGATGATGTTTTGAGAACTTTGGGTATTGTGTGAGAACCAGTACAAGACGTGAATTTGGTAGAGTATGACAGTAGGATTACTTTGCTAGTATTCTTACATAGTATCTCATTGGAATGTAATTATTGATGTGATGTGGTTGTTATCATTGTTGGATATTATGGCTGACCCCATCGTAGGCTTTCTTTTTAGGTTCTTGGGATATCGAGCTTATAGCAGTCTTGGAGAGATGAGCTTCCCGGAGGATACTGGCTAGTGCATGTATTCTACGAATTGAGTTTCTTGACCAGTTGTTGTATTCTGCTGCTAGAGTACTTTTAACTATTGTCTTTTCCGCTGCGTGAGTATTTTTAAATGACCTTTCGTTATCTGGTAACTCAGATTACTTTGGAAAATCGTTTTCTAAACTATTGAGTTTCGGCTGTTTGGCCTTGTCCTTTCAAATGAGGTTTTACGACGGTTCTGATAAACGAGTTTTATAAAGTCTTCGAATGTATTTAAAGATAGTACTGTTGTTCGCCTCTGAGACATTTGTAAATGTTTGCGAAAATGTCTTTTAGCCTTGTGGGCTTCATCTCGGGGCCCACGGCGCTGTAATATTCCTTGTCGGATCTGGGGGTGTTACAGAATATGGTATCGAAGCTTAGGTTGAGAAAACCTAGGCAGTCGGGTCGAGTTGGGTCGTGTTTTTGTCGCGTCATTCGAGTTGTCGATTGACAAATATTGGAGCCGTGAGTTTTGTTGTTCACTCGGGCTTGTGCGTTATGTGATTCACCCGTGTGGTACTGGGGTTTTTGTAATTTTTTCAAATGATATTAACGTGTTTCTTCGGACAGAGCTGTGTTGTTTTCTCGAGTTGAACTGATTTTGCAAAACGTGTGTTTTGAAAATATTTGTGTTGAGTATTTTATAGAGTTGAGACATGTGCCAGTATCACGGGAATCGTCAACTTCACGATCTGTAAGTATTTGGATTCTTGAATTATATTGAGATTTATTGCCGTTCTAAGTTGATATGCTTTGAGATTCAGCAGAATAATATGCGTCACAGTATGAGGTGACAGAGTTGATACAAGATTGATGATCTTAAGAAACTATGATTTTGGAAATCAATATATTTGTTAGATTTTTGAACGGAATTGTGCATTTGGGAGATATGTTGTGGATGGTTGAGAAGAATATGTAGTCATGTTAGTTTGAGATATATAAACTGTTTTTGACCATTTGAAAATGATACTTTTCAAAATGAATGTTTTACGGATGTTTTACGGGAAATGATTTTGGGCCGAGACCCAATCAATTTTGAAATAGTTTTATAACTCAGGACTTGGGGTCCAAAAAGGGTTTTCTACTTTTAAAATTTCTTGTAATGTGGAACTGGTTATGGGCTGAGACCCTATTATTTCTAAGTCGTGGATCCGGGCAAGGACGTGGCGCAACCGCTTTCCTCAGTTCCGTTGTGGGGTCGGATACCCCTAGTTTATCTATTTCAGTGCATCCCGATACCAAAAGTCATCATAACCAGTCGACCAGTCAAGCGAATAATGTAGATGTTAGGGTTACGAATGTTCTTCAACAACTAGCAAATTTGATGACTATCCTGGCCTAAGCTGTCTAACTGAATAATCCTAATCCAACAGTGGATGTTTTGTTCCAGAATGTGGTCCGTATGCATCCTACGCAGTTCGGCGGTGCTACTGACCCAGCGGATTGGGAAATTTGGCTATTTGAATTGGAGAAAGTGTTTGAAGCGGTTGCTGTCCGGAAACGAGGAAGGTACATATTGCTCAGTATTTCCATGGTAAAGAAGCCGCGACTTGGTGGAAAGCCATCAAACCGCAAGATCATACTGCTACATGGGACGAATTTAAAGATCTGTTGGAGGTGGAGTATTGTCCTTGGCCAATGCAAGAAAGCAGGATCCGAGCCTTTTTCGAAGGCAAGCCGCAGAACATTCCAATCTCACAAGTGATAATGGGATACAATCAACAGCTGATTCAACATGCAAATGAATATAGTTTTACGGCATTATATGTCCGGGTTTGCTTGAACTACTCTGAAAGAATACCAAGATAGGTCTTTGGCCTATGACGAGCCGAAGAAGCAAAACACCACCGGTAATTTTTCTGGCTCTAAGGGCGGCAACTTTTAGAGACCTCAGTCGACTAACCATTCTGTAGGGCAGCCGTGTTCTTTTAAAGGGAAGAAGAGTTTTCGTTCTGCTTCGGGAACCTCAACTCGCCCGGTGATCTGTTTTAATTGTGGTCATCCAAGCCACATCAGTCTGGAGTGCAACTTCCCACCTCTAAAATGTCACACTTGTAGTCAGATGGGACACAGGGCGGTTTGTTGCCCCGAACAAGATCAGATTATCGATACTCGGACTCCTGGCCCAGCACTTAGAGATCAGAATATGAATCAACAACAATGAGTTATCCAGTCACAGCAGGGTTACGGCAGAGGCTGGGGACGGGGTCAGACCGTTAGAGAGGTAGACTCTTGCATCAGTTCGGCACACCCACGGGTTTATGAGATGCATCGAGCAGATGAACCTGATGTGGTGGTGGCCTCATGTACCATTCATATTCTATCTCATCCAGTTCGAGTACTTATTGATTCTGGTGCTACACATTCTTTCTTCTCCTTGGATTTGTATACGCCGTTAGAATATAAATTGTATGACTGTTTGCGATCTTTTCATTATGAAACTGCCTAGTAGGGAGAGAATCGTGGGGAATAGGGAGATTAGAAGTTATCTGGTGTGCATAGCAGGTGTTGATTGGTTATCAAATTTGATCGTGGTTGATATCGTGGGCTAGGATTTGATCCTCAGTGAGGACTGGCTTCAGAGTCACCAAGCGATTATGAATTACCGCACTAAGGTTATCACTATGATGACCAAAGATGGTTCTAAGTACTCGTTTATAGAACGTAAATCGGGCCAACCTAAATTGCTTATCAGCGCTATGAAGACCGTAAATATCTTGAATAAAGGTTGCACAGTCTATTAGTGTTATGATTTGATGTCGGAAGGGTGGAGTCGATTTACCTTCGATTCCAGTTGTTAATGAGTATCCAGACGTTTTTCCAGATGATCTTCCAGGATTACCGCCAGATCGAGAGATAGAATTTTCTGTTGATTTAGAGCCTGACGCGGCTCCGATTTCTAAGACGCCTTATCGTATGGCACCTTCAGAAATGTAAGAATTGAAGAATTAGTTGGGAGAATTGTTGGAGAGATGATACATTAGATCGAGCGCTTTGCCTTGGGGCGCACCGGTTCTTTTTACGAGAAAGAAGGATGGTTCACTATGTTTATGCATCGATTACCGTGAACTAAACAAAGTGACCATCAAGAACAACTATCCATTGCCTTGTATAGATGATTTATTTGATCAGTTGCAGGGAGCCGCAGTATTCTCAAAATTTTATTTGAGATCAGGGTACTACCAGCTTCGAGTGAAAGAGTCCGACATTCCGAAAACTGCTTTTCGGATGAGATACGGACATTATGAATTTGTAGTCATGCCTTTTAGACTGATTGATGTACTGGAAATATTCATGCAGTTAATGAACAAGATATTTATTTAATACCTTGACAAATGTGTTGTCGTCTTTCTTGACGATATCTTGATTTATTCTCGAGATGAGGTGGAGCATGCCCAACACTTGCGTTTGATACTAGATGTTTTGAGAGTCGAGCACCTTCATGCAAAATTCTCAAAATGTTAGTTCTGGATGAAGGAAGTGATGTTTCTAGGCCATGTGGTTTCGGTCGTAGGGGTTCGTGTGGACCCACAAAAGATTGAGGCAGTGCTAGATTGGGAACCGCCTAATAATGTTAAGGAAGTTTGTAGCTTTTTGGGTCTTGCTGGGTATTACCGTCGTTGTCGATGTGTTCTCAAAACTCGCTCGGCTGCTTACGCAAATACGTCAGAATACAGAAAAGATTGTTTAGACTGCTAAGAGACAACAGAGCTTCGATGAGCTAAAGAGACATTTGACTTAAGAGCCGATTTTAGCTTTACCACAGGGTGGTGAAGGATTTGCAGTTTATATTGACGCTTCAGGACAAGGGCTTGGATGTGTGCTTATGCAGCATGATAAAACGATAGCCTTTGCATCACGATAGTTGAAGCCGTATGAGACGAACTATCCTACTCATGATTTGGAATTGGCCGCAACCATTTTCGCACTTAATATTTGGCGGCATTATTTGTATGGCTCTTCGTGTCGGATTTATACTTATCACAAGAGTTTGAAGTACATTTTCAGTCAGAAGGAGTTGAATACGAGGCAACTGTAATATCCTGAATTTCTACTATAGTTGTTTAATGTTATTCTATCCAAGTTATACTGCACAGTGTGGAATTTATACAGTAGGAATAAAACAATTGAAGGACTGAGACATATGTATTGGTAAAATTGTCGTACTTGGTTGACAATTGCGTTTGAAGATATGGTATGTCAAGCGTATTGTAGGAGGATATTATTGGAAGGAATATATGTATTCAGTATGTCGTGTGTATGTAGCTGGTATGTCGAGACCACGGACAGGAACAGTTGGAATTGGCTAAGTATAGCCAGATTAGTGCACGCTAATATTCAAGCATAGCGCACGCTATTATGCAAGCTTAGCTCATGCTAAAGGTATAGACTAGCGCGTGCAAGGCCATGTCAGAAGTAATCCGAGTGGTAGGTAAGGTTGTCGACAGCTTCCGGTTTCATGCGTCAACGGCATTTAGCGTACGCTGAACATAAGGATTAGCACACACTAATTACAGATCGGTGAAAAGGGAAGCTTGACTTCGTTGGTTAATTTCGGCGTGTAGGACCCAGGCACCTTCGGGGTAGGTGCGGTTTGTTGAGTCAACTATGAGTAGCGCACACTACGTGTGGAGAATAGTGTATGCTAATGAGTATCTTACTGTAGCAAGTCAACGTCTCTATAACGTACGCTATGACCTTGGTGTTAAACCATTGTGCGAAGCAAGGCAGTAGTCTCTGGACCTCGATAGTGTAACACCCCAAACTAGGCGGATATTACATAGCCGTGGACCCCCAACTTGGACCCACTAGGCGGGTGAAATTAATGAATTACAAAGTGTAAATGTAGTACTGAACCACATTACATCATCAACTACTCCGATGAGGAGTTTCAAGTACAACACACCCAGGAAAATACAGAATACAAGTATATTTTATATGAAGATAAAATATACAACACTGAATAAAATAAGTAATTCAAACGGAAGTCTGCAGCGGAAATAAAATGAAGAAAACACAAATGACTGAAAAGGATTGGGGCCCCCAACTAGTATCACTGGGAGTCCTTGACATCCACGTTCTCTTCCTGTGCTTTAGCCTTGCCATGACCTGAAAACAACATCCCCCAACGGGGTCAGTTATACAGAACAACAATCCTCAAGAGTTGAATAAACACAATCATGATATATCTTAATTATGAAATGACGCTGAAGAGAGGCATCATAGTATGCCCGTGATGGTATGTGCAAGTGCACAAGACGAGTGTCCGGACAGACCCGTCCTTGTACCTAATTAGTCTCACGGAGGTATGTTACCGTGTGCACAGTCCAATGTGTCGGTGAACCCAAAACATGACCATCACATGCCCGACTAAAAATTCCACACATCCCCACCTGGCCGCGCAATATGAACCCAGAAGGTCATATGAACGAGAATGACCATGAAGAATATTAATGAATAATAATTCCACAAAGTCAAGGATGTCTCACCGAGATGAATTAATAGTGAAATGAATGATAGCTCAATGAAATGATTTGAACCGTCGTTCCTCGTGAATGAAGTGATTAATTGACAATGACAAGTCTCGATATGGTTAATACCATATGAATGAGTTATGATTATCAATGAACAACAACGAAAGGAATGAATATCCTTTTAACCGAGTAAGAATCAACTTACCTTAACACCGGTGATGATACGTCCTCTCTCGAACAACGTCCTAAGGGAAACTACCGGTCGCTCGAACAACCTTGAATAACACAATTATCAACAACTCGCTTAATATACGAATCAATAGCGATCATAACCAATTCAAGATGTCGATACAATAAATCCAAACTCACTGAGGCATTTCGACAAACACCTTGAAAACAATCTCCCATTCTAAACAACTAATCCCATTTGTATCAAAAACCAACTTCTATTTAATGATCCAATCTACCAAAACACCATCAATACAATCGATAATCCAATAGGAATACTCAAATCAAGTTTACGATAACATTAAATTGCAAAACCCAATTCCAAGTCAACCTTCAAAGTGTTCTTGGGAAAAACTTCCAACAATCCGATGATAACTCGTAAAAACTCATAATAATATGTATATCCATCACAAATCATGATTATACCATCCAAAACTTCATGCTCCAACTCAAAATCGAATTCAAGGGTTGAAGAAGTTACCTTAGATTAGGATGAAGAATACACAAATATGTTGTTGATCCACACTACAACTTGAAGAAAATGAAAATCTGTGAGTTTTGATGATGTTAAAACACCCCAAAATCACCCAAAATCGCCCCAGGGAAGATAGGAAGAAGGGAAATGAAGAAATGCGGATGTTCTTCACAACAAACGCAGAAATACAAAAATCTGTACTGTGTGCCGCGGCACGGGCTGAGTGTGCCGCGGCACAGGGCCAAAAATGCCCAGCAAAACAGCATAGTGCCGCGGCCCAGCCATAAGGGGCCGCGGCACGTGGTACAGCCCGCTTCAGCTTCAAAAGGCACACGGTCCAGTCTTAGCTATTTCGACCATAACTCCTTCGTCCGGGCTCTGATTGACTCACCGTTTGAACCATTGGAAAGCTAACTTGAGGCTCTATAATATTGAAATGATTCAGAATTTTGGAGTTTCCAAGAATTAATGGTGATTTTACAATGTCGAACTCATACGTGGAAAAGTCTCTTAAGAACACGGAACTCAACAGAACGACACCGAGACGAACTTGGATGACAAAAAGTGTAGAATTAATCATTCTCGGAATGACGAAACGGTGACAATAGAGTCTCTAAGATGGACTTCGCCAAAAAAGAAAATTACCGGAAATCAAAATTGCGGATATCACATACTACCCTCCCTAAAAGAAGTTTCATCCCGAAACTTAAAACAAGTAGGGAGAAGCAATATCCCGCCAGTAAAACTCAACGAGATACACAAGGACCACAAATGTACCCAACAATAGCATGATTCGAACAAGAAGGAAATTTGAAATGGCATGAACTCCAATATTAACATCGATTAATGAAGTAATTATAACGATCAAGATAATATTCTTGTCTCGATTCTCAAGCAAGGTCGAAAAAATGAACGATATCGATACACGACTCAACATTAGTCTGAACGGTGAACACAAATGAATGAACATGAATGATGAATGGTTATTAATGAGTGAAAATCCACCGAGTGACAATTACTGAATGAAAATGAATGAATTTACAATCGGGTATTACATACTCCCCTCCTTAAAAATAGTTTCGTCCACGAAACTAACGGTGAAACAAATCGGGATAACTCTCCCGCATACTATCCTCGATTTCCCAAGTTTCCTCTTCGACTCAGTGTCTCGACACTAACTTTTAATGAAAGGAATCGTCTTGTTCTTCACTGTTTGATTTGCCGCTCTAAGATTCGTAGGGGACACTCCTCATACGTATGATCATCCGCTATCTCGATTCCATCAAACTCAAGTATGTGACTAGGGTCGGAAAAACACTTATGCAATTTGAGAGACATGAAACATGTTATGAATTCGGCTCAATGCCGGAGGTAAGGCCAATCTATAAGCCAGATCGCCGATTCGATTCAAACTCCCAAATGGTCCAATGAATCTCGAACATAGCTTTCCTCGATCCCCAAAATGGAAAACACCTCGACTCGGGGATACCTTGACCAAAACGTGGTCACCTGACTCGAACTCTAATGGTCGACGACGATTATCTGCATATGATTTCTTTCGACTCTGAGCGGTCAACAAATGACTCCTGATCAAAGCTACCTTCTCACGGGCGACTATAAGCATATAGGGCTCGGTGCCGATTGATTCTGATAAGTCATCCCAACACAAAGGAGATCGGTAACGATGACCGTACAAGGCCTCGTAGGGTGCCATCTTAATCGAAGCATGCCAACTATTATTATGCGTGAACTCGATCAACGGTAGTTAGGCTTCCCAATCGTCTTTCCAATCGAGAACACATGCTCTCAACATGTCCTCCAATGTATGAATAGTTCTCTCTGATTGTCCGTCGGACTGAGGGTGAAAAGCTGTGCTGAGATTAAGATGAGTTCCCATGTCACGATGAACTAATTTCCAAAAATGAAACACAAATCGCCCATAACAATCAGAAACGATACTCTTAGGAGTACAGTGCAATCTCACTATCTCTTTGATGAACAACTGGGGAAGTCTCTCGGGACCCCACGTATCATTAATCTCAAGGAATTGAGCTGACTTAGTTAGATGATCCACGATTACCCAAATTGTATTCATGCCGCGGTGACTCGTCACCAAACTCATGATGAAGTCCATTAAAATATTCTCCCACTTCCACTCTGGAATAGGGAGCGGTTTCAGCATACCAGCCAGTCACTGATGTTCTATCTTAACTTGCTGACAGGTTAAACATCTCGAAACAAATTCTGCGACTTCTTGCTTCATATTACTCCACCAGTAATTTTGTTTCATGTCCTTGTACATCTTGCTAGACCCCGAATGAATAGAATAAGGGGTAGCATGAGTTTCTCTCAAAATCGAGTTTTTCAACTCGTCATTAGCCAGTACACATAAACGATTCTTAAATCGAACATGTGCATCCTCATGGACCACAAATCCAGGGGCTTTCCCCTGAGCCACATCCTCTCGGATACATAACAAAAAGGGTCTGAACCCTGATTCACTCTGATCGCCTCCTCGAGTGGTGATGAAATCTCTAACGTACAAAATTGCCCTTGTACTCGCTGTAACCAGACCTCGATCTCGGGTCTCAGAAATTCCTTCTGAAGTTCCTTCTGAACTGTTAAACGAGCAAGCATCTGCTCCTAAACGGACTTATGGCTCAAGGCATCGGCGACAACATTCGCCTTACCTGGGTGATACTGAATCTCGATATCATAGTCCTTGATCAGTTCTAGCCACCGTATTTAACGCATATTTAACTCCTTCTGAGTTAATATATACTTCAACCTCTTATGATCGGTGAAAATGTGATAGGAGACGCCATAAAGATAATGACGCCAAATCTTCAACGTGAAAACCACGGCCGCTAGCTCCAGGTCATGGGTTGGATAGTTGACCTCATAAGATCTCAGCTGCCGTGAAGCATAGGCAATCACTTTCCCATTCTGCACTAATACACATCCGAGACCTTGTCCGGACGCGTCACTATAAACCACGAATCCTTTCGTCCCTTATGGTAAAGAAAGGACAGGCGCTGAAATTAAACGACTCTTGAGATCCTCAAAACACCGCTAACACGCATCAGACCATGTGTATTTCTTATCCTTTCGCAAAAGGATCGTCATAGGTTGAGCGATTTTAGAAAATCCTTCCACAAATCGCTAATAATAGCCAGCTAATCCAACGAAGCTTCGGATTTCCTTAACATTCTTCGGAGGTTGCCAATCTCGGATAGCCTCCGTCTTCTGAGGATCGATGCGTACTCCATCTGATGAAATTACATGTATGAGAAACGTCACCTCGGACATCCAGAAATTCACATTTGGAAAAATTTTCCATAAATATGCTCTCATCTCAACACCTCTAGAATCCGATGAAGGTGAAGCTCGTGTTCCTCTCGGTTATGAGAATAAATCAAAATGTCGTCGATGAAAATGACCACGAACCAGTCTGAAAAGTCGATGAAAACTCGGTTCATCAACTCCATGAATACAACAGGCGCATTAGTTAACCCAAATGGCATCACTATAAGCTCATAATGCCCATAGCATTCGAAACGCCGTTCTAGCGATATCAAACTCTCGAATCCGCAACTGATGATACCCTGATCTTAAATCGATCTTTGAAAATACTGAAGCTCCCTGAAGTTGATCTAAGAGATCAACGATGCGGGGAATGGGATATTTATTCTTGATTGTCTACCGGTTCATCTCTTGATAATCAATGCACAAGCGAAATGAACCATCCTTCTTCTTGACAAACAATACAGGTGCTCCCCACGGGGACGCACTCGGTCGGATATAACCTTTCTCGGTCAAATCCTCCAATTAATTCTTCAGTTCCTGCATTTCGGTCGGGGCCATCCAATATGGTGCCTTCGATAATGGGGACATACCAGGCTCCAACTCTATCGTGAATTCCACATCCCTCTGTGGAGGCAAACCAGGTAACTAGTCTGGAAAAAAACATCAGCATATTCTCTCACTACAGGAATATCCGCCAACATTACTGATGATATCTCGGTCTTGGTCATATAGAACCAATAACCAATACACCCTTGATTGAGTAACTTTACAGCTTTCATCAAATTAATGACTCTATCGGAACAGCTGGGATTACCTCCCTGAAATACGTGCTCAACTCCATCGTCTGGAACAATAGTGATCATACGCTTACAAACACTGAGAATGGTATCATGACGATCCATCCCATCAATACACAATATGACATCGTCTTTAGGTAAAATCCACCACGATTAGGTCCGCCAACCAATCACGGTTATTAAGCTAAATTGGACAATTCTTAACCTCACGATTTTCGATAGTTCTTCTACCGTCTGGTAGACCAATGACATAAGGTTCACAACTAGTAGCACTATCCAGATGAAGTCTACTCAAGCATGACTCGGAAATGAATGAATGTGATGCACCAGTATCAAAAAAGAGTACACATGGGTTGAAATAAAATTTCGAGTGTACCTGAAATCATTCGGGCCTTCGAATCGTCGGCCCTCTTCATCTCATTAATTCGAGGCTTGCCGGCCGTCGAAACGGATGCTCCCTTCTGATAAGTATGGGCTCCGCCTTTAATTGCTCCCATCATCTTAAATGACGCTGACTGAGTAGCCTCATTCTGAACAACTGGTCGCTTCAGGACCTGAGATGCCGTCGGAGTATGCTTCGAGTTTCTTCGGCAGAAACGGACCTTATGCCTGGCAATTCCATAGTTGTAACAGGTGATAGTCGGCGTCGAACATCTAGTGCTGAAATAACCCAGCGCTCCACCGTTGAAATAGGTGATGGCCGAATTGGCCGCTCGGAACTGAGATTCCGCAGGTTTAGGCGCTGTAGAAGGTCGCTCAGAAAAAGTAGGGCCCGTACGAGGCTTCTTGAAGGTTGGCTGACTGCCTTTGGACTGACTACGCTTCTTGGATTTCTTGCTAACAGATGAAGGTTGTTGATTAGCAATTTCCTTAGCAGTAAGCTCATCAGTAAGAGCTTTCTCTATTAATTCGGTCAGAGCAGCTCATCGATGATTAAGCAATTGCATCTGGGCCATCATGCCCTGCATAAAAATGAGTGGATCGATCCGGACACCTTCTAATTGAGCTGTATCTCAGTTACGACATCTTGACAGTGAGTGATTATTTTCCGGGTTTCGGCCCGCACCTCGGCCTCTCCCCCTGCGTCCTCTGACAGTTCTTTCCATACTGAAGTAGGAAGGCAATATGATAATTATAGAGATTGAATGAGTACCGTGTTATGATTACGTTATGAAATGATAATAATGAGCATACACGCTCTAATACAATAATTATATGAATGATCAACCGAGGTGACATGATTATCTGATGAAATTCTTGAAATGATTATCTTGAACAAGTTACATGATTATTGATACGATACGCAAGATCAACAAATGAATAATGAGGTTGACTGAGTGATTAATGATTTGACATGATCAACATGATAAAATGAAAATGATGTTTGAGGATTGTTGACTGATGAATGATGAATGAGTGATTCTTATTGCCAGAAATTATACCATGGCGTCAGAAATCTTACTGTTCTTTGGTCTGAGGGCCTCGGCTCTTGCACAGGTCACACGTGACGCGAAAGTCCAATGATACTAGTCTGATGCATGATGATTTCAAATAAGATATGACTCGGAAGGTAGTATTCAAAACCATGCTCCGATACCAACTCTGTAACCCCCAAACTAGGCGGATATTACATAGTTGTGGACCCCCGACTGGGACCCACTAGGCTGGTGAAATTAATGAATTACAAAGTGTAAATATAGTACCGAATCACATTACATCATTAACTACTCCGATGAGGAGTTTCAAGTACAACACACTCAGGAAAATACAGAATATAAGTATATATTATATGAAGATAAAATATACAACACTGAATAAAATGAGTAATTCAAACGGAAGTATGCAGCGCAAATAAAATGAAGAAAACACGAATGACTGAAAAGGATTGGGGCCCCCAACTAATATCAATGGGACTCCTCGCCGTACATGTTCTCTTCCCGTGCTATAGCCTCGCCATGACCTGAAAACAACATCCCCCAACGGGGTCAGTTACACAGAATTACAATCCTAAAGAGTTGAATAAACACAATCATGATATATCTTAATTATTAAATGATGCTGAAGAGAGGCATCATATTATGCCCGTAATGGTATGTGCAACTGCACAAGACGAGTGTCCGGACACACCCGTCCTTGTACCTAATTAGTCTCACCGAGGTATATTACCGTGTGCACAGTCCAATGTGTCGGTGAACCCAACACATGACCATCACGTGCCCGACTAAAAATTCCACACATCCCCACCCGACCGCGCAATATGAACCCAGAAGGTCATATGAACGAGAATGACCATGAAGAATATTAACGAATAATAATTCGACAAAGTCAAGAATGACTCACCGAGATGAATAAATAGTGAAATTAATGATAGCTCAATGAAATGATTGGAACCGTCGTTCCTCGTAAATGAAGTGATTAATTGACAATGAAAAGTCTCGATATGGTTAATACCATATGAATGAGTTATGATTATGAATGAACAACAACGAAAGGAATGAATATCCTTTTAACCGAGTAAGAATCAACTTACCTTAACACCGGTGATGATACCTCCTCTCTCGAACAACGTCCTAAGGGAAACTACCAGTCGATCGAACAAACTTGAATAACACAATTATCAACAACTCGCTTAATATATGAATCAATAGCGATCATAACCAATTCAAGATGTCGATACAATAAATCCAAACTCATTGAGGCATTTCGACAAACACCTTGAAAACAATCTCCCATCCTAAACAACTAATCCCATTTGTATCGAAAAACAACTTATATTGAATGATCCAATCCACCAAAACACCATCAATACAATCGATAATCCAATAGGAATACTCAAATTGAGTTTACGATAACATTAAATTGCAAAACCCAATTCCAAGTCAACCTTCAAAGTGTTCTTGAGAAAAACTTCCAACAATCCGATGATAACTCGTAAAAACTCATAATCATATGTATATCCATCACAAATCATGATTATACCATCCAAAACATCATGCTCCAACACAAAATTGAATTCAAGGGTTGAAGAAGTTACCTTAGATTAGGATGAAGAAATCCACACTACAACTTGAAGAAGATGAAAATCTCTGAGTTTTGATGATGTTAAAATACCCCAAAATCGCCTAAAATCGCCCCAAGGAAGAGAGGAAGAAGGGAAATGAAGAAATGAGGATGTTCTTCACAACAAACGCAGAAATACAAAAATCTGTATTGTGTCGTGGCCGAGCCAGAAGGGGCCGCGGCCCACGGTACAGCCGCTTCAGCTTCAAAAGGCACACGGTGCAGTCTTTGCTATTTCGATCATAACTCCTTGGTACGGACTCCGATTGACTCACCGTTTGAACCATTGGAAAGATAACTTGATGCTCTATAATATTAAATCGATTAAGAATTTTTGGAGTTTCCAAGAATTAATGGTGATTTTACAAAGTCGAACTCATACGTGGAAAAGTCGCTTAAGAACACGTAACTCAACAGAACGACACCGAGATGAACTCGGATGACAAAAAGTGTAGAATTAATCATTCTCGGAATGACTAAACAGTGACAATAGAGTCGCTAAGATGGACTTCCGCCAAAAAAATAAAATTACTGGAAATCAAAATTGCGGATATTACAGATAGCGCATGCTAACAAAGTAAGGTAGCGCACGCTAAAGCATGTAATGTACGCTAAATGAAGATTATTAGCGCATGCTAGTAATGTGCAGTATATATGTGTAGTTGGGCATTATTCTTAAATTCGTCCATTTCTTTGTTTCAACCGGTAGAGAGAGTTCTTGGAGGGTACTTTGAGGGTCCAAATACTTGAGTATTGTCGAATTGATCGTCCTTAACAACATTGGAGCTTGGAATCGATTGAAATAGATTCAACCTTGAGAATCAACCATTTCTTCGAAGAGGTAATTAATATTCACTTTGGATTTCATTTTGGATTGAATATTGATGTTCTTAAGTTGATGATTATCAAATAAACGAGTTGATATGTATGATTATGATATAGGTTACCGGATTATGATGATGTTGTTGTTGGTATATAGATATTGATATGATTCTTGTGGCTTGAATTGTGTTGTTCATCTTCTTGAGATATGTTGGTTAATCATTCTCCTCATTTGGATGTTGATGTTGTGTTGATGATTACTCCCTGTGATGATAGATTATGGAAGTGTTTTGATGGTTCTTGGTGTTTCATGGATTTTGGGTTGAGAAAGATGATGATATGATGATATATATATATATATATTGAATTATGTTGTTTTGTTATGAACATGATAATGGAATCATGGTGTTTCTGGTGTTCTTGGTACATATCACATCATAGAGGAATATGTGATAAGATATGAATGGTTTTGGATATAAACATAGATTTGATGATTAGAACTAATATTACGTTGATTATAGTGGTCAATTTCGTATGTTCTTGATAAGATATGGATCATGATGATGAGATTGAATTTGGATAGGTTATGATTTATCTTGGAGTATGATTTCCTTTACATTCATATTTGTAATCGCAAGGTGTTTATCGATACCTGTAATGCATGCCACTGCATGATGTTAATGTACACTAGATGACTCGTTAACGCTAAATAAGAATATTTAGCTACGTAAATATTGAAGTATTACGTACATAAACTATGTTCTGGATAAGATGCAATTCAGTGACCATTAGTGCATGCTATGTAATGTGGCTAGCGTACGCTAAGTCAACAGACAGTGTACGTATATCGTAATGTGGTTCTGGATTCGTGATTGATTGATTTTGGTTGTTCGGATTTGTGTTTAGTCGGGATATTGCGGAACTGTTGGGTTTGTTGATCGGTTATATTGAATGTTAATTACGATTATCAAGTTGCGGTTTGTATTGTGGATGTGAGTTTGTATTTTTTGAGTTAGATTATTTGGTTTTGTACATAATCGAGGTATCATTGAACCGCTGAGTTTGATTGGTTGGGTATGTCGGTTGTTGATTGTTATTGGATTATTATTAATTGATTATTGCAATAGGTTATGATAATTGATCATTGGTTAGAACCGTGCTTTGCGGTCGTGTTCGAGGATGTTCGTGAATTGCATTGGCCAGTGTTAAGGAGCTTGTAGACGAAGGCAAGGAATTGGTAAGGACTTCATCATCATTGTGTCGGTATCGAGGCAAGTTATTAATTGCTCTGTTATAATATTTAATGAATGGTTTCAGTTTCCTTCGTTTATAATTTGTATAACAGTGATTATAATTGTGAACTCTGGAGATTGGGAAATGTACGTTGTTTTCCAGTTTTTGGAAATTAAATCATAATGTATATTATTTACTTTTGTTAATGATATATTTGGGTATCGAGGATACATTGTGATAAGACGGGGGTATGAGTTATCTATAGTCCGTGATATTTTGGATCGTCAAATATTGAGGATAATCATTGGTGATGGTTCTTGATATCGAGATGGCTCTCGAATGACTCGAGGAATGTAATATACCATTTTTGTCATTTTGTGTCGAACATATTGGGATATTGTTGTTGTCATGCATTTGTGTATTGTTGTTAATATGCAGTTGTGCATTGTTGTCGTATGTCCACCATGCGTTGGTCTGATGGGATCATCATGGGAATCTATAGCTGTGTGCCCTGGATCGTTGGAGAGGTATTTCCACCATGTGTTGGTCCGACGGGATCATCATGGGAATCTATAGCTGTTTGCGCTGGATCGTTGGATTACCATATGTTGTTGTTGTGTATATGTATATTATTGGTTATCCTACTCGTGTTGATCTAATAAGATCTTCTTGGGATCTATGCTGTGTGCGCCTGATCATCGGATTTCCATTGGGTATACATTGTTGTTATTATTGTGGGTATATTGGTGTTGTCAGGTGAGTATGCATTTTTAGGTCTCTTGTAGGACCAAGTCCGTATGTTGTATTGATCTGATCTCGGATTAGACTGGCATGAATTGTCGTGGCATTGTGTATCTTGTGGTACATTCCATATTTTCTTATTGGTACTTGTCTATCGGTTATCATGTTGATATTTGATGACATTATCCTATGGATTGGGTTGGACAGAGTTGGTATATTTCGTATCAGTGGGTTATGATGACGTTTTGAGAATCTCGAGTGTCGTCTGGGATACAGTATAAATGTTTATGTACGATTTAGTGTGTTTTTGAGAATACGAGATGTGGAATATGGTGAGGATCACTTTGACGAGGGTTATCATGAATTGTTAAGGTTATGACGGTAAGAGTATATTGGTAGTATTTTTACTTGGCATTTCATTGGTATGTAATTATTGATGTGATGTGATCGTTATCATTTTTGAGCGTTATGGCTGACCCCGTCGTGGGCTTTCTTTTTAGGTTCTTGGGATATCAAGCTTGTAGCGATCGTGAAGAGATGAGCTTCCCGGAGGATACTGGCTATGGCGATTGTTTGTGAATCGAGTACTTTGACTAGTTGTTGTATTCCATTGCTAGAACATTTTTAAGTGTTTGTCATTTCCACTGCGTGAGTATTTTTAAATGGCCTTTTGGTATATGGCAACTTAAGTTACTTTGGGAAATCATTTTCTAACCTATTTTGTCGTTACGTGTAAGCTGTGGCTTAACGTAAACTTTTGCAATCATCTAGTTTAGGCATTTTGGCCTTGTACTTTCAAATGAGATATTCGACGATATTTGATAAATGGATTTTTTATAGTCTTTGAATATTTTTTAAAAGAAATCACCGTCATCGCCGATTGGGGATATTTGAAATGTTTGTAAAAATGTCTTTCAGCCTTGTGGGTTTTGCTCCGGGGCCCACGGCACTGTAATATTCCTGGATTTCTCTGGGGGTGTTACAGCAGTGACGTTGGTTGGAATTGATTAAGGATTATGATTTGAAAATTCTTTACCATCCGAGAAGGCCAATGTCATCGCGGATGTGTTGAGCCGCAAACCGGAATCACTTCAGATGCTCGAGATTCTTATGCCCCAGACGAAGATTCGTCAGGAATTGATCGAGTAGGGCATTGAAGTTTGGCTTCAGAGAGTGCAAGGACAGTTATGTACCATCGAAATTACTTCATCCTTGATTGATGACATCAAAGGGAAATAGTGGAGTGATTCGATGATTTCTCAACTAAAGGAAGATGTAATTAAAGGAAAAGCCCTTGGCTTTATGGTCCATGAGAACAGTATTTTGAGATTTCAGGGCAGGTTGTGTCCCTCGAATAATCTGGAGTTGAGACAGAGAATTCTTCAGGAAGCTCATGCTACGCCCTACTCAATCCACCCTGGATCGAGTAAGATGTACAAGGACTTGAAGCAAAATTTTTGGTGGAATAATATGAAGAAAGATGTCACAGAGTTCGTATTGCGATGTTTGACGTGTCAACAAGTCAAGATCGATCATCAACGACCAGCGGGATTGTTGAAGCCACTTCCCATCCTCGAGTTGAAGTGGGAAGACATCTCCATGGATTTTATCATAGGGATGCCGAGATCTAGAGTCGAAATGAATATGATTTGGGTAATTATTGATGGATTAACCAAGTCTGCACATTTACTTGGTATTAAGGATATTTAGGGACCGAAGAGATTGGCCAGAACCTTTATAGTTGAGATTGTGAGATTGCATGGTGTCCCTAAAACTATTGTTTCGGATCGAGATGGCCGTTTCGTGCCACATTTCTGGCAAGCGGTCCATCAGGCCTTGGGCACCGAGTTGAGATTGATTACGTCTTTCTATCCTCAGTCAGACGGTCAGGCTGAGCGGACGATCCAGATGTTAGAGGATATGTTGCGGGCTTGTGCCCTAGACTGGAGTAATGATTGGGAACTTCATTTACCGTTGATCGAGTTTGCCTAGAATAATAGTTGGCATGCATCGATTAAAATGGGACCTTTCGAAGCACTTTATGGTAGGTTGTGTAGATCACCATTATGTTGGGAAGAGGCTTCGGAGTTAGTCGGAACAGAACCAGATATGTTGATAGAAACTGAGGAGAAGATTTCTATTATCCGAGACCGGTTGTTGACTGTCCAGATCCATCAGAAATCTTATGATGATACTCATCATCGACCCTTGGAGTTCTACGTGGGAGACCATGTTCTACTCAAGGTGTCGCCGACAAAGGGAGTTTTCTGCTTCGGGAAAAAAGGAAAACTTAGTCCGAGGTATATTGGACCGTTTGAAATTTTGGACAGGGTTGATTTAGCCTATCGCATGGCGTTGCCTCCAGCTTTGAGTCATGTCCATAGCGGTTTTCATGTTTTTCAATTGAGAAAGTACGTGCCAGGCCCAAGGCATATTGTCGACTATAGTGAGATTGATGTAGCTGAGGATGTTACCTTTCCAGAGAGACTGGTGAAGATCCTTGAACGTCGTGAGAAGCATCTTCGGCACAAAACCATTATGTTGGTTAAGGTGCAATGGTCGAGACATGGAATCGAGGAAGATACTTGGGAGACGGAATAAAAGATGCAATCGGGATACCCCGAACCTTTTATTTCTTAAGTTTCAAGGCGAAACTTTCTTTTAGAGGGGGAGAATATAATATCCGTAATTTCTTCGTTCCATATTTCTCGATTTTTCCTAAAATTTGAACCTCATATTAAATGATATTAAATTATCGCGTACCTTTCACATTGTGCATTATATGGTTCGTGTGAAATCTTGGATGAAATACGTACTCCTGTCCTTCCTTTAATTTTATCGGGTTATGTACGCTATAATCTATTAACGTACGTTATGTGTTATTTATAATATACGTAATCGGCAGGACGATTTGAGGCAGTAGCCTCTGGAGACAGTATTATGTACGCTAGCCTATGGGATATAGCGTACGCTAGAACCCATTACATACATTAAGGGTCTCCACATTATGTACGTAATGTCTTTGTTTCGAGGCAGTGGCCTCTACCCAGAACATAACGTATGTAATACTTCGATGCGTAGCGTACGTTAACAACCTTACGTACGTTAACATGTGCATGTTACGTACGTAATGCGAGTCAAACTATATAATCACGGGGGATGGGTTTTGGACCCCATTTCTCATCCTCCATCTTCCTCTCCGGGGATTTGGGCGATCCCATGGCAAAGGGGTGTCGAGAATTCATCAGTCAACAATGTTTTTGGATTTCTAACGCAGTTAAATCATCATCCATCCGTCTTTACTCATGTGATTCAAGGTAAATTCCTTAGAACTCTATTTTGGGGAATTTTGGGGGTATTACTTAGATTCGTCCGGATTAACCATTTTGAAGCTTGAAATCCATGAGATTATGATGTATCTACCCTGTACCCACATTTCCTTACGATTATACGAATGTTTTTGTGTATTACTTGAAGTCGAGAGGGTTTGGATGATTTCCAACCTATATGTGGATACTTTGAAGATTTATGAATCGCAAAAAGGGGGAGTTTCGGGAGTATACCTTGAGAATTAACTATTGATGATTGATTATCGTATTTCTTTACGAATTGTTTAGGCTCGAAGTGCATTCTTGGAACTCCCGAACTTCGGTTCTAATGTCTTAAAGGCAAGTCTATATTTATGATTGTATATATTCACTCTGGGAGGGTCCCACGGGGCCTCAGAGGGTTCCGTTGCCATTGGTGTGGTTACATGGTTAATCACGTGTGTATTGAAATGAGATGTTATGAGATTTAGTTATTCCGGAATACTAGTCTTGAATTTGATGAAATGAGGTTTTTGTGTACTTTATTGTCGAGAAGTATCGTGTTTCATATTCGATATAGTTGTACTAGCTATTCGACGGTTAACCCCTTTTGGGGGAAATACTTTTCATGTATTTCAGGATCCAGGAGAGGGGTAGGCATGTACCGGGTCGGCACGAAGATGTTGGGCAAGAGTGACGCTGTGTCTTTTCTCTGTCTGTATTTTGTACTTTCTCCATTCGGTATTGTTGTACATGGAATGGTTATGAATACTCTAGTAATGTTTCAGATGCTCCTGATGCATTGGCCTGTGTTGCCCTGGGTTTTAATTCCCGATGTATTGTATTTCTGTCGAAATGATTATTAACTTGATGTCATTTTTATTACCCTCTACTGGAGTATGTTTAGACCTTATCGGTCGAAATTCATGGTTCTGCGTATATTTTGCCTTGTGGGTCCCACAGAGGGTCTCAAGGCGCTGTAATATACCGTTAATAACTAGGGGGTGTTACAGTAGCTTCTGTATCTTCTATTACGTACGTTATCCCATACGTCTTGCGTACTTTAAGTACACCGTAGCATACGTTAAACTTGCCTCGTAGCGTACATTAAGTTATAGTCATATATCCGTTGCATGCCTTTTTGACTTTACTCCGAATCTTCCCAACGATTTAATATTTAAGCTCAGATTCAAACTACATTACGTACGTTAACTCACATAGATTACGTACGTTATTGACTCCTTCATTGCATACGTCATTTGCCATGCATTGCGTACGTTAAATGTTTGTTATACTCGTCTGCCTTCAGCTGTGTATGTATTACGTATGTTAGCTATTCCTTATATCATACGTTATATTGATTTTGCTTCAAAACAATATTCTTCTGTCCAGCTTGTGCGTCTTCGACTTCTTTATTGAGACATTGGTGTTTTGCTTTGTTCCGTTGTTGTTTTTCTTACATTGACAACACATCATCATAATTATTTTATAATTATGTGAAATATAATATTCCAACAATCTCCCCCTTTTTGATGATGAGAAAACAACAATCTTCCAATGGGATTTATACCTTCAAAAGAAAGATATTATATACAGATCAAAGTTTTAGGCTTTGTCCGTCTCGTTGATTTTCTTCTCCCCATCATTCTTTTCTTCTTTCCAACCTTTTCTCATTTTTTCTTTTTCAACTTCTTCTTTTATTTTCACGACTTTCTTCTCCTTAGTCTTTCCCCCCCCCCCCCTTCTTGATCGGGATATTTTTATTTTTCTAGTCATTCTTCCATGACTTATATTCTCCTAATTCTTCTATTCTCTCCCTTTTTGTCATAATTAAAAAGTGCAATAATATCAATAAAAGTCGATAAAATTAAGTATGACAATTAACGGGTAAAACTCCCCCTAAAGAATAGATTTCCCCATTTTAAAATATAACTCTCCCTGAGTTAAATATCAATTATTTAAAAATATCAATTATAAAAATATCATTTGAAGAAATATATTAATTCTGATTTTTGGGGATCCCGAGAGTTGGTTTTTTATTTGATACATAGACGATATTCGGTATTGTGGTTCCTTTAGGAATCTAAACTTTTTTAATTTTGATCATCCATCTTGGACTTTTGCAAATCGAAATATGATGCCCAATTTTTAAACATTTATCACGCCGCGGTATTTTAAAATTTAAGGATTCGGTATTATTACAAGGTTTGAATCCTAACCCTTGTTTGTCTAAAGAAATTTTTTGAACTGAATGTAATTGTTCAAACATGTCGTTACCACAAGAAAATTTATTTGTTAAATTCTTAAGTTCGTTTTGAACTTTTAAAAGATCATCCTTTAATTTATTTTCATTTTCAAGACATTGAGAATGATCGGTTTCAAAAACTTCCCCTTTTTCTTTTATTTTGGAAATTTCGATTTCCAAAAACTTATTTTTCGCTTTGAGGGATTTGTTATCAAGTAAAGAATTTTGAAAATCCTTATGCAAAAGTTCGAATGCTTCAAAAAGTTCATCGTGAGAGGAAATACTTACCTGGCTTTCGACGTCGATTTCATCGAGTGAACTCCTTGCCATGAGTGCGAGGTTATTTTGAATATATTCGTCTTCATCCACTTCGTCACTCCAAGTAGCTATTAAGAATTCTTTCTTGAAAGTCGAGGCTCGACAATTTCTAGCAAAGTGGCCTGGTTTGCCACAGTTTCGACAATTATTGTCGAATTTCTTTGACTAGCTCGTCTTGATGTCTTTTCTTCTCCGGTTTGATAAGTTTTGAAACTTATTTATGTTTCTGGCATAATATTCCGATTCTTCATCATCTTCATCTACCGGGATTTCTTCGTTCTTTGACATCCTAGCTTTCAAAGCTATTGATATTTCTTTCGGTTTCGGCTTGGTGTTTTGAGATTTAAGAACTATCTCGTAGTTTATTAATGAACCAACGAGGGCACTAAAATCATGATTATTTAAATCTTTAGATTCAATAATCGTCGTAACCGTCCCATCCCATTCAACAAATAGTGATCGTAGGATTTTCTTTACTTTTTCAATACTTGTTAATGGTTTCCCAAAACAAGCTAGTCCATTAGTAATGACCGAAAATCGGTCGAGCATGTTCGTTATAGACTCATCACTTTTCATCATAAATAGCTAGTAGTCGTGGAGGAGCATATTTATCTTTCTCTCCGTGACTTGCGATGTTCCTTCATGAGTTACCTCAAGCATTTTCCAAATCTCTTTGGCACTATCACATGATGATAACTAGTTGTGTTCTTTCGGATTTAGAGCATATTAAAGCAATTGCGTTACTTTACAATTGTGATGATCATTTTCCAATCTTCATCACTATAATCTTCAAAGCTATTGAGGGAGCCGTCCGGTTTTGTAGGAATTTTCGGACCTAGGCAAATAACTTTCCAAAGCTCAATATAATAAGCTCGGATGAATATCGACATCTTCTTCTTCCAACACATGAAGTTTGATCCATCAGAGAATGGAGGTCGATTTAAGGCAAGACCTTCGACCGGGGCAAATTGGAGTGCTATTGGATCTTTTTCTCCTCGGATGTTAAGTCGCTTTTAGATATACCGCTCCGATACCAAATGTTGGAAATTTGGTACCGCCACTTGAATAGTGTGGTGTAGAGTTTTCAAACTCTTTTGCGATTGTAGAAGCATAATTAAATTTTGGAAGATAAACTACACAAGATTAATAGAGGTTCGGCCAATTGTGCCTACGTCCTATCTCCGTATCATTTTCTATA
This sequence comes from Orobanche coerulescens, assembly GCA_033398695.1. Classification (NCBI taxonomy): domain Eukaryota; kingdom Viridiplantae; phylum Streptophyta; class Magnoliopsida; order Lamiales; family Orobanchaceae; genus Orobanche; species Orobanche coerulescens. The sequence goes on along the minus strand of CM065801.1, from coordinate 76,312,450 downwards.
GGATTAAGTTCAGCCTTATTCGCCTTGTCTTGTATCGGTCTGAGATAAAGCGTTACAATCTCATCTTCTATCGGTCCAAGATAAACCATTACAAACTTGTCTTTATGTCGGTCCTAGATAAACCATTTTATTTTTCTATCGGACAAGGAAGCAACTTATCTAGCTTTCAATTGGTACTAGACAAACCTCGATCGGATTAGATATGATTCTAATAATGCTGGATCAACGATCCCAGTAACACCGAATCAATCTACAATCCTTTCTTTCCTTTCGTGTATATGTTTTCGCGTATGAACACTCAAACACTTGACAATATAGCTCGATTACAACAACAAAGATTAATATAACAATATCAGATGTATATATGATTTGATTGGAGTTATTGTTTTGAATGATACAAAATGCCTTGGTATTTATAGGCATAAAGCCTCAACTAGCTGTTAGCCTCTGCTGTCTTCGTTACGTGCGTTATGCTTCATGCATAGCGTACGTTAACCTTGTCACGTACATTAACACCTCTCTGTTACGTACGTTAACTGTTTGTTGATTCATTCCAGTAGCTTCTGTCTCTTGTGTTGCATACGTTATCCCATACGTCTTGTGTACGTTAAGTACACCTTGTAGCGATCATTAAACTTGCCTCGTAGGGTACGTTAAGTTATAGTCATATATCTGTTGCATGCCTTTTTTACTTTACTCAGAATCATCCCAACGGTTCAATATTTCAACTCATATTCGAACTGCATTACGTACGTTAACTCATATAGAATATGTATGTTATTGACTCCTTCATTGCAACGTCATTTGCCATGAATTGTGTACGTTAACTATTTGTCATACTCGTCTGCCTTCAGCTAGCTATGTATTACGTACGTTAGCAATTCCTTATAGCGTACGTTATATTGATTTTGCTTCAAAACAACATTCTTCTGTCCTGCTCGTGCGTTTTCGACTTCTTTATTGAGACATTGTTGTTTTGCTTTGTTCCATTGTTGTTTTTCTTGCATTAACAACACATCATCGAAACTATGTTATAATTAAGTGGAATAGAATATTCCAACAGAATCAGCAACCGTGCTTTGCTTGGAACTCTTCCAACTCACAGCACCTCCATTCAGTACAAACACATAACCTGTTTGCGACTTAAAATCATCTCTATTGGTTTAAAAACTTGCATCAGCGTAACTATTTATAGCCAGCTTGTTTCCCACCCCTCCATAAATTAGGAAAGCATCCCTAGTTCTTCTTAAGTACTTTAGGATGGTTTTCACTGCTGTCCAGTGACTTTCACCTGGATTTGATTGGTATCGACTTGTCATGCTAAGGGCAAACGATATATCTGGTCGAGTGCAAATCATGGCATACATGATCGATCCAATGGCCGAAGTATATGAAATCTTGCTCATGCGGGCCTGCTCATCCGGAGTTGAAGGAAACTAAGTCGTACTCAGATGAATGCATGTGACATTGGCAAGAGTCCTCTCTTGGAGTCTTGCATATTGAACCTCTACAATATTTTGTTAATGTAGGTACATTTGACTCAGACCAATCATTCTTGTTGATCTGTCTCTATAGATTTTTATCCCAAGAATGTAAGCAGCTTCTCCTAAGTCTTTCATTGAGAAATAACTTCCCAACCAAGTCTTGACTGTCTGCAAGGTGGGTACGTCAATTCCAATGAGTAATATGTCATCTACGTATAAAACTAGGAATATAACTATGCTCCCACTAACCTTCTTGTACACACATGGTTCATCTTCATTTTGAATAAACCCAAACTCTTTGACAGTTTCATTAAAACGAAGGTTCCAGTTTCGAGAAGCCTGCTTCAACCCATAAATGGATCTTTGAAGCTTGCAAATCTTTTTAGAATTTTCTGGATTAACAAAACCCTTAGGTTGTGTCATGTATAAAATCGATACGCAGCAGAAAATAAACCGGTCCAACCGGATAAAACCAAACCCCAAAAATGGATCGATCAAGCATCATATAAACGAATATAAAAATGACAAAGATAAAATTTAGAAGTCATACCCTTGTAGGCCTTTGATAATATCTTCTTGAAAGAAAAATCTGAGCCGAGCTTTTTTCGGTCATCAACACAAATTCGAATATAATTCGTTCTAGATTGATGAATGATCAAACACCGAATATGCCGAGTGTTTCTATGTTATCACGCGGCGGATTTTAATCGGAAAAATTATATATCAATTCATTCTCGAAGAATACGGCTAGGAATTGAAATAGTATTTTTTTCTTCTCTTCTCTTTTTCCTTTTCTTTCTCTCAAAAATGAACAAGAAAAGAAAATAAAATTTTTCTCCCTCAAAACCTTTGCTCACGGCCGAACTAGTGTTTTTTGTGTGTGTGTTTTCAAGTTTAATCATCAAATGAAAGACTTGTTCATTTTATATAACAAAAGAGATCAAAATGATGAGATATGGTATCTCATCCATTTGTCCTCATCTCATTATATAAAACTAAACACACCCCACATGAAAATGAAGCAACATGGAAGGTGAGGAGGGAAGATGGGGGCAGCCCACTATGGTTGGTGAGAAAAACGAACCGAGCAACTCGGTTCGTCACTGAACGTTCTCGCGTCTAATACACTTCGTTCTATCTCAAATGTATTTATACTTAATTAATTAATCCAATTAATTAATTTTATAAAATACAAAATTATAATAATTTATTTCCAAGAAATAATTATTTATGAATTAAATTAATCACCCGGTAATTAATTTCAATTCACAAGACCGCTTGATATATCACAAGCACATTTCCTACTGAAACCTCAAGTCAAAGGTCCACATATACCTATCACAATCTTTCGATTCAGTCATTGACAATCCCTGAGTGATATCCATGTGACCGAATCGAGTTGAGACGTGTTCGAGTATACTAATCCCATTAGCATACCTATATTGTGTGCTCTCACTAACCCTTAGCGAAGACAGGCACTCTACATGTCAAAGTACACGTTATACAAGTCTTGTCTAAACTTACTGCCTAGTTAAGTTTTATTGACTTGCAAACCAGTTAAGCATTCGAGTCCTAAACACTTCCAGTGCCTATCTCATTATCTCCATAAGAAATGGAATGTTTGATCTCAAATGCAAGGACTATTATTTTATATATCAAATCACAATGCCTGTGATATACAATAATATAGAAATAACAGATGCCTTATATAATATAAAATTCATAATAACAATACATGCTCTCACTCTCTCATCCTCTGAGTGGCATTCGAGGGCGTATTCCTAACAATCTCCTACTTGCACTCAATGTCATATAATATGGTATCTAATACCCATACTCTCCTGATGTCTCTCTAAGACATTCTTACATAGTGGCTTAGTAAGCAGATCAGAAACATTATTTGCTGTGTCTACTCTCTGTAGTATAACATTCCCTTCTTGAACCATTTCTCTAACAAAATGATATTTTTTTCGTAATATGTTTGGTGTTGTGGTGAGATCTAGGCTCCTTAGCCTGTGCAACATCTCTTTCGTTGTCACAAAACTGCGAAAGTTCCTCAGTGAACTTCTTAACCCAAAAATCTTGTTTAGCAGCCTCCGTGGCTACCTGATATTCAGCTTGACATGTAGAGATTGTAGTCGAGATTTGCTTGGAACTTCTCCAAGAGATTGCCCCACCATTCAGAGAAAAGATATGCCCTGATGTGGACATATGAGCATCCATGTCCTCCGAAAAATCTGAGTCTGTATAACCCATCACTCTAAGTTCTCCACCGCCATATGTAAGAACCAAGTCTTTAGTCCTCTTCAAGTACTTAAGAATGTTCTTCACAGCAGTCCAATGTTCCTGCCATGGATTTGACTGAAACCAACTTACTATGCTCACAGCATAGGCAATATCCGATCTAGTGCAAATCATAGCGTAAATCGCTTCAGGATCTTTTCTATATAGAGGGCTTGAGAAAGACCTAACATTCTTTTCGCTCTATCCCGGTAGAGACGAATACCCAGAATATAGGTAGCTTCTCCCAAGTCTTTCATTGAGAACTCTTTAGAATGCCAAGGTTTCATAAAACTGAGCATTCCAACATTATTTCTTATAACTAGAATGTCATCTATATATAGTATTAAGAACGCAATTTTGCTCCCACTAACCTTCTTGTAAATACAGGGCTCCTCTTTGTTTTGGACAAAATCAAACTCTTCGACTATCTCGTTCAAACGAAGATTCCAACTTCGAAAAGCTTGCTTCAGTCCATAAATGGCACGCTGAAGTTTGCATACTTTATGAATGTTGGTTTTAGATATGAATCCTTTAGGCCGTTCCATGTAAATATCCTCCTCGAGGAATCCATCTAGGAATGCCGTTTTCACATCCATTTGCTGTAATATCCGGTATTTTCATTTTCTGTTATCTTGTATTGTTTGTGTTTTTACGACGGATAATTTTTTTCTTGTGGACGTTTTATCGGGATGATTTCTAACGTGGTACTCTGTGTGTTACTATTGTGTAGTGATTTTTAGCTGAGAATGACTTGTTGTCATTTGTGTCTTTTCGATTATGTGTTGAGGTATTGTTCGTTACGCCTCGTAGCGTGTTTGTTATTGATTTGGTATATTTGAGTAACCGAAATGTTGTCGAGTGTCCGAACTGACTGTTAGAGTCGTTGAGATTAACTACTATGTTCAGTAGTGGTGTTACGGCCATAAGAGTTATAAGTTACGGCTGTAAGTGTTGCTGGCTATGGCCGTAAGTATCTTTTATTATGACCGTAATTAGTCCTATTTTACGGCTGTAAACCGGTTGCTGTTATGGCCATAATGAATGTTGCTATTTTTGGGCAGTAGTCCATAGGGGTACTTACGGCCGTAAGTCCTGGGTGTTACGGTCATAAGGATGAAGATTTACGGCCATAAGGTGTACTTGTTACGGCTGTAAGGTGTACCTGTTACGGCCGTAACATGCCACTGGTATATAAACCAGTGGCAGCATCATTTTCGGGACAGAACCCCCATTTCGCCCCTTTCGCTTCCTATCAGGATTTTTGAGAGCAGAGGGATTCTTGAGTTTGAGGAGGTGATCTTCATCGATTTGGGAAGCTTAGTTTGTATCAATCATCATCTAATCCTTGTTATACATCGGATCGAGGTAATTTCTTGGAATCTCCTAGGGTTGAGTTTCAGGATTCCTTCTTGATCTTCGTTGTTTGTCCGATATTGATGAATCGTTTGATGTTATTCAGTATTATTAATCGTGTTCTATAGATTTTATATCCATATTTCGAGTTTGTTTAACTCGATGGAGGATTCGAGTGTTCTTGGGAGTTATTGAACATTTAATGTTCGATTAAATCTCCTAAAGAGTTTCCCTTCGATAGTTTGGTGGGATTTCGGTTGTTCTTGGTCTTGATTCTCATTGTGATCGTATTTTCGTTGTTTTCACCTGGAGGGTTGTAGGTGTTCGCAGTTTCCCAGTTGAGCCAGGTTCGTCGGAGTGTTCGGTATCGGTTAATGAAGCAAGTATCTTGCTTATACGATTTGTGTCTTGTGAATAGAGTTTACATATTGGGTTTACGATGAATTGGTTTGCCTTCTCGTATATGTTTTGTATGAATTGATTACTTCGAATGTTCATGGTATTGATAATATCCTTGCTTGTTTAATGTTGTGAATTGGTGTTGATTATGTTAATCGTGTTGTTGTGTTGTGCGTGATTGTTCTTGCATGAGGCATCGTGATGATTATGATATTTGGATCGGATTGATTATATACTAGAATATGCATCATGGTGTACTGTTGAATGGTTTGACATATTAGTAATATTGTGTGTTGTTCGTTGTAACATGTTGAGTTGATCCATATGTGTTGTGAAGTCAGCGTGTGCGTTCCGGGTAGGGTCCTTCGAGGCCCCGGAGTTCTGTACATGATGTATACAAACAACGTGTGTGTTCCGGGTAGGGTCCGTCGAGGCCCCTGGAGTTCTGTACATGATGTGTACGAACTATGTGTGTGTTCTAGGTGGGGTTCGTCGAGGCCTTTGGAGTTCGGTGCATGGTGTGTCCGAACAACGTGTGTGTTCCGGGTAGGGTCCATCGAGGTCTCTAGAGTTCGGTACATGATGTGTACGAACAGTGACCGTGTAACAGTGATTGATTGGATAATGTTTTGAAGTTGGGTCATGGATTCATGATGATATCTTAACTAATGTGTTTTGAAACGAGAACCGGGTTGAGGCCCTAACGATTTCGAAAAAGGTTTTGTAAATTGGGACTCGAGGTCCAAAAGATTTCTACTTTTAAAATCCCCAAGATGATGAGTTTATTTTCAAATACTTCCTTGCTTGAATTCGAAAATCTAAAACCTCTCGGGAATGTTTTGATAGTTAATTGTCGTATCTGATTCGTGGTTGTTATTCGCTTATTACATTTCGTATAATATTATACTTGTACTAGCAAAATAGTGGAATTTTCTAACCCCCGAGTAATCGGGGGTGGATGTCAGTTTTGCGTCCAGGTACTCGCAGGATCGTGGGAGCAGTCACAGGATTGGCACAGGGAGTGACGAGCTACGATACTAATCAAGCGTTGAGAGTTTGGTAGAGTTATGTTGTATTGTCAGAGTTGTAATCAGTCTTCCTCTGTATTGTACTTCGACCCCTGCGTGGGTAATGTTGTATAAAGTTAGTTTTTCTGTTGATGGAGTTGTGCGACCTCATCGGTCCATGTAGTTACTTGTAATTGACCTTAACGGTCTGTATTATTATAGTGTTTGACCCTGGCCGGGCAAACACTTAGTGGTTTTGTGTCGTTTAGCCGGGTAGATTCTCGTGGTAAGGATCTGCGGCGTGTAATAGACTGAATCATAGCTATATGCGAAGAGGTCTCGAAATAATCAATTCCTTCTCTTTAGGAGTAACCCTTTGCCAAAAGCTTGGCCTTATAAGTATCAACCTTGCCATCTCTGTAACACCCCCAAATCCTATTGGGTTATTACAGTGCCGTGGACCCCACGCCAGGAGATCCACCAGGCGAACATGACTAAAATACATTAAATTAAACAACAAGGGAAAATCATAGTCCCTACTATGATAACCGACACAATATTCCGATAAGGAATTTCAACGACAAAAGTGGCCTACATGGCCAAAATGAAATACAACAACATCCACGAACATCTGTTCGGGTAATACAACACGACAATAACTGACAAGACTGGAGTACACTCCAACTGACTGACCAACAATGAACAACTCGGACTAGTATCGCTCGAATGCCTCGTCGCCATCATCATGCCCCTGTGTCTCAACTCTCTCCTCGCAAGCACCTAAAACATGAAAACATGTTCCGCCCCCACGGGTCGATCATCCAGATAATGAATATCAAATACATGTATAACATGATATGCATCCAAAGGCAGGATGAAACGGTACAATGATAATAATACGAGATGCTCACAAACCAATGTAAGAACCGAGCATTCGTGAAACACTATGCCCACGGCATACTATTAATACCTGCTCGACAGGTTAGAACATAAGTGCCCAACGGCGAATCATAATCACGAATACCACAATGAATTAAACGACATGAACCAAACCAGAACTGAATTTAATATGAATCATAATGCCCAAAGGCTCCAATGAAAATACCAAGACATTACAAAAGGCACGAAAGTCATTCAATGAAGTTAACAAATATCATAAACACTTGAAACCGAAACCGAAGCTATAGTTAATGAGGGCTAATAAGGTCATAACTACGACCGTGACCTGCGAGTTGTAGGTGTTGGGAAGCCAACCGCGAAGGTTCAAGCCCCAAACTTACCCATAAGGACATAAACCCGACCGTGACCTACTAAGTTGTAGCTGATGGGAAGCCAACCGCGAAGGGTCAAGCCCCAAGCTTACCCATAAGATCATCAACACGACCGTGACCTCATGTGTTGTAGGTTTTGTGAAGCAAACCGCGAAGGTTCAAGCACCAAGCTAACCCATAAGATCATAAACACGACCGTGACCTACCTTGAGTTGTAGGTGTTGGGAAGCCAACCGCGAAGGTTCAAGCCCCAAGCTTACCCATAAGATCATAAACACGACCGTGACCTCATGAGTTGTAGGTGTTGGGAAGCCAACCGCGAAGGTTCAAGCCCCAAGCTTACCCATAATAAGCACTAGCCGAGACTAGCCTCCAAAAATATAATAACTCACAAATGACAACGATTCGTAGATTACCGAATTCGTGAGAATGATAGTGTGCTACCTTGAGTCGGCCAACACGATAACAATGATGCGGCGGATGATTCCATGAATGATTGAGTGTTTGATTACCTTAGACGGCAAATCGAGAAGAGTAATATGAAGGATACCTCGGCACCTTTAATCGGTTACCGACGGCGAAGATGAGAAATGAAGACGCTAATGCCTTTAATCGCCAATACGGTTTTAATGACAACCCCAACAGAATAACAATGATTTCAACGATGTTTTAGATTGACATCTATATGAACAACAATCGATACATCGATACCGCGAACCGCTATCGACAATGACATTAATGATGAGTAATACAATGCCTTGAATCGGCCGTTAACGAACAACAATGACATTTGGCAAAATTGCCGGAAGGTATCGTATCGAACGATCTCTTGATATCAATGAATTCATGAAGAGACTAAGTCTCGGAATGATACAACACATCTATACACATACATGATGACATTAGCTCATTGACTAGTACAAGTATAAAACTTGCCTCAAACCGAAGGCGATGAATTCCTTCCACGAACAACGTTCGGCGTCCTCCGATAAACACAAGTACTCGAACCACCTTGAATGAAATACAATTCGTTCAATAACACAATATCAATCGAAATCAACATAACGACCGAAAGAAACTCTTTGAGGCATTTAATCGAACACTAAATGTTCAAAGTTCCTCAAGAGCCTAAAATCATCAATCGGGTTGAATGAATCGAAAATATGGATATACAATCCATAGAACACGATTAATAATGTTTACTAACATCAACCGATTCATCAAAATCGGACTAGAATCGAAATCAAGAACAAATCTCCAAAAAGTCAACTTGAAAGAAAATCAAGAAATATACCTTGATTCGACGAAATACTCGGATTAGATGATGATATAATCGATAAGGATCCTCAAAACGCTTAGAAATCGAGTGGAATCGACCAAAAACTCCATTTCCGATTTTCCCGTCGCCGCACTTTGAGTGAAGAAATGTGATAAAAATGAAGTCCGGGCGGTCACGCCTATATGGCCGACAGTTACGGCCGTAGAACCGAGGCCTTACGGCCAGAATCGCATTCGTCAAACTCGCCCGGCCAAATGACCGCTTACGGCCAGAAGCGACAGGCCTACGGCCGTAACTCACTTACGGCCGTAATCGGCAGTCCTTACGGCCAGAATCGCGCATTCGAGAAGCCGCCAGCACCCGACGCCGTAACTCTCGGCCCTTACGGCCAGAATCGCATTCGCTGTGCCATGCTGCCGCCGAGCACGTACGGCCGTGAATCGCACCTACGGCCGTAACTCGGCGAGTTCGCCCGCCTCGGCGTGGCCACTCCGACGGCCCGACGACCCGAAACCAACTCGAATACGAATCGAAGATATGGTTACGACGTACTCGCAAAGACGAATCCAAGCCTTAAGAGAATACACGATTCCGACCACCCGAAGGCTCGAAATTGACAACGGAAAGTAATTACCCCAAACTTTGGGAAATTACGAAAATGGCCCAAAACGTCCGAAATGCACGATACACGATCGAAACACCAAGCCAAAGCTCACAACATGAATAATAACATTAAATGAACTTACGAGAAACTCAAGCAGCTTTGACGAGGTTCGCAAGAATCGAACTCAAGTGCGGAAAAGCCGCTTAAGAACACGGATCTCAACAAAAGCGATGCAACGAACTCGGATGACAAAAAGTGCAAAATTAATCATTCTCAGAATGACGATACGGTCATGAGCGAGTCGTCAAAACAGACTTCCGCCAAAAAAAATAAAATTACCGAAAAATCGAAATTACGGGTATTACATACTACCCCCCTTAAAAGAAGTTTCGTCCCGAAACTTAAAACAAGTAGGGAGAAGCAATATCCCTCCAGGAAAAATTGACGAGATACACCCGAACAAGAATGATCATAATGAATGATAATGAATCGAAATCCAACAAGGATCAAGAATGACTCACCGTTGTGAAATGATAAGCAGTGGCACTCAAATGAAATGATTGGAACCATAGTTCCCCGTGAATTGAATGATTAGTTTGATAATTATAAATCTCAACGTGTTTAATATATGATGAGTGAATTATATGAATGAATGAACGACGATGAAATGAATGATTATCCTCTTACCGAGCAAGAATTAACTTGCTCAAAACCGGTGACGATCACAGTTAAAGCAACCAACAGTCGAACTCGTCGTCCGAGATGAAGATGCTCTCCCAGCACGAAGATGACTAGAAAACGATCTCTTGGACGTCGGAGTCCGATGTCCCTCTGGCAGCTCTTCCCATACCGAAAGGCGGGAAAGTCACGTGATAATTACGGATCTCGTATGAAGATCGCATTATGATTACGAGACGGAGCGATAACAATGAGCATACACGCTCTAACATAATGAATGCATTAATAATGCAATGGAATGATAAATCGACATGATGTCGGGAGATGATAAGATCGCATGAGACCTCAAATGGGGTAACATGATTGCACGATGAAATTCTGAAATGATTACCTTGAACAAGTTAACAAGGTTGAAAATTCGATCCTCAAGATCAACAATCGAACCGTGAGATGGGCTGAATGATTAATGAATTAAGCCGAACAATGAGATTGGTGAGTGACGAGTGAATTAGCTAAACGATGAGATTAATTGAGTGATGAATGAATTAGCTGAGCGATGAGGTTAATTGAGTGATGAACGGCTAACAAGCGAGCCATGATATTGACTGAATGATGAATGAATTAACTGAGTGATGAATGAGTTAACTAAGTGATGAATTAACTGACTAATGATATTGGCTGAGTGATGAATGAATTATCTGAGTGATGAATTAATTAACTGAATAATGAGATTGACTGAGTAATGAATGAATTGACGGAACAATGAGATTGACTGAGTGATAATGAATTAACTGAGCGATGAGATTAACTGAGCGATGAATAAATTGACTGAACAATGAGATTGACTGAGTGATTAATGAATTAATCTTAACAATGAGATTGACTAAGTGATGAAGGAATTGACTGAGTGATTAATGAATTAACTGAGCAATGATATTGACTGAGTGATGAATGAATTGACTGAACAATGAGATTGACTGAGTGATTAATGAATTAATCTGAACAATGAGATTGACTAAGTGATGAAGGAATTGGTGAGTGATGAATGAATTAAGCGAGCAATGATATTGGTGAGTGATGAATGAATTGACCGAGTGATGAATGAATTATCGAGTAATGATATTGACTGGGTGATGAGCAGATGGTGAGTGATGAATGATATTGGTGAGTGATGAGCGAATGAACTGAGTGATGAATGATATTGGTGAGTGATGAAGGAATTAATCGGTGATGAATGAATTATACGAGTGATGATATTGGTAGTGAGGAATGAATTAAGCGAGTGATAGATGAATTATCCGAGTGATGATATTGGTAGTGACGAATGAATTAATCGGTGATGAATGAATTATCGAGTGATGATATTGGTGAGTGAGGAATGAATTAAGCGACTATTATCGAGTGATGATATTGGTGAGTGATGAATGAATTAAGCGAGTGATGAATGAATTATCGGGTGATGTTATTGATCGAGTGATGAATGAATTAATGAATGATGAATGAATTATCTGGGTGATGTTATTGGTCGAGTGATGAATGAATTAAGCGAGTGATGAGATCAAAATGATGATTGAAAATTATTAAGCGATAAATGAGTTGATCCTTAATGCTTACACAAGTCACACGTGCTCCAAAACAATTGATCATGAATCAATTATAGCACTAATATCACATATAGGTTTCGCAAAGCATGAGCGATTAATGACATGATGGATGTATGAACATAAAGAGAATCGAGTCCTTACACAGGTCATACGAAGCTTCGAGGTCTCGCGATACTAGTCTTCACCGACGGCGACTCGATGAATGAATGACTCGTGCGATCGCACTAATATTACGACTCACAAAACTGATCGACTAGATTGTCATAACCTGACAATCCCACTACTACCGCGTCGGTAGGACCACATAACTCACATCTCGGTATTTCACAACCCAACGCTCGATACCATTTCGTAACACCCCAAATCCTATTGGGTTATTACAGTGCCGTGGACCCCACGCCAGGAGATCCACCAGGCGAACATGACTAAAATACATTAAATTAAACAACAAGGGAAAATCATAGTCCCTACTATGATAACCGACACAATATTCCGATAAGGAATTTCAATGACAAAAGTGGCCTACATGGCCAAAATGAAATACAACAACATCCACGAACATCTGTTCGGGTAATACAACACGACAATAACTGACAAGACTGGAGTACACTCCAACTGACTGACCAACAATGAACAACTCGGACTAGTATCGCTCGAATGCCTCGTCGCCATCATCATGCCCCTGTGTCTCAACTCTCTCCTCGCAAGCACCTAAAACATGAAAACATGTTCCGCCCCCACGGGGTCAGTCATCCAGATAATGAATATCAAATACATGTATAACATGATATGCATCCAAAGGCAGGATGAAACGGTACAATGATAATAATACGAGATGCTCACAAACCAATGTAAGAACCGAGCATTCGTGAAACACTATGCCCACGGCATACTATTAATACCTGCTCGACAGGTTAGAACATAAGTGCCCAACGGCGAATCATAATCACAGAATACCACAATGAATTAAACGACATGAACCAAACCAGAACTGAATTTAATATGAATCATAATGCCCAAAGGCTCCAATGAAAATACCAAGACATTACAAAAGGCCTGAAAGTCATTCAGCGGAAGTTAACAAATATCATAAACACTTGAAACCTAACGGCCGAAGCTATAGTTAATGAGGGCTAATAAGGTCATAACTACGACCGTGACCTACTGAGTTGTAGGTGTTGGGAAGCCAACCGCGAAGGTTCAAGCCCCAAACTTACCCATAAGGTCATAAACGCGACCGTGACCTACTAAGTTGTAGGTGTTGGGAAGCCAACCGCGAAGGTTCAAGCCCCAAGCTTACCCATAAGATCATAAACACGACCGTGACCTCTTGAGTTGTAGGTGTTGGGAAGCCAACCGCGAAGGTTCAAGCCCCAAGCTTACCCATAAGATCATAAACACGACCGTGACCTCGAGTTGTAGGTGTTGGGAAGCCAACCGCGACGGTTCAAGCCCCAAGCTTACACTTAAGTTCATAAACTCGACCGTGACCGCATGAGTGTTATGTGTTGGGAAGCCAACCGCGAAGGTTCTAGACCGAAGATTAGCCATATTAAGCACTAGCCGAGACTAGCCTACAAAATTATATTAACTCACAAATGACAACGATTCGTAGATTACGAATTCGTGAGAATGATAGTGTGCTACCTTGAGTCGGCCAACACGATAACAATGATGCGGCGGATGATTCCATGAATGATTGAGTGTTTCGATTACCTTAGAACGGCAAATCGAGAAGAGTAATATGAAGGATACCTCGGCACCTTTAATCGGTTCCGGCAGCGAAGATGAGAAATGAAGACGCTAATGCCTTTAATCGGCCAATACGGTTTTAATGACAACCCCAACAGAATAACAATGATTTCAACGATGTTTTAGATTGACATCTATATGAACAACAATCGATACATCGATACCATGAACCGCTATCGACAATGACATTAATGATGAGTAATACAATGCCTTGAATCGGCCGTTAACGAACAACAATGACATTTGGCAAAATTGCCGGAAGGTATCGTATCGAGCGATCTCTTGATATCAATGAATTCATGAAGAGACTAAGTCTCGGAATGATACAACACATCTATACACATACATGATGACATTAGCTCATTGACTAGTACAAGTATAAAACTTGCCTCAAACCGAAGGCGATGAATTCCTTCCACGAACAACGAACGGCGTCCTCCGATAAACACAAGTACTCGAACCACCTTGAATGAAATACAATTCGTTCAATAACACAATATCAATCGAAATCAACATAACGACCGAAAGAAACTCTTTGAGGCATTTAATCGAACACTAAATGTTCAAAGTTCCTCAAGAGCCTAAAATCATCAATCGGGTTGAATGAATCGAAAATATGGATATACAATCCATAGAACACGATTAATAATGTTTACTAACATCAACCGATTCATCAAAATCGGACTAGAATCGAAATCAAGAACAAATCTCCAAAAAGTCAACTTGAAAGAAAATCAAGAAATATACCTTGATTCGACGAAATACTCGGATTAGATGATGATATAATCGATAAGGATCCTCAAAAACGCTTAGAAATCGAGTGGAATCGACCAAAAACTCCATTTCCCGATTTTCCCCGTCGCCAGCCGCACCCGAGTGAAGAAATGTGATAAAAATGAAGTCTGGGCAGTCCATTGCCTATATATGGCGGCGATTCTGGCCGTAACCGGCGGGCCTTACGGCCGTAACCGGCATTCGTCAAACTCGCCCAGCGCCCGGCCGACCGCTTCTGGCCGTAGCAAGCGGGGCCTTACGGCCGTAACTCGCACTACGGCCAGAATCGCAGAGTCCTACGGCCAGAATCGGCGTCGTCGAGGAAGCACGGCACCGTCTGGCCGTAACTCTCGGCCCTTACGGCCGTAACGGCATTAAATCGAGGCCATGCACGCCGAGCACGTCTGGCCGTAATCGCACCTTACGGCCGTAACTCGGCCAGCCCGGCCGGCTCCGTGTGGCCACTCCGACGGCCGACGACCCGAAACCCGAACACGAATACGAATCGAAGATATGGTTACGACGTACTCGCAAAGACGAATCCAAGCCTTAAGAGAATACGATTCCGACCACCCGAAGGCTCGATTCGACAACGGAAAGTAATTACCCCAAACTTTGGGAAATTACGAAAATGGCCCAAAACGTCCGAAATGCACGATACACGATCGAAACACCAAGCCAAAGCTCACAACATGAATAATAACATTAAATGAACTTACGAGAAACTCAAAGCAGCAGTTTGACGAGGTTCGCAAGAATCGAACTCAAGTGCGGAAAAGCGCTTAAGAACACGGATCTCAACAAAAGCGATACCAAGCGAACTCGGATGACAAAAAGTGCAAAATTAATCATTCTCAGAATGACGATACGGTCATGAGCGAGTCGTCAAAACAGACTTCCGCCAAAAAAAATAAAATTACCGAAAAATCGAAATTACGGGTATTACAATCTCCATCAGCCTTTCTTTAATAGATCCATTTGTTTCCAATAGGCACCATGCCTTTCGAATGATCTACTAAAGTCCAGACCTTATTAGCATGCATCGAGTGTATCTCAGCTTCGATAGCTTCTTGCCACTTGGCGGAGTCAATATCTACCATCGCTTGGTTGTATATAGAAGGATCATTCTCATAACTAGTTTATGTCATCTCATGGGCACCTAGTTCCTCTTGATGCAGATAGTTATACCTCTCAGGTAATTGAGAAATTCTACTAGACTTTCGAGGTTGTGTTTATATTTCAGAAGGTTCACTTCTAATATCTTGCACAGGTGTCTCATTTGGTGTTTCTTTTATTTCTTCCAAAGAAATATTTCTACCTGCACCACGTTTCTGCGTGAACTCATCTTCGAGTAAGTGTGCTTGTAAAGCAATGATGATCCTATGATCTTCGTGCATGTAGAATGGATATCCCATGGAATCCCCTGGATATCCTATGAAATGACCTTTCACAGACCTAAATTCCAATTTCTCTACTTTAGTCTTCTTGACATAAGCAGGGCATCCCAAAATCCTAATGTGATTTAGACTTGGTTTACTACCTCTCCACATCTCATCTGGAGTCTTAGGAACAGATTTGGAAGGACAACTGTTCAAGATAGGCGCAGCAGTAAGGAGCACGTGACCCCATAGATAAATCGGTAGATCAGTATAGTTAAGCATAGAGCGAACCATATCCAACAAGGTTCGGTTCCTTGTTTCCGATACACTATTTAATTGTGGAGTAGCCGGAGGAGTGAATTGTGACACTATTCCTAGTTCTTGTAAGAACTCATCAAACTCGGTACTCATGTACTCACCACCTCGGTCTGACCAAAGAGTCTTAACACGGTTACCTATTTGATTTTCAACTAGGGCTTTAAATTCCTTGAATTTATCAAAAGCTTCAGACTTATGTTTCATTAAGTACACAAACCCATATCTAGTATGGTCATCAGTGAATGTAATGAAATACTGAAAGCCATCTCGTGCCACTTCAAAAGGGCCACAGATGTCGGTATGGGTCAATCCAAATTTTTCAGCAGCTCTTTCAAAAAGTCCTTGCGAAGGGTAACTTAGTCATTTTGCCTTGAAGGCAAGATTCACAAGTTGGATAGGGATCTGATCTCAATGGACCCGTAAGTTCATCTTTCTCCATTTGGGCGATTTACATCTGACTACCTTTTTAGATGGCCTAATTACAGTTTAGACCCTATTGTTTCAGATATTACAATGAAGGACAATTTTTGCTCTGTCCAGAAACTATATTTACAACGAAGGACAAAAGTCAAACTTTCAGATTATATCACAGGAGAGAGAGTACTGATATTCTGTATTTGCCCTTTTATTTTCCTTTTTGTTTTTACCCATTTATTTTTGGCCTCATATAACACTTTTAGATTTCAGTGTAATAAATTTTTAAACTTTCTAGAAAATAATATTTTTTCCCAAAAAAAAGTATTTTCTCGAAAAATATATTATTTTTTGAAAAAATAAAAAAATTATTATCTAGAAAAAAATTATCTTTTTGAAAAAACATTATTTTATAGATTTTTTTTATTTTTTCGAAAAAAATTAAAAAAATATTTTCTAGAGAAAAAATTATTTTTGGCAAAAAAATATTTTTTTCCAAAAAAAATTATTTTCTTAAAAAATTATATTATATTTTCGAAAAAATAAAATTATTTTCTGGATTTTTTTATTCTTTGAAAAAATAAAAACAATTATTTCTGAGAAAAAATAAAAAAAAATATTTTCTGGAAAAAAAATTATATTTCGAAAAAAAATATTTTCTGAAAAAATTATTTTTTAAAAGAAATGTATTAGCCAAGCACTTTAATAATTTATAAGCTATTTGTTTTATATGAAATGTATTTTAAAAGAAATGTTTATTCAAGTAAATAGAGGGGCATTTTCGTCTTTTTAATGGAGGTCAACACCAAACCAGATTTTTGTCCTTCGCTGTAATTTATGAAACAATAGGAACTAAACTGTAAAGAGGCTATCTAATAAGGTAGTTGGCTGTAATTTCCCCTTCTCGATTTTATGAATCTTGGTCAGATCAATATGACCAGGTCTAAGATGCCACTTAAGTGCTTATTTTGTTTCATCCCTACCACGCTTCCTAGTTATAGTGTTCACAGTTGTTTTATTCTTTAGATTCAAATGGTAAAAACTATTTAATAATGTAGTAGTACCAACCAATTTATTTCTAAAATAAATTTGACACGACCCATCTCCAGTAAAGAAGTTAAATCCTTTTCGATCCATGACTGGAATTGGTACCATATTTTGTTCCTCTTGGGCCAAATAAGTACATCATCTAAAGTAAGAATAAAACCAGATTCTAAATTCAACATAAGGGATCCAATATCAGAAGCCTCGACACTATGTCCACTTCCAACGGTGACCATCACCTCTCCTGAATTCGGCTACCTACTTCGTTCCAGATCCTGATTCATTGTACAAATGTGAGAACTCGCGCCGGAATCAAGTATCCAAGAATTAGAATATACAGTTACAGAATAATTTGTTTCTTAAACTAGTAGTTTCGTACCTGAAGGCTCATTACGGTCAAGCTTTGTACAATACCCCCTCCAGTGGCCTAGCTCACTGCAATTGAGGCATACATCCGTTTTCTTGGCCCCCTTGCTTTTTTGAATCATTGGGGCTTTGCCCTTTCCCTTGTCGATCTTGGTTATTGGACCTGACTGTTTTTTGTTCTTTTTCTACTTATTCTTGGACTTCCAAGTCCCAAAAGAAATCACAAGTGCAGCTTCTTTTCCCTTTGTCTTCATCTGAGACTGGGCAGTCGTCAGTTTGTTTATTAGCCCAGCTAAGTAACATGCAATCTCATTGTAGTTGAAGTTCATGGAAAATTGAGAAAAGGAGTCTGGAAGTGATTGCAGGATAAGGTTAGTTTAGAGAGATACATGCATCTGAAAATCAAGAGCTTCTAATTTCTCAATCATCGAGATCATCTTGAGGACATGGTCCCCAACTCTCTCTCCTTCCTTCATCCTGGCACCAAATAATTGCTTTGGTATCTCATATCTAGCAGTTCGACTATACTCTCCATAGAGCTCAGCCACATGCGCTAAGGTGGCTCTCAAAGATGTCATCTTTTCATGGGCATGTTGAAGCTCATTGGTCATTGAGCCTAACATGTACCCACACACTCTTACATCGTCTTTTACCCATTTCTCATGGGCATCGACTTCGGCCTGATTGGCTCGGGTCCTTGCAGGAGCTGCTGCGATGTCTGCCTCTAAGACGTATCCTAGCATTTCCATAGTGAGGACAATTCTCAAGTTCTGAAGCCAGTCCACATAGTTCGGACCAGTGAGGATGTTCTTTTTCAAGTAGTATAGCGAGTGGGTTCATTGTCATTATGAGAGATTTTATTAACTGCTTAGAATAGTTTGAGATTCATTAGTGATTGTTTAATTATGATCTGAGTAAAGAATTTAAGAAATTTCTTTATTCATAACTCGGCTCCCACAATTTTATCGACATTTGCACACTCCCATGTTAAATCCGGAAGTCACGATTGACTTCATAGTGGTGATCGAGTTCTTTACAAAGTTTAATAGAGGGCAACCCATACGGTTTCTATTCTATCATTCTTTATAAAGTGGTGTCTAACACCAACCCATCTAATGAATGATTCGATATTCTTTTACCCCTAGTTCACTGCACTCAAACCATTCAGTTTCTATGGCTCGCTGGACTATCTAAGTTTAAACCGTCAACTCCTATTAGTCTGACAATTGAACCTTACCCGGCAACCCATACGGTTTCTAGGGGTTTGATTTGTCAAAACCAAAGGCATCTAATGCACTCTAGGAATTTAACAACCTTCCCTAAAAATATTACCCCGACATACTCAGAAGAATAATATTTCAGTTTAGATTTTAATTTTCCATGAGTTTGATGGAGGGCAGGAAACCTCGTAACCTTTATAACTTAGTGTTTTTAAGTGGGAGTTTAACGTGATTATTGTAATATCCGTGTTTTCTATTTTGGTAATTTCTATTTTTGGTGTATGTTCGCTTCCGACAACTCGCTTGACACTGTTTTAGATTTCTGAATCTATTTTGTTCTTGGAGTTTCTCCATTTGGACGAGTTTCGATGATGTTTTTATGTATTTTCATCTTAAGTTATATTTTATCGCATGTGTATTCGATTCTCGTAAAACTTATTCGATTTCGTCATTTTCCTTTCTCCATGAGTTCGTATGGTTGAGTGGAGCATGTTGTGAGTTTCAGATTGTTAATCCGACGTTGTATCGTGATTTTCGGACGTTTGGGCCGTTTCGTAATTTCCTATAAGTTTAGGGAATTTGTTCCTTGTTCGATTTTGGTTGTGTACCTCGGACCATTCCGGGTTATTGGATATTGTTTCTCGTTGCATAAAATTTTCTCGTACCGTTGGGTCGGCATATCGTGTTTTGCTTTATCGTCTTTTTCAGCTATGGTAGCGTCGTCTTGTGTCAAGGGGCTGTCTGGCCTGACCTGTGCAAAACGGCGCAAGACCCGCGGCATTCTGTGCCGTGTCTGTGCGCCGTGTTGCCCAGTGGTACCCACTGCCTTGCGAAACGGCGCAAGACCCGCGGCATTTTGCGCCGTGTCTTTGGGCCGTGTCGCACAAGGGTCGGCCGCTGACCTGCAATACGGCGATGAACACGGCGCTATTTGGACCGTTTGTTGCGCCGTGTTCTGTCCAGTATATAAAGGACAGATGGGTGTTTTAACCCCATTTCTTCATTTTCTCACGTTTTTCCACTCCTCCTTGGCGATTTCGGGCGATCTCCCTCAGATATTACCTTCCATCATCTTAAAACTCGAAATTGGACATTCTAGCACGAATCAATCATCTTCCTTCCACCATTCCATCGTTGAATTGAGGTAATTGGACATTATACCTAATTTTAGGGTTTTTGGCTATTATTCGTTTTTCCTTTCGTTTTTGCTTCGATTGATGATGAATTATAGTTGGGTAATCGTGGTGTTATGTTTTCCTAGAACTTTAGCGGATCAATTCCATGTTTTTCCCTTCGTTGATCGAATTTGAACCTTATGCCTTCATAGTGCTCGGCGTATTGTCCCTTAGGGTAGAACGCCGATTAATTCATGATTTCTCAGTGGAATTGTAGTTGATTGAGTCTCTATTGTTGTTAGGATTGGATTTTTGAAGATTGTTCGGATCGAAACCTTTCCTTTCGCCGTTTTCTTCGCATCATGTCATCGAAGGCAAGTACATGTATGATATTTCATTATGTGTGTACGGTTTTGATGCCAATGATGTAAACTGTGTTATTGAATGAATGTGATTGTTATTCTTCCACCTGGGGATGGCATGTGGCCTTTGGGGGCCGATACTAATGGGTACGGCCACGGAAGTGGACTTGGGTGCGTGTGTTGATGTTCTTCCACCTGCGGACGGTTCGACGGGACCTCTGGGGGCCGATACTAATGGGTACGGCCGCGGAAGTGGTTTCTCACCTGGGGACGGTTCGACGGGGCCTCTGGGGGCCTATACTAATGGGTACGGTCGCGAGTTACCAAGCATGGATATTTGTGATGTGGAAAACTTGATGATATACTATTTTGATGTAAATGTGATATTCCGGTATATTTATTTTCAAATGATTTTCCTAATGGTTCGTTTGCGTTGAATCGCGTATGTATATAATGTTGTGTAATTGTGTACTTGCACTAGCTATTCAAATGCTAACCCCTTAAATAGGGGAAATGCGTCTTATGCATTTGAGGTACTGGTCGAGCTGAGGAGCTGGCACGGGATGCGCACGCAAAGGATGGACTGGCATGATGATGAGGCTCGAGTCCATTTTATTTTTCTTTATTGGTTAAAGTCCCCTGCGTGGGCAATTGATTTACTATAGTTACATTTTTCGTTACTGTATTAAAATGTTTTGGCCGAGGCCACGACCCTATTTTACATGATGATTGTGTCTTATGGGATTTCATATTCAGTTGGTGTGTTATGTGTTAGCCTGGTAGACCTCACGAAGGTTCTACGGCGTGTAATGTCCCATTTGTGATTTGGGGTGTTACAATTATATGTTACACTTTGCATATTAATCCGTTTATAAGCGCGGTTTGTCGGTTTGTTTGTTTGTCATACAATATGAAAACATACACAACCTAAAACTAACAACATGCAGTTCATGGACCGTTCCTAAGTACCGAGTCTTCATCGACTCGATAAAAATACAAGTAATCTAATTATAAGTCTTGAATCTTCGTCTTCATGGCGGTTCGTCCTCGGCTCTTCTTCATAGCTAATTTATTACATTTATAAAATTTGCATTCTATACAAAATTACTAAAAAAAATAAATCGGCTCAAAATGGCCATTACAACCCATCGAATAAAGATTCAAAATACTAAGTCCATGAACTACATCACCATTAAAAAATAATGCAACCATTACATTAAAATAAATGGCAATATTGATTAATCTAAATATTGATCCAACCAACAAAAATTAATACAACTATTAGAATTAATCCAATTAATTCACATAACCATTAATTTTAATTTGTTCTGGACAAAATAAATATTTAATTAAATTAATTACCTTAAAAATAGAATTACCAGAATTATATTTTAGTCAAATTAAATCCAATTTAAATTGTGAGAAATTAATTTTACGAACGAAATATAAAAACGGAGTCGGAAAACACAAGGCCAAGTCCAAGCCCGCGGCCGCGGCTGTCAGTGAACTGCGGCCCAAAGCGAGCTGGCACTTTGCTCCTCTCGGCGATGACTTGTGCCGGCAGCCCCATGATCCCAAAGTGCCGGTTGGCCATTTTTTTGGCTCGTCTTTTTGTCTGAATCCAAAAATAATATTTTTTAATTTTTATATTACACATTTAAATCAGTTTTTCCAAAGAAAAATAGATTTATATTATAACAAAAAATCATGAAAAATAATTTTTAGATGAACAGTTAAACATAACAATTAAAACAATTATGATTCTAAATCATAAAAAAAATAACCAAGCATTCCAAATGCTAATATCGAATATACGATCGCATAGACCTCGCTTCGATACCACTGTTGGGATTCGGTGATAAAACCGTGATACGCAGCAGAAAATAAATCGGTCCAACCGGATAAAATCAAACCCCAAAAATTGATCGATCAAGCATCATATAAACGAATATGAAAATGGCAAAGATAAAATTCAGAAGTCATACCCTCGTAGATCTTTGATAATATCTTCTTGAAAGAAAAATCCGAGCCGAGCTTTTTTCGGTCACCAACACGAACACGAATCCAATTTGTTCTAGCTTGATGAATGATCAAACACCAAATATGCCGAGTGTCTCTATATTATCATGCGTCGGATATTGATCAGAAAAAAAAAATATATCAATTCTTTCTCGAAGAACACGGCTATGAATTGATATAGTATTTTTTTCTTCTCTTCTCTTTTTCCTTTTCTTTCTCTCAAAAATGAACAAGAAAAGAAAATTAAATTTTTCTCCTCCCCAACCTTTGCTCACGGCTGAACTAGTGTTTTGTGTGTGTGTGTTTTCATGTTTAATCATCAAACGAAAGACTTGTTCATTTTATATAACAAAAGAGATCAAAATGATGAGATATGGTATCTCATCCATTTGTCATCATCTCATTATATAAAACTAAACACACCCCACATGAAAATGAAGCTAACATAAAAGGTGATGAGGAAAGATGGGGGCTGCCCACTATGGTTGGTGAGAAAAACAAAATGTGCCACTCGGTTTGTGTACCGGATGTTCGCGCATCTAATACACTTCGTTCTATCTCAAATGTATTTATACTTAATTAATTAATTCAATTAATTAATTTTATATAATACAAAATTATAATAATTTATTTCCAAGAAATAATTATTTATGAATTAAATTAATCCCCGGTAATTATTTTCAATTCACAAAACCGCTTGATTTATCAAATAAATCAAATTAGAGATCCAATATCCAATATTAATGAAGAGATAATAAATACATATTTTATCCATCAAATATCCTTGTGCGTGTAACACCCCCAAAATCATCCGGGAGTATTACACGCCGTGGGCCCCACGCCGGAACCAACCAGGCTAAAACCAAATACAAAAACGTTCGAAAACGCCCAAAATGCACCAATGACGGTAGTATTTTCCAAAACTCACAAAATCATTTGAAAACACCAACTACTGTCATAAAACGATCAAGACCAAAAACTCGATTAAGGGAATCGGTTTTACGAGATAAAACTCAGTTGGTAAAAATACCAAAAGCCATTTGAAAGAACTCACGCAGTGGATAAAAATACAATCCAAAATACATATACATCAAGAATAAATACACAGACAATACACGATTCCCCACAATAATCCACAGCCAGTATCGTCTGGGACCCTCGACTCTTCACGACCGCTGTCCATCAAAAATCGGCACTACCTGAAAAACAAGTCCCACAACGGGGTCAGCTATAATGCCCGACAAATAACCGCAAGTACATAATCATAAATATTCACATGCCATGCATCATGAGAATAATAACCACAACGATAACCTTACCACTTCTGAAAATCCAACGATTCTCGTCAGAATCCCAATATCACGATAATACCACATAATACCTCAATACTGAATACTTTCCCATACACAATCCTCTATGCACGATTACCATAAAACATACCTCTATCCGGACTTCCTTCCGAAATGCATACCACCGACCAAGAATATCCAAATGTCATCACCAACATCCGAATACTACAATCTTCCCAAGAATGTCCAAGTATCTCAACAATCATCGACTGTGTATTGTAATCCTTATAGAACATCACTAAACATTCGTCAATATGCAATACAACACAAAATACTTATGAAATGTAATTGAAATTACTTATCGAAATACTACAACCGAACAAGTAAACACTTGCCTGAATAACAATATGACAAAACCATCACCGAACCCATCGCCCTTGTCTACGAGCTCTTCAGCACTGACTGGACTGAGTCTACGGTCCTTCAACGCAGCACACCGGTTATACCTATTGATTAATCACCCTAAAATAATAATCATATCAATAATCGAACAATCTCGGTAACAAGGGTCGTGAAATACTCAATCTGGAATTCAAACTAGTATCAAGATTCATCTCATCTAAATCGACCAATATAATTACCAAGATTCAGAAATCCATCTTAGATCGGGTTAAATGAATCAACATCCTTATAATATGAAAAATCTTAACTAACATCCGAAACTCTTATCAAAATTCTATTGAATCTCATATAACATCATCATCTGATTATCCAACATGCTCCTCACATGTAATCATCCAATAAAAACTAACCGCCATCAAAGGGATATGAAAATTACCTGGATCGGATGAACCAAGAATAAGAACACTTGACTCCATTCCAAGAATCATGAATAACTTGAAGAACAAGGCTTGAATCCATGCTCTCCATCTTAATCTTGTTAAAGATCATCATTATACACAGTTTGGGAACCTCAAATACATCCCAAGACTCTCTCTCTCTCTCTCTCTCTCTCTCTCTCTCTCTCTCTCTCTCTCTCTCTCTCTCTCTCGACTGAAGGAAGGAGAATGGACAAAATACCTCTCAGCACCTATCTGTCCCCTTTTATAATATACAATATTAGCGTGTGCCAACATCTCATGTTTAGCGTGCGCTACAGCCTTAGCGTGCGCTAACTGACTTTGTTAGCATTCGCTATCGCAACCCAGAGGCTACTGCCTCACTTCGTAAACTAGCTTACGTACGTAATGCCCATGCATTAACGTACGTAAAACATCATGTCTAGCGTATGCAAGTCCTTGCCTTTAGCGTGCGCTATCCGAAGTTGACTTACTACAGTATTCACCTACCACTCGTGCCCCCACATGCCGAAAGCATCCGCGATTTCCGGGATTCCTCTGACCGATCTGGAATTAGCGTGCGCTAGCCATACGGTTTAGTGTGCGCTAGCCCTACATGACAAACACCCGCTGACCTTATCTGGACACGCATCACAAGTGGCCGGGTCCACTCGCCAAAAGCAAGATTCCCTGTCGGACGATCTGATATTAGCGTACGCTAACCATCCTTGGTAGCGTGCGCTAAATGCCGATAAACATCAACCTGGGCCTACCTGTCGGCCGCCTTCCGAACCTTTCCCAGAATGCCTTACGTACGTTAAGGATCCTCCTTAGCGTACATAATTCGAACCTATTAGCGTACGCTAACTGCACCACGTAGCGTGCGCTACTCATACCTCGTAGCGTGCACTAAGCATATCTCACAGCGTGCGCTAACGTGGCTGTACTTAGCCATTTTCAACTATCCTCGTCCAACATCTCGACATACCAAATACGATCATATGGCAAAATCAATACATATACTCAATTCAGTAACAATACCATACGACTCACAACATCCTCGAGCATAATTATCCATCAACGATATCCAATATACAAACGAGAAGAATATATCCGAAAAATCGGGGTATTACACTCTGCCCCCCTTAAAATAAATTTCGTCCTCGAAACTTGCAATCGCTCGCACAAACAACAATTCAACAGATAATCCAACATCATTAATTATCGAATAATCCGAACAACATACTTACAAGTCTTTGAAGTCGAATATCTCCCGTGATACTAGCATTTGACTCCATTTCAAAAATCTCGACACAAAAAGAATGCAAAACAGAATCAATCACAATTTGAAAACGATTGGTCTCCGCTAAGACCACAATTAAGTTTAGAGCACTGTCGAGTTTTGTGGGATCTGTAATGCTGTGTCTCCTCACCTAAAGCGCACGAGCCGCTCCTTGTCACATGCCCGTATCACCGGCATTCCACTCCACATCGAAAGCTGCACATTGCACGTGCCTCGCACCGGCGTTCACTTCCCGATTAGAGCCGCACATTGATCATGACCACGACACCGGCGACACTCCCTGCCTCGTCGGTCTCAAAAACACCAACACTCCCCAAACCCACACATCACTACGACAGTACTCAGAAATCACACAGAACCAAAACAATACAGTTCAAAATAGCCAGAAATCCAGTTACACAAAAACTACGCTACTACCACACTGGTAGAGCCACATAACACACATGCCCGGTTATCACAAAACCTTTGGCTCCGATACCATATTTGTAACGCCCCCAAAACCATCTGGGAGTATTACACGCCGTGGGCTCTGCGCTGGAACCCACCAGGCTTAAACCAAATACAAAAATGTTCGAAAACGCCCAAAATGCACCAATGACGGTAGTATTTTCCAAAACTCACAAAATCATTTGAAAACACCAACTACTGTCATAAAACGATCAAGGCCAAAAACTCGATTCAGGGAATTGGTTTTACGAGATAAAACTCAGTTGGTAAAAATACCAAAAGCCATTTGAAAGAACTCACGCAGCGGATAAAAATACAGTCCAAAATACATATACATCAAGAATAAATACACAGACAATACACGACTCCCCACAATAAGCCACAGCCAGTATCGTCTGGGACCCTCGACTCTTCACGACCGCTGTCCATCAAAAATCAGCACTACCTGAAAAACAAGTCCCACAACGGGGTCAGTTATAATGCCCGACAAATAACCGCAAGTACATAATCATAAATATTCACATGCCACGCATCATGAGAATAATAACCACAACGATAACCTTACCACTTCCAGAAATCCAACGATTCTCGTCAGAATCCCAATATCATGATAATACCACATAATACTTCAATACCGAATACTTTCCCGTACACAATCCTCTTTGTACGATTACCATAAAATATACCTCTATCCGGACTTCCTTCCGAAATGCATACCACCGACCAAGAATATCCAAATGTCATCAACAACATCCGGATACTACAATCTTCCCAAGAATGTCCAAGCATCTCAACAATCATCGACTGTGTATTCTAATCCTTATAGAACATCACTGAACATTCGTCAATATGCAATACAACACAAAATACTTATGAAATGCAATTGAAATTACTTATCGAAAAACTACAACCGAACAAGTAAACACTTGCCTAAATAACAATATGACAAACCCATCACCGAACCCATCGCCCTCGTCTACGAGCTCTTCAGCCCTGACTGGACTGAGTCTACGGTCCTTCAACGCAGTACATCAGTTATACCTATTGATTAATCACCCCAGAACAATAATCATATCAATAATCGAACAATCCCGGTAACAAGGGTCATAACATACTAAATCTGGAATTCAACCTAGTATCAAGATTCATCTCATCTAAATCGACCAATATAATTACCAAGATTCAGAAATCCATCTTAGATCGGGTTAAATGAATCAACATCCTTATAATATGAAGAATCTTAACTAACATCCGAAACTCTTATCAAAATTCCATTGAATAAACATCATCATTTGATTATCCAACATGCTCCTCACATGTAATCATCCAAGAAAAAAAAACCACCATCAAAGGGATATGAAAATTACGTAGATCGGATGAACCAAGAATAAGAACACATGACTCCATTCCAAGAATCATGAATAACTTGAAGAAAAAGGCTTGAATCCATGCTCTCCATCTTAATCTTGTTAAAGATCATCATTATACAGTGTTTGGTAACCTCAAATACATCCCCAGACTCTCTCTCTCTCTATCTCTATATCTCTCTCACTCTCTCTCTCTCTCTCTCTCTCTCTCTCTCTCTCTCTTTCTCTCTCTCTCTCTCTCTCTCTCTCTCTCTCTCTCTCTCTCTCTCTCTCTCGACTGAAGGAAGGAGAATGGACAAAATGCCTCTCAGCACCCGCATGTCCCCTTTTATAATATATAATATTAGCGTGCGCTAACATCTAATGTTTAGCGTGCGCTACAGCCTTAGCGTGTGCTAACTCACTTTGTTAGCGTGCGCTATCGCAACCCAGAGGCTACTGCCTTGCTTTGTAAATTAGCTTACGTACGTAATGCCCATGCATTAACGTATGTAAAACATCATGTCTAGCGTACGCAAGTCCTTACCCTTAGCGTGCGCTATCCAAAGTTGTCTTACTACAGTATTCACCTACCACGCGTGCCCCCACATGCCGAAAGCATCCACGATTTCTGGGATTCCTCTGATCGGTCTGGAATTAGCGTGCACTAACCATACGGTTTAGCGTGCGCTATAGCCCTACATGACAACCACCTGCTGACCTTATCTGGACACGCGTTACAAGTGGTTGGGTCCACTCGCCGAAAGCCAAGATTCCATGTCGGATGATCTAATATTAGCGTACGCTAACCATCCTTGGTAGCGTGCGCTAAATGCCGATAAACATCAACCCAGGCCTACCTGTCGGCCGCCTTTCGAACCTTTCCCAGAATGCCTTACGTACATTAAGGAGCCTCCTTAGCATACGTAATTCGAACGTATTAGCGTATGCTAACTGCACCATGTAGCGTGCGCTACTCATACCTCGTAGCGTGCGCTAAGCATATCTCATATCGTGCGCTAACGTGGATGTACTTAGCCATTTTCAACTATCCTCGTCCAACATCTCGACATACCAAATACGAACATACGGCAAAATCAATACATATACTCAATTTAGTAACAATACCATACGACTCTCAACATCCTCGAGCATAATTATCCATCAACGATATCCAATATATAAATGAAAAGAATATATCCGAAAAATTGGGGTATTACAGTGCGCGACTCCATAGGTCCGTCTTAGTCGGCAATGGGAGGAACAACATAGTACGGTTAACACTTAGCCAGTCTAGTGCTCAGTACCGTAACCCAACTAAGAACGAATGAACGGATCATTCCAAAACCATTATGTCGTGAATACCGTATGCGTATAAACCCTTCAATCATATGTCTCGGTCAAGTATTAGGGGCACGGTAAAGTCAAACTCTATTGTATCTTGACTCTATGCATTCGTTAATACAAATCGAGATCACCAAAGCTCTCGTGTATCAAATACAACTAGCTCTAACTGCTTTGGCCAAAGACGTATGATCTCATTTGTCATTAACCGCATATGACATTTACCTGCTCACTAACAGTAGAGAGAATCATATCTTGGTATTCAGTAGAGACTCCTATTTTCCCACTAAGTTGCATTCCGAGGTTGACCCCACCAATCGGCGATTGGATCGAACTACTCTAACGACTAACTTAATGTCACAAGCACATCTCCTACTGAAACCTCAAGTCAAAGGTCCGCATATACCTATCACAAAATTTCGATTCAATCATTGAGAATCCCTGAGTGATATCCATGTGACCGAATCGAGTTGAGTCATGTTCGAGTATACCAATCCCATTAGCATACCTATAATGTATGCTCCTACTAACCCTTAGTGAAGACAGGCACTCTATATGTCAAAGCACACGTTATACAAGTCTTGTCTAAACTTACTGCCCAGTTAAGTTTTATCGACTTGCGAACCAGTTACGCATTTGAGTCCTAAATGTTAGGGTTTTACGAGTATAAATACGCAGCGGAAGTAAATATAATTTGTAAAATCCATCTGAGGATCCATGTATATTATTAAAGATCAATGGTGGAGATAGTTATCTTGCGTTAAAGGTTGTTTGACCACCTCCACACATTACGAATTGCAAACGACCTCTATCGGTATCCACACAACGAACTAGTTACGAATAAGCTCGGTGTGCTAGCTCCTATCTGCCTTCCGATTTCTGAAATCTGGAACTGTTATGTGTATTTCGTTTTCGGTTTTCTAAAAACCAAAGGTGAGAGAAACAAGTTTCTTAAGAAATCTGATTTTTTTTCATCTACCTCTCACTACACCCCTCTCTCCTATATAATATGTGAAGAATCTGATTTCTTCACAAGTCTTGGTCAACTAGGATACAAGACATGGGGAATCAATTCCCATGTCTCATGGCCCCTCTAGTCAAAAGATGGAGGGGACACAATATCAAGGAATCTGATTCCTTTTGATATTCTCTCTCTCTCTCTCTCTCTCTCTCTCTCTCTATATATATATATATATATATATATATATATATATATATATATATATATATATATCTTATAGCTAATTATATATATTCGAAATTGATAATAACAGATAAATGCCCGTCGAGTTCGTTTAAGTTTTTGACCCTGTAGGTTCATCTAAAATGGCAGTGATCATAAAACCATTTTATCAAACTCACAAATTGTAACGACCTGATTTTTTATAATGGTATTTTTGGAGTACTTTTAAAACATAAGAATCTTGTAGAAATTTCAAGTCGTTACGAAACATACATTTTCTAAAATATTTGCGGAACTTAAAAGGATTTCAAATCTCCAATACGGTCGTAAAATCTGAGAACGGAAAATAATTACTAAAAATAAATTAGTTGTTTCAAAGTAACTTGAGTGGAATTCAAAGAAATAATTATAATTTTAATCATATGTCGGCCTGCTCGGCAACCCGTCCTCTCCATTTCGAATTAACCTGAAAATTTTACATAAAAATGGGGTAAGCTTTCTATCGCTCGTAGTAACATCACAAGTCAACAATAATCACAATACATAATGGAGGCATATCATGAATATTTGTTATATCTTCTTGAGCATGTAAACATGTGACTGCATGTAAACATATACTGATACTTGGTATGAAAAACATGTGACTGCATGTTAATCATAAACTGATACTTGGTACGAAAAATATGTGATTGCATGTTAATCGTAAATATAATATATCACCTATAAAATCCAAATAAAGCAATTAAAATTGACAAGTAATAATTCCCAACTGAAATTGAGATGACTTGAATGCAAATGCTTGAAAGCTTATGAATTGTCTTAGTCGTGCCCTTGGCTCTCATAACCTACAATTAAAGAGGCGTGTATTTTAATATATGTGAAACACAAAAAATTAATTAGAATTGGAAATTGAATTGATCTGGGCTAAATTGGAGTAAAAGTAGATCGGGCCATAAATAAATAGGGCTGGATTAATGGACCAAAGACTGAAATTGGAGTTGAGCTCATGGATTAAATGACATTGGTTAAAAGGTTTGAGCCTGGAGAAAGGCATTGGCCCAAATTCAGGGATATAATCGCCCAGACCCAATTTATTTCCACAACCCTATTTCACCAACTCATTCTCGTCCCATTCTCTCCCTCGGGAAACCTAACCTCCCAATATGCAGAACTCGATAGACCAAGGCGGCGGCGATCAAAATCCCGATCAGCGATCGTTCGCTCAAACGAGTTGAGGGTTTGGTTTGGACATTCACCCTATAGGTTTGACTATCGGGAAAGAGAATCGAGGCCCTCTATTGACAGGATCCGCAGCGGCAGTGGCGGAAAGGGAAACGATGACTGGGGCCTGGAAAGAAAAGAAAGTGGGGTGGCGACGGCGGCCGGAGGTTTGACGATTGGAGTTTGCTGCGACCAAGAAGATTCTTCAGGTTTGCTGATTTATACCTAATTTGGGTTCTCACAAAAATGGTTTTGGTATTGAGTGATTATGTAAATTTGGGTTCTGAAGTCCTTTTAGTGTGAGTGGAGAAACGGATGTAGGCTGAGGCAGAGAGGATTTCCCCGGTGATGGGGCTTTGGCCGAGGGAAATGGGAGGTATGAAATTAAGATAGGAAATGTTTAAAATTTTAGAAGGATTTACGGAAATAATTACCTATTGTTGTGTGTCTATCGGGTGTTTGGAAACGCTGGAAAGATGCTGTGTGAGTTCTTGTGATTTTAGTCTTTCTGTAACAATGAGGTTTTTCTGGTGTGTGTGTGTGTGTATGTGATTGATCGTTGTGTATCTTTTCAGGTATGGAGTTTCTTTGATTGTATTTTTGTTTTTATATTGAGATATTGTAACCAATCCCTTCCCCCATGATGCCCACTACTCCACTAAGGTGGTTGATAGTGGGAAATGCAGAAACCTCCTCCCATTGTTCTGATCATGGTGTGTGGGAGAGAGAAATGATGTGGGCTGGAAATGATAATTGGGCTCTTGACTAATTATGGGATTGGGCTTGGGAATTAGTAGTTGATTGTTAATTTCAATTGGGTTTCGGAACTAATACTTATTAGGCTGAACATTATAGTGGTTGGTTGGCCAAAAAATGAATGTATTAATTAAAATGGACTTGTGAATATTAGTCTTAATGGACTTTTAATATTTGACTCGATAATTAATTGACTTGTGTCTACAGTTAAATTAGGAATTCATGAATTGGCCTCAATAATAATCATAAGCCCAATCAAAATTTTCAAATTGAAATAATATTCAATATTTACCATAAAATAATTAATAAATTAAGAAATAATTTTTCTAAATTTAGCGGGTATTACATCTTACCCCTAATGGAAAATTTTTCGTCCTCGAAAATAGTATACTTACCGTGAATAAGGAAATTGGGATAACGAGTTCAGATTTCCTCTTCACGCTCACAAGTAGCTTCATCCTTGGTGTGATTTCGCCATTGAACCTTGAAGAGTACTCTCTCTTTATTTCTCAATGGAATAATCTTTCTGTCGATTATCGGAATTGGTTGTTCGACATAGGTGAGATCTTTGTTCACGTCCACCGTTGAATAGTTGATCACGTGACTAGGATCGTGAACGTATTTTTTCAACTGTGAGATGTGAAAACATTGTGTACCGCTGAGAATTCAGGTGATAATGGTAAACGATATGCCAAACCTCCAATTTGGTGGAGGATCTCAAATGGTCCGACGTATCTTGGCCTCAACTTGTTCCTCGATCCAAACCGGATAACTCCTTTAGTCAGGGCTACCTTTAGGAAGACCTTTTCTCCAACATTAAACTCGAGGTCCTTTCTTCGCTTGTCGGCAAAAGACTTTTGGCGATCTTGAGCTGTCTTAATCCTTTCACGAATCTTCTCTACTATGCCCACGGTCTTCTCGATCATCTCTGGACCCAAAATTTTCCTTTCACCTACTTCATTCCAATAAACCGGTGATCTGCACTTTCTCCTATAAAGTGCCTCGTACGGGGCCATTCCGATCGTTGCTTGAAAACTATTATTGTTTGTGAATTTTACCAATGGTAGTAATTGTTCCCAGCAACTACCCATGTCTAGCACACAGGCTCTTAACATGTCTTCAAGTATCTGTATTGTTCTTTCTGATTGGCCATCTGCTTGTGGGTGATAGGCTGTACTAAAATTTAATTCAGTTTCCAAAGCTTCCTGCAAGCTTTCCCAAAAACATGATGTAAAGTGCGTATCTCTATCCGAGACTATAGACACTAGTACTCCGTGCAACCTTATGATCTCCTTAATATATAATTGCGCATACTGATACATTGTGAAGTTCATCCTCAATGGGATGAAATGAGCCGACTTAGTGAGGCGATCAACCACAACCCAAATCGCCTGATTTCCTCTTTCCGATCGAGGTAAGCTTACCACAAAGTCCATAGTGATGTGTTCCCATTTTCACTCTGGAATGTGGAGTGATTTTAACAAACCAAATGGGAGTTAATGTTCGGCATTCACCTGCTGACAATTAATACATCTTCTGATGAACTCAGCCACGTTTCTTCCAACATTCCCACTAAAATTTGCTTTTCAAATCTTGGTACATCTTTGTACTACCAGGATGAGCAGTATATGGCGTGTTATGTGCCTCTTCCAAAATCACCTTCTTCAAATCCGTATTGTCGGGCACACAAATCCTTTCCTTGTATTATATCGCACCATATTCTGATATACTAAATCATTTATCCTCTCCAGCTATAACGCGCTCCTTCATTTTGGTCAAGAAATTATCTTGGCCCTGACCTTCCTTGATCCTCTCTCTCAAGGTCGGTTGAACTGACAACGTCATTAAAATTGCTTACACCGGCTTTAACAGTGTAGCCACCTCTAGGTTTATCCTTGAAAATTCACTGACCAATTTGTCTTCCTTAGTCAAAATTCAATTCAATTCTCCTCTGACCTTGTGACTTAAAGCATCTACGACCATGTTTGCCTTCCCTGGATGATAGTGAATTGTACAGTCGAAGTCCTTCACTATCTCCAACCATCTTCTTTGTCTCATATTCAGTTCCTTCTAGATACTTTAAGCTTTTATGGTCGATATAGATCTCACATTTACCTTCGTAAAGGTAATGTCGCCATATCTTCAAGGCGTGAACTACCGCAGCTAGTTCTAAATCATGCGTCGGATAATTTAACTCATGTGGATTTAATTGCCTTGACGCATAAGCGATGACCTTACCTTGCTGCATTAGAACACATCATAATCCTTGCTTGGATGTGTCACTATAGATCACGAATTCTCTAGATGGATCTGGAATCGTCAAAACTGAAGCTGAGGTTAATCTCCATTTAAGTTATTGAAAACTTTCTTCGCACTTCTCATTCCACAGGAACTGTTCTCCTTTCCTTGTTAGTCGAGTCATCGGTGCGGCTATCTTAGAAAATCCTTCAATAAACCTCCTATAATATCCTGCTAATCCCAAGAAACTACGAACTTCATTCGCATTAGTTGGTGTTTTCCAATCGTTAATAGCCTCTATCTTAGACGGATCGACTTCAATTCCTTGGGCAGTAACAACATGTCTAAGGAATGCCACTCTCTTGAGCCAAAATTCGCACTTACTAAACTTCGCATACAATTTCTCTTTCCGAAGTATCTCCAAAAATGTTCGTAGATGCTTCTCATGTTCTGCTTCATCTTTCGAATAAATTAGTATGTCATCTATAAACACGATGACAAACTGATCCAAATAGGGTTGAAAAATTCTATTCATCAAGTCCATAAAGACTGCTGGGGCATTACTTAGCCCAAATGGCATTACTACGAACTCGTAGTGGCCATATCTTGTTCAGAAAGTAGCCTTCGGATGTCCTCGTCCTTGATCTTTAGTTGATGATATCCTGACCTCAAATATATCTTTGAGAACACTCCTGAACCTCCAACCTGGTCAATTAAATCTTCGATTCGGGGAAGTGGATACTTTTTCTTTATCGTGAGTTGATTCAACTCACGATAATCGATACACATTCTCATGCTTCCATCCTTCTTCTTCACGAATAACACCGGTGCTCCCCAAGGTGAAACGCTTGGTCGGATATATCAGATATCGAGTAACTCCTGAATCTGTACCTTCAGTTCTTGTAGTTCTTTTAGCGCCATCCTATATGGTGCCTTTGATATAGGGGCTGCTCCAGGCACCAAGTCAATTGTAAACTCCACTTGTCTATCCGGTGGAACACCCGGTAAGTTCTCCAGCAAAACATCTAAATAATCCTTAACGATATGGACGTCTTTGATCGTAAATTCGGACTTCGACTCCCCCATGATATTCACTAAATATCCTTGACAATTATCCTTACGCAATATCTTTATTGCTTTCATGGCTGATATCACTAGAAGGGCTTTGCTATGCTTAACCCCTTGAAAAACGTCCTCTACTTCGGCTACTGGATGCAAGACCACGTTCCTCCTCGCGCATTGCAAAATGGCATCATACTTATCCAACCAATCCATACCCAAGACTACGTCGAATTTATTCATGTCTAATATGTATACATCCGCTAGATATAAATGTTCGTTTATCTCTATGGTTATACTGTTAGCTATATCATCAACAGAAATTATTTCTCCTGCTGGTATACTAACTTCAAGGCTTTGAGAAGATTTTCTACTTCTAAATCTAGTCATGCTAAACAACTTCTTAGAGATAAATGAATGGGATGCGCCAGTATCAAATAACACCAAAGCAGGAATTTCAGCGACGGATAACATACCTGACATCGTTCTGGGTTTCTCTTGTCAATTTCCGATAGGCTGTACATACGAGCCTTCCCCCCGGAACCTTGATTTTGGACCCTTCTGTCTGGGCCATTTTTCTTGTGGGGGAACTGAGAGACCATATGTCCTTCTTCATGGCACCGGTAGCATCGATTCTGTCCTAGCATGCAAACTCCCTTGTGCCTCTTCCCACATTTTGAGCAGGTTGGGTAGTCGTACTTTGTTTTTTTCCCTGATGGTCCTTCTTTACTACCCTTCTTGTTGCTAGTATTATTACTCGGTCCTTGCCACTTTCTTTTGTTCGTATTCACAATTGGCAGAGTCATAGACCTTTCTATATCCAAGCTAGATGATATATCTTCGGCTCTGGACACGGCTTCCTTATACGACATCTTTCCATGGCTAGCCAGATGATGACGGATTCTGTCTTGAAGTCCATCACGAAACTTTTGTGCCTTCATGTCTTCATTCTCGACCATGAATGGTGCAAATCGGCCCATGTGATTAAACTTCCTCTCTTACTCCGTGACCGTCATGTCTCCTTGAGTTAGATCTAGGAACTCTTTCTGCATTTTGGCCTTATACACCTGTGGATAATACTTGTCCATCACCGTTTCTTTGAATCCTTTCCAAGACAGCATCCTGCGTTATTCTTCAGTTCGGAGTCTCTAAGATCCGTTCCACCAAGTCCTGGCATCCTCCTTGAGTTGGAAGACTGCGCATGAAACCTTCTGCTCATCCGTGCAGGTCATGTAATCAAAAATACTTTCCATGTTCAATAGCCATTCCTCGATGGCAGCTGGCCCTTCCCTCCCGAGGAACGTTGGAGGTTTGAACTTGTTGAACTGATTTATTACTCTAGCCTGAACTTGTCCTTGAGTGGCTGGAGGCGTTATAGTCGCTCCTTGGAGAAGAGTAGTTAGACCTGAGAGCAGTTGCTGCTGATTAGGGGCGTCACTCCTGCTTGCAGGCGTATTAAGTGTACCTTGGGCTTGGTTTTGAGACTCAGTATTTGGGCTACTTTCGCGGGGATCCATGTCTTGCCAATGAATCGTTGTTCTTCTAAGTTATTGAGTGCGAGAAATGAGGTGGAGATAAAGATATTTATACGCGTGGCATAAAATAAAATAATTCATTACATATTGGAGCGGGACAGCTAGCACATGCGCCAGCCGGGACATGGGTCCGGATAAGATTCCCGCGGACGCACCCGGACAATTCTGAAGTCAACCATTATTAGCGCACGCTAAGGAATGCTTAGTAGCGTGCGCTAACTTGTTAAAATGCAGAATATTATAAATGGGACAACAACTCGTTTTGGCTTACATTTTACTCGTTCCTTCTGCATACTTGAGAGGCCAGAGAGCTGAGATAGTCTCCTACATACTTAGAACACATATTGTTGGTGTTTATACATTGGTTATCACTTGGGAGTAATCATTGAAGAGGAATAGCACCTTGAAGTGGCATACAACCAACCGGAGTTGGATTCTACCTTACGGTTCAGTGATTTTCATCATATTAAGGTATGTTCAATCTATCTCAAGACTTAGAGTTGGATTCTAACGATTTGGATGATCATGTTAACAAGATATGGATTTTCATAGATAATTATTCCAAGTATATCATGTTTGGAATAGTGAGATGAATAAGCCTTAAATACCTTGATTATAATCATCATGATTCGAATCTTATTACACTAAATATGTGAAGAGAAGCTTCTATCATTGGTAATTCGAATCTAGTAGATGACTTCATAATAATCATGGACTTGACTTTAACAATCATTATTGTTGGATAAATCTATAGGATTGATCATGGAAAGATTTATCTAGTATAGATGGAACGTTTAAACAACTTCAAAGATGATAATATTGATTGATATAAGGTGTTGATATCAACCGTTAAGCTTTTCGAATTGTCGTATGAAGATTTGAAGTCGGAATGGAATATGGTTTTATATTGGTATGCATATCCTTGAATCCGAAGTTGTCTTTATCCGTAAAATCATTCATAAGGGTATGAACATGGTATTCATGGAAGTAACATGAATTATCACGCAAGATTTCATTGTTTCAATCATGGCAAGAACAGCTTTTCGCCAAAGAAGAACTGCCATGCATAGATAGCGCACGCTATGTTATGAAGTTTAACGTGTGCTATCGAGCACGAGTTAGCGTGCGCTACGTTTGGTACGTAACGTACGCTAGACCATCAGACGAGTCAGTTGGCTGGTCAGTGAAGTACTGACCATGCATAGTTAGCGTACGCTAGACTTTGTTGTTTGCGTGCGCTATCGGGCAGACTTAACGCACGCTACACAGAGTACTTAGCGTGCGCTAAGCAGTTCGGGCAGATTGCATTTTATGAACTTTTGGCCGTGAATCGAATTGTTAAACATTCATACGACGTGAGATAAATCCTATATTATTTCTTTTGTTAAGGTTTGGTCTCGTTACGTGATTGATTGAGGAGGACGATCTTCGAGTGTTCATTTTCGTGGAAGTATTGTTATTGTCTTCAAATCGAGGCAAGTAATTTATTTGTTTTATGTATTGTTGTTATACATATTGTCGTGCATGTATGTATTTGTTGTATGTCCACCTCGTGTTGGTCCGACAGGATCATCGGGGGATCTATGCTAGCGTGCGCTGGATCATCGGACGGGTTTTTCCCCCACGGGTTGGTCTGACGGGATCATCGTGGGTTCTAGGCAGTGAACGCTGGATCGATGGAATTACCATGTGTATATTATGATATCATGTTGTGATTATCAGTTGTGTATGTTATGTTTGAGTTTCTCGTAGGAGAAGACTCGTTGGTACTTTGTCGTTTACATTATTATTCTTCGTGAGATATGAATAATATGTTGTGGTACTTGTACTAGCATCGTTGTGCTAACGCCTTCGGGGGTGAACATTTTGTTTGTGTTCAGGATCCAGGAGAGCGGGGAAACAACCACTGGAACTGTATGACGACGAGGGCGCAGAGTGATGTCCCGACCGGGTTTATTTATCTGTTGTTTACTCGTTATTTCAATAAGTACTCGAGTACGAAGTCATTTGTGATGATTTGAATTTGGTGATGTATTATTGAGTTCTGTTGAACAATTGAACTATTTCTGTATTGGGTCAGAACTGTTGTACCGTAATTCCGTTATTTCCATTCGTTAGTACCTTTTAATGCCTGTTCAATTCTTCAGCCTTGTAAATCCTTATGTAAAGGATTTACGGCGCTGTAATATTCCTGAATATATATCGGGGGTGTTACACAATATGGTATCGGAGCTAAGATTTTGGATATCTTGGCCGTTGGGTTAAAATAGGGGTCATTTATGTCTTTTGAGGTAACCGGCCGTGAATGACATCACTGCACTGCCTACGTCTTCATGCGAATAGTGGTTGTAAGTTCCTAAACTCTATCTCGTTCTTTACATGTTGTGTCTATTTATACTCGAATATTAGAACGATGTTGTTTCCTGTATATTGAGTATTTATGCTTACAGTATGTTGAGAGGCGGACGTGGACGTGGTCGCGGTCGTGGACGCGGACGAAGAAATGCCGAAAGGAAGGCGTCTCCTTCTGATCAAAGCGCCATAGCTCAAAGTAGCCGCAACAATCTATTAATAATGAACCAGATCCTGCTGTACCAGAGATCCTTCGTCAAGTGGTGAACCAGATGACTCAGTTCGCCCAAGTCGTGGACCGAATGCAAGTGGCGGTGGGACTACAACAGGGAGAGAGACAGCAAGGAATCCCAGACATGGGAAACCGAGGTGACCGGTGGCTGCAAGAGGTGGCGAAGATGCAACCACCCAAATTCGACGGTATTTCTGAGACTCCCACCTGGGATCATTGGTTGAAAGAACTGGAGAAAATCTTTGCCGGAATAAACTGCCCAGACGACCGGAGAGCCTCTATCGCTCAATATTTTCTGATAGGGGAAGCATCCGAATGGTGGGAAGCCATCCGGCCTGTAGACCATGATGCCGATTGGACAGAGTTTAGACTGATGATGGAAGCTCAGTATTGCCCTCGTCCTGTGAGGGAAGCCAAAGTTCGGGAGTTTTTCTCCGCTTAGCCTTCTGATGTGTCAGTATCCCAGGCGATTAAGACGTTTAACCAGCAGCTGGCATTTGTTCAACATCTGGTCAGAACAGATGCAGAAATGATGATCCATTTCGATATGAGGATGAAACCAGAAATCCAGAGGTACATGTCCGGATTTGAATGTACCACACTCTGTCAATACCAAGATAAGGCGTTGGCGTATGAGATCAAGGAAGCCGCCATGGAGAAATTTTCGGAATCCAAGAAACAGAAAGTCTCTGGTACTTTTACAGAGCACAAGAACAATGGCCCCGTAAGGCCCAGTCATCCTTCCATTCTTTCAAGAAACCTCCGCACCCAGTTAGGAGCGGAAAGAACTTCGGAGCGACATCAACTATTACTGATGTTACCAGGAAATGCTTTAACTGCGCCCAGACGGGGCACTATCGACGGAATTGCCCCCTTCCTGCCGTGACTTGTTTCGATTGTGGACGAGAGGGACATCGGGCGGTGTTTTGTGAAGAGGCTGCAAAGTCTTTTAGAGCCCGTACACCACAAACGACCCGAAGGAGGCCAGTATTCCACAGACGCAGCAAAGTGTTCAGATGCCTCAGAATTTTGGCCGCGGGCGAGGCAGAGGACAATGGGACCGAAAGGGGACATCGAGTGCCGGATCTGCTCCCCCACGTCTGTACGAGATGAAGAGGACAGACGATCAAGATGCTGCTGTCGCATCAAGTACTGTCCAGATCCTTTCCCAGCCAGTTAGCGTTTTATTCGATACAGGAGCTACACATTCTTTCATATCTTTGTCTTGTGTAAATCGTTTGAATATTTCCGGTTTTCATGCTTGTGAACCTTATGTTGTTGGTTTACCGAGTGGAGAGAGGATTGTCGAAAATTTAGAAACTAGAAATTTCCCTGTATCATTTGGAGGCAGAGAGTGGCTCTCAAATCTGATCGTGATAGAAATGCAAGGAGACGACCTGATACTCGGAGACGATTGGCTTAATCGATATGGAGCAATTGTGAACTACCGAAGGAGGAATATCTCGCTGATCGCTGACGATGGTTCCGAGATTCTGTTTGAGGATGGAAACCGAAGCTCGGGAAAATTGATCAAGGCGATGAAAGTCACAAATTGTTGAAACAGTGGTCAGACTGCACCGGTGTTACGCAATGAAGAAAGAAGACGAAATTGTGGAACTTTCATCCATTCCTGTTGTGAACGAATTTCCAGATGTATTTCCTGACGAGTTACCTAGACTACCTCCACGAAGGGATGTGGAATTTACCATTGAGCTGGAACCCGGAGCTACACCGATTTTCAAGGCGCCGTATCGTATGGCACCTACTGAGATGTACGAACTGAAGAAGCAGCTGGAGGAGTTACTGGACAAGGGCTATATTCAGCCAAGCGTTTCACCCTGGGGAGCGCCAGTTCTTTTCGTCCGAAAGAAGGATGGATCGCTCCGACTGTGTATTGACTATCGAGAGCTGAACAAGATGACGATTAAGAACAAATATCCGTTACCACGGATTGATGATATGTTTGACCAGCTGCAAGGGGCAACAGTATTTTCTAAAATCGATCTGAGATCAGGATACCATCAGCTGAGGATTAAGGAATCTGATGTTCCAAAATCAGCGTTCAGAACTCGCTACGGGCATTATGAGTTTGTAGTGATGCCGTTTGGTCTCACTAACGCACCTGCTGTATTTATGCAATTGATGAACCGTGTGTTCATTGAATTTTTGGATAAATTTGTGGTCGTGTTTATTGATGACATTCTGGTGTATTCTAAGAGTCCGGAAGAACATGCGCAGCATTTGCGGATTGTATTGGAACTTTTGAGAAACGAACAATTGTACGCCAAACTTTCTAAGTGTGAATTCTGGCTAAAGGAAGTAATGTTCCTCGTCCATGTGGTGTCAGCTGAAGGAGTCCGAGTAGATCCTCAAAAGATCGAAGCAATTATGGATTGGGAGCCTCCAAAGAACGTGAAAGAGGTCCGAAGCTTCTTGGGACTTGCTGGATACTATCGTCGATTCGTGGAAGGATTTTCTAAAATCTCCCGCCCACTTACTCGACTCCTGCAGAAAACTCAAAAGTTTGAGTGGAATGAATTGTGTCAGATTAGCTTTGATGAATTGAAGAAGAGATTAACGACGGCACCGATTCTATCACTTCCGCAGGGAACTGGAGGATTCATAGTTTACAGTGATGCTTCGAACCAAGGACTTGGGTGCGTGTTGATGCAGAATGATAAGGTGATCGCTTATGCGTCGCGACAACTGAAACCTTATGAAGTGAATTACCCGACACATGATTTGGAGCTAGCAGCAGTGGTTTTTGCCTTGAAGATCTGGAGGCATTATCTGTACGGGACTCACTGTCAGATCTTTATGGATCATAAGAGTCTCAAGTACATATTTAGTCAGAAAGAGTTGAACATGCGGCAAAGAATATGGTTAGAACTGATTAAGGATTATGACTTGGAGATTTTATATCACCCAGGCAAAGCGAATGTAGTGGCCGATGCACTTAGCCGCAAGCCTGTCTCTATTCAGATTCTGGAGACGCTGACATCCCAACTTAGCCTTCAACGAGAGATGATTCGTGAAGGGATTGAAGTGTGGTTATAAAGAGTCCAAGGACAACTGTGCGTGATGGAGATAACTTCATCATTAACCGAAGGAATCAAATCTAAACAGACAGATGATCCTCTGATGATTCGGTTACGTGATGAAGTGATCAAAGGAAAGGCCCCCGGATTCATAATTCATGATGATGGGGTTTTGAGATTTCAAAACCGACTCTGCGTTCCCGATGATGATGTTCTAAAACAGACAATTATGAAGGAAGCTCACAGTTCGCCCTATTCTATCCACCCGGGCACCAGTAAGATGTATAAGGACTTAAAACAGAATTTCTGGTGGGGCAACATGAAGAAAGATGTAGCGGACTATGTTTCGAAATGCTTGACTTGTCAACAGGTTATGATCGAGCATGAACGGCCTGCCGGAATGTTGAAGCCACTCCCGATTCCTGAATGGAAGTGGGAGGACATATCGATGGACTTTATCACTAATATGCTGAAAACCAGGGCAGGAATGAACATGATTTGGGTGATAGTTGATCATTTGACCAAATCAGCTCATTTTCTAGGCATTAAGGATGCGTGGGGACCAGAGAGGTTGGCACGAGTATTTATTTCGGAGATAGTTCGATTGCATGGTACGCCGAAGACCATTGTTTCTGATCGAGACGGCCGTTTTGTGTCTCACTTTTGGAAGGCAGTTCATAAAGCCTTGGGGACCGAATTGAACTTCATCTGACTAATCACCCGCAGACTGACGGACAATCTGAGAGAACTATACAAACGGTGGAAGACATGCTAAGGGCTTGTGCCTTAGATTGGTCAAACGATTGGGAAGTTCATCTACCATTGATTGAATTTACCTACAACAATAGTTGGCATGCTTCCATTAAGATGGCACCGTTTGAGGCATTATACGGGAGGAGGTGCAAGTCGCCCCTATGCTGGGACGATTCGTCAGACTTGATCGGAACAGAACCAGAGTTGATCGTGCAGACTCGAGAGAAGATAGCCTTGATCCGTGAAAGGCTGTTGACCGCCCAGAGTCGCCAGAAATCCTATGCGGACGTACGCCGTCGCCCATTGGAGTTCAATACTGGAGACCATGTACTTTTGAAGGTTTCTCCTACTCGGGGAATTTTTCGTTTCGGAAGGAAAGGAAAGCTGAGTCCGAGATA
Source organism: Orobanche coerulescens (assembly GCA_033398695.1). Taxonomy (NCBI): domain Eukaryota; kingdom Viridiplantae; phylum Streptophyta; class Magnoliopsida; order Lamiales; family Orobanchaceae; genus Orobanche; species Orobanche coerulescens. The sequence continues at coordinate 76,268,392 of CM065801.1, read as the reverse complement.
TATCGGACCATTTGAGATCCTCGAGAGAGTTGGGGAGTTGGCATACAGATTAGCATTACCGCCGTCATTGTGCCATGTTCATAACGTGTTCCACGTATCCCAGTTACGGAGGTATATACCAGATCCCAGTCATATCATTGATTTCGGCGAGATCGAAGTCGCGCAGGATGGGACGTTTGAAGAAAGACCGGTCAAGATACTCGAGAGTCGAGTTAAGCAACTGAGGAACAAACCAATCGTTTTGGTCAAAGTTCAGTGGTCACGTCACGGAATGGAAGAAGCCACCTGGGAAATGGAAGCTGATATGAAGTCTAGATATCCCGAGTTATTTTCGTCTTGAGTTTCGGGACGAAACTCCTTTTTAGTAGGAGAGTATGTAATATCCGGATTTATTACGGTGTACTTCATCTGTATTCAAACCCTGTATTATCCGGATTGGTGGTTTTGATTATTGGAGTATGATATTTCGTGCATTGATATCATTGTACATAAGTATAGAAACATGCAAATTGCTCATGCAACCTCGTGATAGCGCACGCTAAGAATGTATCTTAACGCGCGCTATCGGGCTATTATTAGCGCACGCTATGCAGGTAGGAGTAACGTGCGCTAAGGACTCAATTATTGAGCGGGACAGCTAGCACATGCGCCAGCCGAGACATGGGTCCAGATAAGATTCCCGCGGACGCACCCGGACAATTCTGAAGTCAACCATTATTAGCGCATGCTAAGGAATGCTTAGTAGCGTGCGCTAACTTGTTAAAATGCAGAATATTATAAATAGGACAACAACTCGTTTTGGCTTACATTTTACTCGTTCCTTCTGCATACTTGAGAGGCCAGAGAGCTGAGATATTCTCCTACATACTTAGAACACATATTGTTGGTGTTTATACATTGGTTATCACTTGGGAGTAATCATTGAAGAGGAATAGCACCTTGAAGTGGCATACAACCAACCGGAGTTGGATTCTACCTTACGGTTCAGTGATTTTCATCATATTAAGGTATGTTCAATCTATCTCAAGACTTAGAGTTGGATTCTAACGATTTGGATGATCATGTTAACAAGATATGGATTTTCATAGATAATTATTCCAAGTATATCATGTTTGGAATAGTGAGATGAATAAGCCTTAAATACCTTGATTATAATCATCATGATTCGAATCTTATTACACTGAATATGTGAAGAGAAGCTTCTATCATTAGTAATTCGAATCTAGTAGATGACTTCATAATAATCATGGACTTGACTTTAACAATCATTATTGTTGGATAAATCTATAGGATTGATCATGGAAAGATTTATCTAGTATAGATGGAACGTTTAAACAACTTCAGCATGATAATATTGATTGATATAAGGTGTTGATATCAACCGTTAAGCTTTTCGAATTGTCGTATGAAGATTTGAAGTCGGAATGGAATATGGTTTTATATTGGTATGCATATCCTTGAATCCGAAGTTGTCTTTATCCGTAAAATCATTCATAAGGGTATGAACATGGTATTCATGGAAGTAACATGAATTATCACGCAAGATTTCATTGTTTCAATCATGGCAAGAATAAGCTTATCGCCAGAAGAAATCGCCATGCATAGATAGCGACGCTATGTTATGAAGTTTAACGTGCGCTATCGAGCACGAGTTAGCGTCGCTACGCTTGGTACGTAACGCACGCTAGAGCATCGACGAAGTCACTGGTCGGTCGCTGAAGTATCGACCATGCATAGTTAGCGTACGCTAGTCTTTGTTGTTTGCGCGGCGCTTATCGGGCGACTTAACGCACGCTACAAAAAGTACTTAGCGTGCGCTAAGCGTCAGCATTGCATTTTATGAACTTTTGGCCGTGAATCGAATTGTTAAATATTCATACGACGTGAGATAAATCCTATATCATTTCTTTTGTTAAGGTTTGGTCTCGTTACGTGATTGATTGAGGAGGACGATCTTCGAGTGTTCATTTTCGTGGAAGTGTTGTTATTGTCTTCAAATCGAGGCAAGTACTTTATTTGTTTTATGTATTGTTGTTATACATATTGTCGTGCATGTATGTCGTTGTTGTATGTCCACCTCGTGTTGGTCCGACGGGATCATCAGGGGATCTATGCTAGCGTGCGCTGGATCATCGGACGGGTTTTTCCACCACGGGTTGGTCTGACGGGATCATCGTGGGTTCTAGGCAGTGAATGCTGGATCGATGGAATTACTATGTGTATGTTATGATATCATGTTGTGATTATCAGTTGTGTATGTTATGTTTGAGTTTCTCGTAGGAGAAGACTCGTTGGTACTTTGTCGTTTACGTTATTATTCTTCGTGAGATATGAATAATATGTTGTGGTACTTGTACTAGCATCGTTGTGCTAACCCCTTCGGGGGTGAACATTTTGTTTGTGTTCGGGATCCAGAGAGCGGGAAACAACCACCGGAACCGTATGACGACGAGGGTGCAGAGTGATGTCCCGACCGGTTTATTTATCTGTTGATTACTCGTAATTACAATAAGAACTCGAGTACGAACTCATTTGTGATGATTTGAATTTGGTGATGTATTATTGAGTTCTGTTGAACAATTGTACTATTTCTGTATTGGGTCAGAACTGTTGTACCGTAATTCCGTTATTTCCATTCGTTAGTACCTTTTAATGCCTGTTCAATTCTTCAGCCTTGTAAATCCTTATGTAAAGGATTTACGGCGCTGTAATATTCCTGAATATCTATCGGGGGTGTTACACAAGCTGCCTATCACCTTCCAATCAAGAACCCGTGGATGTTTTACAACCTCTTTACTTTCAAGAACCTTGTTCAAGAAAGTAACCCCGTACTCGAACTTAAAGACAAGAATATTGTCTTCTCCAACTTTTAAGATCTTCTCAGTATTAGCTTTAAGAACTTGCTCTTCACGATGTTATAGATTTGCTTCGATCGCTTTGATTGCTTGTAAGTATCATTCGCATCGTACTTCTGCTAAATATTTATTAAGATATTTATAGTACGATCTTGAGCTTTTCATAGCCATTGCATCTTGTAACAATTCTGTCCGTTGGAGAGTGGACTTCATTGTTTATCTATTCATCTCTTTGAAAGGATTTGTCTCTTTCTTCAAATGTAACCGTTTGAAGATGTATCTTCCCGTTGTGCCGCTTTTCTTGATTACTATATTTAGAAAGTCTTCAGGACGTGAATATCTAGGAATAAAATATTCCTTAACTTCTGTGAATCAATCATTTCGTCCCCTTGGATTTTACATATGCATGTGTTTTGCCGTTATTGTTAACTTTTCAACGATTGCTGGCGTGGACAGTTGATATCCAAAACTTTGCTAATATTTCGTCTTACATAAACTTCAGCTTATATTTCCTCTGGTCAAACCTGGTTGATATGTTGGTGAAACCTGGCTGATGTTCTGCCTGAATAAAAGTTGTCTGATATCTGGTCTAAAATGTTGGCTGATATTCCCTTTGTTAACCTCAACTGATATTATGATTTGACCAAAACCTCGGCTGATATTTTGGCTGTTGTGTACTTAGAAAAAATTGTCTTCTGAGATATTCAGTTGTTCTTCAGACTTGGTCAAACCCAGCTGATATTTTCCTTTGACTGAAACCCGTATGATGTTTTATGAGTCAAACCCAGCTGATATCTTGTGTTGACCAAACCTCGGCTGATAATATGTCTGTTCTATACTTAGCCAACTTTCTACTTGATCAACATGATCAATACTTGCCTAATCTTTTAAAGGCTTATAGAAGATACTCATTTAGTTCGTCTTTATAATGCCAAGTACATACATTTGAAGTAATCTTGTATACATGTATGACATCATCAGAATTTTTAAAATTATATTCCAAACAGCATCAAGTACAGATAGGGTTTGACTGCTCGTGACCCTATAACTTGACCGGGACATTAGAAAGAAGGGTTTACACGTTTACTGGTATTCACGATAGGATGGTTCTCGAATGATCCCTATAATTCATTCTCAGTAAGGTTATAGTGTAGGCCGCGAGACTGGCTAGGTGGTGCTGTAACTCTTTGGTTCCTCTCATTGCTTACTGAGACGGACCTACCGAGTTGCGCAATAGGGAGACGACGGAATAATTTGAACTGGATCTCTTATTGTGAATTTTAGACATTGGATGTATTATTTAATTTATTGGATAATTAAATCGGTCTGGTGAATTAAATAAATTACTGGTTAATTAATCTAACTCATGATTTATTATTTCTTGGAGAAATAAAATTTTAATATAATTGGTTAATTAGATTAATCAATTATATTAATTTTATTTGAGATGAACCAAGATGTATTAGTCGGACTGGATACACGACGGTCCGTTCATACACAGAAACGAACCAAATCTTTCTCTATCATGGTGTGGGCCGCCTCACATCTTGAAGCATCCTCGATGATGACTTTGTCCTCATGGTTGTATGTGTTGAGGTTGCTACCTAACACTTGAGGACAAAATTGTGATAGATGGGATCTTATCATTATCAACCCTTAGGTGTGATGCTTGGAGGTTTCGTGTGGACTTTGTTATAAAACAAAGTTCATCCTCCTCCACTTAGATCATGAAAAACCGGCCATCATCGAGAGAGAGAGAGAGAGAGAGAGAGAGAGAGAGAGAGAGAGAGAGAGAGAGAGAGAGAGAGAGAGAAAGAGTTCATTTTGTTCACATTCTTACACTCTTCGAGGGACAAATAAAATCAAGAACAAAAACTTATATCACTTAGAGTGATCACATACTTAAGAGATCATTTCCTACTACTCTTTTCTAGCCGTATCCTTAGAGGATAATTAAGTAGTTGTTGTTTCGATCATCTCCCGGCACCTGGCTAGTAGAGATGCGGTGCTTTCGGCGTTCGGATCATCGATGGCTTATCAAATCGGATTTGTGGTCACCACCATCAACTTCAACATTCAATCAAAGGACTTCAAGTGTATATTTTCATATCTTAACTCTTATTCTTTTATATTCGTATATACGTTGCATGATCGGTCCTCTTCAAAGGTTCGGTAAAATTTATTTTTGCTTCCGCTGCGCTTTCGTTTAAGGCATCGAATCCTAACAGTGCTATCGGAGAGAGGTCTTGCAATCGTATATGCGATATTTAGCATTTGGAATGCTTGATTGGATGTTTTTATGATTTAGAATCATAATTGTTTTTCTCATTAATTTTTGGGCGATTTACATCTGACTACCTTTTTAGATGGTCTAATTACAGTTTGATCCATATTGTTTCAGATATTACAATGAAGGACAAACCTTGCACTGTCCAGAAACTATATTTACAACGAAGGAAAAAAGTCAAATTTTTAGATGATGTCACTGGAGAGAGAGTACTGATATTCCGAATTTGTCCTTTTACTTTTCCTTTTCTTGTTTACCCATTTATTTTTCGCCTCACGTGGGTGGCACATGCTGGACCTCATTGTAATATATATAACACTTTTGGACTTCAGTGTAATAAATTTTCAAGCTTTTTAGAAAAAATATTTTTTCCAAAAAAGAAAGTATTTTCTGGAAAAAAAAATTAGTTTTTGAAAAAATAAAAAAAAAATTATTTTCTGGGAAAAAAATTATTTTTGGGCAAAATAATATTTTTTCGAAATAAAATTATTTTCTGGAAATAATATTATTTTCTGGAAAAAATATTATTTTTTCAAAAAAATAAAACTATTTTATGGAAATAAATAAAAAAAATATTTTTTCGAAAAAATTAAAAAAATATTTTCTGGAGAAAACATTATTTTTTGGCAAAATAATATTGTTTCGAAATTAAATTATTTTCTGGAAAAAATATTATTTTTTTGAAAAAACAAAATTATTTTCTAGAAAAAAATAAAAAAAATATTTTTTGAAAATATTAAAAAAATATTTTCTGGAGGAAAAAATATTTTTTGGCAAAATAATATTTTTTCGAAATAAAATTATCTTCTTGAAAAAATATTATTTTTTTGAAAAAATAAAATTGTTTTCTGGAAAAAAAATAAAATAAAATATTTTTGAAAAAAAAAAATTCTGGAAAAAAATTATATTTCGAAAAAAAAATTATTTTCTGAAAAAAGAATATTTTTTAAAAGAAATATATTAGCCAAACACTTTAATAACTTATAAGCGATTTGTTTAATATGAAATGTATTTTAAAAGAAATGTTTTATTCAAGTAAATAGCGGGGATTTTCGTCTTTTTAATAGAAGTCAACACCAATTCAGATTTTTGTCCTTCGCTGTAATTTATGAAACAATAGGGACTAAAGTGTAAAGAGGCCATCTAATAGGGTAGTTGGTTGTAATTTCTCCTTAATTTTTAATTGTTCATCTAGAAATTATTTTTCATGATTTTATGCTACAAAATAAATCTATTTTTCTTTTAAAAAACCTATTTCAATGTGTAGTGTAAAGATTAGAAAAATATTATTTTTGGATTTGGAACGAAAAGATGAGCCAAAAAAGTGGCCGGACCGACATCTCGGGCCTGCCAGGAGATAGCAGGCTGCTGCCATGTGGCCCATTTTTGTGAAGGACCGCGGTCCGAATTTTGGACAGCGTGGCAGTGGCCGCGAGCTTAGCCCACGCCGTGTCTTTTCGACTCTAATTTTTATATTTCGTTAGGTAAATTAATTTCTCACAAATTAAATTGGATTTGATTTGACTAAGATATAATTATGGTAATTTTATTCTTAAGGGAATTAATTTAATGAAATATTTTCTCATCCGGAACAAGTTAAAATTAATGGTTGTGTGAATTAATTGGATTAATTCTTTTGGATGGTTTAATTTTATATTGACTAGATCAATATATAGATTAATTATTTATACCATTAATTTTAATGTGATTGTTGCGTTATTATTTGAATGGTGATGTATTTCATGGACCTAATTTTTGAATCGTTTGTTTTTATTCGACGTAAGATGCAATTTTTCAATGTAAAATTTTGTATATAGGATGCAATATTTCAATGTAAAAAATTTATATATAATGAAGAAGACCGGAGGAAGATCCATTCTTGAGGACGACTCAAGACTCAAGATATGTAATTAGATTACGATGTTTTTTGTTCTAGGAACGGTCCATGAACTACATGTTGGTAGCAACTAGGTTATGTATGTTTATTCATATAGTATGAATGTCGACAAAAACACTTAAATGAATTAATGTGCAAAGTATAACATTAATCGCGAAAATTCTCCCACGACTAAATATTAAGTTTAAAAGGTTTCAAGGTTTTCCTTTCCTCCATAGAGCTCTCGAAAATTGAAATCCAAACCGGATGTGTTATGCTTCCGAGTTATTGGTGTAGTCATTCAGGGAGGGTCGATAAATTCTGAGAGGGCATTGGATGCCTTCGGTTGACCAGAAACCAGTTCGGTTGCCCTCTATTAAAATTTATAAAGAACTCGATCACCACTATGAAGTAAAGCGGAAAAATATTTCCAAATTTCACAAGGGAGTGTGTTATTCCGATCAAAATAGTGGGAGCTGGTTTAAATGAATAGAAAATACCTTAATTCTAAACTTAGATCATAATCAACCGAGTCACTAATCAATATGTCTTACTTAATGCAAACAAACAAAGCAACAACTCTCATAATGACAATGAACCCGCTCGCAATTCTACTCAAGAAGAACAACTTAACGGACCAAACTTTGTGGACTGGCTCCGCAATCTGGTGATTGTCCTCAGTATAGAGGCGCTGGGATATGTCTTGGAGGCGGACATTCCGGAGGCTCCAGTACGGACTAGAGCTAGTCAGAAAGATGTTGAAAACTACGAAAAGTGGGTTGAGGATGACATTAGTGTCCGTGGCTATATGATGGACTCTATGTCTAATGAGCTTCATAGAGCTCATAAGAAAATAACTTCTGCTAGGCAGATCTTATATCAATTAATCGAGGTTTGTGGTGAGGACAGCCAAACTACTAGATATGATATATCTAATCAACTCTTCGGTGCCAAGATGAAGGAAGGTGAGAAATTCGGGGACCACGTCCTCAAAATGATCTCTATGATCAAGAGATTGGAGGCTCTTGATTTTAAGATGCATGTTTCTCTTCAAACTGACCTTATCCTACAATCTCTTCTTGGTTCCTTCTCTCAGTTTGTTATGAACCTCAACTGCAATGAAACTGCTTGCAATTTAGTATGAAACACGCTGTGAATCTGACTGGGAAACATGAAACACATTGTGAATCAGACTCAAGGTTGGTGGTAATGCCAGACGATAGGCTATATCACCTACACGCTCCAAAATCTCGAATAGTATAATATACCTCGGATTCAGCTTGTCTCTCTTCCCAAAATGAAAAACACCTCGAGTAGGAGACACTTTTCCTAGTACATGATCACCAACCTCAAACTCAAGTGGTAGTCGATGGTTATATGCATACGATTTCTATCAGCTCTGAGCCGTTAATAGACGACTCCTAATCATGGCAATCTTCTCACGAGCTGCTAACAACATATTAGTCCCGTACCAATAGATTCAGAAAAGTCCTCCTAACACAAAGGGGACCTACAACGACGGCCATACAATGCCTCATAAGGTGCCATCTTAATAGAAGCATGCCAACCATTATTATAGGTGAACTCCACCAAAGGTAGTAGGGCTTCCCAATCGTACTTCCAATCGAGAGCACACGCCCTCAACATATCCTCTAGAGTTTGAATAGTCCTCTCAGAGTGACCGTCAGTCTGAGGATGAAATTCCGTACTGAAGTTAAACTTCATACCCATCGCACGATGATCTGCCTTCCAAAAATGTGACGCGAACCGTCCATCACGATCTGATACAATACTCTTGGGGGTACCATGTAGCCTTACAATCTCTTTAATGAACAGCTGGGCCAACCTCTTGGGACCCCACGTATCCTTAATCTCCATGAAGTGGGCTGATTTGTTCAAACGATCCACACTCACCCAAATCATATTCACACCTCGACGGCTTGTCGGCATGCTATTGATAAAGTCCATCGATATATCCTCCCATTTCCACTCAGGGGTCGAGAGTGGTTTTAGCACACCTTCTGGTCGTTGATGTTTGATCTTGAACTGCTGACAGGTCAAACATCTCAAAACGAATTCAGCACCTTCCCATTTCATATTACTCCACCAATAATATAGCTTCAAATCCTTATACATTATGTTTGATCCCTGGTGAATGGAGTATGGGGTAGGATGGTCCTCCTTTAGAATAGCATTCCTCAACTCTTCATCCGCAGGTACACATACTCGATTCTTGAAGCGTATCAGTCCGTCCATGTGAATCACAAATCCAGGGGCTTTCCCCTATTCTACTTCACCCCGAATTCTAGATAAAATTGGGCCCGTCACCTGTTTTGCTCTGATTATATTATCAAGGGACGTTGAAATCTCAAGCGTGCAAAGTTGTCCCTGAACATTTCAAGGGACGATGAAATCTCAAGAGTGCAAAGTTGTCCCTGAACATGCTGTAACAAGATCTCAATATCCGGCCTCATGAACTCTAACTGCAATTCTTTCTGAACTGTCAAGCGGGCAAGCATCTGCTCGTGTACTGTCTTACGACTCAAGGCATCGACAACCACATTTTCTTTGCCCTGATGATAAAGGATCTCGATGTCATAGTCTTTGATTAGTTCTAGCCACTTTCTCTGCCTCATGTTCAACTCCTTCTGTGTAAAAATGTACTTCAGGCTCTTGTGATCAGTAAAAATCTGACAGGTAATTCCATACAAATAGTGACGCCAGATTTTCAATGCAAACACCACGGCTGCTAGCTCCAAATCATGGGTCGGGTAGTTGACCTCATAAGGTCGCAACTTTCTTGATGCATAGGCAATCACTTACCCATTCTGCATTAACACACATACAAGGCCCTGTCTTGGCGAGTCACTATACACCACAAATCCTTCCGTTCGTTTTGGTAGAACCAAACCTGGTGCTGAAATCAATCGACTCTTGAGTTCATCAAAACTCTGCTGACATGCCTCTGACCACAAATACTTCTTATCCTTCCTCAACAGATTAGTCAGCGGTTGAGCAATCATGGAAGAACCTTCCACAAACGTCGGTAATAACCTTCTAGGCCAAGGAAACTGCAAACTTCCTTAACGTTCTTCAGAGGTAGCCAGTCTCGTATAGCTTCTGTCTTCTGTGGGTCTACTCTCACCCCATCGGCTGATATCACATGTCCTAGAAAAATAACGTCAGCCATCCAGAACTCACATTTGGAAAATTTTCAATAGAGTTGTTCCCGCCTCAACGCATCGAGAACCTGACGGAGGTGATACTCGTGCTCTTCATGGTCATGAGACTAAATCAGAATTTCGTCAATAAAAACGACTACAAAACGATCTAGATAGTCAATAAAAACTCGATTCATAAACTCCATGAATACTGCAGGTGCATTAGTCAGTCTAAAAGGCATCACCACGAATTCATAATGCCCATAGCGAGTACAAAAAGCTATCTTTGGAATGTTAGACTCTCAATACTCAACTGATGATATCCGGATCTTAACTCTATCGTGGAAAATACAGCGGCACCTTGGAGTTGATCCAACAAATCGTCAATATGATCCAACGGATATTTCTTGATTGTTACCCTGTTCAGCTCATGGTAATCAATACACAAACGCAGAGATCCATCTTTCTTCCATACAAATAACATTGGTGCTCCCTAAGGGGACGCACTAGGTCGAATATAGCCCTTCTCAGTCAACTCCTCAATCTAGCTCTTCAACTCATGCATCTCAGTCGGTGCCATACAATACGGTGCTTTCGAAAGCGGGACGTGTAACACCCCAAAATCCTATTAGGTTATTACAGTGCCGTGGACCCCACGCCAGGAGATCCACCAGGCGAACATGACTAAAATACAATAAATTACACAATAAGGGAAAATCATAGTCCCTACCATGACATCCGACACAATATTCCGATAAGGAATTTAAACGACAAAAGTGGCCTACATGGCCAAAAATGAAATACAACAACATCCATGAACATCTGTTCGGGTAATACAACACGACAACAACTGACAAGACTGGAGTACACTCCAACTGACTGACCGACAATGAACAACTTAGACTAGTATCGCTCGAATGCCTCGTCACCATCGTCATGCCCCTGTGTCTCAACTCCCTCCTCGCAATCACCTAAAACATGAAAACATGTTCCGCCCCCATGGGGTCAGTCATCCAGATAATGAACATCAAATACATGTATAACATGATATGCATCCAAAGGCAGAATGAAACTGTACAATGATAATAATAATACGAGATGACCACAAACCAAGGTAAGAACCGAGCATTCGTGAAATACTATGCCCACGGCATACTATTAATACCTGTTCGACAGGTTAGAACATAAGTGCCCAACGGCGAATCAAAATCACAGAATACCACAATGAATTACACGACATGAACCAAACCAGGACTGAATTAATTATGAATCACAATGCCCGAAGGCTCCAATGAAATTATCAGGACAATAATAAAGGCTTGAAAGCCGCTCATCCGAAGCTGTCAAATTATCACAATCACATGAAGCCAAAACAGCCCGCAGCTGTTATTGATTAGGGCTGAAGTCACGGCACGAAGCCGTATCACCATTAGGGCCGAAGCCACGGCACGAAGCCATATCACAATTAGGGCCGAAGCCACGGCACGAAGCCGTATCACCATTAGGGCCGAAGCCACGGCACGAAGCCGTATCACCATTAGGGCCGAAGCCACGGCACGAAGCCGTATCACAATTAGGGCCGAAGCCACGGCACGAAGCCGTATCACCATTAGGGCCGAAGCCACGGCACGAAGCCGTATCACCATTAGGGCCGAAGCCACGGCACGAAGCCATATCACAATTAGGGCCGAAGCCACAGCACAAAGCCGTATCACCATTAGGGCCGAAGCCACGGCACGAAGCCGTATCACCATTAATGATAGTGTGCTGCCTTGAGTCGGCCAATACGATGACAGTAGCACACGGATAGGCACCGTCCTTGACAATCCCAATTCAACACCTCGATTGCCTTAGGATGGCCAACCGATAACAATGATGCAGCGGATGATTCCATGAATGATTGAGCGCTTCGATTGGCTTAGAATGGCCAATCGATACGAATGATATGATGAATGATTGAATACCTCGATTGCCTTAGAACGGGCAATCGATAACAATGATATGGTGAATGATTGAACATTTCGATTTGCCTGAGAATGGCCAATCGATGACAATGATACGAAGGATGCCTCGGCACCTTTAATCGGTGACCGACGACGAAGATGAGAAATGAATACGCCAATGCCTTTAATCGGCCAATATGGTTTCAATGACAACCCCAACATGAATAACGATGATCTGAACGATGTCTTAGATTGACATCAATATTAACAACAATCGATACATCGATACCGCGAACCGGCTATCGACAATGACATTAATAACGAGTATCACAATGCCTTGAATCGGCCATTAACGGACAATAATAAACATTTGGCATAGTTGCCGAAAGGTATCGTATCAAACGATCTCTTAATATCAATGAATTCATGGAGAGACTAAGTCTCGGAATGATACAACACATTCATACACATATATGATGACATTAATCTCATTGACTAGTACAAGTATAAAACTTGCCTCAAACCGAAGGCGAGAAGGTACTTCCACGATCAACGTCCTTAATAAGATTATCGGCCGCTCGAACAACCTTGAATAATACAATTACCAACAATCCGTTCAATATACAAATCAAACACGAATATAACGAACTCAAAACGTCGATACAATTAAACCAAGTTCATTGGGGCATTATATCGAACACTTTGTGGCCAACTTCGATTGTTTATAACCAAACCTCAATAATACCAACATCAAATCCACAAGAAGTGTTTCAAACCAACAAAACATCTTCAATACGATCAATAATCCATTATGAATATCCAAAATCGTGATTTCAGCAACAATTAATCGAAAACCCCCAAATCCAACACAATATTCAAAGTGTTCTTGAATAATCCTTCAGTAATCCAATGAATAATCAAACATATCCATAATCATGTGTATTTCACTTCATACAACATGATCTTAGCATTCAAAACATCATATCTCAAAACAAAATCGAAATCCAAGATGTTGGAGAAATTACCTTTGAAGATCCAAGTACTTTAATCCGATTAAATCGTGTTAGATCGACAATCCGAGCTCCACAACCGAATGAAAATGATGAAAGATGAATACTCAAGTGATTGATGATGAAGATGCTCTCCCACAAACCCTCTCTCTCGAACCAAAGTGAATAAATGGGAAGAAATGAGCTGAACTCGTAGAAAAAACGCAATTATAGCGCTGACTGCTCTGTGTGCCGTGGCCCGGCCGAAGTGTGCCGCGGCACAGGGCCAAAATTACCCCCAGTGATCGGCAGTGTGCCGCGGCTCGGCCGAATGTGCCGTGGCAGTGACTCGGCAGTGTGCCACGGCCCTGTCGGCATGTGCCGCGGCACACGGTACAGACGGGTCAGCCAGAACAATGCAACACGAGTGTGCCGCGGCCCGGACGGGTGTGCCGCGGCAGTGTGCCGCAGCCCTGTCGGCATGTGCCGCGGCACACGGTACAGGCTGCTCGGCCAAAACTGGAAAATGAGAGTAACTTATCTATTTCCACCATAACTCCCTCGTCCGGACTCCGATTGACTCACCGTTTGAACCATTGGAAATCTAACTCGATGCTTTATAATATTGCAAAGATTCAGAATTTTTGGATTTTCCAAAAATTAATGGTGATTTAACAAAGTCAAACTCATACGTGGAAAAGTCGCTAAAGAACACGGAATTCAACAGAACGACACCGAGACGAACTCGGATGACAAAAACTGTAGAATTAATCATTCTCGTAATGACGAAAAGGTAACAATAGAGTCGCTGAGATGGACTTCCGCCAAAAAAAAATAAAATTACCGAATGAAATTACTGAATGATAATGACTGAATTACAACCGGGTATTACATACTCCCCCCCCTTAAAAAGAGTTTCGTCCTCGAAACTAAGGGTAGACAACTCGGGATATGAACTATCCATCATGATCTAAAAACAATAATGCCCAAATAGTTCTCGGGACCAAATCAATCGCCGACTCGTCGGCAAACTCGTGATGAAATCCATAGAAATGTCTTCCCACTTCCATTCTGGAATAGGGAGAGGTTTCAGCATACCCACCGGTCGCTGATGTTCAATCTTGACTTAAGATGGATGATTTTAAAAGAGGGTTCCTACCGATGCGACATGGAATAAAACTCACCTTGAATATGTGTCCTCAAAGTGAAGAACAACGAAAGGAAATGAGTAATATACCATATGATTCGGCCGTGGGTAGCCTTATGTATGCTATGTTGTGTGCAAGACCTGACATCGTGCATGCTGTAAGCGTGGTGAGTAGGTTTCAGGCAAACCCAGGTAGGGAACATTGGACTGCCGTAAAGAATGTTCTCAAGTACTTGAGAAGGACTAGAGATATGGTTCTGATGTATGGCGGTGGATAATTGGATGTGGTGGGATTCACTGATTCGGACTTCCAAGGACTGATGGACGACTCGATGTCCACTTATGGCTACATATTTACTCTTAATGGAGGAGCAGTATCTTGGCGTAGCACCAAGCAAAGCGCGACTGCTGATTCCACCTGTCAGGTTGAGTATCAAGCAGCCTCGGAGGCTTCCAAGGAAGTGTTCTGGATTAAGAAGTTTCTGGGAGAACTTCAAGTGATACCATGTCTTTAGTCACTGTTCATTGTCTTTGCGACAACGACGGAGCTGTAGCGCAGGCCAAGGAGCCAAGGTTTCACAACAGCACCAAACATATTGAGAGGAAGTATCATCTCGTAAGAGAATTTGTTCGCAAGGGATACATTGTGCTGCATAGAGTAGACTCGGCCGACAACGTCGCCGATCCACTGACCAAGCCACTTTCTCAGACTAGCTTGGAGCGTCATCTGGAGAACATGGGTATTAGATACCATAGTGTGTGGCATTGAGTGCAAGTGGGAGATTGTTAGGAGTATGCCCTCGAATGCCACTCAGAGGTTGTTGAGTGAGGGCATTGTACTTGTAATTATGTAAACCATTTATATAAGGCAAATGAATGTTTCTTAATTTACTGGTAGTTACTGGCATTCCTAACTCGTAAATAAACATATATGAATTAGTCCGTGTATTTGAGAGCAAAACGTTCTACTCCTTATTGGATAAGGGGGTTGGAACTTGAAAGGTTATAGCTCAAATACTTAATCGTTCGCAAGTCGATGAAACTTAACTGGGCATTAAGTTTATGTGAAGACTTGTATGACGTGTTCTTTGACATGGAGTGTGCCTGTCGAACACTAATGGTTAGTGGGAGCACACGCTATAGGTATGCTAATTGGATTAGTATACTCGAACCGACTCACCCTCGATTCGTCACACGGATTTCACTCCGGGACAGTCAATGACGGAATCGAAAGGTTGTGATAGGAATTCATAAACCTTCGACTTGAGGATTTAGTAGGGATGTGCTTGTGACGTCAAGATTTTCATTAGAGTACTTCGACCCTGTAAACCGGAAGGCGGGGGTCAACCTCGACGTGCATCTTGTGCCCAAGTCACCAAGACTTGACGTCTCGGATCACAGTGAACGATTTCCCAAATTATCACGAAGTCTTGAGTACAAAGCCAAAGGGACGAATTCTCAACAAATTATCCAAATCTCAAGATTCCCGAATATAATCATAATAAAATAGATCAACAATAAATGATCCACAGTCACGATACATTAATACGGATAGTTTTACACAGTCATCCAAAAACAAGGTTACATCTCAAATGTACCCCACATCGATATCCTTCCATATCATCGATCTCCTCTATCTCAACGATTTAAGGTAGACCCAAATCTGAACTCACCGCACAATATGATCCCGGAAGGTCACAAGAACAAAATGATCACAATGAATGATAATGAATCGAAATCCCACAAGGATTAAGAATGACTCACCGAGGTGAATTAATAAATTAATGAGTGATAGCTTCATGAAGTGATTGGAAACGTCGTTCCTCGTGAATTGAATGATTAATCGATAATTATGAGTCCCAACATGATTGATATATATAATTAATGAATTATATGAATGAATGAACGACAATGAAATGAATGATTATCCCATTAACGAACAAGAATTAACTTGTTCAAACCGGTGATGACTGTCTTTACCCCTGGCCCTCGAGGCCTGATAGGGTCCCTTGGATGATGCACGGGATGGAGTAACGAAGTCTCTCGAGGCCCTTGAGTTCTTTTGAGATTTACTGGCACTAGAACTCCTGCAGTATTTATGCCGGTGTCCCTGCCTCCACACAGAAAACAAACAATAGTTGGCACCGTACACCGGGTACTAACGTGACCTGCTGAATCACAGTTAAAGCAAACAACAGTCGAACTCGTCACCTGAGAGGAAGATCCTATCCCAGCACGAAGACGACTAGAAAACGACCCCTTGGACGTCGGAGCCCGATGTCCCTCTGAACGAGCCGGCATTCTAGTCCTCTCACCCGAAGAAACTGAAGCACGCTTCTGAGTAAGCTCCTTGATCAAAAGCTCTGCTCCAAGAGCCTTCCCGATGAATTCGCTAAGTGAACTACAATTGTGATTGAACAACTACATCCTCAACTGCGGATTTAGCCTCTTGCTAAAATATTTGATCTTATCCGCCTCAAGACGGATAGCGTGAAGCAAATCAAGTAGTCCTAAAACTTCTCAAGAATGACAATAACACCCTCGTCTCGACCAGTTCGGGGTTCAAAACCTCTGACAACTTGGCTTCACGAAGTGAAGCCGGATAATACCTCTCTAACATGAGGGTCTTGAACTCACTCCAACCACAATCGCGATCGGTGGGTTTCACAGAAAGCCACCACGAATAAGCACCCTTAATCAAGTAATAAGCCGCTACTACCACTTTACTCTCTTCCGGACACTGAACCATGTCGAAGAGTTTATCAAAATGCTCAAGCCAATGAACAATATCAGCGGGTTCCGACGAACCCTCCAAAGTAGGCGGCCTCTGACGAGAGATATCGCTAACAATCTGATTCACTACTCCAGTCTGTCCATGAAACGGAACCTGGAATCCCTGTTGCGGTGGACCACGAACCATCGAGGTCTGCATGGTCTCCACTATCCGCGTCATATGAGTCATCCGGGCCATCATGCCCTGCATAAATATGAATGGGTCAACCTGAACACCTTACGAGTGAGATGCCTCTCGGGTACGACTCCCTGACAGCGACTGATTATCTGCTGATGAATGAGTAGCACCGCTATCTGATGAATAAATGCTATCCCTCGCATTTGCGCGGGTATTCACATGAGGTCCCGGGTTTCGGCCCGCACCGCGGCCTACTCCCCTGCGTCCTCTGACAGCTCTATCCATACTGAAGCAGGAAAGCCACATAATGATTACAGATCTCGCATGAAGATCGCATTATGATTACGAGACGGAATGATAACAATGAGCATACACGCTCTAACACAATGAATGCATTAATAATGCAATAAAACAATCGTCGACATGACACCGGAATACGATAAGATCGCATGAAAGATCAAGTGAGGTGACAAGACTATCTGATGAAATTCCTGAAATGATTACCTTGAACAAGTTAACAAGGTTGAAAATTTGATTCACAGATCAACAACTGAACCGTGAGATGGACTGGAGGGTTAATGAATTAATTGAACAATGAGATTGACTGAGTGATAATGAATTAACTGAGCGATGAGATTGACTGAGTGATGAATGAATTGACTGAACAATGAGATTGACTGAGTGATGAATGAATTAATTGAACAATGAGATTAACTGAGTGATGAAGGAATTGACTGAGTGATGAATGAATTAACTGAGCAATGATATTGACTGGGTGATGAATGAATTAACCGAGTGATGAATGAATTATCTCAGTAATGATATTGACTGAGTGATGAACGAATTAACTGAGTGATGAATGAATTAACTGAGTGATGAATGAATTATCTGAGTAATGATATTGACTGAGTGATGAACGAATTAACTGGGTGATGAATGATATTGACTGAGTGATGAATGAATTAACTGAGTGATGAATGAATTATCTGAGTAATGATATTGACTGGGTGATGAGCTCAAAATGATGATTGAGGATTATTAACTGATGAATGAGTTGATCCTTAATGCTTACACAAGTCACACGTGCTCCAAAACAATTAGTCATGAATCAATCATAACACTAATATCACATATATGTTTCAACAAACATGAACAATTAATAACATGATGAATGTATGAACATAAAGAGAATTGAGTCCTTACACATGTCATACGAAGCTTCGAGGTCTCACGATACTAGTCCCAACTGACGACGACTCGATGAATGAATGACTCGTGCAGTCGTATTAATATTATGACTCACAAAACCCGATTGTCCAGATTGTCATAACCTGACAGTCCCACTACTACCGTATCGGTAGAGCCACATAACTCACATATCAGGGTATCTCACAACCCAAACTCTCTGATACCATCTTCTGTAACACCCCAAAATCCTATTGGGTTATTACAGTGCCGTAGACCGCACGCCAGGAGATCCACCAGGCGAACATGACTAAAATACAATAAATTACACAATAAGGGAAAACCATAGTCCCTACCATGACATCCGACACAATATTCCGATAAGGAATTTCAACGACAAAAGTGGCCTACATGGCCAAAAATGAAATACAACAACATCCACGAACATTTGTTAGGGTAATACAACACGACAACAACTGACAAGACTGGAGTACACTCCAACTGACTGACCGACAATGAGCAACTCGGACTAGTATCGCTCGAATTCCTTGTCGCCATCGTCATGCCCCTGTGTCTCAACTCTCTCCTCGCAATCACCTAAAACATGAAAACATGTTCCGCCCCCACGGGGTCAGTCATCCAGATAATGAACATCAAATACATGTATAACATGATATGAATCCAAAGGCAGAATGAAACGGTACAATGATAATAATAATACGAGATGCTCACAAACCAAGGTAAGAACCGAGCATTCGTGAAATACTATGCCCACGGCATACTATTAATACCTGTTCGACAGGTTAGAACATAAGTGCCCAACGGCGAATCAAAATCACAGAATACCACAATGAATTACACGACATGAACCAAACCAGGACTGGATTAATTATGAATCACAATGCCCGAAGGCTCCAATGAAATTATCAGGACAATAATAAAGGCTTGAAAGCCGCTCAGCCGAAGCTGTCAAATTATCACAATCACATGAAGCCAAAACAGCCCGCAGCTGTTATTGATTAGGGCCGAAGTCACGGCACGAAGCCGTATCACAATTAGGGCCGAAGCCACGGCACGAATCCATATCACCATTAGGGCCGAAGCCACGGCACGAAGCCGTATCACCATTAGGGCCAAAGCCATGGCACGAAGCCGTATCACAATTAGGGCCGAAGCCACGGCACGAAGCCGTATCACAATTAGGGCCGAATCCACGGCACGAAGCCGTATCACCATTAGGGCCGAAGCCACGGCACGAAGCCGTATCACCATTAGGGCCGAAGCCACGGCACGAAGCTGTATCCCAATTACGGCCGAAGCCACGGCACGAAGCCGTATCACCATTAGGGCCGAAGCCACGGCACGAAGCCGTATCACCATTAATGATAGTGTGCTGCCTTGAGTCAGCCAACACGATGACAGTAACACACGGATAGGCACCGCCCTTGACAGTCCCAATTCAACACCTCGATTGCCTTAGGATGGCCAACTGATAACAATGATGCAGCGGATGATTCCATGAATGATTGAGCGCTTCGATTGGCTTAGAATGGCCAATCGATACGAATGATACGCTGAATGATTGAATACCTCGATTGCCTTAGAACGGTCAATCGATAACAATGATATGGTGAATGATTGAAAATTTTGATTTGCCTGAGAACGGCCAATCGATGACAATGATATGAAGGATGCCTCGGCACCTTTAATCGGTGACCGACGACGAAGATGAGAAATGAATACTCCAATGCCTTTAATCGGCCAATACGGTTTTAATGAAAACCCCAACATGAATAACGATGATCTGAACGATGTCTTAGATTGACATCAATATTAACAACAATCGATACATCGATACCGCGAACCGGCTATCGACAATGACATTAATAACGAGTATCACAATGCCTTGAATCGGCCATTAATGGACAATAATAAACATTTGGCATAGTTGCCGAAAGGTATCGTATCAAACGATCTCTTAATATCAATGAATTCATGGAGAGACTAAGTCTCGGAATGATACAACACATTCATGCACATATATGATGACATTAATCTCATTGACTAGTACAAGTATAAAACTTGCCTCAAACCGAATGCGAGAAGGTACTTCCACGACCAACGTCCTTAATGAGATTATCGGCCGCTCGAACAACCTTGAATAATACAATTACCAACAATCCGTTCAATATACGAATCAAACAGGAATATAACGAACTCAAAATGTCGATACGATTAAACCAAGTTCATTGGGGCATTATATCGAACACTTTGTGGCCAACTTCGATTGTTTATAACCAAACCTCAATAATATCAACATCAAATCCCCAAGAAGTGTTTCAAACCAACAAAACATCTTCAATACGATCAATAATCCATTATGAATATCCAAAATCGTGATTTCAACAACAATTAATCGAAAACCCCCAAATCCAACACAATATTCAAAGTGTTCTTAAATAATCCTTCAATAATCCAATGCATAATCAAACATATCCATAATCATGTGTATTTCACTTCATACAACATGATCTTAACATCCAAAACATCGTATCTCAAAACAAAATCGAAATCCAAGATGTTGGAGAAATTACCTTTGAAGATCCAAGTACTTTAATCCGATGATATCGCGTTAGATCGACAATTCGAGCTCCACAACCGAATGAAAATGATGAAAGATGAATACTCAAGTGATTGATGATGAAGATGCTCTTCCACAAACCCTCTCTCTCGGACCAAAGTGAAGAAATGGGAAGAAATGAGCTGAACTCGCAGAAAAAACACAATTATAGCGATGACTGCTCTGTGTGCCGTGGCCCGGCCGAAGTGTGCTCCGAAACAGGGCCAAAATTGCCCCCAGTGATCGGCAGTGTGCCGCAACCCGGCCGAATGTGCCGCGGCAGTGACTCGGCAGTGTGCCGCGGCCCTGTCGGCATGTGCCGTGGCACACGGTACAGACGGGTCGGCCAGTACAATGCAACACGAGTGTGCCGCGGCCTGGACGGGTGTGCCGCGGCAGTGTGCCGCGGCCCTGTCGGCATGTGCCGCGGCACACGGTACAGGCTGCTCGGCCAAAACTGGAAAATGAGAGTAACTTAGCTATTTCGACCATAACTCCCTCATCCGGACTCCGATTGACTCAACGCTTGAACCATTGGAAAGCTAACTCGATGTTTTATAATATTGCAAAGATTCAGAATTTTTGGAGTTTCCCAAAATTAATGGTGATTTAACAAAGTCGAACTCATACGTGGAAAAGTCGCTAAAGAACACGGAATTCAACAGAACGACACCGAGACGAACTCGGATGACAAAAACTGTAGAATTAATCATTCCCGGAATGACGAAAAGGTAACAATAGAGTCGCTAAGATGGACTTCCGCCAAAAAAAATAAAATTACCGAATGAAATTACTGAATGATAATGACTGAATTACAACCGGGTATTACAGGACATACCCGGCTCTAACTCAATAGTGAACTCTACATCACGATGTGGGGGTAAACCTGGCAACTCATCTGGAAATACAGCTGGGTAGTCTTGAACTACCGGAATATCGGCCAATTCAACTGGTCGATCTGCTGTCTTGGTCATGTAGCACCAATAACCAACACATCATTGGTTAAGTAGTTTCACTGCTTTCACTGCGCTGATGACTCTCCCGGAATGATTGGGACTATCACCCTGAAAAATACACTCAACACCATCATCAGATGTGACGGTCGCTATCCACTTGCGGACGCTAAGTATGGCATCATGACGATCCATCCAATCGATACCCAAGATCACGTCATCTTTAGGTAAATCGACCACAATCAAGTCAGACAACCACTCATGGTCGTTCATGCGAATCAGATAGTTCAACACTTCACGATTCCCAACAGTTCTTCTACCATCGGGTAGACCAATCACATAAGGTTCACAATCGGTAATATGATCTAATTGCAAATGACTCAAACAAGAAGCAGATAAAAAAAAGTGTGAAGCACCAGTATCAAAAAGAACACAAACGAACTGAGAGCGGATCTCGAGAGTACCTGCAATCATGCTGGCTTTGGGATCATCAGACTTCTTCATCTTGTAGACTCTTGGTTTTGCAAATTCGGTACCAGACGTACCGTCTTGATTTCCACGGCCCATCCCTCTGTTCGCCCTGGTAGTCTGATAGGAAGCGGACAGAGGTACACGGTCCTAAACAGAAGACTGAACTGGAGCATAAGAGGCTACTGGAGCACGTCCCGGTCAACCCCTACAATAACGAGCATGATGCCCATTCTTCCGACAAGTATGACATGCAACTGTCGACTTCGGGCATTTGGAGCTGATGTGTCCCTGGTTTCCACAGCTATAGCACACAATAGATGAGCTGACTGCTCGAGATTGTGTTCATGCCAACTTCGATGCCACAGGTGGTTGCTCATAAGTATTCGGCATAGACTGGGGCTTCCTGAACGTCCCCCGATTACTGTCAGCATGGGTCTAGTTCTTGGATCTCTTATTGGAGGATTATGGCTGCTTCTTGGAAATCTCCTTCGCAGTAAGTTCGTATTCTAGAGCTTTCTCGATGAACTCCGGTAGGGTCGTACAATGGTGGTTAAGCAACTGCATCCTCATCCGGGTTTTAAGCCTCTTAAGGAAATATTTGATCTTATCAGCTTCCGTCCGAACAATCGACGCAGCGAACGGAAGAAGTTCCTGGAATTTCTCGGCAATCGCTAACGCATCCTAATCCTCAGATGGATCGGGGTTCAGCAACTCTGACAATTTGGCGTCATGGAGTGGGTCTGGATAGTAACGATCCACCATGAGGTTCTTGAATTCTTCCCAAGTACTCACGCCGTCAGTTGGCCTCACTGAATGCCACCAAGTGTGGGCACTCTTACTAAGCTAGTAAGCCGCCACGGAGACTCGATTATCTTCTGGGCATTCCACCATCTCGAAAAGCTTCACAAAATGCTCTATCCAGTGTACAATATCAGCAGGCTCATAGGAGCCTTCAAAGGTCGGAGGTCGCTGACGCGATATGTCGCTAATGATCCGGCTCACGATTCCGCCGTGCACCGGAGGCAGAGGCTGCTGTCCCTGCTGCTGGCCAGTAGTAGCAGCTCTCTACATAGATTCCATCATTTGACCTATTTGGGTCATCTCGGCCGTCATGCCCTGCATAATCACATAAGGGTCGACATGGGCGCCCTCATGCCGTTCGGCGTGGTGGGACTGGCTCTCAGTAGGCGAATCACTACCTGATGAGCTTTGTCCTACACTTGAACGCGTATTAGCACGTGGCCTCAGGATCCAGCCCCTTCCGTGGCCTCACCCCCCTTTACCACGGCTCCTCAAATTTCTTTCCATACTGAATGAATCAAACAATAATGATAAGCACAGTTCAATATACGTCTTTACGCCCAAATTACA
The DNA here is from genome assembly GCA_033398695.1 of Orobanche coerulescens. Classification (NCBI taxonomy): domain Eukaryota; kingdom Viridiplantae; phylum Streptophyta; class Magnoliopsida; order Lamiales; family Orobanchaceae; genus Orobanche; species Orobanche coerulescens. Next base: position 76,244,623 of record CM065801.1, on the reverse strand, counting down.
AATTTACACTACGTTAATAGCAACAACACAATTATATGTTCAAAAATTTAATTCATCACGAATTACAGAATCAAGAGAGTTACAAAGAATATCACGTCGACATTAAGTCGAAACAATTTCAATCACAAAATTTTATCCAAATTTTTTCGTCGGAATATCAATAAGATCATTGCGCCACAATTCCCTCGGAATATCGTGATCAACAGAAGGATTAATTCCGTCACAAATCATCCTGCCAGTATTAAATAATGGAACATAAATAACATATCGTACTTGTCTTGTAGGGTCAGGGCACTTGCACAGGTCAAACGTCGCACGAAGGTTTCTTGATACTAGTTTGACCAACAACGACTCATAAAAATATTCTCTCTGATACCATCTTCTATAACACCCCAAAAATGGCGGCTATTACAGTGCCGTGGACCCCACACTGGGACCCACCAGGCGATATCAAACATGATTTAAACATCGCATAAATGTGGTACTGAACCACAATATGTTAATCATAACCCCGATTAGGAGTTTATACCATATACATCGACTTATACAACAATACACAAGATCCAAATACGGTATAAATTATATGGCGATGGAATATACCCAAAACAATAATAATACAATCGTCCGAATTTATATAAATTGGAAAAACATGAAATTTCATAGTTTAAACATAACCGACCAACAAAAGACTTGGGCCCCCCGAACTAGCATCCTTCAAAGCCCTTCGCCGTCATCGTGCTCTTCCTGTACCTTGCCCTTGCCTCACCCTGAAATACAACACAAGTATTTCTCCTAAACCACAGGGTCAGCTATACATGATAATAATTCTCATTACATTATACAATTCATATATATACAGGATCTCAAAGAAACAACCGACCACTGAACATACCCCTCAGGCGTATGAACAGTCAGTCCCAAACTGTCGGACATATCCAATCGTACATGGAATATGAACGACCAATCAACATGGCTTAAGACGGACGTCACAGTATGCTTGATCCGGAAATGTGTCCATGCACATGTCCACCCCGTATAAGGAATCCAGAATATACGTGGTACGATGTACCTATTAACCTCATGAACTATGTTTCGTGTGCACAGTCCAATGCGGAATGATCCATGCATGACCCTCATGTGCTCGGCTAAAAATCCCACACATAACCAATCGGCACGCAGATATGACTCCAGAGATGTCACGATACAACATGACAATGAAACTCAACAAATTACACATTCATCCAATAATGGAGAGAATTCACCGAAGTGACAACAAAACTCAATGAGACCAACTGTATCAAAGGCGATAAACTTGGGGATACAATACCACCACATAGCGGTAATACAATAAAAAATGACATCACATCATGAATCACAGATTCATAGAGCATTACGTATACACGAAACGTATAATATTCACAAGAATTCAATCATCATTATAACCAAGCAAGATAACTTGCCTCAAGTGTCGAATTCAATCGATTCGTCTTCTCCGAAACGTGACGGCCGTAAGGATGACATCCTTCACCAAGCAACAACACTCGATCAACCTTGAATGAAATATAATTTATTCAATGACCCAAATCCGACTATATCAATTATCATAATAATGCTAACTAGTCTTTGATTTAATGAAGATCGATCAAACAACCATAACAAGTTTACAAAGCCTAAAGTTTAGAATCCTTATCTCATAATAGCAATTTAAGAATTACTATTAATAAGTTAATTATTGGTAATTCTAACTAATGATTGGTAATTCTATTTAATGATTCCCATATTTGACATATTCCCATCTAAATTCATGATTCCGACTCATTTACATAATTGTTTCTACTTGGTTCTTCAAGTTTAAAATACTTTTGATTTTCTCGACATCACCAAGAACATAATATTATCATCATAATCAACATATCAATGTGAGTTCTAACATCCAATCATCAACAAAATCCTATCAAAACGTATTTGACAAGGTAGTAGGCATAATCATCTTCAATCTATATCCCAAAACCTTAACCGTTCAACATAATTATTTAAACGTGTTTATAGTTTGCATAGCATCTTTTAATATTCTAAAACATGCCTAATTATATCATCGTAACATCAAGAATTCGGAAATCAAGAGTTTAGAGCAACTTACTTAAGAAGAACACTTCTAAGACAAGAACAAGGGTTTTTGTTTAACCTTCTAAAATGTATGGTTATAACATCATAGGATTCTACTAGCATCAAGAACATACTCATAAACCCTAATCATCATGATTCCCTGAGGATTAATAGCAAACATGTTATTCTACAACATCTTCAACAATTCAAGAGGTAATACTAACAATATTGTCATGTTCTACACTTAGCATGTATTTGCTTGAAAAGGGCTTTGGTTTGCGGGGAGCTAGGGTGCACAATCTTCGAATCCTCAGGTTCTCTGAGTTGATGAAGAACCACATGATGATGGGGTCTCCGCAGTCTGTCTTCAGGTAGAAACCGGTCATCAGAATCGGATTTTGAGCGAATAGATATTGGAGATGCAGGGGCATTTGGAGCATGAGCTTCTGAAGTAGGGGCTTCGGAAGGAGGTGATGTGGATTCAGTCTGGCAGACAGAAGGGACTAATTCCTTCTGTCTGGCGCTTCTGTAGTCGGATGTATAGGAGTGACTAAATCCTCCCGCCGACTCTCAGTTTACGCCTAATCTTATAGAGGGTCTGAATACTCTTGGCGGATGGCGCGGGTGGCATCTTCAGTTTCTTGTTGTATAGGCTGGGGTTCCTGTACGGGAGAAGCTTTCTCTTCAGTGATGACAGGAGGGACTGATTCCTCCTGTTGCAGTTCTTGAGCATCTTTCTGTTGTGGGGGTGGGGACTATTGTCTGTCAGAAGTCCCCTAACCCTATTGGGTTTACAGCTTGGCCATTTCCCTTTCACTGGCCTCTTCGCGGCTGATCCATAGACCTATCTGTAGGTCATCATCGTTGTCGTCCAAGTCAGGTTTGGAGTGGTGGCTGGGCGATGGAGCTTTGTCACCAGACTGTGACTTCACTTCCAGTCTAGTCTTCTCCTTTGCCACAAAGTAATTTTAAATGTTCTCCGGGCAAAAGTGATCATCCGAGCAGAGTAAGACTTCGACGTTCGGGGTTTCCGTGACCTCCAATGCAAATAACTCCTCATCCTTCCAGTCTTCCTAGTGATACAGGGTGTCGTAAGGGCCGAACCCTGTATGCTCTCCACACTTTGAAGTGCTCAAAGGCTTGCTATATTTGGACATGGAGGATGGTTTTGTTAATAATCTGTGTGGGGGAGGTGTAACACCCCCAGGATATCCGAGGTATATTACAGCACCGTGAATCCCTATATGGGACCCACCAGGCTGAACAAGCATCATACTCATCGACTCACAGAAACAACAGAAAAATACCTCGTCATAAAGACGCCCAACAAAATAATCCACCCGGTTCAACCGGTATAACATAACACCATAATCCGACACGAACATAATAACCAACAATACAATCCCGACGTGTAAAAGTTCTTAAGTACTCGAGTACTTTTATTAGTTCAAAGACCACAAAAGGTAAAAAGATAAAAAGCAATAAGACACAACTCGTGCACAATCATCACGCACGGCCATCATCCGCATACTGGTCCAGCGCCCGCTCGTCTCGATGAACCTGAGCTGAAATTCATAAAACGAATTTCCCCAAAACGGGTCCCCAGAGGGGTTAGCAATTACGCTAGTACAAGTAACCAAATGAACGACTTACATCTTACACATATAGTAATGCATGCAATCAAGAAAACATAGTTCCAAACCACTAATTTTCGGAAATGCCATAATCAAATCACATTTGAAAAATGCACCACAATTAACCGTCGATCCACGTCTCTGTGGACCCCTACCGAGACCCCGTCGGATCTAACCCGTAGTGGTTAAAAGCCAGCTCGTCGATCCACGTCTCTGTGGACCCCTACCGAGACCCCGTCGGATCTAACCCGTAGTGAGCATACACACACACACACCATTTCTCACACAATACTATTATGTCAAGAATGTAAGTTCATAAGGGTACTTGCCTCGGTTAATAGATGGTGATACGAACGGAAAGGAAGAATCGAACACGACCGCGAGGAGCCGGCGGAAATCAACCTAACGTTTCGAATAACACAATCACAACCAATTCTAAACGAATACGGAATTGGAAAACACTCAAAAACCCGCCTACGATTCATGTATATTCGAATAAAAATAATAACGAGGGCGAACCACAACCAAACCCTCCCGATTTCGCAAAACTATGAAAATATATCATGAATCCGTAGGAAAACTAATGATATCAACAAGATGAATCATATTCATCTTGAATCCAACAACAAAACGCAACGAATCGGAAGAAAATCCCAAAACCCCCAAATTAACCAAAAGTAGGGTTCTAAGAGATTTTACCTTGATTTGACGATGAACAATGAATGATTAGAGATATGTTGATGATATGAAGCTTGAATACACTTCTACAATGGTGTTTGGGTGAAAATCGGGCGAAACCTAGCTCTCCAGGTCGTTCCCGTCGCGAAGAGAAGTGAGAGAAGTGAGAAATGAGGAAAAATACGGCTGCTGACAGTTTATATACTGGCCGGTGTTACGGCCGTAACATCCATAACATACGGCCGTAACATATGAACATTACGGCCGTAACTCACCTGCCTTACGGCCGTAACTGTTCCAGGAATGAAACTGGGCAAAATTGACGAATGACACATACGGCCGTATCAGGGTACCATTACGGCCGTATCGATACTTACGGCCGTAACTAGAGCATGATACGCCCGTAACTCGGAACTGGACCAGGGGGGTAAGAAATGAAGCCTTGTTACGGCCGTATGAAGGAAGCTTACGGCCGTAACTCTCGATTATTACGGCCGTAACATATACGGCTTACGGCCGTAACATGGCCTGTGACAGCAGGCCAGCCTGATACGCTGCTCGACGAGGAGACGATCGAAAAGAGAAAATAACAAGGTGTATCCATGACCACAGAATACACTCACCACGGATTTAAGTCAGAAATCAAAACGTTACGATGAAGCGTAATTCCGAATGCCCGAAGGTTCAGGAACAACAAAGATAATAAGAATACCCTAAAATTAGGGAAAATTACGAAACAACCCAAACGTCCAAAAATCGCGATACAACGCCGGATTAACAAACCGAAACTCACAACATGAATAACTCAACTATACGAACTCGTGAAACCAAAGAAAATACAAAAGCAAACGGGTTCTACGAGAAACGGACATCCATGCCATAATACATGACATAAAACAGAATAATATTAATACATCTCCGAAACTCGTCAAAATGGAGAAACTCCAAGAATAAAATAGATTCAAAATATCGATAAGGTTATAGGCGAGTCGCTAAAAACAAAAATTCACCAAAATGGGAATATCGGGAAAAGAAGAAAAAATGCAGATATTACATTCTACCCCACTAAAAATAAGTTTCGTCCCGAAACTTAAGAAACAAACAACTCGGGGTACTTAGCACGCATGCTATCCTCGGTTTCCCAGGTCGCCTCCTCGACACCATGCCTCGACCACTGCACCTTGACCAAGGGAATGGTTTTATGTCTCAGTCGTTTCTCGCGATGCTCCAAAATCTTCAAACGACGTTCTTCAAAAGTAACATCCTCGGCGACATCAATCTCCCCATAATTGATGACGTGACTAGGATCCGGGACATATTTCCTCAGCTGGGAAACATGAAAAACGCTATGAACATGACTCAAAGCCGGAGGTAACGCCAAACGGTATGCTAACCCACCGACTCGCTCGAGAATCTCGAAGGGCCCGATAAATCTCGGACTCAACATCCCCTTTTTCCCGAAACGGAAAACACCTCTCGTCGGCAACACCTTTAGTAAAACGTGGTCTCCCACCTCGAATTCTAAAGGTCGACGACGGAAATCGGCATATGACTTCTGTCGACTCTGGGCAGTCAACATTCGTTCCCGAATTAATTCTATCTTCTGCCTCGTCTCCAAAACGACATCCGGCTCGGTCCCGACCAAATCGGACGTCTCATTCCAACAAATCGGCGATCGACAACGCCGCCCGTAGAGCACCTCATACGGTGCCATCCGGATCGACGCGTGCCAACTATTGTTGTACGTGAATTCGATCAATGGCAAATGCTCCTCCCAATTGCTACTCCAGTCGAGAGCACAAGCACGCAACATATCCTCAAACGTCTGGATAGTGCGTTCCGATTGTCCATCTGACTGAGGATGAAAAGTGGTACTAAAACGCAACCGAGTACCCAACGCCTTATGCACCGCTTGCCAGAAATGCGATACAAAATGGCCATCACGATCCGAAACAATAGACTTCGGAGTACCGTGAAGCCTCACAATCTGTGCAATAAACACACGAGCCAACTTCTCCGGGCCCCAAGTATCCTTGATGCCCAGAAAATGTGCCGACTTGGTCAGGCGATCAACAATCACCCAAACCATATTCATGCCCGATCTCGATCTCGGCAGACTCGTAATGAAGTCCATCGATATATCTTCCCATTTCCATTCCGGAACAGGAAGTGACTGTAATAACCCGGCTGGTCGTTGATGCTCGATTTTGACCTGCTGGCAAGTCAAACATCTCGCTACAAACTGTGCGACCTCCTCCTTCATATCATTCCACCAGAAATTCCTCCTCAGGTCCTTGTACATCTTACTCGAAGCAGGATGAATGGAGTAAGGCGTAGCATGGGCCTCCCGCAAAATACTCTGTCTCAACTCTGTGTCGTTCGGCACACAAAGCCGACTCTGGAATCTCAAAATACCATCCTCATGCATCAAAAACCCAGGAGACTTTCCTTTAAGAACGTTCTCTCGGATTTTAGTAATCATCGGGTCCTCTAACTGCTTCAGCTTAATTTCATCGATCAAAGATGACGAAATCTCTAAAGCACAAAGTTGCCCGACAGCTCCAGGCAACAAAACCTCAATATCTAACTCGATCAAAGCTCGCCGAAGCTCAGACTGAGATGTAAGGATCTTAAGCGTTCGCAACGCAACCGGTTTCCGACTCAAGGCGTCGTCCACGACGTTCGCCTTGCCCGGATGATAAAGGATTTTGAGGTCATAATCCTTGATCAGCTCTAACCACCTCCTCTGCCTCATATTCAACTCTTGCTGGGTAAATATGTAATTCAGACTTTTATGATCGGTAAAAATCTGACATGCAGAGCCGAAAAGATAGTGACGCCAAATTTTGAGCGCACAAACGACTGCTGCTAACTCCAAATCATGAGTAGGGTAGTTCAGCTCATACGGATTCAACTGCCTCGACGCATAGGCAATGGTCTTGCCGTGCTGCATCAATACGCACCCAAGACCCTGACCCGAAGCATCACTATAAACAGCAAAACCCTCGTTGCCGCACGGCAATGCCAAAACCGGGGCTGAAGTCAAACGCCTCTTCAGCTCCTCAAAACTCGACTGCCTCTCGTCATTCCAGACGAACTTCTCGGACTTATGGAGCAACTGTGTAAGTGGCCGAGCCAGTTTCGAGAAACCCTCGACGAACCTATGGTAGTAGCCGGCCAAACCCAAGAAACTACGGAGCTCTCTCACATTCTTGGGCGGTGCCCAATCCAACACCGCCTTGATCTTCTGTGGATCTACACGAACCCCCTCGGCTGAAATCACGTGACCTAGAAACATCAATTCCTTCAGCCAGAACTCACATTTCGAGAACTTCGCATAGAGTTGCTCGGTCCTCAAAATGTCTAACACTACCCGCAAATGATGGACATGCTCTTCCTCGTTCCTCGAATAAATAAGAATATCATCAATGAAAACGATGACACACTTATCCAAATACTCGATAAAGACTTTGTTCATCAACTGCATGAACACCGCCGGTGCATTAGTTAACTCGAAAGGCATAACTACAACTCATAATGTCCGTATCTCGTCCGAAAAGCCGTTTTCGGCACATCGGACTCCCTCACTCGGAGCTAATAGTACCCCGATTTCAAATCAATCTTCGAGAATACCGCAGCTCCCTGTAACTGGTCGAACAAGTCATCAATTCTCGGCAAAGGATACTTGTTCTTGATGGTTACCTTGTTTAATTCGCGATAGTCGATACACAAGCGTAGTGAACCATCCTTCTTCCGCACAAACAGGACCGGTGCACCCCAAGGTGATGCACTCGGTCGAACATATCCCGACTCAAGAAGCTCGCTCAACTGCTTCTTCAACTCTGACATCTCTGAAGGTGCCATGCGATACGGCGCCTTAGAAATCGGAGCCGCACCCGGCTCTAACTCTATAGCAAACTCAACCTCACGGTCCAGTGGCAATCCCGGCAACTCGTCAGGAAACACATGAGGATACTCACTAACGATTGGAATAGACGAAAGCTCGAATCCACCACTCTCCGCCTTCAAGGCATAGCACCAAAAGCCAGTACACCCCTTTCGCAGGAGTCTCATCGCCTTCAAGGCGTTAATAACGAACTTCTGGTTTCCCCTCTTTCGCCCCGCGAAAGAGTGCTCGGTGCCGTCCTCGGCTAACATAGTGATGATTCTCGTGCGGTAGTTCATGATCGCACCATGCCGCTCGAGCCAATCATCCCCAAGAATCAAATCCTCACCCTTGATACCCACAACAATAAGATTAGAGGGCCAAACCCTCTCACAAATAAGCACAGAACAGTCTAGAACCTCTTGATCACCAACGATCCTATCACCGCTAGGTAGCTTAACGATGAAGGGCTCACAAGGCGTCAAACAGTCGAGATTTAAACGGCGTACACACTCTAGAGATATGAACGAATGCGTAGCACCAGAATCAAAAAGCACACTGACAGGATGAGAAAGAATATGAACGGTACCTGTCGCCACGGTAGCCGCTGGGTCATCGGCTCTCCGCATCTCATAGACACGCGGGTGGGCTGAGCCGACGCAGGAAGCTCCCCCTTTAGAGGGCTGACCCCGACCTCTCCCCCGACTAGCACTCGGCGGAGATTGAGGAGCAAACGATCCCTGATTCACACTTGGTTCCCTAGGCGCTGGAATGGAAGCCCGGGCACCAAGGATTTTCTCCTCTCAAAGACAGAAGCAACCTTGTGACCCGGCTGGCCACACTGATTACACGTCAGCAAAGGGCTCAAACAAGTACGACTGACGTGGCCTATACGGCCACAATTGAAACACTTCACATCACGGAAAGGAGCACTGGTAGTTCCACGAGGACCCCCAGCGGAACGAACTGGACCACCGCCCGTGGGGAAGTTAACAGATTGGGATTTCTGCTGACCCCCACCCTTGTGGCCCGAAAAATTCCCGGCGGACTTCTGCTTCCTGCTCTCGTGGGCCGCCTCGCTAGCTGTCACTGACATATCGTAAGCAAGGGCCCTACTCTGATAATCCTTCAAGGTAGTACAGACGAGCCCCGACATATAGTCCTGAATTGACAATTTCATCCGTCTGGAAAAATGGAAAATTTTGTCGCTCTCCTCGACAACTTGGGTCTTCACATAACCCAACTCCTTATTAAAATCGGCAATAGCTTGAGATACGGGGATATTCCGTGGTTGATCATCATAGAAAGCATGTACTCGAGCCTGCCTGACCGGCCACGGGCAATATTCGGTCTCCATCAATCCTTGAAATTCGGCCCACGAAGCAACATGATCCTTGGGCCCAACGGCTTCCCACCAATTTGTGGCGTCCCCAGTGAGAAAGTATTGAGCAATAGGGACTTTACGGTCCTCGGGACAGTTGGTAGCAGTGAAGACTTTAGATATCTCCTTGATCCACCCTTCCCAGCCGATCGGGTCTGAAGCTCCCGAAAACTGAGGAGGATGCATCTTGATGACATCTTGGAGCCAACGGTCCGCTCTGCCCCGATTAGCATGGGCCTGATCCGGGTTCTGAACCGCCTGAGCTATTGCCGCCATTTGGTTCACCATTTGCTGCATAACAGCCGCAATACCAAGGTCGTGGCGCTCCTGAGAAGAAGCATGACCGTGGCCGGTCGCGATCGCCGGCTCTGAAAGATGCGACGTGGCCGCCCCACCGGCTGCCCCACGTCCCCGGCCGCGTCCACGACCACGACCGCGACCACGACCACGACCTCTTCCAGCATCCATACTGGAGTTAAATAAGTAGCAAAAGCCATACGATGGTAAGCACAAGAAAAGAACAATCACAAATCAAAAATCAAAGGTATGATACAAGAGTATAAGGAACAGAGGAAGGAAAACTTACGGGCACTGGTAGTACCGGAATCATGGCAGCGTGACGATGATGTGCAAAACAAAACACAACAAGACCCAATAAACCGACAAGCCTAGGTATCCATAAACCCAGTGCGTGCTCTGATACCATTTTCTGTAACACCCCTAGGATATCCGAGGTATATTACAGCGCCGTGAATCCCTATATGGGACCCACCAGGCTGAACAAGCATCATACTCATCGACTCACAGAAACAACAGAAAAATACCTCGTCATAAAGACGCCCAACAAAGTAATCCACCCGGTTCAACCGGTATAACATAACACCATAATCCGACACGAACATAATAACCAACAATACAATCCCGACGTGTAAAAGTTCTTAAGTACTCGAGTACTTCTATTAGTTCAAAGACCACAAAAGGTAAAAAGATAAAAAGCAATAAGACACCACTCGTGCACAATCATCACGCACGACCATCATCCGCATACTGGTCCAGCGCCCGCTCGTCTCGATGAACCTGAGCTAAAATTCATAAAACGAATTTCCCCAAAATAGGTCCCCAGAGGGGTTAGCAATTACGCTAGTACAAGTAACCAAATGAACGACTTACATCTTACACATATAGTAATGCATGCAATCAAGAAAACATAGTTCCAAACCACTAATTTTCGGAAATGCCATAATCAAATCACATTTGAAAAATGCACCACAATTAACCGTCGATCCACGTCTCTGTGGACCCCTACCGAGACCCCGTCGGATCTAACCCGTAGTGGTTAAAAGCCAGCTCGTCGATCCACGTCTCTGTGGACCCCTACCGAGACCCCGTCGGATCTAACCCGTAGTGAGTATACACACACACACACCATTTCTCACACAATACTATTATGTCAAGAATGTAAGTTCATAAGGGTACTTGCCTCGGTTAATAGACGGTGATACGAACGGAAAGGAAGAATCGAACACGACCACGAGGAACCGGTGGAAATGAACCTAACGTTTCGAATAACACAATCACAACCAATTCTAAACGAATACGGAATTGGAAAACACTCAAAAACCCGCCTACGATTCATGTATATTCGAATAAAAATAATAACGAGGGCGGACCACAACCAAACCCTCCCGATTTCGCAAAACTATGAAAATATATCATGAATCCGTAGGAAAACTAATGATATCAACAAGATGAATCATATTCATCTTGAATCCAACAACAAAACGGAACGAATCGGAAGAAAATCCCAAAACCCCCAAATTAACCAAAAGTAGGGTTCTAAGAGATTTTACCTTGATTTGACGATGAACAATGAATGATTAGAGATAGGTTGATGATATGAAGCTTGAATACACTTCTACAATGGTGTTTGGGCGAAAATCGGGCGAAACCTAGCTCTCCAGGTCATTCCCGTCACGAAGAGAAGTGAGAGAAGTGAGAAATGAGGAAAAATACGGCTGCTGACAGTTTATATACTGGCCGGTGTTACGGCCGTAACATCCATAACATACGGCCGTAACATATGAACATTACGGCCGTAACTCACCTGCCTTACGGCCGTAACTATTCCAGGAATGAAATTGGGCAAAATTTACGAATCATACGGCCGTATCAGGATACCATTACGGCCGTATCGATACTTACGGTCGTAACTCGAGCATGATACGCCCGTAACTCGGAACTGGACCAGGGGGGTAAGAAACGAAGCCTTGTTACGGCCGTATGAAGGAAGCTTATGGCCGTAACTCTCGATTATTACGGTCGTAACATATACGGCTTACGGTCGTAACATGGCCTGTGACAGCAGGCCAGCCTGATACGCTGCTCGACGAGGAGACGATCGAAAAGAGAAAATAACAAGGTGTATCCATGACCACCGGATACACTCACCACGGATTTAAGTCCGAAATCAAAACATTACGATGAAGCGTAATTCCGAATGCCCGAAGGTTCAGGAACAACAAAGATAACAAGAATACCCTAAACTTAGGGAAAATTACGAAACAGCCCAAACGTCCAAAAATCGCGATACAACGCCGGATTAACAAACTGAAACTCACAATATGAATAACTCAACTATACGAACTCGTGAAACCAAAGAAAATACAAAAGCGAACGGGTTCTACGAGAAACGGACATTCATGCCATAATACATGACATAAAACAGAATAATATTAATACATCTACGAAACTCGTCAAAATGGAGAAACTCTAAGAATAAAATAGATTCAAAATATCGATAAGGTTACAGGCGAGTCGCTAAAAACAAAAATTCACCAAAATGGGAATATCGGGAAAAGAAGAAAAAATGCAGATATTACAGGAGGGACTCCGTACAGTAGTGGGCTCGACTGTTCGGTTGGGATCCTCAACAGGTATGGGAGCCTATCATGGAGAGGGATCTCGAACAGGTGTTGGTGCCCTGTGGGGAAAGGTACTCCGTACAGGGGTGGGTACCTTGTTTGGAGTAACATCTGTCGGCTCCGAAGGGGCAGCCGACTCGCCGGAACCTTCCAATTTGGCATACAGTTGATCATCCGTAATAGCTGCCATAGTCTCAGGATCTGCTTTTTGAGTAGCAACTCTCTCTTCCAGAGGGGTTGTGTAAAACCCACATTTCCATGACATAATTAAATTACTAAAATAACCTCCAATTTGAAATTTTGAAGAATTATGTACGTTTACAAACAAGCCCTAAAACAAAAACGATTATCGTACGATCACGAACATGAACATGTAACTTCAAGTAAACTTCATTTGAGCTACTACGATGTTATAAGAACTCTAGAACATGAAATTTGGACTAAGAACTAAATGTTGCACGTTTCGTGACCTAACGGGTCCAAAAACTGATAAAACTAGTACACAACTTATAAAATAAACTTTATAACATGTCCTAAGTTTATTTTTACATTTTTATTGGTCAAAGCTATCCTCATTCTTCCATTATAGCCGTCCTCCCCCATTAAGGTGGTTAAAAACCTTCCAAAATTACACCAAATCAAATCAATTACAATTAAAGTCCATTAAACCACCATTTCTTCTTCTCCTCTCCCTACCATACGACCCAACACATACAAAAACACCAAAATATTGCTCTCGGATCATTGGGGATCATTCATACGCGTTCGTGGAAGAGTTTGGTGCACATTGAAATTTGTTTGGAAGCATTTGGTGGTCTTGTTCTTGGTCTTCCCTCCCCATTCGATCCATACATCATTTTGGAAGGGTTTTGATTCGGTTTTGGTTGATTTGTTTGGCCCGATTCTTGGTCATGTTTTTCTCAGCCCTATTTGGTTTGTTCTTGTGATTTTGATTCACTCTTTTGATCCTTAATTCGTGTGATAAAAACCTATATAAATCGGCTAAGAAATAACCATGAAATTGTTATGAATCGTATGGATGTTTTGTTATTGATCTTGTTCGATTCATATGAAAATTAGTTTGATGTGTTTTTTATGTTTATTTTCTGAATATACGATGTGTTATGATCATATAATTAAATGGATTAAAAAGAATTGGATAAATTAGGGTTTAAATGAATTAATTGATTTGGACAGCTTTGATAATCGAATATGTATGCATCACCAAGCGAATTATATTAATATTTAATTCGGTATTTTTGTTTGTAAACTCATTTTAGGGTCTTAGTTAGGTATTCCAATGGGTTTGGATGTATTTGAATTTGATTTGGTCCAATTTTTGAATTTTATGAGACGATATGTCAAAACTGTGTTTGCAGAATTTAATTTCAGTCGTGGTTTATGATTTCTCATGTTTAAACCATAGGTATTTTGGAGCTATACTTTTACAAGGGTAATATTTGGGTTATGTTTGACTTCCTGGAATTTTTGTGGATTTTTACTGAATGAAATGATAGGCTTTTGAGTCGGATACTTTTTAGGTACTGCTGCTGGTCGGTTTTCTGAGTAGTCTGGGTTTGGTATTTCTAATATGTGCTTATACTAACTGATAAATTCTGTAAAAACTGATGTTAGTTCTAAAGACATTAACGTACATGTGAGAATTTTTATGAATTTTATTTTGGAGTTCTCGTATGGAATAAAAATTCGTATATTGGTGACCTGTTTGTGTTTAAAAGTTGAAATTATGAAACATAAGAGATAATTGATGATTAGAAGGTTTATATTGTAAATATGATACCTAGAGGGACTAATAATATAAATATGATGAATGTATGCATGTTTTGGCTGGAATAGTATGTTAGGGACTGCTCGTGACACATTGGAATAATTATGGGCCTTACATGCTAGTTTTGATAATCAATGGTTTAATTGTGGAAATTAGGGTGTATTAGGGTTATTTTTGTAACTTGTGATACTTGAGGGTGTAATGTGTATATATATGATACTTGAAGTGTATGGGCTGTATATATGTGTATTTGATTGTTTATATTCAGTTTTGACCCTTCACTTTCATTATTGACACTTTTAACCCTAAATTTTGAAGACTTGTCATGACAAACCCTAATCTTGGAAAACATGCATAAAATGAAATCCATAACTTAACATGACATGAAAACTTTATGAGATGAATAACTAACTATATAGAACATGTCTATATCGAGAAAACTCGCTAATTCTGATAACCTGCTAAAATAGAAAGTTACCTATAATAGAAAGCTGCAAAATATGGAAAGTTACTAAAAATGGAAAGATAACTAAAAGAGGTAACTTATGAGAAATGAGCTCGTCTTGATTCGTATCCACACTTTTCTAGGTTAGGTGAAGCGGGAGTGATCCTTTTCTCCTTGTTTGTTTGACCTTGCTTTTGCTTTGGAACTATGGTACAGATATTCCGCACCCTTTCAACAAGGGTGCAACTTTTCTCTCTCATGACTTACTCTCTCTCTCCTCATTATTGTATATCTGATTTTGACTTTGACATGGTATCTGAACCTTTGATTTGAACCTTTGATATGGTTCCTTTATATTTGAACCTTTGATATCTGATTTGAACTTTTGACCTTTGACATATTTACTTTGATTTGGGACCTTGACTATTTGACCCTTTCAGTATTTACCCGGGCATTTTGTATTACTTATTGTGGATTAGCCACAACCATAGCATTGATGCACCAATGTTATGTACTCCAGTGGGGTTGGAGAGATGTCCCCCACCGTCCCTCTTATATTATATTTGCTTTGGCCATCATTATTGTTATCTACTTACAGGGGCGTATGGATGCATCCTAGATTTGATCTGTTTGATATTTGATTTGAATATTTTGGGACACTCTACATTTGGTCCATATTATATTTGGTGATTGGGCATGCGTGCAATGCGGTCCCTTCACATTTGGGGAGTTGATCACTCAATTGAGCTACTTTGTTTATTTGGGCTTGGTTTGGGCCTGAGGGTTAAATACTGAAATCATTTGACACTTAACTTTGATAATCTTTGATATTTAAACCTTGATAACTTTTCATACCTAACTCTGATGAACCTTTGATATACCTTGACATACTTTTGATATACCTTGATATAACCAAGTGCCACTACATGTAACCTCATTTCGTATTGCTATGTATTACTTGTTTATTTCATATCTGTTCATTGAGCTCTTTATGCTCAGCCGCTTTTATTTCCATGCGGCAGGTACTTAGCTCATGCGGGGTTTAGCTTTGGGGATGAGAGAGTGTGGACCTACCCTAGAGTTCTTTGAATAAATGAATATTATTTCTTTATTGTATTTTCGGATTTTTGGACATTTGTAATCGTACTTTCGTTTGTTTGGTTTTGGGGACATTTGGATGTTGTTTTAGTCCCCTTTGATACTCATTGATGAATTTATCTTAATACTTCCGCTGTTTGGTTTGATCTGTTTGTATCTGATGTGTAACCATATTGTAATGTTTCTACCCTTGGCGGGTTGGGGCGTTACAATTTATGGTATCAGAGCAACAGGTTTGGATCTTTACGGCTTAGGCTTTAACCTGTAAGGATTGGGTAGACACTAGGCTTTCGTTTCGTCTTTCCTTTCCGTATTCATATTCATTTGTTTTTCGCTAACCGCTTGATATTGTTTTAGATGGTGAACACTCGGTGAGCAAGTGGTGAAGCTAACCCTCCAAACATTGATGAGATTGTTGCTCAAGCAGTAGCCGCTGCTATTCAGAATTTGCGTAATGAGCGTAGGGATAGGGGTGAAAGCAGCAATGAGGGCATTCATGTGTGGATTGAACGCTTGAACAAACTGAAGCCCAATCCTTTCTTGTCAGCTACCACTCCGACTAAAGCGAGTGACTGGATTACCCATTGTGAGAAGTTATTTCAGGTGATTGGTTGTCCTGATGGGGTGAAAGCTTGTTTAGCAGCTTTCAAGTTTGATGGTGACGCCCTTAACTGCTGGACGTCGTATGTTGGGGTGAAGGGTGATGGTTTTGTTGAGACATGTACTTGGGCGGCGTTTCGTGAGGCCTTCTACAAGAGGTTCATCCCCCTCTCGGAACAGCAGCGATACGAGAGAGAGTATGGTACCATTTATCAGATGGATCGGGAGAATGCGGTGGAGTATATGGAACGTTTTCTCAGGTTGGCTGGCTTCGTGGGGCCTACTATGTCAGGGGACGCGGCTAGGCAGGCTCGTCACTATAAGTGGGGACTGAAGCGTTGGATACTCGACCGTATTGTTAATACGGATTATGTTGATGTGTCGTTGGTTTGTGATGCGGCACGTAATATTGAGCTGTTGTATGAAGGTGGAACGTCCAACAAGCGTACTCATGATGGTGAGAGGATTCAGTCTGGGTCTTCGGGTCAGTATCACCGGGGTTTTGATCATCGGGGTCATTCTGAGTAGAGTTTTGATAACCGTGGTCGTTCCGACCGCCAGTTTGAGCATTGGGGATAGTCCAACCGAGGACAGGATCAGGGCCGAAAGGTTCAGAGGGGTTCTGATTATGGATCTTCGGGTAGGCAGGGTGATAAGTCGGGTAACTCTAACTAGAAGCAGTTTTCGAGGGGCAACCAGCAGTACAAGTACTCGAGCTATGGGTCTTCACGCCGCCAGCACTGCCTGTAACTCGTCAGCCGCCAGGTGTACTGAGATTTTGCCACCCCCACCTACTTGCCCTACATGTGGTAAGGCACACCCCGGGCCATGCCACAGAGCTTCTGGAGGTTGTTTTGAGTGTGCCTCCACGGCTCATCATGTGAGGGACTGTCCAAAGAAATATAGCATTGTTCATGTATGCTCTTCTCAGCCTTCTTCTTCTTCTGGCCGTGTTTATTCCATTACCCATGAGCAGGCAGAGAAAACTACAGGTACCATTACGGGTTTTCTGCATATTGGTGATCATATTGCTTGTGTTTTGTTTGACACGGGCGCAACCCACTCTATTATATCTGTCACATTCTCTAAGAAACTGAATTAACCCCAACAGCATTAAATCATCACTTAGCTATCTCTACGCCAATGAATAATAACGTCATCATTGACCATGAATTTGTTGATTGCCCACTTCGTTTTGATGATCGCATACGACCGGCTAATCTTCTTCCGATTGATATGTTTGATATTGAGTTGATCCTTGGTATGGATTGGTTGGCCACTCACCGGGCCACTATTGATTGTCATGCCCGAAAGTTATGTTTGGAGATTTGTCTCGACCTGATTTTCTATACTCTGGTTCCCAACCACTTCGATCTGTTAAGATCATATCTGCTTTGAAAGCACGTACCTTGTTATCCCATGGCTATGCAGGTTTTATTGCTTCTATTCAGGACACTTTGATGGAGGGTCCTACCATCGATAGTATTCAGGTTGTTTGTGATTTTGCCGATGTCTTCCCTGAGGAACTTCCCGGTCTTCCTTCTAATCGTGGCATTGAATTTATTATTGATTTGATTCCGGGTGCTGAACCCATCTCTAAGGCTCCGTATCGTTTGGCTCCTACCGAATTGAAAGAGTTGAAAGATCAACTACAGGAACTCCTTGAGAGTGGATTCATTCGTCCGAGTGTATCCCCGTGGGGAGCACCTGCCCTATTTGTAAAGAAGAAAGATGGTAGTATGAGGTTGTGTATAGACTACCGAGAGTTGAACCGCATCACTATTCATAATCGTTAACCTTTGCCTCGTATTGACAATTTGTTTGACCAGCTCCAAGGGGCTAAATGATTTTCTAAAATTAATCTTCGGTCCGGTTATCATCAGCTTCGTGTTAAAGAGCAGGATATTCCTAAGACTGCTTTTCGAACACGCTATGGGCACTATGAGTTCTTGGTTATGCCTTTCGGACTCACTAATGCTCCGGCAGTGTTCATGGACCTTATGAACCGTGTATTCAGTTCCTTTCTTGATAAATTTGTGATCGTATTCATTGATGACATTTTGGTATATTCGTAGTCCGAGGAGGAGCACGAACAACATCTTAGTACGGTTTTGCAGATTTTGAGACAGGAGAAGTTGTATGCTAAATTCTCCAAGTGTGAGTTCTGGCTTAGTCAAGTTGCCTTCCTTCGTCATGTTGTATCTGCTGGTGGCATTACTATGGACCCAACAAAGGTTGAGGCCTTCACTAAATGGCCGAGACCTACTACGGTGACTGAGGTCAGGAGTTTCCTTGGTTTGGCCAGTTACTATCGGAGGTTTGTCGAGGGATTCTCCCAACTTGCCTCACATTTGACTAAGTTGATGAGAAAGGGGTTGAAAGTTGAATGGACCGAGGAGCAGGAAGAGAGTTTTGAGACCCTGAAGCAGAAACTTGTGACGTCTCCCATTTTGACACTCCCATCTGGTACGTGCCGATACCAGATCTATAGTGATGCTCCCAAGAAAGGGTTAGCTTATGTTTTGATGCAGCACGGGAAAGTTATTGCGTATGCCTCACGCCAGTTGAAACCCTATGAAGAGAACTACCCTACTCATGATCTAGAGCTAGCTGCGGTTGTTTTTGCTATTAAGATCTGGAGGCATTATTTGTATGGAGACTCTGTCGATATCTTCACCAATCATAAGAGTCTTAAAAACATATTTACCCAGAAGGAGTTAAACATGAGACAGCGTAGATGGTTGGAATTCCTAAAGGACTATGACACCAACATTCAGTGCCACCCGTGTAAGGCTAATGTAGTTGTCGATGCTCTCAGTCGTAAGTCGGGTATGGTGGCTAGTCTGAAATTCGAGTCTAAGATTTTGCATGATCTTGAACTCATGGAGGTGGAGTTTTTTTACCAGGACGCGGCGGTTATTGGGCCAGCCTAAAAGTTGAGTCTAACTTGATCTTGAAGATTAAGGAAGCTCAGCGTGATGACGGTGAGTTATGGGCCATTGTCCAGAATATAGAGGAAGGGAAACAGTATGAATTTTGGGTTGACGATGACGGCATTGTTTGGTTGGGTGAGCGCCTTGGTGTACCAAATGATTTTGAAATCTGTGACATGGTTATGTGAGAAGCTCACAATTCTCCCTTCACCATACATCCGGGATCCACTAAGATGTATTGGGATTTGAAACAGCATTTCTGGTGGAACGGGATGAAGCAGGATGTGGCTTCGTACGTTGCTCGGTGTTTGACTTCCCAACAAGTGAAGATTGAGCACTAAAGATCTAGTGGTCTTTTGCAGCCGTTAGAGATTCCCCAGTGGAAATGGAAGGAGATTACGATGGACTTTGTTACGGGGTTACCAGTCACACGTAAAGGACATGATGCAATCTGGGTAGTCGTTGATCGGCTAACCAAGTCAGCTCATTTCCTACCAGTCAAGAAGCGTTATAGCGTGGCGAAGTTGGTGGAAATTTTCCAGCAGGAGATTATCAGGTTGCATGGCACTCCAGCTTCAATTGTTTCTGATAGAGATCCGAGGTTTACTTCGCGTTTTTGGAAGATGTTACAAAATGCTTGGGGTTCTCGCCTCAAGTTCAGTACCGCTTTTCACCCGCAGACGGATCGTCAATCGGAGAGGACTATCCAAACTTTGGAAGATATGTTATGGGATTGTGCACTTGATTGGACCAGCAGTTGGGATGAATACTTATGTTTGGTTGAGTTCGCGTATAACAACAGTTGGCACGCTAGTATTCGGATGGCACCTTATGAGATGTTATATGGGCACAAGTGTAGGTCACCTACTATGTGGGATGAAGTAGGTGAACGGATTATCGAGGGTCCTGAGATGATTGAAATCACCAACGAGAAGGTGAACGTTGCTAAAGAGAGGCTTAAGGAAGCCAGGTCTAGACAGAAGAGTTACGCCGACAAGCATCGACGTGAGTTAGAGTTCCAAGTTGGCGACCAGGTATTTTTAAAAGTATCTCCTTTCCGCGGTGTTAAGAGTTTTGGTATTAAGGGCAAATTGAGTCCTCATTTTATTGGTCCTTTCGAGATTTTGGAACGTGTTGGCGAGGTGTCTTATTGATTGGCTCTTCCACCTCAGCTTGCTCATGTGCATAACGTTTTTCATGTATTTTTGTTGCGGGGTTATAACTACCATCCTTTACATGTGGTGTCATATCCTTTGGATCAGATTCAACCGGACATGCCACTTCCGGAAGAACCGGAAGCCATTGTTGATAGACAGGAGAGAGTCATGGGGAATAAAGTGATCCATTTTGTTAAGGTTTTCTGGAAAAACCATCCACCACGCGAGGCGACTTCGGAGACCGAGGAGTCTATGCGAGCCAGCTACCCTTATTTCCCTTTGTAGTCTGGTATGCTTTCGTTTTGTTTCGGTACCTTACCTTTTTCATTTTCAAGGACGAAAATTATTTTGAGGGGGAGATAGTTGTAAAACCCACATTTCCATGACATAATTAAATTACTAAAATAACCTCCAAATTGAAATTTTGAAGAATTATGTACGTTTACCAAACAAGCCCTAAAACAAAAACGATTATCGTACGATCACGAACATGAACATGTAACTTCAAGTAAACTTCAGTTGAGCTACTACAATGTTATAAGAACTCAAGAACATGAAATTTGGACTAGGAACTAAATGTTGCACGTTTCGTGACCTAACGGGTCAAAAACCGATAAAACTTGTACACAACTTATAAAATAAACTTTATAACATATCCTAAGTTTATTTTTACATTTTTATTGGTCAAATCTATCCTCATTCTTCCATTAAAGCCGTCCTCCCACATTAAGGTGGTTAAAAACCTTCCAAAATTACACCAAATCAAATCAATTACAATTAAAGTCCATTAAACCACCATTCCTTCTTCTCCTCTCCCTACCATACGACCCAACACATACAAAACACCAAAATATTGCTCTCGGATCATTGGTGATCATTCATACGCATTCGTGGAAGAGTTTCGTGCGCATTGGAATTTGTTTGGAAGCATTTGGTGGTCTCGTTCTTGGTCTTCCCTCCCCATTCGATCCATACATCATCTTGGATGGGTTTTGATTCGGTTTTGGTTGATTTGTTTGGCCCAATTCTTGGTCACGTTTTTCTCAGCCCAATTCTTTTGATCCTTAATTCGTGTGATAAGAACCTATATACATCGGCTAAGAAATAACCATGAAATTGTTATGAATCGTATGGATGTTTTGTTATTGATCTTGTTAAATTTATATGAGAATTAGTTTGATGTGTTTTTTATGTTTATTTTCTGAATATACGATGTGTTATGATCATATAATTAAATGGATTAAAAAGAATTGGATAAATTAGGGTTTAAATGAATTAATTGATTTGGAGAGCTTTGATAATCGAATATGTATGCATCACCAAATGAAATATATTAATGTTTCATCTGGTATTTTTATTTGTAAACTCAGTTTAGGGTCTTGGTTAAGTATACCAATTAGTTTCGATGGATTTGAATTTGATTTGTTCCTATTTTTTAATTTTATGAGACGATATGTCAAAACTGTGTTTGCAGAATTTAATTTTAGTCGTGGTTTATGATTTTTCATGTTCAAACCATAAGGAGTTAGGACTATACCTTTACAAGTATAATATTCGGGTTATTTTTGACTTTCTGGAATTTTTGTGGATTTTTCCTAAATGAAATGATAGGCCGTTGAGGCGGATACCTTTTAGGTACTGCTGCTGGTCAGTTTTCTGAGTAGTCTGGGTTTGGGTATTTTTATTATGTATTTATACTAACTGGTAAATTCTGTAAAAATTCTTGTTAGTTCTAAAGACATTAAGGTACATGTGAGAATTTTTGTGAATTTTATTTTGGAGTTATAGTATGGAATAAAAATTCGTATATTGGTGACCTGTTTGTGTTTAAAAGCTGAAATTATGAAACACAAGAGATAATTGATGATTAGAATGTTTATATTGTAAATATGATACCTAGAGGGACTAATAATGTAAATATGATGAATATATGCATGTTTTGGCTGGAATAGTGTGTTAAGGACTGTTCGTGACACTTTGGAATAATTATGGGCCTTACATGCTAGTTTTGATAATCAATGGTTTAATTGTGGAAATTAGGGTGTATTAGGTTATTTTTGTAACTTGTGATACTTGAGGGTGTAATGTGTATATATATGATACTTGAAGTGTATGGGCTGTATATATGTGTATTTGATTGTTTACATTAAGTTTTGACCCTTCACTTTCATTATTGACACTTTTAACCCTATATTTTGAAGACTTGTCATGAGAAAACCTAATCTTGGAAAACATGCATAAAATGAAATCCATAACTTAACATGACATGAAAACTTTATGAGATGAATAAATAACTATATAGAACATGTCTATATCGAGAAAACTCGATAATTTTGATAATCTGCTAAAATAGAAAGTTACCTATAATAGAAAGCTGCTAAATATGGAAAGTTACTAAAAATGGAAAGATAACTAAAAGAGGTAACTTATGAGAAATGAGCTCGTCTTGATTCGTATAGACTCTTTTCTAGATTCGTTGAAGTGGGAGTGATCCTTTTCTCCTTGTTTGTTTGACCTTGCTTTTGCTTTGGAACTAAGGTACAGATATTCCGCACCCTTTCAGCAAGGGTGCAACTTTTCTCTCTCATGACTTACTCCCTCTCTCTCCTCATTATTGTATATCTGATTTTGACTTTGACTTGGTATCTGAACCTTTGATTTGGACCTTTGATATGGTTCCTTTATAGTTGAACCTTTGATATCTGATTTGAACTTTTGACCTTTGACATATATACTTTGATTTGGTACCTTGACTACTTGACATTTTGTATTACTTGTTGTGGAGTAGCCACAACCATAGCATTGATGCACCAATGTTATGTACTCCAGTGAGGTTGGAGAGATGTCCCCCACCGTCCCTCTTATATTATATTTGCTTTGGCCATCATTATTGTTATCTGCTTACAGGGGCGTATGGATGCATCCTAGATTTGATCTGTTTGATATTTGATTTGATTATTTTGGGCCACTCTACATTTGGGCCATATTATATTTGGTGATTGAGCATGCGTTCAATGCGGTCCCTTCACATTTGGGGAGCTAATCACTCCATTGAGCGACTTTGTTTATTTGGGCTTGGTTTGGGCCTGAGGGTTAAATATTGAAATCATTTGACACTTAACTTTGATAATCTTTGATATTTAAACCTTGATAACTTTTCATACCTAACTCTGATGAACCTTTGATATACCTTGACATACTTTTGATATACCTTGATATAACCAAGTGCCACTACATGTAACCTCATTTCGTATTGCTTTGTATTACTTGTTTATTTCATATCTGTTCACTGAGCTCTTTATGCTCAGCCGCTTTTCTTTCCATGCGGCAGGTACTTAGATCATGCGGGGTTTAGCTTTGGGGATGAGAGAGTGTGGACCTACCCTAGAGTTCTTTGAATAAATGAACATTATTTGTTTATCATATTTTCGGATTTTTGGACATTTGTAATCGTACTTTCGTTTGTTTGGTTTTGAGGACATTTGGATGTTGTTTTAGTCCCCTTTGATACTCCTTGATGAATTTATCTTAATACTTCCGCTGTTTGGTTTGATCTGTTTGTATCTGATGTGTAACCATATTGTAATGTTTCTACCCTTGCCGGGTTGGGGCGTTACAGGTTGCGCCCTATGGGTTTGGTTCATAGACAGGAACAGAAGGAACATCTATAGTGACCACTACAGTCACTGCAGCCCTCTTCTCGACAGCGTGAGGCGAACGACTGTCGGGAATGCTTCCCTTCCTCTTCTTTTCTTTGCTCGAGATTCTCAACGTGACGTCCCTCGGGTCACTAGAAATAGGATGCTTCGAGGATGGGTCCTCTTAGAAAGTAGTGGAGATTTGTTGGACACGGTAGGCTTGATCTCATCAATAAACTTCCCAGTGCCAATCTTCTTGGAATTCGCTGGCTGCTTCACTCCGAAACGAGCGAGAATGTAATTCAGGATGAGACCAAAAGATTTCTTGGCAGATTTAGGCTTAGTAGCCTCTTCCTGAATTCTTTTCAGCATAATCTGGCACCAATTCACCTTTTCTCCAGACATGATGGCCACCATCATTCTGAAGCGCAAGTTGGTGAACATTTCAAATGCTCTGGTTCGGTTCTAAACAACTCGGCAGTAGAAGTCGTGCAGATAAATGTACGGTATGGTAAAGTTTTTATTATGGCATGAGGGGGGGACATTTTTGGCCATCCCATTGCCATTGAACAACTTCCATTATGCTGTTAGCAGGCTTTCCGACCCGAAGGTCTCTAACTCGTCCATCTTCAAGCCATCAGATGGCAGCCTATAGATAGACTCCAAGATCTCTCTGTTCAGAGAGATCTCAATCCCTTAAACCATCACAATAGTGTCAGAAATATCACCTCCTCTCCTTTGAGATGATTAATTGAAAGAGGTGTCCAAGTAGAACTCCTCCACGATCTGCTCATCGTGTAAATCAGCATGGTCACTTGCAAGGCGATACATCCCTTGCTGTTTGACCCTCGAAACAACCATTTCCATACATATGTTGTCTTCTCCTTCAAGATCAATTCTCTCCATCACCACAGATATGGCGAAGATACGCCCGTCGATGATAATCTCCTTCTTCTTCATTGAAAGGGAAGATGTCTGTCAAACTGACATTTTGCAGAAGAGAATGTGAAGTAAAATTGAATTACACAGAAGAATACAACAAATTGCTTAAGTCTATATGTAGATTGTTTCCTTAAGACTCGTTAAATTTGCTGAAAGCATAAAGAGTCTTTGAGAGCAAAGTATAGTCCTTTTATAGGGTGCAGGGAAGATTAGGGTTACACATTTAACGGTCAGATTTAAGGGATGGGAACCCTCTATGAAAGAACGTTCAGGATGGTTTCAGGGTAACTCGTACATCTAATCCATCAGTGATGACCGGTCCCACTTCTGAAAGTTCATCATCCCTTATTTCACGAAACGGCGGTTTAAATCTTTAAAGTCGCGGTATTTGATGCAATAAAGTCCAGGTGTCTTTCAACCATTAAAGGATAAGACGTTTGAAATTTAGAATAGGGCATGTGGACTTAAAACATTTTCTATACGAATAGAGTAGTATTATAATATTAATTGATGTCCTACATTATATGTACTATTTCCGCAAAAAATACAGCGTTCTCCCTTAAAAGATCCATACATGATTCAATTCTTACATAAATGTTTGCATTAATACTGTATTCATGGGTCATACTGTATTCCGCATTAATTAATGAACACTTCAGCTCTAGGAAGATTTTTTGCCTCCTTTTTCTTACAGTAAGATATGACTTGTTCTGAGTGTGCAGTTAATTAACGTGGATACTGTATTCTTGGGTCTTACAGCATTCCCTCAATTGATGAGTAAACTGAAAAAAAATCTACAGAGAGTCATGCTGTAGCATTCCCAATTCTTGTCGAAGCATGCATAATCTAGTTGTGCTGAGGGGATTTTGTAATGCCCGGTTATCCCCTAAGCCAATAACCATTTAATACCTAAATGCATTTACATAATATGCATTATGTAAGCATGGCATACAAGTAGACATTTCATGAGCATGAATAACTGCTATGTCCATTCGCATTACATTTTATACGACATGTTAATTATCTCCTCTAACATGATAAAGGTCATTGTGAGATGTTTTGTTGCAGTGAGGAGCTCAGTTTCTCAGTAAGGAGATCGATGTGCTAAACGATTATAAAATAATAATTGTAATACCCTAGAAAATTCAAAGACTTAATTAAATGCTATTTATTTTGCTAATGGTCATGGATTTCGATATTTACAAGTTGTCCAATACTTGGACCGATATGTTTCCAACATAAAATGAAGGATTTAAAAAGAAAAGATTTCAAAATAAATCATAAGGATTATTTTAGAATTTATGAAAGTAATTTCGAAAATTTTCGACGAATTGATACGATAAAATTTTCATTACAGAACACTTATACTGCAAAAATAATATTAAATTATTATTTTTATCGAAAATCGGTTCCGAGCATATGGAAGATTTAACTCAGACGAGTCTGGAACGGGTCGGAAAATCGAATTTAGACATCGGTAAGCGGTCGAACCGGCTGAGCCAAATTGATGGACATTTGACGGTCACCACCGGACACGCCGACTGACAACTGTCGGTCATGGCCGACAGAAGCTTCTAGGCCACTATCCGGATAAGGCTGTCCAGCTGTCCGGATAAGGTCGGTCATGACCGACAGAAGCTTCTCGACCACTTCCAGATAAGGCTGTCCAGCTGTCCGGATAAGGTCGGTCACGACCGACAGAAGCTTCTCGGCCAGCTGTCCGGATAAGGCTTCCAGCTGTCCGGGTAAGGTTGATTTTCAACCGACTTTGAGCCCTTATTTATACATGTTCCCGGACGTGTTTTGGTACATATCATATATCATTTTGAAGCTGTGCACCTCTACTTTAAAACGCCCGAAACAAATTTTCCTTCCGAAAATTATAAAAGCCACAAAAATCCCAATCAAACAGATAGCTCAAATCTGACAGTTTTTCAAAGGTGTTTGATAAAAGTCCCCAAAGAGATTTCAGATTGTTTCTTCAAGGATTTTAGCACATCCATCCATAGAAACTGGTCTTTTCACATCAACAAGCACATGACTTGAGGTAAGATGATGCTTTTCCTTGCTGTATCATAAGGATCATATATTGATTGATATTTTCATATGTGACTGTTATTGAATGATCATGCATAACATATGTATGTAAAAGAATGTGTAAGAACAGGATGTATGGTACTTGATTGATGGCGGATAGGCACGGGACGCGGGGGGACTGGCAGACCCAACACATGGTGGCAAATACTTGCGGTTGAAAGTCGGTCAAGGAAACCCACACTGAATGAAAAAGGTTGAATACGGCTAATACCATTGGTTGAAAAACCAGTATGGCAACCCTCGTATACATCTTTTATTAGCCAAATATATGAACAGGTTCTGAAAACCATGGCCTATCACTATCAGTCGAGTATCACACTTCAAGGGTACCCGAAGAAAGGATTTTACAAGAACATGACTATATATATAGTAGTTATTCGTTGATAAATGTGCTACGTGATACTTTGCTATTACAGAAGTCTCATCTTACTGAGCCATTAGCTCATTAGATTCTTATGATACAGGTGATGATGCTCATGTTTAGGAGTTGACTATCTTCTTCAGTGTTGACAACCGGAGACTTGTCCGTATGCCATTCCCAGCTATTTCGCCCCTATGCTGGAAGACTATGTTTTGTTTTTAATAAGATCACTCTGTTATGGTTTTGTTATGTATTAAACATAAGGTTATGTAATGTTTTGAATAAATAATACTGGTTTGCATTATTTCCCTGAGTACTCGCATTACCAAATCTACTTCTTATTGGTTTTCAAAGTTTAAAAGCGTAATACTCCCCAACTTAGTAGCACGGACCCCTTTGCGGTTCAGCTGCTAGGTTAGGGGGTGTTACAGTTGTGGTATCGGAGCGAAGGTTTAAATCTTTCCTGCAGACTAAATATGGCATATGGACATTCTCGACTGAAGGATATGGTCAACTTTTATCTATTAAATATTGTGTTTAATAGATTACAATATATTAGTTGTCATCATCATCGTTATGTGATCGTTATTGGCTTATGAATGGGTAAGAATGGGCAGTACAACGGATGTGATGGCACCCAAAAGAAAGGCAAGAGATGATCCAAATCCAAACCATAACCTTCTTGAGAATTTGGCTGAGCTGATGCAACAAATGCATAAGGATGTATGGTGAACAAATGCAACAATTGCGAACATGCAACAAAGAAACGAAGAACAAAACCGACAACCTCCACCAAGAAACAATAATGGACCAAAGGTGTATGAAAAATTTAGGAAAATGGAACCTCCTGATTTTCATGGTGGGGCTGATCCTATGGTTGCGGAAGAATGGGTCAAATCACTTGATGTTATCTTTGACTACATGCACATCGACGATGCTGACAAGATACTTTGTGCGATCTTTCAACTCAAAAAGGATGCCAGAACTTGGTGGGAAGGAGCCAAACTTGCAGTCAACTTGGAAGGGTTGACGTGGGAGAGATTTAAAGTAATATTCTATGATAAATACTTCACCAGGGATGCACGGTCTCTCAAGGTCAAAGAGTTTTTGGAGCTGAAACAAGGGGATATGTCTGTTTGTGAATATATTCGGAAATTTCAAGAAGGCTGTAGGTATGTTCCCTATATTGCTAGGGATAATGCTGAGAAGGTGGATCATTTCCTAAGAGGCCTCCGACCTAAAATTAGAAGAGATGTGAGGATGTCTACATCAACTGAGTTCAGAGAAATAGTTGACAAAGCGCTGCTCGCAGAAGCTGATGAAAAGGAGATACAAAGGTCTTATCAACAGAAGAGGCAAGCATTTGCTTCAAAAAATTCAGCACATTGGAAGAAATCGGAGCAAAAAACATGCAAAGCCAATAAGAAGCATCCTATAGCGAGAGATGCTCCAAATACAACTGAGAATCCCAAGTGTACTAAATGTGGGAAAAATCACTTTGGAGAATGTTTTGTTGGGTCCAATAATTGTTTCAGATACAAGAAGCCTGGACATATGGCGAGAGATTGCCCAAACACAGAGAATAAAGTTCAGGGAAGGGTCTTTGCAATGACTCGAGAAGAAGCTGATGCAGATGCTTCCATAGTCTCAGGTACCATTCTGATCTCAGGAATTCCTGCACTTACATTGATATACCCAGGATCTACACATTCAGTTGCATCATTTGCATTTATGAGAAAATCGGGCATTAAACCAGAACTCTTGAAAGTTGGTTATAATGTGGCTGCTCCGTTTGGAGAAAATATGGATTCTGACCAAATGTTGAGGGCTCATGATTCGAATTGGCGGGAGGATACTCTACGCCGACCTTGTTGTCCTACCAATATCTAATTTTGATGTTATCCTTGGTATGGACTGGCTATCTAAATATTGTGCAAATGTTGATTGTAATAAGAAGATTGTGGCCTTTCATCCAGCAAATGGAGGAGGGTTTATTTTTAAAGGTAATTCATATTCGTGCTCTTTGCCAATTATAACTGCACTGAAAGCTAGGAAGATGTTAAATAAGTTGTGTACTGGCTATTTGGCTAATGTTTTGGACACCTCCCTTGAAATGAAATTGAAGCCTGAAGATGTATATGTGGTTAGAGAATTTCCTGATGTGTTTCCAGATGATCTACCAGGGTTGCCCCCAGATCGGGAAATTGAGTTTGCAATCGATGTAATGCCAGGGACTACCCCTATTTCTAAAGCCCCATACAGAATGGCACCAACAGAATTGAAAGAATTAAAAACCCAGCTACAAGAATTACTTGATAAGGGATTCATTCGTCCTAGTTGTTCACCTTGGGGAGCCCCTGTCTTATTTGTGAAAAAGAAAGATGGCTCATTGCGATTATGCATTGACTATAGTGAACTGAATAAGGTGACCATCAAGAACAAATATCCTCTTCCAAGGATAGATGATTTATTTGATCAGTTGCAAGGAGCATCAGTATTCTCAAAGATTGATTTACGTTCCGGATATCATCAACTGAAGGTCAAAGAAGAAGATATCCAAAAGATAGCATTTAGAACGCGATATGGTCACTATGAATTTTTAGTGATGCCTTTTGGTTTGACAAATGCTCCAGCAGCATTTATGGATCTGATGAACCGGGTATTCAAAGAGTTCCTTGATAAATTTGTGGTGGTATTTATTGATGACATCCTTATCTATTCACATGATAGAGATAAGCATAAAGAACACCTCAGAATTGTGCTTCAAATTCTCAAAGAAAAACGGTTGTATGCTAAATTCAAGAAATGTGAATTCTGGATAGAACAAGTTGTATTTTTAGGGCATGTAGTATCCAAGGATGGCATTTCAGTTGATCCAAACAAGATAGAAGCGGTGAGTAACTGGCCAACACCAATGAATGTATCACAGGTTCGAAGTTTCTTAGGACTAGCCGGATACTACCGACGGTTTGTACAAGGATTCTCGAAGATTGCAACCCCATTAACATTGTTAACAAGGAAGAATACAAAGTTTGTTTGGACTGATGCTTGCGAGGGTAGTTTCCAGGAATTGAAGCATAAATTAACTACGGCTCCTATCCTTGCCACTCCTATAGGAACAGGTGGCTTTGTAGTTTACACTGATGCTTCTAAGAATGGTTTGGGTGCTGTATTAATGCAACATGGAAAGGTAATAGCCTATGCCTCCAGGCAATTAAAAGAGTATGAAAAGAATTATCCAACACATGATCTAGAACTGGCTGCTGTTGTCTTTGCACTAAAAATTTGGAGGCATTACATATATGGTGAAAAGTGCGAAATCTATACAGACCATAAGAGTTTGAAGTACTTTTTTCACACAAAAGGAGCTGAATATGCGACAGCGGAGATGGTTAGACTTGGTGAAAGACTATGATTGTGAGATCAATTATCATCCTGGTAAGGCAAATGTGGTTGCAGACGCATTAAGTAGAAAGTCTATGTCTTCCTTTCTAATCACACAGAAGCCATTATTATTAGACTTGCAAAAATTAGAACTGGAAATTGTGCCCAAAAGAAAGATTTGTTCGTTATCAGCACTCATATCGAAACCTGCACTTCAAGATATAATCAAAGAAACCCAGAAGGCGGATCAGTACATTAGCAAATTAAGGGAAAAAGTTGATGAAGGCAAATTACCAAACTTCTCAGTCTCTGGTGACAAAATATTACGATATAAAGGGAGACTGTGTGTGCCAACTGACACAACCATCATAGGGGAAATTCTGAAGGAAGCTCATTCCACTCCTTATTCAATACATCCAGGTAGCACAAAAATGTATAAAGACTTGCAACAACATTATTGGTGGCCTAACATGAAGAAAGATATCGCAAAATTCGTTGCAGAATGTCTAACTTGTCAGCAGATCAAAACTGAACATCAGAGACCAGCAGGATTATTGAAGCCTTTACTAATTCTGGAATGGAAATGGGAACACATTACAATGGATTTTGTGTTTGGGCTACCAAGGACTCAAAGTGGGTATAATTCCATATGGGTGATTGTTGATAGATTGACCAAGTCTGCTCATTTCCTTCCAGTAAAATCCACATATAATATGGATCGATACGCTCAGGAATATATTAAAGAGATAGTCCGGCTACATGGGGTGCCAATATCTATAGTATCTGACAGGGACCCTAAATTCACATCTGCATTTTGGAAAAGTTTACATAATGCAATGGGTACGAAGCTTGCTTTCAGCACCGCATTTCATCCATAAAGTGATGGGCAGTCAGAAAGAGTTATTCAAATACTCAAAGATATGTTGAGATCATGCATACTAGATTTCAAGGGCAATTGGGTTACAAATCTTCCATTGGTAGAGTTCACCTACAACAACAGTTACCAATCTACAATTGGGATGGCACCTTATGAAGCACTATATGGGAGAAAATGTAGATCTCCCGTACACTGGGAAGAAGTTGGAGAAAGAAGTCTACTGGGCCCAGAAATGATACAACAGACTGCTATGGCGGTAGAAAAGATAAGAGAACGAATGAAAATTGCACAAAGTAGACAGAAGAGTTATGCAGATAATCGAAGAAGAGATTTGGAATTCGCAGTTGGAGACTATGTCTTCTTGAGGGTATCCCCGATGAAAAGCATAATGAGATTTGGGAAGAAAGGAAAACTTAGCCCGAGATATGTTGGCCCATTTGAAATCCTTGAGAGAGTTGGTGACAGAGCTTATAGAGTAGCCTTACCTCCTTCGCTATCTGGTGTACACAACGTCTTCCATGTGTCTATGCTAAAGAAGTACATTTCCAACCCCTCACATGTGTTAAATTATGAGCCGTTGGAATTATCCCCAGATTTTTCCTATGAAGAAAAACCGGTACAGGTTCTTGATAAGAAAAAAAAGAAACTAAGGAACAAGGAAATTCATTTGGTAAAGATTTTGTGGAGGAATCATGCTGTTGAAGAGGCTACATGGGAAAGAGAGGAGGAAATGCAAAGCAAATATCCAGAACTGTTCGGTATGTCAATTTCGAGGACGAAATTTTATAAGGAGGGGAGGACTGTAATGCCCGATTATCCCCTAAGCCAATAACCATTTAATACCTAAATGCATTTACATAATATGCATTATGGAAGCATGGCATACAAGTAGACATTTCATGAGCATGAATAACTGCTATGTCCATTCGCATTACGTTTTATACGACATGTTAATTATCTCCTCTAACATGATAAAGGTCATTGTGAGATGTTTTGTTGCAGTGAGGAGCTCAGTTTCTCAGTAAGGAGATCGATGTGCTAAACAATTATAAAATAATAATTGTAATACCCTAGAAAATTCAAAGACTTAATTAAATGCTATTTATTTTGCTAATGGTCATGGATTTCGATATTTAGAAGTTGTCCAATACTTGGACCGATATGTTTCCAACATAAAATGAATGATTTAAAAAGAAAAGATTTCAAAATAAATCATAAGGATTATTTTAGAATTTATGAAAGTAATTTCAAAAATTTTCGACGAATTGATACGATAAAATTTTCAATACAGAACACTTATACTGCAAAAATAATATTAAATTATTATTTTTATTGAAAATCGGTTCTGATCATATCGAAGATTTAACTCAGACGAGTCTGGAACAGGTCGGAAAATCGAATTTGGACATCGGTAAGGGGTCGAACCGACTGAGCCAAGTTGACGGACATTTGCGGCCACCACGGACACGCCGATCGACAATCACGGTCATCGCCGACAGAAGCTTCTTGGCCACTATCCGGATAAGGCTGTCCAGCTGTCCGGATAAGGTCGGTCACGACCGACAGAAGCTTCTTGACCACTTCCCGATAAGGCTGTCCAGCTGTTCGAATAAGGTCGGTCACGACCGACAGAAGCTTCTCGGCCAGCTGTCCGGATAAGGCTTCCAGCTGTCCGGGTAAGGTTGATTTTCAACCGACTTTGAGCCCTTATTTATACATGTTCCCGGACGTGTTTTTGTACATATAATATATCATTTTGAAGCTGTGCACCTCTACTTTAAAACGCCCGAAACATATTTTCCTTCCAAAAATTATAAAAGCCACAAAAATCCCGATCAAACAGATAGCTCAAATCTGACAGTTTTTCAAAGGTGTTTGATAGAAGTCCCTAAAGAGATTTCAGATTGTTTCTTCAAGGATTTTAGCACATCCATCCATAGAAACTGATCTTTTCACATCAACAGGCACAGGACTTTAGGTAAGATGATGCTTTTCCTTGCTATATCATAAGGATCATATATTGATTGATATTTTCATATGTGACTGTTATTGAATTATCATGCATAACATGTGTATGTAAAAGAATGTTTAAGAACAGGAAGTATGGTACTTGATTGATGGCGGATAGGCACGGGACGCAGGGGATCGGCGGACCCAACACATGGTGTCAAATACTTGCGGCTGGAAGTCGGTCAAGGAAACCCACACTGAATGAAAAAGGTTGAATACGGCTAATACCATTGGTTGAAAAACCACTATGGGAACCCTCGTATACATCTTTTATTGGCCAATTATATGAACAGGTTCCGAAAACCATGGCCTATCACTATCGGTCGAGTATCACACTTCAAGGGTACCCGAAGAAAGGATTTTACAAGAACATGACTATATATATAGTAGTTATTCGTTGATATATGTGCTACGTGATACTTTGCTATTACAAAAGTCTCATCTTACTGAGCCATTAGCTCATTAGAATCTTATGATACAGGTGATGATGCTCATGTTTAGGAGTTGACTATCTTCTTCAGTGTTGACAGCCGGAGACTTGTCCGTATGCCATTCCCAGCTATTTCGCCCCTATGCTGGAAGACTATGTTTTGTTTTTTAATAAGATCACTCTGTTATGGTTTTGTTATGTATTAAACCTAAGGTTATGTAATGTTTTGAATAAATAATACTGGTTTGCATTATTTCCCTGAGTACTCGCATTACCAAATCTACTTCTTATTGGTTTTCAATGATTAAAAGCGTAATACTCCCCAACTTAGTAGCACGAACCCCTTTGCGGTTCAGCTGCTAGGTAAGGTGGTGTTACAGTTTTGTAAAGATATCGGCCAACTAAATGTTTGTATGAATCTTCTCGATCCGAATATCTATATTCTCAACATGATTCCTGATGAAATCATGGTTCATATCAATATTCTTATTTCGCGAGTGCAATACAAGGTTGTGCATTATTGCAATTGCACTCGTGCTGTTGCACATGATTGGCGTCTCTCTAGTGCTGATTCCATAATCTTGTAGTTTTTGTTGCATCTAAAGAATCTGCATATAGCAACTTCCAGCGGCATAGTATTCCGACTCAGTTGTAGAAAGCGAGTTGGCCAATTGCTTCTTATTGAACCATGATGTTAGGAATACTTGTTTGATTTTGATGATGTCATCTTTATATATTCAAATATATGTTTTAAATTACTTGGAAAAATGTAAGGAAGAACCAAATGAGTATCTTCCATAGGCCAAATTATGATAAGTTAGATACTTGGCAAAATGTAAAGAAGAACTAAATGAGTATCTTCTATAGGCCACATAAGTTAGGCATAAAAATCGGCTAAGTTCATATCAGCCGAGTCTTCGTCAACTCACCTATTCAGATAAGGTTGACCACAGATGAGTCATATCAGGCAACCTATCATAGAAGTTTTGGTCGAACAATTTAATCAGCAAAGTTGGACCAGACTGCAGTCAAGAAGGAAAGTTAAGTCATCTGTAGTCTGACCATCAGATCAGTCAAGTTCAAATCAGGTCAGAAGACAAGTCGGCACATCAGAGAATTCGACACCAGATAAGGTTGACTGCACATCAGACTAGTTGACCAAAGAGAGGTCAGCCAAGTAATTAGCCAAGTACTCCAGTCCACGTCAGTATGCGTTGAATAGTCAAGATTTATGGAAAGTCACATGCGGGCGATTAGAGACACGTTGGAGTGATTCCCAGAAAGGAAATGATTTAAATAAATCATCCAAACCCACCACTAAAGACTTTAATCTTATTATATTCAAAAGATTAGGTGCTATCACATGGAAGTCTTCACAACGGTCATAATTGGATTAACATATAGGAATTCAGCCTTGCAACGTTCAGAAAGAAAAACAAAGAAGTTTATTTCTCCAACGGACGAATTTGTTACATATCTGCAACGGATATGAAGAAATGATCAAGGATTGACACCTATATATATCTGAAGATTTGAAGTTGAGCAGTATGATGCGAACAATACTTACAAGCAATCAAAGCAAACAAAGCAATCAAGCGAACAATAGCATCATGAAAGAGCAAGAGTCCTAAAGTTCTTATTTGAAGAAGCTCTTAGTTGGAGAAGACAATCACTCTTGTCTTTAAAACTTGAGTTCGGGGTACTTCACTGGTTGAAGTTGAGAGACTGTAAAGGCATCCAAGGATCGTAGATCAAGAGGTGCGAGGCAGTCAAAGGGAGTTGCAACGGCAAGGAATTCTACTGGTTGGAAGCTATTGTAATTGGTTGAATCACTGTAATATCTATCACTGGTTGAGAATTATAGTGAATTCATCTCCAACTAGTTTAGAGAAAAGTGGATTAGTAGAGGATTACCCCACCTCTGAGACCACTATAATTACCTGCGTGTTTTACTGCTTTCATTATCATACTTATCTGCTGTATACTTACTTAACTGTTCCATTGATTAATTTTGTGTTCGTCATCAGCTGACTTCCGCACTTACATTGACTGCAAGTCATTTATACCATTATCTGAGAAACTCATCCTTTGTGGAAAAGAGTTTCAATAAGTGTATTCACCCCCCCTCTAGACTTATTCCTGGACGACTTGTGACCTACAAGTGGTATCAGAGCGATTGGTTCAATATTTCAAGCACCAGATCTATATATCGAGGATATATTTTAAGCTCATTTTAGAAATGGAACACATGTATTCTAGATTACCTGTTTTTTCAGTTGACGAGTATGATCTTTGGAAGATAAGGATGCAGGCACACTTATCTTTAATCCATGAGACATATGGTGCATCATAGAGGATGGTCCCTTCATCTTCGAGAAGGACAACACTCTTGAGGAGATTGCAGCCGGGAAGACAGAGAAGATTCCAAAGAAGACGACGGAGCTGACCATTGAAGAAAGAAAGATGTCCAACCTTGACAACCGGGCCAGAGATGTGTTGTACCAAACTCTTGACAAATCAAGAATGGTCAAGGTCAAGAACTGCAAAAATGCCAAAGAAATCTGGGACACATTAGCCTTAATATGTGAGGTAACAGAGCTGATCAAAGAAAACAAGTTTTCTATTGCTACCCAAAAATTTGACAACTTCAAAATGAAGAATGGCGAATCCATAGACCAAGTGGACACAAGGTTCACTGAAATCATCAATGAGATTAACTCCCTGGGAAAATCATATGGGAACAGGGAGATGGCGCTGAAGGTCTTAAGATCTCTCAATCCTGAATGGAGTATGAAGGCAGTGGCCATGAGAGAATCCAAGGATCTTAACAAAATAAAGATCCAAGAGCTGTTCTCTGATCTAAAGGCTTATGAGTTTGAGCTTCCAAGTTCATCATCTACCGAGCCTGCAGAGAAGGGAATAGCCTTTGTATCCGAGTCCCCCGCCAAAGCTTATCTGAAGTCAAACCTCCAAATCTACTTGATTTTGAGGAAGAAATGGCATTCATAATGCAAAGGTTCAGCAACTTCAGAAAGAACTACTCCAAATACAAGAAGAATTATAAGGAGAACCCCAGGAGAAATCAAAAGGGTGGAAGCTGGAAGGTGGAGTGTTATAATTGCCACAAGACAGGACACATCCAAATTGACTGTCCTGGTCTCATGAAGGACGAAAGCAAGAAGGAGGTGATCAGAAAAGAAGACCAAAGGAAGGCCCTCACCGGAGAAGACCAAGAGCGTGTAGAATCAAGCAGCGGATTCTTCTCTGATGATGATGAAGAATATGATTGTCTGATGGTCAACTTAGCTGATGAAGAGGTAACATCTAAACCCTCAGTTTCAAATAATAACAGCTCAGACATGTCACAATACATGGATTTACATGAGTCTGTAAATCAACTTTTCAAAGATTTTGAGAGATTCAAAACTGCACACAAAACTGTATCAGTCGAGAGGACCCAGCTGCAAGATGAGAATAGGCAGCTAAAAAATGACTTTGAAAAACTCAGGCTAGAATTTAATAAAACCAAAGCTGATCTTGAAAAGTAGGCTGCATCTAACTCTACAAACCAGGCTGATAATACCACAGCTGAGATAAAACGATTAACTGTTTTAAATAGTGAAAAATCAGCTGCACTTGCTCATGTAAAATCTGAGTTTGCAAAACTGACTTAGCTAAGTAAAAATCAAGCGAAGAAAATAACCTCCCTGAAGGCATCTCTAACCCTGGACGAATTGTGTACAAATAAAAGGCCATTATATTCCAGATTAGGCCTTGTATATGACCCACACACTCCCTCTAATTCTAAAACCACTTTCATCAAGGGAGAAACAATTATCTCGACTGCTGAGCCAATATACAAACCTGTATTTTAAAATAGGCAACATCCAAGTCACAAGTTTAGGCTGCAGCCAAGGTATACAAGGCAGCCACCTAGACATGAGACTAGGCAATGGCCAAGGCAGAAGCAATAGCCCAGACATCATGCCCACTATTATCAAATACTCCCCAAACACAGATTTCAAAATGGGAGGGGCAAATGGAAACATCAAGGTTATCCTAATTTTCAAAACGAACAGGTGTGGAGACCTCAAAGATTTAATACATGGTCTCAGCCAAGATTTAGACATGGCCCACACCATCAGTTTTATGAGGCATATCTGGTATACAATCCTAATAGAGGATATAGGCCCAGACCTTACACACCTTTTAGAGGTAATAACAGCAACTTTCCCAACCCCAGGAGAAACCAGTTCTCCAGGAAACGAACTAAACCCCGAGGATCCACACAGATTTGGGTACCTAAATCTCTATTTGTCTGATTGCAGAAAAGGTGGAAGGACTACTACCACATCTCCACAAATTCAAACATTGGAGGTGAATAATGGTTTGTAGATTCCGGATGCTCAAGGCACATGACCGGGAACAAGAAGGTGCTGATGAATTATACCAAAGAAAAGGGTCCAGATGTAACCTTTGGAGACAACTCTAGAGGTCAGACTAAAGGTTTTGGAGAGCTACACAGAGGAAACATCACCATATCCAAAGTTCACTATGTCAAAGGACTCAAGTATAATCTTCTGAGCATAAGTCAGTTTGTGATGAGAAGAATCTAGTAGTCTTCACCATTTGGAAATGGATGGTGATAGATATCCTATCCGGAGAAGTGAAACTACAAGGATTCAGAAGAAGGGATGTCTATATGATAGATTGGAACACAGGAACTCCGAATACCTGTTTTCTATCTAAGACAATAGCTGAGAATGGATGGCTGTGGCACAAGAGACTATGTCACCTGAATTTCAAAGCCATCAACAAAATTAGTTCTCAGAAGCTGGTCAGAGGACTTCCAGAAGAAGTATTCAAGAAGGAATCTCTTTGTGATGCATGTCCGAAAGGGAAGCAAACAAGAGCATCATTCAAGCCAGTTCAACCTACCACTCTTACAACAAGGATCCTAGATCTTCTACACATGGATCTATTTGGTCACATCAAGCCAAGGACCTTAAGTGGCAGAAAGCACGCTCTAGTAGGTGCAGATGACTACTCAAGATACACATGGGTTGTTTTTCTCTATAAAAAGAGTGAAACACAAACCAAGTTACCTGAGCTGCTAAGGAGGATCCAGAATGAGTAATCCCTCTCAATCATCAAGATCATATCAGACAGAGGAGGAGAATTTCTCAACAAGGCACTCACTGATTACAGCGATCAGAATGGGATCCAGCATGAAGTCTCTGCAGCCAGGACCTCTCAGCAGAATGGTGTTGATGAAAGAAGGAACAGAACCTTGAAGGAAGCTTCCAGGTCCATGATTGCAGAAGCAGACCTACTCAAGAGGTTCTGGGCTGAAGCTGTCAACGCAGCATGTCACACTCAGAACAGTAGTATGATAGTAGGGAGAAATGGCAAAACACCCTATGAGGTTTGGAATGGCAGAACACCAACAGTTGCATATTTTCATATTTTTGGTTGTAAGTGTTTCATCCACAACAACGGTAAAACTCAACTAAATGCCTTTGATGTTAAAACTGATGATGGTCTCTTTATGGGATATTCACAAAGAAGCAAGGCATGTAGAGTTTTTAATAAAAGAACCTTAGTTGTGGAGGAAACACCTCATGTTGTATTTGATGAAACTATTGTTGAGTACTGTTGGGATAACAAAATACCTTGTATCGAAATTGTTGGGATAACAATGTCCGGTATCAAAACAGCAAGGACAAAACAAACACTGTATCGAATAGTGGTGATAAGATGTTTTGACAATAAGCCAATCCAGAATACAGTAAGGAAACTATATCGAAAAGATGATCAAAATACGTCAACCTATATCGAAGACCTCTCGTAAGATCCAGCATACAGTACAACAAAGAAGTCTCATAAAGACTAAGTATGGAAGCTGTCTAGAATTGTCAATACAGTGATCCTTCTATACAGCTCTCAACAGGACAAGAAGGAATCTTGAGTATTCACTAGAAGTCAAGTCCCGTTGATAAAAAAGTATTTAAATACTAAAGGATAAAGTATTTAAATACTGTAAGTCAGAAGATCTACAAATCCCGGAATATCCGGATCTCAGTCAAATG
This sequence comes from Orobanche coerulescens, assembly GCA_033398695.1. Taxonomy (NCBI): domain Eukaryota; kingdom Viridiplantae; phylum Streptophyta; class Magnoliopsida; order Lamiales; family Orobanchaceae; genus Orobanche; species Orobanche coerulescens. Next base: position 76,204,167 of record CM065801.1, on the reverse strand, counting down.
TCTATTGTCACAGAATCTTGCCCAACGAATAGATTTCAAATGGATATATTTCAGAGACTATATATATCTCCAGAGTTTGAAGATCATAAACAACTGAACGATTAATCATCTGAACGACTTTCAAACGATCAAGCCTATAAAGAAATATTCAGAAAACATATCTCCAGAGATCACTGCTATTCAGATATAAGAGATATACAAGTGCTCAAACCGTGAACAACACATCATCAGCTAGAAGCTCAGAAAGTCAAAGCTGTTGTTCATATATTGTTCTAATCCTTGAACAAACCCAGATCAGCCCTGTGTGGACTGAGTGATCTTTGCCTATCCCGAACTGTGTGTGAAGGATTTGCATCGAAGAAGACGAAGCTTCAGAACTGTGTGTGAAGAAGCTAGTCAAGTGTTAGCTCAAACCAATCTGTGTGAACGGTTGAAGCTAAGATCTTTATATCAATATGTGTGAACGATATATTGATTGTGTGTTGTTATAATTACATAGTTGTATACGCAGTAATTATAATAAACTTTTTACTCCTGTGTGGAGGACTAGTGGACGTAGAGGGGTTTACCTCGAACCACTTTAAATACTGCGTTATTTACCTTCTGCCTTACTTTTTTTATTAAACTGTGATTATTTAAGTATACTGTGCATATCGAGTTGCTGTATCCACAACAACTTACTGTATTTAAGACTTCCGCTACGCAATTAGATTTAAAACCGTACAGCTTGTAGTTTAAAACTCTTTCCAAGCTGTATCCAGTATACTTAGTGGCCAACAAGTGGTATCAGAGCGGTTGATTCTAAATAATCAGTCGTATTTTTAACCGAATCAGATGCAAAATCACTTAATTTTTAAAGCAGTCTTTTTCATTCCTTTATTCTCAAATGGATTCATCTATGATCAACAAAGTGCCTATGTTCTATATTAATGAATTTGATGATTGGAGAATCAAGATGGAGGCTCATCTTGCAGCAATGCACGAAGAAATGATTTTTGTTATATAGGATGGACCCATTAAGATCATGAAGATAAACACGGCCGCAAGGATTGAAGGCCAAGCCCATGCTGAGATAATCGAGAAGGAGCGTGAATAATGGACCACAGATGAAAGAAAGCGCGCCAATCTCGAAAATATGGCTAAGAACGCGTTATTTGTCACTATTGACAAAGGCACGTTCTCAAAGGTAAAGAGCTGTAAAACAGCCAAGGAAATATGGGATAAACTCAACTTGATTTGTGAGAGAACTAAGATCTCAAAAGAAAACAAAATTTCAAAACTCACTCAGCAATTTGAATCTTTTGAAATGAAACCAACTGAGACACTTGAGGAACTTGACCTCAGATTCACTGGTATTGTTGGTGAACTTGAAGCTTTGGGCAAAATTTATACCCAAAAGGAGATGAATTTAAAAATTTTCAGATCTCTCCCTGCCCGATGGGAAATTAAGACCACAGCTATGCGTGTGTCGTGTAATCTAAATGAAATATCTACTTTTGATCTCTTCTCTGACCTCAAAGCTTTTGAGTATGATATTGACAGAAGAGAGAAAGCTGAAGAATCTCCGTCAAAGGTTACAACACTAGCCGCTGTATCGAACCGTCGACATAGCATGCCCAGCTCGTCGAAGCCCAGTCACAACAATGCTGACAGTGACGACGACATCCTGTCTCAAGATGAAATGGCGCTTCTCATGCATAAGTTAAATAAGTTCATCAAGCAATCGGGAAAAACTCCCTACAGGCCCAAACCTGTCCACAAGGTAAGTACCGAAACTTCATCCGGTGATGCTAACATGTGCTATAATTGTAGGAAACCAGGACATTATGCAAATAAATGTCCTCATCCCAAAGTTCAAAGGTTGCCGGAGATCGAGCAACAAGAGAGAGATGAAAGAAGACGTGCTTGGAAAAACAAGCTGAAGGCCCTAATTAGAGAATCAGAAGCCTCCCCCACACCATCCAAATCCGAAGAATGTCTTCAGGTGGTCACTGAAAGTGAATCATGTGACGATGAGTTCGATGATAAAGCATATATGTGCTTCATGGCCAAGGACATTTCGGAAGGTGAAGATAGCGATGATGAGGTAAGCTCAACCTCAGCTTCCTCGTCCCCTGTCAGCAGACATTCTGAAGGACACATACAAAGTACATAAATACAATTCAAATCGCCCGTCATCGAGGTGACCGATTCCCAAGAATACTAAATCAAAAGCGAAGCGATTAGGAAAATACAAGAAGAGTAAAAGGACTTACTAGTACCGGTCGCACCGAGATGATGGCAATATAGTGATACTGTATTCGAACTATAACTCAATTCGACCCATAAAGACCGACAGCCTAGGTATCCAAAAACCTAAGCTTTGATACCATATTATGTAATGCCCCCAAGTTATTCAGGGTATATTACAGCGCTGTGAGCACTATAAGAATAAACGTCAAAGACTTCGGATAATATCTGAAGTAAAAATGTTATAATTGCCGAAGTCTATGTTCGTGTAGTTAAAGGTATACTTTAGACTTCGCTTATTAGGCGAAGTCTAATATCGTAATAACCGAAGTCTATCTCGGTTTTTAGAACCCGAATATGGGGGTTTGCGAAGTAAAAAAGGTCCTTCCACTTCACTTATCTTATAATCGCTGAAGTGTATATTTCGCATTCGCTTCAGTAAAATATATACAGATGAAGTGAAATAATGTTATCGACTTCGCTTGTTAATAGGCAATGAAGTTAAAGATACCACATTTACTTCACTTTTATTTGTTTAGCCGAAGCATTACACTTCTTTTTACTTCGCTTATTCTATTTTGTGTCGCTAATTATATATCTCTGACTTTGTTTTTTATCCGAAGTAAATAACCACATTGCATATTTCTTTTCAATTTGTAAATATAAAATCCCTGTTAACAGGAACATGATCCATCCAATAAAAAACCTCAATTCACAAGATTGCAACAACACAACCTCAAATACATCAATCAACCTCATTAAAAATCCAACAAACTCAATTCACAAGATCTCAATTCAATAACATAAGATCATAAGCATTGATAATAGTAATAAACAACACTTTCATATATAAACGGCGGATTGTCGTACAAAAATGCCAAATATTCAGATTCACGTGATTCACAAGTTTGCATTGGGAATAACGATAATATGCCAACATCAAATAAACTTCCACAATGTCTACGAGACACATGCAGGTCTAGATAATGGACTGCACATCAATCAAACATTCACCATATTTCGCGGAAGTCAACACTGTCTTCTTAGTTTGTGGCGCTAATTCAAACACATTACGCGATTATCAAAAAATTTGTTAATATTAGAACAAAACATCAACAAATATCTGATATCATATAAAACAAATATATAACATTGCAACATTTAGTCGGATCCATAAAAACAGAAGACGGAAGACGGATCCATAAAAATGTTATCGAGTCTGGTGGTGATATTTTAAGTAAAACACAGTGCTACATAACTTACAAAATTGATGATGGTCCTTTTCACCAATATCAGAGCAACTAGTGGAATCATCAAAATCAAAATCGATACCTTCTTCGTTTCCAGTAGGAGGTTCTTACACGCTTAAAGCATTCCTGTGGAGCTTAACCTCAACCCCGTTCTTTAAAACCTGGCAGCATATCTTATGTTAGTTTACCAAAAAAACAACTGAAATTGGGAAGAACAACAAACTCAATGAGATGTAACAAAACTAAAAGAGAACATAAGTGTCGGAACAACACATGCCAATAAAAAAACCCGACACATTTAAACAAAATCTGGGAAATTTTCTTCGAAAATTGACAATCTTCAAACCCCATTCCTTGGTTCTATCACTTTCGGTTGCGTATGGAAAATCAAGAAATAATTTCCAAAATTTGAAGGGGTTCCAAGAATTTATTGATCAATAGACAAACTGGCCCCAAGAATACTCTCAATTAGGTGAACACATACTCCACTAAAATAGCGGAATTACAGGCCAAGAGATAAATGCGCAAAATTATCCAATATCATATCACCATAAGAGAAAGTAATGAGCAATCCTATAATCTTTGGATTTATGTCTTATCTTTCCATAAACATTAAGGAGTAAGTGTGTATACCAGGCATTGTTGATGAGAAGATACAAACAGAAATAAGCAATATGTTTTCCTAGTAAATAGAAGACGTCCCACCAAAATGTCTAAAGTAGTCTGACATCTTATATGACTTACATTACTACAAAGTCATCAGTAACTCTATTTCCCCAAGAACGGCTGCTCAAAGTGCTTGGTTTTGCACAAGATTTTCCTGACACTGGGCTTCACTGAAATGACACCGGGCTTCACGGAGAGCAAGAAAATTTAGTAGCACTAATTAGCATCACCTTCACTATTTATTCTATACGGAAGTAAAATGTTGAGAATTATGCCCTAACAGAAGAGCTCACCAGGGAATCCATATTTGCCCCTAAAATTGTCTGAGTTCTCAGAATTGTCCTGGAGTAGCATGTGATAGAACCGTGTCATACTCGCAACACATTAACAGAAGTTCATGATTATAAAATTAGTTGTGGAATCATCAAAACCTTTTTAGTGCCACTTGTTTCCACCTCGCTGACCTGCTTTGGTGCTGGTAAAGATTTCCTTCTATAAACAAAACAGGCACGTCAATGCACAAATCATTCATTTACCCATTAACAGATCAATAGAAAAAGAAAATGTTAACCCTCTAACCTTGTCAGATGGAGAGGAATTTTGACGGGTTTTCTGGAACCAAAAGAAAAGGAAAAAAAATCATCAAATGAAATATAATGGAGATTAGGAATCTCATCTATTTGTCTGGGAGATACATCAACAACCAGTTTGAAAATATCACGTCTAGTGATCCTTCAGAAAAGTTCAGGTCTGGGGATGTTACATCAGCGCACATAAACTTGACATTTTTATGATGTGCGTTGAGGGCTTCATTCTGAGGGTAGAAAATAATGAAAATCCTAAAAGCATTAGATTCATAGAACAAAGGTGTTACTTAACTAAACTCCGTAAATAAATGTTCGATTATGAACCTTCTTTATAACACTTTCAATGAAGTCTAAAGCTATAACTTCTTTAGCCTTTTTAGCTAATTCACCCGTGAAACGGCCAATACCACTCCCAGTTCAGAACCGACTTGCCTTCATATGGCGGGAGCAACACAACACCTTCATACATTTTAGAAAAAGAAAATCGAGAAATGATATTAGGGTGATGTCCTTGATCATTAAAAATGGCGAAAATCAACTTATTGACCATGAATGATAATTTCCAATTACAAAAGAAAAGATAAAAGAGAAAAGATATGCATTGTATCCAATAAGAGGTAATATCTTAGAAACTTTGGCACCTATAAATGAAGAGAAGTATAATTCAGATCTCCAAAAACCACTAAGATGCATAATGTAAAACATAACTTGCATAATCACAAATATGTCCTGGTATATAATTAGGAAAAAAAAAATGTGACCAAAGACAGGTACTTGAAGTCCAAATATAATAAAAAGTGCAGATATGAGCAAGATAAACTGCACAGATGAAGCAGTTCTTTATATTACATCAAAAGTTATCCAGTTTATTGCCCATGATGCATCAGGTAGACGGTTCTTTGTACTACAACAATATTTATTATCCATATTTGTCTAGGTTCTCCTAGAAGGATGAAACTAATGCTTCCGGGGTGAAGCACGAGCGAGATTGGCAAAACAATGTTGGATCAAAAAAACACACACGGTGGAGATTGCTACTTACTAAAATTGCTAGCTAAAATAAGAAAAAATGGGGGGGGGGGGGGGGGAGGGGAAAATAAATGAGTAAAAAACATCCCATTTATGTCAAATTTTGGTTTACTTGCGGCAAAATTATGAACAAAAAACAAGGAGTGTTTATACTTTCTTTTCGATCTATCTCTTTCTACTTTGAGTTTGAGGCAAGCATAAGAAAGCCCCAAGCAAAAAAATTAGAACCGTCGAGATTCTTAACATTAACCTAAAATCTAAAAGATTTGCATAAAAAAGGGGCTCTTATGGATGATGAGCTATATTCCCATTGTGCGGCGGAGTTTTCGTGACTCTCGCATCAGCTGTTCAATCCAATCAAGAGGCACCAAGGCACGTACTCAATAAAAATGCAACAGCAATGGGGTTTTCAACACTAATTAAATATAAGATATACAGGTGAGATTCCTAATCTCTCAGACAATAAAGAGCGTGGACAACAATTCTCCAAAGATAGAAACATATAACTCTTACTTAGTCTTTCGAAGTAGGTAGAGACTTAAGTTATGTGCATTATAAGACGGTAAGTTTAGACCATCAGTAAAGCAATGCACAAGTTAGTTACTATATATTTGTTTGCTCTCCACGTGGTGGGAACAGGACAGGTTCCTCAAATCACGTGTTCTTAAAAAACTTTATTTTCTCCACCTCAAAACGCATTATTTCCCTTGGTGGCCACACATCTCACCAGCTAACCAAACAATTGGTGCCCTGAGCCATCTTTAAGATCTAAAAACAACGCAACAATGTAGGTAAAGTTATTCTGATTTGTGCAGAGTAGTTGAGCAACCAAAAAAAGGACGCATGTCCAAAAATCATGGTATAAGTGAAGATGTCTTTGGAACTATACTAGTAAGCAGCTAAGTTTTTTACTCCAAAGACATACGTAATTTGAAAAGTCGACTAGTATAACACTTAATAGTTCCTCCATACAGTAGAACAGATTTTACAGAAAGGCTACCTGCTCCAAGTGTTCCAACCAAGATTCCAATCATGTTGGCATCCTTTGCTTTCTCAAATAGATAATACCTACAAAGATCATTAAAGCATCACATAACGGGCAAGATTGAAAAGGAAAAGAAAGAACATGTGAACAACAGAAGACAGAAATTCACATATAGTCGTGTGACTCGTACCTACGCCTCAGTACTTTTTTCTGCTGCGATAAGTCAGTAATCAAGCAATATTCTCTTACATCATATCTGACTAAAAGCAACATAGACATGGCAAAACTAATCACTACATAATATATTGACAAAAACAAAGAAGCAAACAAGCAGCAGAAAGTAGCAGCTGGATTTAAATATCAGCAGTAGGATATCGACATCACAGCAAGTAATTGTGGCAAATTTTGTAGCCTGCCTCTATCAAGGTTGACTTAATATGGATTGAACATCATCTTACCGAGTAGGCCTGACCCAAGTATCTCAGGATTCATTAGATTGAAGGCAGCAAAATATCATTTTCAAACAAGGAGAGAAAAAACTGCCCTGCCCAGTATGGGGTTTCGTCTACTTTACCATCTAAATATTTTTTTCTAAATTCTCCGCTCCTCTATGCAAAGTTTTACATCCACCACCACCTCCCCCCAACCCCAGAAAAAAAAACTACATTTTCCTGAGCAAAAATACCCCCGCAAGCCACATCAGCAATTTATTGATATATAATTGGGAGGGGGGGAAGAAAAATTATGTTTACAGAAAATCAGAGAAAATGTAAAATTCTATAATTAATCTCAAAACTTATTTGTTCTTCTTGAGTTTAATTTTGTCAATCTTCTCCACAAAACTGCTGTGTGGGAAAGAAGAATTCCGAATTTAGAGGTGAAGGTCAATTCATTGATGAGCTTAAAGATGATCCAAAGAGATGTGGAAACCCTAGCTTACCTTGTAGATCTAGTTCGAGAGTGCCAGGAGATTATCAAGATGCCTTGGACGATCCGATTGAGATGGGTGCCTCGCGCTGCAAATCGCCTTGCAGATTTTCTCGCCGCATTTGGAACTGAAGAGGAAAGGAGTGAAATCGCTTTCCCTTTTCTTCTCGTGATTTCAGAGAACTACATATGATTTAGGCATGGGAGACCGGTCTCCATCTTTCTTTCTCCACAGAGAAGAAAGAAGAGAGAAACGAGAGCTGGGGAGAGATTGAGGGGGGCGGTTCTAGTAGGGTTTGGGTAAAATCCCGGTTAAGATATACGTGACTTCACTAATGGGATATATTTTTAATCAAAAAAATTTATTGCGCTTTTTACTTCAGTAATTATCAAATTAGCGAAGTCTTTGTAACTTTAAATTTTTAACTAGCTCCTACTTTTTTGTTTGGTACCATTTACTGAAGTCTATGTGGATTTTTGACTTCAGTAAATTGAAAAGCGAAGTTGTTGTTTGTTTTTACTTTGCTAATATAGATTACCGAAGTGAGACGTACCGAAGTCTTTGATGTTTATTCTACTAGTGAGAGTTTGAAGATCATAAACAACTGAATGATTAATCATCTGAACGACTTTCAAACGATCAAGCCTATAAAGAAATATTCAGAAAACATATCTCCAGAGATCACTGCTATTCAGATATAAGAGATATACAAGTGCTCAAACCGTGAACAACACATCATCAGCTAGAAGCTCAGAAAGTCAAAGTTGTTGTTCATATATTGTTCTAATCCTTGAACAAACCCAGATCAGCCCTGTGTGGACTGAGTGATCTTTGCCTCTCCCGAACTGTGTGTGAAGGATTTGCATCGAAGAAGACGAAGCTTCAGAACTGTGTGTGAAGAAGCTAGTCAAGTGTTAGCTCAAACCAATCTGTGTGAACGGTTGAAGCTAAGATCTTTATATCAATATGTGTGAACGATATATTGATTGTGTGTTGTTATAATTACATAGTTGTATACGCAGTAATTATAATAAACTTTTTACTCGTGTGTGGAGGACTAGTGGACGTAGAGGGGTTTACCTCGAACCACTTTAAATACTGCGTTATTTACCTCCTGCCTTACTTTTTTTATTAAACTGTGATTATTTAAGTATACTGTGCATATCGAGTTGCTGTATCCACAACAACTTACTGTATTTAAGACTTCCGCTACGCACTCAGATTTAAAACCGTACAGCTTGTAGTTTAAAACTCTTTCCAAGCTGTATCCAGTATACTTAGTGGCCAACAAGTGGTATCAGAGCGGTTGATTCTAAATAATCAGTCGTATTTTTAACCGAATCAGATGCAAAATCACTTAATTTTTAAAACAGTCTTTTTCATTCCTTTATTCTCACATGGATTCATCTATGATCAACAAAGTGCCTATGTTCTATTTTAATGAATTTGATGATTGGAGAATCAGGATGGAGGCTCATCTTGCAGCAATGCACGAAGAAATGATTTTTGTTATATAGGATGGCCCCATTAAGATCATGAAGATAAACACGGCCGCAAGGATTGAAGGCCAAGCCCATGCTGAGATAATCGAGAAGGAGCGTGAATAATGGACCACAGATGAAAGAAAGCGCGCCAATCTCGAAAATGTGGCTAAGAACGCGTTATTTGTCACTATTGACAAAGGCACGTTCTCAAAGGTAAAGAGCTGTAAAAAAGCCAAGGAAATATGGGATAAACTCAACTTGATTTGTGAGAGAACTAAGATCTCAAAAGAAAACAAAATTTCAAAACTGACTCAGCAATTTGAATCTTTTGAAATGAAACCAACTGAGACACTTGAGGAACTTGACCTCAGATTCACTGGTATTGTTGGTGAACTTGAAGCTTTGGGCAAAATTTATACCCAAAAGGAGATGAATTTAAAAATTTTCAGATCTCTCCCTGCCCGATGGGAAATTAAGACCACAGCTATGCGTGTGTCGTGTAATCTAAATGAAATATCTACTTTTGATCTCTTCTCTGACCTCAAAGCTTTTGAGTATGATATTGACAGAAGAGAGAAAGCTGAAGAATCTCCGTCAAAGGTTACAGCACTAGCCGCTGTATCGAACCGTCGACACAGCATGCCCAGCTCGTCGAAGCCCAGTCACATGAATGCTGACAGTGACGACGACATCCTGTCTCAAGATGAAATGGCGCTTCTCATGCATAAGTTAAAGAAGTTCATCAAGCAATCGGGAAAAACTCCCTACAGGCCCAAACCTGTCCACAAGGTAAGTACCGAAACTTCATCCGGTGATGCTAACATGTGCTATAATTGTAGGAAACCGGGACATTATGCAAATAAATGTCCTCATCCCAAAGTTCAAAGGTTGCCGGAGATCGAGCAACAAGAGAGAGATGAAAGAAGACGTGTTTGGAAAAACAAGCTGAAGGCCCTAATTAGAGAATCAGAAGCCTCCCCCACACCATCCAAATCCGAAGAATGTCTTCAGGTGGTCACTGAAAGTGAATCATCTGACGATGAGTTCGATGATAAAGCATATATGTGCTTCATGGCCAAGGACATTTTGGAAGGTGAAGATAGCGATGATGAGGTAAGCTCAACCTCAGCTTCCTCGTCCCCTGTCAGCAGACATTCTGAAGGACACATACAAAGTACATAAATACAATTCAAATCGCCCGTCATCGAGGTGACCGATTCCCAAGAATACTAAATCAAAAGCGAAGCGATTAGGAAAATACAAGAAGAGTAAAAGGACTTACTAGTACCGGTCGCACCGAGATGATGGCAATATAGTGATACTGTATTCGAACTATAACTCAATTTGACCCATAAAGAGCGACAGCCTAGGTATCCAAAAACCTAAGCTTTGATACCATATTATTCAGGGTATATTACAGCGCTGTGAGACCCTCCGTGGGACCCACAAGGCAAAACATACTCAGAACCATGAATTTTGACCGATAAGGTCTAAACATACTCCAGTAAAAGGTAATAAAAATGACATCAAGGTAATAATCATTTCGACAGAAATACAATCCATCGGGAATTAAAACCCAGGGCAACATAGGCCAAAGCATCAAGAGCATCTGAAATACTACTCGAGTATTCATAACCATTCCAAGTTCAAAAATACCGAATAGATAAAGTACAAAATACAGACAGAGACAAGACACAACATCACTCTTGCCCATCATCTTAGTGCCGACCCTGTACATGCCTATCCCCTCTCCTGGATCCTGAAATACATAAAAAGTATTTCCCCCAAAAGGGTTAGCCGTCGAATAGCTAGTACAAGCATATCGAATATGAAACACAATACTTCTCGACAATAAGGTAAACGAAAGACTCATTTCATCAAACACAAGAGTAGTATTTCGAAATAAATAAATCTCATAACATCTCATTTCAATACATATGTGATTAACCATGGAACGGAACCAACGACAACGGAACACCCTGAGGCCCCGTGGGACCCTCCCAGAGTTGTTAACCCCAATATATTCGTGGAACCGATCGAATGGCAATGGAACTCTCTGAGGCCCTGTCGGACCCTCCCAGAGTGAATATATACAATCACACAATTCATATACCTCACTTTCAAAGTCGAGAATGTACAATCATAAACATATACTTGCTTTTGAGACATTAGAACCAAAGTGGAAGTGGTATTCAAGCTCGGGAGGTCCAAGAATTCGCTTCTGGACCTAAACGATTCATAAGGATATACGATAATCAATCATCAATACTCAATTCTCAAGGAAGACTCCTAAAACCTGCCCTTTTAGCGATTCATAAATCTTTAAAATATTCACATAGAGGTGGGAAATCATCCAAACCCTCTCCACTTCAAGTAATACACAAAAACATTCATATAATCGTAAGGGAGACGTGGGTATGGGGTAGATACATCATAATCTCAAGGATTTCAAGATTCAAAATGGATAAACTGGACGAATCTAAGAAAACCCCACAAAATTCCCCAAACTAGAGTTCTAAGGAATTTACATCCAATCACATGAGGAAAGACGGATGGCTGATAATTTAAGCACATTAGAAATCCAAAAACGTTGATGACTGATGAATTCTCTACACCCCTTTGCCTAGGGATCGCGCAAATCGCCGGAGAGAAAGATGAAGGATGAGAAATGAGGTCCAAAACCCATCCCCAACAATTATATAGTTTGACTCGCGTTACGTAGGTAACATGCATATATTAACGTACGTAAGGCTGTTAAGTACGCTACGCATTGAAGTATTGCGTACGTTATGTTCTGGGCAGAGGCCACTGCCTCGAACAAACAAAGGCATTACGTACATAATGCGGAGCCCCTTAACGTACGTAATGGTTTCTAGCATACGCTATATCCCCCAGGCTAGCGTACGTAACACTGTCTCCAGAGGCTACTGCCTCAAATCGTCCAGCCGATTATGTACGTTATGAATAACACATAATGTACGTTAATGGCTTATAGCGTACATAACCCTAGAAAATTGAAGGAAGGACAGGAGTACGTATTTCATCCAAGATTTCACACTAACCACATAATGCATAATGTGAAAGGTACAAGATAATTTAACATCGTTCAATATAAGGTCCAAATTTAGAAAAACTTGAGAAATACGGAATGGAAACATTACGGATATTACAGCTACTGGACTGAATCAACAAGCAGTTAACGTACGTAACAGGGAGGTGTTAACATACGTAACAAGGTTAATGTATGCTATGCATGAAGCATAACGCACGTAACGAGGACAGTAAAGGCTAATGGCTAGTTGAGGCTTTATGCCTGTAAATACCAAGGCATTTTGTATCATTCAAAATAAAAACTCCCAGCAAATCATATATATATCTGATATTTTAGTATTCATCTTTGTTGTTGTAATCGAGCTATATTATCAAGTGTTGGCCACTAAGTATACAGGATATAGCTTGGAAAGTGTTTTAAACAACAAGTTGTACGGTTTTCAAATCTAAGTGCGCAGCGGAAGTCTTGTTTAAAGTAAGTTGGTGTAAATACAGCAACTAGAAATGAAGTGTATACTTAAAATTAATCACGGATATTAAAACAGTAAATGCATAAGGTAACTGACACACTAATTAAAGTGGTTCGAGGTAAACCTCTATACGTCCACTAGTCCTCCACACAGAAGTGAAAATGTTTATTATAAATACTACGTACACAACTATGTATTTATAATCAAACCTAATCAATATATCGTTCACACAGATTGCTATAATGATCTTAGCCTTCAGCCGTTCACACAGATTGGTTTAAGCTTTCACTTTACTGGATTCTTCACACATAGTTACGAAGCTTCGTCTCTTCAATACAAGTCCGTCACACACAATTCAGGAATAGCAAGGTTTCTCAGTCCACACAAGGCTGATTGGTTTTGTTCAAGGATAGAACAATGTTTGAACAACAGCTTTGATTTTCTGAGCTTTTAGCTGATGATGTGTTGTTCACGGTTTGAGCACTTGTATATCTCTTCTTTCAGAATAGAAGTATGCTTTGGGAGATATGTTTGCTCAGATGTATATGATGATAACTTCGTTGTTATTGATTTCGTTGTGTTATCAGAATGTGATCTTCAAACTCTGGAGATGTATATAGCCTTCTGAAATATATCTGTTGAGATAGATCCATTGAGCAAAGGTCCGTTCCAACGGGATGATTTGTTTGAATAAAATACGATCCGGCTTTTGCGCTTGATTGAAGATCTCTGACGGCTTAATATTTAAATACTTTATCCTTTATTATTTAAATATATCTTCTTAAACATGACTTTGACTTTAGGCGAATAACATAGATTCCTTCTTGTCCTGTTTGGATACTGTATGGAATGATAGCTGTATTGTCGATTCGAGACAGCTTCCATACTTAGTCTTATGAGACTCCTTTGCTGTATGATTGATTCACTGTATGCTGGGATTACGAGAAGTCTTCGATACAGGTTGATACCTTTGATCATCTTTGCGATACAGCTGTTTGCTGTATGCTGGATTGGCACATTGTCAAAACATTCTGTCAAGGTCTTTCGATACAGGGATTGTTATCCCAACAATTTCCCCCTTTTTGATAATTTGTCAAGTCTTTCCAAGTCTTCCTTTTAAAAACCTTTTGATGTTATCGAAACATCCTTGGTGATGCCAAAACTTTGACACTTAGCATCTTGAAGGAGGGCAGACTTCTTGGTCTTCTGATCGAATTTTCTGGCCTTCAGCAAGTAGCCTAATACTAAGAACTGCTCGCAGGCAAGTTCAACTTTTATCAAAAGAGTATTACATCTTTAAACTTATGATTGGCGTAAAGGCACAATCTTATATTGTATACTAGATACATACAACTTAAACTATGAACTGTTTGCAGACAAGTTCTTACAGCTTATGTATTAAAACAAGTTCCATACTTGTATACAACAAGAATAAATTAAGTGTTTGTAAACATACAAGAACACAGTCGATTACGAGTTGTAATCTTTCAAGACAGGCAAATATTTTATTAATGTTGAAACAAAGAGTACAATATTTTGCTGTTTTGAAAATAAAATTACAAAATAATAATACAACAAGGAGTTTAACTCCTATAATCAGAGTGTCTACATGGCCTTTTGGGGTCATTCTTGGTATTTTTCCACCAGTTCTCATGAGTGTCTCTGTCTCGATTCAGATATAAGGCTCGTCCTTCATACGACTTATCAAAGACTAGGATCCAATATTCTGGATGGGTAACCAAGTCACCTTGTCTATGCTTAGACTTCATTTGCTGCTGGAGCGAGAGCGTTCCTTCTTCTAACCTTTTCTTATATTCCTCAGCTGCTTCCTGTACTGTCCTGCATCTGTTGAATACTGAAGATTCCCTGATAAGAACTACAAAGTATCTTAGCAGTTCATTTTCCCCCAGTTTTTAATTTCTTCTACAGTAGGCTGTCGGTTGGCCGGGAGGTTCATAGCTTGCGTTTTTCAAATGAGGTTCTTCCAAGGAAACTTAGGGTCCTGGAATTCTGGGCAATCTCCCTGTATTCTAACATTAGGAGATGAAATACGGGCAATATTAGCAGTGATGCTGTCTTCAAAAGGAGCAAGCATTTCCTTCTCTTGCTCAAGCCTTGTTCTCATAGCAGCTTCCCTCGCTTCTTCCCCCTTTTTGGCGTCATCAAGGTATGACACCTTCTCATCAAGGCGTTCCAGGATTTGCATAGCAGCATCCTGTTTCGTCTCAAAACTTGTCATTTTCTCAACCAGGGGGTGAGCACCTGCGACATATCTTGAATTTTCTTGTCGTGGGCTCGAAGCTGGGAACCAGATTCAATCATAGCTAATGCTGTCTTTGTAATATCCGGATTTATTACTGTGTATTTCATTTGTATTCGAACCCTGTATTATTCGGATTTGTGATCTTGATAATTGGAGTATGATTTTTCTTACATTGGTATCTTTGTACATAAGTATATCAACATGCAAAATTTCTCATGCAAGCTCGTGATAGCGCACGCTAAGAATGTAACTTAACGCGCGCTATCGGCTACTACTAGCGCACGCTACAAGTGTAGGATTTGCGTGCGCTAGTCAATCAATTATTGAGCTAGACGTCTAGCACATGCGCCAGCCGGACGTAGGACCAGATAAGATTCCCGCGGATGAACCTGGACAGTTTTGGAGTCAACTCTTATTAGCGCGCGCTAAGGATGTATGGTAGCGTGCGCTAATCTGCTAAAGTACAGAAAGTTTATATATGGACCAGCACTCCATTTTTCTTCTCATTTCTTTCGGGCATCCTTCGTTCTTGAGAGACCAGAGGGCATATCATCTCCCTTAGACACACTTATAACACATCCACTTGATCATTGGACAATTGATATTTCTTGTGATTGAGCATTAAAGAGAAGTAGCACCTTGGAGTGGCATATAACAAACCGAAGTCAGATTCCATCTTTTTGGTTCAGTGATTTCGTCATATTAAGGTATGTTACTTCTATCTCCAGCCTTAGATTTGGATTCCAAAAAATAAGATGATCATGCTAGCAAGATATTGAATTTCGTTGGTGAATTATTCAACAAACATCATGTTTAGAGTATTGGAATGTTTAGGCTTATGGTATTGTCGTTGGAACCTCTTAGTTGAAATCTTAGTACGTCAAATGAAGATAAGAACATTCTGAAGATAATTATACGTATGAATTATGTTGATATATTGATCATAAACTTGGAGAATGATATCACCTTTGATTATGAGGACTTAAGAAAGAACCATGTTAGATTGTATCCTTTCTTATAAGCTGGAATTGATAGTTTATCTCCATGGTTAAATCGGGATGTATTGATGGTAATGCATCGACCTTAAGAACACCAAACTTTGCATGAGAATTGAAATCAAGATGGATTATGGTGTTGTGATGATAATACATATTCTTGATTTTTTGAAGTTGTTATTATCCGTGAGATCATTCATAAATCATATGAACATGTTATGCATGGAGATGACGTGTATTAACACTGAAGATTTCATGAGTTTCATCACCTTTAGAACAATCTGCTGCCCAGTAGTGAACTGCCAGGCACGGTTAGCGCACGCTAAGCTTTGTAGATTAACGTGCGCTATCGAGCACGAATTAACATACGCTACGTTTGGTACGTAACGTACGTTAGGCCATCAAGCGAGTCAGTCGGCTGATCAGTGAGGTTCTGTCCATGCGTAGTTAGCGTACGCTATGCTTCGTTATTTGCGTGTGCTAACGAACAGACTTAACGCACGCTACGTATAATACTTAGCGTACGCTAAGTAGTTCAGACAGATTATATTTTATGAGCTTTCGGCCGTAAATCGAATTGTTAGACATTCGTACGACGTGAGATAAATTATATATTATTTCTTTTGTTGAGGTTCGAGCTTGTTACGTGATTGATAGAAGGGGCGACCTTCGAGTGTTTCGTTTTCATGGAAGTATTATTCTTGTCTTCAAATCGAGGCAAGTACCTTATTTGTTTTATGTATTGATGTTATACATATTGTCGTGCATGTATGTCGTTATTGTATGTCCACCTCGTGTTGGTCCGACGGGATCATCGGGGGATCTATGCTAGCGTGCGCTCAATCATCGGACGGGTTTTCCACCACGGGTTGGTCTGACGAGATCATCATGGGTTCTAGGCAGTGAACGCTGGATCGTCGGAATTACCATGTGTATGTTATGATATCATGTTGTGATTATCAGTTGTGTATGTTATTTATGAGTTTCTCATAGGAGAAGACTCGTCGGTATTTTGTCAATTACGTATTATTATTCTGCGTGAGATGTTGAATAATATGTTGTGGTACTTGTACTAGCATCGTTGTGCTAACCCCTTCGGGGGTGAACATTTTGTTTATGTTCAGGATCCAGGAGAGCGGGGAAACAACCACTGGAGCTGCATGACGACGAGGGTGCAGAGTGATGTTCCGGCCGGGTTTATGTGTCTGTTGTTTGTTGGTTATTTCAATAAGTACTCGAGTACGTAGTCGTTTATGATAATTTGGATTTGGTGATGTATTAATACATTTACGTTGAATATTCGTACTTTCAGTATTGGTCAAACTTTTGTACTTTATTTCCGTTATTTTCATTCGTTGGTATCGGTTAATGTAGTTTTAGTCCTTCAGGCTTGTAAATTCTTATGTAAAGGATTTACGGCGCTGTAATATTCCTGAATATATCGGGGGTGTTACAGAATATGGTATCGGAGCTAAGATTATGGATATCTTGGCCATTGGGTTATAATAAGGGGTCATTTATGTCTTTTGAGGTGACCGGCCGTGAATGACATCACTGTACTGCCTACGTCTTCATGCGAACAGTGGTCGTAAGTTCCTAAACTCTATCTCGTTCTTTACATGTTGTATCTCTTTATACTTGAACATTAGAGCGATGTTGTTTCCTGTATATTGAGTATTTATGCTTACAATATGTTGAGAGGCGGACGTGGACATGGTCGCGGTCGCGGACGCGGACGAAGAAATGCTGAAAGGGAAGCATCGCCTTCTAATCAGGCCAGTCATAGCTCAGGCGAGCCACAGATATCTATCAATAACGAACCGGAACCTGCTGTACCAGAAATCCTTCGTCAATTGGTGAACCAGATGACTTAGTTCGCTCAGGTCGTGGACCGAATGCAGGTGGAAGTGGGATTACAGCAGGGAGATAGGCAGCAAGGGATCCCAGATATAGGAAATCGAGGTGACCGATGGCTACAAGAGGTGGCGAAGATGCAACCACCTAAATTCGACGGTATTTCTGAGACTCCCACCTGGGACCATTGGTTGAAGGAACTGGAGAAAATCTTTGCCGGAATTAACTGCCCAGACGACGGGAGAGCCTCTATCGCTCAATACTTTCTGATAGGGGAAGCGTCCGAATGGTGGGAAGCCATCCGGCCTGTAGACCATGATGCTGATTGGACAGAGTTTAAATTGATGATGGAAGCTCAGTACTGCCTTCGTCCTGTGAGGGAAGCCAAGGTTCGGGATTTTTTCTCCGCTCAGCCTTCAGATGTGCCAATATCTCAGGCAATTAACACGTTTAACCAGCAGCTGGCATTTGTTCGACATCTGGTCAGAACAGATGCAGAAATGATGATCCATTTTGATATGAGGATGAAACCAGAAATCTAGAGGTATATGTCCGGTTTTGAATGTACCACACTCCGTCAATACCAGGATAAGGCATTGTCATATGAGATCAAGGAAGCAGCTATGGAGAAATTTACGGAATCCAAGAAGCAAAAAGTCTCAGGTACTTTTACAGAGCACAAGAGCAGCGGGCCCCGCATGGCCCAGTCATCTTTTCATTCTTTCAAGAAACCTCCGCACCCAGTTAGGAGTGGAAAGAACTTAGGATCAGCATCAACCATGACTGAGGTTACTAGGAAATGCTTTAACTGTGCCCAGACGGGGCACTATCGACGGAATTGCCCCCTACCTGCCATGACTTGTTTTGATTGTGGTCGAGAGGGACATCGTGCGGTGTTCTGTGAAGAGGATGCAAATTCCTTTAGAGCCCGTACACCACAGCCAGTCCAGAAGGAAGCCAGTATCCAACAGACGCAGCAAAGTGTTCAGATGCCTTAGAATTTTGGCCGCGGGCGAGGCAGAGGACAGTGGGACCGAAAGGGTAGATCGAGTGCCGGATCTGTTCCCCCACGTCTGTACGAGATGAGGAAAACAGACGATCAGGATGCTGCTATCGCATCAGGTACTGTCCAGATCCTTTCCCAGCCAGTTAGCGTTTTATTCGATACAGGAGCTACGCATTCTTTTATATCCTTGTCTTGTGTAAATCGTTTGAATGTTTTTGGTTTTCATAATTGTGAACCTTATGTTGTTGGTTTACCGAGTGGAGAGAGGATTATTGGAAACTTAGAAACTAGAGATTTCCCTGTATCATTTGGAGGCAGAGAGTGGCTCTCAAATCTGATTGTAATAGAAATACAAGGAGACGATCTGATACTCGGAGATGATTGGGTTAATCGATATGGAGCTATTGTAAATTACCAAAGGAGGAATATCTCGCTGATCGCTGATGATGGTTCCGAAATACTGTTTGGGGGATGGAAACCGGGAACCTCAGGAAAGTTGATCAAATCGATGAAAGCTGTCAAATTGTTGAAACAGGGCTGTATCGGATACTGGTGTTATGCAATGAAGAAAGAAGACGAAATTTTGGAACTTTCATCCATTCCTGTTGTGAACGAATTTCTAGATATGTTTCCTGACGAGTTACCTGGACTACCTCCACGAAGGGATGTAGAATTTACCATTTAGCTGGAACCCGGAGCTACACCAATTTCTAAGGCGCCGTATCGTATGGCACCTACTGAGATGTATGAACTGAAAAAGAAGCTGGAGGAGTTACTGGACAAAGGCTATATCAGCCAAGCATTTCACCCTGGGGAGCGCCGGTTCTTTATGTCCGAAAGAAGGATGGATCGCTTCGACTGTGTATTGACTATCGAGAGCGGAACAAGATGACGATCAAGAACAAGTATCCGTTGCCACGAATTGATGATCTGTTTGATCAGTTGCAAGGAGCAACAGAATTTTCTAAAATTTATCTGAGATCATGGTATCATCAGCCAAGGATTAAAGAATCAGATGTTCCGAAATCAGCGTTCAGAACTCGCTACGGACACTATGAGTTTGTAGTGATGCCGTTTGGTCTCACTAATGCACCTGCTGTATGCATGCAATTGATGAACCGAGTGTTCATCGAATATTTGGATAAATTTGTGGTCGTGTTCATTGATGACATTCTGGTGCATTCTAAGAGCCCGGAAGAGAATGCAGAGCATTTGCGGATTGTATTAGAACTTTTGAGAAGCGAGCAACTGTACACCAAAATCTCTAAGTGTGAATTCTGGCTAAAGGGAGTAATGTTCCTCGGTCATGTAGTATCAGCTGAAGGAGTCCGAGTAGATCCTCAGAAGATTGAAGCAGTTTTGGATTGGAAGCCTCCTAAGAACGTGAAAGAAGTTCGAAGTTTCTTAGGACTTGCTGGGTATTATCGTCGGTTCGTGGAAGGGTTTTCCAAAATTTCTCGCCCATTTACTCGACTCCTGCAGAAAACTCAAAAGTTTGAGTGGAATGATTTGTGTCAGGTTAGCTTTGATGAATTGAAGAAGATATTGACGACGGCACTGATTCTATCACTTCGACAGGGAACTGGAGGATTCATAGTTTACAGTGATGCTTCGAACCAAGGACTCGGATGCGTATTGATGGAGAATGATAAGGTGATCGCTTATGCGTCACGACAGCTGAAACCTTATGAAGTGAATTACCCAACGCATGATTTGGAGCTAGCAACAGTAGTTTTTGCTTTGAAAATCTGAAGACATTATCTGTACGGGACTCACTGTCAGATCTTTACGGATCACAAGAGTCTCAAATACATCTTCAGTCAAAAAGAGTTGAACATGCGGCAAAGAAGATGGTTAGAGCTGATTAAGGACTACGACTTGGAGATTTTGTATCATCCAGGCAAAGCGAATGTAGTGGCCGACGCACACAGCCGCAAGCCTGTTTCTATTCAGATACTGGAGACTCTGACCTCCCAGACGAGAGATGATTCGAGAAGGACTTGAAGTATGGTTACAAAGAGTCCAAGGACAACTGTGCGTGATGGAGATAACTTCATCATTAACTGAAGAAATCAAATCTAGACAGGCATATGATCCTCTGATGATTCGGTTACGTGATGAAGTGATCAAGGGGAAAGCCCCCGGATTTGTAATTCATGATGATAGAGTTTTGAGATTTCAGAACCGACTCTGCGTTCCCGATGTCGATGTTCTGAAACAGACGATTCTGAAGGAAGCTCATAGTTCGCCCTATTCTATCCACCCGGGCACCAGTAAGATGTATAAGGACTTGAAGCAGAATTTCTAGTGGGGCAACATGAAGAAAGATGTAGCGGACTATGTTTCGAAATGCTTGACTTGCCAGCAGGTTAAGATCGAGCATCAACGACCTGCCGGGATGTTGAAGCTGCTCCCGATTCCTGAATGGAAGTGGGAGGACATATCGATGGACTTTATTACTAGTATGCCGAGAACCAAGACAGGAATGAACTTGATTTGGGTGATAGTTGATCATTTAACCAAATCAGCTCATTTTCTAGGCATTAAGGATACGTGGGGACCAGAGAGGTTGGCACGAGTATTTATTTCGGAGATAGTTCGATTGCATGGTACACCGAAAACCATTATTTCTGATCGAGACGGCCGTTTTGTGTCTCATTTTTGGAAAGCAGTTCATAAGGCCTTGGGGACCGAATTGAACTTCAGCACAGCTTATCACCTGCAGACTGATGGACAATCCGAGAGGACTATTCAAATGGTGGAAGATATGCTGAGGGCTTGTGCCTTAGATTGGTCAACTGATTGGGAAGTTCATTTATCGTTGATCGAATTTACCTACAACAATAGTTGGTATGCTTCCATTAAGATGGCACCGTTTGAGGCATTATACGGGAGGAGATGTAGATCGCCTCTATGTTGGGACGATTCATCAGACTTAATCAGGACAGAACCAGAGTTAATCGTACAGACTCGAGAGAAGATAGCCTTGATTCGTGAAAGGCTGTTGACCGCCCAGAGTCGCCAGAAATCTTAGGCAGACGTACGTCGTCGCCCTTTGGAGTTCAGTACTGGAGACCACGTACTTTTAAAGGTTTCTCCTACTCGGGGAATCTTCCATTTTGGAAGAAGGGAAAACTGAGTCCGAGATATATCGGACTGTTCGAGATCCTTGAGAGAGTTGGAGAGTTGGCATACAGATTGGCATTGCCGCCATCATTGTGCCATGTTCATAACGTGTTCCATGTATCCCAGTTACGGGGGTATATACCAGATCCTAGTCATGTCATTGATTTCGGAGAAATCGAAGTCGCTCAAGATAGGACGTTTGAAGAAAGACCAGTCAAGATACTCGAGAGTCGAGTTAAGCAGTTGAGGAACAAACCAATCGTTTTGGTCAAAGTTCAATGGTCACGTCACGGAGTGGAAGAAGCCACATGGGAAACGGAAGATGGCATGAAGTCCAGATATCCCGAGTTATTTTCGTCTTGAGTTTCGGGACGAAACTCCTTTTTAGTAGGAGAGTATGTAATATCCGGATTTATTACTGTGTATTTCATTTGTATTCGAACCCTGTATTATTCGGATTTGTGATCTTGATAATTGGAGTATGATTTTTCTTACATTGGTATCTTTGTACATAAGTATATCAACATGCAAAATTTCTCATGCAAGCTCGTGATAGCGCACGCTAAGAATGTAACTTAATGCGCGCTATTGGCTACTACTAGCGCACGCTACGAGTGTAAGATTTGCGTGTGCTAGGCAATCAATTATTGAGCTAGGCGGCTAGCACATGGGCCAGCCGGATGTAGGACCAGATAAGATTCCCGCGGATGAACCTGGACAGTTTTGGAGTCAACTCTATTAGCGCGCGCTAAGGATGTATGGTAGCGTATTTTCTAAAATGAATTGATGATCTGTTTGATCAGTTGCAAGGAGAAACAGTATTTTCTAAAATTTATCTGAGATCATGGTATCATCAGCTAAGGATTAAAGAATCAGATGTTCCGAAATCAGCGTTCAGAACTCGCTACGGACACTATGAGTTTGTAGTGATGCCGTTTGGTCTCACTAATGCACCTGCTGTATTCCTGCAATTGATGAACCGAGTGTTCATCGAATATTTGGATAAATTTGTGGTCGTGTTCATTGATGACATTCTGGTGTATTCTAAGAGCCCGGAAGAGAATGCAGAGCATTTGCGGATTGTATTAGAACTTTTGAGAAGCGAGCAACTGTACGCCAAAATCTCTAAGTGTGAATTCTGGCTAAAGGAAGTAATGTTCCTCGGTCATGTAGTATCAGCTGAAGGAGTCCGAGAAGATCCTCAGAAGATTGAAGCAGTTTTGGATTGGAAGCCTCCTAAGAACGTGAAAGAAGTTCGAAGTTTCTTAGGACTTGCTGGGTATTATCGTCGGTTCGTGGAAGGGTTTTCCAAAATTTCCCGCCCACTTACTCGACTCCTGCAGAAAACTCAAAAGTTTGAGTGGAATGAGTTGTGTCAGGTTAGCTTTGATGAATTGAAGAAGAGATTGACGACAGCACCGATTCTATCACTTCCACAGGGAACTGGAGGATTCATAGTTTACAGTGATGCTTTGAACCAAGGACTCGGATGCGTATTGATGCAGAATGATAAGGTGATCACTTATGCATCACGACAGCTAAAACCTTATGAAGTGAATTACCCAACGCATGATTTGGAGCTAGCAACAGTAGTTTTTGCTTTGAAAATCTGAAGACATTATCTGTACGGGACTCACTGTCAGATCTTTACGGATCACAAGAGTCTCAAATACATCTTCAGTCAAAAAGAGTTGAACATGCGGCAAAGAAGATGGTTAGAGCTGATTAAGGACTACAACTTGGAGATTTTGTATCATCCAGGAAAAGCGAATGTAGTGGCCGATGCACTCAGCCGCAAGCCTGTTTCTATTCAGATGCTGTAGACTCTGACCTCTCAGCTTAGCCTTCAACGAGAGATGATTTGAGATGGAATTGAAGTATGGTTACAAAGAGTCCAAGGACAACTGTGCGTGATGGAGATAACTTCATCATTAACCGAAGAAATCAAATCTAGACAGGCAGATGATTCTCTGATGATTCGGTTACGTGATGAAGTGATCAAGGGGAAAGCCCCCGGATTTGTAATTCATGATGATAGAGTTTTGAGATTTCAGAACCGACTCTGCGTTCCCGATGTCGATGTTCTGGAATAGACGATTCTGAAGGAAGCTCACAGTTCGCCCTATTATATCCACCCGGGCACCAGTAAGATGTATAAGGACTTGAAGCAGAATTTCTAGTGGGGCAACATGAAGAAAGATGTAGCGGACTATGTTTTGAAATGCTTGACTTGTCAGCAGGTTAAGATCGAGCATCGACGACCTGCCGGGATGTTGAAGCCGCTCCCGATTCCTGAATGGAAGTGGGAGGACATATCGATGGGCTTTATTACTAGTATGCCGAGAACCAAGACAGGAATGAACTTGATTTGGGTGATAGTTGATCGTTTAACCAAATCAGCTCATTTTCTAGGCATTAAGGATACGTGGGGACCAGAGAGGTTGGCACGAGTATTTATTTCGGAGATAGTTCGATTGCATGGTACACCGAAAACCATTATTTCTGATCGAGACGGCCGTTTTGTGTATCATTTTTGGAAAGCAGTTCATAAGGTCTTGGGGACCGAATTGAACTTCAGCACAGCTTATCACCCGCAGACTGATGGACAATCCGAGAGGACTATTCAAACGGTGGAAGATATGCTGAGGGCTTGTGCCTTAGATTGTTCAATTGATTGGGAAGTTCATTTATCGTTGATCGAATTTACCTACAACAATAGTTGGCATGCTTCCATTAAGATGGCACCGTTTGAGGCATTATACGGGAGGAGATGTAGATCGCCTCTATGTTGGGACGATTCATCATACTTAATCGGGACAGAACCAGAGTTAATCGTACAGACTCGAGAGAAGATAGCCTTGATTCGTGAAAAGCTGTTGACCGCCCAGAGTCACCAGAAATCTTACGCAGACGTACGTCGTCGCCCTTTGGAGTTCAGTACTGGAGACCACGTACTTTTAAAGGTTTCTCCTACTCGGGGAATCTTCTGTTTTGGAAGAAGGGAAAAACTGAGTCCGAGATATATTGGACCGTTCGAGATCCTTGAGAGAGTTGGAGAGTTGGCATACAGATTGGCATTGCCGCCGTCATTGTGCCATGTTCATAACGTGTTCCATGTATCCCAGTTACGGGGGTATATACCAGATCCTAGTCATGTCATTGATTTCGGAGAAATCGAAGTCGCTCAAGCTAGGACGTTTGAAGAAAGACCAGTCAAGATACTCGAGAGTCGAGTTAAGCAGTTGAGGAACAAACCAATCATTTTGGTCAAAGTTCAATGGTCACGTCACAGAGTGGAAGAAGCCACATGGGAAACGGAAGATGGCATGAAGTCCAGATATCCCGAGTTATTTTCGTCTTGAGTTTCGGGACGAAACTCCTTTTTAGTAGGAGAGTATGTAATATCCGGATTTATTACTGTGTATTTCATTTGTATTCGAACCCTGTATTATTCGGATTTGTGATCTTGATAATTGGAGTATCATTTTTCTTACATTGGTATCTTTGTACATAAGTATATCAACATGCAAAATTTCTCATGCAAGCTCGTGATAGCGCTCGCTAAGAATGTAACTTAACGCGCGTTATCGTCTACTACTAGCGCACGCTACGAGTGTAGGATTTGCGTGCGCTAGGCAATCAATTATTGAGCTAGGCGGCTAGCACATGCGCCAGCCGGACGTAGGACCAGATAAGATTCCCGCGGATGAACCTGGACAGTTTTGGAGTCAACTCTTATTAGCGCGCGCTAAGGATGTATGGTAGCGTGCGCTAATCTGCTAAAGTACAGAAAGTTTATATATGGACCAGCACTCCATTTTTCTTCTCATTTCTTTCGGGCATCCTTCGTTCTTGAGAGACCAGAGGGCATATCATCTCCCTTAGACACACTTATAACACATCCACTTGATCATTGGACATTGGATATTTCTTGTGATTGAGCATTGAAGAGAAGTAGCACCTTGGAGTGGCATATAACCACCCGAAGTCGGATTCCATCTTTTTGGTTCAGTGATTTCGTCATATTAAGGTATGTTACTTCTATCTCCATCCTTATATTCGGATTCCAAAGAATAAGATGATTAAGCTAGCAAGATATTGAATTTCGTTGGTGAATTATTCAACAAACATCATGTTTAGAGTATTGGAATGTTTAGGCTTATGGTATTGTCGTTGGAACCTCGTAGTTGGAATCTTAGTACGTCAAATGAAGAGAAGAACATTCTGAAGATAATTATACGTATGAATTATGTTGATATATTGATCATAAACTTGGAGAATGATATCACCTTTGATTATAAGGACTTAAGAAAGAACCATGTTAGATTGCATCCTTTCTTATAAGCTGGAATTGATAGATTATCTCCATGGTTAAATCGGAATGTATTGATGATAATGCATCGACCTTAAGAACACTAAACTTTGCATGATAATTGAAATCAAGATGGATTATGGTGTTGTGATGATAATACATATTCTTGATTGTTTGAAGTTGTTATTATCCGTGAGATCATTCATAAATCGTATGAACATGTTATGCATGGAGATGACGTGTATTAACACTGAAGATTTCATGAGTTTCATCACCTTTAGAACAATCTGCTGCCCAGTAGTGAACTGTCAGGCACAGTTAGCGCACGCTAAGCTTTGTAGATTAACGTGCGCTATCGAGCACGAATTAACCTACGCTACGTTTGGTACATAACATACGTTAGGCCATCAAGCGAGTTAGTCGGCTGATCAGTGAGGTTCTGACCATGCATAGTTAGCGTACGCTATGCTTCGTTATTTGCGTGCGCTAACGAACAGACTTAACGCACGCTACGTATAATACTTAGCGTACGCTAAGTAGTTCAGACAGATTACATTTTATGAGGTTTCAGCCGTAAATCTAATTGTTAGACATTCGTACGACCTGAGATAAATTATATATTATTTATTTTGTTAAGGTTCGAGCTTGTTACGTGATTGATTGAAGGGGCGACCTTCGAGTGTTTCGTTTTCGTGGAAGTATTATTCTTGTCTTCAAATCGAGGCAAGTACCTTATTTGTTTTATGTATTGATTTTATACATATTGTCGTGCATGTATGTCGTTATTGTATGTCCACCTCGTGTTGGTCCGACGGGATCATCGGGGGATCTATGCTAGCGTGCGCTGGATCATCGGATGGGTTTTTCCACCACGGGTTGGTCTGACGAGATCATCGTGGGTTCTACGCAGTGAACGTTGGATCGTCGGAATTACCATGTGTATGTTATGATATCATGTTGTGATTATCAGTTGTGTATGTTATTTATGAGTTTCTCATAGGAGAAGACTCGTCGGTATTTTGTCAATTACGTATTATTATTCTGCGTGAGATGTTGAATAATATGTTGTGGTACTTGTACTAGCATCGTTGTGCTAACCCCTTCGGGGGTGAACATTTTGTTTATGTTCAGGATCCAGGAGAGCGGGGAAACAACCACTGGAGCTCCATGACGACGAGGGTGCAGAGTGATGTTCTGGCCGGGTTTATGTGTCTGTTGTTTGTTGGTTATTTCAATAAGTACTGGAGTACGTAGTCGTTTATGATAATTTGGATTTGGTGATGTATTAATACATTTACGTTGAATATTCGTACTTTCAGTATTGCTCAAACTTTTATACTTTATTTCCGTTATTTTCATTCGTTGGTATCGGTTAATGTAGTTTTAGTCCTTCAGCCTTGTAAATTCTTATGTAAAGGATTTACGGCGCTGTAATATTCCTGAATATATCGGGGGTGTTACAGAATATGGTATCGGAGCTAAGATTATGGATATCTTGGCCATTGGGTTATAATAAGGGGTCATTTATGTCTTTTGAGGTGACCAGCCGTGAATGACATCACTGTACTGCCTACATCTTCATGTGAACGGTGGTTGTAAGTTCCTAAACTCTATCTCGTTCTTTACATGTTGTATCTCTTTATACTTGAACATTAGAGCGATGTTGTTTCCTGTATGTTGAGTATTTATGCTTACAGTATGTTGAGATGCGGACGTGGACGTGGTCGCGCTCGCGGACGCGGACGAAGAAATGCTGAAAGGGAAGCGTCGCCTTCTAATCAGGCCAGTCATAGCTCAGGCGAGCCACATATATCTATCAATAACGAACCGGAACCTGCTGTACCAGAAATCCTTCGTCAATTGGTGAACCAGATGACTCAGTTCGCTCAGGTCGTGGACCGAATGCAGGTGGAAGTGGGATTACAGCAAGGAGATAGGCAGCAAGGGATCCCAGATATGGGAAATCGAGGTGACCGATGGCTACAAGAGGTGGCGAAGATGCAACCACCTAAATTCGATGGTATTTCTGAGACTCCCACCTGGGACCATTGGTTGAAGGAACTGGAGAAAATCTTTGCCGGAATTAACCGCCAGGGCAATGGAGAGCCTCTATCGCTCAATACTTTCTGATAGGGGAAGCGTCTGAATGGTGGGAAGCCATCCGGCCTGTAGACCATGATGCTGATTGGACAGAGTTTAAATTGATGATGGAAGCTCAGTACTGCCCTCGTCCTGTGAGGGAAGCCAAGGTTCGGGAGTTTTTCTCCACTCAGCCTTCAGATGTGCCAATATCTCAGGCAATTAAGACATTTAACCAGCAGCTGGCATTTGTTCGACATCTGGTCAGAACAGATGCAGAAATGATGATCCATTTTGATATTAGGATGAAACCAGAAATCCAGAGGTACATGTCCGGTTTTGAATGTACCACACTCCGTCAATACCAGGATAAGGCGTTGGCATATGAGATCAAGGAAGCAGCTATGGAGAAATTTAGGGAATCCAAGAAGCAAAAAGTCTCAGGTACTTTTACAGAGCACAAGAGCAGCGGGCCCCGCATGGCCCAGTCATCTTTTCATTCTTTCAAGAAACCTCCGCACCCAGTTAGGAGTGGAAAGAACTTAGGAGCAGCATCAACCATGACTGAGGTTACTAGGAAATGCTTTAACTGTGCCCAGACGGGGCACTATCGACGGAATTGCCCCCTACCTGCCGTGACTTGTTTTGATTGTGGTCGAGAGGGACATCGTGCGGTGTTCTGTGAAGAGGCTGCAATGTCCTTTAGAGCCCGTACACCATAGCCAGTCCAGAAGGAATCCAGTATCCAACATACGCAGCAAAGTGTTCAGATGCCTCAGAATTTTGGCCGCGGGCGAGGCAGAGGACAGTGGGACCGAAAGGGTAGATCGAGTGCTGGATCTGTTCCCCACGTGCATGCGAGATGAGAAAACAGACGATCGTGATCTTGCTATCGCATCGCAGTGCATCGAGATCCTTTCCCAGCCAGTTAGCGTTTTATTCGATACAGGAGCTACGCATTCTTTTATATCCTTGTCTTGTGTAAATCGTTTGAATGTTTTTGGTTTTCATAATTGTGAACCTTATGTTGTTGGTTTACCGAGTGGAGAGAGGATTATTGGAAAGTTAGAAACTAGAGATTTCCCTGTATCATTTGGACGCAGCGAGTGGCTCTCAAATCTGATTGTAATAGAAATGCAATGAGACGATCTGATACTCGGAGACGATTGGGTTAATCGATATGGAGCTATTGTAAACTACCGAAGGAGGAATATCTCGTTGATCGCTGATGATGGTTCCGAAATACTGTTTGAGGGATGGAAACCGGGAACCTCAGGAAAGTTGATCAAATCGATGAAAGCTGTCAAATTGTTGAAACAGGGCTGTACCGGATACTGGTGTTATGCAATGAAGAAAGAAGACGAAATTGTGGAACTTTCATCCATTCATGTTGTGAACGAATTTCTAGATGTGTTTCCTGACGAGTTACCTGGACTACCTCCACGAAGGGATGTAGAATTTACCATTGAGGTGGAACCCATAGCTACACCAATTTCTAAGGCGCCGTATCGTATGGCACCTACTGAGATGTATGAACTGAAAAAGCAGTTGGAGGAGTTACTGGACAAAGGCTATATTCAGCCAAGCGTTTCGCCCTGGGGAGCGCCGGTTCTTTCTGTCCGAAAGAAGGATGGATCGCTTCGACTGTGTATTGACTATCGAGAGCTGAACAAGATGACGATCAAGAACAAGTATCCGTTGCCATGGATTGATGATCTGTTTGATCAGTTGCAAGGAGCAACAGTATTTTCTAAAATTTATCTGAGATCATGGTATCATCAGCTAAGGATTAAAGAATCAGATCTTCCGAAATCAGTGTTCAGAACTCGCTACGGACACTATGAGTTTGTAGTGATGCCGTTTGGTCTCACTAATGCACCTGCTGTATTCCTGCAATTGATGAACCGAGTGTTCATCGAATATTTGGATAAATTTGTGGTCGTGTTCATTGATGACATTCTGGTGTATTCTAAGAGCCCGGAAGAGAATGCAGAGCATTTGCGGATTGTATTAGAACTTTTGAGAAGCGAGCAACTGTACGCCAAAATCTCTAAGTGTGAATTCTGGCTAAAGGAAGTAATGTTCCTCGGTCATGTAGTATCAGCTGAAGGAGTCCGAGAAGATCCTCAGAAGATTGAAGCGCTGATTGGAAGCCTCCTAAGAACGTGAAAGAAGTTCGAAGTTTCTTAGGACTTGCTGGGTATTATCGTCGGTTCGTGGAAGGGTTTTCCAAAATTTCCCGCCCACTTACTCGACTCCTGCAGAAAACTCAAAAGTTTGAGTGGAATGAGTTGTGTCAGGTTAGCTTTGATGAATTGAAGAAGAGATTGACGACGGCACCGATTCTATCACTTCCACAGGGAACTGGAGGATTCATAGTTTACAGTGATGCTTTGAACCAAGGACTCGGATGCGTATTGATGCAGAATGATAAGGTGATCACTTATGCATCACGACAGCTGAAACCTTATGAAGTGAATTACCCAACGCATGATTTGGAGCTAGCAACAGTAGTTTTTGCTTTGAAAATCTGAAGACATTATCTGTACGGGACTCACTGTCAGATCTTTACGGATCACAAGAGTCTCAAATACATCTTCAGTCAAAAAGAGTTGAACATGCGGCAAAGAAGATGGTTAGAGCTGATTAAGGACTACAACTTGGAGATTTTGTATCATCCAGGAAAAGCGAATGTAGTGGCCGATGCACTCAGCCGCAAGCCTGTTTCTATTCAGATGCTGTAGACTCTGACCTCTCAGCTTAGCCTTCAACGAGAGATGATTCGAGATGGAATTGAAGTATGGTTACAAAGAGTCCAAGGACAACTGTGCGTGATGGAGATAACTTCATCATTAACCGAAGAAATCAAATCTAGACAGGTAGATGATCCTCTGATGATTCGGTTACGTGATGAAGTGATCAAGGGGAAAGCCCCCGGATTTGTAATTCATGATGATAGAGTTTTGAGATTTCAGAACCGACTCTGCGTTCCCGATGTCGATGTTCTGAAACAGACGATTCTGAAGGAAGCTCACAGTTCGCCCTATTATATCCACCCGGGCACCAGTAAGATGTATAAGGACTTGAAGCAGAATTTCTAGTGGGGCAACATGAAGAAAGATGTAGCGGACTATGTTTTGAAATGCTTGACTTGTCAGCAGGTTAAGATCGAGCATCGACGACCTGCCGGGATGTTGAAGCCGCTCCCGATTCCTGAATGGAAGTGGGAGGACATATCGATGGACTTTATTACTAGTATGCCGAGAACCAAGACAGGAATGAACTTGATTTGGGTGATAGTTGATCGTTTAACCAAATCAGCTCATTTTCTAGGCATTAAGGATACGTGGGGACCAGAGAGGTTGGCACGAGTATTTATTTCGGAGATAGTTCGATTGCATGGTACACCGAAAACCATTATTTCTGATCGAGACGGCCGTTTTGTGTATCATTTTTGGAAAGCAGTTCATAAGGTCTTGGGGACCGAATTGAACTTCAGCACAGCTTATCACCCGCAGACTGATGGACAATCCGAGAGGACTATTCAAACGGTGGAAGATATGCTGAGGGCTTGTGCCTTAGATTGTTCAATTGATTGGGAAGTTCATTTATCGTTGATCGAATTTACCTACAACAATAGTTGGCATGCTTCCATTAAGATGGCACCGTTTGAGGCATTATACGGGAGGAGATGTAGATCGCCTCTATGTTGGGACGATTCATCATACTTAATCGGGACAGAACCAGAGTTAATCGTACAGACTCGAGAGAAGATAGCCTTGATTCGTGAAAAGCTGTTGACCGCCCAGAGTCACCAGAAATCTTACGCAGACGTACGTCGTCGCCCTTTGGAGTTCAGTACTGGAGACCACGTACTTTTAAAGGTTTCTCCTACTCGGGGAATCTTCCGTTTTGGAAGAAGGGAAAAAGTGAGTCTGAGATATATCGGACCGTTCGAGATCCTTGAGAGAGTTGGAGAGTTGGCATACAGATTGGCATTTCCGCCGTCATTGTGCCATGTTCATAACGTGTTCCATGTATCCCAGTTACGGGGGTATATACCAGATCCTAGTCATGTCATTGATTTCGGAGAAATCGAAGTCGCTCAAGATAGGACGTTTGAAGAAAGACCAGTCAAGATACTCGAGAGTCGAGTTAAGCAGTTGAGGAACAAACCAATCATTTTGGTCAAAGTTCAATGGTCACGTCACAGAGTGGAAGAAGCCACATGGGAAACGGAAGATGGCTTGAAGTCCAGATATCCCGAGTTATTTTCGTCTTGAGTTTCGGGACAAAACTCCTTTTTAGTAGGAGAGTATGTAATATCCGGATTTATTACTGTGTATTTCATTTGTATTCGAACCCTGTATTATTCGGATTTGTGATCTTGATAATTGGAGTATCATTTTTCTTACATTGGTATCTTTGTACATAAGTATATCAACATGCAAAATTTCTCATGCAAGCTCGTGATAGCGCTCGCTAAGAATGTAACTTAACGCGCGTTATCGTCTACTACTAGCACACGCTACGAGTGTAGGATTTGCGTGCGCTAGGCAATCAATTATTGAGCTAGGCGGCTAGCACATGCGCCAGCCGGACGTAGGACCAGATAAGATTCCCGCGGATGAACCTGGACAGTTTTGGAGTCAACTCTTATTAGCGCGCGCTAAGGATGTATGGTAGCGTGCGCTAATCACAAAGTACTGAAAGTTTATATATGGACCAAGACTCCATTTTCTTCTCATTTCTTTCGGGCATCCTTCGTTCTTGAGAGACCAGAGGGCATATCATCTCCCTTAGACACACTTATAACACATCCACTTGATCATTGGACATTGGATATTTCTTGTGATTGAGCATTGAAGAGAAGTAGCACCTTGGAGTGGCATATAACCACCCGAAGTCGGATTCCATCTTTTTGGTTCAGTGATTTCGTCATATTAAGGTATGTTACTTCTATCTCCATCCTTATATTCGGATTCCAAAGAATAAGATGATTAAGCTAGCAAGATATTGAATTTCGTTGGTGAATTATTCAACAAACATCATGTTTAGAGTATTGGAATGTTTAGGCTTATGGTATTGTCGTTGGAACCTCGTAGTTGGAATCTTAGTACGTCAAATGAAGAGAAGAACATTCTGAAGATAATTATACGTATGAATTATGTTGATATATTGATCATAAACTTGGAGAATGATATCACCTTTGATTATAAGGACTTAAGAAAGAACCATGTTAGATTGCATCCTTTCTTATAAGCTGGAATTGATAGATTATCTCCATGGTTAAATCGGAATGTATTGATGATAATGCATCGACCTTAAGAACACTAAACTTTGCATGAGAATTGAAATCAAGATGGATTATGGTGTTGTGATGATAATACATATTCTTGATTGTTTGAAGTTGTTATTATCCGTGAGATCATTCATAAATCGTATGAACATGTTATGCATGGAGATGACGTGTATTAACACTGAAGATTTCATGAGTTTCATCACCTTTAGAACAATCTGCTGCCCAGTAGTGAACTGTCAGGCACAGTTAGCGCACGCTAAGCTTTGTAGATTAACGTGCGCTATCGAGCACGAATTAACCTACGCTACGTTTGGTACATAACATACGTTAGGCCATCAAGCGAGTTAGTCGGCTGATCAGTGAGGTTCTGACCATGCATAGTTAGCGTACGCTATGCTTCGTTATTTGCGTGCGCTAACGAACAGACTTAACGCACGCTACGTATAATACTTAGCGTACGCTAAGTAGTTCAGACAGATTACATTTTATGAGGTTTCAGCCGTAAATCTAATTGTTAGACATTCGTACGACCTGAGATAAATTATATATTATTTATTTTGTTAAGGTTCGAGCTTGTTACGTGATTGATTGAAGGGGCGACCTTCGAGTGTTTCGTTTTCGTGGAAGTATTATTCTTGTGTTCAAATCGAGGCAAGTACCTTATTTGTTTTATGTATTGATTTTATACATATTGTCGTGCATGTATGTCGTTATTGTATGTCCACCTCGTGTTGGTCCGACGGGATCATCGGGAGATCTATGCTAGCGTGCGCTGGATCATCGGATGGGTTTTTCCACCACGGGTTGGTCTGACGGGATCATCGTGGGTTCTAGGCAGTGAACGCTGGATCGTCGGAATTACCATGTGTATGTTATGATATCATGTTGTGATTATCAGTTGTGTATGTTATTTATGAGTTTCTCATAGGAGAAGACTCGTCGGTATTTTGTCAATTACGTATTATTATTCTGCGTGAGATGTTGAATAATATGTTGTGGTACTTGTACTAGCATCGTTGTGCTAACCCCTTTGGGGGTGAACATTTTGTTTATGTTCAGGATCCAGGAGAGCGGGGAAACAACCACTGGAGCTGCATGACAACGAGGGTGCAGAGTGATGTTCCGGCCGGGTTTATGTGTCTGTTGTTTGTTGGTTATTTCAATAAGTACTCGAGAACGTAGTCGTTTATGATAATTTGGATTTGGTGATGTATTAATACATTTACGTTGAATATTCATACTTTCAGTATTGGTCAAACTTTTGTACTTTATTTCTGTTATTTTCATTCGTTGGAATCGGTTAATGTAGTTTTAGTCCTTCAGCCTTGTAAATTCTTATGTAAAGGATTTACGGCGCTGTAATATTCCTGAATATATCGGGGGTATTACAGTCTTAGCCTCGGACACGCGTAGTTTAGATTGTTCTTCTCTCAGGATCTGCTCCTGTCGTTCTTGCAATTGGCTTATGGCCTGCTTGAAGACTGATGGCAAGATTTTGAAGGCTTCTTACACTTGGGAAACTTCGTGCCGTAGACCTATCATCTCTTCAACGTCTGATTGGTGCATCCGATTAAGAGCTTTTTCGACAGAATATAGGGCGTTGACGGTATCCTGGATGAAAACTATTTGAAGGCCAAGAGCATGTAATCGCTCTTTCCTTGTGGTCGTCCTTGGAGAATCTGGCTGGGCGAAATCTTAAACTCCATTCAACCCTCTCAAGTTCACATTAGGATGTGAATTGAGTTGGTCGTCCTCATGTATTATACTGTCGTCGGATTCCAAAACAGTTGAGGGTTCGGGAGGATCAGAGGCAGGCTCGGAGACAGGGGTTGATGATTTCTCTTGTTCGACAGTAGGTTATGAAGGCAAAGGTACATGGGGGACTGATTCCTCCTGCTGTCTCTCAGCTTCTGCCTGCTCCAGTAGAGGGACTGATTCCTCATGCAGGATGGCATTGGGTTCTTCTTTGTCTTGGGTTGCGACATGCTCGGGTGCCTGTTGGGTAGCCGGTTGTTCCTCCACTATAGGAGGGGCTGAATCCTTGCTGTTGAGAACATTGTCTTGTTGATGGGGAGGAGTTTGGTGTTGACTAGAAGTTCCTGCGCCCATATGAGATTCAGATTCCTCGCGACTCATTCTTAGACTAGCCTGAAGGGCTTCGTCATCATCGTCCGAGTCGAGATCTGATTTTGGACTTTAGGGAGCTTGATCGCCGTATTTAGCTTTTCCTTTCTGACGGGCATCTGCTTTGTCCATCACGTGTCTCGTGATCAACTCTTTGCAGATTAGGTTGTCCCATTGGATCAGGACTTCAACATCTGGTGAGTCCGTCACTTCCAACACAAATCATTCTTCTTCGCACCAATCGCTCCAGTTATACAGTGTGTTGTATGGCGCGAGCCTGTAGGCTTACCATTGTACGAAACGATCATAAGCTTGCTCTATCTGAACAGAGAGCAAAGTCTTATTGATAATGGTGTCTGGGGAGGGACTGCGTGCAGCGCTTAGGTCCGCTATATGCATGGATTCCCCGACAGGTATGGGTTCCTGTGTTAGAGTTGGATCCCGAACAGGGGTTTGTACCTTGATGGGAGATGGATCATTAACGGGTGTGGAATCCCGAATAGGAGAAGTAGATTTAGGCTCCATAGGGGCAGCCGACTCGCTAGAGTCTTTAGAGTTGGCAGATGTCTGAATATCCGTCATAGCCGCCAAAGGCTCGGGATCTACTGTCGCGACAGTAGCAGTCATCTCTTCCGCAGGGGTTGCGCCCTGGGGTGTCGATACAGTGGGTTGGGCCATTGAAGGAGCATCCTTGGATATTTCTACAGCTTTAACTTCTGAAAGCCTCCTTAGCTTCCTCTTCGGCTTCTCAACAGCAATGGGAGTTTTGCTGTGAGATCTTTTTATCTTCCTTGAAGTCTCCTCGCTCTGGGACTTCGAAGATACGTCTCTCGGATCGGCAGACAGAGGCAAGTTTCGTACAAAAGTTCTGTTAGCGATTAGGGTTCTTTGGTTGAAAACAGTAGGCCTGATGCTTCCTAAGTATATCCGTGAATTGATTTTCTTCGCCTCTGTGGATTTTGGAACACGGAATTTCGTCAAAATGTAGTTCAGAAGGAAACCAAAAGATTTCTTCTGCGAGGCAGGCTTAGAAACTTCTTCCTGCAACCGTTTGAGGATAATTTGACACCAGTTGACCTTTTCACAGGCCATAATTGCAACCATTATCCGGAATCTTAAATTCGTGCACATTTCAAAGGCATCTGTTATAATCTCAATTACACGGCAACAGGAATCGTGTAAATAAACAAAAGTTAAACAAAAGAGTTTTTCTTGTGGCAAGAGGTGTGAACTGTTTCAACCGATGCTGAACCGTTGAACAACCCATAGTATTCGGTCAAGAGTTCTTGGGACCCAAAGGTCTCAAGATCTTCCATTGTCAGGCCATCAGCAGGAAGCCTGTAGAGATTCTAAAGTAGCTCTTGGTCAACACGGATCTCTACTCCGCGAATGACAACTGTGATGTCCGCAAAATGTCCTCCCTGAGCCAGCGAAAGGAAGCGAATAGCAGCATTGAGGTAGAATTCCTCAACCAGGTGAACATCAAAACGTTCAGTGGTGTGACTTCCAAGGTGATAAAGGCCTTGTTGACGAATCCTAGTAATGATGTATTCCATCAATTCGATGTCATCACCTTCGGAATAAACACGTTCAAGCATGATAGATCTAGAAAACATCACACCTGTAGATGATGTTGGAGGTCTTCTTGAGACAGATGGAAGAGGTCCGAGAAGATGCCATTGACGATTCTCGAACAAAAGTGAAGAGGATTCAAAGAGAAATGCAGTAAAAATAGAAATACTTATAGGATGTATGCTCAAGAACTCGTTCAATATGCAGAAAGTGTAAAGAGTCTCAAATTGCATTTACAGTCCTTTTATAGTGGGCGGCGAAGAAGGGTTTACAGATAATGAACGGTCAAATTTAAGGGATGGTAACTGGTGCTTGAAATGTACGATCACCATGGACAGAGTGTAACCGGTACAACTTATCCATCTAATTTTGAAATAAGAGCAGGTCCCACTTATGACTTATCAAATTACCCGTATTGCCCGAAACGGCGGTGTAAAAATTAATACAATAATATGAAACATTGTGGCTTTGAAGATACCAATGTCCAGATGTCGTGTAAAGCATTTAATGCAAAAACTTTTTAATTTTAACAAGGCACGTGGACATAAATATCATTTAAAAGGTACATACGGGTTTCAATTCGATACAGCAGCTTTCGGATTAATGATGTATTCTTGGGTTGTACTGTATTCCCCCTTAATTATTGCACACATCAGCTGTAGGATAATTCATATCGCCTTGTTCCTACAGTGCCGTTTCGATAGTCTGAGTGTACAGATAATTAACAGTGGATACTGTATTCTTGGGTCTTGTAGCATTCCCCCTCAATTTGCTGAGTAAAAGCATTAAAAACTTATAGGGAGTCGGGCTGTAGCAATCCCAGTTCATGTCGAAGCATGCAGAATCTTGCTGTGTCGAGAGGTTTGGTAAAGATGTCGGCTAACTGGATATCTGTATGAACTTTTTCGAGACATACATCCTTGTTCTTGACATGATTCCTAATGAAATGATGCTTCATGTGAATATGCTTAGTACGCGAGTGCAATACATGATTGTTCATGATAGCAATTTCACTCGTGCTATCGCACATTATCGGCATTTCTTTAGCTTCAATTTCATTATCTGACAGTTGTTGTTACATCCAAAGGATCTGCATACATCAACTACCAGTTGCATAGTATTCTGATTCAGCTGTTGAAAGCAAATTTGCCAATTGTTTCTTGCTAAACCAAGACACAAGTCTAGGTCCAAGAAAGTGACAAGTTCAACTTGTACTCTTCATATCTAGCTTACAACCTCCGATATCCGAGTCGTTGTAGTTAAATAAATCGAATCTGCCTTCTTTAGGATACCACAGTCCTACATCGACTGTTCTTTTGACGTATTTCAGGATTCGTTTAGCTGTTACAAAGTGTGATTCTTTAGGTGCTACTTGGTATCGCGCACACACTCCTACAGCAAACTGGATATCGGGTTTGCTAGCCATTAGGTATAGGAGTCAGCCAATAAGCTTCATGTAGAGTTATTGAGCAACTGGCTTTCCAGCTTCATCAGCACTAATTTGCACGGAAGTGCTCATGGGGGTTGACGTTGATTTGGAAGTATTCATTCCAAACTTGTTGAGAATCTCCTTGCTGTATTTTTCCTGGTTGATGAAATCCCTGTAGGCAACTGCTTTACCTGCAACCCTAGGAAATAACTAAGTTCTCCCATCATACTCATTTCAAATTTACTTTTCATGAGATGAGAGAACCTTTGACACAAAGCATGGTTAGTTGAACCAAATATTATATCGTCTACATATATTTGAACCATCAGGAGGTCATCACCTTCCTATATTTTGAACAAGGTCTTGTCCACAACACCTTTCTCGAATCCATTATCGGTTAGATACTGGGACAGAGTCTCATACCATGCTCTAGGGGCTTGCTTAAGTCCATACATCGCTTTCCTTAGCCTGTATACTTGGTCTTCGCCTTCTGAATTGACAAACCCTGGTGGTTGTTCAACATATACTTCTTCAGCAAGGTCTCCATTAAAGAATACACCTTTTGATGTCCTTTTGATATACAATGAAGCTCTTATGTGCGGCAGAGGCTAAAAATATCCTAATGGCTTCTAGTCTGGCTACAGGAGCAAATGTCTCATCGTAGTCTATGCCTTCTTCCTTTTGTATAGCCTTGGGCAACTAGTCGGGATTTATTCCTGATAATGAGTCCATTTCTATCCTTCTTGTTTCTAAATACCTATTTGGTTCCAATTATTGATAGATGCGTAGGTCTGGGTACAAGATACCATATGTTGTTTCTTTCGAAACCGTTAAGCTCTTCTTCCATAGATGTGATCCAAAGAGAATTGTTGAGAGCTTCTTTGGTAGAAACATGTTCGGATTGGGCTAAGAATACAACAATAGTGCACATATTAAGTCTCCTAAGCTCGGATTGAGATTTCCATTCAGGACACTACGCCATCAGTGCTCATATGCAACATATATTTCCAGTGTTGCAAGGAAAAGTATTGCAATAGCCCTCTGATCTTTGGTCTTTTGCAATACTACTCAATTAATGTTGCACTAGACCTGAATGCACTGTTGCTAAAGACATTAATGCAACACCAACCTAAAGTGTTGGATTATACGTGAACTTAAAAGCGTTGCAATATACTAAATCTTCTTAATAATTACGAAAAGTAATTTAAATATTTTCAAAAAAAATATCTTCAAATTTAAATTTTTACACTAAAACAAAATAAATTATTTAAATTTGTTTAATAATTTTATAACGGATTTTTTTATAAGAGCACATATAGTTTTTTACTTAAAAAATCGGATTAAAATTAATAAATTTAAAAAATATTAAAAAAGAAAATAATTTCTTAAAATTATAATAAATAAAATATTATATGAATACATATATTTTTATTTTGAAATTATAATTTAAAATTAAAATAAAAAATTGAATTATATATTCAACTCTTTAAAATAATAAGAAATGTAAATTAAAATTTATTTATATTAATATTATAAAAAATTGAATAATAATAATGCATTTTCCTACTTATATATCTCTCATTTATATATTTATATTTTTATATATCCTACTTTCTTATCTTATATATAATTTTTTTCCTACTACTCTAAAAGTGTGAAGGGTGTTTTGGTCGAAATCGCATTTCTTCATCGGGCGACTCTTTCACTTCTCTTTGGCGTTTCTTTCTTTCTTCTTCATTTGCGGACTCGATTTCTTATTCTCTTGTCCGCCGTTCATTCACTTCCCAATTTACCTACAAGGTTCAGTAATAAATCACCCCGCATCACTGGAAGCTGTTGCTCGGTGCCCCCAATTCCCATCACATCCTCTACAAATCTTGTTGTCATAACAAACTCTCTTTCCCCACAACTTTAATCCCTTCCAAATCCCATTCTCGTTGTTCACATAACTATCCCACTCCCACCTCCTATGGCGGCCGAAATTTCGATCCACACCACTACCTCCTCGAGAACCGTGGTCTATTTCAAGCACGGACCATTTCTCGTCCCTAGGCCCACCTCAATAATCGGTCCCGATTTCTGGATTTCCCCATTCCTTCAGAAATGTCGCCGGGTTTGGTGGTTTAAGAGGAGAAAATCCAATTTGACGGTCTATGTTGCGCTGGAGGATGAGAAATCAAAACATTTGGGGGTGGAAAATGGAGGAGGGCGTGCTGGGATGGAAGTATCAGTGGCGACGACGGCCGGCGTGTCAGAGAAGGTGGCGCGGAATAAATCAGAGAGGTCCGTATATTTGGTGGCGGCGGTTATGTCGAGCCTCAGTTACTTCTATGGCGGTCGTGTCTGTTTACCACCGATTCTCTTGGCAAATGGAGGTAAATTTCTACTCCATCTCCAGATTGCATCAGTTCCCCCCCCCCCCCTTGAAACTGCAAATTTTTACCCATCTCTGAGTTGTAGCTAGAAATAATTATTTTACCCTTTCAAGCTCAAACTTTTGTTATTAATAGTCTCTTGAGTACTTAAAAGATGCATTTTAGTTGTTGATATGTGATAAGTTATAAATTTTAATCAGGGCTGAACTAGGGGATATTCTGGATTCCGAGGAAATTTTAAAAATAAATGAATTTGTATAATTAATTTAATTGTTGTAGTAAATTTAATCTGTGGCCTTAAGTTTGTAATCCTTTGTTGATTGACCAATTTGTGGGCGTGGGGTGGAGATGTACCTTATGCAGAAATGTTTGGTATGTTTGCCAACAACGATGGGAATATGGATCAAACAAGGTATTATTATACTGTATTGTCAAAATTTGTCTTCAGGCGATTTTTTTATGCTTTTATCAATCTCTGTCTTGAGTGTTGGTTCTTTATGTTTTATATTCTTTTTGCATCTCGTTGTAGCTAGTAGCTATCTCAGTTACATTTCTTTGCTTGTTATTTTGACATGTTTTCTCTCCTTAAAGGATAAACCAGATGAATGAACGAATGAACGTCTGATTTCTTATGTTGGGTTGTTAATTATTTACAATATGTCGGTTTTACTATTGTTGCTCATAATATATAACATGCTCTTATTTCAGGTTATAAAGAACGGGGAGATGCTAGAGGTGTCACATTTAAGAAAAAGAAGAGTTCTATCTAATGGTTTCATTTCCCTTGGTAAATAGAATCTGCAGGTTATTATTGAAACTCTCTCCCTCTCCATACCTTGATCCATCTCTCTCTCTCTCTCTCTCTCTCTCTCTCTCTCTCTCTCTCTCTCTCTCTCTCTCTCTCTCTCTCTCTCTCTCTCTCTCTCTCTCTCTCTCTCTCTGTGTGTGTGTGTGTGTGTGTGTGTGTGTGTGTCATGTTAACATGAGGGAATTGTTTAGCGAACTTAATATCATGCTGATTAAGTTTGAATACCTCATTTAATGTACAGTGATGGTGACAAAGCATTTGGCACGTGATCTGAACTCTATCTTGATGAGAGGATGAGAATTGCATCTGATGGTATTATAGTGGTTAGGTACATAATCCAGAAATCCCAAACTTATTTCTTTCTTGAATTTGTTATTACATGAAGTCAGTTTTATATCTGTCGTGCAGTATGGAAATTATGCGCCCTCAGGCTGTAAATGGTTCACTTGAGAATGCTTTGAAAGGAAAAATAAAAATCACTACACGATGCTTATGGTTCACTTCTGGATGCAATTCAGGTTAGGAATATAATGTAAATTCAGGTCTTTGCTCACCTTGAAATATTACTCTTTCCTCCTCGGTGAAAGAGGGCAGAGGTGCGTCGGAGAAAGTATTTTAAAATAAAACGAGAGAATTTCATAAAGCCACTCTCTCCATTTCTATCTAACTTTAGAAGTAGGGGGAGAGGATGATTGCTCCGTTATATGCACACTAATAGGACAGGTATGCTTTTCATTGTGGTTCACCTTCATATTTTTCGTGGTCTATCTCATGCGAGTTATGGCAGTTGTAGGCAATTTGTTTGGTGTATCAGATGTGTCCTTCT
This sequence comes from Orobanche coerulescens, assembly GCA_033398695.1. Lineage (NCBI taxonomy): Eukaryota > Viridiplantae > Streptophyta > Magnoliopsida > Lamiales > Orobanchaceae > Orobanche > Orobanche coerulescens. The sequence continues at coordinate 76,161,417 of CM065801.1, read as the reverse complement.
TCATCCTTTTTTTTTAAAAAACACAACATACATCCTCCGGGTTTGTATATAACATATGTTTTGCATTAATTTGGTGTTGTAATCTTTTGAGGAGATAACAAAAGTTGGAAAGCTTGTTAGGTAAATATAAGGATAGTTGTAAAACCCTTTTCTTGTATTTTGCTGTTATTATTAGTAATTTTTATTATCTGCTAACAAAGGTTTTTGGTAGGTGTTTTGTGAGTGCAGTGTGTTGGTTTTATTATGGTAATTGTAATTTAGAGGTATTGTTGGTACTTAAAAAAGTTTCTGGTTGTTGTTATATAATTGGCATTAGGTGGTTGTTCATTCTTTGTACTTGTATCCTTATTTATTAAGTGTTGTTTTGTGTAGGTGTTGGGTGATTGTAATGTGGTTTCTTATTCAGGTATCCCTTTTTTCTGGTTTCCTTTTCTTTATTTGTCATTAGTAGTAGTTTTGGTTACTTAGTAGGAATTGTTTTCTGTAGGTGTTTGGCGAGTCCGGTGTGGTCGAGGTTCTTCTATTCAAGTCAGTTTCTTTGTTATATTTGTCAAACCTGCGACTCCAGGTATGTTCCTTTTGGGATTAAAATATGTGGTGTATGTTTCTTCTGGGATTAAAACATGTGGTGTATGTTACTTAGTAGGAATTATTTTCTGTAGGTGTTTAGTAAGTCCGGTGTGGTCAAGGTTCTTCTGTTCAGGTCAGTTTATTTGTTATATTTGTCAAACCTGCGACTCCAGTTATGTTCCTTCTGGGATTAAAATATGTGGATTATTTTGAAAGAATTGATTTTTGATATATCGATGTAGTTTGGTTTTCATCTGTACAATTTGCCTACATGTGATTATCATCTTTAATTACAACATATTTTTTGTTTGGAGTTCTCCTCGTATTGGTGCAATTTTGGTCGAGTTTTACCTCCGTGATCGAAAACTCGAGCGGTCTCACAATATAAATGAGTTGTGTCACAACAGTAAATGTTCTATTTTGTATTTTCGAATATCTATTTCCGGTTCATCTTTAATGTCCATCGAGAAGTGCCAAGTTCCTTTTTCTTTTCCCTGAGTTAATTTTTTTTTGTTATTATTTGTAATGCCAACTAGGAAGTTGTAGTAGTTTAAGGCGGCATGTAGCTTCATCACTAATGCAGCATAATCGCAAGGCTGAGACGAGCAATCAGGATATGCAGCCTGCAAGTTATGGTAGTTAAGGAAGAATTGGAAGACGAGAGGAAGTTAAGGAAGCGGTCGGAAACCCTGCACAGATATTTTGTCTTAAATTAGACACTAGTTATGGTGTTGTGTGTCGAATTGTTAGTATAAGAGTTGTTGGATAGTAGTTGGAGTTGGTATTTTGCGACTGTTGGGATGTTGGTATGTAGTACCGACTGTTTTTTGGGATGTTGTATTTGGTACTGAATGGCAGGGTGTGAATTTTGGGCGGTATTTTATTTGTATGGAATGATGTATATATGAAATGGTTATTACGAATTTTTTATTTAAATTGTTGCATTTATATTTCAGTTATTGTTGCATTTATCTTCGGTAGTGTTGCATATTTTCAAATTAGTGTTGCATATAATAACCATGTTACTGTTGGATATAAGAATGTAAGTGTTGCATTATGTCTGGTGGAATCTACTACTGACGTGGCAAAAGAGCCCACTACTGACGTGGACCCATTGCTGACATGGCAAAAGGGTCCATTGCTGATGTGGATGAAAGTGGGACCCAATGCTGACGTGGATGAAAGTGGGACCCAATGTTGATGCAGATGAAGTGGGACCCACTGCTGACGTGTCGTCGATTGTGGGCACCAATTTTCTGAACTGTATTCTCCTCTAAGCCAACACTGTTTTCTGTTGCATATATTTTGTTGTGTGATGCACTATGTAGATAATGCAATACATAACCTCTGTTGCATTAGAAAGGAAAAGTGTTGGATTAGAGGTCAAATCCCACACGATCATATGCAACACCCACAAAGTGTTGGATATATCAATTTCTGCCCTAAGGCAACAGAAAATAGGGCATAATGCAACAATAGGAAGGATTATATATAAGCATTTATGGCGTAGTGGGAAATGGAGATATCTCTGACTCGGGGTCTTCTTGCGCACATAGTACATTTCCTTGTGTACTCTGTATTTTCCTACGGGTAGAAACACCAGCATCAATGTTTCCTATGATCAACTCTTTTGGATGATATCTCAACCATCTTCTGTCGGGTTCTAATTTGGGGCTCTGTAATGTATCTTTAGTTGTTGTAGTTTCGGCTTCAGATTGTACAACATCGGCTTCATCTACGTCAGTTCTTACAGCTGCAGGGTTGATTTCTAGGTCAACGACAGGTTCTAATGGAGTTGGTGGATCTATGATGGACAGTTGTTGGATGTTCTGAGAAATGTCTTCTACTCCTATAGGATCATGGTGAGGTTCATCGAACACTATATGAACTGATTCCTCAATTGTTAGCTTCCTTTTATTAAAGATCCTGTAAGCTTTGCTAACAAAGGAATATTCAACAAATATCCCTTCATCCGATTTCTCATCGAAAGTTCTAAGTTGGTCCTTATCGTTGTTTAAAACGTAACACCTCCATCCAAAAATGTGAAAGTACGAAACTAAAGGAGTTTTGTTGTTCCAGACCTCATATGCTGTTTTGTTGTGATGCATGTTGATGATACATCGATTTTGTGTATAGTACGCTGTATTGGTGGCTTCGCCCCAGAAACGCTGTGGTAACTTGCTTACGGAAATCATTGTCATTGTTGCTTCCTTCAGTGTCCTGTTCTTTTGCTCGGCAACACCATTTTGTTGAGGTATTCGGGCAGATGAATATTCGTGTTGTATCCCATTTTCCAAACAGTATTGCTCAATAAAGCGGTTAGTGAATTCCGTACCTCTGTCGGAACGAATGGACACGATACACGACCCTTTTTCATTTTGAAGCTTTCTCAGGTGCTCGGGTAGTTTTGATGTTGTTTCCTTGTTCTTGCTTAGGAAAATTGTCCAGGCATACCTGGAATAATCATCAGCAATAACGAGACAATATTTCTTACCTTCCAAACTTACCGGGTCTACAGGACCATAGAGATCCATATGTAGCATTTCCAAAACTCTGTGGGTGGAAATGTAGGATTTGGTTTTCAGGGTGGTCTTGATTTGCTTGCCTTTCTGACAGGGTCCACATACGCTGTCTTTTTGGAATGAAACATTTGGCAATCCTCTAAACATTCCCTGTCTAGAGAGTTTTTTGATCATCTTGAAGTTGACGTGTGACATCCTCTTGTGCCATAGCCAGCTTAGATCTGCAGTGCCTTTGGCAACAAAACAAGGAATTGTGGAGCTCGTAGGCAACTAGCCAGCAATATACATATTACCTGATCTGCTTCTTGTGAGCACAACTTCTTTGGTCAGGATGTTCTTGACTCTACACTTATCTATATAGAACTTCACCGAGAACTGTTTGTCACAGAACTGGCTAATACTAAGTAGATTGTACTGTAAGCCTTCAACATAAGCTACATCGGTGAGTGTGAATTTTTCTACAAGTAGGGTTCCCTTCCCTGTTGTTCTTCCTTTAGATTTATCACCGAAGCGCACTTTTGGACCGCGACCTTCTATGTAATTTGACAGCTTTCATTTATTTCCTATCATGTATCGGGAACATTCGCTGTCGAAGTACTATATGTCCTTCTCCAAAATGTCCTGTATGCCAACAAATTAGGTAGATTTAGGTCCCCTTTGATTGTTGGGTCCATGGATGTTAGTGCCTTTAGGTACCCATATTTTCTTGACAGCAATAGGTTTACTGTAGGATGGTTTAGGTCCGTAATTGCGATTTCTACATGGGGCATGTACGTAGTTGCTATAACCACAATAGTTATTATGCATGTAAAATTCGGGTTATTATTAGTCCAGTACAAATGCCGTCTTGGAGGTGGAGCCATTTTCTTCGGCCTTAGAGCTTGCCTTCTGGGTCTCCAGTTGGATTCCCAAAGCTGTTGTTGATACTATGAGGATACATGCTTTCGCGAAGGATATCGCGGCTCCTGTATCCAATATCTTGGCGTGCTGTAATGAAAGTACTGACGTGTGTCCCTTTGATATTTGGATACAGCCTTCTTTCTGAAAGACTGTTGGCGCTGTTGATATGCTCGGGGAGCATGATGTGGGGTACGCCTTACAGGTCTGAATGGCTGGTGATTCCAGTTTCTGAAATATGACTGTGGTGGCGGAATGGCAGCTTTTGCTATTCGCGATGTAACGGGTTCCTTCGCATGACTCGGAACTTCTTCCGATACAGGATTGGGTTCCACACCCCTGGCGAACACAGTACTAGTTTTCCCTTTATTGGGAAATGAGTTGTATCCTAAGCCACTTTTATCATGATCATGTTGCCCAGTGCTTAGAATTTTTTCCATTCTTTTAGATGATTTCTCGAAAGATTTCAGAATGGTCTCAAGTTCTCCTTCTCGTTTTTCGAGAGTTTTTACTTTGGCTTGAAGCAGAACAAAATCATTTGTATTGCTTTCACTATGAGATTTAGTCTCACTTAGTTCAAGAGCAAGTTGATGATTGTTATCCATGAGTTTTCATACTCGACTTTGCTGTTTTCACAATCAACACACATATTTTCGTAATTCACTTTCAGCAAGTCGTTTTCTTCTTTCAGCTCTAAGTTAGAAAGTTGGAGCTGTATATTTTCATTTTTCAATGTCTCATGGGCCATTTGAATGTTCTTAAACTCATTCATCATGTTTGCAAAAGTATGAGATGCATTGGTAGGAATATCTGAAGTTGAGCTTACCTCATCATCGCTATATTCATCTTCCGGAATGTCCTTGGCCATAAAGCACATATAGGCCTTATCTTCGAAATCATCATCAGATGAATCACTGTCAGTGACTACCTGAAGATATTCTTCATATTTTGATGGTGCGGGGGAGGCTTCTGATTCACCAATTAGGGCCTTGAGCTTTTTTTTCCATGGACGTCTTCTTTCATCCTTTTCTTGTTGCTCAGCTTCTGGCAACCTTTGAACTTTAGGATGAGGACATATATTTGCATAATGCCCTAGTTTCCTACAATTATAACACAAGTTAGCATCACCAGAGGAAGTTTCAGTACTTACCTTGTGTACAGGCTTGGGCCTGTATGGAGTCTTTCCCGACTGCTTGATAAACTTCTTGAACTTATGCATGAGGAGCACCATATTTTGTCTTGCGATAGGATGTCATCGTCCCTGTCAGTATTCTTATGAGTGGGCTTTGATGAGCTCGACATGCTGTGTCTTCAGTTGGATACAACGGCTAAGGCTGTAGTCCTGGCGGGAGATTCTTCAGCTTTCTCTCTCTTGTCTATATCATACTTAAATGCTTTGAGGTCAAAAAAGAGATCAAGAGTAGATATTTCACTAAGATTGCATGACACACGCATAACTGTGGTCTTAATGTCCCATCGGGCAGGGAGTGATCTGAAAATTTTTAGGTTTTTCTCTCTTTGGGTATAAATCTAGCCTAATGCTTCAAGTTCACCAACAATGCCAGTGAATCTGAGGTCAAGTTCCTCAAGTGTTTCAGTTGGTTTAATTTCAAAAGATTCAAATTGTTGAGTTAATTTTGAAATCTTGTTTTCTTTTGAGAGCTCAGTTCCCTCACAAATTAACTTGAGTTTATCCCAGATATCCTTGGCTGATTTATAGCTCTTTACCTTAGAGAACGTGCCTTTGTCAAGAGTGACAAATAGCGCATTCTTCGCGACATTGTCGAGGTTGGCACGCTTTCTTTCGTCAGAAGTCCATTGTTCGCGCTCTTTTTCGAGCATCTCTGCATGAGCCTGGCCTTCAGTTCTTGGGGCCGGATTTACCTTCATGATCTTTATGGCGCCATCCTGTATGACAAAAATCATCTCTTCGTGCATTCCTGCAAGACAAGCCTACATCCTAATTCTCCAATCATCAAATTCTTTAATAGAAAACATAGGAACATTATTGATCATTGATGTATCCATATGAGAGTAAGGAATAAAAAGAATGTTTTCAAAAAATAAGTGATATAAGGATCTGATTCAATCAAAATTAGAATCAACCGCTCCGTTACCACTTGTTGGCCACTAAGTATACAAGATACAACTTGGAAAGTGTTTTAAACATAAAGCTGTATGGTTTTCAAATCTGAGTGCATAGTGGAAGTCTTGTTTAAAGTAAGTTGCTGTCAATACAACAACTAGAAATGAAGTGTATACTTAAAATTAATCACAGATATTAAAACAGTAAATGCAGAAGGTAACTGACATGGTAATTAAAGTGGTTCGAGGTAAACCCCTCTACGTCCACTGGTCCTCCACACAGGAGTGAAAATGTTTATTATAAATACTACGTACACAACTACGATTTATAATCAAACCTAATCAATATATCATTCACACATATTGATATAATGATATTAGCCACAGTTCCGAAGCTTCATCTATTCAATGCAAGTCCATCACACATAGTTCAGGAATAGCAAGGTTTCTCAGTCCACAAAGGGCTGATGGGTTTTGTTCAAGGATAGAACAATGTTTGAACAACAGCTTTGATTTTCTGAGCTTTTAGCTAATGATGTGTTGTCCAAGGTTTGAGCACTTGTATATCTCTTCTTTCAGAATAGCAGTATGCTTTGGGAGATATGTTTGCTCATATGTATATGATGATAACTTCCTTGTTATTGATTTCGTTGTGTTATCAGTATGTGATCTTCAAACTATATATATATATAAATATATATATATATCCTTCTGAAATATATCCATTGAGATAGATCCGTTGAGCAAAGGTCCGTTCCAACGGGATGATGTGTTTGAATAAAACACGATCCGGATTTTGCGCTTGATTGAAGATCTCTGACGGCTTAATATTTAAATACTTTATCCTTTAGTATTTAAATATATCTTCTTAAACGGGACTTTGACTTTAGCGAATAACATAGATTCCTTCTTGTCCTATTTGGATACTGTATGGAATGATAGCTGTAATGTCGATTCGAGACAGCTTCCATACTTAATCTTATGAGAATCATTTGTTGTATGATTGATTCACTGTATACTGGTACTACGAGAAGTCTTCGATACAGGTTGACACTTTTGATCAGCTTTTCGAAACAGCTGTTTGCTGTATGCTGAATTGGCACATTGTCAAAACATTCTGTCAAGGTCTTTCGATATAGGGATTGTTATCCCAACATCAAGTGTTTGAGTGTTCATACACGAAAATATATACACGAGAGGAAAGAAAGGATTGTAGATTGATTTGGTGTTATTAGGATCGTTGATCCGGCAAGAATCATATCTAATCCGAGTGAGGTTTGTCGAGTACCAATTGAAATCTAGATAGGTTGCTTTTTTGTCCTATAGAAAAAAGAAAAAAGTTTATCTTGGACCGACATAAAGATAAGTTTGTAACGGTTTAGCTCGGACCCATAGAAGACGAGGTTGTAACAGTTTACCTCAGAACAATAGAGGACAAGGCGGGTAAGGTTGATCTTAAGCCTATAGAAAAAGATACGGACATAGGATGTAGGCACAATTGGCTGAACCTCTATAAATCTTATGTCCCTTATCTTCCGCAATTTAATTATGCTTCCACAATCGCAAAAGTGTTTGAAAACTCTACACTACACTATTCAAGTGTCGGTACCAAATTTCAAACAGATTATGTAATAGAAGCTGAGTACCTGGCAGCATCGGATGCACCTAAGGAAGCCGTATGGATCAAAAAGTTTGTTACCAAACTGGGACTTGTACCGACCATCTAGGGTCCCAAAAGCCTTTCTTGTGACAATAATGGTGCTATTGCACAAGCTAAATAGCCCAGGTCCCATCATAATTCCAAACATATACTCAGAAAATATCACCTAGTTAGAGAGATCGTCAGACGAGGAGATATTACAATATGCAAAGTAGCAACGGAAGAGAATATTGCTGATCCACTTACCAAGCCTCTCTCACAAGGAAAGCATGTTGAGCATGCTAGATCGATAGGATTCAAAGTGATGAATGAATGGTCATAGTGCAAGTGGGAGATTGCTGGGAATAGTGCCCTAGGACATTCGATGTGCCTAGATTTGTAATTATCACATTTAAATAAAGTTATTTGATATCATTTATTTCTCGTTGATTATTATAATATGTGCATGTTTTAATATTTTAATAATCGAATAATAGTTATTCATGAATAATAAGATTATTCAAATGTCCCTGGTGCTACGGCGTTGAGTAGAGCCTCAAGGGATTAATATACTATTATAAGTTTGATTGATAGTCATCGGATGATTATGCGTATGGTACGGATCAATCTTATGGGTATTGGTTAGAGAACCAATATTGGACAGACCCGCATTGAGATCACTGCATGGAAATGTCATAAGTGAATCGCAATATAACAGTATGTCAATAAATCCATAACTAAGTAGATTTAGGTCCCCTTTGTTCTTTGGGTCCTTGGTTATTAGTGCCTTTTGGTACCCATATTTTCCTTACTACAATGGAGTTCTTGTAGGTCTTGTTGGGTCATTTCTTGCGAGATTTATCTGAGACCGGCACAAATTGCCTGTAATTATTATTATTATTATGCGTGAAAATTGAGAATTTTAGTTCCAGTAAGGTTGTTATCTAGGAGAGGAACCATGTTTCTCTGCTTTCTGGATTGCCTCCCGGGTTTCCAATTAGATTCCCCGAGCTGTTGTTGATAGAATTGAGTGGCAGCTTGCTTGCGAGAGAGACGCCTGGGTTCATGTACCTAGTATTGAGAGCTGCGTACTGTTGATAGTACTAAGGTGAGGACTATTGATAGTACTGGGGTACAGCCTTCCTTAGTTGTTGTTGGCGATGCTGCTGGTACGCTTGAGGATCTTACTATTGGCCTTGTGCATTCATGTAACATGTTTATGAGGCTGTGTTGTTCGTTGCTTGCGATATGAGCTTGGTGTCGGAATGGCAACCTTGGATTTATGATAAGGTATAGTTGTAGCCTTACCTTTTTCTATGGGAATAGCCTTCAGAATCTCCTTGGTCTTGGGGCTAAGGACAGGTTCCACCCCTTTGACAAATACCGTACTGGTTTTGCCATAGTTGGAGAATGAGATGTATTATAAGCCATGTTTGTCATGGATATGTTGTCCAATGCTAATGATATCTTCCATCCTCATGGCTGATTTCTCAAGAAGCCATATCTTGCTTTTAGTAGAGCATAATCATTTGTCTTTCTTTGATTATGAGTTTACCTCATTTATTTCATTTGTAAGTTGATGGTTGCTCTCCAAGAGTTTTTCATGTGTAACTTTGCTATATTCGCAATCCAAATACATATTCTCATAAGTGATTTTTAGCAAGTTATTTTCATCCTTCTACTCTAGGTTTTCTTATTTTAGCATCTCATGGGCTTGTTGAATGGTTCTCAACTCATTCATCATGTTTTCGAAAGTATGCAATTCATTGACATGATTAATTGAGGTTAATCTTATCTCATCATCACTTTCATCATCTTCGTCTTCTTTTGCCATAAAACACATGTATTCGTTATCTTCAATCTCATCATCATAGGAGTCACTATCAGTGACAGATCGTAGGCACTCCTGTATCTTGCTTGTTGTAGGCTGTGCGCCTGATTCCCCAATGAGTTCCTTTAGCTTGTTTCTCCAGACGTGTCGCTTTTCATCCTTTTCTGTTGCTCAGCCTCTGATAGCTTTGGTACATTAGGATGAGAACATCTTTTTGCATAGTGCATGGCTTCCTTCAATTACAACATAAGTTAGAGTCACCAGAAAATGGTGACTCGGAACTCACCTTGTTGAAGGTTTTTGTGGGGAGCCTTTCCGTACTTCTTAATGAACTTCCAGAATTTATGCATGAGCAGTGCCATCTCATCCTGTGACAGCATGTTATCATCGCCATCTCCAACACTTTGGAGGTGCTGGGGGCAGAGCTGTGTCTCTTGTCGTGTACAACGACAAGTGTTGTAATCTTGGCAAGGGACTCTTCGGCCTTTTCTCTCCCATGTATATCATATTCAAATGCTTTGAGGTCATAGAATAGGTCAAAAATAGATATTTAATTAAGGTTACAAGACACACGCATAGTTGTGCTCTTAATATCCCACCGGGCAGGGAGTGGTCTAAAGATTATAAGATTTTTCTCCTATTGGGTGTACATTTTGCTCAGTGCTTCAAGTTCACCGACAATGCTAGTGAATCTGAGATCAAGGTCCTCAAGATTTTCAGTATATTTTATTTCAAAAAATTCAAATTGCTGAGTGAGTTTTAAAATTTTATTTTCATTTGAGAGCTCAGTTCCCTCACAAATCATCGTGAGTTTTTCCCAAATTTCCTTGGCAATTTTACAGCTCATTACCTTTGAGAATGTGCATCTGTCTAGGTTCGATTGCTTATGCTCGTCACTTGTCCACTGATCCCGAGACTTCTCGAGCATCTCCGCATATGCTTTGCTTTCCACCCTACAGCTGTATTGACCTTGATGATAGTTATAACTCCTTTCTGTATGATAAAGCATTCGTGCATGGCAGACAGGTGTGCTTCCATTCTGATTCTCCAATCATCAATTTCGTTAATCAGGAACATACAAAATTTATTGATCATAGATGTATCCATGGCAGCAAATATATGATGAGTGCTAGAGATAAAGAAATACAATTTTGAAAGCTTGTAATTATGGATCTAGTTCACATTAAAAATCGACTGATTCTTTGTAGAACCAACCACTCCGATATCACTTGCTGGTCACGATATACTTTAGTGACAGCTTAGAAGGGGGTTTAAATAAGCTTTACACTTTATCGATGTTTAATATGCATAAGGAAATTCTAATGGAAGTTGTTGTAAGTACAAAAACTAAATGATCTCCTGTAGCTTGATGCTTACAGTGTTTTCAGGATAAATATACAACAATCAAAAGCAGTAACTAAAATAGTAAATACAGGAAGTAATAACATATGGTTTAATGTGGTTCTAGGAAACGTCCTCTATGTCCATAGGTCCTCCACACGAGAGTAAATGTTTACTAAAATAATGGCGTACACATCTAGATAATTTTAACTAAATCGATCATTGTATCGTTCACATAGATTGATACACCTGACTGTAAGTTTAAGCTGTTTACACATATTAGCTATTGGATTTATTGAACTAACTTCTTCTCACACAGATTGAAGCTTAATCCTAAACTCTCTTCATCCCACACAGGATAGATAGGTTCTAATGAGTCCACACAGGGCGAATATACTTAATATATAGGTTTGGTAGTGCAAGTATCCCAAATAGCAGCGATATGCTTGAAGATCCAAGCTGTAGTGTGCTGTTCTCATTTGAAGACTGAATATTTCTTCAATCGAGATAGACAATGTAGGCTTGAAAAAATTGATTGCTTGTGAAGATAATAATTACTTCATATCTCAGTTCGTTTGATCAATTACTAAGTTAGCAAGTCCCCTGGATTAGGAAATGTAGTCGTTCGCTAGTTGGTGAGATGGACATTTCAGATTGGCGGCGTTCTGAATGTTTGAGTTGAATTGTCTTAGCATTTAATACTTCAGACACATCTTTTGGCCTTCATTAAATGCTCCTTAGTCCACAATCTTTTCGGCAGAATGAAATGCTATCATGTAAGCATTATATTCACTTTTAAAACCGTTAATACTTTGTGAATAAAGAATAGCTTATTTAAAAGCAGTTTAAAGGACTAAGTATAGATCTGTTGGATTTGTATTTTACTTTTCCCAAGTAAAATAACTACAACTACTTTGTTGTAGCCAACAGTCCTTTTTGCTGTAAGCCGAATCTTCATATACAGTAGCTAGTCGTCATTGAGCATTGTATGAAGATTGATGTAGGATCAAAATGTAGGATGCATCTGTCATAATATTTGGGATACTTTTATCCCAGCAGAAGGGGAACAAATTTTTTCATACTCTTCATTATGGCATGAGAGATTCTTGCAATGCCCGCATCCATATTCCCCGTTCAGAGCGCTTTTAGTGAAGGAGGTTATATATTCGACATGCGGGGATCCCGAATGATGAAAAAATATCTTTTGGCTCAGATGATTCTTCAAGACATAAAAAGTCGAGTTATAAGATCAAGTAAATAGATGGAGTGATCTATTACATCAAGATGCCTATAGGAGGCACCATTGAAGGAGAGTCTAGTCACAAGAGTCAAACCAATGACCAAGACGACGATGACACCAACTTCAACCAAAGGTAAGTAAGGTAAGTTATCTAAGCAAGAGAACTACATAGGGATTTGACTCCTCACGAGGTTACATAGGCAATTCATTTTTAATTGAAATCATAAAATTAAATACAAGTCCATTTTTTTAATTTCGTCTATTAGTTCATTTTTTCATGTGAAATTAAAATTACATAAGATATTAAAAGTACATTTTTGCAACGGGTCAACCTGTGACATATCATATGTACGGTGGGCTCTGGGTCTAGGTCTGGCCGACCAGTAACTCGACGGGTCAGACCCGTACCCATATTTGGCCATCTATATGATCACTTGTCTTTCGTGTATCAAATACAATTAGCTCGTCTGCTTTGTCCAAAGACTTCTGATCTTATTTGCCACTAACTGCATAGGACATTCACTTATTCACTTACAAGAGAAAGAATCATATCTTGGTATTCATCAGAGAATTGCTACTTGCCCATCAAGTTAAACTTTGAGGTTGACCCAACCGATAGGTGATTGGATCGAACTACTCCAATGACTAAGTTCATATCAAAATCATATCTTTTACTGAATCCTCAAGTAAAAGTGTCAAGTATACCTATCATAACCTTATGATTTAGTCATTAACTATCCTAGAGTGAAATCATTGTGACTGAATTGAGGTGATTCATACTTGAGTATATTAATCTCAATAACATACCTATAACGCATGCTCTCGCTGCTCCTGAATATAGACATGCACATATCCAAGCATACGATATATATCTCTTGACTAAACATAATTTCCAGTTGTTTTATCAACTTGAGGACAAGTTAAGAAAATTGAGTTCTAAATCCTTCCAGTGTTCGCTACCCTCACATCTTTGTCCCTAATCAATTGGTATAGCCTCAGGTATTTATATTTCAGTCTTCTCCCTTTTCCATACACCCTCCCAAAATGAAGTATCATTCCCATCACCTAATACCTTCTCTAAGTTATCCTCAAACCATCCACCCTCGTCCTCAAATGAGAAATCAAAATTTCCCTCCACCACCCCGACCAACTAGTCCTCACACCTGTGAAACAAGATGATACCCCCCCACTACCCCTCCAAACCTAGACTCCACTACCCTAGCCCATAAGTAATCCCTCTCCATTAAAAATTTTCACATCCACTTACCCAATAATGCCTTATTGGACACCCCCCAAGTCCCTAACCCCTAGGCCTCCTTTAGCTTTAGGTCTGCACAGAGTGTTTTCCATTCAACGCAAGCTACCTTATTACCACTCTCCCGACCACCCCAATGAAAATTATGTTGGAGTTTAACAATATCACATAGAGTATCCTTTGAAATACAGTAAAACTAAAGGTAGTACATAGGTAGAGTCGATAAGACCGAGTTAAGTAATGTAATTCTTCCGCCTAATGAGAGTTTATTATTCTCCCAACGTCTCAAATGATCTTTGATTTCCACACCACATAATCCCACTCGGTTGAAATTATATGATTAATGCCTACTCTAACACCAAGATATGTAATTGACCCACATCGTATCTGGGCATTTCCGCCATATATCTAAGCTATTTTGCATCGACATTGATACCATATAGACAACATTTTCCTTTAAGCCCGACACCATCTCCATGTTCCTCAAGACTCTTCTCTTGATTCGTGCATTATCCATATATGCCTCCCTCATAAACATGGTGTTGGTCATGGTATACTTAAATTATAGCTTAGGGGGATGAATAAGTTGTACTTTTTTTTTGAAGTTCAAATGCATATTGGAAGACTAATGCAAGTTGTTGTGTTTAAAGCATCTAAGTGATCTTCTGTCAACTTGATGTTGACAGAATTTTTCATATTACATGTAAAACAATCACAAGCAGTAGATAAAAACACAAGGTTTAATATGGTATGAGGCAACATCCTCTAAATCCAAAGGTTCTCCACCTAGGAATAGATGTTCATTGAGATCAAGATATACACAACTGTATGGTTTTAACTAAACCTGTCACTGTATCGTTCACACAGATTGATACAACTGACTGTAGCTTTAGGCCATTCACACAGATTAGATGTAGGCTTCCTTGAACTAATTACTTCTCACAGATTGAAGCTCGGTTCTGAACTCCCTTCATCCCACATAGGTCAGAAAGATCGCTTTTTAGTCCACAGAGGGCTATTGTACTCAACGATTAAAGTATGGTCTTATAGGGTGTTTCCGAACAGCAGATGTAATCTGTGAATTCCTTGTTGTAATGCACTCTTCACAATTAAGGACTGAATATCTCTTCAAAACAAATAAGCGCAAAGAGATTATATACTCGTGTATGATATCACAATGATCAGCTTTTAGTACTTCAGATTTTTGATCAATATCTCAGAAGATTCAGTTAATGAGCAAGTCCTCATATTATGCTATTTATAACCTCAAAAATACATCCATTATAAATGTAGCCAGTGGATGGTTTGTGAGATATGGACACTTCAGATTTGCGGCTGATGAATGTTTGAATTAAGGTGTCTAGCATTCAATGCTTCAGATATTCTTTTTGGCCTTCATTAAATGCTCTTCAATCCATAGTGTATGACCGCATTAAATGTTGTCTCTATTAGCATTAAACGCACCTTGAAAATCGTGAATACTTTGTGAATAAATTATTACTTGTTTCACAATGTTTTTTAGGTCTAAGTATTTTCCTGTCTACAGCAATTTCTCTGTAGCCAACAGTTACTTTTGCTATATGGTTAATCATCATTTCTCTATAGGAAGAACGTACTTTTAGCGCTGTATGAAGAGCACTGTAGGATACTGGATCTAGGGTGCATTTATTAGAACACTTTGGATACTTTATCTCAATAATTTATATCTTTTTGATAATGCCATAACTCGTTTTTAATAACCAGTTTCAAGTATTTTATCAGAGGATCTGATCTTCGTATGACTTGGACTAAAATGTGAACAACTCGCAAACATGTTCTAAAATTTCAAATCCTATAAGGCTAAGTGTGTCACAACTTAAATTATGATTGGCTTGCAGGCACAATCTAACAACAAGTGTTTTAGTGAATACAACTTGATTTATTAACTCTTCGTAGACAAGCTTACAGCTTAGCAAACCTACACTTGGAAAATAAGTTCAATGTCAAGAATGCATATAGTAATGTAGAGTTTACAAGATGTAATCTTTTGAGAAAAACAAAATATATTTATTGATAATCAATGAGATTATAGTTCTTGTTCTTTTCAAATTTAAATTACATAAGGAAATAAAAGAAGAAAATACAGCAAGAAGGATTTATCAATAATGATGTTGCTGTCGGGTTGACCTTTTGTAGGGATCATTCTGGGTCCCTCTCCACTAGTTAACTAGGAGGACTTTGGCTCGGTCCCTGTAATGACCTTTCCTTCTAGAGTCAGATCATAAGCAAGTATCCAGTCTTCTAGGCGAGTAGGTCGATCACCCTTCATGTATCTTCCTTTGAGCATAATCTGCATATGCAACTTTCCTTCAGCTAGTAGCCACGATAATTCTCTCAACGCACCCTCCAGCGTCTTGCAGCGATTGAAGATTATTGACTTCTTAAGGAGTACACAGATGTATTATATCAATTCATTCTTCATCCAAGCTTTAAGTTCTTCTGCGGTCGGTTGCCTGTCTGCCATCAAAAAATCTCAGCCTATTTTTGTATTGTACTCTTCAAAGGGAATTTAGGGTCCCAGAACTCTGGACGAGAACCGATTACCCTATAATACTATGCTCATTGCCCTGGACCTAGTCCTGCCAGTCGGCCAATTGCTTGCACTACTGTATCTTCAAGTGTGGCCACCATTTGCCATTCTTTGTCAAATCTCCATTTTCTGCCAGCCTTCGGGATCTCTTCCCTCTTTTTGGCATTTTCAAGCTCCATGACTTTGCCATATATATCTCGGATGATATCCATCAATTCCTTCTGCCTATCTTAAAACGTCCTTCACCAGGCTGACAAGATTGGCGACCGCTATACTTAGATCATCGATCTCTCGATCATGGTTATCTTGTCCCTGGTGTGCTCTAGGGAGGAAACGGTAGTAGCTTCGACAACATCAATCTTTTTCTTGCTCTTTTTAAATAACCCAAGCCTGATTCTCCTAAAATTGGTGGAGGGCATTGCAAATGGCATTTGGAAGTAGCATAAAGCTTTAGTTAGATCTTGTATTTCCCCTCGCATGTTAGTGAATTCATCAATGGTTGTGCCTGCATCCATTACAGTTCTTTTCCAACCTGATAGAAGAATTTAACAGCATCATCTTAAAAGACTATCTATGAGCTAAGGGCTTTCCTCTGAGCTTTGCGTCTTTGGTGTATGGAGAGTCGGGAGAGGTAATAGGAGCAGGAGAATATTCACCTTCCCGGATGATATCTACAGTACTCTTCGGGTTGGTTGGAGTATCCTCCAGAAGCAATTCATCATTCGGGACGGATTCAGATGAACATGTAAGAATAAGATGCTGTACCTGATCTTAAACTGGAGCCTCTATAGGCTCAGCTGGTTCATCTATCTAGGATACATAAGGGACTGATTGCTCTGCATCTGTGTGGATTCTGAAGCCTGTTGGACAGGAGGACTGAGTCCTCCTATTGGCTCTCAACACATATCAGCTCCTTATAAAGGACTGATTACTACTGTTGGGTTACTAGTGCAAAGGGACTGATTCGTTTTGAGCTTCAGATGCATCTGTAGTTTCGGTTACAGGAGGGACTGATTCATCCTGTATGATTTCGGCTTATTCTTGAGACTTAGGCTTCTCAGAAGATTTCCTAGAGATCCCCTGGCCTTGGGCGACATGTATCATGGAAAACTCCTTCTCACGGGCGTCCTCACGACTCATTCGTAGGCCTACCGCATGGCTTCATAATCGCCATCAGAGCTAGGGTCGGAGTTGTGGCCTAGGCTCCGAGTGCTTTCGTGAAAGGGTTGCTTACCCTTCAGTCATGACTTCTTTTTCTCCATGTACTATTTCTCGATTAGCTCGTGAGAGATAGGAACATCTCATCTGATCAAGGCTTCGACATTATCTATGTCAGTCACTCTAGCATAAACAATTCTTCATTCTTCCAGTCCTTACAATTGTACAGAGTGTCATAGCTAGCAACCCTGTAGCTTTTCCAAATACTGAACCGCTCAACTGCGACATCAATCTGGACTGAAAGAAGTGTTTGATTTATTAAAGCCGATGGGGAGGGACTCCAAACATTAATGGGGACTAATGTTTGGTATAGATCCTCGACAGCTGTGCGAGCCTGTTCAGGAGATGGATTCCTAATAGGGTGGGATACCCTGTTGGGAGAGGGACTCCTGATAGTGTGGGTGTCCTGTGGGGAGAAGCGGCTATCAGTTTTGTGGGGGCAGCAGATTTATCGTTTTTTTCCAGTTTACAAAATACCTGATCATCTGTCATAGCCGCGGCTGGCTCAAGAACTGTTGTAGGGACAGCTGGTGTTTCTTCCATAGGAACAACTTCCAATGATTTAGCCTCTGTCAGAACATCCATTGTTGCTGTTGGTATGGGATCAGTAGATGGAACCTCAGAGGCCGCTGTGGCCTGCTGAGGGGATGTAGGAAAAACTTTCGACATTTCATTCTCCTTCTCAGACTTATGTATCTTCTTATTTTTTTTCGACAGTTGTGGGGGAGCTGCTACTAGGTGTTGGGATTCGGTGCCTAAAATGAAGGCCCAGCGGAAGTGGTAAAACAAAAATCAATTCGATCTGAATCCCTACGAGGATCGATCGAGCTACGTATATACGAATATATAAACGAAAACACAAGAGATGCAAGAAACCCACCCTTATAGTCCGTTGATTAAATGGATTCCTTCTCTTGAGCTAATCCCCAAGCTTTAAACGATTTCTATACGATCCAAAGCGCTCCAAGCACCCGAATGATCCAACGTCGAAATTACAACGCCTCTACTTTCCACGCGCCGGAGAAATGAACGGGATGACTACACCTTGATATCCTCCAAGGATACGGCTAGAGCAAGTTTGTAGGATCTTGCTAATCAATATTACAACACTCTAAATGTTTATTCTATATCTCTCAATATTTCCTCACAAAATTTCTCTAAGAAAATTATGAAGAAGAATAATAAGAAAGGTGAAGACTTGAGAAAATGATTTCTCTCTCTCTATCTCTCTTAATTCTCACGGGTGGAATGAATGGAGGAGAGAGGAGTAGTCTACTCATGTATTCTCATCCAAATCACACCTTCCACCCAACAAATCACGTTTTCCTTATTTTAAGAGATATCATATCTCTAAGGTCTTTAGTCTTCTTCCTACTAAGGACAAGACCAAGACAAATATGGAAGGGATAAGGTGGGGCGGCCTCTAGAAGGAATCAGACGAATTCGGTTCGTTTCGGACTCCCATGAGTCCAAACAGATGAACTCCGATTCCATTCCGATGTATTTATATCAATTAATTAATTCAATTAATTAATCATATCAAATATAAAATAACATAATTAATTTCTCCAAGAAATAATTATATTTATGAATTAAATAAATCATCCAGTAATTTATTTAATTCATTAGGCCTTCAATTAATTTATCCAATAAATTAATTTAGACATCTAATGTTCCAAAATCAATTAGACATCCAATGTACAAAAAAATAGATATCCAATTTCTAATATTAATATTGAGTGAATAAGCTCGATTCATTCCATCGTCAATCCTATTACGCGACTCGGTAGGTCCGTCTCAGTCATCAATGGGAGGAACCAAAGAGTAGTAGCACCTCCTAGCCAGCCTGGAGGCCTATACTGTACCCCAACTGAGAACGAATGATGGGATCATTCAAGAACCATTCTATCGTGAATACCGGTAAACGTATAAACCCTTCTTTCAAATATCCCGATCAAGACATAGGGTCACGGTCAGTCAAATCCTATCTGTACTTGACGCTATGCATGCGTTAATGCAAATCGAGATCATTGAGCTCTCGTTTATCCAATACAACTAGCTCCAATGCTTTGGCCAAAGAATTATGATCTCATCTGCCAATAACCGGATAGGACATATAACCCGCTCACTAACAGGAGAAAGAATTCTATCTTGGTATTCAGTAGGATCTGCTACTTGCCCGTCAAGATGCACGTCGAGGTTGACCCCCACCTCCCGGTTTATAGGGTCGAACTACTCTAATGAAAATCTTGATGTCACAAGTACATCCCTACTAAATCCTCAAGTCGAAGGTTCACGAATACCTATCACAACCTTTCGATTCCGTCATTGACTGTCTCGGAGAGAAATCCGTGTGACGAATCGAGGGTGAGTCGGTTCGAGTATACTAATCCAATTAGCATACCTATAATGTGTGCTCCCACTAACCATTAGTGTTCGACAGGCACTCTCCATGTCAAAGAACATGTCATACAAGTCTTCACATAAACTTAACACCCAGTCAAGTTTCATCGACTTGCTTACGATTAAGTATTTGAGCTATAAACCTTTCCAGTGCTGACCCCCTTATCCAATAAGGAGTGGAACATTTTGCTCTCAAATACACGGAATTGTTTATATATATATATATATATATATATTTACGAGTTAGGAATGCCAGTAACTACTAGTAAATAAAGAAACATTCATTGCCTTATATCAATAATTTACATAATTACAAGTACAATGCCCTCACTCAACATCCTCTGAGTGGCATTCGAAGGTATACTCCTAACAATATCCCACTTGCACTCAATGCCATACACTATGGTATTTAGTACCCATATTCTCCAGATGACACTCCAAGCAAGTCTGAGAAAGTGGCTTGGTCAGTGGATCAGCGACGTTGTCGGCTGAGTCTACTCTATGCAGCACAATGTATCCCTTGCGAACAAATTCTCTTACGAGATGATACTTCCTCTCAATATGCTTGGTACTATTATGAAACCTTGGCTCCTTGGCCTGTGCTACAACTCCGTCGTTGTCGCAGTACAGCGGAATAGGAAGCTCAGCACATTGTATCACTTGAAGTTCTACCAGAAATTTCTTAATCCAGAACCCTTCCTTGGAAGCCTCCGAGGCTGATTGATACTCATCCTTATAGGTGGAATCAGCAGTCGCGCTTTGCTTGGCGCTACGCCAAGATACTGCTCCTCCATTAAGAATAAATATGTAGCCAGAAGTAGACATCGAATCGTCCTTCAGTCCTTAGAAGTCTGAATCAGTGAATCCCACCACATCCAATTCTCCACCGCCATACATCAGAACCATATCTATAGTCCTTCTTAAGTACTTGAGAACGTTCTTTACGGCAGTCTTATATTCCCTACCTGGGTTTGCCTGAAACCTACTCACCACGCTTACAGCACGCGCAATGTCAGGTCTCGTACACAACATAGCATACATAGGGATACCCACGGCCGAATCATATGGTATATTACTCATTTCCTTTCATTGTTCCTCACTTTGAGGACACATCTTCAAGGAGAGTTTTATTCTATGTCGCATCGGTAGGAACCCTCTTTTAGAATCATCCATCTTAAATCGCTTTAAGATTTTATCTATATAGAGAGCTTCGGAGAGACCTATTGTTCTCTTCGCTCTATCCCGGTAGAGTTGAATTCCAAGAATATAGGTGGCTTCTCCCAAGTCTTTCATGGAGAAATTACTCGAAAGCCAAGCTTTCACAGAACTGAGCATTCCCACATCATTTCCTATTAGTGGAATATCATCCACATATAGTACTAAGAATGCGATCTTGCTCCCACTAACCCTCTTGTATACACAAGGTTCCTCCGCATTTTGCACGAACTCAAACTCTGTGACCGCCTCTTCAAAACGAAGGTTCCAACTATGCGACGCTT
Organism: Orobanche coerulescens; assembly: GCA_033398695.1. Taxonomy (NCBI): domain Eukaryota; kingdom Viridiplantae; phylum Streptophyta; class Magnoliopsida; order Lamiales; family Orobanchaceae; genus Orobanche; species Orobanche coerulescens. Next base: position 76,140,348 of record CM065801.1, on the reverse strand, counting down.
GCTTCAGTCTATAAATGGAACGCTAAAGCTTGCACACTTTCTGAATATTGACTTCGGACACAAAACCTTTAGGCTGCTCCATATAGATTTCCTGCTCGAGGAATCCATTAAGGAAAGCCGTCTTTACGTCCATTTGCCATATCTCATAATCGTGGTAGGCAGCTATAGCAAGCATCATGCGAATAGACTTGATCATAGCTACGGGCGAGAAGGTATCGTGGTAGTCGATCCCTTCTTTCTGGGTATAACCCTTTGCTAAAAGCCTGGACTTATAGGCGTCAATCTTGCCATCACCATCAGTCTTTCTCTTGTAGATCCACTTGTTCCCAATAGGCACTATGTCGTTGGGGCGGTCTACTAGAGTCCAGACCTGATTGAAATGCGTCGAGTGTATCTTAGCTTCCATAGCTTCACGCCATTTCGTAGAGTCTACATCCACCATTGCTTGGTCATAGGTCGTTGGGTCGGTCTCTTGTCTATCACTTGGAATCTCATGGACACCCATCTCCTCCAAGTGCATAAGCCCATACCTCTCAGGTAAATAAGACACCCTACTAGACCTATGAGGTGGTTGTACTTGTGTTTCAGAAAGTCCGGTTCCAGTTTCTTGCATAGGTGTCTCCCGAGGAGTTTCATTGTATTCTTTTAAAGAAATACTTATACCTGCTCCGCCTTCCTGAATGAACTCATCTTCCAGGAAGTGTGATTGTAAAGCAACAATGATCTTTCGATCTTCAGGCATGTAGAATAGATATCCCATCGTCCCAGACGAGAATCCAATGAAACGTTCCTTCGCGGACCTAGCTTCCAACTTCTCCACCTTAATCTTCTTGACATAGGCGGGACATCCCCAAATCCTAATATGATTAAGACTTGGTTTCCTGCCCTCCCACATATCATGTCGAGTTTTAGGAATGGATTTGGAAGGACATCTATTCAAGATGTAAGCCGCAGTTAGGAGTGCATACCCCCACAGGTAAATCGGTAAGTCAGTATAGCCAAGCATGGAACGAACCATGTTCAACAAGGTCCAGTTCCTTCTTTCTGACACACAATTTAACTGAGGAGTACCTGGAGGTGTTAATTGTAAACTATTCCATGTTGTTTAAGGAACTCGTCAAACTCCATACTCATATACTCGCCACCTCGATCCGACCGAAGTGGTTTGATATGATTACCAGCTTGTTTCTCAACTAGGGCCTTGAATTCCTGGAATTTCTCAAAGGCCTCGGATTTATGTTTCATTAAGTATACATAACCATACCTAGTTTGATCATCTGTAAACGTAATGAAATATTGTTATCCGTCACGTGTTGCTTCCAAAGCACCACATACGTCAGTATGGATTAATCCCAGATTATCAGCGGCGCTTTCAAAAGTCCCTGTGAAGGGGGACTTAGTCATTTTGCCTTTAAGGCAAGATTCACAAGTAGGAAAGGGATCCGATCCCAATGGACCCATAAGTCCATGTTTTTCCATCTTGTAAACCTTGGTCTGACCAACATGACCAAGTCTAATATGCCATTTCAAAACTTGATTGGTTTCATCCCTACCACAATTTCTAGTCATAGTATTCACAACTACTTTGTTGCTGAGATTTAGATAATATAATTCATTAACAATGTAGCAGTACCCACTAGTTTATTTCTGAAATAAATTTTTCAGGAACCATCACCAATGAAAAATGAAAGGATTTTTCGGTCCATGACTGGAATGGATACAATGTTTTTGTGCCCCTTGGGCAAAACAAGTACATCTTCTAAAGTCAAAACAAATCCGGATTATAAACCCAAAAGAATTGATCCTATGTCGTTCGCCTCAACTCCATGCCTGCTTTCGACTGTGATCATAACTTCTCCAGCTCCAAGCTTCCTACTTTGTTCCAGATCCTGATTCATGGTACAAATATGAGAACTAGCACCAGAATCCAATATCCCGGAAGTAGAAAATACAGTAGCAGAACAATTTTTTTCCAAAACTAAAAGTTTTATACCTGAAGTGCCATGAAGAATCGGACAGCCTCTAGCCCAGTGGCCCATCTCACTGAACTTGAGACAGGCATCTTCTTCTTCTTGTTCTTCGGAACCATTGGGTCCTTGCCCTTACCCTTAAGGTCCTTAACTTGTGGCCCAGTTTGCTTCTTGGTCTTTTTCTTCTTATTCTTAGACCTCCGAGGTCCAGAAGAAATCACAAGGGCAGACTCTTTCATCCGCGGAATCTTCATCTGAGACTGAGCGGTCACCAGTTTGTTCATTAGCCCAGCTAAGTTACATACAATCTCATTACAGTTGAAGTTCATAGCAAACTGTGAGAAGGAATCAGGGAGAGACTGTAGGATAAGGTCGGTTTGGAGAGAAGTGTCCCTTTTAAAATCAAGAGCCTCCAATCTCTCGATCATGGATATCATTTTGAGGACGTGTTCCCCAACCTTCTCACTTTCCTTCATCCTTGCACCGAATAGTTGCTTGGATATCTCATTTATAGCAGTTCTGCTATGCTCACCATAAATTTCGGTTAAGTGAGATAAAATCTGCCTAGCAGAAGTCATTTTCTCATGAGCTCTCTAAAGCTCATTAGATATAGAAGCCATCATGTATGCACGGACTTTTACGTCATCCTTAACCCACTTTTCGTGGTTTTCGATCTCTTCCTGATTGGCTCGGGTCCGCACAGGAGGCGCCGGAATGTCCGTCTTCAAGACGTATCCTATTGCCTCTATACTGAGGACAATCATCAGATTGCGGAGCCAGTCCACAAAGTTAGGTTCAATCAGGGTGTTCTTCTCGAGTAGAATTGCGAGTGGATTCATTGTCATATTGAGAGTTATGTCTGCATTAAGTATAACAGATTAATTACTGACTTGTTATATTATGATCTGAGTATAGAATTAAGGTCTTTTCTATTCTTGTTACCCAGCTCCAACTAGTTTTATCCGAATAACACACTCCCATGTGAAATCCGAAAGTATCGTCGCTCTACTTCATAGTGGTGATCGAGTTCTTTATAAATCTTAATAGAGGGCAACCGAACAGGTTTCTAGTCTATTAATTTCCATAAAGTGGTGACCAATAGCAACCCATCTAATGTATGATTCGATCTTATTTTTCCCCTTGTTCACTCCCCTCAACCTATACGGTTTCTATGGTTCGTGAACAAGTTAAGTTTATACCATCAACGCAAATTAGTTTCACAATTGAATCTTATCCGTCAACCTATCAGGTTCCTAGGGATCAAATTTGCTCCAACCGAAGGCATCCAGTGCGCTCCCGGTAATTTATCCGTCCTCCCCAAACAAATACCGCGATAACTCGAAAGCATACCACATCCGGTTTAGATTTCAATTTCCCGAAAGCTTGATGGAGGGAAGGAAAACCTTGAAACCTTATAAACTTAATAAATTGTCGTGGGAGAATTTTCGCGATTAATGTTACACTTTGCACATTAATTCATTTAAGTGCGTTTGTGGCATTCATACAATATGAAAACAACCATTCACAACCTAGTTGCTACCAACATGTGGTTCATGGACCGTTCCTAGAAAACAAAAACTCCGTAATCTAATTACAAGTCTTCGTCTTCTCGAAACGGAACTTCCTCCGGTCTTCATCATTACATATAAATTTTACATTGAAAATTGTATCCTAGATACAAATATTTCTAGTAAAATAAATAGGCTCAAAACTGCCTTTACAACCTAATCGAATAAAATGAACGATTCAAAACTAAGTCCACGAACCACATCCCCATTCAAAAGAATTCATACAATAAATACTATATAAACGGAAAGCATAGAGATACATTGATCCAATCAACAATACGAACCAATCCAATCGATTCACACAATCGGCAATATGAAAACGTTCAAAATAATTCGGCCGATCACAACTATTCCAATAAATCAATTTTCCCTTATAAAATGAAATACCATAAATCATTTTAATCATATTAAATCTAATTTAAAATATGGGAAATCATTTTTAGGAATACATGAAGAAAACAAGCCCGAAACGGGTCCCAAAAGGGGCTGTACCGTGCCCGAAACGAACCAGGCAGCAAGCAGGGCTGCCTAGCAGCCCTGGGCCGTGGCCCCCAGTCCAGTGAGTTAGTATGCGGGCTTCAACAGACCTGGGCCGCGGCCCCCTGCTTCCGGACCACTACCTGACCGTCCAACGGCAATTCGGGGCTAGTTTTTTGACCGGATGTAACACCCCCAAATCCTATTGGGTTATTACAGTGCCGTGGACCCCACGCCAGGAGATCCACCAGGCGAACATGACTAAAAATACATTAATTAACACAACAAGGGAAAATCATAGTCCCTACCATGATATCCGACACAATATTCCGATAAGGAATTTTAACGTCAAAAGTAGCCTACATGGCCAAAAAAGAAATACAACAACATCCACGAACATCTGTTCGGGTAATACAACACGACAACACTGACAAGACTGGAGTACACTCCAACCGACTGACCGACAATGAACAACTCGGACTAGTATCGCTCGAATGCCTCGTTGCCAACGTCATGCCTCTGTGTCTCAACTCTCTCCTCGCAAGCACCTAAAACATGAAAACATGTTCCGCCCCCACGGGGTCAGTCATCCAGATAATGAACATCAAATACATGTATAACATGATATGCATCCAAAGGCAGAATGAAACGGTACAATGATAATAATAATACGAGATGCTCACAAACCAAGGTAAGAACCGAGCATTCGTGAAATACTATGCCCACGGCATACTATTAATACCTGTTCGACAGGTTAGAACATAAGTGCCCGACGGCGAATCAAAATCACAGAATACCACAATGAATTACAAGACATGAACCGCACAGGATGAATTAATTATGAATCACAATGCCCGAAGGCTCCAATGAAATTACCAGACAATAATAAAGGCTTACAAGCCGTTCAGCGGAAATTAACAAATATCACAAACACAAGTCGAATGACCGAAGTCAGATCAATGAGGGCGAAGCCACGCGGCCGTATCACAATGAGGGCGAAGCCACGGCATCGGCCGTATCACACTTAGGGCGAAGCCACGGCATCCGGCCGTATCACAATTAGGGCCGAAGCCACGGCATCCACCGTATCACAATTAGGGCGAAGCCACGGCATCGGCCGTATCACAATTAGGGCGAAGCCACGGCACGAAGCCGTATCACAATGAATGATAGTGTCCGCCTTGAGTCGGCCAACACGATGATAGTAACACGGATAGACTCCGTCCTTGTGATCCCAAATTAATACCTCGATTGCCTTAGAACGCCAACCGACAACAATGATGCAATGATGATTTAATACCTCGATTGCCTAAAGCGGTCAATCGACAACAATGATGCAATGGATGATTTAATACCTCGATTGCCTAAAGCGGTCAATCGACAACAATGATACCATAAATGATTGAACACTTGATTTGCACGAGCGGCCAATCGATAACAATGATACGATGAATGAGTGAATACCTCGATTGCCTTAGAAAGGTCAATCGATAACAATGATTTAGTGAATGATTGAACATTTCGATTTACACGAGCGGCAATTCGATAACAATGATATGAAGGATGCCTCGACACCTTTAATCGGTTCTGACGGCGAAGATGAGAAATGAGTAAGCCAATGCCTTAAATCGGCACATGCTTTTAATGACAATCCGACAGAATAACAATGATCTCAACGATATCTTAAATTGACATCTATATTAACAACAATCGATACATCGATACGCGAACCGCTATCGACAATGACATTAATAATGAGTATCACAATGCCTTGAATCGGCCGTTAACGAACAACAATAACATTTGGCAAAATTGCGAAAGGTATCGTATCGAGCGATCTCTTGATATCAATGAATTCATGAAGAGACTAAGTCTCGGAATGATACAACACATTCATACACATACATGATGACATTAGCTCATTGACAGACAAGTATAAAACTTGCCTCAACCGAAGGCGAGAAGGTACTTCCACGATCAACGTCCTTAATGAAATTACCGGCCGCTTGAACAACCTTAAACAACACAAAACCAACAATTCTCTTAATACATGAATCAAGCATAATCACAACCAACTCAAAAGTCGATACAACAATACCCGAAACTCATTGGGGCATTTAAACAAACGCGTTGTAAACAATCTCCAATTGTTTACAACCAAAACTCATTTACATCCGAAACCAACTCCCAATGAATGATTCAAAACCACAAAAACTCATGAATACTATCAATAATCCAATAGGAATACTTAGAACGATATTTCAACAACATTTAGTCGAAAACCCCCAAAATTCCAAAGTCAACCCGTAAGGGTTCTTGAACAATTCTTCAATTATTCACAAATTCCGAAAATTACACCAATGAATCCGTAGAAATACATGTATCCAAGATATATAATCCATATCTAACATATTCCAACATAATATCGATTTAACACGAAGAGATCGGAGGCAAAACACCCAAGACTCGAAATTCTAGATCCAAGAATCATTACCTTGATTTGGAGTGATGAAACTAATTTAGATGATGATTAATCCAACTTAGAAGGTTGAAGATGATGCTAGATGATTGTAGCTCGAAAAGACCTTTCGAATCGCCCGAGCTCGTCCGAAATGATTGAGAAATGAAGAAATGACGAACGTTGGACCAAATCGTCTATATATATCGTCTCCCGATTTAGCGCGCGCTAACTCCCGATGTTAGCGTGCGCTAACGCTGTACCGGTAGTCAAGACCCCCGATCAATCGTTAGCGTGCGCTAAGTACCTTTGGTAGCGTGCGCTAACGGCTGACCTTAGCGTCGTTAACCTTATGTTAGCGTGCGCTACACGATAGTTGATATCAAAATCACGGAGTCGAACCTCATCGTCCTGCATTACGGCGCGCTAGCGTGCGCTACTCTGAAGTCTTAGCGTGCGTTACCCGCATAGTTAGCGTACGCTACTTACCACTCGTAGCGTGCGCTACGAATTTCCCAAATCAGCCCAGTACCTTCTGGACTGTCTGCCTCACTTGCGCTAGCGTGCGCTAAAACTGAGTCATTACGTGCGTTACATGCACCTCATTAGCGCGCGCTAACTACAATGGGTAGCGTGCGCTACCTCTCAAAATGAAAATCAAAACATGATGATGATGATGACAATAATCTCGGCTCGATCTCAAACAGTGATGATCCCAAAATACGCCGAATGGTGAACATAGTTGACTGAATATGAATGATGAATGATTATTACTGAGTGAAAAAAATTCTGAGTGACAGTTACTGAATGATAATAAATGAATTCACAACCGGGTATTACATACCCCCCCCCTTAAAAAGAGTTTCGTCCTCGAAACTGAGGGTAAACAACTCGGGATATGAACTATCCATCACGATCTGAAAACAATAACGCCCAAATAGTCCTCGGGACCAAATCAACCGCAAGCCCAAGTCCCCAAGACTTGACGTCTCGAAACACAGTGAACAATTTCCCAAATTATCACGAAATCTCGAGCACAACATCGAAGGGATGGACTCCCAACAAATGACCCAGATCTCAAGATTCTCGAGTATGATCATAATAAGATAGATCAACAATAAATGATCCACAGTCACGATACATTATTACTGATAGATTAACACAGTCATCCAAAAACAAGGTTACACCTCAAATGTACCCAACATCGATATCCTCCCACATCATCGATTTCCTCTATCTCAACGATTTAAGGTATATCCGACGATGAACTCGCCACTAACTATGATCTCAGAAGGTCACGAGAATGAAAGTGACAAAAATGAATGATGAATGATAAATGACTACAAATCCGACAAGGATTTGGAATGACTCACCAAGGTGAATTAATAACGTCATGAGTGATAGATCCCTGAAGTGATTGGAACCGCCGTTCCTCGTGAATTGAATGATTAATCGATAATTATGAGTCCCCATATGATTGATATATATGATGAATGAATTATATGAATGGATGAACGACAATGAAATGAATGATTATACTACTAACGCACAAGAATTAACTTGTTCAAACCGGTGATGAATGTCCTTACCTCTGGCCCTCGAGGCTTGATAGGGTCCCTTGGATGATGCACGGGCTGGAGTAACGAAGTCTCTCGAGGCCCTCGAGCTCTCTTGAGATTTACTGGCGCTAGAACCCTGCAGATTTACGGTGTCCCCGCCTCCCACACGAGAAAACAAACAATAGCCGCACGTGCACCGGTACTAACGTGACTGCTTGAATCACGATTAAAGCAAACAACGGTCGAACTCGTCGCTGAGAGGAAGATCTTGTCCCGGCCACGAAGACGACTAGAAAGCGACCCCTTGGATGACGGAGCCCGATGTCCCTCGAACGCGCCGGCATTCTAGTCCTCTCACCAAGAAATCAAGGATGCTTCTGAGTAAGCTCCTTGATCAAAAGCTCTGCTCCAAGAGCCTTCCCGATGAACTCACTAAGTGAATTACAATTGTGGTTGAACAACTGCATCCTCAACTGTGGATTTAGCCTCTTGCTAAAATACTTAATTTTATCCGCCTCAGTACCGATTATTGACGAAGCAAACTGAAGTAGTCCCTGAAACTTCTCAGCGATGACAATAACACCCTCGTCCCCATCGGGTTCGGGATTCAAAACCTCTGACAACTTAGCTTCACGAAGTGGAGCCGGATAATACCTCTCTAACATGAGAGTCTTGAACTCGCTCCAAATACAATCACGATCGATGGGTTTCACGAGCCACCACGAATAAGCGCCCTTACTCAAGTAATAAGCCGCTCGCCACTTTACTCTCCTCAGGACAGAACCAAGTCGAAGAATTTATCAAAATGCTCGAGCCAATGAACAATATCAATTTGGTTCGACGAACCCTCAAAAGTAGGCGGCATCGGCGAGAGATATCGCCAACAATCGATTCACTCCTCCGGTCTGTCCATGAAATGGCACTGGTATCCCTCATGCGGTGGACCACAACCCATCGAGGTCTGCATGGTCTCCACTATCCGCGTCATCCGAGTCATCTGGGCCATCATGCCCCGCATAAATATGAATGGATCAACCCGAACACCTTCCGAGTGAGATGCCTCTCGGCACGACTCCCTGACAGTGAATGATTATCTGGCGATGAATGAGTAGCCTCGCTATTTGATGAATTAATGATATCCTCGCGTTCGTGTGGGCATGCACACGAGATCCGGGTTCCGGCCCACACCGCTGCCTCTTCCCCTGCGTCCTCGTGACTCTATCCATCTTGAAGTAGGAAAGTCACATGATTATAGATTCCGCATGAATATCGTATTATGATTACGTTACGAGTGACAATAATGAGCATACACGCTCTAACACAATGAATGCATTAATGATTTAATGAAATGATCGTCGACATTACGTCAGTATGATAAGACCGTATGAAACATCAAATGAGGTAACATGATTGCACGATGAAATTCTGAAATGATTACCTTGAACAAGTTAACAAGGTTGAAAATTAGATCCTCAAGATCAACAATCAACCGTGACATGGGCTGAATGATTAATGAATTAATCGAACAATGAGATTCGATCAATGAGGAATGAATTAATCGAGCAATGAGATTGAGTGACGAGTGAATTAGCTAAACGATGAGATTAATTGAGTGATGAATGAATTAAGCGAGCGATGAGGTTAATTGAGTGATGAACGAAGCAACTGAGTAATTGATATTGACTGAATGATGAATGAATTAACTGAGTGATGAATGAGTTAACTGAGTGATGAATTAACTGGGTAATGATATTGACTGAGTGATGAATGAATTATCTGAGTGATGAATTGACTGAGTAATGATATTGACTGAGTGATGAATGAATTATCTGAGTGATGAATTGACTGAGTAATGATATTGACTGAGTAATGAATGAATTATCTGAGTGATGAATTGACTGAGTAATGATATTGGTGAGTAATGAATGAATTATCCGAGTGATGAATTGGTGAGTAATGATATTGGTGAGTAATGAATGAATTAACATAATCGACAAGATCTGCATGACGATTGAGGATTATTAACCGATGAATGAGTTGATCCTTAATGCTTACACAAGCCACACGTGTCCCAAAACAATTAGTCATGAATCAATCATAACACTAATATCACATATAGGTTTCAACAAGGCACGAACAATTAATGACATGATGAATGTATGAACATAAAGAGAATCGAGTCCTTACACAGGTCATACGAAGCTTCGAGGTCTCGCGATACTAGTCTTCACTGACGCGACTCGATGAATGAATGACTCGTGCGGTCGTACTAATATTACGACTCACAAAACTGGTCGACTAGATTGTCATAACTCGACAATCCCACTACTACCGCGTCGGTAGGACCACATAACTCACATCTCAGGTATTTCACAACCCAAATCTCTCGATACCATTTCGTAACACCCCCAAATCCTATCAAGTTATTACAGGTCCGTGGACCCCACGCCAGAGATCCACCAAAGTAACATGACTAAAAATACATTAATTAACACAACAAGGGAAAATCATAGTCCCTACCATGATATCCGACACAATATTCCGATAAGGAATTTTAACGTCAAAAGTAGCCTACATGGCCAAAAAAGAAATACAACAACATCCACGAACATCTGTTCGGGTAATACAACACGACAACACTGACAAGACTGGAGTACACTCCAACCGACTGACCGACAATGAACAACTCGGACTAGTATCGCTCGAATGCCTCGTTGCCAACGTCATGCCTCTGTGTCTCAACTCTCTCCTCGCAAGCACCTAAAACATGAAAACATGTTCCGCCCCACCGTCGGCCATCCAGATAATGAACATCAAATACATGTATAACATGATATGCATCCAAAGGCAGAATGAAACGGTACAATGATAATAATAATACGAGATGCTCACAAACCAAGGTAAGAACCGAGCATTCGTGAAATACTATGCCCACGGCATACTATTAATACCGCTCGGCGTGTTAGAACATAAGTGCCCGACGGCGAATCAAAATCACGAATACCACAATGAATTACAAGACATGAACCGGATCAGATCGAATTAATTATGAATCACAATGCCCGAAGGCTCCAATGAAATTACCAGACAATAATAAAGGCTTACAAGCCGTTCAAATGAAATTAACAAATATCACAAACACTGAAGTCGAAATGCGAAGTCAGATCAATGAGGGCCGAAGCCACGGCACGAAGCCGTATCACAATGAGGGCCGAAGCCACGGCATCCAGCCGTATCACACTTAGGGCCGAAGCCACGGCATCCAGCCGTATCACAATTAGGGCCGAAGCCACGGCATCCAGCCGTATCACAATTAGGGCCGAAGCCACGGCATCCAGCCGTATCACAATTAGGGCCGAAGCCACGGCACGAAGCCGTATCACAATGAATGATAGTGTGCTGCCTTGAGTCGGCCAACACGATGATAGTAACACACGGATAGACTCCGTCCTTGACAGTCCCAAATTAATACCTCGATTGCCTTAGAACGGCCAACCGACAACAATGATGCAGCGGATGATTTAATACCTCGATTGCCTAAAGCGGTCAATCGACAACAATGATGCAGCGGATGATTTAATACCTCGATTGCCTAAAACGGTCAATCGACAACAATGATACCATAAATGATTGAACACTTCGATTTGCCTGAGAACGGCCAATCGATAACAATGATACGATGAATGAGTGAATACCTCGATTGCCTTAGAAAGGTCAATCGATAACAATGATTTAGTGAATGATTGAACATTTCGATTTACCTGAGAACGGCAATTTGATAACAATGATATGAAGGATGCCTCGGCACCTTTAATCGGTTACCGACGACAAAGATGAGAAATGAGTAAGCCAATGCCTTAAATCGGCCTGTACAGTTTTAATGACAATCCGAACAGGAATAACAATGATCTCAACGATATCTTAAATTGACATCTATATTAACAACAATCGATACATCGATACCGCGAACCGGCTATCGACAATGACATTAATAATGAGTATCACAATGCCTTGAATCGGCCGTTAACGAACAACAATAACATTTGGCAAAATTGCCTAAAGGTATCGTATCAAACGATCTCTTGATATCAATGAATTCATGAAGAGACTAAGTCTCGGAATGATACAACACATTCATACACATACATGATGACATTAGCTCATTGACCAGTACAAGTATAAAACTTGCCTCAACCGAAGGCGAGAAGGTACTTCCACGATCAACGTCCTTAATGAAATTACCGGCCGCTTGAACAACCTTAAACAACACAAAAACCAACAATTCTCTTAATACATGAATCAAGCATAATCACAACCAACTCAAAAGTCGATACAACAATACCCGAAACTCATTGGGGCATTTAAACAAACGCGATGTAAACAATCTCCAATTGTTTACAACCAAAACTCATTTACATCCGAAACCAACTCCCAATGAATGATTCAAAACCACAAAAACTCATGAATACTATCAATAATCCAATAGGAATACTTAGAACGATATTTCAACAACATTTAGTCGAAAACCCCCAAAATTCCAAAGTCAACCCGTAAGGGTTCTTGAACAATTCTTCAATTATTCACAAATTCCGAAAATTACACCAATGAATCCGTAGAAATACATGTATCCAAGATATATAATCCATATCTAACATATTCCAACATAATATCGATTTAACACGAAGAGATCGGAGGCAAAACACCCAAGACTCGAAATTCTAGATCCAAGAATCATTACCTTGATTTGGAGTGATGAAACTAATTTAGATGATGATTAATCCAACTTAGAAGGTTGAAGATGATTCTAGATGATTGTAGCTCGAAAAGACCTTTCTGAATCGCCCGAGCTCGTCCGAAATGATTGAGAAATGAAGAAATGACGAACGTTGGACCAAACTGTCCTATATATACTGTCCCAGTTTAGCGCGCGCTAACTCCTGATGTTAGCGTGCGCTAACGCGTGTACCGGGTAGTCCAGTACCCCCCTGACTGAATCGTTAGCGTGCGCTAAGTACCTTTGGTAGCGTGCGCTAACAGCCTGACCTTAGCGTACGTTAACCTTATGTTAGCGTGCGCTACCTGATAGTTGATATCCAAAATCCTGGAGTCCAGAACCTCATCCTGCTTGCAGCGCGCTAGCGTGCGCTACACTGAAGTCTGATCATGCGTTACCAGCATAGTTAGAGTACGCTACATAACACTCGTAGCGAGCGCTACGAATTTCCCAAATCAGCCCGGTACCTTCCGGATCGCGCCTCACTTGCGCTAGCGTGCGCTAAAACTGAGTCATTACGTGCGTTACATGCACCTCATTAGCGCGCGCTAACTACAATGGGTAGCGTGCGCTACCTCTCAAAATGAAAATCAAAACATGATGATGATGATGACGATAATCTCGGCTCGATCTCAAACAGTGATGATCCCAAAATACGCCGAATGGTGAACATAGTTGACTGAATATGAATGATGAATGATTATTACTGAGTGAAAAAAATTCTGAGTGACAGTTACTGAATGATAATAAATGAATTCACAACCGGGTATTACACCGGATATCCAGTATCTATATTCTCCAACATTCATATCTTCAATAAAAATCATATTTCCAAGAAATAAAGATTTATATTTAGACATAAACTTACGAAAAATATAACTACAACGAACATTAAACATATATCACGATTATGACTAAAATGATTCCAAATCATTCACCATCTAATCGAGCATTCCTAATGCCATCGTATATACAATCACAAGACCACGCTCTGATACCACTGTTGGGATTCGGTGCCTAAAACGAAAGCCCAGCGAAAGTGTTAAAATGAAAATCAATTCCACCCGAATCCCTACGAGGATCGATCGAGCTACGTATATACGAATATATAAACGAAAACATAAGAGATGCAAGAAACTCACCCTTGTAGTCTGTTGATTAAATGGATTCCTTCTCTTGAGCTATTCCCCAAGCTTTAAACGATTTCTCTACGATCCAAAGCGCTCCAAGCACCCGAATGATCCAACGTCGAAATTACAAAGCCTCTACTTGCCACACGCCGGAGAAACGAACGGGATGACTACACTTTGTTATCCTCCAAGGATACAGCTAGAGCAAGTTTGTAGGAGCTTGCTAATCAAGATTACAACACTCTAATTGTTTAATCTATATCTCTCAATATTTCCTCACAAAATTTCTCTAAGAAAATTATGAAGAAGAATAATAAGAAAGGTGAAGACTTGAGAAAATGATTTCTCTCTCTCTATCTCTTTTAATTATCACGGGTGAAATGAATGGAGGAGAGAGGAGTAGTCTACTCTTTTATTCTCATTCAAATCACACCTTCCACCCAACAAATCACCTTTTCCTTATTTTAAGAGATATCATATATCTAAGGTCTTTAGTCTTCCTCCTACTAAGGACAAGACCAAGACAAATATGGAAGGGATAAGGTGGGGCGGCCTCTAGAAGGAATCAGACGAGTTCGATTCGTTTCAGACTCCCGTGAGTCGAAACAGATAAACTCTGATTCCGTTCCGATGTATTTATATCAATTAATTAATCCAATTAATTAATCCAATTATTTAATCATAACAAATACAAAATAACATAATTAATTTCTCCAAGAAATAATTATATTTATGAATTAAATTAATCACACAGTAATTTATTTAATTCATTAGGCCTTAAATTCATTAGGCCTTAAATTAATTTATCCAATAATTAATTTAGACATCCAATGTTCCAAAATCAATTAGACATCCAATGTCCAATAAATTAGACATCCTATATCTAATATTAATAATGAGAGAATAAGCTCGATTCATTCCGTCGTCAGTCCTATTGCGCGACTCGTTAGGTCCGTCTCAGTCAGCAATGGGAGGAACCAAAGAGTAGTAGCACTTCTTAGCCAGCCCGACGGCCTACACTGTACCCCAACTAAGAACGAATGATTGGGATCATTCAAGAACCATTCTGTCGTGAATACTAGTAAATGTATAAACCCTTATTTCAAATGTCACAATCAAGATATAGGGTCACGGTCAGTCAAACCCTATATGTACTTGACGCTATGCATGCGTTAATGCAAATCGAGATCATTGAGCTCTCGTGTATCCCATACAACTATCTCCAATGCTTTGGCCAAATACTTATGATCTCATCTGCCAATAACCGCATAGGACATATAAATCTCTCATTGACGGGAGAAAGAAATTCTATCTTGGTATTCAGTAGGACCTGTTACTTGCCCGTCAAGATGCACGTCAAGGTTGACCCCCACCTCCCGGTTTATAGGGTCGGAACTACTCTAATGAAAATCTTGACGTCATAAGTACATCCCTACTAAATCCTCAAGTCGAAGGTTCACGAATACCTATCATAACCTTTCGATTCCGTCATTGACTGTCCCGAAGTGAAATCCGTGTGACGAATCGAGGGTGAGTCGGTTCGAGTATACTAATCCAATTATCATACCTATAATGTGTGCTCCCACTAACCATTAGTGTTCGACAGGCACTCTCCATGTCAAAGAACACATCATACAAGTCTTCACATAAACTTAACGCCCAGTCAAGTTTCATCGACTTGCGAACAATTAAGTATTTGAGCTATAATCCTTTCTAGTGCCGACCCCCTTATCCAATAAGGAGTGGAACGTTTTGCTCTCAAATACACGGACTATTTTCTATATGTATATTTACGAGTTAGGAATTCCCGTAACTACCAGTAAATAAAGAAACATCCATTGCCTTATATCAATAATTTACATAATTACATGTACAATGCCCTCACTCAACATCCTCTGAGTGGCATTCGAGGGCATACTCCTAACACTAGGAACACTTTTCTTTTCTTGCTAGCTGTTTTGTTTTCTTCTCAGCTTCTCCAACCTTGACCCTAGTGAAATGTCCACTCATATCACGTGGGTCACTCGAAATAGGTATGGAGTTAGGAATGGGCCTGTGCTCGATAGGGATGTCATTGTTGTATAGTGTGGGCTTCGTTCCTCCCAAGAACTTCTCGGCGAGAATCTTCTTTGCAGAAGATGACTACTGGATTCCAGAGTTCATGAGGATGAAGTTTAACATCAGACCGAATAATCTTCTAGCGGTCTTAGGTTTTGCAGCCTCTCGCTGTAGACGCTTGAGCACAATTTGGCACCAATTTTCTTTTGTAAACTCATGATCACCATCATCCTGAAGAAAAGGTTAATGTACATTTAAACACTCTTTTCCAGTTTTAAACTACCTGGCAATGGAATCATGGAGATAAAAAGAGGGAAGGGCAAAGTTCTTCTTGTGGCAAGAAGAATATGCATTCTCGGCATTCGGGTGTCCCGTAAATAATTTCCAGTATGAGTCAATGAGGTCATCTTCATAAGTTTCCTGGTCCTCAAGGGTGAGGCCATCAAAAGGATTCTTATATAATTTCTCCAGTAACTGCTTGTTGACAGAGATATCCTTGTCCTGCAAAAAGCTCACAATAGCAGTCCGTGGTGAGCCTTTCTTGTCAGATTCATACTTGAATTCAACATCCAAGTAGAACTCCTCACCGATAGATTCATCGTATTTTTTTGTAGGATGGCTACAAAACCGGTATAATCCTTGTTGCTTTTCGTGGGTAACCACAATGGTCATTCCAGTCATGTCTTCTGATTCAGACAATATATGCTCCTGGAGGACAGATCGTGAAGATCCAATTGTCAATGATGGATTCCTTCTTCTTCAGTGATTGAGATGATGTCTAAGATGAAGCCATTGCAAAGTTCAAAGAGAGGGAAAGAAAACTTTTCAGAAAATTCTTAAGTATATAAGATGTATGTTGTAGGCACGTACTACTGGAAAAAGAAGTAGAGTCTTTAGGTCAGCGTACGTACCCTTTTATAGGTGCTGAAGGGCTAGGTTATAGTGAACAGTCAGATTTAAGGGATGAAAATATTTTCTGAATTGAAGTACGTGATGAATCAGGACGTAATTGGTAGTCTTATCCGTCAATTTTAAATTTAATGACGATCCCACATCTGACACATTACAACCGATATTATCTCACATTTAGGCAGTTTGAATCATTTGAAATCGCGTGTTCAAGGCTTTAAAGTCCAGGTGATTCGATAGTAAATTAACAAGTGTGGACACTGTATTCACGAGTCTTAAAACATTACCCATCAATTCATGAGTACTAAATAAATACTTACAGGGGTTTAATCGAGCTGTAACATTCCCGATTCCTGGTGGATCATAGAGAACCTCGTTGTGCTGAGAGGGTTTGTGAAGATGTTGGCAATCTAAATATCTGTATGGACCTTTTCGAGCTAGACATCTTTGTTCTCCACATGATTTTGGATGAAATGATATGTCATATCTATGTGCTTGGTTCTTGAGTGTAATATAGGATTGTGCATTATCACTACACCATATATGGGTTTCTGCAACACCTGAAAAACTGTGTTCAAAAGTCCAAAAAGTGTTGCTGAAGGCAAAAAAACAAGCTATGGATACCCTTTCACCAAATTTGAAGGTGTTACAAAAACGGCCGCAACCATAGGGGTGTAAGGTAACACTTTTATAGTTTTTGGTAACATGCAAAAAAGTGTAACAACAGACCCCTATGCCAACACATTTCTTGTCTGTGCCTACACTAGATTTTGTGTTGCTGTAGACTTAAGGCCACACTTTTATATATTTAGTGACACAAATGTTTGCGTAGCTATAGACCTATGCTAACACTCATGAGGTCTAGTATAACATTAAATTGTGAAACAATTTGACATCTTTACCAACAACTTTTGCCAACACACTTTTAATCTTTGCCAACACAATTTTTATATTTTGCCAACATGAAGAATTATAAATTAGAGTATATGGCTACCTTTTTGTAGGGTTTTACCAACATTTTTCATGGTAAAAAGCAGTTATATTGGAAAATAAATATTACCATAAAACAGTCAATACCATTAAAATATTGTCAACCATAACAACATCCAAAATACATGACTGCCAAATATTCAATCCATAAGCAAACAGCCAAATGCACTTACATAATCAAAATCTAAATACAAGTTACCATCACAATCCATAAATACAACAAAACTACTCGAGTCACTTAGAAAAATTTCATCATCTCAGCCCCCCTCCCCCTCCCCCAAAATGACAGCTCTAGTTTCCTCATGGTCTACGTCGAGCAGAACGTTTTGCATCTCTGACTTCTTTCCTCGTACTCTCAGTTGCAGAGTATGTTGTTGTATTTGAGAAGAGCCCGCATTATCTCCCTCATTTGAAGCAAGTTCCCAGCCTCCACTGCTATGCTGGCCAGTTTGTGGCCCATTATTACCAATCACCAAACGAATCAACAGTTAACTAGAAAGTACAACAATTAGCAAAAAAGACTACAGAGTACATTAGTTAAATTCTAATACAAAACACAGGATATACCATGATCATGATAAACTAGAACTAAAGTGTGAAAAACTATCATTATAAACAACCAATATCTGAATGTAAAAACACAACACTGATTTTTAAATAAAAAACCATTAAAGTAGTATAATATTCTTTTCAAGACAGAAAAATAACATGCATGTTTACATCTATGTAATTTATAATTCTTAGTAAACATACATGTTCTGGAGTCCATTCTGCTGGATAGTAAAAAAATTCCGCATGTTTGCATCTATGTACCTGATTCCAGAACATTGACTTTAATATTCGGCATGCATGTTTGCATCTATGTAATTTATAATTCTTAGTAAACATACCTGATCTGGAGTCCCTTGTGCTGGATAATAGAAAATATCCGCTCTAGCAGCAGCAAGCATCGACTGAAAAAAGGAGAAACAAGTAGATTATAAGCATAGAAGTGGAAAGTGAGAAAGATCAATAGGACATTAATCAAGAGTGCTTGGATTTGTTCCTTCGTGTAAAGATAAGAGTAAAACCAATAGTACAAATCCACTGAGTTTCAGTCAAAGACCTAATCTATTCTTATGAACAATAAAATAACATTATTAAAATAAAATTAAATATGAAGTTGCCTACTGAAGTTTTTCCTTTATATTCCAGAAAGTTTTCTCATCATCTATTTGAATTTGTACCTTCTGCTTCAGAACAAAACTTTCAGTTCATATATTGGTGCAGAGATTTAAAGCGATAAGAAGGGAAATTCTTACCCTGCCTTCAAGAAAAACAAGATGAGAAGGAATTAAATCATCAAAAGAAGCAACAGACAAGTAATCAACTCCTGCAAAAAAAAAGGATAAACAGATGGGGGTGGAAAAACTAAGCACACACAGACAAGAAGCATCAAAATATTAAAAATGTTCATAGCAAATTAGCATCGAATTTGAGCAAAAATGTCACAAATTATTGCTGCTGGTTATAATGGCATGTTTTATCAGACAACCTACTAAACGACATTATAAGCTATCAAAACACAAGAATCTGAACACAATACTTTACGTCTTACGAACGAGTTTGATGTCGGTGTTCTCTACAAGCCATTGGGCCCCATCGTTCATGAATCCCACATAACTTGTGTCAAATGCCTTCTTATACATGAGTCCCCTGAAATTGATTCGTAGGAGTATATGATATTCACAATACGAAAGTCTCTCACATATACATTAATTTTATTCTATCTAAAGCAGACCATTGGGAACGTCGTGTACTCAAAACTA
This sequence comes from Orobanche coerulescens, assembly GCA_033398695.1. Classification (NCBI taxonomy): domain Eukaryota; kingdom Viridiplantae; phylum Streptophyta; class Magnoliopsida; order Lamiales; family Orobanchaceae; genus Orobanche; species Orobanche coerulescens. The sequence goes on along the minus strand of CM065801.1, from coordinate 76,120,647 downwards.
CTAACATAGCAGACTTAAATTGATTCAACCAAAGAATTATTGTCTTTACACCAAAAAGTGATTCGAAATAACCATGTCATGCCAACATAAGTCGTGTTTAGCTGAATTGGCAGTTAGCTTTCATTTTAGGTAGGAGATTACATTATCTTTTGCATTTGATGGAATTTTGATCGGTACGACGAGTCTCAAGTCTCCATAATTTCATGTCATTGAATAGTCTGTTAACGTTATAACGTTCTGATTCATGATCATTAAATATATAACCCCTCTCAGCTTTGTTTCAGGCTCTTAGACAAAGCATATCCATAAAGCATTATCTATAGATTCCTAATATCCATATGCTCAATCAAAATTCTCCCATAACGTTAAGCTTGAACTGACAAACTAGAGCACCGTTAACAGCATGTACATCTTGTTACTGAACCAGTTACAAATGCAAGCTATAAGAAGATCGCTGTTGATATAATTACCTCTCCGTATTAAGTGTTCTAAAAACTACTCTTTCTACTCCCTTAGGAATGTTCAAGGACTTCATAACATCAGCTGAAAACATAAGAAATGAAACAAAAAAAAAGGAGTGAGTGAACATGTATACAAGCATGAAGTAAAGCATATAAAAACCTATCTCAATCAACCATCAAACACGTACTCATTCCACGACCTATAATACCACCCACATATTCGCTAAGCTAGTCTACGTTAGAAACTCATGCCTCACAAACATACACAACACGTGCAATTAAATGCACAATGAAAAGCTAGCCTGGTCATATATCGAGGTCTGAATGAGCTTTATTTTGGCATTAATTGCAAATAATGGCACAGTTCATAAAAAATAATAGCAAGTACCGAATATTTTGGCACTTGTGTGTTCGGACAAACATAAAGTGAATATATATATATATTTAATGCTCAACTGCAGCAGGTGTAGCCGGTATAATATCATTTAGCGCATTTATATATATATATATATACACACACACACACACACAGTTAATAGAATTCTGTAAACAGATAACATGTGGTTATACGGGAAATTTTGTTCTATTACATACCGGTAATATTTTTGTCTCTTGGAACATCAACAAGTAATGCCCGACCTGCTCAAAAAACAAAAGGAAACTCATAACAACCATGCAGAAATAACAACTGAACACTGGTGAAGAACATATATCCACAATACCACACAAGTTACAGAAAAGAAGTAAATAGATACACAAAAGTATGTCCAAGCAAATCAGGAGTTAAATCTCTTCAATCAAGCTAGAAGCTCTGACGAGAAGTTCTATTTGACAATGAGGACGACAAAAATGTTAGTAACAAAGTATTCAAACGATCCAAAGCACCAATGTCTGACCTAAATGGCTAAATTAAGGAAAGAGATGTAGTGGATATAATAGACAAAAGAAGTTGAGAAAATAAGAAGGTGCTCAGACCAGCAAACACGCATTGTTATATACTTGCTTTTTGTAAATGCTGCTACGTGAGTCTCATTTTTTTCCAATACTTGAACCTGAGGATTCCTCTGTTGAAGGTTTCATTATGCTGGCAATTTTTTATTCAAACACTCTAGCAAGCTAAAAAGTTAAACTGTAATACATTTTCCCTCTTCTACTAACAGCTATCTAATTACATTATTAGTTTGTGTTACCTATATTCCTCAAATTGAATTTAATTCTTGGTTAAGAATCACCGAGTTCCAAAAATACTTTCACGACTGTGTTTTCCCTATCTAGTACATTCACAACATAGCACAAATTAAGCCCCACCAACGAATACCCAATTATATGGCTATCAAGAATGCACAGCTCAACATTTCTCAAATTTTTAACACATTGATGGTTAAAAGCTAGAAAACACCTTGAATCACATTTGGAAGAGCGGTAGTCAGACGGAACTCACTTAAAGCTTGCGAATTATTTTAGATTTTGACCCTTGAGTAGCTTTAATTGTTAAACCTCAATCGAGTATTTTTCAAGTTTATCTAATCCAGTTATACTTTAATATTTCTAGATTAGCTGTACCAAACCCACACCTTAGAACCTCATAGAAGGTTTTTAAATCAACAACATATTAATTCTCAAATAACGAAGTCGGGGAGTAATCAACCAGCAACAAAGAAACAAGAACTTAGAAAGAGCGAAGAAAGTACCAATAGATCACTGTAACATTCCTTCCAGGGAAGAGAAGCCGCCGTCCAAATGGTGTTTCTCCTCCTCCTCCCTCAAGAGATCGCGTGCCTCTTTCGCAGTGGATCGAATGGAACCTACCGACACCAACTTATTTACGACCGCAGCACGACAAACCCCCATAGCCAGTATTACCACCAACACTGTCACCTTCACTGAGATTGAGATGGATCGCCGCTCCATCTCCATCAATAGTATTTTCTTTCATAATCAACGACGGATGAGATATTAATGAGATATTAGGGTTAGACTCGTAAGGCAAGATATTAAGTGTAAAAGTGGACCGAACCGTAGTAGGATTAGACTCTTTAAGGCAAGATATTAATGAGATATTATTAAGTCAGCCCACCTAGTGAAAAGGGCCCGAATTTAAATGGGCTGTGAAATATCGGCCTTAATCTCGTTTTCTAGAGGGTTAAATGGGCTGGCCCGGCGGACCCGGGCCAGTTTAACATCTCTAATTTTACCTAGATTTTATGCATATGTTTATATTCCAATTGTATGATACGAGAATCAAGATCACGGTTAGGACAATTCATAAGCATTCCAATTTCACCTTGTTTTTTATAATTATTTTCCGCTGCTGGATTTTACGGTTGTATTGGAGGTTTGAAATCGTTTTAAATTCCGAAAATATTTTAGGAAATGTATGTTTCATAACAACTTGAAATTTCTACAAGTTTTCTTTATTATAAAAAAGTATATTCATAAAATAACATAAAAAAATCGGGTCGTTTTGAGAGTAATTTATTTGGACCGCCTAATATATTTTAGCAAGTCCACCTATTTCTTTGTGTTTAGTTACACTTTTTTAAATAGCAACGGCTACACCAAAATTTTGTGTTAGCATAGATATTCAATTTAGTCTACGGTAACACTAATTTATATCAATAATAACGTTAGAAAAATGTGTAGCCTTAAATCAAATTTGACCAACTTTAAGGCATCTAAGGCTACACTTTTGCTTGTAATATCAAAAAAAATGTTGTTGAAAGCCATATTTGGTGTAGTGATTGCGATTGCGCTCTTGCAATCACACGTGATATGAGTCTCTTTAGCCTCGACGCCACAATACTGTAGCTATTGTTGCATCTAAATGATCTACATACAGCAGCTTATAACAGCATAATATTCTGATTGAGCTATAGAAAGTGAGTTGGACAATTGCTTCTTACTGAACCATGACACAAGTCTTGGTACAAGGATGTGACACATTCCACTATACTCTTCCTATCCAGCTTGCAGCCTCCGAGATCTGAGTTGCTATATCTCACCAAATCAAATCCCCTTTCTTAGGATACCACAATCCAATGTTGATTGTTCCTTTAACGTACTTAAGGATTCGTATAGTTGTACTGAAGTTCTACTCTTTATGTACAACCTGATATCCTGCATGTAATACCCGAATTTTCAGTATGAATTTTTCGCGTTATTTTATCTAAGATATACTGGATGGCTTGGTGTCTATATAGTATGGATAAAATAAATTGAGAACTGAGACGGCTGTATTGGTACTCGTATAACTGTCGTAGAGGTTCGACAATTATTTTGAGGATATCGTGTATCAGGTCATCGTACTTTTGATATTGGGTATATCGTATGATAATGTTATTGGATTCAGTACATGTATTCAGTATGCCGTATGTTCGTATTTTGGTATGTCGAGACGGACGAGGAGAATTGGAAATGGCTAAGTATAGCCTGATTAGCGCGTGCTAATGTTCAAGTATAGCGCACGCTATCGTTCATGGTTAGCGCACGCTAGAGGCAGAATGTAGCGCACGCTAAATGCAGTCAGATCGGAAGGAATCTGCGTGTGGACCCGACTGCTTTTGGCGCACGTTCTGGTAAGTCAACGGTTGTTGTCCTGAAGTATTAGCGCACGCTAAAGCATGAGGCTTAGCGCACGCTAATTGTAGATCGGTCAAAAGGAATCTTATCCTCGTCAGATCGGCATGTGGAGGCACATGCGGTACGTAGACTGTAGCAAGTCAACTGATATGAGCGCACGCTAAATGCAAGGACTTGCGTATGCTAAACAGTGTAAGTTACGTATGCTAATGCATGGGCATTACGTACGTAAGCTCATGTTCGAGGCAAGATAGTGGCCTCTGGGCTGCGATAGCGCACGCTAACAAAGTCGGTTAGCGCACGCTAAGGCCGTAGCGCACACTAAACATAAGATTTAGCGCACGCTAGTAATACACTTTATAAAAAGGGGACAGACGAGTGTTCTGAAGCATTTCGTCCATTTCTTTCCTTTCACTCGATGGAGAGAGCTTTGGGAGGTACTTGAGTTCCTAAAACACTGTGTGATGATGATCTTTAACAAGATTAAGATGGAGAGCATGGATTCAAAGCTTTGTTCTTGAAATTATTAACGATTCTTGGAATGGAATTCATAGAGAGAGTCTTGAGGTTCCAAATACTGGATTATGAGGGAGTTGAGCGTCCTTGTCAACATTTGGAGCTTGGAAATAATTGGGAACGGATTCAACCTTGATAATCCATCCTTTTCTTCAAAGAGATAATTAATCTTCACTTTGGATTTCGTTTTAGGGATTGAATATTGGTGTTCTTGAGATGATGATTATCATATTAATGAGTTGATAAGTATGATTAGAGATGCCTTACTGAGTAACGTTGATGTTATTGTTGGTATGCGGATATTGATATGTTTCGTATGGTTTTGAATGGTGTTCAGGAGATATGTCGATTTATATCTCCCTTCATTTCGGATTCGATGTTAAGATGATATACGTATATATATGGCTTAAGTGATTAATTACATGTTAGCATATCGGATTATGATGGTTGTCATGAACATGATTATGGAATCATGGTATTCTTGGTGTTCTTGGATATATATCACATCAAAGAGGAAGGATATATGTTGGTTTGATTATTAACATGGATAAGATAATTGAAACTAAACATTATGTTTATTGTAGTGATTGAGTTCGTATGATAAGATATGGATCATGATGATGAGATTGAATCTGGAAAAGTTATTGTTAATCTTGGAGTATGATTTCCTTTTCATTTGGGTTCGTAGTCGCAAAGTGTTAGTCAATGCTTGGAATGCATGCAACTGTGTAGCATTAGCGCACGCTAAGCTTACTGGCTAGCGCACGCTAACGGGAACAACTTAGCGCACGCTACGTTGTGCGTTTAACGCGCGCTAAGTAGGCATACAGTGTAGTATTTTCGTGTTGTGATTATGAATTCGTGATGGTTTGAACTGGATTGTTTAAGACTGTGTTTAATCGAGATATTGTGGAACTGTTGGGTTTATTGATCGATTATTGATTGATAATTATGATTTATCGGATTTGGGCTTGTATTGTTGATATGAGTTCGTAATTGTTTGAGTTGTATTGTTCGGTTTTGTAAATGATCGAGGTATTGTTGAGCCGCTGAGTTTGATTGGTTGGTTATACCGGTTATTGATTATTATCGGATGTGTTGTCATTTGATTATTGCATTAGGTCGCATTAATTGAGCGTTGATTATGGCCGTTGTGTTGCGGTCAAGGTTGAGGAGTTTGTAGGTTGCTTTTGGTCGGGGCTGAGGAGCTCGGGGACGAAGGCAATAGATTTTGGTAACGGCTTCGTGGTATCGGTATCGAGGCAAGTTTATACTTGTTCAGTTTATAATATTTGATGAATGGTTTCGTTTTCATTTCATTTATAATTCGTATAGCAATGTTGTTAGAATTGTAAGTTGTCGGGATAATGGTTTGTATATCGTGCTCTGGTTGTAATAAGTCATAAGGTATATGATTTAATTGTGTTCAAGGAAGGCGTGATTTATTTTTGGTCAAGGATATAGAATATCGGATATCGAGGATAGTTATCGTGATGACATAAGTATCGGGATAAAAGGTTATTGGTATGGAATGGATGGTACCTTATTTGAGATTATTTGTATAACTGTGTATTCGTTCAGGGATGTTGTTCGTGGAAAGGATGTTGTCTTCGGCTTTGAGGTAATTTATGTATTGTTCAGTTATGAGATAATTGTTATGTTGAGTTGTTGTATATGTTGTATGTTGAGGCTTCATATATTTAGATTCGTACTGGTTGTTCGTTGAGGGATGTTGATCCCAGGACTATATTTGGTATTAATGGTTATGTTGATCGTCTCATTGGGGGATGTTGATGGATATGGTCCTCGGCTTTGAGGTTCTAAGTATTTGTTCGGTCATGTGGATAATTAGTATGTTGAGTTGTTGTATATGTTGAGGTTTCGTGTAATGAGTTTCATATCGGTTATTCGTTGAGGGATGTTGATCCCAGGACTGTTGTATTGAGATCGTAGATCATGTTGGTCATTCATTTGGGGATGATGATCCCAGGACTGATATTTTGGATATTGATTAGTCGTGTCGACTTTTCATTGTCAGTCTGTTGTTGTTCACTTCGGTGAGTCTTTTGATCCTTATTGGATATGTATTTCTTTGAGTTTCGTTGTCATGTTGTATCGTGACATATCTGGAGTCATATCTACGTGCCGATTGGTTATTGTGTAGGATTTTTAGCCGGGCACATGATGGTTATGTGTTGATATTTCCACATTGAACCGTGCACACGAGACGTAGTTCGTGAGGCTAATTAGGTACAAGACCACACGTGTATTTGATCGATACCCGGGGTGGCTTGTGCACGGACACATTTTCGGATCGGGCGTACTGGGACGTCCATCTTTTGAGCCATATTGTTGGGTCGTTCATAGTCCATGTATGATTGGATATGTTCGACGGTTTGCGACTGGTTGTTCATACGCCCGAGGGGTATGTTCGACAGTCAGAGTTATTTCTTGAGATCCATTATTGTTGATCATTTGGAGTCTACCTTGTTGAGGGTATTCTCGGTTATTGTTGGTCCTTTGTTGATCATTTGGAGTCTACCTCGTTGAGGGTATTCTCGGTTATTGTTGATACTTTGTTGATCGTGTTGGGAGTTTACCATGTTGAGGGTACTCTCGGTTATCCTTGATCCTTTGTTGATCGTGTCGGAGTTATCATGTTGATGGTATTCTCAGTTATCGTGATCCTTTATTGGTCGTATTGGAGTTATCATGTCGATGATATTCTCAGTTGATTTATCGGTTGATCTGGTTATTGATCGTATAAGCATTCGGACTATATGTCGATATTTCAGGATTTGTTATCATTATCATGTGGTAGTTGATCTACAGATATGTTGTGTACTGTTGGTTTATCCAGGTTGAGTTTTGATTGTGTAATCCGATGGACAGGATTTGGCACGGATGAATTATTTCATGATTATGAGTTATGATGATGTTTTGAGGATTGTTGGTATTTTTGAAATTCAATACAGATAATTGTTGTTAAGTTCATTTCGTCATTCGAGGATGCGAAATGTGGATTATGGTAAGGATTGGATTATTATGGATTGGTAAGGTTATAACGGTAAGATTACGTTGGTAGTATTATTACAGTATTATTACGTTGGTATGTAATTATTTATGATGATGTGATCGGTATCATTATTGAGTATTGTGGCTGACCCCGTCGTGGGCTTATTTTTAGGTACTCGGAGATCGAGCTAGTAGCGGTCGTGAAGGGATGAACTTCCCAATGTGATACTGGCGGTGGCTTGTTTTGGAGTATCGAGTATTTCTTTTCTGGTTATTCATTTCCGCTGCAAATGTGTATTTTGAACTGCATTTATCCGCTGCGTGTGTGTATTTCAAAATGGCCTTTTTGGCATTTTACGAACTTGGGTTATTTTTGTCAAACTCTTTTTCCCAAATTATTTTATCGGTACGTTTAAGGGGTGGTTTAACGTACACTTTGAACTGTTGAGATTTGGCATTTCGCCTTGTATTTTCAAATGGTATTCTATGACGGTATTTCAGAATTTTGTTTTTGAAAATATTTGAGTATTTGCAAAATATTACCGTCATCAGCCTTTTGGCGTTTTTGAATTGGTTGTGTAAACGGTTTTTAGCCTGGTGGATTCCGGCGCGGGACCCACGGCGCTGTAATATCCCGGATGGTTTTGGGGGTGTTACAGAAGATGGTATCGGAGCTTTGGGTTTTGTGAAACCCGGGCATGTGTGTTATGTGGCTCTACCGGTATGGTAGTAGCGTGATTTTTGAAAATGAGTTTTTCCTGACTTTTGAGTCAAACCAATTTTGGAGTTTCCAAAACTTTTGAGATCTTTTCAATTTGTTATTTGTGATATTAGCGTGTGTTGGTATGGTTTTGAGACTTCGTGTGGGAGTCGTGTGCTAGTATCACGAGAGATCATCGGCTTCATGCATCTGTAAGTATATTTGTTTGGTTATTCGCTTGTGGCGACACTTGATTGTTTTGTGATGAGTTGGAAAGTTTTGGATTTATCTGTTGTTGGTGGTAGGTTGCATGTTTTGAGGACGAAACTTATTTTAAGGGGGGTAGTATGTAATACCCGAATTTTCAGTATGAATTTTTCGCGTTATTTTATCTAAGATATACTGGATGGCTTGGTGTCTATATAGTATGGATAAAATAAATTGAGAACTGAGACGGCTGTATTGGTACTCGTATAACTGTCGTAGAGGTTCGACAATTATTTTGAGGATATCATGTATCAGGTCATCGTACTTTTGATATTGGGTATATCGTATGATAATGCTATTGGATTCAGTACATGTATTCAGTATGCCGTATGTTCGTATTTTGGTATGTCGAGACGGACGAGGAGAATTGGAAATGGCTAAGTATAGCCTGATTAGCGCGAGCTAATGTTCAAGAATAGCGCACGCTATCGTTCATGGTTAGCGCACGCTAGAGGCAGAATGTAGCGCACGCTAAATGCAGTCAAATCGGAAGGAATCTGCGTGTGGACCCGGCTGCTTTTGGCGCACGTTCTGGTAAGTCAACGGTTGTTGTCCTGAAGTATTAGCGCACGCTAAATCATGAGGCTTAGCGCACGCTAATTGTAGATCGGTCAAAAGGAATCTTATCCTCGTCAGATCGGCATGTGGAGGCACATGCGGTACGTAGACTGTAGCAAGTCAACTGATATTAGCGCACGCTAAATGCAAGGACTTGCGTATGCTAAACAGTGTAAGTTACGTATGCTAATGCATGGGCATTACGTACGTAAGCTCATGTTCGAGGCAAGACAGTGGCCTCTGGGCTGCGATAGCGCACGCTAACAAAGTAGGTTAGCGCACGCTAAGGCCGTAGCGCACGCTAAACATAAGATTTAGCGCACGCTAGTAATACACTTTATAAAAAGGGGACAGACGGGTGTTGTGAAGCATTTCGTCCATTTCTTTCCTTTCACTCGATAGAGAGAGCTTTGGGAGGTACTTGAGTTCCTAAAACACTATGTGATGATGATCTTTAACAAGATTAAGATGGAGAGCATGGATTCAAAGCTTTGTTCTTGAAATTATTAACGATTCTTGGAATGGAATTCATAGAGAGAGTCTTGAGGTTCCAAATACTGGATTATGAGGGAGTTGAGCATCCTTGTCAACATTTGGAGCTTGGAAATAATTGGGAACGGATTCAACCTTGATAATCCATCCTTTTCTTCAAAGAGGTAATTAATCTTCACTTTGGATTTCGTTTTAGGGATTGAATATTGGTGTTCTTGAGATGATGATTATCATATTAATGAGTTGATAAGTATGATTAGAGATGGCCTTACTGAGTAACGTTGATGTTATTGTTGGTATGCGGATATTGATATGTTTCGTATGGTTTTGAATGGTGTTCAGGAGATATGTCGATTTATATCTCCCTTCATTTCGGATTCGATGTTAAGATGATATACGTATATATATGGCTTAAGTGATTAATTACATGTTAGCATATCGGATTATGATGGTTGTCATGAACATGATTATGTAATCATGGTATTCTTGGTGTTCTTGGATATATATATCACATCAAAGAGGAAGGATATATGTTGGTTTGATTATTAACATGGATAAGATAATTGAAACTAAACATTATGTTGATTGTAGTGATTGAGTTCGTATGATAAGATATGGATCATGATGATGAGATTGAATCTGGAAAAGTTATTGTTAATCTTGGAGTATGATTTCCTTTTCATTCAGGTTCGTAGTCGCAAAGTGTTAGTCAATGCTTGGAATGCATGCAACTGTGTAGCATTAGCGCACGCTAAGCTTACTGGCTAGCGCACGCTAACGGGAACAACTTAGCGCACGCTACGTTGTGCGTTTAACGCGCGCTAAGTAGGCAGACAGTGTAGTATTTTCGTGTTGTGATTATGAATTCGTGATGGTTTGAACTGGATTGTTTAAGACTGTGTTTAATCGAGATATTGTGGAACTGTTGGGTTTATTGATCGGTTATTGATTGATAATTATGATTTATCGGATTTCGGCTTGTATTGTTGATATGAGTTCGTAATTGTTTGAGTTGTATTGTTCGGTTTTGTAAATGATCGAGGTATTGTTGAGCCGCTGAGTTTGATTGGTTGGTTATACCGGTTATTGATTATTATCGGATGTGTTGTCATTTGATTATTGCATTAGGTCGCGTTAATTGAGCGTTGATTATGGCCGTTGTGTTGCGGTCAAGGTTGAGGAGTTCGTAGGTTGCTTTTGGTCGGGGCTGAGGAGCTCGGGGACGAAGGCAGTGGATTTTGGTAACGGCTTCGTGGTATCGGTATCGAGGCAAGTTTATACTTGTTCAGTTTATAATATTTGATGAATGGTTTCGTTTTCATTTCATTTATAATTCGTATAGCAATGTTGTTAGAAATGTAAGTTGTCGGGATAATGGTTTGTATATCGTGCTCTGGTTGTAATAAGTCATAAGGTATATGATTTAATTGTGTTCAAGGAAGGCGTGATTTATTTTTGGTCAAGGATATAGAATATTGGATATCGAGGATAGTTATCGTGATGACATAAGTATCGGGATAAAAGGTTATTGGTATGGAATGGATGGTACCTTATTTGAGATTATTTGTATAACTGTGTATTCGTTCAGGGATGTTGTTCGTGGAAAGGATGTTGTCTTCGGCTTTGAGGTAATTTATGTATTGTTCAGTTATGAGATAATTGTTAGGTTGAGTTGTTGTATATGTTGTATGTTGAGGCTTCATATATTGAGATTCGTACTGGTTGTTCGTTGAGGGATGCTGATCCCAGGACTATTGTTGGTATTAATGGTTATGTTGATCGTCTCATTGGGGGATGTTGATGGATATGGTCCTCGGCTTTGAGGTTCTAAGTATTTGTTCGGTCATGTGGATAATTAGTATGTTGAGTTGTTGTAGATGTTGAGGTTTCGTGTAATGAGTTTCATATCGGTTATTCGTTGAGGGATGTTGATCCCAGGACTGTTGTATTGAGATCTTAGATCATGTTGGTCATTCATTTGGGGATGATGATCCCAGGACTGATATTTTGGATATTGATTAGTCGTGTCAACTTTTCATTGTCAGTCTGTTGTTGTTCACTTCGGTGAGTCTTTTGATCCTTATTGGATATGTATTTCTTTGAGTTTCGTTGTCATGTTGTATCGTGACATATCTGGAGTCATATCTGCGTGCCGATTGGTTATTGTGTAGGATTTTTAGCCGGGCACATGATGGTTATGTGTTGATATTTCCACATTGAACCGTGCACACGATACGTAGTTCGTGAGGCTAATTAGGTACAAGACCACACGTGTATTTGATCGATACCCGGGGTGGCTTGTGCACGGACACATTTTCGGATCGGGCGTACTGTGACGTCCATCTTTTGAGCCATATTGTTGGGTCGTTCATAGTCCATGTATGATTGGATATGTTCGACGGTTTGCGACTGGTTGTTCATACGCCCGAGGGGTATGTTCGAAAGTCAGAGTTATTTATTGAGATCCATTATTGTTGATCATTTGGAGTCTACCTTGTTGAGGGTATTCTTGGTTATTGTTGGTCCTTTGTTGATCATTTGGAGTCTACCTCGTTGAGGGTATTCTCGGTTATTGTTGATCCTTTGTTGATCGTGTTGGGAGTTTACCATGTTGAGGGTACTCTCGGTTATCGTTGATCCTTTATTGATCGTGTCGGAGTTATCATGTTGATGGTATTCTCAGTTATCGTGATCCTTTATTGGTCGTATTGGAGTTATCATGTCGATGATATTCTCAGTTGATTTATCGGTTGATCTGGTTATTGATCGTATAAGCATTCGGACTATATGTCGATATTTCAGGATTTGTTATCATTATCATGTGGTAGTTGATATACAGATATGTTGTGTACTGTTGGTTTATCCAGGTTGAGTTTTGATTGTGTAATCCGATGGACAGGATTTGGCACGGATGAATTATTTCATGATTATGAGTTATGATGATGTTTTGAGGATTGTTGGTATTTTTGAAATTCAATACAGATAATTGTTGTTAAGTTCATTTCGTCATTCGAGGATGCGAAACGTGGATTATGGTAAGGATTGGATTATTATGGATTGGTAAGGTTATAACGGTAAGATTACGTTGGTAGTATTCTTACAGTATTATTACGTTGGTATGTAATTATTTATGATGATGTGATCGGTATCATTATTGAGTATTGTGGCTGACCCCGTCGTGGGCTTTATTTTTAGGTACTCGGAGATCGAGCTAGTAGCGGTCGTGAAGGGATGAGCTTCCCATGTGATACTGGCGGTGGCATGTTTTGGAGTATCGAGTATTTCTTTTCTGGTTATTCATTTCCGCTGCAAATGTGTATTTTGAACTGCATTTATCCGCTGCGTGTGTGTATTTCAAAATGTCCTTTTTGGCATTTTACGAACTTGGGTTATTTTTGTCAAACTCTTTTTCCCAAATTATTTTATCGGTACGTTTAAGGGGTGGTTTAACGTACACTTTGAACTGTTGAGATTTGGCATTTCGCCTTGTATTTTCAAATGGTATTCTATGACGGTATTTCAGAATTTTGTTTTTGAAAATATTTGAGTATTTGCAAAATATTACCGTCATCAGCCTTTTGGCGTTTTTGAATTGGTTGTGTAAACGGTTTTTAGCCTGGTGGATTCCGGCGCGGGACCCACGGCGCTGTAATATCCCGGATGGTTTTGGGGGTGTTACACTGCACACACTCCACAACAAATTGGATACCGATTCTGCTGGTTGTTAGGTACATGAGTGATCCTATAGGCTTCATGTGGAGTGATGGTCCACAGGATTTCCATCTTCATTAGTATTTATTTGTGTGGAAGAGCTCATGGGGGTTGATGAAGTCTTTGTGATGTTCATCCTGAACTTGTTTAGTTGCTCCTTGTTGTATTTCTCCTGGTTGAAAAAAATACCTGGAGGCAACTGTTTGACCTGCAACCCTAAGGAATAGCAAAGTTCGACCATCATACTCATTCCAAATATACTTTATATGGTTAGTAGAACACAAATACAATATCATCTTCATAAATTTGAACCAAAAGAAAGTTATCACCTTCATGTATTTTGAAGAGTGTCTTGTTGACAACACCTTTCTCAAATCCGTTGTTCGTACCTTCCCTTTTCCAAAAAATTTTTATGAATGCATTTTTTGTTATAGAAGTACCAGGCTCTTGGTACTTGTTTGAGTCCATACAGTGCTTTCCTTAGCCTGTAGACTAGATCACCTTCCTCAGTGCTGGCAAAGCCTGGAGGTTTTTCGACATAAACTTCTGCAGCTAGGTCACTCTTCAGGAATGCACTCCTAATGTCCATTTTATATACAATGAGGTTCTTGAAAGTTTCAAATACTATGAATATATTGATGGCTTCTAATCTTGCTACAATGGCAAATGTTTCATCATAGTCTATGACTTCTTCCTGTCTGTAGTCTTAGGCAACCACTCTGGACTTGTTTCTTATGACTAGACAATTTTTATCTTTCTTATTTTTGAAAAACCATTTTGTTCCAATTACAACTTGATGGATTAGTCTAGGAACTAAGTACCAAATATTATTTTCGAGACCATTTAGCTCTTCCTCCATCGATGTAATCTAATTAGAATTGTTGAGAGCTTCTTTTGTCGAAATATGTTTCGATTATGCTAAGAACACAGCTAATGTGTACAGGGAAAGTCCACGAAGTTTGGCTTTAGACTTCCATACAGGAAATTGAGATGCGTCAGTTCTGATTCTATTTCCTCATGTGCACACAATATATTTTTTTTGTGTGTACTCTTTACTCTCCTTCTAGTTGAGACACGAGCATCAATATCACCGTTACCAATTTTTATGGGTGATCTCTTAACCATCTCCTGTCAAGTTCTAATTTCACATTCCTAGCTGTGTTCTATTAGACTGTAGGTTCAGCTTCAGCTACAACAGAAATACCTTTGTTGTAGGTCTTCTTGGGTCCTTTCTTGCAAGGTTTACATGAAGTAAGTGTAATACCCGTACTTTTATTGACTGTTTGACCTTGACATTTTTCTTATTTCGTCGCTCTGTAAACTCTTGGTGATGTTGTCGATATTTTTATAGAGCTTCATATCTTGTTTGGATCACAATCGTGTTGTTTAGACCTTGTGGTAGTGTTCTGGATCAGAGATATAGCGCACGCTAGGCCTAGGCTAACGTACACTAATTCTGCTTGAGTAGCGTACACTAGCCTTGAGCCGTAGCACACGTTAATAGATCAGTCAGGTCAGAACCAGTAACTTATACTGCTTTCTAGACTGGCAGTTAACGCGCGCTAGGAGTTCGTTAATGCACACTATTCGTGATCAGTAGCGCGCGCTATGATCTATCCGTAGCGCACGCTAACGGGCTGGTTGGCAGAGGCAGTGAGGTTGTCAGGTTTTCTGGACTCTCAAGTAGCGTATGCTAGTCTTCGGATAGCGCACGCTATAAGAGCTGCATTGCGCACGCTAAGTCATAGTGGTAGCGCACGCTAAGACTCGAGCAGGGCAGAGGACAGTAGGTTCTGGACTCCAGTTTCTGGACACCATTTTTGGCTAGCGCACGCTAAGATAAGGCAATTAGCGCACGCTAACGGGGCCGACAGGAGACACTGGACCAGCCGGTGACCTCGCTAGCGCACGCTAATAAAGGAGGCGTAGCGTGCGCTAGACTGGGCGGATATATATTGGACAGTTGACTTCCATTTCGTCATTCTTCATCCTTTTCACTTATTTTCGATGGGAGAAGCTCGGGAGAGGCGATTTTGGGAGATTGGAAGCAATCCATCTTCAAACATTAACATCTTTGGTTGGAGAACAAGGATTTATCAACATCTAATCCATTCTATCGTCCAAATCAAGGTAAAAATCCTTAGAACCCTATTTCTTGGGAATTTTGTGGTTTTTCCCAGATTCGTCCGATTTATCCATTTTGAAGCTTGAGAACCTTTAGATTATAATGTATCTATTCCTTATACATGTTTTTCCTATGATTTTACAGATTGGATTGTGCCGTTTTCGGACTTGTGAGAGTTTGGGTGAATTTCCAAACTCTAGTTGTTTACCCTTGTATTTTTGTGAATCGTAAACGAGTTTCGGGAGTTTCTTCGTGAATTATGAGTATGGATTATTGATTATCATGCCCCTTATGAATCGTTTAGGTGCCGGAAGTGCGTTCTTGGACCTACCGAACTCATACTCTTTTCCATTCAATTTCTCGATGTCTCAAAGGCAAGTTTATATTTATGATTGTACGTTATCGACTTTGAAAGTAAGATATATGAATGGCATGTTTATTTATATCCACTCTGGGGCGGGCCGATAGGTCCCCTGAGGGTTTCGTAGCCTTGGTAGCGATTCCACAGATAATTTGGGTTAACCACTCTGGGGTGGGCCGACGGGTCCCCTGAGGGTTCCGTAGCTTTTGGTGCGGTTCCATGGTTGATCATGTATGCATTGTTGTGATGCTATGAGATTTAGTTATTCGAGAATACTAGTCTTGAATTGATGAATTGATGGTTACCTTTACTTTATTGTCGAGGAGTATTGTGTTTCATACTTGATATACTTGCACTAGCTATTCGACGGATAACCCCTTTTTAGGGGAAATACTTTTTATGTATTTCAGGTTCCAGGAGAGCGGACAGGCAGGTATCGGGTCGGCATGAAGATGATGGGCTAGTGTGATACTGTGTCTTTCCTCCGGTTATGTTTTGTGTTTCTCCATTCAGTGTTGTTGTACTGGAATGGTTAATGAATACTCGAGTATTGTTTTTCATTTTCCTTGATGTTCCGGCCTGTGTTTGCCGAGGTTTTGATTTGTGTTGTTATGTCCATGAATACATTGGATATGTTTTGAATACCCTTTATATTGTTCTTCATTCCATTGTATCTAGACCTTTCCGGTCAAAATTTATAGTTCCGCATATGATTAGCCTTGTGGGTCCCATGGTGGGGTTCACGACGCTGTAATATTCCCTGAATAACTTGGGGGTGTTACAGAATAAGGTATCAGAGCTTAGGTCTATGGATACCTAGGCTGTCGGTCTTTTGGGTCGATTGAGTCGTCATTCGTCCACAGTATCACTACTCTGCTATCATTAAAATGCGATCGATACTTGTAAGACCTCTTACTCTTCTGGTGTTTCCTTATTCGTTTTGTTTCCATTTTTGGTATTCTTGAGAATCGGTCAATTTGATGACGTGCGATTGAATTGTACTTACGTGCCTTGTGTGTTCTTCAGTATCTCAGCTGGTAGGGGCCGTGGCCGTGGACGAGGACGTGGCGCGGCCATTTCCCTAAGTTCTGTTGTGGGGTCGACCAACCCCAATTTATCGAACTCGGTGCATCCGAGCACCAAAAGTCAGCACGACCAATCGACTGGCCAAGGGAACAGTGCGGACGTTGGAGTTGCGAATGTACTTCAACAATTGGCCAACCAAATGACCATTTTAGCACAAGTCGTTCAGCTGAATAATCCGAATCTGAACGCGGATGCCTTGCTTCAAAATATAATCCGTAAGCACCCTCCACAGTTTGGCGGTGCCATAGACCCGTTAGGTTGGGAAGATTGGCTAGCGGAATTGGAGAAAATTTTTGAAGCGGTTGATTGCCCCGAAGTGAGAAAAGTACCGATTGCCCAGTATTTCCTCACTAAGGAGGCCGCTACATGGAGGAAAGTCATCAAGCCACAGGATCGTCTTGCCACGTGGGATGAATTTAAGGAGCTTTTGGAGGCTGAGTTTTGTCCTTGGCCGGTGCGAGAGGGCTGAATCCGAGCCTTTTTCGAGGCTAAATCGCAGAATATTTCTGTTTCGCAAGCAATTGTAGAGTACATCCAACAATTGATCCACGTGAAGGATCAAGTGAGAAACGAGCGTGATAAGATCCGTTATTTTGATTTGCGGATGAATGTGGACTTACGGCGGTACATGGCCGGATTTGCTTGCACCACACTGAAGGAATATCAGGACAGAGCTTTAGCCCATGATATGTTTAGCCCCGAAAACGATACCACGGATGAATGGAAGAAACAGAAGGTCGCGGGAAATTTTTCTGGCTCTAAGAGTGGTAACATCCAGAGGTCACAGACGACTAACCGTTCTACCAGACAGTCATCACATTCTGCTAAAGGAAAGAAGGGTTTCCGTTCTGCCCCGGGCGCCACAAATCGCATGGTAACTTGCTATAATTGTGGTCGTCCAGGACACGTTAATTTGGAATGCAATTTTCCGCCGTTGAAGTGTCACACTTGCAGACAGATGGGAAATAGAGCGGCTTATTGTTCCGAACCAAATCAGACTTTGGACACTCGGGCTTCTGCCCCATCACCACTTGACCAAGGCGTTAATCAGCGGCAATCTTTTGGTCAATCTCAGCAGAATTACGGCAGGGGCTGGGGAAGGAGTCAGAACGCTGGAGGGGGGACTCTAGCATCAGTTCGGTACAACCATGGGTCTATGAGATGCATCGAACAGACGAAACCGATGCGGCAGTAGCTTCAGGTACCATTCATATTTTATCACATCCAGTCCGTGTGCTTTTTGATACGGGTGCTACACATTCTTTTATTTCCTTGGAGTATGTACGCCGTTTGAATATAACTTGTATGACTGCTTGCGATCCCTTCATTGTGAAACTACCCAGCAGGGATAGAATTGTGGGAAACCGGGAGATTAAAGATTTTCCGGTGATTATATCCAGTATGGAATGGTTATCGAATATGATTGTAGTTGATATGGTAGGCGAGGATGTGATCCTCGGCGAGGATTGGCTTGATAGTCACCAAGCGATTATGAATTACCGTACTAAGGTTATCACCATGATGACTAAAGATGGATTCGAGTACTCATTTTTGGGATGTATGTCGGGCCAATCCAAGTTACTTATCAGCGCCATGAAGGCCGTAAAACTTTTGAATAAAGGTTGTACGGGCTATTGGTATTATGCCTTGAAAACAGAAGAGAACGAAGTCGATTTCCCTTCGATCCCGTTTGTTAATGAGTATCACGATGTTTTTCCAGACGATCTCCCGGGATTACCGCCAGATCGTGAGATAGAATTTTCGGTGGACTTAGAGCCAGATGCAGCTCCGATTTCTAAGGCACCTTATCGTATGGCGCCTTCCAAGATGCAAGAATTAAGGAATCAATTAGGAGAACTTCTGGAAAGAGGGTACACCAGACCGAGCGCTTCGCCTTGGGGCGCGCCTGTTCTTTTCGTGAGGAAGAAGGGTTGTTCACTACATTTGTGCATCGACTACCGTGAGCTGAACAAAGTAACCATCAAGAACAAATACCCTTTGCCTCGTATAGACGATTTATTTGATCAGTTGCAGGGGGCTGCAATTTTCTCGAAAATTAATTTAAGTCAGGGTATTATCAACTCAGGGTGAGAGAGTCCGACGTTCCGAAGACGGCATTTCGGACGAGATATGGGCATTATGAATTTGTAGTTATGCCTTTTGGGTTGACTAATGCACCGGCAATATTCATGCAGTTAATGAATAAGATTTTCATCGAGCATCTCGACAAGTGTGTAGTCATCTTTATTGACGACATTTTGATCCATTCTCGAGATAAAGAGGAACATGCCCAACACTTGCGTTTGGTACTAGACATTTTGAGAACCGAGCGCCTCTATGCAAAATTCTCAAAATGTGAGTTCTGGTTGGAAGAAGTTATGTTTCTCGGCCATGTGATTTCGGCCGAAAGGGTCCGTGTAGACCCACAGAAGATTGAGGCAGTGCTAGATTAGGCACCGCCTAAAAATGTTAAGGAAGTTCGTAGCTTTTTGGGCCTTGCTGGGTATTACAGTCGGTTTGTCGAGGGGTTCTCGAAACTCGCTCGACCGCTTACGAAATTACTCCAAAAAATGGAAAAGTTTGTTTGGACGACGGAGAGACAACAGAGCTTCGATGAGCTGAAGAGACGCTTGACTTTAGCGCCGATTTTAGCTTTACCACATGGTAGTGAGGGCTTTGCAGTTTATAGTGACGCTTCGGGTCAAGGTCTTGGTTGTGCACTTATGCAGCATGATAATACGATAGCTTTTGCGTCACGACAATTAAAGCCGTATGAGATGAATTATCCTACTCACGATTTGGAGTTGGCCGCAATTGTCTTCGCACTCAAGATTTAGCGGCATTACTTGTATGGTTCTCCGTGTCGGATTTATACCGATCACAAGGGCCTGAAGTATATTTTCAGTCAGAAAGAGCTGAATATGAGACAGAGATGTTGGTTAGAGTTGATTAAAGATTACGATTTGGAAATTCTTTACCACCCTGGAAAAGCTAATGTCGTCGTGGATGCCTTGAGTACGCTCGAGGTTCTTACATCTCAGACGAAGATTCGTCAGGATTTAATCGAGCAAGGGATAGAAGTTTGGATTCAACGAGTACAAGGACAATTGTGTACTCTCGAAATTACTTCGTCCTTGGTGGATGACATCAAAGGGAAACAGTGGAGTGACCCGATGATCTCTCAACTGAAGGAAGATGTAATTAAAGGAAAAGCTCCTGGATTTATGGTTCGCGAGGATAGTATTCTGAGATTTCAGTGCAGGCTTTGTGTTCCGAATGATCTAGAGTTGAGGCAGAGAATTCTCTGAGAAGCCCAAGCTACGCCTTACTCAATCCACCCCGGAATAAGTAAGATGTATAAGGACTTGAAACAAAATTTTTGGTGGAACAACATGAAGAAGGATGTCATGGAATTTGTACTATGGTGCTTGACGTGTCAACAAGTCAAGATTGAACATCAACGACCAGCACGGTTGTTGAAGCCATTTGCCATTCCCGAGTGGAAGTGGAAAGATATCTCTATGGATTTCATCACTGTCATGCCGAGAACTAGGGCAGGAATGAATATGATTTGGGTAATCGTCGATCGGTTGACCAAGTCTGCATACTTCTTGGGTATTAAGGATACTTGGGGACCGGATAGATTGACTCGTACTTTTATAGCTGAGATCGTAAGGTTGCACGGTGCCCCCAAGACCATTGTTTCTAATCGAGACGGTCGTTTCGTATCGCATTTTTGGCAGGCCGTTTATCAGGCTTTGGGTACTGAGTTGAGGTTGAGCACTTCCTTTCATCCTTAGTCAGACGGTCAGACAGAGAGGACGATTCAGACGTTGGAAGATATGTTGCGAGCTTGTGCCTTAGATTGGAGTAATGATTGGGAACTTCACTTGCCGTTGATCGAGTTTGCCTGTAATAATTGTTGGCATGCGTCGATCAAAATGGCACCATTCGAGGAACTTTATGGTAGGCGATGTAGGTCGCCATTATTGTAACACCCCAAACTAGGCGGATATTACAATGTCGTGGACCCCCAACTGGGACCTACCAGGCAAATGAAACTTAATGAATTAAATAATATAATTGTAATACCGAACCACATTATATCATTAATTACTCCGATGAGGAGTTTCATACAACACACCCAAGATAATACAGAATACATGTATATTTTATATGAAGATAAAATATACAACACTGCATAAAATAAGTATTCAAACGGAATATCTGCAGCGGAATAAAATGAAGAAAACATGAATGACTGAAAGTATTGGGGGCCCCTTCTAGTATCACTGGGACTTCTCGCTATCAACATTCTCTTCCCGTGCCTTAACCTTGCCATGACCTGAAAACAACATCCCCCAACGGGGTCAGTTACACAGAACAATAATCCTCAAGAGTTGAATAAACACAATCATGATATATCTTAATTATTAAATGACGCTGAAGAGAGGCATCATAGTACGCCCATAATGGTATGTACAAGTGCACAAGACGAGTGTCCGGACGCACCCGTCCTTGTACCTAATTAGTCTCACAGAGGTACATTACTATGTGCACAGTCCAATGTGTCGGTGAACCCAACACATGACCATCACGTGCCTGGCTAAAAATTCCACACATCCCCACCCGGCCACGCAATATGAACCCAGAAGGTCATATGATCAAGAATGACCATGAAGAAATATTAATGAATGACAATCCGACAAAGTCAAGAGTGACTCACCGACATGAAATAATAGTGAAGTGAATGATAGCTCAATGAATGATTGGAACCATCGTTCCTCGTGAATGAAGTGATTATTTGACAATTACAAGTCTCAATACGGTTACTACGTTATGAATGAATTATGATTATGAATGAACAACAACGAAAGGAATGAATATCCTTTTAACCGAGTACGAATCAACTTACCTTAACGCCGGTGATGATACGTACTCTCTCGAACAACATCCTAAGGGAAACTACTGGTCGCTAGAACAACCTTGAATAACACAATTATCAACAACTCACTTAATATACAAATCAATAGCGATCATAACCAATTCAAGATGTCGATACAATAAATTCAAACTCATTGAAGGATTTCGACAAACACCTTGAAGAAAATCTCCCATTCTAAACAACTAATCCAATTTGTATCGAAAACTAACTTCTATTGAATGATCCAAAACACCATCAATACAATCGATAATCCAAAAGGAATACTCAAATCAAGTTTACGATATCATTAAATTGCAAAACCCAATTCCAAGTCAACCTTCAAAGTGTTCTTGAGAAAAACTTCCAACAATCCCATGATAACTCGTAAAAACTCATAATCATACGTATATCCATCACAAATCATGATTATACCATCCAAAACATCATGCTCCAACTCAAAATCGAATTCAAGGGTTGAAGAAGTTACCTTAGATTAGGATGAGAATCCACAAATATTTTGTTGATCCACACTAAAACTTGAAGAAGATGAGAATCTCTGAGTTTTAATGATGTTAAAACACCCCAAGATCGCCCAAAATCGCCCCAAGGAAGAGAGGAAGAAGTGAAATGAAGAAATGAGCTTGTTCTCCTCAACAAAACGCAGTTATAGAAGAATTTGCACTGTGTGCCGCGGCATGGGCTGAGTGTGCCGCGGCACAAGGCCAAAAACGCCCAACAAAACAGTTTTGTGCCGCGGCCCGGCGATAAGGGACCGCGGCCCGTGGTACAGCCCGCTCCAGCATCAAAAAGGCACACGGTGCAGTCTTAGCTATTTCGACCATAACTCCTTCGTCCGGACTCCAATTGACTCACCGTGCAAACCATTGGAAAGCTAACTTGATGCTCTATAATATTGAAAATATTCAGAATTTTTGGAGTTTCCAAAAATTAATGGTGATTTTACAAAGTCGAACTCATACGTGGAAAAATCGCTTAAGAACACGGAACTCAACAGAACGACACCGAGACGAACTCGGATGACAAAAAGTGTAGAATTAATAATTCTCGGAATGCCGAAACGGTCATAATAGAGTCGCTAAGATGGACTTCCGCCAAAAAAAAGAAATTACCAGAAATCAAAATTGCGGATATTACATACTACACTCCTTAAAAGAAGTTTCGTCCCGAAACTTAAAACAAGTAGGGAGAAGCAATATCCCGCCAGGAAAACTCAACGAGATACACAAGTACCGCAAATGTACCCAACAATAGCATGAATCGAACAAGAAGGAAATTTGAAATGGCATGAACTCCAATATTAACATCGATTAATGAAGTAATTATAACGATCAAGATAATATTCTCGTCTCGATTCTCAAGCAAGGTTGAAAAAATGAACGATATTGATAACGACTCAACATTAGTCCGAACGACGAACATGATTGATGAATGATTATTAATGAGTGAAAATCCACCGAGTGACAATTACTTAATGAAAATAAATGAATTTACAATCGGGTATTACATACTCCCCCCTTAAAAATAGGTTCGTCCTCGAAACTAAGGGTGAAACAAATCGGGATAACTCTCCCGCATACTATCCTCAATTTCCCAAGTAGCCTCTTCGACTCTGTGTGTCGACACTAACTTTTAACGAAAGGAATCGTCTTTTTTCTCAACTGTTTGATTCGCCGCTCTAAGACTCGTACGGGGCGCTCCTCATACGAATGTGTTGGGATATCAAAGGATCATTATAGTGAATTTTTAATGATTTGAGAGAAAAATATTTGTTCTATTATCACTCAAGAATAGATACAAACTCACAAAATAGAAAAAACTCTCAAACTCACTCAATCTCAACTTGGATTGTTATTCACTCTTTGAACTCACTCTTGGAGATGAGATGGTTACAAATGCTACAAATATGCCTTATTTATAGGTAGTAAACATGGTGTGAAACCATGGTGTGAAAGGATTAACCATGTGAAGTTTCTCATCCCTTTCTTGTCAAACTTGCCAACTAATTGTTCAAAGGTAGATGCCTTCACATGTTGAAATACTTAGCCTCAATTCTAGAAGGGTTTGAATTCTAACACTCCCCCTCAAACACGACTTTGCATTCCGAGTAATTTTCGAAACTCATAAATCTTTGTTGCGGATAAGCTCTTCGTAAATATGTTTGCAACTTGATCTTCTGTATTGACTGGTTTCATGTCAATATCTCCTTGGAGTACCTTCTCTCGTAAGAAATGATAATGCACTTCGACATGTTTGGTCCGAGCATGAAATACTGCATTCTCAGCCAAACGAACTGCTGACAGATTGTCACAGTATAATGCAACTCCATCTTCTATTAGTTGGTTTAAATCCTTCATGAGTTGAGTCAACCAAGCACACTCTTGTGCTGCCATCGCCCCTGATCTATATTCCGCTTCAGTAGTTGAAAGAGAAACGGTAGGTTGTCTCTTACTGCACAATGATATAGCTCCTGAACCAAGATTGAATATTTATCCTGTAGTCGATCTCCGGGTGTCATGGTCTCCGGCATAGTCAGCATCACAATAGCCGCTGACCTTGCTTTGTACTCCCTTCTTGTAAAAAAGTCCCCAATCAATTGTGCCTTTAACATATCTGAGGATTCTTTTAACTGTTTCAAGATGTGACTTCTTCGGTTTCTGCATGAACCTGCTAACAACACCTACAGCGAATGCTATGTCAGGTCTGGAAAGAGTTAGATAGATAAGACTACCTACTATCTGTCGGTACATTCTTGTGTCCTCCAATTCTTTCCCATCGTAGGCACACAACTTCAAGTTTGGCTCCATTGGAGTAGATATTGGCTTGCAGTCAGTTAGCCCAAACTTCTCGATTAAATCCTTTGCATATTTCTGCTGACCAAGAAATATACCATCATCTGTTCTTTCGACTTCCAATCATAGGAAGTGTTTCACTTCACCAAGTTCCTTCATTTGAAATCGGACTGACAAGTTTTCCCTTGTTCGCTGAATCTCGTCTTCGTCATCGCCAGTGATGATTAGATCATCCACATATACAAGGACTACTACTAGCTTTCCTCCTTGAGTTTTCACGAATAGGCTTGAATCTGCAGGGGCAACATGATAATTACTTTGGACTAGAAACTCAGCAATTTTCCCATACCATGCTCGGGGTGCTTGCTTCAAGCCATACAACGCCTTCTTCAAATTGCACATGTACTCAGGCTTTTCATGATTCACAAATCCTTTGGGTTGATCAATATAGATATCATGATCAAGTTCCCCATGTAAAAATGCATTTTTCAAATCCATTTGCATTAATTTCCAAGACTTACTTGCTGCTAAGGCTACTAAGACACGAACTGTAGTAATCTTTGCAACTATACTAAACATCTCATCATAGTCTATGTCATACTCTTGAGAGAATCCACGTACAACTAATCGAGCCTTGTACCGCTCGATTGTACCATTTGGACGAATCTTCAATTTGTAAACCCATTTGCAGGATATGGGTCTAACACCTTGAGGTTTTGGCACTAAATTCCAAGTTTGATTTTGTTTTAATGCCAAAATCTCTTCTTCCATGGCCTTTATACACTCTGGACTATTTGATGCTTCTTCAAATGTACTTGGCTCTTTGACTTCAGCATAAGCAGCATCTACATACTTTGGATTTGGCCGTCTTTCTCTGGTGGACCTTCGCACTTGAGGTTGTGAAGGTTCCTGCTCTTCCGGTTGACTAGTCTGTACTTCATCTGGTGTTTCATGTACACTTGTTCTCCAAGGGCTTCTTGATTTGGACCGTACCTCAACTTGATCCAACGGGGATCCTGGTTCTTCTATGTCATTGTTGTCTTGAGAGGAATGTAGCTGCAACTTGGTTTGTAGCTTTTCTTGCAGCTCATGTGCATCTGGTAATGCCACCTTGTTTGCCCACCATGAAGATGCCTCATCGAATACAACATTTCGTGAGATATAGATATTGTTTGTATTTGGATCGCAGCATCTCCAGCCTTTCTTTTGTTCCTCATATCCAACGAATATGCAGTGGACAGCTTTCTTGTCGAACTTGCTGCGATCTTCATCTGCAATAAACACATAACATACACAACCAAACACTCGAAAATAATTCACTGTTGGTTTTACATTATACAATTTTTGAAATGGTGAAATAAATTCCAGCCTCGGTTGTGGTAGCCTGTTGGTGATATAGACTACTGTGTTCATGCATTCTGCCCAAAATCTTGTATCAAAATTCTTTGCATGTAGAAGACTTCTACATGTCTTTGCTAGGTGGCGGTTCTTCCTCTCCGCTACTCCAATTTGCTGTGGAGTTTTTGCACAAGTCAGTTGCCTTCGGATGTTGCACTCCTTGAGGTAGTTGTTGAATTCATTTGAAGTGTATTCTCCTCCATTATCAGTACGGAGGCACTTGATCTTCCTCCCAAACTCACGTTCTACCGTATCCTTGAATTTCCTGAATTTTTCAAAAGCTTCATCTTTATTGATAACCTTGAGAAATCATCAATAAAGGTTATCAAATATTGATAACCGCTTGTTGACTTTTGTTTGATCTTCACAAGCACATGTGAGTGGACCAATTCTAATGGCTCTCTTGCTCTGAACTTTGACTCTTTGTAAGGCAGTTGATGTGCCTTACCATATTGACATCCATCACACACAGTGTCATGTTGGATCTCGAGTTGAGGAAGTCCCCTCAGCATCGACTTCTGCATCATAAACTTTAGTTTGCCGTAATTGACATGTCCAAGTCGTGCATGCCATAGGTCTCCAGTGTCACTTCTCCTAGCCTTCTCAACGTAGGCTTCATCAGCTGACATCACATAGATAGCCTTCATTTTTGGTCCTTCCACGAATGGTGTACCTATGACTTTCACTTCACGATACACTTTCACATCGTTCGGGCCAAACAACAAATAATTACCTGAAGCAGTTAATTATGGTACGGACAACAGGTTCTTCTTCATCCCTAGGACATGATTGACATTGTTGAGTTGTACTTCTTCATGTCTGTACCTTTGTGGCAGTTGTGTCTAACCAACATGGGCTATTGGTAATTGTGTGTTATCAGCTGTCACAATAACTCGATATCCATTGTACTTGGTCATACTTAGATGTTTCAACTCATCTCCAGTCATATGATTGGAACAACCAGAGTCAACGATCCAATCATTCTTGTAATCGACTAACTGCTCACATACCGCAGTAAGTACGAATTCCTCTCTTGGGCCTTTCCCTCGTGTATCAGCAATATCTACCTCCTCGGCATAGAAGGAAGTCTCGAAATCCCAATCTTCTTCTCCTGGAGCCTCGTCCTTAGATGTTGTTGCTGCATTTCCTTCAACTCTCTTGGACCAGCAATTTTTTGTATAATGTCCTTTCTTGCCGCAATTGAAACATTCGTCACTTTGACGATCCTTTTGTTCCCACCAGTTCTGACCATTTCGATTATGTTGATCTCATCGAGCTCCCATTGACTGGAAACCTCTATCTTGGTTTCCTCGAACATCTCTTTCTTGACTATTGATTCTCCCGAAACCACGTCCTCGTCCTCGACCACGACCGCATCCTCGTCCGCGTCCTTGATTGCCTCTTCTATTAGTAAAAAGGGCTGTCTCTTCACCATTGGTTGGTCGAGTAGACATGGGTTTGTCTAGATCCTCTTCATTAATTAGCAAATTCTCTAGATTTGCTAAAGTTGGCTCGGTGGCCCAGCCCCGGGTTGCCGTGATAATACTCTTATACTCCGGCTTCAATCCGTGGATGATAATTCTTTTCATCCTGGTTTGTGTAATGCCATTTTCAGGATCTAGTTTAGAAATCTCATCACAAAGAGATTTCACCTATGAGAAATATTGACTCACGGACATATTTCTCTGGGAGATCGACAAAAGATCATTTTCAAGCCTTTGCAATTTTGCATCATTTTTCTTCGCTGAAATAGCCGCCAATGTATCCCAAGCTTCCTTCGGTGTTCGGACATCTTTGATCCGCTGGAGAAATTCATCTTCTACAGCTACAGTTAAGGCATACATAGCTTTGCCTGTCTTAACCTTCTATTTCTTTAAAGCATCAGGGTCGGCAGCTGGCCTTTGATGTGCAACATCTGGTCGTATCGGTGTTGAGCTTGAGATGTCGGAGGTTGTGTCTATGCTTTTGGCCTCCCTTGGTGGCGTTGTCTCAACCCCGTTCACGATATCCCATAAGTCCTGCCCGAGCAGGTAAAACTTCATACGGGTACTCCATGACCCATAATTGTTGTTATTGAGCTTCTCAATAGAGGTAGTAAAATCAGCCATGATGATTTTAACAAAGCTTCTGGGGCCGAAAGTACAATTTTTGAAACTTTTGGGGTCAAAATAAACAATTTCACAAGTTTAGGGACTCAATTAAAATCTTCCAAAAAGTTCAGGGACCAGTATGTAATTTTTGAAAATTTATTTGCAGGAAGTACTGTTCATCGTCTTCAACCTTGAGACAATTCTTTCGGCAGCCCGTACGGCTTCGTCTGACGTCAGTTTTGTATTCTGAAAATACCACCGAACTCGTCTCGACGCGAGGAATCTAACGGTATCCTCAAAATTGAGTTTCGACCACCTTTGTAAAACTCGAAATTTTCAGCTACTCTAACACTTCCGGTTAGCACTCCAAACTTTGCTCCGATACCACTTGTTGAGATATCAAAGGATCATTATAGTGAATTTCTAATGATTTGAGAGAAAAATATTTGTTCTATTATCACTCAAGAATAGATACAAACTCACAAAATATAAAAAAACTCTCAAACTCACTCAATCTCAACTTGGATTGTTATTCACTCTTTGAACTCACTCTTGGAGATGGGATGGTTACAAATGCTACAAATATGCCTTATTTATAGGTAGTAAACATGGTGTGAAACCATGGTGTGAAAGGATCAACCATGTGAAGTTTCTCATCCCTTTCTTGTCAAACTTGCCAACTAATTGTTCAAAGGTAGATGCCTTCACATGTTGAAATACTCAGCGTCCATTCTAGAAGGGTTTGAATTCTAACAGAATGATCATCCGCGATCTCGATTTCATCGAACTGAAGTATGTGACTCGGGTCGGCAACATACTTCGATAGCTGAGAGACGTGAAACACATTATGAATTCGGCTCAATGCCGGAGGTAAGGCCAATCGATAAGTTAGCTCGCCTACTCGATCCAAAATCTCAAACGGTCCAATGAATCTCGGACTCAACTTTTCCCGCTACCCGAAATGGAAGATACCTCGACTGCGGGATACCTTGACCAACACGTGGTCACCTGTCTCGAACTCTAATGGTCGGCGACGATTATCTGTATAAGATTTCTGTCGACTCTGAGTGGTCAACAAACGACTCCTAATCAAAGCTACCTTCTCACGGGCGGCTATAAGCATATCGGGCTCGGTGCCAATTCGTTCTGATAAGTCGTCCCAACACAAAGGAGATCGACAACGACGACTGTACAAGGCCTCGTAAGGTGCCATATTAATCGACGCATGCCAACTATTATTATACGTGAACCCGATCAATGGTAGTTGGGCTTCCCAATCGTCTTTCCAATCAAGGACGCATGCCCTCAACATGTCCTCCAATGTATGAATAGTCCTCTCTGATTGTCCGTCGGACTGAGGATGAAAACCTGTGCTAAAATTAAGCTGGGTTCCCATAGCACGATGAACTGATTTCCAAAAATGAGACACGAATCGCCCGTCACGATCAGAAGCGATACTCTTAAGAGTACCCTCCAATCTCACTATCTCTTTGATGAACAACTGGGTAAGTCTCTCGGGACCCCACTTATCCTAAATCTCAAGGAAATGAGCTGACTTAGTTAAACGGTCCACCACAACCCATATTGTATTAATTCCACGATGACTCTTTGGCAACTCGTGATGAAGTCCATTGAAATATCTTCCCACTTCCATTCTGGAATAGGGAGCGGTTTCAGCATACCCGCCGGTCGCTGATGTTCTATCTTGACTTGCTGACAGGTTAAACACCTCGAAATAAATTATGCGATCTCTCGCTTCATATTACTCCACCAGTAATTTTGTTTAATGTCCTTGTACATTTTGCTAGACCCCAGATGAATAGAATAAGGGGTAGCATGAGTTTCTCTTCAAAATCGAGTTTTTCAACTTGTCATTAGCTAGTACGCATAAATGATTCTTAAATCGAACAAGTCCATCCTCGTGGAACACAAATCCAGGTGCTTTCCCTAGAGCCACATCCTCTCGGATATACAACGAAATAGGTCTGAAACCTGATTCACTCGGATCGCCTCCTCGAGTGGCGATGAAATCTTTAACATACAAGGTTGCCCTTGTGCTCGCTGTAACCAGAACTCAATCTCGGATCTTAGGAATTCCTATTGAAGCTCCTTCTGAACTGTTTAACGAGCAAGCATTTGCTCCTGAACGGACTTACGGCTCAAGGCATCGGCGACAACTTTCGCCTTACCCGGGTGATACTGAATCTCGATATCATAGTCCTTGATCAGTTCTAGCCACCATCTCTGACGCATATTTAACTCATTTTGAGTAAATATATGCTTCAATCTCTTATGATCGGTGAAAATCTGACAGGTAACGCCATAAAGATAATGACGCCAAATCTTCAACGCGAAAACTACGGCTGCTAGCTCCAGGTCATGGGTCGGATAATTACCCTCATAAGATCTCAGCTGCCATGAAGCATAGACAATCACTTTCCCGTTATGCACTAAAACACATCCGAGACCTTGTCCGGATGCGTCACTATAAACCACGAATCCTTCCGTCCCTTGTGGTAAAGAAAGGTCAGGCGCTGAAATTAAACGACTCTTGAGTTCCTCAAAACTCTGCTGACATGCATCAGGCCACATGTATTTCTCATCCTTTCGCAAAAGGATCGTCATAGGTTGAGCGATTTTAGAAAATCCTTTCACAAATCGCTAATAATAGCCAACTAATCCGAGGAAGCTTCGGATTTCCTTAACATTATTCGAGGTTGCCAATCTCGGATAGCCTCCGTCTTCTGAGGATCGACACGAACTCCATCTGATGAAATTACATGTCCGAGAAACGTCACTTCGGACATCCAGAACTCACATTTGGAAAACTTTCCATAAAGTTGCTCTCATATTAATACGTCGAGAACCCGATGAAGGTGAAACTCGTGCACTTCCCGGTCACGAGAATAAATTAAAATTTCATCCATGAAGATAACCACGAACTGATCCAAATAGTCGATGAAAACCCGATTCGTTAACTCTGTGAACACCTCAGGTGCATTAGTTAACCCAAACGGCATTACCACAAACTCATAATGACCATAGCGGGTTTGGAACGCCATCCTTGCGATATTCGAATCTCGAATTCGCAACCGATTATATCCTGATCTTAAGTCGATCTTGGAAATAATGAAGCTCCCTGAAGTTGATCCAAAAGATCATCAATACGGGGTAGAGAATATTTATTCTTGATCGTCACCCGGTTTAATTCCCGGTAATCATTACACAAGCGAAACGACCCATCTTTCTTCTTGACAAATAACACTGGTGCTCCCCACAGAAAAGCACTTGGTCGGATATAACCCTTCTCGGTCAAATCCTCCAATTGATTCTTTAGTTCCAGCATTTCAGTGGGGGACATCCGATACAATGCCTTCGATAATGGAGACGTATCAAGCTCCAACTCTATCGTGAATTCCACCTCCCTCGGTGGAGGTAAACCAGATAGCTTGTCTGGGAATACATCGTCAATCAATAACAATGATACCATGAATGGTTGAACACATCGATTGCCTTAGAACGGTCAATCGATGACAATGATATAATGAATGATTGAACATCTCGATTGCCTTAGAACGGTCAATCGATGACAATGATATAATGAATGATTGAACAACCCCGATTGAGTAATCACTTCTTTCATCATATTAATGATTCTTCCGGAACAACTGGGATTACCTCCCTGAAATACACACTCGACTCCATCGACTGAAATGATAGTGACCATACGCTTACGGACACTAATGATGGCATCGTGACGATCCATCCAATCAATACCCAAGATGACGTCGTCTCTCGGCAAATCTACCACGATCAGGTTTGCTAGCCATACACGGCCATGAAGCTGAATCGGTCAATTCTGAATCTCAAGATTTCCGATAATTCTTCTACCGTCAGGTAGACCAATGACATAGGGCTCACAACTAGTACCACTACCCAGACGTAGTCTACACAAACATGAATCGGAAATGAATGAATGCGATGCACCAGTATCAAAAAGGGTACACACAGGTTGAGATAGAATATCGAGTGTACCTGAGATCATCCGGGCCTCCAGATCGTCGGTCTTCTTCATCTCGTGAATTCGGGGCTTGCCGGCCCCCGAACTGGATGCTCCTGTCTGATAAGTATGAGCTCCGACTTTAGTTGTTCCCGTCGTCTTAAACAGCACGGACTCAGTGGCCTGATTCTGAACTGTTAATTGCTTCAGGGCTTGAGATGCCACCAGAGTTTGCTTGGAGCCTCTTCGGCAGAAACGGGCCAAATGCCCAGCAGTCCCACAGTTGTTGCACGTGATAGTCAGCTTCACACACTTAGTGTTGAAATGACTCGGCGCTCCACAGTTGAAACAGGTGATGGCTGAACTGGCCGCTCGGGACTGAGGTTCTGCGTGTTTATGCACCGTAGGAGGTCTCTCAGAAAAAGTAGAGCCCACACGAGACTTCTTGAAGGTTGACTGACCGCCTCCGGACTGATTACGCTTCGTTGATTTCTTGCTAGCAGATGAAGGGTGTTGCTCAGCAATTTCCTTAGCAGTAAGCTCATCTGTAAGAGCTTTCTCGATTAATTCGGTCAGAGTAGCGCATTGGTTATTAAGCAATTGCATTTGGGCCATCATGCCTTGCATAAAAACGAGTGGATCAACCCGAACACCTTCTGATCGAGCTGTATCCCGGGTACGACTTCCTGACTGTGAATGATTATTCCCTGGGTTTCGGCCCGCACCGCGGCCTCTCCCCCTACGCCCTTTGACAGCTCTCTCCATACTGGAGTAGGAAGGCCAAATAATAATAATAGATTTCGCATGAGTACCTCGTTATGATTACGTTATGATATGATAAAAATGAGCATACGCGCTCTAACACAGTGATTACATGAATAATTAACTGAGGTGACATGATTATCTGATGAAATTCTTGAAATGATTATCTTGAACAAGTTAACAAGATTAATGATACGATCCTCAAGATCGACAAATGAACATTGAAATGAACTGAGTGATTAATGAGTTAACATGATCGACATGATCAAAAATGAAAATGATGAATGAGGATTGTTGACTCTTGAATGATGAATGAGTGATTCTTATTGCCAGAAATTATACCATGGCATCAGAAATCTTACTGTTCTTTGGTCTGAGGGGCTCGGCTCTTGCACAGGTCACACGTGACGCGAAAGTCCTAGGATACTAGTCTGATGAACGATGACTTCAAATGAGACATGACTCGGAAGGTAGTATTCAAAACCACTCTCCAATACCAACTCTGTAACATCCCAAACTAGGCGGATATTACAGTGCCGTGGACCCCCAACTGGGACCCACCAGGCAAATGAAACTTAATGAATTAAATAATATAATTGTAGTACCAAACCACATTATATCATTAATTACTCCGATGAGCAGTTTCATACAACACACCCAAGATAATACAGAATACATGTATATTTTATATGAAGATAAAATATACAACACTGAATAAAATGAGTATTCAAACGGAATATCTGCAGCGGAATAAATTGAAGAAAACATGAATGACTGAAAGGACTGGGGCCCCCTACTAGTATCACTGGGACTCCTCGCTATCAACGTTCTATTTCCGTGCCTTAACCTTGCCATGAGCGGAAAACAACATCCCCCAACGGGGTCAGTTACACAGAACAACAATCCTCAAGAGTTGAATAAACACAATCATGATATATCTTAATTATGAAATGACGCTGAAGAGAGGCATCATAGTACGCCCGTAATGGTATGTGCAAGTGCACAAGACGAGTGTCCGGACACACCCGTCCTTGTACCTAATTAGTCTTACGGAGGTACGTTACCGTGTGCACAGTCCAATGTGTCGGTGAACCCAACACATGACCATCATCTGCCCGACTAAAAATTCCACACATCCCCACCCGGCCACGCAATATGAACCTAGAAGGTCATATGATCAAGAATGACCATGAAGAAATATTAATGAATGACAATCCGACAAAGTCAAGAGTGACTCACTGACATGAAATAATAGTGAAGTGAATGATAGCTCAATGAATGATTGTAACCGTCGTTCCTCGTGAATGAAGTGATTATTTGACAATTACAAGTCTCAATACGGTTAATACGTTATGAATGAATTATGATTATGAATGATCAACAACGAAAGGAATGAACATCCTTTTAATCGAGTAAGAATCAACTTACCTTAACACTAGTGATGATACATCCTCTCTAGAACAACGTCCTAAGGGAAACTACCGGTCGCTCGAAAAACCTTGAATAACACAATTATCAACAACTCGCTTAATATACTAATCAATAGCGATCATAACCAATTCAAGATGTCGATACAATAAATTCAAACTCATTGAGGCATTTCGACAAACACCTTGAAAACAATCTCCCATTCTAAACAACTAATCCCATTGGTATCGAAAACCAACTTCTATTAAATGATCCAATCTACCAAAACACCATCAATACAATCGATAATCCAAAAGGAATACTCAAATCGAGTTTACGATATCATTAAATTTCAAAACCCAATTCCAAGTCAACCTTCAAAGTGTTCTTGAGAAAAACTTCCAACAATCCGATGATAACTCGTAAAAACTCATAATCATACGTATATCCATCACAAATCATGATTATACCATCCAAAACATCATGCTCCAACTCAAAATCGAATTCAAGGGTTGAAGAAGTTACCTTAGATTAGGATGAAAAATCCACAAATATGTTGTTGATCCACACTACAACTTGAAGAAGATGAGATTCTCTGAGTTTTGATGATGTTAAAACACCTCAAGATCGCCCAAAATCACCCCAAGGAAGAGAGGAAGAAGTGAAATGAAGAAATGAGCTTGTTCTCCTCAACAAAACGAAGTTATAGAAGAATCTGCCCTGTGTGCCGCGGCATGGGCTGAGTGTACCGCAGCACAAGGCCAAAAATGCCCAGCAAAATAGTTTTGTTTCGCGGCCCGTCCAGAAGGGGTCATGGCCCACGGTACAGCCCGCTCCAGCATCAAAAAGGCACACGGTGCAGTCTTAGCTATTTCGACCATAACTCCTTCGTCCGGACTCCGATTGACTCACCGTTTAAACAATTGGAAAGATAACTTGATGCTATATAATATTGAAAAGATTCAGAATTTTTGGAGTTTCCAAGAATTAATGGTGATTTTACAAAGTCGAACTCATACGTGGAAAAGTCGCTTAAGAACACGGAACTCAACAGAACGACACCGAGACGAACTCGGATGACAAAAAGTGTAGAATTAATCATTCTCGAAATGACGAAATGGTCATAATAGAGTCACTAAGATGGACTTACGCCAAAAAAAAGAAATTACTGGAAATCAAAATTGCGGATATTACAATTATGTTGGGACGAGGCTTCAGAACTAATTGGAATGGAACCGGATATGTGTATGGAGACTAAGGAATAGATTTCTATTATCCGAGACCGATTGCTGACTGCCCAGAGCCGTCAGAAATCTTATGCTGACACTCGTCATCGACCCTTAGAGTTCGAAGTGGGGGATCATGTTTTACTCAATGTGTCGCCGACCAGAGGAGTTTTCCGCTTCGGGAAAAGGGGAAACTTAGTCCGAGGTATATCGGACCTTTCGAGATCTTGGACAGGGTTGGAGATTTAGCATATCGCTTGGCGTTGCCTCCATCTTTGAGTCACGTCAATAATGTTTTTCATGTGTCTTAGTTGAGAAAGTACGTGCCGGATCCGAGTTACGTTATCGACTATAGTGAGATTGACGTAGCCGAGGATATTACCTTTCTGGAGAGACCCGTGTAGATCCTTGAGCGTCGCGAGAAATAACTTCGGCATAAGACTATTCCACTGGTTAAAGTGCAATGGTCGAGACATGGAGTTGAGGAGGCAACTTGGGAAACGGAAGAGAAGATACGGTCGGAGTACCCCGAACTTTTTATTTCTTAAGTTTTGGGACGAAACTTCTTTTTAGAGGGGGAGAATGTAATACCCGTACTTTTATTGACTGTTTGACCTTGCCGTTTTTCTTATTTTGTCGATCTGTAAACTCTTGGTGATGTTGTCGATATTGTTATAGAGCTTCATATCTTGTTTGGATCACAATCGTGTTGTTTAGACCTTGCGTTAGTGTTCTGGACCAGAGATACAGCGCACGCTAGGCCTAGGATAATGCACGCTAATTCTGCTTGAGTAGCGCATGCTAGCCTTGAGCTATAGCGCGCGCTAAGGGATCAGTCAGGTCAGAACCAGTAACTTATACTGCTTTCTAGACTGGCAGTTAATGCGCTCTTGGAGTACGTTAACGCATGCTATTCGTGATCAGTAGCGCGCGCTAATATCCGTCCGTAGCGCACGCTAACGGGCTAGTTGGCAGAGGCAGTGAGGTTGTCAGGTTTTCAGGACTATCAAGTAACGTACGCTAGTCTTCGGATAGCGCACGCTATAAGAGCTGCGTAGCGCACGCTAAGCCATAGTGGTAGCGCACGCTAAGACTCGAGCAGGGCAGAGGACAGTAGGTTCTGGACTCCAGTTTCTGGACAACATTTTTGGCTAGCGCACGCTATGATAAGGCGATTAGCGCACGCTAACCGGGCCGGCAGAAGCCACTGGACTATCCGGTGACCTCGCTAGCGCACGCTAATAAAGGAGGCATCACGTGCGCTAGACTGGGCGAATATATATTGGACAGTTGACTTCCATTTCGTCATTCTTCATCCTTTTCACTTATTTTCAATGGGAGAAGCTCGGGAGAGGCGATTTAGGGTGATTGGAAGCAATCCATCTTCAAACATCAACATCTTTGGTTGGAGAACAAGGATTTATCAACATCTAATCCATTCTATGTTCCAAATCAAGGTAAAAATCCTTAGAACCCTATTTCTTGGGAATTTTGGGGTTTTTCCTAGATTCGTCCGATTTATCCATTTTGAAGCTTGAGAACCTTTAGATTATGATGTATCTATTCCTTATACATGTTTTTCCTATGATTTTACGGATTGGATTGTGCCGTTTTCGGACTTGTGAGAGTTTTGGTGAATTTCCAAACTCTACTTGTTTACCCTTGTATTTTCGTGAATTGTAAATGGGTTTCGGGAGTTTGTTCATGAATTATGAGTATGGATTATTGATTATCATGCCCCTTACGAATCGTTTAGGTGGCAGAAGTGCGTTCTTGGACCTACCGAACTCATACTCTTTTCCATTCAATTTCTCGATGTCTCAAAGGCAAGTATATATTTATGATTGTACGTTCTCGACTTTGAAAGTAAGATATATGAATGGCATATTTATTTATATCCACTCTGGGGTGGGTCGACAAGTCCCCTAAGGGTTTTGTAGCCTTGGGTGTGATTCCACGGATAATTTGGGTTAACCACTCTGGGGTGGGCCGAGGGGTCCCCTGAGGGTTTCGTAGCCTTTGGTGCGGTTCCATGGTTGATCATGTATGCATTGTTGTGATGCTATGAGATTTAGTTATTCCGGAATACTATTCTTGAATTGATCAATTTACGGTTACCTTTACTTTATTGTCGAGGAGTATTGTGTTTCATACTTGATATACTTGCACTAGCTATTCGACGGCTAACCCCTTTTTGGGGGAAATACTTTTTATGTATTTCAGGTTACAGGAGAGCGGACAGTCAGGTATCGGGTCGGCATGAAGATAATTGGCAAGTATGATACTGTGTCTTTCCTCCAGTTATGTTTTGTGTTTCTCCATTCAGTGTTGTACTGGAATGGTTAATGAATACTCGAGTATTATTTTCCATTTTCCTTGATGTTCCGGCCTGTGTTTGTCGAGGTTTTGATTTGTTTTGTGATGTCTATGAATACATTGGATATGTTTTGAATACTTTTTGTATTGCTCTTCATTCCATTGTATGTTGACCTTCCCAGTCAAAATTTATAGTTCCGCGTATGATTAGCCTTGTGGGTCCCACGGTGGGGTTCACGGCGCTGTAATATTCCCTGAATAACTTGGGAGTGTTACAGTAAGCACGCACTTGCTATAAGCATTATTATTATACATGTAAACTTGGGAGTTATGGTTAAAGTAAGGTTGTTGTACGGGGGAAGGAACCATGTTTCTCTGCTTTTTGAGTCGCCCCCTGGGCCTCCAGTTGGATTCTCAGAGCTGATGTTGGTAGAGTTGAGCGGTATCTTGCTTTCGAGAGAGGTTCCTAGGTTTCGGTACACAGTATTGAGGAGCTGTGTACTGTTAATGGTACTGAGGTACAACTTTCCTTCGTTGATGTTGGCGATGCTTCTGATATGCTTGAGGGGTATACTATTTATGTTGGGTATCGCGTCTTACAGGCTTATGAGGTTGTGCTGTCTGCTGCTTGGAATATGAGCTTGGGGGCAAAACGACATCCTTTGTTCTTTGAGATGAAGGTACAACTGTAGCCTTACCTTTGTCAATAGGAACATTCTTCGAAATCTCCCCAGTCTTTGGAGCAGGTTCCACCCCTTTGACAAATACTGTACAGCTTTTACCATTATTAGAGAATGAGCTGTATCCTAGGCCCCGTTCATCATGAACATGTTGGCCAAAACTAAGGATATCTTCCATCCCCCTAGATGATTTCTCAAATGATTTGAGGATAGTCTCGAGTTCTCCTTTTTCTCTTTCCAATAAGTTGTATCTTGTCTTCCAGTGGGGCACAGTCATTTTTCTTACATTTATTATGAGATTTTATCTCATTCATTTTATTTGTAAGTTAACGATTGCACTCCATAAGTTTTTCATGGTCGACCTTGCTGTTTTCGCAATCTAAAGACATATTTTCGAAATTTATTTTAGCTAGTGTTCTCATCCTTCAGCTCCATGTTAGAAATTGAGAGTTGTAGGTTTTCTTGTTTCAAAGTCTCATGGGTTAGTTGAATGGTTCTAAACTTATTCACCATGTTTTCAGAAGTATGAGATGTACTGACAGTATTATTGGAAGTTGAAATCACCTCATAATCAATTCGTCCTCTTTTTCATTCGCCATAAAGCACATGTATGCTTTATCTTCTATTTTCATCATCAGAGGAGTCATTATCGGTAACAACCCCTAGACACTCCTCTATCTTGCTTGGTGTAGGTTGTGCATCTTATTCCCCAATCATTGCCTTTAGCTTATTTTCCATATTCATCTCTTTTCATCATTTTGTTGCTCAACATCTGGTAGCCTTTGTACCTTAGGATGAGGGCATCTATTTGGATGTGTCCTGGATTCCTACAGTTATAGCATAAATTAGAGTCTCCTATGGAATGTAACTCAGAACTTACCTTGTTTGAGGTTTTTGTTCTGTAGGGAACCTTCCCGAACTTCTTGATGAACTTCCGGAACTTGTGCATGAGCTGCGCCATCTTATCTTGTGACAACACGTCATTATCATCATCTCCAATAGCTTTTGAGGTACTTAGGGTAGAATTGTTTCTTTTGTCAGATACAACAGCTAGGGTTGTGGTCTTAGTATCCCATTAGGCATGGAGTTATCTAAAGATTTTAAGATTTTTCTCCTTTTTGGGATTACACGTCGCCCCGTGCTTCAAATTCACTGACAATGCTTGTGAATTTGAGGCCAAGCTCCTCAAGAGTCTTTGATGATTTCATTCTGAAGATTCAAATTGTTGAGTGAGTTTTGAAACTCTGTTTTCCTTTGAGAGATCAGTACACTCTTAAATCATCTTGAGTTTATATCAGATTTCCTTGGATGTCTTTCATCTCTTTACTTTTGAGAATGTTCCCTTGTCGAAAGTGACAAACATTGAAATCTTAGAAACATTGTCCAAGTTTGCTCGCTTATGCTCCGCAGTGGTCCACTGATCTCGAGACTTCTCGAGCATCTCTGAGTGGGCTTCACCTTCCACTATGGCAGATGTATTGACCTTCATGATGGTGATAGCTCCTTCCTGTATTACAAAGAGTATCTCCTCGTGTATGTCAGCTAAGTGGACTTCCACTCTGATTCTCTAATCATCAAATTCGTTAATCGAGAACATATGAGCTTTATTAATTATAGATGATTCCTTGGGATGAATATGAGAGATAATAGTAAGTAGTTACGGAAGTTTGTGATTATGGATCTGGTTCAGGTTTAAAATCGACTGACTCTTTGTGGAACCAACCACTCTGATACCACTTGTTGGTCACGATATACTTAAACGACATTTTAGGAGGGGAGGGGTTGAATAAGTTTTACTCTTTTTGAAGTTTAAATGCATAGCGGAAGACTAATGCAATTTACTGCGACTACAAAAACTAAGTGATCTCCTGTTAGCTTGATGCTTATAGGGTTTTTCAGAGTAAGTATAAAACAATCATAGGCAGTAGATATGTAGTAAGTATAAGAAGTAAAAATATAAGGTTTAATGTGATTCGAGGCAACATCCTCTACGTCCATAGGTTATCCACACATGAGTAAATGTTTATTAAAATCACGACGTACATAACTATATGATTTTAACAAAAGCTATCATAGTATCGTTCATAGAGATTGTTACACCTAATTGTAGTTCACACATATTTACTGTAGGCTTTCTTGAATTGACTTCTTCTCATACAGATTGAAGCTTCATTCTGAACTGTCTTCATCCCACACAGGTCATAAATGTTCCTTCTTTGTCCACATAAAGATAATGTACTCAACGATCAAAGTATGGTATTACAGTCTATTTCCGAACAACAGTTCCAGAGTTTGAATCCCATGCTGTAAAATGATGTTCACAGTTGAGGGATGAATATCTCTTCAATACAAATAGGTGCTATAGGCTTTGAATAGATTATCTGCTCGTGTATGATGTTACAAAAGGATAAGCTTTTAGTACTTTAGATTTTTGAGCAATATCTCAGATGATTCAGTTGAGCAAGTCCTCAGTATTGAGCCATTTCTAACATCGAAATTAGAGCTGATATAAATATACCCTTTGACAGTTGGTGAGATGTGGCGTTTCAGATTGGGGCTGATGAATGTCTGAATCAAAGTATCTAACATTTTATGCTTCAGACATTCTTTTTGGATTTCATTTAATACTCTTCAGTCCATGGTCTATGGCCGCATTAAATTTTATCTCCATCAGCATTGCATGTACCTTGAAAACCGTGAATAGTTTGTGAATAAAGAATTTCTTATTTTACAATGGTTTTGAGGTCTAGTATTTTCCTATTAGAATTACATTTTCCTTTTTCCTAAATAAAATGCCTATGTGATTTCGCTATAGCCAATAGTATATTTTGTTATAAGCTTAATCCTCATTTCTCCATAGAAAAAACTTACCTTGATCGCTATATGAAGATTGTTGTATGATGTTTGCTGTAGGATGCATTTACCAAAATACTTAGGATATTTTATCCCGAAAAGGGTATCATCAGAGAATTTTAGGCATGACTCAGTAATGCTATTTCTACCGATGACCGCTTCTTTAAACGCCCCATTGATATTGCTTCGACATTATACAACTTAAACCTTCTGCAATAATTAAGAATAAAAATGGCGATAGAGGGTCACCTTGTCTGAGACCTCATTCCATCTTGAATTCACCAGATGGGCCCCTATTTACTAGCACATATGCCGATGCAGTTGATACACAATCCATCACCAACAACCTCCATTCTGGTCAAAATTATATCTCTCTATTATTTTGTTTAGAATGTCCCAATCAACTGAATCACACTTTGGAAAAATCAATCTTGAAAAACATCCTATCAATTTTCTTCTTGTCCACCCCAAGTGCCTCATTCGTACCACAATATTGATGATTTGCCGCTTCCAAATAGAGGCACTTTGATTTTTCATATGATAAATTCCAGGACTTTGCTCAGGCAATTTGTAAGGGCCTTGGATATAATTCTATAAACTCCCTCCCCCCGATGAGAGAAATAGGTCTATAGTCATTGAGTAGCAAAACAATAAAGGCCATATTGATCCCTTTTACTGATCTCCCGTGATGGTGGAATTTCTCAAGCATTTACATCAGGTCGTCTTTGAATACCTCCTAAAATTCCTTCATGAGTGGAAATTAAACCCATCAGGTCCACAAATTTTATAGCTTTCACAAGACCACACCGCCTTCTGTATCTTCATGCACAAAACGCATCACTAACATGTTCGTAACACCCCCAAAACCACAAGGTACGTGTCACACGTTGTAGACCTCACAAGGATTTACCAGGCTGGATACTAATGTTGAGTTGGTACCACCAATAGAAGGGGTCTGAATAGTGCAGTTAAAAGCATTGATCTTCTTTTTTGTGCGGAAGCGATAGATAAGTGCGGAAAATAAATGACACAGAGATTTATAGAGGTTCAGCAATTTGCCTACATCCTCTCTCCTTAGTTATCTTTTTTTATTGGTTCAAGATAAACCTTTCCACCTTGTCTTCAATCGGTCCGAGGAAAACCGTTATAATCTTGTCTTCAATCGGTCCAAGATAAACCGTTACAATCTTGTATTTTTTTCGGTCCAAGATAAACCGGTTTTCCTTTTCTGTTGGACAAGGAAACAACCTTTCTAGATTTCTATCGGTACTAGAAAAACCTCACTAGGAGCCATGATCCTAATAACACCGAACCAAATTTACAATCCTTTCTTTCCTCTTGTTTATAGATGAATGAATCGAACACTCAAACTCTTATCAGTTAAGCTCAAGTACAACGAAACTGATGTATATAAGTATCGCAAATGTATAAGAATTATTCTTGAGGTTGTTGTGTGTTGAATATACGTTGTGTTTATCCCGTGTTGTTCCGAATTAAACCCTATCCATATTTAATTGTTACG
Organism: Orobanche coerulescens; assembly: GCA_033398695.1. NCBI lineage: Eukaryota > Viridiplantae > Streptophyta > Magnoliopsida > Lamiales > Orobanchaceae > Orobanche > Orobanche coerulescens. The sequence goes on along the minus strand of CM065801.1, from coordinate 76,077,788 downwards.
GTGATGAAATTATATAATGTTGATGATGTGTAGGTGACGTCCCTTGATGACTGTGTGCAATTATCGGTGCGAATATGATGGTGGCCAATGTCTTGTTCCTCGGGAAAATTGCTTACGCATCTAAAGGAAGTCATGATGTGATAGTTAAGTATGATAAATAACTAAGTGGTTTGAACATACCTAACATACGTAAAAGTTCATGCATAACGTACATTATTTGCTTCGTCTAACGAACGTTAAAGAGTACATATTATGTACGTAATCCATTCTTCAGTCTCTGGACAAGAATCTTAAATTATGCATTATCGGGACAACCATTGGTGCAATAAAGACAATCAAGTCAACTGATCATTACGTACGTTAATCAACAAAACATTACGCATGTAATGATGGGGGTCATTCCGGGCAGAAGTTTCTACACGTACCTTATGTACGCTAACAAGTCAAATATAACGTACGTTAAACGCATTACGTACGTAAACCTTAAAGTATTACTTATGTAAAGAACATCCTGATGTTATAAAACAACACTTCCACCTTCATTTTCACGAACAAAAGTCGTTCCTCTCTCTAAAAACATCCTGCCTTCTCAGTCGAATTCTAGCCTCCCGAGCCGCGCGTTATCATAGTAGAGTGGATTGTTCAAACTCCATAGCAGGTTTTGAAGGTGTTATTTGCCGTTCTTCATCGTCCTTCATTGTTCTTACTCATCCTTCGTCAAGCAAGGTAAGTTTATCAAACTTTGAGTCCATTTTGGTATTGATAGTTGTGTTGTATCAGATTTTAGGTGTTTGGGGTAGTTTAGAACTCTTAATGATAATCGAATCATTGAAGCTAACACTAATCATAATCGTTAAACGAAAGCCTATCTCAAAGATAGTATTTCGTATGATTTGTGGTAATAATCGTAGTTGGGTTGTAAAACTCATGATCAAACTTATAAACCGCCAACACCATGAAATTGTCATGTAATAGATTGTGTTAGTAATCCAATTATCGTATGGTAAACTCCTTGGAATTATTAAAATGAGTTAATTATCAATTACGGAATTAGAGAAGTAATCAAGTATACGAGGATTTTGCTGGAATCATGTTTATCCGTTCTACCCTAGGGTTGACGAATTTCGAATTCAATTAATTAGCGAATTGACAAGTTGGTTATAGTTGTAGTTATATCGTAGAAATATTGTATAAGAACATTGTAGTTAAAGGGATGTGATAAATTGATAATTAATGGATTGAGGATTTAAGTATTTCGCATTATTATTAAACGTAGAATTTTGGTTTCAACATTATGAATCGAACTAGGTTTAGAATTCAATCGGGACGGGGTAATTGTCGTTATTCGTCATTATCACCATGAGGTATTAATCGAAGAATATGTAATAGGTTGAGCTTTCGATTGTGGGTGTTCGAGCCATTGTGTTATCAAGGAAATTACTCTCGTCGGAATTAAGGCAAGTGATACCTTTCAAACTATGTTATGATAAATTCCAAAATTTATTGTGTGTCACTATTTGTGGAATTTGTGTTATTGTATTATTTGAAGATTTAATTGATAGGCCGATGTGTTGGGGGGTAAAACCTGTATGGTTCCTGTACGGAACCGTGTTGAGGAATATAACCTGAATGGTACCCATGTCTGGAGTAATCCTGTGTAAACACTTCTGTGACCCTTGGTTGCGACCTTGGGAGTTTATGTGTTGGTAGAAAGGACAATATTGAGTGTTCTGTGATTTATTGCCAAACCGAATGAAAATATCGTACTATGGATTTATCTTATTTTATTGATGAATTTTTATTCGTATTATCTGACTTAGGTTGGCTGGCACAATTCGTCGTGCCAGGCAAATTTGTTGAATATGTGCAGGACATTCCTAAAGGTTCCGGTCAGGCTTGAGCAGTGTTGGGTAGGGGCCTTGTTATTTTGTTTCTTTAAACTGGATTCTGAAATATTCCAAGATTATGTAATAAATGTGTTTGTGAACTTATTTTTCTAAAGTAGTTCGCTTCATAATTGTACCATAGTGGAGTTACTTTCATAAAAAATATTAATGGAGAAATTTTAAAATCCTTAATATATGCCTTGTGGGTCCCACATGGGATTCACGGCACTGTAACGTTCCGGTAAATTTTGGAGGCGTCACAGAAAATGGTATCAGAGAAAACATCCACGTTGAAGGTTTTACCAAAACGTTTTTGAAAATGTATGAGGGCTTTCAAAGTCCAACACTCCAAGCGACCGCAACTCCTCGAGGAATGTCAGAGTGAGGAACATGTATGTTTCTTGAAAATCATGTATGATGTTGAACTCAGTAGAACTCAAAGAATAATTGTAGTGAACTGACTCTCTAGATCGAACATTTATCACAATGGCATGTCGTGGAGCTAGGAGAATTGTGAAAGACGCTCAAGGCTCAGCTGTGAACCAAAATGAAGACAGAACACCGCTAAAACCATTCCAGCCGGAAACCATCCACCATCCCATAATCAAAATGACTAGGAGGCGGAAAACGTGTGGTGGTTTTTATTGATGACATCTTAATCTATTCCCAGAGCTGACAGGAGCATGAGTAACACTTTAGGGTGGTGTTAAGTGTTTTGAGGCAATGCCAACTTTATGCAAAACTTTCGAAATGCGAGTTCTGGATACCGAAGGTAACCTTTTTGGGATATGTTATTTCAGCAGAAGGCATCATGGTAGATCCGCAAAAGATCGAGACAGTGATGAGTTGGGAACCACCAAAGAACATCAAGGAGGTAACGATTTTCCTGGGATTAGTAGGTTATTATCAACGGTTCGTCGAGGCTTTTTCTTGTATCGCTCGGCCATTGACGAACCTACTAAGGAAGAGTACCAAGTTTGTCTGGACTACATATTATCAGGAGAGCTTCGACGAGCTAAAGAGGAGACTAGCTACCACTCTGGTGTTAGTACTACCGCATGTCACGGAAGGATTCGTAAGATATACGGATGCATTTAAGCATGGGCTGGGATGTGTCTTCATGCAAAATGACAAGGTTATTGCATACGCCTCTCGCCAACTAAAGACGTACGAGGTGAACTACCCGACGCATGACTTGGAACTAGCCGCAATGGTCCACGCTCTTAAGATCTGGAGATACTATCTTTACGGGGTTACCTGTAATATTTTTACGGACCACAAGAGTTTAAAATATATCTTCACCCAAAAGGAGTTAAACATGAGGCAGAGGCGTTGGATGGAGATAATCAATGATTATGACGTGGAGATTTTATATTGTAACACCCCCAATCCGCTCAGGGATATTACACGCCGTAGACCCTCTCCTCGAGGATCTACCAGGCTGATAACTAAAATCAAACATCTAAACCTCGCCTTTAAGGCTAAAATGACTCGATGAGCCGACTGGTCTTTCAATAATAACATACAACTCAATTCCAAACACATACCCACACGGGGTCAAAATCTGATAAACTCCCGTACAACGGGGAAAAGATCTTGCAGCGGAAAAGAAAATACAACTAGACCAAAAATGACATCAACAGATCCTCGTGTGATTAGTATCGTTCATCTTTCATCATCCTTCGTGTCGACCCTGTGCTATGCTCCAAAACATGAATGCAAAAATAGACATCCACCCCGAATACTCGGGGGTTAGCAAACTCCTTTGTTTTGCTAGTGCAAGTACAAGTGCAAAAATACGAGCCATACAATTCATATTCCACGAATAACAATAACCAGGAATCATCAAAGATCCAAACATAATGAAAAGTACTTCCCGAGGCAAGAGTTTGGGTAAAACATTCCGAAACCGAAAGGCCACAATTAAGGGGAACAATTTGTAAAACAGTTTAAAATGCCACCGAGAGTTTTAATAGAAAACAATTTAGGATTATCAAATCCTAATCTTTCCAAAAATCAACAGGGTCACAGCCCAAAGGTTTTGTTTTCACAAATAGAAAACCGACAATAATTCACAGGGCCAGAGCCCAACATCACGTGTCCTCGACGGACATAAAATCAACAAAACATAATCACATACGCGCATCGCCTAGGACCGGGACGAAGCCACAAATCCCACTCGAGGCCTCGAAGGACCCTCCCGAGATGGCTAGCGAAACAAAATCACACACATCTCACGGTTGGATCAATCGCTTGTTGCATCCTGGCCACATGATCGCATGCCATGTGCCACCGTAGATTATCTTAGGCTCTCACGGTTGGATCAACCACTTGTTGCATCCTGACCACATGATCACGTGCCATGTGTCACCGTAGACCTTCAACCATATCCACACATTCACACAAATAACATATCACATCAAGGATATTCAAACAATTCGCCAAGAGGCATCAAACACTTAGCAAAACACCACGTCCAACCACAACGCACGGAAATGAAATAATATACGCTCACACGCAATACCAAGTGCAACATCAACACCAAACATATCCATAGAGTTCACATAGTCATTCTCAAACCACACCATTCACAAAACACACGCGTTTTGAAAGCAAGCCTTTAACAAGGCTAAACCGAATCTTTTGAAAACTCATTTCAAACAATCAAACAACCACATAAAGACAATCACCAATTATCATATTCACAAAACAAGAATAGTATGGACAAGGTACTTGCCTCGAATAAGAATAACGCGGAGAATCGACCAAAGTAGGTTGACACGAACCGATTCTGAACCCGCCGACTCCACCGATCGCCAACTCACGTCATAAACTACGAAGGACAATAATAACAATGAAATGAATTCCATAACACGACTCAAAGCCGTTGAATTCAAAGAACGAATGACGAAAGTTCAAGGATTTCCCAAAGCGGCCAAGAACATGATTCGTTCCGTCAAATCACGAAAACGGAATTCCAAGTTGAAATATGGATATACAATCCATAGAATATGTTTAACAACATCATTTAACCATAATCAATCCATCGAAAATGGATGAAAAACGAGATCGGGGACAAATCTCCCAAAAAGTCAATTCGAAGGAAATCAAGAATTATACTTCGATTCGACGAAGAACAATGGATTAAATGATGTTAAACACAAGAATACTATCAAGATTAATCATACCCATCATGAATTAATCAAAAACACGGAACGAATCGGACAAAATGCGAAAACCCCAAATTCACTAAATTAGGGTTCTAATGAAGATTACCTTGATTCTCTTGATCAAAGGATGATAACGGATGATTGATTGATGTTATGAACTCAAGAACTTCATGGATTTGTTGTTAAACAACATGGCTTCGTCGCCCATGAATCGCCAGCCGCGGACGGAGAAGGAAGGAAATGAAAAACGAAGGGAAAAGTGGCTGGTCTGTCATATATATACTGGGCCGGAACTAGCTTGCGCTAGCCTTCCGGACTAGCGTGCGCTATCGGCCGATGCGGCCGAGCACTCTCGGCCATGGCCCGCATGACCGGCACCACCGACCAGTGCCGACCATGGTATCGCCCGACTCCCGCTAGCGTGCGCTACGGCCGGAAGCCTGCGCGCGCTAGCCGACTCCGGTAGCCTCTGGGTGACGCCGGCGACAGTGCGCTAAGCGGCCGGCGGCGCTACGCTTCGCTGCCGACTAGTGCGCACTACGCTCGGCGTAGCGTGCGTTACTGCCGATCCTTCCCGATTCGAGAACCCCGAAACCCCACTGTCCGGCCCGATAGCGTGCGTTGGTCGACCAGGCTAGCGTCGCTACACTGCCGGTTAGCGCGCGCCTTCCGGCGATAGCGTGCGCTCGCCGGTTCTGCCGCCATCTGTCCGGCCGATGCCCTGTCGTCCGGCGATCCATAACCGTCCGGCGATGCAGCCACGAGGGCTCGGCGACCGATTAAGCGCCGCAGGCGAACACGGCGAAAAGTTCGCGGGCGACATCAACGACCGAAATGAAAACATAATACCATAATTAATCATACGCGACCAAGAAAGCGGGTCGAGACAACAATTACGAATACGGATACGTAACTTTCAAGAAATTACAAAATGGCCCAAAGCGCCGGAAATCACGATACGCGATCGAATAACCAAAGCGGAAGTTCACAACACGTCTAACAAAGTTAAACGGACTTACGGGAAACTCGAAGCAATGATTTGAGCGAGATTCGCAAGAACCGAACTCGAGTGCGGAAAAGTCGTTAAAAAGCACGAACTCAACAAAAGCGACTGCAAGCGAACTCGGATGTCAAAAGTGTAGAATTAATCATTCTCGGAATGACGAAGCGGTCATGAGCGAGTCGTCAAAGCGGACTTCGGCCGAAAAGAAATTTACCGAAAATCGAAAATTGCGGATATTACATTCTACCCTCCTTAAAAGAAGTTTCGTCCCGAAACTTAAAATAAGTAGGGAAGAAATATTCCGCCAGGAAAAACTCAACAAGATACACAAGAATGCGTAACTAACGCCCAACGGCGAAATGTTACAAACAACGCAAAGAAATATACGGCGTGAAAACACGCTCCACGGCGACCAACACAACGTCGCCGTTAGGGATATAATAAAACCAACAAATGACAAGCGTCATCAAGCGGATAATATAGCCAAGTCAATTATCGACAATCACAAAACACAACGACGAAAATCAATATGATTGACCAACCCACGGTACACCAATCAAAAGCGAGCCAACCGAACAAATACGGAATCCCACCGCCCAAGGGTTGGAAGATCGAAAGCAGACTAATTTACCGAACTTAAGGGAATTAGGAAGGAGCCTGAATGCTCAACAATCACGAAACGAGAACAAAAACCGAACAAGCAAACGATCGAGACAACAAAGATCGAACAATCATGTCCGAAACACGAAGGATAATAAAATTTAAACAACAACTCCCAGGACGATCTGGTGAGAACTACAAGACATGCATTCCCATAAGATCCACCGGAAAAGGAATAGCGATTGAAAAGTCACAACGACAAGCGAGTTATTCGAAATAATACCACACTCGTTCGATCAACAAAAGCAAAGGCGAGGCAAGCCCGAAATGTCAACGAACATAGGCAGTCGACAGTCGAAAACACAAGAGTTCCAAATCCGATCCACTTGAATAAAAGAACTAATAGAACCGAGATGATGTCACTTCGAACAAGGTTCACAAGAATCGAACCGAACTCGGAAAAGTCACGGCGATACGAGATCGACCCAAAACAAGATCACGGTTCATTCGAGCGATGAAACTAAAATACGAACAAGTTCGAAGGTATCAACGAACACGGCGAGTCGATAGACACGAGAAAGCGAGGGAATGCAGAGGCCAAAATAATACGGGTATTATATTCGACCTCTTCAAAAAGTGTCGTCCCGAAACTCACAACAATGAAACCAAGGTGACGACACAACAAGCGGACCGACAAAAACATCCTTCAAAGGCTTCTCAAAGACGATTCGATAAGCGTCTTTGAAGCGCGAACTCCGAAAGTCTCGGTAGCCATTCGCAAATCTGAATTCGGTGTCCCTCGAGTCCACACTCGAAATGTATTCTTGACGAGAAGGACAAAATGCACGTACATTCCCCCGACACATCACGGTTGAAATGCCTCGGCTCGGCATACCGAAAATACAAATGCTAGGTACAATGGAACATAACATCACAAAACAACAAACCGGAGATGCCAACTCAGCGCAACAAAGAATCATAACACATATCATACACAACGATTACCATCGTAAAGTAATACACACAAACACTACAATAACGACGGTATCGTTCGGCGACCTCAACGACGAGCGATAACGGCACATAATTACAACCATCATAAAACAATCACACATATGCATAAGCGTACAAACTCAAGCTTTAACAACTCACACAGGTGCGATAACACGCAAGCCCCCACGAAATGACAACATTAAAGATCGTCATCCCACCTTCCCCGACCGCAAGCAGGAAATGATGGGTTTTTAAAACGAAAACCACCTTATGAAAACAGTTTGGAAACATCAGTTAATCTTGAGTATCATTTTACAAAAAGTTGAACAAAATCATTGTCGAGACTTTGAAAACCATCTTGCGTTTGATAAAACGAGGACACTTTCCTTTTAGTGAAAAGCTTTCAGAATATTCGACCTTCGGGTCTAAGTAAAAGTATTTATAAAACATTGAAAATATCTCAAAACATTTTGGTCCTCGAGGTAGAAGAATTTTGAAACATGTTGTGGTACCTTGGAAGTACCACGAGAAAATAATTCATTTTAAAAGTACGTCTCGAAATTTATTTTCTAAGATACTCAAGGTTTTCAAAAAAATAATTCAATGGGCTAGAATGCCCAAAAAAATTTCAGGTAATTACACAAAACTTTATAGCGCCGTGGATCCCGCGTCGGAACCCACCAGGCTAAAAACCATTTACAAAAACGCCAAAAAGGCCGATGACGGTAATGTTTCAAAAACTTACAAAATCCATTTACAAAATATTAAATACCGTCATAAGAATTTCGCTAAAATGATCAAGACCATAACATCAAAACTCGGTTAATGGAATCGATTTTCGAAATAAAACTCAGTCGGTAAAATACCGAAAACCATTACAAAGGAATTCACGCAGCGGATAAAAGAAATAAAGTCAAACATGCACAATCCATCAACACTACTCCTCATATGAACGAAGTATGAGAGTCAAGTAACCACATATCACGAAATCAAAATTCATAAAAGGATTCCGTCACTTAACAAATAATCATAAAAATAGCTCGTGTCACACGAGGCACAACACAAAGAAGGGAGACTTACGAACGTGTCGCACGAAGATGATGATCGCCCACGATACTAATCACGACCAACAAACTCGGGACGACGCGTCATGACGCGACTCGAGATAAAATCCGACGAGACAAAAACTCAATAGACACCATCGACCCGGCCCTAGGTTTCCACAACCTAAGCTCCGATACCATTCTCGTAACACCCCCAATCCGCTCGTGGATATTACACGCCGTAGACCCTCTCCTCGAGGATCTACCAGGCTGATAACTAAAATCAAACATCTAAACCTCGCCTTTAAGGCTAAAATGACTCAGTAGACCGACCTGGTCTTTCAATAATAACATACAACTCAATTCCAAACACATACCCACGCAGGGGTCAAAATACAATAAACTCCCGTACAACGGGGAAAAGATACTGCAGCGGAAAAGAAAATACAACTAGACCAAAACGACATCAACAGATCCTCGTGTGATTAGTATCGTTCATCTTTCATCATCCTTCGTGTTGACCCTGTGCTATGCTCCAAAACCTGAAAGCAAAAATAGACATCCACCCCCCGAATACTCGGGGGTTAGCAAAACTCCACTGTTTTGCTAGTGCAAGTACAAGTGCAAAAATACGAGCCATACAATTCATATTCCACGAATAACAATAACCAGGAATCATCAAAGATCCAAACATAATGAAAAGTACTTCCCGAGGCAAGAGTTTGGGTAAAACATTCCGAAACCGAAAGGCCACAATTAAGGGGAACAATTTGTAAAACAGTTTAAAATGCCATCGATAGTTTTAATAGAAAACAATTTAGGATTATCAAATCCTAATCTTTCCAAAAATCAACAGGGTCACAGCCCAAAGGTTTTGTTTTCACAAATAGAAAACCGACAATAATTCACAGGGCCAGAGCCCAACATCACGTGTCCTCGACGGACATAAAATCAACAAAACATAATCACACACGCGCATCGCCTAGGACCGGGACGAAGCCACAAATCCCACTCGAGGCCTCGAAGGACCCTCCCGAGATGGCTAGCGAAACAAAATCACACACATCTCACGGTTGGATCAATCGCTTGTTGCATCCTGGCCACATGATCGCATGCCATGTGCCACCGTAGATTATCTCAGGCTCTCACGGTTGGATCAATCACTTGTTGCATCCTGACCACATGATCACGTGCCATGTGTCACCGTAGACCTTCAACCATATCCACACATTCACACAAATAACATATCACATCAAGGATATTCAAACAATTCGCCAAGAGGCATCAAACACTTAGCAAACCACCACGTCCAACCACAATGCACGGAAATGAAATAATATACGCCCACACGCAATACCAAGTGCAACATCAACACCAAACATATCCATAGAGTTCACATAGTCATTCTCAAACCACACCATTCACAAAACACACGCGTTTTGAAAGCAAGCCTTTAACAAGGCTAAACCGAATCTTTTGAAAACTCATTTCAAACAATCAAACAACCACATAAAGACAATCACCAATTATCATATTCACAAAACAAGAATAGTATGGACAAGGTACTTGCCTCGAATAAGAATAACGCGGAGAATCGACCAAAGTAGATTGACACGAACCGGTTACGAACCCGCCGACTCCACCGATCGCCAACTCACGTCATAAACTACGAAGGACAATAATAACAATGAAATGAATTCCATAACACGACTCAAAGCCGTTGAATTCAAAGAACGAATGACGAAAGTTCAAGGATTTCCCCCAAAACGGCCAAGAACATGATTCGTTCCGTCAAATCACGAAAACGGAATTCCAAGTTGAAATATAGATATACAATCCATAGAATATGTTTAACAACATCATTTAACCATAATCAATCCATCGAAAATGGATGAAAAACGAGATCGGGGACAAATCTCCCAAAAAGTCAATTCGAAGGAAATCAAGAATTATACTTCGATTCGACGAAGAACAATGGATTAAATGATGTTAAACACAAGAATACTATCAAGATTAATCATACCCATCATGAATTAATCAAAAACACGGAACGAATCGGACAAAAATGCGAAAACCCCCAAATTCACGAAATTAGGGTTCTAAGGAAGATTACCTTGATTCGCTGGATCAAAGGATGATAACGAATGATTGATTGATGTTATGAACTCAAGAACTTCATGGATTTGTTGTTAAACAACATGGCTTCGTCGCCCATGAATCGCCAGCCGCGGACGGAGAAGGAAGGAAATGAAAAACGAAGGGAAAAGTGGCTGGTCTGTCATATATATACTGGGCCGGAACTAGCGTGCGCTAGCCTTCCCGGACTAGCGTGCGCTATCGGCCAGTACCGGCCGAGCACTCTCGGCCATGGCCCGCATGACCCGGAACCACCGACCACCCTGCGACCATGACTGTCCCGCCGACTCGCTAGCGTGCGCTACGGCCGGAAGCTGCGCGCTAGCGACTGGCCCGATAGCCTGCTGATCGAATCGCCCGGCCAGGTAACGTACGCTAGCCGGCCGACAGCGTGCGCTACGCCTGCCGACTAGCGCGCGCAGCCTTCCGGCAGTAGCGTGCGCTACGCCGGTTCCTGCCGCATCTGTCCGGCCGGTGCCCGCAATCGTCCGTCCAGTCCCGCAACCGTCCGGCCAGTACCCGACCACCAGGGCTCGACGACCCGATTACCGAAAACGCACGGAACGAACACGACGAAAAGTTCGCGGACGACATCAACGACCCGAAATGAAAACATAATACCATAATTAATCATACGCGACCAAGAAACGGGCCGAGACAATAATTACAGATACGGATACCCGTAACTTTCAAGAAATTACAAAATGGCCCAAAACGCCCGGAAATCACGATACGCGATCGAATAACCAAACGGAAGTTCACAACACGTCTAACAAAGTTAAACGGACTTACGGGAAACTCGAAACAGCAGTTTCGAACGAGATTCGCAAGAACCGAACTCGAGTGCGGAAAAGTCGTTAAAAAGCACGGAACTCAAAAAAACGACTCTGAAACGAACTCGGATGTCAAAAAGTGTAGAATTAATCATTCTCAGAATGACGAAACGGTCATGAGTGAGTCGTCAAAACGGACTTCGGCCGAAAAAAGAAATTTACCGAAAATCGAAAATTGCGGATATTACATATATCACCCTAGGAAGGCCAACATCGCACCAGATGTACTTATTCAGAAGACTGCGCAAGAGATGACACTATCCGGGTTAACGGTACAGCCGAAACTATAAAAGGACCTCACAAGGAATGGTATTGAAGAGTTGTGCTCAATTAATATTCATTCATCCTTGCTGGATGAGATATGCTTAGCGCAGATGGAAGACCCTGAACTACGTGCGATCGGTGCAAGAGCCGAGGGGGATTATTTCAGACTACATGATCCAAGGGGCTTGGTAAGATTTAAGAACAGGATCTGTATCCCGCCAAATGACGAACTAAAGTAAACCATACTGAAGTAAGCTCATTCTACTCCCTATTCTGTGCATCCCGTGGTGAGCAAAATGTACAAAGATCTGCAGAAGAGCTTTTGGTGGAAAAACATGAAATTGGAACTAGCAAGATCCGTTGCTCGATGTATGACATGTCATCAAGTAAAGATCGAACACCGCATACCGGCCGGAATCATGCAGCCCTTACCCATTCTGGAATGGAAATGGGAAAGCATATCAATGGATTTTGTCACCAAGATACCGGTGACGACGGGAGGAAAGGTCAGGATATGGGTCATTGTAGACCGACTAACAAAGTCGGCACATTTCATTTCAATCCAGGAGACTACCAAAATAGAGCAGTTGGCCACCATCTTTATCCGAGAAGTCGTGAAACTACAAGGCGTTCCCTCAGAAATCATATCAGATAGAGACACAAGGTACGTGTCTCATTTCTGGAAAGCTATCCACAAGGCTATGGGTACTCAGCTACATTTCAGCACATCCTATCACCCTCAAACAGACTGACAGACAGAACGTACGATACAGACCATGAAGGATATGTTGAGAGCATGTTTACTTGATTGGGGCAAGGATTAGGTTAAACATCTTTGTTTAGGGGAGTTTTCATACAACAACAGTTGGCATGCAAGCATAGGCATGGCACCCGTCGAAGCCTTGTATGGTAGACGGTGCAAGTCTCCCATATGTTGAGATGATGCTTCCGATATCGTCGCTACCGAGTTAGATCTGATCCACGAATCTATTAAGATTATTTCCATTGTTCGGAAACACATGTTAGCGGCACAGAACCTCCAGAAGTCATAGCTATTGACCGCCAGCAACCGTTGGAATTTCTAGTTGGGGATCACGTTTGGGTCAAAGTATCCCCGACGTGGGGCATTCGACGTTTCAGCCAGAAAGGCAAGTTGAGCCTGAGATCTATCGGCCCGTTCGAAATATTGGACCGAAGTTTCCGATTAGCATTGCCGCCATTGTTAGATGGAGTGCATAATGTCTCCCACGCCTCCCAACTGAGAAAGTATGTTTGTGACCCAAGTCACAAGGGCAATTTTGAAGAAGTAGAGATTTCTAATGATGCAACCTTTAGAGAAGTGCCAATCACAATTCTAGATCGACGCATAAAAGACACTAAGGAATTGTAACGCCCGGTTTTTCCCGGTACGTTAATTATTTTCATGGTATTTAGTTATTTTATATGATGGGTTTAATTAATTAGCCAAGTTAGATTACAAGTTTTGGGCTAAGTTAATTGAAAGATTTAATTATATTGGGCTAGTAAAAGAAATGAGTTTTGAGCCTAGCCCATTAGTGAAGTCATTAGGCTTTATCCTAAAATAATTTATAAAAATATCACAAAAACCCTAAACTTCTTCCTCCCTCCCTCCTTACGGCCGATCTCTCCCATCTCTCTCTCGTTTTTTCTCTTCCAAAGCCACAATCATCTTTCTCTTTCACTTCCTTGTTGGTGTAACAAGCTTAGGTAAGATCTTTTAAGGTGTTTTAATCTTTTCTTTTGATTTATATTCAATTAATTGTTTTAAGTGTTGATTATCATCTAGAAATTTCATCACCATCTTCTATATGGTGTATGATGAGTCTAGATGATCATATTATGTAAAAGATCTATATGATTCATAAAAATCATCAAGTTGTAACTTGTGTGATTTAAAGAAGATAGATCTTATGGTTTTAACCAATGTTGTTATTGTTATAAGTTGTATGTTATCATCATCTCTAGATTATATCTACACCCTATACATGGTGTATGATGGATCTAGATGATTATATAAAATACAAGGTCTAAATGAACCATGGAAATCACCAAGTTTTATTTAGGTGATAAAATGTGATAGATCTTGTGAATGGTTATAATTCTTGTTAATTATTATTTTGATTCTTAACATATCCATGTCAATATGTTTAGATCTAAGTATACAACTTTATATCATCTTCTAAGATGTGTATATAAATGTTTGTGTATTTGAAAGATCAAGGAACCCTTAAAAAAAAGGGGAAAATTATGAGTTTAAGTGGTTTGTCATATATTATATTGATTTGATTCTTTTCCTTGTGACCAAATGAAATGCCAATGACCCCTAGCCTTTTTAGTGCCACCATGTTCATAGGGGACTGAATTTGGGTGATAAACACATCTAGGAATGTGTTTCAAAAGGGAGAGGAATGGATTGGTTAAAAAGATTAAGGGTTGGCTACGATTCTGTTTCCATCAGATTTGTAGTCATCTTACAAAAATCATAACTTGAATTCTATAACTCAACCGGATCTCACACCTGTGCCAAAAGTTTACAAATTGTGTTGGGTAACTTCCTTATGAAGGTCACCCTCACTAATTAAGACATTATCCATGGGAAAGAACAGCATCTTTGCTGGTAGGTCTGATCCGGGTCTGATCTGATAGGTCAATTTGTTTTATTCGTTTCTAGGGCTTGGGAAATGATCTGATGGGATTCCAAGTTCCCATATGTGTGTTATGACCTAAAGTTGTGATCTGGAGTTTATGGGATGTTATCACCAAGTATTTCTTGGTCATATTGAGTTCACACTCCAGATCAGTTTTCTGTCATCAGCTTTTAAGGGTTTTGTAATTAGTCATGTTGTGAATTTCATATCTAGAGTTTGGGAAACCCTTTTTGGTCGATTCCAACTCTGAGACTTTGGTATTTATGTCTATTATCTCTGTGATTTTTAGTTTGGACAATGTCTACCCACAAATTGGATAGAATTGGCCAACACTACTGATTCCTATGATTTGGGACTGCACTGCGATGTCTTTTAAAAGCATCATAATAAATTCATATTTTGGAGTTAGAGTGAGTTCTTTACTGTTTTAAAAAGGGGAAAGACTCTAGTTTCTTAGAAAAATTTAATATTGATATGTTAATACTTAGGAAAATTAAGTAAATCCATCTTTAACAGCGGGTCTGTTTTTAGACCTTGCTGTCCAGATTTTTGTTTAAGTCTTTAAGCTTCATCTTTGGGTGTATCCTAACTCCTAGTTTATAATAGGTGAAGTTTTGGCATTTGCTCAAGTGTGGTAGCCAGTTTTGATTTAGCAATCTCCCTTAAGTATTCAACGTGAGTTCTCTCACTCCATTGTCTCAATATTTATGATTGCTAGGTTAGCACGTGAGTGTTAAATTATTATTTTGGTATGATAATATGAATGCATGCTTAAATTGTTAATTATACATGTGCCTTTGTATGTTTATTGTTGAGGGGATCATAGCAATTATCCGGCTTTTGTCCGGTGCGCGTGGTTAGGTATAATTACTCCAATACCCTCCGGGATGTGAGGTGAGGGTAAGATTAACCCAATACTCTTCGGTTTGTGAGATGCGGGTAACCTACTAGCCCTCCTCATAAGCTTTGATTTGTTCTTGGCTTATGTTTAAATGTTATAACTATATATTTTAATCTAGGTCTAGTGATTGTGGATATTGGTATAATGTTGTGTTTGAATTCACTAAGCTTTGTGCTTACGGTTTTACTTAACACTTTCAGGTATTACGATTAAGGAGGCTAAGGACTGACGGGAGCATTCGTGACACACTGTGATTTATTTTAAGTCAACGAACATTTTTAGTACTTCCGCTTTTGACATTTCTATATTAGAAAGTTTTACTTATGTTGTTTTCTTTAGAAGTTTGATAACTTGATTGCCATTATTGGCTTATTAAATTAAATAAATGAAGTCCCTTTATGAATTGGTGTCAAACTTTATATTATTTCCGCAAAAAAAAAAAAAAAAAAAAAATTTGGGTGTTACAAGTTGGTATCGGAGCCTTTTCATTTGAGTGAACTAGGCCTTCTTAGGATGTCTAGACTCAAATTTAAAACATTTTATTTCTCTTGCACAAAGTTTATTAAAAACTAGCAGTGAAGATGTCACGGTGTGCCGGTCAGCCCGCCAAGTAAGTTTTATTTACTAATTGAGTTTAAATTTTATTACTTATCAAACACAATAGTATGCTCCATTTATGACATATCCCAAAGACTAGCCTAGGAGGATAATTATATGCCTTTAGTGCTACTATCGACCATGTGAGAATTTAGGCCTTTTTGATCTACCATGAGTGTGAATTAAAGCATTACGGCTAGGAGCAAGTGAAATTTTGAAACTAGACACTGAAACCGAAATTGGAACTTCTATATTGAATAATAGAAGGGCCCCTATTATTCAATATATTGGAGCCGGTTTTGGGGACGGGGCAAGGTTGAAAAGTTTTCAGCAAGTGAGTGTTTTCGATTTCTTAGACATGCATAGGTTGAATCGTTTTCTTTTCTTATCAATTTTAGATGGCTCCGCCGCTCGCCTCAATGCAATTGAAATAGCTCAAGTTAGGGAACTCGTTCTTTGAGGAGTTCAATAATGCTTTTAACGAGATCATTCGAATGTCACGGCTAACATCATTGATCAAGTTCGTGCTGCTAGATGAGCGTATGGCGGATGCACCTCACTTTGGGGGCTCTGTTCCTCTGTTCGTGATTTAATGTACTACTACGAGAAGTTCGGCAAGTGCGGCCCACCTCATTGGGATGGGGAGGACGATCCAGTGGCGGCTAAGCCTTTGGTTATGTGACGTGGAGGGCGCCTTTATGACTATAGGGTGCCGGACCGGTTTAGAGTGTTGGTAGCAAAGAACCGGTGAGAGCGGGGTAAGACATGGTGGAACACCACCACGGGAAGAATGATGAAGAAGGCTGTAGGCGATTACTTGGGCCCGGTTGTGGAGTGGTTCGAGGCACGGTATGTGCCTAGGGTGGAGCAACAAAGAATGATGCAGAATTCATGGCGTTACAACGGACCACCGAGTGCATTAGTGATCTGACGCCAAGTTCATGGAGATGCTTTCTTTGTCCTACTTTTCTTTGGAGATGAAGCATGGCTTGTTAGTCGGTATATCTCGATTTTACATACCGAGATCCGGGAATTTGTGAGCATGCAAGACTTTAGGACCTTGGGTGCGATCATGGGGGCGGCAGAAGAGAGAGATTGAGCCGCAAACTCAATCTAAGAGGAAGCGGAGAGCACTTTTCTAAAACTTCTAATGAGGCTCATAAGAAGACAAAGTTTGGGGATAAACTAAGATATGAATACAAGCCATCTGCGAAGCGGTGATCGACCCCCATTGGTGTGTTATAACCGCAAGAAGGAAGGGCATCACTAGAAGAATTGCAAGGCTCCAAAAGCCATTCTGACCCCCGAGTTACTACCACTTTATTTGCGGCGGTACCGATTTGTTACAATTGCCAAGAGAAGGGGCACAAGAAGCTGATTGCCCAAAGTCAAGAAGAATGGGAATGCAAATCCCAATCTTGCTTTGACCTCTAACAGACCAACTATGTTGACACGAGGACGTGTCCACCGACTACGAGGGAGGAGCTGCGAAACTGCGGTATGTGAGGTAAACATCTCTTCCTTATCTTTTATCTTATGCTATGCCATAGAGTAATTGTTTTATTGCTTAAATATTATGAATCGTGCACTTATACATTAGATTCTCACCACGCATTGTTATGTTTGATTCTGGCGCTACTCACTCCTTCGTGTCACGCACGTTCATAAATCGTTTGGGGCGTGGTGTCGGGAAGCTAGCACGTCCCATGGTTATCGAAGTTGCCGACAATCGCACTATCTTCGTTACTGATATTTATCGGGGTTGTACCCTTGAATTTTCGGGAGTTGAATTCCCCATTGATCTTATCCCTATTGCTATGAGGGAACTTTGCGTTATTGTGGGTATGGATTGGCTCGATGCATTCGATGCGAAATTCTTTGTCGCAAGAGACAAGTTCGTGTTCAAAACCCTAGGGGTGGAGAACTTATTATTCAAGGAGATATTCCCCATTTGGATATTGCTTCTTGTACCTCTGCTATTGCACTCGATAATGTTCCAGTTGTTTCCGACTTTGGTGACGTCTTTCTGAGGAACTCCGGGTTTGCCACCTATTAGGCAAGTGGAGTTTCGCATTGATTTAGTACTGCGCTGTTCCAATCGCCAAATCTCTTATCGTTTGGCGCCACTGAGATGAAAGAGCTTCAAGATCGATTCGGGAGCTTAGTGATAAGGGGTTTATACGGCCAAGTTTCTCGCCGTGGGGTGCTCCTATACTTTTCGCGAAAAGAAGGACGGTTCTCAAAGAATGTGTATAGATTATCGGGAGTTGAATAAACTCACGATAAAGAACCGTTATCCTTTACCTCGTATCGACGATCTTTTCGACCAACTCCAAGGAGTGTCTTGGTTTTCCAAGATTGATTTGCGTTCGGTTATCATCGGATGCGAGTTCGTGATCGTGACATTGAGAAAGCGGCGTTTCGAACCCGATACGGACACTTTGAATTTGTGGTGATGCCATTCGGACTCACTAATGCACCCATTGCTTTTATGGATCTTATGAATCGGGTGTGTGGTCCGATGCTCGACCGTTCGGTCATTGTGTTTATTGACGATATTTTGGTCTATTCTAAGACCGTGGAGGAGCATGAAAAGCACATTCGGGAACTTCTAGAGACACTACGGAGAGAACGGCTTTATGCTAAATTTTCTAAGTGTGAATTTTGGTTAGAAGAGGTTCAATTCTTGGGCCACGTGGTGAACAAGGAAGGTATCAAGGTCGATCCGGCCAAGATTGATGCGCTTAAGAAATGGGAAGCTCCTAAATCGCCTTCGGAGATTCGTAGTTTCTTGGGTTTGGCCGGTTACTATCGTAGGTTTATTGAAAATTTCTCAAAGATTGCTCTACCTCTTACGCGATTGACCAAGAAGTCGGAGAAATTTGTTTGGGGTCCGAACAACGGTTTGCATTTGAAGATCTTAAGACGCGGTTGTGTAATGCCCCGGTTTTGACTTTACGGAAGGAGTGGAGGACATGGTAGTGTCTTTGCGACGCATCTCTCACAGGTTTTGGTCTTTGTGTTGATGCAACGGGGTAAGGTGATAGCTTATGCGTCTCGCGGCTAAAACCTCACGAAAGGAACTACCTCACTCATGACACGGAATTAGGAGAGTCATTGTTTTTGCTCTCAAGATATGGAGGCACTACCTTTACGGGGTTAAGTGTATCATTTACACGACCATAAAAGTTTGAAGTACCTTTTCGATCAGCGGGATTTGAATATGAGGCGGGTTAGATGGTTAGATGTGGTGAAAGATTACATTTGTGAGATTCACTACCACCCCGGTAAAGCTAATGTGGTAGCTGACGCACTCAGTCGTAAGCAATCTGTCGAACCGATTCGAGCTAAATGCCTTCGGATGACAATGGAGACATCATTATTGGGTATGATTCGAGATGCTCAAGATGTGGCGACTCAAGAGGGGAACCTAAATCGTGAAAGGATTGTGAATGAGTTACCTAAGATGGAGCGAGATGGGCGTGGATTACTAACTCGTTATGGTAGGGTTTGGGTTCCATTTACTGGTGGGAACCGGAAAACTCTTATGGAAGAAGCTCACAGGTCCAAGTTTTCTATTCATCCGGGTGCTACAAAAATGTACCGAGATCTTCGTGAAGGTTATTGGTGGCACGGGATGAAGAATGATGTGGCTCGATGTGTAGAAGAATGCCTGACATGCCGGAAGGTCAAAGCCGAACACCAGAAACCTCATGGGAAATTGCAACCTTTGGAGATTCCTGAGTGGAAATGGGAGCACTTAACCATGGACTTTATTACAAAACTTCCTAAGGCGCAAAGGGAGCGGATGCGATATGGGTAGTTGTGGATCGATTGACGAAGAGTGCTCATTTCACGGCCATCAAGGAAAGTTTATAAGCTGAAAAATTGGCGAGATTTTTGTTCGGGAGATAGTTTCATTGCACGGGTGCCCGTATCTATTGTCTCGATCGAGATACTCGATTCACCTCTCGATTTTGGCGAAATTCCAAGAAGAATTGGGTACCCGATTACATTTCGATCGCGTTCCATCCGCAACGATGGGCGAGTGAGCGGACGATACACTCTTTGGAGGACATGCTTCGGGCATGTGCAATTGATTTTGGAGGCAGTTGGGATGATCATCTTCATTTAGCCGAGTTTTCATATAACAACAGTTATCATTCAAGCATCGACAGGCCCCCGTATGAAGCACTGTATGGTAGGAAGTGTAGAACCCCAGTGTGTTGGGGTGAGGTTGGACAGAGGGTGCTCGGTAGCACCGATATTGTTTTGCAGACCACGGAGAAAATCAAAATGATCAGGGATCATTTGGTCACCGCTAGGAGTCGTCAGAAGAGTTATGCAGATAAGCGACGCTCCGATCTTGAGTTTCAGGTTGGGGATCATGTGTTATTAAAGGTCTCCCCTTGGAAGGGTGTGATTAGGTTCCGCAAGCGTGGGAAGCTGGGACCTCGGTTTATTGGACCTTATAAGATCATAGCTCGCGTTGGTAAGGTAGCATACCGGTTGGAGCTGCCTGACGAGCTTAGTTTGATTCATAACACCTTCCACGTGTCACAGTTGAGGAAGTGCATTGTTGACGATACCGCCGTGGTACCTCTGGAAGACATCTAAATTGACGAACGGCTCAACTATGTTGAGAAACCTATCGCGGTTGTTGATCGAAAGTCAAAGACCCTTCGAACAGCAAGGCATTTATTTGTTAAGGTTCAGTGGCAGCATAGGAAGGGATCTGAGTGTACATGGGAACCTGAAGACGAGATGAGGGCGCATTATCCCGAGTTATTCAGAGGGACTGACTTCGAGGCCGAAGTCCCTTCTTAGTAGGGGAGAGTTGTAACGCCCGGTTTTTCCCGGTACGTTAATTATTTTCATGGTATTTAGTTATTTTATATGATGGGTTTAATTAATTAGCCAAGTTAGATTACAAGTTTTGGGCTAAGTTAATTGAAAGATTTAATTATATTGGGCTAGTAAAAGAAATGAGTTTTGAGCCTAGCCCATTAGTGAAGTCATTAGGCTTTATCCTAAAATAATTTATAAAAATATCACAAAAACCCTAAACTTCTTCCTCCCTCCCTCCTTACGGCCGATCTCTCCCATCTCTCTCTCGTTTTTTCTCTTCCAAAGCCACAATCATCTTTCTCTTTCACTTCCTTGTTGGTGTAACAAGCTTAGGTAAGATCTTTTAAGGTGTTTTAATCTTTTCTTTTGATTTATATTCAATTAATTGTTTTAAGTGTTGATTATCATCTAGAAATTTCATCACCATCTTCTATATGGTGTATGATGAGTCTAGATGATCATATTATGTAAAAGATCTATATGATTCATAAAAATCATCAAGTTGTAACTTGTGTGATTTAAAGAAGATAGATCTTATGGTTTTAACCAATGTTGTTATTGTTATAAGTTGTATGTTATCATCATCTCTAGATTATATCTACACCCAATACATGGTGTATGATGGATCTAGATGATTATATAAAATACAAGGTCTAAATGAACCATGGAAATCACCAAGTTTTATTTAGGTGATAAAATGTGATAGATCTTGTGAATGGTTATAATTCTTGTTAATTATTATTTTGATTCTTAACATATCCATGTCAATATGTTTAGATCTAAGTATACAACTTTATATCATCTTCTAAGATGTGTATATAAATGTTTGTGTATTTGAAAGATCAAGGAACCCTTAAAAAAAAGGGGAAAATTATGAGTTTAAGTGGTTTGTCATATATTATATTGATTTGATTCTTTTCCTTGTGACCAAATGAAATGCCAATGACCCCTAGCCCTTTTTAGTGCCACCATGTTCATAGGGGACTGAATTTGGGTGATAAACACATCTAGGAATGTGTTTCAAAAGGGAGAGGAATGGATTGGTTAAAAAGATTAAGGGTTGGCTACGATTCTGTTTCCATCAGATTTGTAGTCATCTTACAAAAATCATAACTTGAATTCTATAACTCAAACGGATCTCACACCTGTGCCAAAAGTTTACAAATTGTGTTGGTTAACTTCCTTATGAAGGTCACCCTCACTAATTAAGACTTTATCCATGGGAAAGAACAGCATCTTTGCTGGTAGGTCTGATCCGGGTCTGATCTGATAGGTCAATTTGTTTTATTCGTTTCTAGGGCTTGGGAAATGATCCGATGGGATTCCAAGTTCCCATATGTGTGTTATGACCTAAAGTTGTGATATGGAGTTTATGGGATGTTATCACCAAGTATTTCTTGGTCATATTGAGTTCACACTGCAGATCAGTTTTCTGTCATCAGCTTTTAAGGGTTTTGTAATTAGTCATGTTGTGAATTTCATATCTAGAGTTTGGGAAACCCTTTTTGGTCGATTCCAACTCTGAGACTTTGGTATTTATGTCTATTATCTCTGTGATTTTTAGTTTGGACAATGTCTACCCACAAATTGGATAGAATTGGCCAACACTACTGATTCCTATGATTTGGGACTGCACTGCGATGTCTTTTAAAAGCATCATAATAAATTCATATTTTGGAGTTAGAGTGAGTTCTTTACTGTTTTAAAAAGGGGAAAGACTCTAGTTTCTTAGAAAAATTTAATATTGATATGTTAATACTTAGGAAAATTAAGTAAATCCATCTTTAACAGCGGGTCTGTTTTTAGACCTTGCTGTCCAGATTTTTGTTTAAGTCTTTAAGCTTCATCTTTGGGTGTATCCTAACTCCTAGTTTATAATAGGTGAAGTTTTGGCATTTGCTCAAGTGTGGTAGCCAGTTTTGATTTAGCAATCTCCCTTAAGTATTCAACGTGAGTTCTCTCACTCCATTGTCTCAATATTTATGATTGCTAGGTTAGCACGTGAGTGTTAAATTATTATTTTGGTATGATAATATGAATGCATGCTTAAATTGTTAATTATACATGTGCCTTTGTATGTTTATTGTTGAGGGATCATAGCAATTATCCGGCTTTTGTCCGGTGCGCGTGGTTAGGTATAATTACTCCAATACCCTCGGGATGTGAGGTGAGGGTAAGATTAACCCAATACTCTTCGGTTTGTGAGATGCGGGTAACCTACTAGCCCTCCTCATAAGCTTTGATTTGTTCTTGGCTTATGTTTAAATGTTATAACTATATATTTTAATCTAGGTCTAGTGATTGTGGATATTGGTATAATGTTGTGTTTGAATTCACTAAGCTTTGTGCTTACGGTTTTACTTAACACTTTCAGGTATTACGATTAAGGAGGCTAAGGACTGACGGGAGCATTCGTGACACACTGTGATTTATTTTAAGTCAACGAACATTTTTAGTACTTCCGCTTTTGACATTTCTATATTAGAAAGTTTTACTTATGTTGTTTTCTTTAGAAGTTTGATAACTTGATTGCCATTATTGGCTTATTAAATTAAATAAATGAAGTCCCTTTATGAATTGGTGTCAAACTTTATATTATTTCCGCAAAAAAAAAAAAAAAAAAAAAAAAATAAATTTTGGGTGTTACAGGAATAAAGCCATACCTCTTGTGAAAGTTCAGTGGTCGCATCATGACATTGAAGAAGCAACTTGGGAAACCGATTCAAGCATGAGAGAGAGTCATCCTGAGTTATTTTCTTAGTTTTGGGACGAAACTATTTTAAGGAGGGTGGTATGTAATACCATGGGTATTCCATGTTGTTTAATAATATGAAACTCGTTTTTAATAATTAAATATTGTGCTCCATCTCATGATGCTTGTACGTTTATACAGACCATGTTGTTTCGAATTAAACCATGTCCACATTTGTTTGTTACAGTGACGAAATTGTATAATGTTGATGATGCGTAGGTGACATACCATGATGACGTTGAGAAATTACCGGTGCGGATATGACGGTGGCCAATGTCTTGTTCCCCGGGGAAATTGCTTACGCGTCTAAAGGAAGTCATGCTGTGATGGTTAAGTATGATAAATAACTAAGTGGTTTAAACATACCTAATATAGATAAAAGTTCATGCATAATGTACGTTATTTGCTTCGTCTAACGTACGTTAATGAGTACGTATTACGTACGTAATCCATTCTTCAGTCTATGGACAAGAATCTGAAATTATGGATTATCCGGACAACTTTCGGCGCAATAAAGACAATCAAGTCAACTGATCATTATGTACGTTAATCAACAAAACATTACGTATGTAATGGTGGGGGTCATTCCGGGCAGAAGTTTCTACACATACCTTACGTATGCTAACAAGTCGAATATTACGTACGTAAACCATAAAGCATTACGTACATAAAGAACATACTGATGTTATAAAACAACACTTCCCATTTCATTCTCACGAACAAAAATCATCCCTCTCTCTCTCTAAAAACATCCTCCAGTCTTCTCAATCGAATTCTAGCCTCCCTAGCCCGTGTTATCATAGTATAGTGGATTGTTCAAGCTCCGGAGAAGGTTTTGCAAGTGTTATTTTCCATTCTTCATCGTCCTTTGGTGTTGTTCCTCGTACTTCTTCAAGCAAGGTAAGTTTATCAAACCTTTGAGTCCACTTCGGTATTGATAGTTGTGTTGTATCAGATTTCGGGTGTTTTGGGTAGTTTAGAACTCCTGACGATAATTGAATTGTTGAAACTAGCACTAATCATAATCGTTAAATGAAATCCTATCTCAAAGGTAGTATTTCGTATGATTTGTGGTAATAACGTAGTTGGGTTCTAAAACTCATGATCAAACTTATAAACCGCCAACACCATGAAATTGTCATGTAATAGATTGTGTTAGTAATCCAATTATCGTATGGTAAACTCCTTGAAATTTTTAAAATGAGTTATTTATCAATTACCGAATTAGATAAGTAATCAAGTATATGAGGATTTTGCTGGAATCGTGTTTATCCGGTCTACCATATGGTTGAGGAATTTCGAATTCAAGTAATTAGTGAAAATTGACAAGTTGCTTATAGTTGTAGTCGAGTCGTAGAAATATTGTATAAAAACATTGTGGTTAAAGTGATGTGATAAATTGATAATCAATGGATTGAGGATTTAAGTAATTCGCATTATTATTAAACGTAGATTTTGGTTTCAAAATTATGAATTGAACTAGGTTTAGGATTCAATATGGATGGGGTAATTGCCGCTATTCGTCGTTATCACTATGAGGTATTAATCGAAGAATATGTAATAGGTTGATCTTTCGATTGTGGGTGTTCGAGCTATTGTGTTATCAAGGAAATTACTCTCGTCGGAATTAAGGCAAGTGATACCTTGCTCAGACTATGGTATGTTAAATTCCAAAATTTATTGTGTGTCACTATTTGCGGAATTTCTGTTTTCGTCTTATTTAAAGATTTAAGTGATGGGCCGCGGTAAAACCTGCATGGTACCAATACGGAACTGTGTTGAGAGATAAAACGTGAATGGTACCCACGTCTGGAGTATTCCTGTGTAGATACTTTCGTGACCCTTGGTTGCGACCTTAGGAATTTATGTGTTGGTAGAAAGGACAATATTGAGTGTTCTATGATCTATTGCCAAACTGAATGATAATATCTTACTGTGGATTTATCTTATTTTATTGATGAATTTTTATTCGTATTGTCTGACCTAGGTTGGCTGGCACAATTAGTCGTTCCATACAAATTTGTTGAATATGTGCACGACATTCCCGAAGGTTTCGGTCAGGCTTGAGCAGTGTTGGGGGGGAGCCTTATTACTTCGTTTCTTTCAAACAGAATTTTGAAATATTCCAATATTATGTAATAACCGTATTTGTGAACTTATTTTTCTAGAGTAGTTCGCTTCGTAATTGTACAATCGTGGAGTTACTTTCATAAAAATTATTTAATGAAGAAATTTTAAAATCCTTAAAATATGCCTTGTGGGTCCCACACGGGATTCATAGCACTGTAATGTTCCGGTAAATGTTGGGGGCGTTACAATTTTATTCCTCAACTTGCAAGAATCATTCAGATTGTCTCCTGGGCTTTATTACGTCTGCATGTGATTTTCCATCTTTGTTTACTTCTCAATGTTTGCTGACATGGATATAGCTGATTAATCTTCCTGAATTTTGTTTAAGTATTTTGACATCCATACTTAGTTGACTGAATTGTCTTGGCCATACTCGACTGAAGATGTGTCAATACCCACCTCATATTCTTACTTGGCAATACTCAGCTGATATTTTGTATTGGCCAAACTCATTTGATATTCTTTCTTGGTTATACTCGGCTGATATTTTGTCTTTTCCAAACTCGGCTGATATTTTAACTTGGCGATACTCAGCTGATATTCTGTTTTGGCTATACTCAGCTGACATTTTGTCTTAGCTACTTAGCTGAATGAACTTAATTGTAAAGCCTATTTGATCTATCTTTAGCCTAACTTTTAAAGGCCCATAGAAGATACTCATTTTGTTCTTCTTTACACTGCTAAGTACTTAGAACATTACATTTGAATTAAACTTAGAATGCATGGATGATATCATCAAAATATTAAATGTATTTCTAACAAATTCCCCCTATTTTGATGATGGCAAATCTTAATGATTGTTCAAATGTGAATGAGTCATCACACAAAACAAAAAATAAAACTCAGTCCATTTGAGACAACTAAGAATTGTCATTCAGGTCGACTGTATATATGCTTTACTTCAGCTTATTACATTACAGTCCTTGAATAAATTTTGCCAAAAATAAAAACAAATTATAAGTAGATAACAAAACAACAAAAATTAAACTTTTAACTCCTTCCTCTTCCTCTGGACTTGGCTAGAGGCAGTGTTTTTAATGGTTTTGCTCCAATGGTTCTTTCCACAACCGGAATCATTTAGGAGGAGATAAGTGAAGTGTGCATTAAGCAACAAATACACTTCTCCTGACGACCAAGAGTTTGCGTCAGCAGTAATAAAGAAGAGCTTCCCATTTACATCTATAGGAGCTTCTTGTGGCCTGAAAGAGGGGATCCTTGGATATGTATCGAATTCCTCTTCAGCATATTTATTTAGATATTCCCACAAGTCCAGATAGTTTAACTCCATATAATCAATGAAGATTTGTTGTGGGGGGACAGTCGGGGTCTTCAAGTATTTCCCAAATGTAATACTTCTCAATGAACAACTTATTGGCTGTCCCCCACCTTGGTAAAACTTCCCCAGGCATGAATTCATCCATATATTACACCCCCTTCTTAATTTTGCTAAATGAAAACATGAGTTTTGGGTCCGATAATAAATTCTCGGACTCTTCCTGTGGTGAATGGAAACGGATATTCACAACTCCTTTCCCTCCAAGCTGAGTGGTTAGACAGTGTCTTTTCTAGTTCTCATCTTCTTTGCAAGAGGGTCCTGATCCTCAACTGAGTTTTTCCTTTTAGTTTTTGAGAGCTTGTCCTGCTTCTGGAAAATGAATAATTGGTGGAGGGGCACTTCTGGGAATAACAACTAAGGATGCTTTCCATTTGCTCCTCATTTCTTTCCCCTTTTTGCCAGCATAAATAAGATGTGCGAGCTATTCTTCCACCTTTGTCATAAAGTCTTGCATGCCAAGGGGTCGTCTGACTGAGGTAGGTGCCGGGAAAGATTCCTTTCTGTTGAGTAGAGAATCCATTTTGCTGTTCAACTCCAGCATATGTAGTTCAACTCTGGTGGTCAGAAGTCTTTCAATTGTTTCTTCAACCATCTTTCTAATCAGTTCAGCTAGGTTCTGAGGTAGCTGATCAGTAGGCGGCTGATTTGACTATTCAGCTCGATTATTGTCTGAGGTGGCTGATTTTTCAGTAGGGGAACACATAGCTGAAGAATGTTCCCCCTATTTATCTGACTCCTTGTCAGCACTTGTTTTAGCAGCTATCCTCCTTCATCTTGATCAGGTCCACCCTGATCCTCATCATGATCAGAGTCATCCTGATCATCTTATTTTCTTCCTCCTCTTTATCTTCTTCTTCTTATTTTTCTTATTTTTCTTCTTTTTATTCTTTTTCAACTCCTTCAACTTTTTCAATCTTTTCTTTTTCAACTCCAACTCTCTCATCTTTCTCATCCAAATCAAAGATTTTCCCTAGGGCTACCCCTTTCATAATATAAAGAAAAATGGTCATATTTATTTTGAAATTGTTTATTAACCAATTTCATTCAACAGCAAATTCATCTCAGTTACATTAAGAAATACTTTGATGAATTACTCAGGGGTAGTCTTATCCACTCTTTTCAACTAACTCCTTTAGAGTAGTGAAGCTAAGTGACCTCAACTTTTTTCAGTCTTTATATACAGGAATGGAAAGCTTGAGAATGCGATTCCTTTCCATTTTGGGTTGCTCTTTATTGAGTTAGAGTGGTTGTTGTCCTTGAGATTGAATTTGTAATGTATGTTAGCTTCCTCGATGATTTGTTCTCCTGTAGCTTCAACTTCTTCAGGAATGCTGGGGAGCTCAAGGAGTGGTGCTCCAGGGATGAGATTGTCTTCTTCCTGTTCTTCTACCAAGGCCAGCTTGATTGACAGAGCTGCTGGTTCTTCAACGGGAATTTCAGTTGGGCTGGAGATCACAATAGGCATCTCAACTGTTGGAATATCAGTTGTGTCTTCCTCTAAGGACTCAGTTGAGTAATCAACTAGTCCTTTAAATCTTTTTTATGTAGATTCTGGTGATGAATCTACATTGATGACTTCCTCTTTCTCAGGAGACTTCTTTTTCAGGAAAAAAACAATGGTAGATTGTCTATTTTTTATCATCATCAACTTATAAAGGTGCAATCATTGGTTGATCCATAGCAATAGCTATCATTTCAGTTAGGGATGTTGGTTGCGGTGATTTCAACTGGGGTCAGTTGAGTTGGTGGGATCTCAATTGAGTCTCGTAAGGTAGATGCTGCTGATTCCACCTCTGCCTCGTCCTCGGATTTAGACGCTAATTTGTATGAGGATGTGTTTATCTTCATTTTTGCTAACATTTCTTCAACTCGAGGTTGCTGAAAGCCGCCAGTGCAGTTGGGTTCTAAAGCCCAAGGCGTTTGTTGATGTGGATCTTTTCTGATCTGCCTTTATCTATTCCAAGATGATCGAGAATCCAGCTGATTTGAGTACCCATAAGATAGTTTCTTATTGAATTTCTTCTTGGCACTGTCCCATCTTACTTTGTTCATGTCATATATTAAGTACCTGAAGATATAGTCATGTTCTCTAACTTCGCATCATTTCCCTCACCACATTATATTTTGATATGGACATATGATCAAAGCTTCCAGACATGCCCATTGCCATCTTGTTAGTCATGTCCATTAAAGTCGAAAACCATTCGGGATGTCTTCTTTTTCCGTGCTGTTTTTCAACTTGCTCGGCTATTTTGGAAATTTGATCCATTGCTAGATATCCAAATGACTTTGTTTGAGAGCCTCCACTGCTATTCCACGGTTCTTTAATCTGAATGCATCAACCATAATCAGTTGGTTGACGATGATGTTTTCGCCAAATATTGAGCTTTCTATTCCTCGTCCAGTCATTTTAGCTTCCTAGAAGAAACAAATCACCGCTTCATTGTAGAGTTCAGAAGGGTTGATCCAAAGGTAATGGTAGATGCCATTTTTCTTCTCTTCAGGATCAAGTCCGCCATAGGAGAGTGTTGTTGTACTCCAAAAGTCAAATGAAGTCCACCACGATACTGAAGATAAGCTGCTCCTTTAGGACCTTCATATTGATATTCTTGAAGTAGGTTGGGGAACCCATTTATGTAGTTAGATAGTTTTTAGTGTAGAGAATAGTTCAAATTTTTGCTATCATAAAATTAGGGTTCTTGCTGAGAGATTGAAAACGATAATTTTATTCGTTTAGATAATAAGTATTTTGAATTTTCTTTTATTTAATATTTAATTCTGAAGTGGGGATTCGACTTTTCAGAAAACATGTGGTAGTGTTTTGACAACATGGGGTAGACGTGGTGTATCGTGCATATTAACCCACGTGTTTTCAAATGAAATAATTTTACTGGAATTGGAAACTTTGCTGGTTGACTGTTTGACTTCTGATGCAGCTGAGTTTTGATCCTGGATGAGTTTCTGATCATCTAAGTTCTTTCATCCGGGCTGAGTTTTTACATCAGTGTATTCTTTATGATAAGCAAGGTTCTTCAACCCTGGCTGAGTTTATAATCAGCTAGGTTCCCCAATACTGACTGAGTTTATGATCAGCTAGGTTCTTCAATCCTGGCTGACTTTTCTGCATCAGCTAGGTTCTTCATTCCCTGTTTAAAAGTCCACGATCTCTGCTATCTGATACTCAGTGTTGACTCTTTCCACTTGAACTATTCTGTTGATCACACGGTCTTTGATAAAATGATGCTTGACATCTATATGCGTTGTTCTTGAGTGTAGCATTGGATTGTTTGTAATAGCAATTGTGTTATTGTTTTCGCACCATATTGGGACTTCATTTGTTATTATGTTGTAGTCTCCTATCTGATCTATAGAATTTGAGCACAACAGCTGCCTGCAGCTAGGTATTCTGACTCAGTTGTGGATATTGAATTGGAGGCTGCTTCTTGCTGAACTATGATATCATCTTGGTTCCAAGAAATTGCCATGTTCCACTTGTGCTTTTCCTGTTGATTTAGAACCTGCAAAATCAGCATCAGAATAGCCTGATAATTCAAAATTGTCATCTTTAGGATACCATAATCTAACATTGATTGTGGATTTTAGATATCTAATTATTCTTTTGGCTGCTTCCTGGTGGGACTGCTTGGGCTTGGATTGAAATCTTGCACACACTCCAACTTCATATGATATGTGTGGTCTGCTTGTAGTTAGGTACAGTAGTGAACCAATAAATCCTCTATAGTGAGTTGGAACCACTGAGATGCCTTCATCATCTGTGTCAATGTGCTTAGATGTGCTCATGGGTACTCTCAGGGGCTTGGCTGGCTCCATGCAAAATATTTTGCTCAGCTACCTTGTATATTTGTCTTGGTTGATGAAGATACCTGTTTCAACCTGTTTGACCCGTAAACCAAGAAAGAAATTTAGTTTACCCATTATACTCATTTCAAATTCTCCCTGCATAAGGTTTGAGAATTTTTCAAATAATTCCAGATTAGTTGATCCAAAAATGATATTATCCACATATATCTGAAAGAGCAATATGTGGTCTTCATGTTCAATTCTAAAGAGTGTATTGTCCACCTTTCCTTTGCTGAATCCATTTTTCTCAAGAAATATGGATAGTGCTTCATATCATGCTCTTGGTGCCTGTTTTAGTACATATACGGCGTTCAGCAGTTTGTACACCTTGCTTTGACAAATCCAGGAGGTTATTCAACATACACTTCCTCTTCAAGTACTCCATTGAGTAAGTCTCTTTTCACATCCATTTGATACAGCTCTAATTTCTTGAAGGCTGCATAGGCAAGAAATAGCCTAATTACTTCGAGTCTTGATACTGGTGCATAAGTTTCATTAAAATACATTCCTTCACATTGACCATATCCTTTTGCAACCAATCTAGCCTTATTCCTAACAATAGCTCCACCTTCACCACATTTGTTCTGTAGATCCACTAGGTTCCAATGACTTTCTTGTGGTATGGTCTGTCTACTATCTCCCATACATTCTTCCTCTCCATTTGGTTTAGTCCTTGTATGGTCTTCTCCAAATAGAGCTTTTCTTTTGTCTCTTTTATGCCTGTGTCTTACTTTCCTTCTTCTTTCTTTAGGTCATGATGGTCATATGAATGTGACCTATCTTATGGCAATTGTAGCATTTTGCCTTCCAACTTCCATCCTTTTGGTTTCTTTTGGGATTCTCCTTGTAGTTCTTCTTTTATTTTGAGTAATTCTCTATGAAGTTTCCAAATATTTGCATTATAACTGCCATTTATTCCTCAAAGATCAGAGGACTGGGAGAAATAACTTTAGCTGGGTTTCTTGCATGGGACTCGACTGAAAAGGCAATTCTTTTTTCAGTTGGCTTACTAGATGATGAGCAAGGGAGTTCAAACTAAAGTACCTTGAGGTCTGAAAATAGTTCTTGGATATTTATTTTGTTATGATCCTTTGATTCCCTCATAGACACGGCCTTCATGCTCCATTTTGTGGTAAAAGACCTTAGAACTTTTAGTGCCATCTCTCGGTTGCCATACGTTCTTTCGAGAGAGTTGATCTCATTCATGATTTCGGTGAATCTGGTATCCACATTTTCTATGGTTTCCCCATCCTTCATTTTAAAGTTATCAAATTTTTGTGTAGCAATTGATAACTTGTTTTTTGATCAATCTTGTCCCTTCACATATTACTGCTAATGTGTCCCAGATTTCTTTGGTGTTTTTGCAATTTTTGGTCTTCACCATGGTGGCTTTATCAAGAGTTTGATACAAGACCTCTCTGGCCTGGTTGTCAAGATTGTCCAGATTCATCTCATCAGTGGTCAGCTCTGATCTGGTCTTGGAAATCTGCTTTGGTTTCCCAGGTAAGATTTCAAAATCGCTCAAATTAGTGGTTTAAGAAACTTAGCTGTGATGTATGCAGCTAGGTAAACTTAGCTGATCTTTGGACTTAAATGGAAAGTCAACTAGCTACAGCTGAGAAGTCAGCTGTGACTTTTATTGCAAGAGTTAAGATGGATGCAGCAATTAAGTATGATGCTCAAAACAGTAAAGAACACAACACTTATAGTGGTTTTAGAGGTGGGCTAATCCTATACTAGTCCATTTTTCTCCAATCTACTTGGAGATAAATTCATTATAATGTTTGATGGTTACAATGAATTTAGTTACTGCATCTTTCAATTAGTGAAAACTTGTAGCCATGGGAACTCCTTCCAATGGTTGCTTGTCATCTCCTGATCGAAAACCCGCGGATGCCTCACAACTCTCAAGTTGATTATCACCTTCCAATCAAGGACTAGTAGATGTCGCACAACCTCAACTTTAAAGAACCTCGTTCAAGAAAGTACCCCTATTCAAATCTTTGAGACAAGTGTGTTTGTTTGGTCCAACTTCTAAGAGCTTCTTAGGATTTTATGATTTTAGCTCTTCACGATGCTTGTAGAGTGTATTGCTTTCGTTTTCTTTGATCGCTTGTAAGTGTTAACTGCATTATACTTCTGCTCAAGAGTTCTTCAGATATTTATAGTACTTCGTTTGAGCTCTTCCTAACCGTTGCATCCTTTGAAACAAATTGGTCCATTGGGGAGTCGACTTCTTTGTTTTTCTTTCACCTCTTTTGCAAGGCTTGAGTTTTTCTTCAAATCTGACTGTTTGAAGATATACAGTTGTCCGCACCATTTTCTTTGATTTCTATAATATAAAGTCTTCAGGAAGTGAATCTCGAGGAACATTTTATTCCTCAACTTGCAAGAATCATTCATATTGTCAACTTGGCTTTATTTATATCTGCATGTGATTTTCCATCTTTGTTGACATTTCAACGTGTGCTGGCGTGGACATAGCTGACTAATACTTGTTGAATTTTGTCCAAGTATTTTGACGTCCATACTTAGCTGACTGGATTGTCTTGGCCATACTCGACTGAAGATTTGTCAATACCTGATATTCTGACTTGGCGATACTCAGTTGATATTTTGTTTTGGCCAAACTCGGCTGATATTCATTCTTGGTTATACTCAGATGATATTTTGTCTTTTCCAAACTCAGGTAATATGTTAACTTGGTGATACTTAACTGATATTTTGTCTTTCCTATACTCAGCTGGAATTTTGTCTTAGCTATACTTAGCTGAACGAACTTAACTGTAAAGCTAATTTGATCAATACTTAGCCTAACTCTTAAAGGCCTCTAGAAGATTCTCATTTGGTTCTTCTTTATAATACCAAGTACTTAGAACATTAAATTTGAATTAAAATTAGAATACATAAATGACATCATCAAATCATAAATGTATTCCTTACATTTAATGTTGCGTACGATATTGTCTATCCACTGCAGTCCAGTAGCTATGTTTTCTACCTTTGTGTACATTAGATCTTCTTTACCGTATGTTAATGTTCATGTGTTTGTTGAATCATTGACCTTCTAGAATCAATCCAACAGATTGATATTTTTAATTTGAACAATCATTGTACTCTAATCTTGTAAAGATTGTGTACGTTAATTCCTTTACATAGTGTGCGTTAACCATATGTTACCGTTGTATTAGTTGACCTTCTAGAATTCTCCAACTGTCTTATATTTGAATTCGCATTTCAAAATTCATAGCATACGTTAATATCAAAGTACTACGTACGTTAACTCTGTCATGTCGCATACGTTAGCTTCTCTCATTGCATGCTTTAACATGCCTGAATGACATCATCTAGTTTCTTCTGTCTTAATCTTTTCCGTACGTTAATATGATGATAGCGTATGTTAGCTTCGCTTATCTGTCCAGCTCTTTGATTACTTCTTGCTATCCACCATAGAGTTTGTTATCACGGTCAAAAGTGTCCGTTTGAACTAATTATTCCATCGACTTTTGATTTACCGATTTTCTTACTCTTGATTTAATCATTTAATTATATTCATGATTACTCTTTCTCTTTTCTTTTCATTCCTTTTTCTTTTCTTTCCTTTGCTTTTCTTTTGAATTTTTATCCTACTCTTGAATCTTCGACAGTTGCAGTCTAATTGCTGTTTCTCATTGATCATCAATACATCATAAAAATCCTTTTAAAATAGTTGTGTGGAATAAATATTCCAACAACTAAAATACAACACGGTGTTTGATCGCCAAGGTTAAACTACATAACAAAATAGACCGATAAGGTCGAAAACCCAAAATAACTGGACCGAAAAGGTCACACAACATAACAACTAAACCAAAACCGAACAAGATTACATTACAGCGCATACCCACGTAGGGGTTAAAAACACTTTAGTGCAAATGAGATACAACTAAGTTAAGGAAATAAATCGAACTCTATCTTGATTATTATCGCAGCTCGTCATCTTCCAGGTTCGCTCTATGACTTCTCCCTCAATCTGCAAGTACTTAGCATGCATAAAAGGCATTCACCCCTAGATTGTGGGTTAGAGCTCGGGATATATAACGTTAGCACAAATGTTCTAACCACAAAAAATATACCATACAAATAGCTACTATGTACCAAACAATGACAAACATTTATAGGAAATTCCCAAGAGTTTTTTGAACATAGAAAAAAAACTTAAATCTATGAAAATGTTTCAGCATCTTGAGGGTTCTATAAAATGGAAATCTTTTAGGGCCTCAAGTTATTTGTTATAAAACCTTTTCAAAATCATTAGGGTCTCAGCCCAATTTCACATCACAAAATCCAAAATCATCACGGGGCCCATGACCCAACAAGAAAATATCACAACACATGCCAATAAACTATCACAATCCCACACTCACAGTGCGCACCCCCATTCCCATCCCATTGTATCTAGTTAGACTACTGTTGGTCAGAGTATACTTAAATAACAACTTAGAGGGGTGTGAATAAGATGTACTCTTTTTGAAGTACGTAGCGGAAGACTAGTAAAAGTTGATGTGACTACAACAACTAAATGATCTCCTGTTAGCTTAGCGCGTACAGGATTTTCCAGTGTAACTATATTAAAATCACAAGTAGTAAACAAGAAGTAAGTAAAGCAAGTAATGACACAAGATTTAATATGGTTCGAAGGAACGCCCTCTACTTCTATAGGTTCTCCACATAGGAGGGAAAGTTCATAAAGTCAAAGCATACACAACTAGATGATTTTAACTAAACACGGCACTGTATCTTTCACACAGACTAATACATCTGAATGTAGCTTAAGCAGTTTATACAGATTGGTTGTAGGCTTTCTTGAAATGACTTCTTATCTTACAGATTGAAGCTTCATCCTGAAATTTCTTCATCCCACAGGTCAGAGAGGTTCGTTCTTAGTCCACACATGACTAAATTACTCAATGTCAAAGTAGTGTATTGTAATTATTTGAACAGCAAATGTAGGCACTTTAGATCCTTGCTGTAGTATGTTGTTCACTATTGGGGACTGACTATATCTTCAATAAGATTTGCACTATAGGCTTGAATAGAGTGTTTTCTCTTATATGATATCGCAAGTAGTTCGATTTCCAAGTTTGTCAATTAATCAGTTAGTAAGCAAGACCTCTGGATTGGGCTATTTATATCCTCATAAATAGGTCTGTTATAAATGTAGTCGTTAGCCGGTTGGTGAGATGTGGACACTTCAGATTGGCGGCTGATGAATGTTTGAAGTAAAGTGTCAGTATTAAATACTTCAGACATTCTTTTGGCCTTCATTAAATTCTATGCATTCCACAGTCTTCAGCCGCATTAAATGTTATCCCCATCATCATTAGATATACTTAAAAAAACATGAATACTTTTTGAATAAAGACTTATCTCACAATAGTCTTAAAGTCTAAGTGTTATCATGTTAGTTTTGCATTTTACATTTCCAAAGTAAAATGCATACAACATTTACACTATATCCAACAAGGTGCATTTATTGTAAGCTAGATCTTCATTACACTATAAGATGAATGTATTTTGAGTGCTATATCGACATGGTTGTACGATAATGGCTATAAGATGTATTTATTATAACACTTGGAGAATTTATCCCAACAATTTTCCCATTTGATAATGCCAAAACTCCTCTAGAAATCCAGGTTCAGGTCTTCATTTGGATAATCTGTGTTCGTAAGACTTAGACAAAAATAAGAACAGCTCGTGGGCATGTTCTAAAAATTCAAATCCTACAAGGCTAAGTGTTTCACAAATTAAACTATGATCAGCTCGCAGGCATAATCATACAACATGTAGTTTTAGTGAATAAAACTTGTCTATGACTATTCATAGACACGTTCTTACAGCTTGATCTTAGCAATTTCATGCTTAGAAAATAATTTCAATATTTTGTCAAGCATGCCTACAGTAATATAGATTATGAGCTGTAATAGTATGATCGAAACAAATTTCTTTATTGATGAACAAAAGGATTACATGCTGGACTTACTGAAATTTAAGTTACATAAGGAAAGCGATAAAAATACAGCAACTAGGATTCAACGTCTATAATTTTGTTGTCGGGTTTGATCTTCTGTAGGGATCATTTTCGGTCCCTTTACACCAGTTGACAAGAGAAGAGTGAATAATTCCACTAGAAGGGGAGTTGAATAGTAGAGATAGTAAAATCTGAATTTTTTTGCTAAGATTAAACAAAAATACGAAAAGTAAAAGAGATATTATAGAGGTTAAGAAATTTGCTTACATTCTCTATTTGTTCCTCTTTCTATTAGATCAAGAAGAACCACACATAACTTTGCCTCGTTTGTTATAGGTCCCAGCACAGCCGTTACACAGGTTGTATTCGATTGGTCCAAGCACAACCAAATAGTCAATAAATATTTTCTTGCTACTATTCTACCGGAATTAGATTAACCTTACTTATGATCTTATAATTCAATCCTATAAATGCCTGATCACATATCATAATAACACCAGACTGAAGTTCTTGATTTGTTTCTCTTAACTCATGTAGGAGTGATACAACACTCAAGTACACTGATCAAAGAAGACACGACTTATAAGTGATAATATAATGTAAGTACAATACTCGGATCTTTCTTGGCACAACTAGATAATGAATAAAAAGCTTATATCAATAATCAGAGCTCAAAATGTATAGAAATTGGATTGTAGTTGTGTGTCTTGAAGTACGCAAAGGTGTGGATATTTATAACATTGACCAAAAGTTGATCCGTTGTCATATGATATCATTAGCGTGCACTAATACATCACTTTAGCTGAATCATCGGTGTAGTCAAGCATCTTGACTTTTGACTTGGAAAATGAATGGTCTTCTTACTGAAAGTCTTTATCCAATAGATATAATTTGAACTTAATGTGCGTTAATCATCCTTCATAGCGGGCGCTAGTTAGTCAATCTTTACTTTCCATATTTTGCATGATTTTCGTGTTGAAAAGGTGTCTAATGGATATATGATCAACGGTAGGATTTCAAACCTTGTGTGCGCTAACACTAGTCTTTAGCGTATGTTAGCTAGGTGTGTTTAGCATTCGTTAGAGTAACCACATAATTGCTTCTATTTTCAGACCTTTCTGTCCATATTCCATAACATGTCCTCATCTTCATAGAACGTGTTAAATATTTTTGATAACGTGCTTAAATAGAATGCGCTAGAATAACTACATAGCGTGCATTATCTCCTTCTATTTTCAGACCTCTCTGTCCTGATTCATAATGCTACTCGATCCCTTTATCGTGTGTTAGTTCACATGGTAGCGTGCGTTAGATGAATGTGTGTTGAAACTCAAAGTAGCAGGTTTCGTGCATTACTGGTATTAAATACTAGCTTTATAGATCCCAATAGCGTGCGCTATTGCACCTGCATAATGTGCGCTAGTTTATATTGATTGTAGATTTACTTTGATGTGATACGCACTATTTTTGTCTAAACGACTCTTGCTATTTTGTTTTACTAAATGTTGTTTTGAGAAAATACATCATCAAAATCGATTTATTCAATAATCTCCCCCTTTTTGATGATGACGAAACATTTAGAAAAACTACCTGAAACAATTGGTGAAAAATATTTTTGAATCAAATTTTTTGTACTTTGTTTGATTTTATTAGTCTTGTTAACCTTCTGTAGTCATACAAAAAAATTGCAGTTTTATTTCCCCCTTCTTGTCAGAAGCAAAAAGGTTAATTACAAATAATACGATGCTCCCCTTGAATTTTGCAACAAAACAGCTTATAGCTTATATTTTAAGCAGGAAGCTATGACTTAGAAATAGATGTTAATCTTACACGAGAAATCGAAGTGCAATAACTCAATAAACAAAACATAATATCGATAAACACTAGGCGGCAATCCATCATTATTTTTGACAAAACATGAAACATAAAGCAAAATGCAAAATAAACACCAAAACATTTTCCAAAACATAGGACATAAAACACCGTTCTTAAGTAATTGTCGAATCATGAGTTTAAGGATTTGGTTTGAGGAGGAGGAGAAAGGAAATGAGGGCTTGGTGAAACAAATGTATTTTTTAAGGAGATTTTTCATCGAGTGGATTTCTTTACTATATTCCTTAACTTTCGTCCGAAGAGCTCGGATATCGTCACATATTTCCACTTTATTTGTGTCAAGATTACACATTCGGACTATTAGGTCATCTTCATCTCTCTACATGATTCTTCACCGATCGTCCTTTTACCCTTAGATTGTGGTTTACGAACAAACGAACCAGTTTGCAATTCTTTCAAGGTTTCTAGACCTCGCTGAATAATCCTTTCCTCGGGAAGCATTCTTGTTGCTTTGTGAACTCGGTCGTCTTCCTTTGGATATGAGAAAAGAATGTTAGGAATAATTTTTCGGGATTTTGATGATGTCATCCCTGTATTCAAAATTTATTTCAAATGTATGTTTAAGTATTTGGCATTGTAAAGAAGAACCAAATGACTATCTTCTATAGGCCTTTAAATATTAGGTTATGTATTGATCATGTTGATCAGATAAAATATTGTCTAAGTATAGAAAAGCCAAACATCAGTTGTGTTTGGTTAAAAGCTAATATCAGCTATGTTTGCCCAGATAAAATATCAGTCTGGTTTCAGCCAAAGTAAATATCAGCTAAGTTTGACCGAATACATCAGCCGGGTTTGAACAAAGCAGAAATTCATCCATGTTTGATCAAAGACGGAATGTCAACCAAGTTTGATCAGAGACAGAATATCAGCCAAGTTTGGACATCATCTATGTCCATGTCAGCATATGTTGAAAAGTCAACAAAGAGGCAAATCACATGCAGAGGTAAAGAAAGCTAAGAAAACAAACTGATTGATTTCCGAAAGTTGAGGAATAGAATATTTCTTGAGATTTGCGCCCAGAAGACTTTCCAATTATAGTAATCAACAACAACTATACATATTCAAACGGTTGGATTTGAAGAAAGAGACAAAGTCGTGTAAAGAGAAGAAAAGCTAAACAATGAGGTCCACTCTCCAATGGAATGATTTGTTCAAGGATGCAAAGGCTATGAAGAGCTCGAGAATCATAATATAAATATCTGAAGATCACTTGGGCAGAAGCACGATGCAATTAATACTTTCAAGCAAACAAAGCAAACAAGAAATACACTCTATGCTAATCATCGTGAAAGAGCATAGATCTTAAACATACAAATCATCAAAAGTTCTTTAAGGTTGGAAAATACATAAACTATTGTCTTAAAGTTTGAGTACGGGGTACTTTCTTAAATAAGGTTCTTGAGAGTAAAAGGCCGTAAATCATCCACGAGTTCTTGATTGAAAGGTGATAGGAAACTTGCGAGTTGTTGAGGCATCCATGGGTTTTCGATCAAGATATGTTAGACAACCAAGGGAAGGAGTTGCAACGGCCATGGGTTTTCACTGGTTGAAAGTTGTTGCAACTAGATTCATTATAACTAAGTTTCACTGGTTGAAAGTTATAGTCAATTTATCTCCAAGTGGATTGGAGAGAAGTGTATTAGTAGAGGATTATCCGACCTATGAAATCACTATAAGTGCTGTGTGATTTATCGCTTTTAATATCATAATTAACTGTTGCATTCATCTTAAGTGTTGCATTAAAAGTTTGTTGTCTTCCGCAAAACATTTAGAGCTGATATCTTAACTGAACTTAACTGCATTAAATCTCAGCTGAGTATTTTCAAACATGTTATTTTGAGAAAATATTTTACAAGTCTATTCCCCCCCCTAAACTTCTACCTTATGAACTTGTGACCTACAAGTGGTATCGGAGACATTGGTTCAAAAACACCGAACTACATCCATATACTTGAGTATATTTGATCAAATCCCTCATTAAAATGGAACACATGTAATACATGTACTCTGTACTTTCTGTTTTTTCTATTGATGAGTATGACCTTTGGAAGATAAGGTTGCAGGCACATTTATCATCCATACATGATGACATGTGGTGCATAATAGAAGAGGGTCCTTTCATCTACCTAAAGGATAACACAGATGAAGAAATTACATCCGGTAAACCAAAGCAGATTCCCAAGACAAGATCAGAGCTAACCACTGAGGAAATGAAGCTATCCAACCTTGGCAACTGGGCCAGAGATATTTTATACCAAATTTTTGATAAAATCACCATGGTAAAAATCAAGAATTGCAAGAATGTCAAAGATATATGGGACATATTAGCATTAAAATGTGAAGGAAGTGAGTTGATC
Source organism: Orobanche coerulescens (assembly GCA_033398695.1). NCBI lineage: Eukaryota > Viridiplantae > Streptophyta > Magnoliopsida > Lamiales > Orobanchaceae > Orobanche > Orobanche coerulescens. The sequence continues at coordinate 76,036,500 of CM065801.1, read as the reverse complement.
AAGAGAACAATTGTCAATTATTACTCAGAAATTTGATAATTGCAAGATGAAGACTGTAGAGACCATTGATCATGTGGATACCAGGTTCACATAAATCATCAATGAAATAAACTCTCTCGGAAGACCTATGGCAGCTGAGAGATGGCCTTGGAAGTTTTGAGGTCCCTTAATCCATAATGGAGCATGAAGGCAGTAGCCATGAGGGAATCCAAGTATCTTAACAAAATAAAGATCCAAGAACTATTCTCATACCTTAAGGCATTTGAGTTTGAACTTCCTTGCTCATCATCCAATGAACCAGCAGACAAAGGAATTGCCTTTATAGTCGAGTTACCTGCAAAGAACCTAGTTGTAGCCATCCCTCCGAGTCCTCTAAACTTTGAGGAAGAAATGTCATTTATAATGCGAAGATTCAGTAATTTCAGAAAGAATTACTTGGAGTATAAGAAGAACTACAAGGAGAATGTCATAAGGAACCAAAAAGCTGGGAACTGGAAGGTGGAATGCTATAACTGTCATAAGACAGGGCATATCCAATATTATTGTCCTGACCTCAAGAAAGACGAGAAGAATAAGGACATAGGAAAAAGAGAAGACAAAAGGAAAGCCGTGATTGGAGAAGACCAGATTGTAGAGACTATGGAATCAAGCAGTGGATTCTTATCTGAAGAAGAAGATGACTAGAACTGCTTAATGGCCAACACAGCTAATGAAGAGGTATGTTTTTCTCCCACACACGCACACGAGGGGGATCGTCCCCTGTCCTGAGTGCCCCCCCCCCCAAGAGGCTCGACTTCACCCCTGATCTAGAGGTAAGTTTTCCAGCATGACCTGTTCGCCTCATTGTCCCCAACTTGGGTTACAGGCCCGCGCTTACTGGGCCCGGTTCTGGGTTAATGGTTTCATCCCCGGACATTGCCTTAAGTGTTCCAGCCGTCTCCCCCTAATGAAGAGATATGTTCAAATCCCCAAACTTCAGAATGTTATAGCTCAGACATGTATGAACATCTTGATTTACACAAGTCTCTAAACCTACTATTAAAAGATTTCAAAATTCTTAAAATAGCACACCTAACTGTGTCAGCTGAGAATACTCAGCCTAAATGAGAAAAGACAGCTGAAAAATGACTTGGACAAACTTAGTAAAGAGTCATCCAAGATTGAAAATAACATGAGTTTGAAAAATTTCTAAACTAAACTTAAAAAACTCAGCTGAAATTTACAGCCACAATTGAGATTAACAGGCTGACTATTTAAAACAATGAGAAATCAGCTGCACTCACTCATACTAAAACTGAGTTTTCAAAACTAACGCAGTTGAGCAGTGCACAAGATAAGGAAATAACATCTCTAAAAGCATCTATAACCTTAGATGGATTATGTATAAATCAAAGGCCACTCTATTTAAAATCAGGCCTTGGATATGATCCCAATACTCCCCCAAGTCCAAAAACCACTTTTATAAAGGGAGAAACAATTGTCTACACTGATGAGCCTGTCAACAAACTTGTATGAAAAAAATAGGAAACAACCCAGTAAAAAGTTTAGGTAGCAGCCAAGAGTATCAAGGCAGTAGCCTAGACAAAGGACTAGGCAATGGCGAAAACAGCATCAACAGTCTAACATTATCAGTCTGTTTACTACCAAAGACTCCCACAAAATAAATTTCAATATGGGAGAGGAAAATGAAAACCTCAAGGTAATCCAATTTTCAAAATTATCATATATAGAGACCCCAAAACCTTAATCAAAAGTCTCAGCCTAGAGTTAACAATAGCTCATATCAAACAAATTATCAGTCAAATCCTATATACAATCCAAACCAGTTATATAGAAAACAAAAGAATGCATATCGAAATGAGTTTTACAAACACAGGAGAAATCACTTTTCCAAGAAAACCACTAACCTTAGAGGACCCACTCAAATTTGGGTAACTAAATCTTTTCTTAATGATTGTAGAAGAGATGGAAGGATTACTATCAAGTTACCTCGAGATCACCAGTAGGAGGTGAAGAATGGGTTGTGGAATCTGGGTGCTCAAGACATATCATAGGAAATAAGAAGGTTTTGTCAAGTTATATTAAAGAAAGAGGCCCATAAGTAACTTTTGGGGATAGCTCAAATGGACAAACCAAAGGTTATGGTAAGCTACACAGAGGGAACATTGTCATTTCAAAGGTGCAGTATGTCAAAGGACTCAAGTATAATCTCTTGAGCATAAGCCAGTTCTATGATGAGAACAATCTAGTAGTTTTCACTAAATGGAAATGTATGGTGATTGACCTTCTATCTGAATAAGTGTAACTTCAAGGCTATAGAAGAAGGAATGTCTATATGATAGATTGGAAAACAGGCACACTAAATGCATGTTTCATATCAAAGACAGTGGCTGAAAATAGATGGATCTAGCACAAATGATTTAGTTATCTTAACTTCAAAGCTCTCAAAAAGTTAAGCTCACAAAAATTGGTGAGAGGTCTTCCAGGAGGAATTTCCAAGAAGGAGACTCTCTATGATGCATGGCATAAAGGACAACAGACATAGCTTTATTCAAATTTGTTCAACCTACCACTTTAACCAACAGGATACTGGATCTACTTCACATGTATCTTTTTGGTCCTATTAAGCATGCATTGGTAGTTGTGGATGACTACTCAAGATACACACTTGGATAGTTTTCCTCCAAGAAGACTGAAACTCTAACCAAGCTACCTGAGCATATGAGAAAACTTCAAAATGAGAAATTGATCGCTAGAATTCGCGTAGTATGGTTTTCAAATCCGATCAATTTTAAAATTTGTAAAACCTTGAAGTATTTCCAAGGTGTCGAACCCAAGGGAATTGATATGTCGAAAATAAAGGAAATAACTCTACTCAAAATTTGACTCCTATTTAGGAATCCGAAAATTTGGTTTGTTTCTAATTATCTAACTTTAAAAATCGAAGAATAAAAATTAAATAAAAGATGAATTATCTAAATCAAGCAAATAAAGCAATTTAGCAAGATAAAATCACAAGTTGAAAGTTAATTGATCCTAGGGTAGTATCATCTAATTGAGTTCACACAATCCATTCACTTGATTCCTTTTCCCCAAATTTTAATTCAATCCTAGAAATAATCACTCAGCCGATCTAGAATTCCGATCAAGGCAACCTAGAAAGATAGTTAATTTAAACCCTTTTTCCCGCCAGGGCTCAAAGAATTTAAATCACTTAAAAAACGTCAACTTATTAATCTATGATTTATCTTTCTCCACTTAGGTCTTAAGATAAAATCATATTGTGCATCAAGTATTTCCACTAATCAATTAATCCTTCCGGGCAAAATTAATTAGCTAACATGCATCGATTAAGGGCCCTTTAATCTAGCATGAGATTTAACACATCTTGAACACAAGCCTAGGATGAAAGATCAAAAGGTAATCAAAGGGACATCATGTGAATATCAATTAAAATTACTAACCCTAGAATCAATCAATGGATTTAGCCAGACATAATTGAAATTAAACAAGAAATAGATGGAGAATGCATATTATTGATATGAAAAGAGAGATTACAACCCTTTCGGATGAACTCTGAGTCTTCAATCTCCGAAAAAGTAGAAAAATAATAATACTTGCTTCCTTCCAAAAAGTTCTAGTCTCAAAGGAATTAATCTTGCCAAAAAATGTAAAAGTGTGCTGAAGATGAAGAAAGATGATAAAAGATGATGAAAGATGTTCCAAGCTGATAAACTAGGTCTAGGGGGAGGTTTATATAGCCTATGGGAGTTAAAATTCCGATTGGAACTAATCTAGGAAACAAAATCTATCCAAAAGAGTCACAATCCGTCAAAACACGAGATCCCGCGGAGCAGCCTATCGGATGCACCTATCGGCCGATAGGCTGGCCCGATAGTTGGTTCGTCGATCGACTTCACTCGATAGGGCCTGGACACCTTTCGGATGCACCTATCGGCCGATAGGCTGGCCCGATAGGTGGTCTGACTTTTGCAAAAATCCGTTTCTTCCGTCCGTTTGACTCGACTCTCGGTCCTTTGTCTCGTTTTGGGTCCTTTTGGCTCAAAAAACCTGCAAACACATTAAAACCAACCCAAACGCGTAATACGGCTCGACTAATCATAATTAAGCCAAATACGAGCACATTAATCACGAAACGAGATAAAAACCTGGTATAAAATCCTAGAAAAATGTGGTAAAATTACCACTTATCAAACCCCCCCAAACTTGAGCATTGTTCGTCCCGAACAACAAAAAGAAAAGAAAAAGAAAGTCGTGAATTATCGTGCAACTCATAGTGTTCCACCTAATCAATACTATCCTGTAATTCTCTCTAAATAATCCGAGTGTCGTAAAAGCGAGCTGCACTCAGAATAATGATTCCGCAAAGTAGTCAAGTTCAGTCCTAATCACTCGTTCATGAAGAAAATCCAGCTCAAAGATTAACAAAACGTGAGTCAAATCGACCGTCAATATGAAAGGCTAAAATAAATAAGCTAGTTCGTCCCGTTACACAGTCTAGTGGCACAATTTTCACGAGTTTCATAACAAATAAACCTCGGACAGTATTCCCTTATATATATGTTCAAGAATTTGATTCGCGTTGACCACTAGGTTAGGATCTCGGGATGTTTCATCGGGGTAATCCTAGGGTGGAACTTCCATTCTCATGTATTAGGAAACCGTTTGACGTAAAAGACACTCATGGGGCACATGGATGCTTCTAGTTACTAAGTTCCCGTCTACAGCGGAGAAACAACTCGAATATATAATTTCCGCATGTCCGAATCAAGGTCGCCGTTTTGCGCGAGAGTAAACAGCGGGTCACGCGAATACCCCCGGTTACTAGGTTCCCTATCATTGGCACATGTGAAATATCTAAATCACTAGTCTAATTAGAGTCGTCGTTTTATGCGAGGGTAAACAACGGGTCACGCGAATGCCCCCGGTTACTAGACTTCCCTTCATAGAACAACATTATCTCGACTTTTGGGAAAAACTGACCGACTCTAAACTCAATCTAAGTGCCAACACGACTAAAGAAATAGTACGACTCACTATCCGGAAGATGTAACCAAACGTATTGACGGTGATTTTAAAACAAGTATGTATCGTGTCTTATCTGCCAAGACCTCTACAATCACGAAAAATTTTGGACCTAAATGAATACTATGCAAAACAGAAATAACTGACTACAACTCGACTAAAACTCGACCGTTTCTTCAGAGAGAAAAACAGTGTCGTAACATCAGTATCACACAAATAGAAGCACGAAAAATTCACTAATAAAGAAAAACTAAGACAAGCAAGGCTATCTAAGCAAACAACGAAAAGCAAATAAAAGCAAACACGAAAGCAAAAAACTACTACGACCTAAAAAATAGAAACTAGCAAACACACCAAACGAAAATGAAGCATAAAAATCTAAAAACTAAGCAACAAAAACCAAATCCACGCAACACCAATATGATAAGCACAAATAAAAACAACGGGCACCGACACAAGCAAATAGAGTAGCAAGGCATACAAGATACTCACACGTGCCGAAATTAACAAAGCCGCACTTCTCCCCCCCCCCCCCCCCCCAAACTTATTTCGCATCCCAAAGGAGGAATAAGTTTGAAAAGAGAAAGGAGTGGCTTTGTTAACGGAGTACCTGATCACTGCGGCGGAAATGGCGGGTTTGTCGGACGAGAGCTCCCTTTCCTTCTCTGTGGTTGCCTTAGCCTTTCTGGCCTTACACGGCTTCGACTTCTTGCTTTGATTTCCAGCCATTTCGAAGTTCCTTGATCGAATTTGTAAGGAAGAACAGATGCGAAAATCGCCCCTTGTGTTCTTATCGTCCGATAGGTGTGTGTGTGTGTGTGAAAAACGGGTGGGAGAAGTGTATAAAAGGGGTTATTAATCAACCGGGTCGAAGCGGATACTGGGCCGGGTATGTCCTATCGGGCTGGCCTATCGGCCGATAGGCTGGGCCGATAGGACAGACAGAAAGTTACGTACCTGACTATCGGGCGGGACCTATCGGTCGATAGGGTCTGCCTATCGACCACTGCTTGTAACATTTAATTTTTTCAATTTTCCTCAGCCTATCGGCCGGGCCTATCGGCCGATAGGCTCGCCCGATAGGTTCGTCTGTCTCAAAAAATTTATCAACTTTTTATATTTCACATACTTGGTTCCGTTTTTGCTTGGATATGGCGATTAAAGACCTACAAGTATCCAAAACTCGGCGTGCATGGATTAGAACTAAACAAAACTAACAAAGCTACTACGAAACTAGAAACTACAAAAATCACGCAAACGAAAAAAAAAACAAACGAATAAAACGAACTAATATACATACGTTGGGTTACCTCCCAACAAGTGCTACGTTTAACGTCTTTAGCTAGACGATACCTCATTCATTCCGGGTCTTCGGCGACAACTCCCCCTTGAACGGGTTTGTTGATATCAAGATAGCATACGTCCCTCTCATTAGATCGAAACTCGTTCGCCTCCAACATTCGAACATACTCTGGCAAATCCTCGTAAATTTCTTCAACATCGGAATGTGAGTAAATGGAGTGTGAAATGCAATGCTCCAACAAGTCGGTCGGGGGCGGCATAATAGACTCAATTTCATGACATTCCTCAGGCGCATCCTCGGGCTTCTTCATCGCATCATAGATGGAAATTTTCATATTTTGATCATTAACCCGGAAGGTAAGATCACCCTCTTGGACGTCGATAAGTGCTCTCCCCGTCGCTAGAAACGGTCTCCCAAAGATCAATGGTTGATTCTCGTCCTCGGGCATATCAAGAACTACGAAATCGGCCGGGAAGACTAAGTGTTGGACTCTAACGAACACATCCTCCACAACTCCCCTCGGATAAGAGATCGACCGGTCCGCCATGAGTAGAGAAATGGTAGTCGGCTTCATCTCCCCAATCTTCAACCTCTTAAAGATGGATAGAGGCATAAGATTGATGCTTGCCCCGAGATCACACAACACATTACTGAACGTTTGGTCGCCAATCATGCATGTCAAAGTAAAACGTCCCGGATCCTTCTGCTTAAGCGGGAGCTTGTTCTGAATGATAGCGCTACACTCCTCTGTCAAATTTATTGTTTCAAACTTCGCCAACTTCCTCTTGCTTGCCACAGCGTCTTTCAAGAATTTAACGTTCCCCGGCATGTCTCTCAAAGTGTCTAGAAGTGGAATGTTGATATTCACCTTTTGAAACATGTCGATAAATCGTTGAAGCTTTTCATCATATCTCGACTTGGCCAATCGCTGTGGAAATGGAGCTTTTACCTCAAAATCCTTCACATTCGAACCTAAAGGAGCCTTTCGACCGATAGGGCGGTCGATAGGCTTAATTTCTGGAATTCTGTCTGGGTATCGGGTGGGCCTATCGGCCGATAGTCTTGGCCGATGGGCCTGCTGCGTTTCATCTTCATTCTCGTTCTCGGCTCCCGTTTCTAGTACATCCTCGTTTCCAGATTTCTCAACTTCAGCCCCATGATTATTGTACCTTGTCCCACTCCGAAGCTCGATTACGTTGCATTGTTGCGTCTTCGGGTTGGTCTCGGTACTGCTCGGAAAATGACCCGGCTTATGAAATCCGGCTTGGGCGTTCGCCATTTGACCCATTTGGGTCTCCACCATCGACATCTGCTTTGTCAAGGCTATCACTGAGTTTCCAATAGATGGCACACTATGCTCGAGAGCCCCGAACCTCTTGTCTACTTTATAAATAAAATCTTTTTGACTCGCCTCTAACCGTTCCAACATCTCTTCCATCGGTGTCTTAGCAATCGGCTCTTGAATAACCCCGTTTTTCACGTTAAATCCCGGTGGTGGCTGAAGAGCATTGTTCGGGTTGGCATAGGAGAAATTAGGGTGGTTTCGATTGTTCGGATAATAGTTCCCCCTATTCCCCCCTTGCCAGAAGTTTCCTCCTTGCACGTAATTTACATCCTCCTCAATTGCAATAGGCTCGTTTAGCTCTTCAAAAACTGCATTGACTCCCAAAGTCTTCTTTTTTAGCATCTCAAGCTCTTTTTGTTGTCTTTCAAATTTCGCCTTCAAATCACCGTAGGCGTCCTCGTCACCGGATGGGACCTTTCTTCTCGTCATCTTCCTATCGGTCACCTCCTCGTAATCATTGTTGACCGCTAGCTCGATGAGATTCTTGGCCTCTTCATAATCGTTAGCAAGAAATCCCCCTTTCGAGGAATAGTCCAACTCTCTTCTAGCCTTCCTCGTCAAACCCCGATAAAACCGAATGTAGATTTCCTCCTTGTCAATTCCATCTTTGTGGGCATTTGCGAAGTAGCTTCTTAAATCGGATCCATGCCTCGTATAAGTATTCATCCTCATATTGCTCGAATTGCAAGATATCGTTGATTTGTTTTTGCACCTTCAAGGGAGGATAGAACTGTGCTAAGAACAACCGAGTCATCTCTCTCCAAGTACCAATTTCCTTCCGATCTAGGCTCTTGTACCAATCTAGCGCATCGTATTCTAAGGAGAACCGGAATAGGCGGAGCTTAATGACATCCGGAGGCACTCCGTTTTGCTTGATGGTGGCACATATGTCCAAAAACGACTCAAGATGAGCGTTTGGATCTTCATTAACTCCTCCTCCGTATGTTTGAGACTTCACCGTAGCGATGAGGGACGGCTTAAGCTCGAAGTTGTTGGCATCAATCTTCCCCCAACCTCCTTCTTGATAATCGTCCAGCTTAGGTCGAAAGCGGGCCTTCAAAGGGATCTTCTCGGGACGAGCGAGTTCTCGTGGTGGGTCAACAATGCCGGCCATGGTATCAACGATAGGTATAGAAATAGTCTCGGTTCTCGCTTCTTGCTTCTTCCTCCTCAAAGACTTCTCGATTTTCGGATCCAAACGAAATAAGTCCTTTCCTTGGGATCTTGTGATCATGCACCGCCTACAAGGAAGAGAAAACAAGATGTGAGGAAACGAGATCGAATATTAATAATAATAGTATACAACCTAAATTAACAATCTCTTCTTTTTCGAATTATCCCTTTAAGTTTTCTATCAATTCCCCGGCAACGGCGCCAAAAATTGCGTAGTATGGTTTTCAAATCCGATCAATTTTAAAATTTGTAAAACCTCGAAGTATTTCCAAGGTGTCGAACTTAAGGGAATTGATATGTCGAAAATAAAGGAAATAACTCTACTCAAAATTTGACTGCTATTTAGGAATCCGAAAATTTGGTTTGTTTCTAATTATCTAACTTTAAAAATTGAAGAATAAAAATTAAATAAAAGATGAATTATCTAAATCAAGCAAATAAAGCAATTTAGCAAGATAAAATCACAAGTTGAAAGTTAATTGATCCTAGGGTAGTATCATCTAATTGAGTTCACACAATCCATTCACTTGATTCCTTTTCCCCAAATTTTAATTCAATCCTAGAAATAATCACTCAGCCGATCTAGAATTCCGATCAAGGCAACCTAGAAAGATAGTTAATTTAAACCCTTTTTCCCGCCAGGGCTCAAAGAATTTAAATCACTTAAAAAGCGTCAACTTATTAATCTATGATTTATCTTTCTCCACTTAGGTCTTAAGATAAAATCATATTGTGCATCAAGTATTTCCACTAATCAATTAATCCTTCCGGGCAAAATTAATTAGCTAACATGCATCGATTAAGGGCCCTTTAATCTAGCATGAGATTTAACACATCTTGAACACAAGCCTAGGATGAAAGGTCAAAAGGTAATCAAAGGGACATCATGTGAACATCAATTAAAATTACTAACCCTAGAATCAATCAATGGATTTAGCCAGACATAATTGAAATTAAACAAGAAATAGATGGAGAATGCATATTATTGATATGAAAAGAGAGATTACAACCCTTCCGGATGAACTCTGAGTCTTCAATCTCCGAAAAAGTAGAAAAATAATAATACTTGCTTCCTTCCAAAAAGTTCTAGTCTCAAAGGAATTAATCTTGCCAAAAAATGTAAAAGTGTGCTGAAGATGAAGAAAGACGATAAAAGATGATGAAAGATGTTCCAAGCTGATAAACTAGGTCTAGGAGGAGGTTTATATAGCCTATGAGAGTTAAAATCCCGATTGGAACTAATCTAGGAAACAAAATCTATCCAAAAGAGTCACAATCCGTCAAAACACGAGATCCCGTGGAGCAGCCTATCGGACGCACCTATCGGCCGATAGGCTGGCCCGATAGTTGGTTCGTCGATCGACTTCACTCGATAGGGCCTGGACACCTTTCGGATGACCTATCGGCCGATAGGCTGGCCCGATAGGTGGTCTGTCTTTTGCAAAAATCCGTTTCTTCCGTCCGTTTGACTCGACTCTCGGTCCTTTGTCTCGTTTTGGGTCCTTTTGGCTCAAAAAACCTGCAAACACATTAAAACCAACCCAAACGCGTAATACGGCTCGACTAATCATAATTAAGCCAAATACGAGCACATTAATCACGAAACGAGATAAAAACCTAGTATAAAATCCTAGAAAAATGTGGTAAAATTACCACTTATCAGAAATCCCTACTCATCATAAAAATCAGGTTAGACAAAGGAGGAGAATTTCTTAACAAAGCCATAACTTAATATTGTGATCAAAATGGAATTCCACATGAAGTGTAAGCTACAATAACACAACAAAATGGTGTAGCTGAAAGAAGAATCAGAACCCTCAAGGAAGCAGCCATGACAATGATTGTTGAGTTTAATATTCCTAAAAGGTTCTGGGCTGAAGCTGTTAACATAACATTCCATACTCAGAACAGAATTATGATAGTAGGGAGACATCGTAAAACTCCCTATAAGGTTTGGAATAGCAGATTACCAATTTTTTCATATTTTCATATTTTTGGTTCCAGGTGTTTTGTCCACAACAATGGCGAAACCCAACTAAATGCCTTTGATGCAAAAACTGATGATGGTCTCTTTATTGGATACTCACGAATACGCAAGGCATACAGAGTCTTTAATGAATGGACATTAGTTGTGGAAGAAACACCTCATATTGTATTTGATGAATCTACTGCTGAGTACGGGAAATAATGGAACAAATTAGAAAAATCTCAAAGCCACCTCTCTAGAAGAAGTCATTATCAATGACACAAGGTTGATGGTTTTGGGAATAGTGGCCTATGACATTCGATGTGCCTAGATTTGTAATTATAACATTTAAATAAAGTTATTTGACATTATTTATTTCTCGTTGATTATTAAAATATGTTCATGTTTTAATATTATAATAATCGAATAATAGTTATTCACGAATAATGCGATTATTCAAATGTCCCTGGTCCAATCAAGTTGAGTGGAGACTCAAGTGATTAATATAGTAATTAAGTTTGATTAATAATTATCGGATGATTATGTGTATGGTATGGATCAAACTTATGGGTATTGGTTGGAGAATGCAATACTGGACAGACCCGCATTGATATCACAGCATGTAAATGTCATAAGTGAATCTCAATATAACATTATGTCAATCAATCCTTCAACCTAAGTTTATCATATAGTCCAACATGATAACTGCTATGCCTTGATGCAATCCAACGTCATCTGAAACATGGTGATCATAAAGGTTAGCTAATGGGATTAGTGGGAGTCATGCCGAGGGCAGTGAATAATCAAGGTGGGTATTTGTCCCTCTCTTTAGGAAGAGAGATATCTACTGGGGCCCTCGATAAGTAGGACAGAAGGAAATGCATAGCCAAGCTCAAATGAAGAGTCATTTGATTCAATAAATCTACATAAGATCGAGCAAGCATTTGAGCATAATAAGTATGACAATATACATGACTTGGTTCAAATATGATAACTCACGACAAAGGGATTTGACACGTTAAATGCCTTAATTGACTATAAATTTATATTATTTAGGTAGTCATAATGTCTTGCTAGAGATCGCTTTATTATTTAATAAGATACTAATTTGCCAACATAATATAAGCCTTTTGGTCACGCATACGACAATTAAAGACAAGCAAGAATAATTAATAGATATAATATTGGATAATATATTTATTAAATAAATTAGATAATGAGTAATGTATAACATAGGATATTGGATATTATATTATTTAATTATATCAACTTTGAAAGATAAATATGATATTGGATATTATATTTATTAGAGGATTAAATAATAAGTAATATATAATATAAGATATGATATATATATATATATTGTATTATTTAATAAGTTGAGGGGTGTAACACCCCCAAAACCGTATGGGAATATTACACGCCGTAGACCCTTTCCACAAGGATCTACCACGCTAAACATCCATAAACAACCAAATGCTTGCCCGGCCAAGGTCAAACAATATAATAATACATACCGTTATGGTCACCTACACGTGAATACACAGACCGATGAGGTCACACAACCCAATCAACAAAACTTACTTAAATGACATTACCCACACAGAGGTCGAAATACAATACAGTGGAAGACTGAAATCAACTCTAACTACACAATAAAAATCAGAACAACTCTCGACTCATGATTAGTATCGCAGCTCGTCATCCTCTTGTGCCAATCTTGTGACTGCTCCCCTGAATCTGCATGTACCTGGACGCAAAACAGACATCCACCCCCCGATTACTCGGGGGTTAGTAAAACTCCACTGTTTTACTAGTGCAAGTATCAAATCATACGAAATGTAACAAGCAATTAATAATCGTGAATCAAATATAATAATCAAGTAACAAATATCCCCGGGAGGTTTTCACAAGGAAATATAAGCTACGAAGCATTCGAAAATAAGATTATCATCTCGGGAATTTTTTTTTTAGAATTTCAAAACCTTTCGAAAATCTTAGGGTCTTAACCCAAATCTCAAATTGTATTTCAACAATTTACAGTACGAAAACATTTCATAAATCTCGTGGGGCAAGGCCCAACATTCCTTTCTTAAAACCTTCTTTTCAAAACCTTGATTTGAAAATAATCATGCTCATGACACCGTGATCCACTGTCACGTGTCTCCGTAGATTCAACAACCCGCACGGACTACACCACGCACGATTAAACAAACATAATCAATTCCGACACCGTGATCCACTGTCACGTGTCTCCGTAGGTTCAACAACCCACACGGACTATTAACCACACATAACCAATTCCGACACCGTGATCCACTGTCACGTGTCTCCGTAGGCTTAACAACCCGCACGGACTATATCAATCTCAACAATCACATACACAGTCCTGACACCGTAGTCCACTGCCACATGTCACCGTAAGCCCCGTCGAGCTCACCCGGTTGGACGTACTGTGTCCGAAACTCATGATCCACTGCCATGCGTTATCGTAGGCCTCGTCAGACCAGCACGATTGGACCTCAGTACCTCACTAAGTTCTGACCCCGTAGTCCACTGCCACGAATCATCGTAGGTCCCGTCGAACCAACACGAGTGAACTTAGCGGTCACACACATATTCATATTCACATTCACATTACATACAACAATGAGCAAAATTGATCAATCACATTGATCACCACAAAATCGTACATCACCCGCACATAACACAATCTCAACACTCGCAACAACTATCGTCAATCAAGTGTATAACCAAGTGTATAACCATCCCATATCCAACATAACACACGTTCGGTACACAATACATTGCACAACCAAGTGTATAACCATCCCATATGTACGGCGCAATCCTGCACAAATGGCACAACGCCTAACACGTATACTAATATAACAATATTATCGCACAACCTTCAAATTACGGAAAACCCAACCAACTCAAACGGAACATAATTACGAAGGCAAGCAAAATCATCACACATCTCATACGTAATTACTAGTCGCAAGATACAAGTCGTATAGTAAGATACTTGCCTTAATAACCGCTACCAAACGCTCCGAAGAACACGGTTCGACCGGGAAGCTTGGACCCCGAAGAAGACACTGAACGGAAGGGTTCCGACTCTAGTTATTCACAAGAATTCCACCCTAACAACATATAATCAATAAATCATTGATCATACGAGCAAGAATAATCGTAGAACGCCCGATAACCCCTCTATGACATTTTACCGGACACCTTCAAGGCGTCGGTCAAGAACTCGACCAAAACAACGAATCAATACGATCCAACCATGGGATAACAAGGGAAATGATACAATACATCTAAATAATCATCAATCCATCACAATCCTAAGTTAAATCGGATTAAACGGATGAAATCGAACAAAATACCCAAAATCCCCAAAATTAGATTTCTAGAAAATCTGACCTGATTCGCTCGATCAAAGGATGTTATAGGATGGATGATTGATGATATGAACTCCAAGACTTCATGGATTTATTGACCAACAACATCTCTCCATGATAGGAACAACCCCAGCCGCGGAAGAGAAGTAGAAGAAGAAGAAGAAAAATGGCGAAAAAAAATGACTGTTGGGCCTTAAATAGGCTGACACAGTGTGCCGCGGCCCAGCCGAAGTGTGCCGCGGCATAGGGCCAAATCTGCCGGTAGTGACTCGGCAGTGTGCCGCGGCCCTGCTGGCATGTGCCGCGGCACGAGGTACAGACGGGTCGGCCGAAGATTGAAATGTGTGTGTGTCGCGGCTCGGCCAAGTGTGCCGCGGCCCTTCCGGCAGGATGCTCGGCCAAAACTGGAACATGTGAGTGACTTAGCTATTTCGACCATAACTCCCTCGTCCGGACTCCGATTGACTCACCGTTTGAACCATTGGAAAGCTAACTCGATGCTTTATAATATTGCAAAGATTCAGAATTTTTGGAGTTCCCAAAAATTAATGGTGATCTAACAAAGTCGAACTCATACGTGGAAAAGTCGTTTAATAATACTGAACTCACGAAAATGACATCGAAACCCGAACCTGAATACGAATCGAAGATACGGTCACGAATTACTCGCAAATACGAATCTAAGAGCTAGTAGAACACACGATTCTGACCACCCGAAGGCTCGAAATTCAACAATGGAAGGTAGTTACCCCAAACTTTGGGAAATTACGAAAATGGCCCAAAACGTCCGAAAATCACGATACGTGATCGAATAACCAAACCGAAGTTCACAACACGTCTAACAAAGTTAAACGGACTTACGGGAAACTCGAAACAGTAATTTCGAACGAGATTCACGAGAATCGAACTCGAGTGCGGAAAAGTCGTTAATAAACACGGGACTCAACAAAACAATACCGAAACGAACTCGGATGACAAAAAGTGTAGAATTAATCATTCTCAGAATGACGAGACGGTCCCAAGAGAGTCGTCTAAACGGACCTACTCCGAAAAAAGAAAATTACCGGAAATCCAAAATTGCGGATATTACATTCTACCCTCCTTAAAAGAAGTTTCGTCCCGAAACTTAAATCAAGTAGGGAGAAGCAATATCCTGCCAGGAAAACTCAACGAGATACACAAGAACCGAAAAAAATCGCGCCCAACGGCAAAATATTACAAGCAACGCGAAAGAACATACAGCGTGAAAACACGCCCCACGACGACCATAACAACGTCACCGGCAATGATTCAAAACAATATCGAGTAATTAACGACGCATCACATGCACACATTTAATCAAAGAAACGCACGTGACAACAAGTCGCACCCGACCACAACGACTATGTGGTAGAAACAAATATAGTATTATGATAGAATCCACTCCGATTCTCGTAGACAAGAAAATGTCCGACGTCAAGACATAAACAATTCAAGATAACAGAAAACAAGAATACCGGACATTACATTCTATCCTATTAAAAATAAGTTTCGTCCCGAAACTTAAAATAAAACATCATGGTAGAATACAAACAAAACCAAAAAGTTCACGCAACAAATATCAATCTCTACACGAATTACAGCACAAAGTACGATACACAACTGCGTCACTGGACACCGCCGGGCCCTCCCCGAGTAGGAACGAAAACCCGATTCCCGAACATCTTGGCAACGTTCTCACAATGCACCGCTTGGTGCCCCAGTTGGCCGCACTTAAAACAATTAACCGGTGGCGAACGACAATTCTGTCTCGCATGGCCTACACGACTGCAGTTAAAGCAGGTCTTCACACCGATCGTCTTACTCGCCTCTGGAGTAAGGTTCTTAGACTGGTCAACCGAACGAGGAGTGCTTCCAGAAGGAAAATGCGAAGCAATAGGTTCACGGATCTCACTTCTTTGGCCTCTTGAAAAAATTCTCGAGGTCTTCTGTCTCTTACTCTCTGAACTAGATTCCGACACAGAAACAACCATCTCAATGGCTAAAGCTCGGTCCTGATATTCTTTTAGGGTGGTACACATAATCGGAGCCATACTCTCCCGGATATGGGGTTTTATGCGCATATTGAAGTATCGGACCTTGTCCGCTTCACTTCTCACTTGATCCCGAACATAATCCAACTGTCGATTATAATCGACTATCGCCTGGGATATTGACACATCCTGGGGCGTAGCCGAGAAAAACTCAACGATTCTGCGTTCACGAACAGGCAACGGGCAATACTCTGCCTCCATGGCAGTCTTAAACTCATCCCATGTAGGCGTACGATCTGCAGGCACTACAGCGTGCCACTAGTCTGCAGCTTCTTTGTCGAGCACGTACTGAGCAATGGGTACCCTCCTATCATCCGGACAAGCTACAACATCAAATATTCTGTCCAACTGGAAGAGCCAGTTTTCCCAGCCTAACAAGTCAGACGAACCCACAAAGCGGGGCGGCTGCATCTTCATCACATCTCGTAACCACTTACTAGTTCCGTTATCCCTATTTGGGTTCTCATCCCGACGTACGGCCTGATTCATCTGCACTAACTGGTCAACCACCTGACGAAGGATGGTGGCGGCGCCAACGTCAACATTAACGCTATTCGAATGTCCCTGATCTGTACTGAGCTGATCGGTACTCGGCAAGGAGGGAGTCGCCCTCCCACGGTCCTGATCACGACCACGTCCTCGGCCACGACCTCTCGGCATACTGAACGGACGACCAAACAGAATAATGCAACCAAATAAACGTCACAACGTCAACATAGGACGATAATAGCAGCACGATAAAGCATCAACTCCAAGTCATCACACAAGTGCACGAACTAACACTGTAATTTAAGAACTTCATTCAAAAATAATCCACATAGTCACATCGATAGAGGTGTTTGGATTTTACCAAATCAAACACAGTCAAAACCACACACGTATCGTAGGGATCAAACACTCGCAGCAAAATAAAATATTTCCGGGGTATTATTCAAGTGATAAAATTTTAAAATTCTCAAGTTTGAAAATTTGGTGAAATGAAATTTTTGAAAACACTTAATACCCCGATCGTCCAATCAAAACCATGTATCTCAATATTTAGAAAACACTGAAACATTCTCCGGCGAGCACAACAACACCACAAGCTTATCACAACCACTTGCCCCAACATGTGGACATATGAAGTTCGAAATTCCGAAAACCAAAAATCGTTCTGGAAAATAAAAATTTTCCAAAATCTTTTAGTTCATAATCAAAACGACGGTAATATTTTACACTGTCCGAAGTACTTCAAAACATATTTTTCAAGTACCGTCTGATTGTGTCATTTGAAAATACACGACCCATTTGTCAAAGTTTAACAAATTTTAAAAATCCATATAAACCGTGGTTTGACCGCACCACCAAAATATTCTCCAAAAATCGATTATTACAAAAATTCTCAAACTGTAAAGTCCTTCAGAGAACACTCTCAAACTTACCCATAGCGGACAAAAATTACAACCTTCCAAAAACAGTCAAATTTAAAACCACATACTCAAATGGCAACCAGGGTCGCCAATTCAATCAAATGCATCTCGTGGTATCAAGTTTAAACATACAGCAAAATCATTCATCGGGGTTTCTCACAAACTTTACCGTAAAACCCATCAAGGTTCACAACTTTCACACCATACCAACCCACATGGTGGTTCAAGGCCCAAACATCAATACATCCAGTTCTATACACATACGGCGTATCCAAGTGTTGAATACAACTTCATTGCACAATACTGCGTAAACAAAATTATGCACTAAAAATATCACACATAATTGAAATCATGAACACATATATTATGCATAAAAGAGGAGTCTTACGTCCACAGGCCGCACGGAGATGACGGTCGCCCACGATACTAATCTCATCCGACAACATATCCAACGCGTTGTGACTACACACAACTCAACTTGTCACCTGACGACTCGAACGACAAGACAACACATTACTCGACAAATCACGACTCGACTCGACCCGACAGCCTAGGTTTCCGCAACCTAAGCTCTGATACCATAAATGTAACACCCCCAAAACCGTATGGGAATATTACACGCCGTAGACCCTTTCCACAAGGATCTACCACGCTAAACATCCATAAACAACCAAATGCTTGCCCGGCCAGGGTCAAACAATATAATAATACAGACCGTTATGGTCACTTACACGTGAATACACAGACCGATGAGGTCACACAACCCAATCAACAAAACTTACTTAAACGACATTACCCACACAGAGGTCGAAATACAATATAGCGGAAGACTGAAATCAACTCTGACTACACAATAAAAATCAGAACAACTCTCCACTCATGATTAGTATCGCAGCTCGTCATCCTCTTGTGCCAATCCTGTGACTGCTCCCCTGAATCTGCATATACCTGGACGCAAAACAGACATCCACCCCCAGATTACTCGGGGGTTAGTAAAACTCCACTGTTTTACTAGTGCAGGTATCAAATCATACGAGATGTAACAAGCAATTAATAATCGTGAATCAAATATAATAATCAAGTAAGAAATATCCCCGGGAGGTCTTCACAAGGAAAGATAAGCTATGAAGCATTCGAAAATAAGATTATCATCTCAGGAATTTTTTTTTAGAATTTCAAAACCTTTCGAAAATCTTAGGGTCTTAACCCAAATCTCAAATTGTATTTCAACAATTTACAGTATGAAAACATTTCATAAATCTCGTGGGGCAAGGCCCAACATTCCTTTCTTAAAACCTTCTTTTCAGAACTTTGATTTGAAAATAATCATGCTCATGACACCGTGATCCACTGTCACGTGTCTCCGTAGGTTCAACAACCCACACGGACTACACCATGCACAATTAAATAAACATAATCAATTCCGACACCGTGATCTACTGTCACGTGTCTCCGTAGGTTCAACAACCCACACGGACTATTATCCAGACATAACCAATTCCGACACCGTGATCCACTGTCACGTGTCTCCGTAGGCTTAACAACCCGCACGGACTATATCAATCTCAACAATCACATACACAGTCCTGACACCGTAGTCCACTGCCACGTGTCACCGTAAGCCCCGTCTAGCTCACCCGGTTGGACGTACTGTGTCCGAAACTCATGGTCCACTGCCATGCGTTATCGTAGGCCTTGTCAGACCAGCACGATTGGACCTCAGTACCTCACTAAGTTCTGACCCCGTAGTCCACTGCCACGAATCCTCGTAGGTCCCTTCGAACCAACACGAGTGAACTTAGCGGTCACACACATATTCATATTCACATTCACATTACATACAACAATGAGCAAAATTGATCAATCACATTGATCACCACAAAATCGTACATCACCCGCACATAACACAATCTCAACACTCGCAAAAACTATCGTCAATCAATGACACATATCCAACATAACACACGTTCGGTACATAATACATTGCACAACCAAGTGTACAACCATCCCATATGTACGGCGCAATCCTGCACAAATGGCACAACGCCTAACACGTATACTAATATAACAATATTATCGCACAGCCTTCAAATTACGGAAAACCCAACCAACTCAAACGGAACATAATTACGAAGGCAAGCAAAATCATCACACATCTCATACGTAATTACTAGTCGCAAGATACAAGTCGTATAGTAAGATACTTGCCTTAATAACCGCTACCAAATGCTACGAAGAACACGGTTCGACCGGGAAGCTTGGACCCCGAAGAAGACAATGAACGGAAGGGATCCGACTCGAGTTCTTCACAAGAATTCTACCCTAACAACATATAATCAATAAATCATCAATCATACGAGGAAGAATAATCGTAGAACGCCCGAAAACCCCTCTATGACATTTTACCGGACACCTTCAAGGCGTAGGTCAAGAACTCGACCAAAACAACGAATCGATACGATCCAACCATGGGATAACAAGGGAAATGATACTATACATCTAAATAATCATCAATCCATCACAATCCTAAGTTAAATCGGATTAAACGGATGAAATCGAACAAAATACCCAAAATCCCCAAAATTAGATTTCTAGAAAATCTGACCTGATTCGCTCGATCAAAGGATGTTATAGGATGGATGATTGATGATATGAACTCCAAGACTTCGTGGATTTATTGACCAACAACATCTCTCCATGATAGGAACAACCCCAGCCGCGGAAGAGAAGTAGAAGAAGAAGAAGAAAAATGGCGAAAAAAAATGACTGTTGGGCCTTAAATAGGCTGACACAGTGTGCCGCGGCCCAGCCGAAGTGTGCCGCGGCATAGGGCCAAATCTGCCGGCAGTGACTCGGCAGTGTGCCGTGGCCCTGCCGGCATGTGCCGCATAACTCGGTACAGACGGGTCGGCCGAAGATTGAAATGTGTGTGTGCCGCGGCTCGGCCAAGTGTGCCGCGGCCCTTCCGGCAGGCTGCTCGGCCAAAACTGGAACATGTGAGTGACTTAGCTATTTCGACCATAACTCCCTCGTCCGGACTCCGATTGACTCACCGTTTGAACCATTGGAAAGCTAACTCGATGCTTTATAATATTGCAAAGATTCAGAATTTGTGGAGTTCCCAAAAATTAATGGTGATCTAACAAAGTCGAACTCATACGTGGAAAAGTCTTTTAATAATATTGAACTCACGAAAATGGCATCGAAACCCGAACCTGAATATGAATCGAAGATACGGTCACGAAGTACTCGCAAAGACGAATCTAAGAGCTAGTAGAACACACGATTCCGACCACCCGAAGGCTCGAAATTCGACAACGGAAGGTAGTTACCCCAAACTTTAGGAAATTACGAAAATGGCCCAAAACGTCCGAAAATCACGATACATGATCGAATAACCAAACCGAAGTTCACAACACGTCTAACAAAGTTAAACGGACTTACGGGAAACTCG
Organism: Orobanche coerulescens; assembly: GCA_033398695.1. Lineage (NCBI taxonomy): Eukaryota > Viridiplantae > Streptophyta > Magnoliopsida > Lamiales > Orobanchaceae > Orobanche > Orobanche coerulescens. The sequence continues at coordinate 76,015,325 of CM065801.1, read as the reverse complement.
AAACAGTAATTTCGAACGAGATTCACGAGAATCGAACTCGAGTGCGGAAAAGTCGTTAATAAACACGGAACTCAACAAAACAATACCGAAACGAACTCGGATGACAAAAAGTGTAGAATTAATCATTCTCAGAATGACGAGACGGTCCCAAGCGAGTCGTCTAAACAGATCTTCGCCGAAAACAGAAAATTACCAAAAATCCGAAATTGCGGATATTACAAGGGGAAACTAAGCAAATACTAGAGTTTGACTCTAGGGTTTACTTAGTATAAATAAAGGGTCTTGGACAAGGAGTTGTCATAAAACAAAAATCATACAACCCTAATTGTGTTACATAGAAATCGTCCCACCCCTCTTCAAACCGGCCGAACCATTTTCTGTCCGGGAAGTCCGTTTCAGCCATCTCTGTCTTCTTCCCTTAGTTGATTTTGATCAACACTACAAATTATTCTAGCAAGTAATTATATGTTGTACTGTTTATCAACATTACTCGTAAGGATCTTGCAATCTGGGTTGTACTAGTTTTTCGTGTGTGGATCACCGAAAGAGGAAGACGATATTAATCTGCTTCTGGTCCGGGTTACAAATCTGTTCTTCGAATTAACCTTAGATGGATATTGTATTAATCAAAGGCCACTCTATTTAAAATCAGGCCTTGGATATGATCCCAATACTCCCTCAAGTTCAAACACCACTTTTATAAAGGGAGAAACAATTGTCTAGACTGCTAGCCTATCAACAAATCTGTATGAAAAAATAGGCAACAACCTAGTCAAAAGTTCAGAAAGCAACCAAGATTATCAAGGCAGCAGCCTAGATAAAGGACTAGGCAATGGTCAAAACAGCATCAGCGGTCGGATATTATCAGTGTGGTTACTATCAAAGACTCCCACAAAATAGATTTCAATATGGAAAAGGTAAACAGAAACCTCAAGGTAATCAAAATTTTCAATATTATCAGGTATGGAGACCCCAAAACCTTAATCATAGGTCTCAGCTAAGAGTTAACAATGTCTCATACCAAACAAATTATCAGTCAAATCCTATATACAATCCAAACCAGTTATATAGAAAGCAAAAGAATGCATATCGAAATGAGTTTTACAAACACAGGAGAAATCACTTTTCCAAGAAAACCACTAACCTTAGAGGACCCACTCAAATTTGGGTAACTAAATCTTTTCTTAATGATTGTAGAAGAGATGGAAGGATTACTATCAAGTTACCCCGAGATCACCAGTAGGAGGTGAAGAATGGGTTGTGGACTCTGGGTGCTCAAGATATATGACAGAAAATAAGAAAGTCCTATCAACTATGTTAAAGAAAGCGGCCTAGAAGTAGCTTATTGGAATATCTCAAATGGACAAACCAAAGGTTATGGAAAGCTACACAGAGGGAACATTGTCATTTCAAAGGTGCAGTATGTCAAATGACTCAATTACAATCTCTTGAGCATTAGCCGGTTATGTGATGAGAACAATCTAGTAGTTTTCACTAAATGGAAATGAATGGTGCTTGACCTGATATCTGAAGAAGTAAAACTCCAAGGCTATAGAAGAAGGGATGTCTATATGATAGATTGGAAAACAGGCACACCAAGTGCATGTTTCATATCAAAGAAAATGGCTGAAAATGGATGGCTCTGGCACAAAAGATTAGGTCACCTGAACCTCAAAGCTCTCAACAAGTTAAGCTCACAAAAATTGGTGAAAGGTCTTCCAGAAGGAACTTTCAAGAAGGAGACTCTATGTGATGCATGCCAAAAAGGAAAACAGACCCTAGTTTCATTCAAATATGTTCTACCTACCACTCTAACCAATAGGGTACTAGATCTACTTCACATGGATCTTTTTGGTCCTATCAAGCTAAGAACTCTAAGAGGAAGGAAGCATGCATTGGTAGATGTGGATGACTACTCCAGTACACTTGGATAGTTTTACTCTACAAGAAGAGTGAAACTCTAACCCAGCTGCCTGAGCTTATGAGAAAACTTCAAAACGAGAAATCCCTATCCATCATAAAAATCAGGTGAGACAAAGGAGGAGAATTTCTCAACAAAGCCATAACTGAATATTGTGATCAGAATGGAATTCAACATGAAGTGTCAGTTGCAAGAACACAACAAAATGGTGTAGCTGAAAGAAGAAACAGAACCATCAAGGAAGCAGCCAGGACAATGATTGCTGAGTTAGATCTTCCTAAAAAATTCTGGGCTAAAGGTGTTAACACAGCATGCCATACTCAGGACATAAGTATGATAGTAGGGAGAAACCGTAAAACTCCCTCTGAGGTTCAGAATGGCAGATTACCAACTGTTTTATATTTTCATATTTTTGGTTGCAAGTGTTTTATCCCCAACAATGGCAAAACTTACCTAAATGCCTTTGATGCAAAAACTGATGATGGTCTCTTTATGTAATACTCACAGATAAGCAAGGCATACAGAATCTTTAATAAAAGAAAATTAGTTTTGGGAAGAAACACCTCATGTTGTATTTGATGAATCTACTGCTGAGTATAGGAAACGGGTGGAACAAATTGAGAAAAAGCTCAAAGCCACCACTTTAGAAGAAGTCATTATCAATGACATATGGTAGAAGGTGTTGGGAATAGTGCCATAGGACATTTGATGTGCTTGATTTGTAATTGTAACATTTAAATAAAGTTATTTGATATCATATATTTCTCGTTTATTATTACAATGTGTGCATATTTTAATATTATAATAATCGAATAATAGTTATTCATGAATAATAAGATTAGTCAAATGTCCCTGGTCTAATCATGTTGAGTGGAGACTCAAGTGATTAATATAATAGTATAAGTTTGATTGATAATCATCGGATGATTATGCGTATGGTATGGATCAAACTTATGGGTATTGGTTGGAGAAGGCAATATTGGACAGACCCGCATTGAGATCACTGCATATAGATGTCGTAAGTGAATCTAAATATAACAGTATGTCAATCAATCCTTGAAACTGAGATTATCATATAGTCCAACATGATAATTGCTATGCCTTGACGTAATCCAACGTCATCTAAAAATATGGTGATCATAAAGGTTAGCGATCAGGATTAGTGGGAGTCATGTCGAGGACAATGCAAAATCAAGATGGGGATTTGTCCCTCTCTTTAGGGAGCGAGATATCTGCTGGGCTCCTCGATAAGTAGGACTGAATGAAATACATGGCCATGCTCAAATGAATAGTAATTTGATTCAATCAGTATAATTAAGATCGATAAATCATTTGAGCATAATAAGTATGACAACATCCATGACTCAGTTCAAATATGATATCGCGCGATAAAGGGATATGACACGTTAAATGCTTTAATGGACTATAAACTTATATTATTTGGGTAGTCATAATGTCTTGCTAGAGACCGCTTATGATTTATTTTTAATAAGTTACTAAATAATTGCCAACATAATATAAGCCTTTTGGATCACACATACGACAATTAAAGACAAGCAAGATTAATTAATAGATATAATATTGGATATTATATTTATTAAATTAAATAGATAATGAGTAATGTATATATATATATATATTATATTATTTAATTCTATCAACTAAGAAAGATAAATATAATATTGGATATTATATTTATTAGAGGATTAAATAATAAGTAATATATAATATAAGATATTATATATTGTATTATTTAATAAGTTTATGGGCACCTAAGCAAATACTAGAGTTTAACTCTAGGGTTTACTTAGTATAAATAAAGAGTCTTGGACAAGGAATTGTCATAAGACAAATATCACACAACCCTAATTGTGTTACATAGTAATCGTCCCTCACCTCTTCAAATCGGCAGAACCATTTTCTGTCCAAAAAGTCCATTTCGGCCATCCCCGTCTTCTTCGCTTAGTTGTTTTTGATCAACAGTACAAATCCTTCTAGCTATGAATTATGTGTTGTACTATTTATCAACATTATATGTAAGGGTCTAGCAATCCGGCTTGTGCTAGTTGTTCGTGTGTGGATCACCGAAAGAGGAAGACGATATTAATCCGTTTCTGGTCCGGGTTACAGATTTTTTCTTCGAATTAAGGTAATTCGACGAACTCTTTATAAATCAATTAAATTACTGCATGAAGATCCTCATCTGGGTTTTTCGTTAATTATTTCCACTGCGTTTTACTTAATTTTATTATATTAGATACACGTAGAACTCAAAAGTGGTATCAGAGACAACATGCAATGATTTAATTATTTACGTTCCTGATCCTATTTCATTTATAAATATTTTTTTGATTTAAGTTGATTAAATTGGATCGCTCAAAATCAATTTTATGGACTGTTTATCGCATAAACTGTTGTCCAAAACTATTCTGGAGCAGCACATCAAAACGGACAGCAAATCAGGGTCAGGTCCGGGTCGGGTTGCGAACCGCGGACTAGGGTAGCGATAAAATCGCAAAAATAATCCCGCTGAAGACGGGATGCGAACACTGGTCGTTTGGACCCGTGCTCCCTTCCCGACCATCTTGGCTGGAATTTCCTTTTGGGAAACTTGTTCAGTGATATTTTATTTAACTCCTGTTTTGTAAAATCAAAATTATTGTTTCAAAAACATTTTTTTTTGCGGCCGGCAGGATTCGAAAGCGCGCGACTCTGTGCGTCCAGAGTGTGCTCGGCAAACTGGGCTAGTGTTTCAGATTGTTGATTCTTGAGCGAATATTAATCTTATACCTGATTGTCAGGCAGATTTATATTGTATTTAATTAATTATGTGATAATTAATTTTAAAATTATGTTTAATTAATTATATGATAATTAATTATAGTTTGTGTATGGTATATGGAATGACCATAAATTGACCAATATGACTGGATGTTTCAATTTATTATTGGGTTGTTTTTACGGCCGGCGTGTCGGTTAATTATAGTTGGTTTTCACGGCGTGCCATTCATCTCTTAATTTATTATTATTATTATTATTATTATTATTATTATTATTATTATTATTATTATTATTATTTACGGACTGCGTGTCGTTTGCCCTCTTGTAATTTACTTTACAATGTAGTATATTTTCCATTAATGTAATGAAGACAAGAAGGAGACGAAGGATGGACTCGACAAGCCAATTGATCGCGTATGATGTTCTAAGGAGTTGAAAGATCAATGAAGACCAATTATACCCTTTAGATTCACCTTTGTGATTTTCATGTTGGCACATGAAAATCACGTTAGGGTTATGGTCATGCTATACATGGTCCTATGTCTTTTCATGTCATGTGATGCTATGTATGGTTAAATTTATGCATGTATGTAATGTGATGTATGTTTAGATGTATGTTAGCCAACATAGTCATGCAACATATGATAAACCATCGTTAAATTTTTTTAAAGCCGTTCAATTAAATAACCTATCAAGACTTCGATCATCTTGAGCAGGTCATGCCAAAGCTGGGTGCTCAGATTATCTTAGTAAGGTAAGATAGGTAGTGGTGAAACCCATGTGTTTTAATGAAGTAAGAATTCAAAATAGTTTTGAACCTTAAGGCATAAGATGAGATTATAACATGCTTGGGCATAAGATGGAAATCCCATAAGTATAATCTAAGAGTTACATATGATGTAATTGATAATGAGTTGTCCACCTAAAGTAGCTCAATTCTAGGTGTCATACCAGAGCTGAGTTTAGAATCGTGCAAAATAGGGTTTAACATACTAAAATTACAATTGTTGTAACATGAGGGTATTTTGTTTTAGTGGGAGAATTTTTCGATAAAGAGAAAATGTTACTAAAAATCTTTCATATTGGCTTTTGCAGATAATAGAATGGCATCAAACAACATATCCACAATTTTCATGCGATCCGTTGAGAAGGACAAGCTCAAAGAAAATGGCAGCAACTATCTGGATTGGATCCGAAGCTTGAGGATAATTCTCAAGCAAGAAATAAAGTTGTATGTTCTTGAGGAATAAATTCCCGATGATCTTGCTTACAGTGCTAACAAAGAAACAAAATACAAATGGAAGAAATATGTGATGATTCCATTGATGTCAGTTATCTTATATTGGCTACCATTTGTCCAGAACTTCAGAAGAATCTAGAGTAAATGGAAGCCTATGAGCTTAATGCTCACCTAAAGGAAACTTTCTCAAAGCACGCTAGGCAAGAGATGTATGAGACTTTTCAAGCCCTGTATATTTGCAAGATGGTTGAAGGGGCATCTATCAGCGCTCATGTACTCAAGATGATAGGATATATTGATCATCTTGATAGGCTTGGTTTTTCAATTTCTAAGGAACACTCCATGGATGTGATCCTAAACTCATTGGCCGATAATTTTGGTTAGTTCATCATGAACTATTGTAACACCCCCAGAGCCATCCAGGAATATTACAGCGTCGTGGGTCCCGAGATGGAACCCACAAGGCTGAAGGAAATTTTCGCAAACATTTACAAATGCCCAAGAGGATAACGACGGTATTATCTATTTAAAACATTCGAAGATTTTATAAAACTCATTTATCAAAACCGTTGTAAAATCTCATTTGGAACCACAAGGCCCGAAATGCCAAAACTCAATAGTTTAAGAACATACGTTAAGCTATCGCTTACACGTACCGACAAAATAGATTTAGAAAATGATTGCCAAAGTAACCTAAGTTACCAGATACCAAAAGGCCATTTAAAAATACTCATACAGCGGAAAAAGACAAATAATTAATCAGGAAACTCAATACACAAGTACATGTCCTAGCCAGTATCCTCCGGGAAGCTCATTTCTCCACGACCGCTATAAAATTGATAATCTAAGAACCTAAAAAGAAAGCCCACGATGGGGTCAGCCATAATATCCAACAATGATAACCATCACATCACGTCAATAATTACATATCAATGGAAATACTAAGTAAGAATACGACTAATGTGATCTTACCGTCGTAACTTTACAGAAATCCACAATTCGTATCCTTAACAACACAATAAGATAATACCGAAATATCTGTACGGTATCTCAACAATACCCAAGGTTCTCAAAACATTATCATAACTCGCGATACGAAAATTATACCAACTCTGGCCAAGTCAATCCATCGGATAACGTCGACAATTCCAATACGATAATCGATTGTCCACCAAAGACAAGTATCAAGGAAATACAGAACATACCTCAAGATACGAAATACCATTACCATCACATCAGTCTAATCTCAGATCAGATCAACACAACATACGGACGTGGTCCTAACACAAGACTTACAAATGCATACTCATATGACAACGTCAATATGATCAAAACAAAAACGACAATGTATACTTATGGCAAGCCCATAATATACATATGCACAACAACAACACATGGTACTCGAACGATCCAGCGCACACAGTTATAGATTCCCATGATGATCCCGTCGGACTAATGCATGGTGGCATTACCTGTCCAGCGATCCAGTGCACACAGCTATAGATTCCCATGATGATCCCGTCGGACCAACGCATGGTGGACATACGACAACAATGCACGACTACACAAGACAATAGTACACAATGCACGACAACAAAGATACACGAATGTATCACAACATGATCGACACAAATGACAGAAATGATTAAAATTCTTCCTCCGAGTCTTTCGAGAGCAATCTCGATATGTAAACCATCACCAACCATTATTATGATATTCACCGATCCAAAACATCACGGACGGTAGATAATTCACGTTTTCGTCAATACCATGATGTATCCTCGATAACAAGTGTACCAACGACAATTGTAAATCATATACATTATGACTTAAATTCCCAAAACTCGAATACAACCTACAATCCCAATTCTCCTGTGATTATGATTTATAAACATTGCTATACGAATTATAAACGAATGAAACTGAAACCATTCGTTAAATATTATAAACTGAGCAAGTAATAACTTACCTCGATACCGATGAAGCCGTTACCAATGCAATTGCCGTCATCTACAAGTCCCTCGGCCCCAATCAATGCAATTCACGAACATTCTCAAACATGACCGCAATGCATAGTTCTAATCACCGATAAATAATCTCAACCTATTACAATAATCGATAAACAACAAGTTCAACAACAATCAACAATCGATAAAACCAATTCACAAACCCAACAGCTCAACAATATCTCGGTTAACCACAAGTCTGATCAAACCAACTTAAACGATCACGAATTCATAACCGAAACAGAATATACTACCCTGCCTGATGACTTAGCGCACGTTAATTACTTAACGTAGCGTGCGCTAAGTTGCTCCCGTTAGCATGCGCTAGCCAGTAGGCTTAGCGTGCGCTAATGACATGCAGTTGCATGTATTTCGGATACCGTTCAACATATGGTGATTATCAAGAAAACTAAGTGATTCTGAACCATGTTGAAAGCTATCAAAACAACAAAGTCCGATATCCTTTAACATACAAACAATCATTCAAATTATAATCCAAGTCCTATATCCATATATCATCTTCCTCAATATCAACATCATGAAACATTAAGAACGTAACAACACTTCCATAATCTATCATTACAGTGAGTAATTATCAACAATAACATCAACATTTGAAACTAAGGAGAAGAATTAACCAACTAATCTCAAGAAGATGAATCAATACGATTCAAACCATACGAATCACACTAATATCATCATACTCCGATAATCCATCTCATAATCATGCTTATCAACTTGTTTATGTAAAAATCATCGACTCAAGAACACCAACATTCAATCCAAAATGAAATCCAAAGATGAAGAGTGATTACCTTTTTGAATGAATGGATTGATTCCCAAGGTTGAATCCATTTCCAAGAATCGCTAATGATTTGAAGAACAAAGCTTTAATCCATGATTTCCATCTTTAATCTTGTTAAAGAGGATCATCCCTCAGTGTTTAGGAACTCCAAATGTCCTCCCAAGGTTCTCTCTATCGGTTGCAAGAAGAGAATGAACGAAATGAGGATTGACAGCCAACTACTCATTATTAACGTACGCTAACCTTTTCATTTAACGTACGTTACCAGTTTAGCGTGCACTAACATTCTTTGTTAGCGTGCGCTATCGAAGTCCATAGGCTACTGCCTTACTGCATGAAATTATTTATGTACGTAATGCCCATGCAATAGCATACGTAAATGCATGTATTTAGCGTACGCAAACCTTCCACCGTAGCGTGCGCTACTCATAGTTGACTTGCTACAGTCTGCACCTACCCCCGTGTCCCCACATGCCGAAAGTAACCTGACACAGCCAAGATTCCTTTGGTCCATTCTGATTAGCGTGCGCTATCAATATACCTTAGCGTGCGCTAATCCTTCACAATAAACATCCCTTGACTTGTCGGCACATGCACCGAAAGTGACCGGGTCCACACATAGATTCCTTCTGATCGGGTCTGTACTAGAGTGCGTTATCTTTTTCCTCTAGCGTGCGCTAAACCAGAACAATAACGTGCGCTAGGCATGTATATTAGCGTGCGCTAATAATGTTACACTTAGCCATTTTCAGCTACTCTTGTCCAACGTCTCAACATATAGAATACGAACATACGGCATACTGAATGCATACTCCTTCCAATAATATTCTCATACGATACATAATATCCTCAATTGCAATTATCGACCAAGTACAGTAATTATACCAATACAGATGTCTTAGTCCTTCATTTATTTTAACCATACTGTACAGATTCCATGCTGTACAACATAACTCGGATAAAATAATATTAAACCACAGTAGTAGAAATTCCGGATATTACAACTATAATATGAATGAGATGGATAAGTCCATTGCGGAGTTGCATGAGATGCTTAAAACGACTGAGCAAAATATTAAGAAGAAACCAAGCCATGTATTGATGGTTAGCAAAGGGAAGTCCTTCAAGAACAAAGGCAAGGGCAAAGGTAAGGCAAAATTTGCCAAAGCTAGAGACCCTACTAAGCCAGTTTTCAAGGCAAAAGCTCCCAAAGATGAAAATTGCCATCATTGCAATAAACCAGGGCACTGGAAAAGAAATTTCAAGGTTTACTTGGAAGAACTACATCGTACCAAGGGTAGTGAGACTGCCACAGTTATACTTATTGTAGAAGTTAACTTATCTACTTCTAACTCCTGGGTATTGGATATTGGATGTGGATTTCACATTTGTACAAATGTGCAGGGGTTGAGAAGCAGTAGAGAGATGAAGAAATGGGAAGTGGATCTAAGAATCGGCAATGGAGCAAGAGTTATTACACTAGCCATTGGAACTTATGATCTAGTTTTACCCAATGGGCTTTTGTTAATTTTGAACAATTGCTATTATGTTTCTGCTATGAGTAGGAATATATTCAGTTTCAACATTAGATTGTGAAGGCTACGGTTTTCTTATTAAGAACAAGATTATTCGTATTTTCTCTGATGACTTGCTTTATGGTACTGCAAAGTTATATACCGGCCTTTACAATATTGATCTAGATGAGTCCAATTGGAAGCTATAACAATGCAAACAAGAAACATAAGCCAATGATTCAAATCCGACTTACTTATGGCACCAGTCGACTTGGCCACATAAACAAGAAACACATTTCTAAACTCCATAACGATGGACTTTTAGACTCCTTTCACTATGAGTCATATGGGGCATGGAATCTTGTTTATTGGGCAAGATGACGAAGAACCCTTTCACCGGTCATGTAGAAAGGGCTAGTGATATATTAGGCCTAGTACATACTGATGTATGCGGACCTCTTGGTGAATAAAACTCCTGACCAAAAATACACTGTTAGCGTGCGCTAAGTGTTAGCATGCGCTAACGAGAACTTCAGACCTAATCCAGTAACTCCTGGACTGCCCTGTGCTACCAATGCACTCTCGCGCGCGCTAGCCTCAGAGCCTAGCGTGCGCTAACGACTCAGAGAGACAGCAATAGGACATCTCAGAAAATTGTAACACCCCCAGATCCTCCTGGGAATATTACACGTCGTAAACCCTTCTCACAAGGATTTACCAGGCTAAGCACAATTTCCCACGTCATTTCAAAAATGCCAAAAAGACTGATGACGGAAATATTTTCCAAAACTCACAAAATCATTTGTCAAACCGTCATAAAATGTTCAAGGCCAAAATGCCAAAACTTGATTTAGGGAATCGGTTTTTACGAAATAAAACTCAGTTTGCAAAATACCGAAAGTCATTGTGAAAGAACTCATGCAGCGGATAAAATACGGTTCGAAAATACATCGGCAGCGACGACACTCCTCGTATAAACCAAATACGAGAGTCGAATAAACAAATATCGTGAAATCAAAATCCACAGAAGGATTTCATCATTTAACAACTAATCATACAAATAACTCGTGTCCCACGAGACACAACACAAGGAAGGGAGTCTTACATCCATAGGTCGCACGTAAATAACGATCGCCCCTCGATACTAATCACGACCAATGAACTCAGAAGATGCGTCGCGACACGACTAAGTCAGACAAAATCCGACGAGATAAAACTCAACAAACACAATTTGACTCGACAGCCTAGGTTTCGCCAAGCTAATCTCATTTTTAAAATCGTATACTCTAGTTATTCGAAAATAAAAGCGATAAGTTAAAAATCGTTTCAAGACCCTTTCAAACACAACAAGGGTTTTACAGTGGTAGCATTTTATAAAATATCCTAAAACACTTTTAAACACGACTTTCAAATACCGACACCAGGTTTATTTGAAAATACAAGGCTGGCTCGCCCAAATTCAGGTCACTTTTCAAAAACCACAATACCATCAAGTCTAAGAAATTTTTCAAGCATGCACGCAGCAGGTATTATTATTAATAGAAACACATTGGTTGTAAATAACAACAATTAGCCATGTACCATCAATTCCTGAACACACGCATAAACGGCATTCAAAAATCACCAGTTCAACAAGCGCAACTCGGAAACACTAATTTCAAGCATATGTCAAACTATCTCTTCAAGTTTAACAGCATAACCAATGAACACCGATTCAGACACATGTCGAAACCATCTATGTGAGTTTCTCAACAAACTCTGCCATCAATACCTTTCCCGGAACATATCAATGCTCAAAAGTTTCTCGTTATGAAAATACCACGGAGCAAAACTCGGATCTTTCGATCGCCAACAATCCTACCAACGCTAGGAAGTTTAGAGATGGAAGGCTCACAACACAAAAAATGATCAAGCTCAGAACGACGCACATACTCCATAGAGATAAACGACTGCGCAATACTAGAATCAAAAAGTACACTGACCGGATGGATCGAAAAACAACTCGACGATAAGTACGAGAGAGACAATCACAGTTCAAGAAGTGGAAATACAATACGAGAAAACAAGAGAACCGAGTAAGGAAAACTTACGAGCAGTGGATGTCTTGAGATGCCGGCAGTGGTGTGACAATGTGCAAAACAAAACACAACTTGACCAAAGTAACCGACAAGCCTAGGTATCCATAAACCTAGTTCTCTGATACCATTTTCTGTTGTAATATCCGTAATTTTCTATTTTTTTAGCAGTTTCCATTTTTGGTGTATGTCCATTTTTATCGACTCGCTTGTAACCGTTTCGACATTTTGAATCTATTTTGTTCTTGGAGTTTTTCCATTTGGACGAGTTTTGATGATGTTTTCACGTAATTTCATTTTATGACATGTTTTGCCGTATGAACGTTCGATTCTTGTAAAACTCGTTCGTTTTCGTGGTTTCTTGGTTTGTACAAGTTCGTATGGTTGAGTTGGTCATGTTGAGACTTTCGGTTTGTAAATCCGACATCGTTTCGTGACTTTCGGTCACTTGGGTCATTTCTGTAATTTCCTATAAGTTTAGGGAATTTCATATTCGTTGTCGTATTTCGGATTCCCGGGTAGGCGGATTGATATTTTCTTGTGATGGTTAGACTCGTCATCGAATATTCTTCGTAGTCGTATTTTTGGTTCGATAGCGAGTCGGGTTTTGGGTCGGACTCGTTTGGGCAAGTTTGCCAATCTGTATCGGTAGGGTGTTACGGCCGTAACACCCAGAAGTTACGGCCGTAAGTTGGCCATGTTACGGCCGTAAGTATCCCCTGATACGGCCGTAACAGCCCGCTGTTTTAAAACAGCGGGCAGAGGTCCAATACCTCATTTTCTATCCCTTCTCTCGTTTTTTCTTCACGGGGCGACTACAGAGGCGATTTCTTCAGTTTTGATCGAAGAATCCTTCGTATTCCATCACCGTAGAATCATAGTGGCATATCACCATCAGCGTAATCATCCTCCATCGTCCGAATCCGAGGTATCTTCTTCAGGAACCCTAACTTGTATAAATTGGGGGTTTTTCGGGTTTTTCGTGATTGACTCCGAATTGTTCATGTATATCGCGAAACTTATTATCAATTATTGTTATTGGGTGATTCCCAATTCATTTTTCCTCGAATTAATCCATGTATTGTTGATACGGGGAGATTTTGCACAAACCCTCGCCCGTATCGATTGAACGTCGATTGTCGTGATTTGTAATCGGGGTTTTGGGAGTATTCCTTTCGATTATTGATGTCCGTTGGGACTGAGTTATGCTAATTCTTCGTTTAGGAGCCGTCGTTTTCCATTCGGATCATCCGTAGTCATTTTTCACTTCCGATTCTTCGAAGATGTCTCAAAGGCAAGTACTTTACATTTGTTTACATGTTCTAGTATTTGAATTATGGCTATATGTGGTTGTCGTGGGAGAATATGTGTATGTTAACCTAGGGACGGTCCGACGGGGCCTCTAGGGATACGTATTGTCGTGTGTGTGCGTATCACGAACTGTGGTTAACCACCCAGGGATGTCCGACGGGGCTCTGCGGGGTACGGTGGCCGTGAGTCACGTACCAAGGTTAACTTTGAATTGTTTTGATTGGAGGAAATGTGTTTTGTGCTTGTGCATTGTAAATATTCCGGAATATAAAATGTTTTCTAAAAATGATTTTTGGCGCATTATTCATCTGATTAGAATGTAGTTCAAATGGATTGTACTTGCACTAGCAGTTGTCGCTAACCCCTTAAATGGGGGAAATACTTTTTGTATTTCAGGTATTGATCGTGGGGACAAGCGAGCACTCGAGCCGTATGAGGATGATGGGCAAGCATGATATTGTCCAGTAAATGACTTTCGGTGTCATGTCTGTCGGTTATTATTATTGATGTCTGATTTTGGGATTTACGTATTACAAAATTGGTTTAAGTACTCGAGTACTTCTTTTGCAAAATTGTTAATGTTGTGTTCCCGTTTTGGGAAATGGATTGATGTTGGATTTTATTGGTCGGATTGTCGTCTTTTATTTTGAGTTGTCATTTTATTGATGATTGTTGTTGTTGGCAAAGGTCTTGGTGGTATGTTAGCCTGGTGGATTTCACAGTGTGGGGTCCACGGCGCTGTAATATGCCCTGAACGTCTTGGGGGTGTTACAGAATATGGTATCAGAGCTTAAGTTTATGGATACCTAGGCTGTCGGTTATTTGGGTCTAGTTAAGTGTCGTTTTTGGGACAGTATCACTGCTATGCCATCATCTCAGTACGCCGGTGCTCGTAAGTTTTCCTAACTTCACTCGTTTCACCGTTCTGTTCTATTCCTGTCTTAGTATCTTATTGCGTTTTGCGTTTGATTTGTACTTACCCGTTGCTTCTTCAGAATTCCTGCTGGTAGAGGACGCGGCCAGCCGCGACGCGGTAGGGACGTGGCGCGGCCGGTGGGCGGCCATGTCCGATCACTAGGGAACCGGTCGGCGATGCCTTCCTTGTCGAGCAGTGTTCCCCTAGTTCGGAGGTCGCGAGACGATCTGCTAGCTCGGTAATGCTCATGAGAATGTTGGAGTGGCCAACATTTTACGGCGAGTAGCGAACCGAGATGACGATGCGGCTCGAGCCGTTACAGTCGGCCATGCTAATGCCAACCGGTTCCGCTGCCGGATCCGGTAATGATAAGCTACTTCGGGACGTGATTCGTATGCGTCCTCCAGCATTTGATGGTGCTTCCGAGCCCTTAGGTTGGGAGAGTTGGTTGTTTGAGATGGAAAAGGTGTTTGAGGTCGCTAAGCTCACGAGGAGAGGAAGGTACCCATCGCTCAGTACTTCCTCGCCAAGGAAGCGGCAACGTGGTGGCAAGCGGTGAAACCGCGTGGCCAGGCGATACGTGGGCGAGTTTCGAGATCGATGGAAGATGAATCATCCTTGGCCGGTGAAAGAGGAGGATCCGAGCCTTCTTTGAGGCTAAGCCCCAAGATGTTCCTATTTCTCAAGCTATCAAAGACTACAATCATGATTACATTATGTGAGAAACCAAGTCGCGATGAGCTTGATAAGATCCGCCACTTTGACATGCGGATGAAACCAGGGTGCGCCACTACATGTGCAGTGCAGGGTGCACGACTTTGAAAGAATATCGAATAAGGCGATGGCTTATGAGATGTCGTTTTCTGCGGCAGAGACGGCAGCGGAAGGAAAGAAGCAGAAAACCGCCGGTCCGTTTTCGGGACGCAAGTCAGGAGGGCATCCGAAGACTCACTCTGGTTCGCGACTCTTCGGAAGTCAGTTTCCATCAGTTGGGCGAGGAACCGGTTCTAGGTCTGCCCCTGCTGGTTCCGTTCGTGGTCCTACGTGCTTCAACTGTAGCCGTCCGGGCCACATGATGAGTGAGTGTGATAGGCCTCCGATTCAGTGTCTTTCCTGTGGTCGGATGGGTCATCGTGCTAAGTTTTGTACGGATGCAGCTAGGACTCCAGTTACTCAGATATCAGCCCCACCGCGGGAGAGCCGAGTGTGAATCAGGCAAGCAGTTCCTCGGCCAGCAGAGTTTTGGTAGAGGTCGAGGTCGTGGTCGGCCTTCTAGAGGGGAGCTTCTAGTGCGGGGGTCATCCGCCCGTGTGTACGAGATGAGACGACAGGAGATCTGACGCGACGGTGGCCACAGTACCGTCCACATCCTTGATCATCCTGTTTCCGTATTGTTCGATTCTCGTGCTAGACATTCTTTTATATCTATGGATTGTGTGCGTCGTCTACATGTTGATTGCCTTGTTGCTTGTGAGCCTTTTGTTGTTAAACTTCCTAGTGGGGATAGCATCGTGGGGATCGTGAGGTTAGAGATTTTCCGGTGAGTATCGCGGGGAGGGTTTGGCCTTCTAATCGATTGCGGTAGATATTAGAGATGAGGATTTGATTAAGGTGAGGATTGGGTGGACCGTCATGGGCGATCATGAATTATAGAACGAGAACCGTTTCGATGTTAGCCTCGGCATGCAGAGCATTCTTTTATGGGGCGTAAACGGAGTAGCCGGAGGTTACTCATCAGCGCCTTGAGGGCCGTGAGACTGCTTGAGGAGGTTGCACGGGCTATTGGTGTTACGCTTTGAGATCGGAGGAAGGGGAGTCGAACTCTCGTCTATTTCGGTAGTATGTGAGTATCCCGACGTTTTTCCGGATGAGTTGCGGGTTTGCCGCGGACCGAGAGGTTGAATTCTGATCGATTTAGAGCGGGTGCAGCACCTATCTCTAAGACGCCATACCGGATGGCGCTGCCGAGATGCTTGAGTGAAAAGCTTGATTGGGAGAGTTGCTAGACATGGGATATATTCGACCGAGCGCTTCGCCTTGGGGCGCACCGGTCTTATTCGTAAAGAAGAAGGATGGGTCACTTCGTTTGTGTATCGACTACCGAGAGTTGAACAAAGTGACCATCAAAAACAAGTATCCGCTCCCGAGGATTGATGACTTGTTTGATCGATTGCGAGGGCAACCGTGTTTTCGAAGATTGACTTGAGATCGGGGTATTATCGGCTCCGAGTGAAGGATACCGATATTCGAAGACGGCCTTTCGGACGAGATACGGTCACTACGAGTTTGTGGTTATGCCTTTTGGGCTAACCAACGCACCGGCCGTGTTCATGCGACTTATGAACAAAGTCTTTATCGAGTACCTCGATAAGTGTGTAGTCGTTTTTATCGACGACATCCCGATTTACTCGAGGAGCGAGGAGGAGCACGCCGTCATTTGCATATTGTGTTAGATATTTTGAGGACTCGGCATCTTTTGCGAAGTTCTCAAAGTGCGAGTTTGGTTACGGGAGGTTATGTTTCTCGGTCATGTGATCTCGGCGAGGGTGTTCGTGTAGACCCACATAAGGTAGAGCGGTGTTGGATTGGCGCCGCCCAAGAACGTGAAGGAGGTCCGCAGTTTTGGGATTAGCGGGTATTACCGCAGATTCGTCGAGGGTTCTCTAAGCTCGCTCGACCGACCGGCTCGGTTATTCTGAAGTCGGAGAAGTTTATGTGGACCGATGAGAGGCAGAATAGTTTTGAGGAGTTGAAGAAGCGGTTGACGACCGCTCCCGTGTTGGCTTTACCGAGTGGTAATGATGGTTTCTCCGTTTATAGTGATGCCTCGGGCCAAGGGCTCGGATGTGTACTTATGCAGCACGGGAGGAAGATTGCCTATGCTTCCCGTCAGTTGAAACCGTATGAATTGAATTACCCTACGCACGATCTTGAGTTGGCCGCAGTTGTGTTTGCGTTGAGGATCTGGCGTCATTATTTGTATGGCTCGTCGTGTCAGATTTTCACCGATCACAAGAGCCTGAAATACATCTTCACACAGAAGGAGCTTAATATGAGACAGAGGAGATGGTTGGGCGATTAAGGATTACGATCTTGAGATCCTTTATCATCCGGGCAAGGCTAATGTGGTAGCAGATGCCTTGAGCCGGAAATCGGTATCGCTTCGAGCGCTTGAGTTGCTTACGGCCCAGTCGGGACTTCAGCGAGAGTTTATGAGGATGAGCATTGAGATTGTACTGCCAGAGAGTTCCTGGCGATTGCGTACTCTTGAGATTTCTTCATCCTTGGTCGAGGACATTAAGTCGGGACAGTTAGAGGATCCGATGTTTATTCACTTCGAGAGAGTGTAGGAAAGGGAAAGCCCGGGATTCGTTATTCATGAGGACGGTGTGTTGAGATTCCGAGGTCGGTTGTGTGTTCGAACGACTCGGTGAGACAGAGCATTATGCGAGAGGCTCATGCGTCACCATACTCAGTCCATCCGGGCTCGAGTAAAATGTATAAAGATCTGAGGAAAAATTTCTGGTGGAACGATATGAAGAAGGAGGTAGTTCAGTTTGTAGCTAAGTGTTTGACTTGTCAGCAAGTCAAGATTGAGCATCGGCCGGCGGATTATTGAAACCACTTCCGTTAGGAATAGAAGTGGGAGGACATCTCTATGGACTTTGTCACGAGTTTACCGAGGACGAAGACTGGTATGAATATGGTATGGGTGATTGTAGACCGGCTGACTAAGTCGGCACATTTTCTGGGCATCAAGGATACTTGGGGTCCGGAAAGGTTGGCTCGTATTTTTATCACTAAGATAGTGAGGCTTCATGGTACGCCGAGGACCATTATTTCAGACAGAGATGGCCGATTTGTATCGCATTTTTGGCAGGCGGTACATAAGGCATTGGGGACTCAGCTACGTTTGAGCACTTCGTTCCATCCCCAGATCGATGGGCAGTCCGAACGTACCATTCAGACGTTCGAGGATTTGTTGCGCGCGTGTGCGTTGGACTGGAGTAGTAATTGGGAGGAGCATTTGGCCTTAATTGAGTTTACTTACAATAATAGCTGGCACGCGTCGATTAAGATGGCACCGTATGAGGCACTTTATGGCCGACGTTGCCGATCACCGATATGTTGGGATGAGCCGTCCGATTTGGTTGGCACCGAGCCGGACCTTGTGTTGGAGACGAGGGAGAAAGTCGAATTGATTAGAAAGAGGATGTTGGCTGCTCAAAGTCGACAAAAATCTTATGCGGATGTTAGGCGTAGACCTTTGGAGTTTGAGGAGGGAGATCATGTTCTGTTGAGGGTGTCTCCGACGAAAGGAGTTTTCCGTTTTGGGAAGAAGGGGAAACTCAGCCCGAGATATATTGGACCTTTCGAGGTATTGGAGAGAGTCGGTGAGTTAGCGTACCGTTTGGCTTTACCTCCGTCGCCGAGTCATGTACATAGCGTATTTCACGTTTCCCATTGAGGAAGTGCGTTAGGACCCGTCCCACATTATTGACTTTGGGGACGTGGAGATCGAGAAGGATGTTACGTTTGAAGAGAGGCCCGTCAGAATTTTGGAGCGTCGTGATAAACAGTTAAGGCACAAAACCATTCCTTTGGTTAAGGTGCAATGGTCGAGACACGGAGTAGAAGAAGCGACGTGGGAGCTAGAGGAGGATATGCGTTCGATATACCCCGAGCTTTTTTATTCTTAAGTTTCGGGACGAAACTTTATTTTAGAGGGGGAGAATGTAATATCCGTAATTTTCTATTTTTTTAGCAGTTTCCATTTTTGGTGTATGTCCATTTTTATCGACTCGCTTGTAACCGTTTCGACATTTTGAATCTATTTTGTTCTTGGAGTTTTTCCATTTGGACGAGTTGTGATGATGTTTTCACGTAATTTCATTTTATGACATGTTTTGCCGTATGAACGTTCGATTCTTGTAAAACTCGTTCGTTTTCGTGGTTTCTTGGTTTGTACAAGTTCGTATGGTTGAGTTGGTCATGTTGAGACTTTCGGTTTGTAAATCCGACATCGTTTCGTGACTTTCGGTCACTTGGGTCATTTCTGTAATTTCCTATAAGTTTAGGGAATTTCATATTCGTTGTCGTATTTCGGATTCCCGGGTAGGCGGATTGATATTTTCTTGTGATGGTTAGACTCGTCATCGAATATTCTTCGTAGTCGTATTTTTGGTTCGATAGCAGGTCCGGGTTTTGGGGTCGTCCGGACTCGTTTGGACAGAATGCCAATCTGCCGTCGGTAGAGGTGTTACGGCCGTAACACCCGGAAGTTCTGACCGTAAGTTGGCCATGTTACGGCCGTAAGTATCCCCGATACGGCCGTAACAGCATTTGCTTTAAAGCAATGCAGAGGTCCAATACCTCATTTTCTATCCCTTCTCTCGTTTTTCTTCACGGGCGACTACGAGGCGATTTCTTGATTTTGATCGAAGAATCCTTCGTATTCCATCACCGTAGAATCATAGTGGCATATCACCATCAGCGTAATCATCCTCCATCGTCCGAATCCGAGGTATCTTCTTGAGAACCCTAACTTGTATAAATTGGGGTTTTCGGGTTTCGTGATTGACTCCGAATTGTTCATGTATATCGCGAAACTTATTATCAATTATTGTTATTGGGTGATTCCCAATTCGTTTTTCCTCGAATTAATCCATGTATTGTTGATACGGGGAGATTTTGCACAAACCCTCGCCCGTATCGATTGAACGTCGATTGTCGTGATTTGTAATCGGGGTTTTGGGAGTATTCCTTTCGATTATTGATGTCCGTTGGGACTGAGTTATGCTAATTCTTCGTTTAGGAGCCGTCGTTTTCCATTCGGATCATCCGTAGTCATTTTTCACTTCCGATTCTTCGAAGATGTCTCAAAGGCAAGTACTTTACATTTGTTTACATGTTCTAGTATTTGAATTATGGTTATATGTGGTTGTCGTGGGAGAATATGTGTATGTTCACCTAGGGACGGTCCGACGGGGCCTCTAGGGATACGTATTGCCGTGTGTGTGCGTATCACGAACTGTGGTTAACCACCCAGGGATGTCCGACGGGGCTCTGCGGGGTACGGTGGCCGTGAGTCACGTACCAAGGTTAACTTTGAATTGTTTTGATTGGAGGAAATGTGTTTTGTGTTTGTGCATTGTAAATATTCCGGAATATAAAATGTTTTCTAAAAATGATTTTTGGCGCATTATTCATCTGATTAGAATGTAGTTCAAATGGATTGTACTTGCACTAGCAGTTGTCGCTAACCCCTTAAATGGGGGAAATACTTTTTGTATTTCAGGTATTGATCGTGGGGACAAGCGAGCACTCGAGCCGTATGAGGATGATGGGCAAGCATGATATTGTCCAGTAAATGACTTTCGGTGTCATGTCTGTCGGTTATTATTATTGATGTCTGATTTTGGGATTTACGTATTACAAAATTGGTTTAAGTACTCGAGTACTTCTTTTGCAAAATTGTTAATGTTGTGTTCCCGTTTTGGGAAATGGATTGTTGTTGGATTCTATTGGTCGGATTGTCGTCTTTTATTTTGAGTTGTCATTTTATTGATGATTGTTGTCGTTGGCAAAGGTCTTGGTGGTATGTTAGCCTGGTGGATTTCACAGTGTGGGGTCCACGGCGCTGTAATATGCCCTGAACGTCTTGGGGGTGTTACATCTGTAACACCCCCGAGATATTCGAGGTGTATTACAGCACCGTGGATCCCTACATGGGACCCACCAGGGTAAAACAAGAAAACACCACTCGACTAACCGTCTCGGTTAGCAAGGAAACAATTGTTAACAACAAGAACATAAAAGAACACGTCTAGTACAACCAGCATAATAAACATCAACCGACAAATATAGTAACTTCAACGAAGACCAATCACAATCCGAAAGGAAAAGCCTATGTACTCGCGAGTATAATCTATAGGTTTATAATTTGGAAAACAACCATATCAAAAGAGACAGTAGGAATAATATGACTCAATTGCACATGTCAACAACCTTGGCCGACATCCTCGTACCATCCCAGCGCCCGCTCATCTGGCTGAACATAACCTGAAATCCATAACAAGAATTTCCCCACAATGGGTCCCCAAAGGGGTTAGAAATTACACTAGTACAAGTATTCAAGGCAAACCAATCGCTTACACATTTCACAGTACAATGCACCAAATCATTTCAAAACTAAAACCAGACATGTCTTTTCCGGAAACAAACAGTCACAATCAATTTGCCTAGGACCGGGACGAAGCTACGAATCCCACTCAAGGCCTCTGAGGACCCTCCCGAGCTGGCCACATTCATAAACCAAATCAAGCACACACGTCACCTAGGACCGCGACGAAGCCACGAATCCCACTCGAGGTCTCTAAGGACCCTCCCGAGCTGGCCGCGAAACAAACTCATGAATCCAGGACGAAGCCATAGATTCCCTCGAGGCCCCGTCGGACCCTCCCGAGGTGAGTAAAGCACACACAATATACATTACCATTTCACGTTAAGCATAAAGGTTTCCAAAAATACTTGCCTTGAATAATTGACAACGCAACGAACGGAAAGTAAAGTCACCGACGAACGCTAGGAACCAACGAAACCGAACCAAACGATTCTAAGAATACAATCACAACCATTTCTAAACGAATACGGAATTGGAATACACTCGAAAACCCGCCTACGATTCATGTATATTCGTATATAAACAACAATGAGGGTGGACCACAACCAAACCCTCTCGATTCCATAAAAACCACGAAATATACCATGAATCCGTAGGGAAACTAAGAATACCAACAATATTAATTATATTCATCATGATTTAATCAACAAAACGGAATGAATCGGACAAAAACGCGAAAACCTCCAAATCTTCCCAAAAGTAGGGTTCTAAAGATCTAACCTTGATTCGCTGGATCAAGGGATGTTATAGGATGATTGATCAATGATATAACCTCTGGAACTTCATGGATTTGTTGTTCAACAACATGGCTCCATGATAACCACACCTCTAGCCGCGGAAGAGAAGGGAAAGAATGAGAAAAATGGTGAAAAACCCGACTGCAGGGCCTTAAATAAGCTGCCTACCGACAGAGTTACCTACGTAACTGGCCAAGGGCTTACGTATAATACCCGAGATTCTAATGTGTATTTTGAACATTGTGACATTGTATATGTTGTATTTTGATCTGAGTATTATCCAGCGTATTTCATGACCCGGTGTTGTGGAGCGTATGATTTCATGAATGTGTTCAAATATGTAGTTTTTGCACCAATAGCGCATGCTAACCAATAAGCGTAGCGTACGCTAATTGGGGTCGGTAGCGCACGCTGTGTATGGACCTTAGCGCGCGCTATACGTGGTCAAATTTATTATGACAGAATGGTAGGTGAGATCAGCCGCGGATCTTGGTCGGGACATGTTGGAATGAATCTGGACGGATTTTGGAAAAGTCGAGTCAACGGTACTTAACACATGTCAATGTTATAAGGCTAGCGCATGCTAAGTCTAGTACAGTGAGGTCAGTGAACTTTAGTTCAGTCGTTAGCGCATGCTTAAGATAGTTGTTAGCGTACGCAAATCATTAATTTTAGCACACGTAAGACTGTTTAGCATACGCTATGCCAAGACCCGTTAGAGACAGTAGACTAATATCCCGTTAGCGCACGCTAATTTGGGAGATTAGCGCACGCTAATAACCTTTTTTTATAAATAGGACAGCACCCATCTTCATTTTTCATTTTCAACCTTGGCCAAATTCCGAGTTCCTCAGATTTTCCCTCACCTCAATTTCACTCATACCACATTAATAATCTAATTTTTGGAGAGCTTGGACGTTGGGAAGTCGTGATCAAACTTCCGGTGAAGAGTTTCTTCAAGACTTTCATCGTTATTCCATTTTTAAGGTATGTAAACTCTACACCAAGATGAGGATGTTGTTCTTTGTTAAATTATGAGCTTTTCGCAGAGGTTATGGAGTTTGTTTCGTCATGATGAATCCACACCATGATTAGGAAGGATTGTATTGGTTTAATTAAGGTTTCCTTTGATTATAACTGAGCCATAACCTTCCAAACTTAAGAGTGGAACCTTATGAGATGAACACACCTTGTTATTTCTTCCGTAACACTCTTTTGATGAACATAGTGCTGAGTACTATCCCAGTATAAGATGAATCTATGATGTTGAATGTAAAGTGTGTTCAAGTATAATTCTTGCCTTAGTTGAACTCGTTGTTAACCTTCTTAGATGATTAGAGCCATGAAAGGATTATTGGGAAAATCTTTTGAAATGAAGAATTTGATAAGGAGAATCACCATGGGAGAACAAGAGCCGTAGAGACGTATTAACATTGAAGTAGTTTGAACGTGATTATCTCATAATATTTTGATATAGCAACCGAACCGAACATTCGAGTTAAGAATCAGAATTAGAGTTTGGATCAATGATATAATGATATCATGAATGTTCTTGGAATTGTAGATACCAATCTTGTGTCCCACTATAATCTCTTGAATTCGCAAGTCTTTTTCCAAGCGTAGTACTCGTCGGAAAATAGGACCGAGAACCGATTTTCCATTATCGATAATTCGTTTATAACTTTCGACGTTCGGGACTCGTGCGTTAGTTTCGGGAAGTTTATTGAATTCCTTATTATTCCTTTGTACAAGGTGATCGATCGAGGGGCGGCGACCTTCGGACGAGTGACATTCGTGGGAGTATTTAAATTCTTGCCCTCTTGAGGCAAGTATCGTATTTTAAACTTGTTAATATTGCATTGCTGATCATGTGTACGATTTATTCATGTTTTTGAACATGAGATAAATTTCTTTGAGTTGTCATGGTATTTGTTATTGATTCCTTGATTGTTCACGTCGATGAACATGTTGATTTGCATATTTTTATGCATAATTGCACTGTTTATGTTGTAAATGATCCGAGGGGATCATGAGGATCTATGCTGAGGGCACTGGATCGGATGTCCACCATGCGTTGGTCCGACGGGATCATCATGGGGATCTATACCGAGGGCGCTGGATCGTTGGATTATCTTGTATGGTGTTGATGGAATCGTGAGGATTCACATCATTGCTTTTCGTTGACGGAAGTCGTTTTGTATGTTTTATGATGCACTGATGATTTATGTATTATGATACTTGTACTAGCATCGTTTGCTAACCCCTTCAGGGGTGGACATTTGTTTTGATGTTCAAGTAGCCGAGGAGCGGGGAAGCAGCCACAGTACCGACATGACGATGAAGTGGCTCAGTGATGTGGATCATGTTATTTTGTTTTATGGTTATTTTCCAGTACTCGAGTACATATATGTTGTTTATGATTTTAGGAATGTTTGTAATAATGGACTCATTGAATTGTCGATCGGGTTTGAACCTCTTTTACTTTGATGACACTTTAGTATTTATTTCGTATTTCTCAATTTAGCCATGTAAATTCTTATATAATGGATTTACGGCGCTGTAATTATTCCGAATATATCGGGGTGTTACAGAATATGGTATCGGAGCTAAGATTCATGGATATCTTGGCAGTCGGGTTAGTTGGGTCTGATTACGTTATTTGATTTATGGGTCGTTTGTAACATCACTGCTGAGCCAGCATCGTCGTGTGGACCATGGTTGTAAGTCTCCTAATCTTAAATACTACCGTTTTATTAAATTCCTGTTTTGTAAATATTGACGAACCATATTTTAGAAAAATTTTGCCCTGGATATTGAGTATTTGTGTTTACAGTATGTTGAGGGGAGGTCGTGGACGCGGACGCGGTCGTGGACGCTGACGAGGTCGTGGACGCGGACGCGGTCGTGGACGCGGACGCGGTCGTGGACGCGGACCCGGTCGTGGACGCGGACGCGGTCGTGGACGCGGACGTGGTAATGCTAGACAGGAGGATTCAGCGTCTACCCCAGAATTATCGGCTAGTCGAACCGATTCCCATTTTGGAGGACAACAGGGATCGGTGAATGATAATGGAAATCCTAACATGCCGGGAGTGCTTCAACAGGTAGTTGCTCAGATAAACCAGTTTGCTCAGGTAGTTGACCGCATGCAGATGGCGATAGGACAGTAGCACAACGAGGATAATCGGGGAGACAGCTGGCTTACTGAGATGGTCAAATTGCACCCTCCAAAATTTGACGGTTCTGCTGAGACACTTACTTGGGATCACTGGTTGAATGAGTTAGAGAAGATCTTTGCAGGGATTAACTATCCCGACGACCGAAAGGTTCCGATCACCCAGTATCTCCTGATTGGGGAGGCTTCTGACTGGTGGGAGGCCATTCGACCTGAGGATCATAATGCTGACTGGACGGAATTCAAATTAATGATTTTAGCCCAATATTGTCCTCACCCAGTTAGAGAGGCCCGATTTCGGGAGTTTTTCTCACCAAAAAATTTAGAGGCATCTGTGACAGACGTGATTAAGACTTTTAATCACTAGCTGACTTATGTGCGCCACTTGGTCAGGACCGAGGCGGAGAGGATTTTCCATTTCGACAGGCGGATGAAGTTGGAGATTCATCAATATATGTCCGGATTTGAATGTACCACCTTGCGACAGTATTAGGACAAAACACTGGCCTACGATATGAAAGAGGCGGCAGTAAAGAAATCAACGGAAGCAAAGAAGCAGAAAGTGTCTGGCAACTTCACGGAGAATAGGAGTAGTGGGCCCCGCAAGGGCCAGTCCTCATTTCATTCATCCAGGAGACCTCCACATCCTTCTCGAGGTGGAAAGAAGTTCCGGGCAGCATCAACAACTTCAGACGCAACTAATAAATGTTATAACTGTGGCAAGACAGGGCATGTTCGACGTGACTGTTACGCACCTGCTGTGACCTGCTTCGGGTGTGGACAGGAAGGACATCGCGCAATGTTTTGTGGAAATGCGACTAGATATTTTGGTACTCGCACTCCTGCACCGGTTCTGAAGGATACAAGTGTGAACCAGACGCAGCAGAGTGGTTTCCAGCAGCAAAATGTTGGGAAAAGAGAGGCGTCCAGTGCTGGGTCCGTTCCTCCGCGCATTTACGAGATGAGGAAGTCAGACGATCAGAAAGCTTCTGTTGCATCAGGTACGATTCAGATCCTTTTGCAACCAGTTAGTGTCTTATTCGATTCAGGATCTACGCATTCTTTCATATCTTTGAACTGTTTTAATCGTTTGAAAATTTCATGCTTGTATGATTGTGAGCCTTATGTTGTGAGATTACCGAGCGGAGAGAAAATTATGGGAACCCTAGAAACTAGAAATTTTCTAGTATCTATAGGAGGGAGAGATTGGCCATCAAATCTTATTGTAGTCAACATCCATGGTGACGATTTAATTCTCGGAGACGATTGGCTCAACCGTTATAGATTTATTTGAATTACCGAAAGAGAGTCATTCCTATCATTGCTGATGACGGATCTGAACATTTATTTAAAGGATGGAGACCGGGAAGCTCAGGAAAATTGATCAAAGCTTTGAAAGCAGTGAAATTACTGAAGCAGGGATGTCATGGATTTTGGTGCTATGCATGAAGAAAAAAGAAGGAGTAGAGCTCTCATCTATTCCAGTTGTGAACGAATTCTCAGATGTATTCCCTGACGAGCTACCTGGGTTACCTCCGCGGAGAGAAGTAGAGTTTAATATCGAATTGGAGCCTAGAGCTGCACCTATTTCTAGAGCACCATACCGTATGGCGCCAACCGAGATGTATGAAATAAAGAAGCAGCTTGAGGAATTATTGCAGAAGGGTTACATTCAACCAAGCGTTTCTCCTTGGGGAGCACCCGTTCTCTTTGTCTGGAAGAAAGATGGATCCCTCCGATTATATATTGATTACAGGGAGCTAAACAAGGTGACGATCAAGAACAAGTATCCTATACCTCGGATTGACGACTTGTTTGACCAACTGCAGGGGGCCAGAGTATTCTCTAAGATTGATTTGCGATCAGGATACCACCAGTTGAGAATTAAGGAATCGGATATACCGAAATCTGTTTTTAGATCCCGATACGGGCACTATGAATTTGTGGTAATACCATTCGGACTTACTAATGCTCCTGCGGTATTCATGCAATTGATGAATCGGGTATTCCTAGAATATTTGGATAAATTTGTGGTAGTCTTCATCGATGCCATCTTGATCTATTCGAAAGACATAGAGGAGCATACTGAGCATTTGTGTATTGTTTTGAGCACCTTGAGGAATGAACAACTTTATATGAAACTTTCTAAATGCGAGTTCTGGCTTAGAGAAGTAACTTTCCTTGGGCATGTGATATCAGCTGACGGAGTTAAGGTGGACTCGAAGAAAGTCGAAGCAATCTTGGAATGGGAATATCCTAATAACGTGAAAGAAGTTCGAAGTTTCTGAGGACTTGCTGGATATTATCGCCGTTTTGTAGAAGAATTTTCCAAAATTGCTCGTCCGCTTACTCAGCTATTGCAGAAGACTCAGAAATTCGTGTGGAATGAGAAATGCCAAGCTAGTTTTGATGAACTTAAGAGGAGACTGATGACCGCACCTCTACTAGCATTACCAGATGGAAACGAGGGATTCATGGTGTACAGCGACGCTTCAAATCAAGGTCTGGGATGTGTGTTGATGCAAAAGGATAGGGCGATTGCCAATGCCTATCGACAGTTGAAATCATACAAAGTTAATTTACCTGACTCATGATCTGGAGTTACCAGTTGTAATCTTTGCTTTGAAAATTTGGCGACATTATTTATACGACACTCATTGTTAGATCTTTACAGATCATAAGAGCCTCAAGTATATTTTCAGTCAGAAGGAATTAAACATGAGGCAGAGAAGGTGGCTGGAATTGATCAAGGATTACGATTTGGAAATCCTCTATCATCCAGGCAAAGCAAACGCGGTAGCTGATGCACTGAGCCGTAAACCTGTTTCTCTTCGAGTGTTGGAAGCGCTCACGTCCCAAACCAGCATTCAACGAGAACTGATCCGCGAAGGGATAGAAGTATGGTCACGAGGAGTCCAAGGGCAACTATACGTGATGGAACTAACGTCATCATTAGTTGACGAAATCAAATCTAAGCAGTTAAATGATTCGCTAATTCTGCGGTTATGTGACGAAGTAAAGAAAGGGAAGGCCCCAGGATTCGTGATACAAGACGATGGAATTCTGAGATTTCATAATTGACTTTGCGTTCCAGATGATGATGTCTTGAGACAGACAATTCTGACTGAAGCTCACAGCGCGCCCTATTCTATTCACCCGGGCACCAGTAAGATGTATAAGGATCTAAAACAAAATTTCTGGTGGGGAAATATGAAGAAGGACATAGCAGAATATGTTTCAAAGTGTTTGACCTGTCAGCAGGTTAAGATTGAACATCAGCGACCTACCGGAATATTGAAGCCACTTTCGATCCCTGAGTCAAAGTGGGAGGATATATCGATGGACTTCCTCACTAGTATGCCAAGGACCAAGATGGGAATGAACATGATTTGGGTTATAGTTGATCGACTAACCAAGTCGGCATATTTCCTGGGTATTAAAGACACTTGGGGACCTGAAAGATTAGCACGAGTGTTTATTACAGAGATAGTCCGATTGCATGGAACGCCAAAGACCATTATTTCGGATCGAGATGGTCGCTTCGTGTCGCACTTTTGGAAGGCAGTTCACAAGGCTTTGGGAACCGAACTGAATTTTAGCACGGCTTATCATCCTCAGACAGACGGTCAGTCCAAAAGGACTATACAGACAGTAGAAGACATGCTTAGAGCTTGTGCATTGGATTGGTCAACCGATTGGGAGGTTCGCTTGCCGTTGATTGAATTCACCTATAACAATAGTTAGCATGCTTCCATTAAGATGGCACCATTTGAAGCATTGTACAGAAGGATATGCAGATCGCCCTTATGATGGGATGACTCTTCTGACTTGATCGGGACGGAACCGGAATTGATAGTTCAGACTCAAGAGAAGATAGCTCTGATTCGTGAAAGGCTATTGACTGACCAGAGTCGACAGAAGTCGTATGATGATATGCGTCGTCGCTCGTTGGAGTTTGAGATTGGGGATCACCTGTTGTTGAAGGTTTCCCCTACCCGGGGAATTTTCCGATTTGGAAGGAAAGGAAAGCTGAGTCCAAGATATATCGGGCCATTTGAGATCCTTGAAAGGGTTGGGGATTTAGCATACAGGTTGGCCTTACCGCCATCGCTGAGTCACGTTCACAATGTGTTTCACGTATCCCAATTACGGAAGTATGTTCCAAATCCCAGTCATATCATTTATTTCGGCAAGATCGAGATAGCTAATGATGGATCGTTCGAAGAGAAACCAATCAATATACTTGAGAGTCGGATTAAGCAATTGAGGAATAAACCAATACCCTTGGTTAAAGTACAATGGTCACGACACGGAGTTGAAGAGGCCACTTGGGAAATGGAGGACAGTATGAAGACTAGATATCCAGAGTTATTTTCATCTTAAGTTTCGGGACGAAACTTCTTTTTAGAGAGAGAGGATGTAATACCCGAGATTCTAATGTGTATTTTGAACATTGTGACATTGTATATGTTGTATTTTGATCTGAGTATTATCCAGCGTATTTCATGACCCAGTGTTTCGGAGCGTATGAATTCATGAATGTGTTCAAATTTGTAGTTTTTGCACCAATAGCGGACGCTAACTAATAAGCGTAGCGTACGCTAATTGGGGTCGGTAGCGCACACTGTGTATGGACTTTAGCGCGCGCTATACGTGGTCAACTTGATTATGACAGGGTGGTAGGTGAGATCAGCCGCGGATCTTGGTCGGGACATGTCGGAATGAATCTGGACGGCTTTTGGAAAAGTCGAGTCAACGGTACTTAGCGCACGCTAATGTTATGAGGCTAGCGCACGCTAAGTCTAGTATAGTGAAGTTAGTGAACTTTCGTTCAGTCGTTAGCGCACGCTTAAGATAGTTGTTAGCGTACGCAAATCGTTGATTTTAGCACACGTAAGGCTGTTTAGCGTACGCTATGCCGAGACCCGTCAGAGATAGTAGACTAATAGCCCGTTAGCGCACGCTAATTTGGGAGAGTAGCTCGTGCTAATAACCCTTTTTATAAATAGGACATCACCCATCTTCATTTTTCATTTTCAACCTTGGCCAAATTCCGAGTTCCTGAGATCTTCTCTCACCTCATACCACCTTAATAATCCAATTTTTGGAGAGCTTGGACATTAGGGAGTCGTGATCAAACTTCCGGTGAAGAGTTTCTTCAAGACTTTCATTGTTCTTCCATTTTTAAGGTATGTAAACTCTACACCAAGATGAGGATGTTGTTCTTTGTTAAATTATGAGCTTTCGCAGAGGTTATGGAGTTTGTTTCGTCATGATGAATCCACCCCATGATTAGGAAGGATTGTATTGGTTTAATTAAGGTTTCCTTTGATTATAATTGAGCCATAATCTTTACCAAACTTAAGAGTGGAACCTTATGAGATGAACACACCTTGTTATTTCTTCCGTAACACTCTTCTGATGAACATAGTGCTGAGTACTATCCCAGTATAAGATGAATCTATGATGTTGAATGTAAAGTGTGTTGAAGTATAATTCTTGCCTTAGTTGAACTCGTTGTTAACCTTCTTAGATGATTAGAGCCATGAAAGGATTATTGGGAAAATATTTTGAAATGAAGAATTTGATAAGGAGAATCACCATGGTAGAACAAGAGCCGTAGAGACGTATTAACGTTGAAGTAGTTTGAACGTGATTATCTCATAATATTTCGATATAGCAACCAAACCGAACATTCGAGTTAAGAATCAGAATTAGAGTTTGGATCAAGGATATAATGATATGATGAATGTTCTTGGAATTGTAGATAACAACCTTGTGTCCAACTATAATCTCTTGAATTCGCAAGTCTTTTTCCATGCGTAGTACTCGTCGGAAAATAGGACCGAGAATCGATTTTCCGTTATCGATAATTTGTTTATAACTTTCGATGTTCGGGACTCGTGCGTTAGTTTCGGGAAGTTTATTGAATTCCTTGTTATTCCTTTGTACAAGGTGATCGATCTAGGGGCGGCGACCTTCGGACGAGTGACATTTGTGGGAGTATTTAAATTATTGCCCTCTTGAGGCAAGTATCGTATTTTAAACTTGTTAATATTGCATTGCTGATCATGTGTACGATTTATTCATGTTGTTGAACATGAGATTAATTTCTTTGAGTGGTCATGGTATTTGTTATTGATTCCTTGATTGTTCACATCGATGAACATGTTGATTTGCATATGTGTATGCATAATTGTACTGTTTATGTTGTAAATGATCCGAGGGGATCATGAGAATCTATGCTGAGGGCACTGGATCGGATGTCCACCATGCGTTGGTCCGACGGGATCATCATGGGGATCTATGCTGAGGCCGCTGGATCGTTGGATGGGTTTTCCACCATGGGTTGGTCCGACACGATCATCATGGGGATCTATACCGAGGGCGCTGGCTCGTTGGGTTACCCTGTATAGTGTTGATCGAATCGTGAGGATTCGCATCGTTCGATTCCGATGACGGAAGTCCGTTTTGTATGTTTTATGATGCACTGATGATTTATCTATTATGATACTTATACTAGCATCGTTTGCTAACCCCTTCGGGGGTGGACATTTGTTTTGATGTTCAGGTAGCCGAGGAGCGGGGAAGCAGCCACAGTACCGACATGACGATGAAGTGGCTCAGTGATGTGGATCATGTTATTTTGTTTTATGGTTATTTTGCAGTACTCGAGTACGCATACGCTGTTTATGATTTTGGGAATATTTTGTAATAATGAACTCATTGAATTGTCGATCGGGTTTGAACTTCTTTTACTTTGATGACACTTTAGTATTTATTTCATATTTCTCAATTTACCCTTGTAAATTCTTATACAAAGGATTTACGACGCTGTAATTATTCCGAATATATCGGGGTGTTACATTACGTACGTAACCGGCTATGGCCGAGTCACTGCCCAAAAATGCCGGCAGTGTTACGTACGTAACCGGCCAAGGCTTACGTACGTAACCGGCCTCACGTACGTAACTTGTAACGCCCTGGTTTTCGTAATTAAAAAGCACTTTACATGGCTCAATTTTCCTTAAAATTTTTATATAAATTCGGAGTATTTGCGGAAGCTTTTTAGTCAGTAAATCTTCAATAAAACTCATTTATTCAACCATCAGTACAGTTTTACAAAAACATGGGAAATCAAATATTCGGACATAGTCCGTTGAAATTACATTCGTTGAAGAATATCAAGTGTTTCGCAAAAATAATAACAATTACGGCGACAACATCTTTTATTCTTTAGAATTTCATCATGTCAGGAGTATGATTCATCTTCTGCTTGTCCCGTTCATCGATTCCTTAGCCTGAAAAAGATAATCGATGAGGTGTGAGTATGCGAGCATACTCAGTGAGATTAAACCCTTATAAATCGTCAAAATCATGTTGTGTAATGCAAATAAAACATTCTTATATGTGTGAGACTCGTCTCGAATTTCTTTCATTCTTTCGACCCCTCGCGGGTCGTCATGTTACATGACAAAACGATGACCGTAACGTATTAAAACAGTATAACCTCACCTCGTTTGCTGAAGTCTTGAAATATCTTCCTTTGAATTTGGCTCGATTGTCCTTCTTGGATCCCGGGTACGCTGCTCCTAGCACTTGAAAATACTTTTTCATATTTTCGGCCATAAATTCTTGCTGTAAAATCTGAAATCTCTTTGAAGACTTTTATCAAACACCTTTGAAAAACTGTCAGATTTGAGCTATCTATTTGATCGGGGGTATTAGGACATTTAACTTTTGGGAATGGAAATATATTACGGGCATTTTACAGTAGAGGTCCAGAGATTTCATATGATATAAGATATAAACAAAAATACGTCCGGGATCATGTATAAATAGGGGATCAAGGTCGGTTGAAAATCAATACTTATCCGGACAGCTCAGCAGCCTTATCTGGACAATGCCGAGAAGCTTCTGTCGGTCGTGACCGGCCTTATCCGGATAGCTGGCCGAGAAGCTTCTGTCGGTCATGGCCGACCTTTTCCGGACAGCTGGCCGAGAAGCTTCTGTCGGCCGTGACCGGCAGATGTCGGTAGGCGTGCCCGGCGGTGACCGGCAGATGTCCATCAACTTGGGTCGGCCGGTTCGACCTATTCCTGGTGTCTAAATTCGATTTTCCGACCTGTTCCGGACTCGTCAGAGTTAAATCTTCGATATGCTCGGAACGGATTTTCGATAATAATAATAAAATAAATTAATATTATTTTTGCAATATAAGTGTTCTGTGATGAAAATTTTAACATTTCAAATCGTCAGAACTTTTCGAAATCAATTTCATAAATTCTAAAAATGATCCTTATAATTTATTTTGAAATCTTTTCCTTTTAAGTCCTTCATTTTATTCTAGGAACGTATCGGTCCAAGTATCGGACAACCTGTAAATATTAAAAAATCAAAATCCATGATCGTTAGCATTTAAATAAGTATTGGGGCGTTACAATCCTCCCCCCTTTAAAAAATTTCGTCCTCGAAATTGAGCTTCGTAAAGAACTTTGAAAATCTGTGTCAAACTTTGTATGAGTATTTTCATCAATAACTTTAAAAATATTGTGCCAGCAAAAACATCACTTTGAAACCTTTCTTTGAAATCATATTTTGTCATATACATTCAAATATTTTGCCGACACAATCATTCTGCACTCATACCAAAATTTTTAATTTTTCATAAAAGAGTGAATACTTGAAAACATTACCTCGGAGTCGACGTTGGGCAGCAGCGATGAATCACATATTCTCCCGAAAATATAATCATGCCGTAATGATTCGTTATACTTTTAAAAATAAAAAAAAAGTTTTAAAATATCTTGTTTTACATAAGTAAATCTTGTTAAACCTCCTTAACTGTATAGTCCCATACCTATACATGTAATATCCGTGTTTTCCATTTTTGGTAATTTCTATTTTTGGTGTATGTTCGTTTCGGACAACTCGCTTGACACTGTTTTGGAATTCTGAATCTATTTTGTTCTTGGAGTTTCTCCGTTTGGACGAGTTTCGATGATGTTTTTACGTATTTTCATCTTCAGTTATATTTTATCGCATGTGTATTCGATTCTCATAAAACTCGTTCGATTTCATCATTTTCTTATTTCCATGAGTTCGTATGGTTGAGTGGAGCATGTTGTGAGTTTCGGATTGTTAATCTGACGTTGTATCGTGATTTTCAAACGTTTGGGCCGTTTCGTAATTTCCTATAAGTTTAAGGAATTTATTTCTTATTCGATTATGGTTGTGTACCTCGGACCGTTTCGGGTTATTGGATATTGTTCCTCGTTGCATGTAATTTTCCCGGACCGTTGGATCGGCATATCGTGTTTTGGTTTATCGTCTTTTTCCATTTTGGTAGCGTCATCTTGTGTCAGGAGGTTGTCTGGCCTGACCTGTGCAAAACGGCGCAAGACCCGCGGCACTCTGCGCCGGGTCTCTGCGCCGTGTTGCCCAGTGGTGACCGCTGCCTTGCGAAACGGCGCAAGACCCGCGGCATTTTGCGTCGTGTGTGTGCGTCGTGTCTCACAGGGGTCGGCCACTGACCCGCAATACGGCGCTGAACACGGCGCCATTTGTGCCGTTTGTTGCGCCGTGTTCTGTCCAGTATATATAGGACAGACACGGGTTTTAACCCCATTTTCATCATTCCTCTCGGCTCTCCACTCCTTCATCACGGTTTTTGGGCGATTTCATCCAGATATTACATTCTAGCATCTTATAACTCGGAATTGGACATTCTAACACGAATCAATCACCTTCCTTCCACCATTCCACCGTTGAATTGAGGTAATTGGACATTATACCTAATTTTAGGGTTCTTAGCTATTATTCAATTTTCCTTTCGTTTTTGCTTCGATTGATGATGAATTATAGTTAGGTAATCGTAGTGTTATGTTTTCCTAGAACTTTTGCGGATCAATTCCTAGTTTTCCCCTTCGTTGATCGGATTCGAACCTTATGCCTCCGTAGTGTTTGGCGTATTGTCCTTTAGGGTAGAACACTGTTTAATTCGTGATTTCTCAGTGGAATTGTAGTTGATTGAGTCTCTATTGTTGTTTGGATCAAATTTGTGAAGATCGTTCGGACCGAAACCTTTTCCTTCCACCGTTTTCTTCGCCTCGTGTTATCCAAGGCAAGTACATGTATTACATTTCATTGTGTGTGTACGGTTTTGATGCGAATGATGTAAACTGTATTATTGAATGATTTATGATTGTTGCTCTTCCACCCGGGGATAGCATATGTGGCCTCTGGGGGCCGATACTAAGGGGTATGGCCACGGAAGTGGACTTGGGTGTGTGTGTTGATGTTCTTCCACCTAGGGACGGTCCGACGGGACCTCTGGGGGCCGATACTAAGGGGTACGGCCGCGGAAGTGGTTTCTCACCTCGGGACGGTTCGACGGGACCTCTGGGGGCCGATACTAAGGGGTACGGTCGCGAGTTACCAAGCGTGGATGGTTATAATGTGGAAAACTTGAGGATACACTGTTTTAGATGTAAATGTGATATTCCGGAATATTGATTTTCAAAATGATTTTCCTAATGGTTTGTTTGCGTTAAATCGAGTATGTATATAATGTTGTGTAATTGCGTACTTGCACTAGCTATTCGAATGCTAACCCGTTAAATGGGGGAAATGCGTATTATGCATTTCAGGTACTGGTCGAGCTAAGAAGCTGGCACGGGATGCGCATGTAAAGGATGGGCTGGCATGATGATGTGGCTCGAGTCTGTGTTTTTCTATTTTGTCATTGCATTTGTTTAGTACTGGAGTTAGACTGTTTATTTTTAAACTTTGTTTAAGTCCCTTGTGTGGGCAGTGAATTGGTATTTAATTTATGTTTCATGTACTCCGTTAAAATGTTTTAGCCGAGGCCACGGCCTTATTTACTTTTTGAGTGCATCTTTTGGGATATTATTGTGGTTTACGTGTCTTGAGTTAGCTTGGTAGACCTCACGGGGGTTCTACGGCGTGTAATGTCCCATTTGTGAATTGAGGTGTTACATTTATAGTATCAGAGCCTTAGGTTTTGAATGCCTATGCTGTCGGTTAATTTTGGGTCTGTCAGTTGCATCGTTAGAGTCAGTCGTTGAGCCTAATATCATCATGCTACCGTCTTTTCGTGCGATCTATGGCTGTAAGTCTCCGCGAACTCTTATACTTCTATAATTCGTTTTCTTGCGTTGTTCGGAATTGAGAATTGTGATACCAACCTTGTAGATTGTGAATCTTTCTGACCTTGTTCTTTTCATATTTTCTTCAGTATGTTGAGAGGTCGTGATAGACCAGCTAGGGGACGTGGCCGAGGCTGTGGTCGGGGTGCTGATAATGAAGAGGGCTCACTTTCTCAGTCCTCTACAGACTCAGCCTCTCACTCAGTGCCGTCGGGTAATAATGCCGACGCCGTGGCTACTGCCGTACTTCAGCAGTTAGTACCCCAGCTTGCTCAGATAGCTCAGGGTGGACGCCAGAATCCGCCCCCGACGCCTGAAGAGGAAGCTAGTAAGTGGCTTCAGATGGTGACTAAGATGCAACCTCCTCGCTTCTCCGGATCTTCGGACTCCCTTGGTTGGGAGAATTAGCTCTTTCAGTTGTCCAGGACCTTCGATGTCGTAGCTTGTCCCAAAGACAGGAGGGTACATATTGCCCAGTACCTCCTGGATAAGGAAGCTGCGGAATGGTGGGAGGCCATTGCGCCCAGAGACCATCGAACCACTTGGGAGGAGTTCAGGGCTGCTATGGAAGCAGAATACTATACGCCGCCAGTCAAAGAACGCAGAATTGTGGAGTTCTTCACTGCCACACCCCAGGATATGCCGATTTCTCAGGCCATTATCTCTTACAATCAGTAGTTGGGTTTCGTGAAAGATCAGGTGAGGACGGAGGCTGATAAAATCCGTTACTTCAATATGCACATGAAGCCGCATATCGGGCAGAGTATAGCACCGCTCATGTGTGCCACTTTGAAGGAATACCAGGATTGCACTCTAGCAATCGAGATGGCTGTCCTGGAATCAGAGTCGGTTTCGGAAGCTAAAAAGCAGAAGACTACGGGCAGATTCTCGGTCGGTAAGGGTGGTCAGTGTTTGAGGTCTCGTTCTGCTCCTACACATGGAAAGAGGCCGTTTCATCAGGCCGGTGGATCTCAGGGTAACGGTTCGATCCAGTCTGTTGCACCTGGCGGGAGAGTTTGTTTTAATTGCAGTCAGTCCGAGCACTTGATGAAGGATTGCCCATTTCCGTTAGTTACTTGCTTTACTTGCTGACAGACCGGGCATCGGGCAGCTCATTGTGATAGGGCCACCAGGTCCGCTAGAGTTCCGACTACCACCGCCGATCAGAGGGATGACAGCACTCCAGCTACTCATGTTCCATAGAGTTCGGGCCGTGGTAGGGGTCGGGGTCAGCCGGATCGCCGTACAGCGTCGAGTTTGGGTTCAGTTCACCCCCGATTGTATCAGATGAGGCGCACAGAGGAGGCAGACGTTCCAGTGGCGTAAGGTACCACTCAGATCCTTACTCATCCAGTTTCAGTGCTTTTTGATTCGGGTGCTACCCATTCCTTTATTGCTTCGGATTGTGTGAGACGTATTGGTTTTGACTGCTTGTTTGAGTGTGAGCCATTTGTAGTGGGTACGCCCAGCGGGGATCGTATGGTTGGGGACCGGGAAGTTAGGGATTGCCCAGTGAGGATCGGGAGCCGGGAATGGCCCTCGAACGTCATTGTTATAGACCTTAAGGGTGAGGATTTGATCCTTTGGGACAATTGGTTGGATCATCAGGGTGCTATCATGAACTATCGGACTCGTACCATCTCGATAGTGGCCGAGGACGGCACCGAGCATACTCTCATCGGTTGTAAGCCAAGTAGATCGGGGAGTGTGATTAGCGCCTTGAAGGCGATGAAACTTCTGAAGCGGGGTTGTGTCGGCTACTGGTGTTATACTCTGAAGGCGGAATATGGTGGAGTTGATTTGTCGTCAATTCGAGTTGTTAGTGAATACCCCGACGTATTTCCGGATGACTTGCTAGGATTGCCACCGCAGCGAGAGGTTGAGTTTCCTATTGATCTTGAGCCGAATGAGGCTCCCGTTTCTCGAGCGCCATACCGTATGGCACCGTCGGAGATGTTAGAGTTGAAGAATTGGTTGGGAGAGTTGTTAGATAAAAGGGTATATTCGACCGAGCACATCGCCTTGGGGTGCGCCTGTACTTTTTGTTAAGAAGAAGGATGGATCGCTTCATTTATGTATCGACTATCGAGAATTAAACAAGTTAACCATCAAAAATAAATACCCTTTACCCAGGATCGACGATTTATTTGATCAGCTTCAGGGGGCGAGAGTCTTTTCGAAGATTGATTTGCGATCGGGCTACTACCAGTTGAGGATTCGGGACAGCGATATACTGAAAACTGCCTTTCGGGCTAACCAATGCCCCAGCGGTGTTCATGCAGTTGATGAACAAAGTTTTTATTGAGTATCTAGACAAATTCGTAGTCGTCTTTATCGATGACATTCTTATCTATTCACGGAGTCGGGAGTAGCACGCCTTACATCTGCGGATTGTATTAGACATTTTGAGAGCTGAGCAGTTGTATGCGAAGTTCTCTAAGTGTGAGTTTTGGCTCGAGGAAGTTATGTTCCTCAGGCATGTGATTTGAGCAGAGGGAGTTCGGGTAGATCCGCAGAAGATAGATGCAGTGTTGGCTTGGGAGCCGTCTAAGAATGTGAATGAGGTGAGGAGTTTTCTGGGTCTTGCCGGCTATTACCGTCGATTTGTTGAGGGATTTTCTAAGATCGCTGGACCACTCACTCAGTTGCTCCAGAAGACTCAGAAATTCGAGTGGACCGCAGACAGACAGGGTAGTTTTGACGAGTTGAAGAGACGACTAACTACCGCACCCGTGTTAGCGTTGCCTCAGGGGAATGAAGATTTCGTGGTATATAGTGATGCTTCGGGCCTCGGGCTCGGATGTGTTTTGATGTAGAGAGATAGGGTTATTGCTTATGCGTCCCACCAGTTAAAACCTTATGAGGTGAATTACCCCACGCACGATTTGTAGTTAGTTGCGGTCGTTTTTGCCTTAAAGATCTGGAGGCATTATCTTTATGGGTCATCGTGTAAGATTTTTACGGATCACAAGAGTTTGAAGTATATCTTCAGTGAGAAAGCGTTGAATATGAGACATCGTAGGTGGTTGGAGATAATTAAAGATTACGACCTCGAGATACTTTACCATCCGGGTAAGGCTAACGTAGTGGCTGATGCGTTGAGCCGGAAGCCGATGGCGTTATAGATGTTATAGGTACTTACACCACAGAGTAAGATCCAGCGAGATTTTATTTGTCAGAATATCGAGGTTTGGGTTCAGAGAGTTCAGGGTCAGTTATGTGCGTTAGAGATCACTTCGTCCTTGACTGATGATATCAAGGCGAAGCAGTATGACGATCCGTTTTTGGTCCAGTTGAGGGAGGATGTGAGGAAGGGGAAAGCCCCTGGATTTGTGGTTCAGGATGATGGAGTTTTGAGATTTCGCGGCAGACTATGTGTACCGAGTGTTGTTGAGCTGAGACAGAAAATCTTGAGTGAAGCTCATACCTCTCCTTACTCCATACATCCTGGTACGAGTAAAATGTACAAGGATATGAGGAGTAACTACTGGTGGAGTAACATGAAGACAGACGTTAGCGAGTTTGTGTCGAGGTGTTTGACCTGTCAGAAGGTTAAGATCGAGCATCAGCGACCCGTGGGGCTTTTACGACCACTTCTTATCCCTGAGTGGAAATGGGAGGATATTTCTATGGATTTCATTACCAGTATGCCTAAGACTCGGACTGGAATGAACATGATTTGGGTCGTTGTCAATCGACTAACCAAATCAGCTCATTTTCTGGGTATTAAGGACACTTGGGGGTCAGAGAGACTGGCGCGAGTGTTTATTGCGGAGATAGTGAGGTTGCATGGGACCTCTAAGAGTATTGTTTCGGATCGTGATGGCCGGTTTATATCACATTTTTGGCAGGCCGTTCATAGAGCTTTGGGGACCGAGTTGAGACTTAGTACATCCTACCACCCTCAGACAGACGGACAGTCTGTGCTTTAGATTGTGAGGATGATTGGGAGTCGCACTTGCCATTGATCGAATTCACGTACAACAATAGTTGGCACACCTTGATCAAAATTGCACCATTTGAGGCATTGTATGGTAGGAGGTGCAGATAGCCGTTGTGTTGGGATGTTGCATGTGAGCTAATTGGCACCGAGCCCAATATGGTAGTTGAGACGAGAGAGAAGATTGATCTGATTTGCGATAGGTTGTTGATGGCCCAGAGTCGACAGAAGTCTTATGCCGATACATTGTAACATCCCCAAGACGATCAGGGCATATTATAGCGCTGTGGACCCCACACTGTGGAATCCACCAGGCTAACGTACCAAAATAACATCCGACAAAGACATACAATCATCAACAAAACGACCATTCAAATAAAAGACTACAATCTGACAAATAAAATATGACATCAAATCCATTCCCCAAAGCGGGAACACAACATTAATAATTTTAAAAAGGAAGTACTCGAGTACTTAAACCAATTTCATAATACCGAAATC
Source organism: Orobanche coerulescens (assembly GCA_033398695.1). NCBI lineage: Eukaryota > Viridiplantae > Streptophyta > Magnoliopsida > Lamiales > Orobanchaceae > Orobanche > Orobanche coerulescens. The sequence continues at coordinate 75,974,052 of CM065801.1, read as the reverse complement.
CCAAGCAAGACATCATATCAACCGATAGAATAGAACACCAACAATTTACTACTGAACAGTATCATGCTTGCCCATCATCCTCGTACGGCTCGAATGCTCGCTTGTCTCCAAGACCGGTACCTGAAATACAAAAAGTATTTCCCCCATTTAAGGGGTTAGCGACAACTGCTAGTGCAAGTACAATCCATTTCAACTACAGTGTACAATCATAAAACATTGTACAATATGTATCCCTAATCAGATGATTATATGCGCCAAAAATCATTTTAGAAAACATTTTATATTCCGAAATATTTACAGTGTACAATCATAAAACACATTATCTCCAACAATCACAATTCAAAGTTAACCGTTGGTACGAGACTCACGGCCACCGTACCCCGCAGAGCCCCGTCGGACATCCCTGGGTGGCTAACTACAGTTCGTGATACGCACACTCACGGCAATACATATCCCTAGAGGCCCCGTCGGACCATCCCTAGGTGAACATACACATATCCATCCACAACAACCACGATAAAGCCATAATTCAAATACTAGAACATGTAAACAAATATAAACTACTTGCCTTTGTGACATCTTCGAATAATCGGAAGCGAAAACTGACTACGGACGATCCGAATGGAAAACGACAGTTCCTAAACGAAGAATTAGCATAACTCAGTCCCAACGGACATCAATAATCAAAAGGAATACTCCCATAACCCCTATTACATGCTACGACAATGAACGATCAATCGATACGGGCGAGGGTTTACGCAAAATCTCCCCGAATTGATAATTCACGTATTAACATCAAAGAAAATAGATTTGGAATCACCCAATAACCACAATCGGTAAGGAATATCATAACATAATTGAACAATTCGGAACTAATCTCTAGAATCCCGAAAAAAAACCCCCAAATTCATCAAGGTTAGGGTTCCTGAGGAAATACCTTGAATTTGACTGATGGAAGATGATAATGTTGTAGATTAATCTCCCTTGGTACACAATAATCAATATCTAGAGAAATCCACGGATTGCTCCGGACAAATCGCTCCAAAGACGATCGAGAACACTCACGTCACAAGAAGGGTTGAAGAAGAATGAAAAGAAACGACTGAGGTTAAGTCGGGTTTAAAATGCTGACAGCACGTTACGTACATTAACACAGGCTGTTAACGTACGTTATGATGGTTACGTGCGTAACCCAATACTGGTTAACGTACGTAACCATATGTCTGTACTAAATTGGGAAGGTTATAACGTATGTTATGGATCATGCATAACATACGTTATGCACGTAGCAGATCCCAGTTCTGAACACAATTCTGCACAGTCGATTCAACGACGAACCACAACACGAGGATAGAATCAAAGGTGTAAATACGAGGTATTCATAACAACGAAGCTGAGTGTTCGACAGTAAATGCACTTCCAACTACCGAGGAATCCAAAATACAACAAGGAGATGAATTTCCCTAAACTTATAGGAAATTACAAAAATGGGCCAAGTGCCCGAAAATCACGAAACGACATCAGATTAACGAACCGAAAGTCTCAACACGACCAATTCAACCATACGAACCTGCACAAACCAAGAAACAACGAAAACGAACGAGTTTTATGAGAATCGAATGTTCATACGGCAAAACATGTCATAAAATGAAATTACGTGAAAACATCTCTAAAACTCGTCCAAATGGAAAAACTCCAAGAGTAAGGTAGATTCACAATGTTGAAACGGTTACAAGCGAGTCGATAAAAACAGACATACAGAAAAATGGAAACTGCTAAAAATGGAAAGTTACGGATATTACATTCTCCCCCTCTAAAATAAAGTTTCATCCCGAAACTTAAGAATAAAAAAGCTCGGGGTGCCTCGAACGCATATCCTCCTTTAACTCTCACGTCGCTTCTTCTACTCTGTGCCTCGACCATTGCACCTTAACCAAAGGAATGGTTTTGTGCCTTAACTGCTTGACTCGATGCTCCAAAATTCTGACGGGCCTCTCCTCAAACGTAACATCCTTCTTGATTTCCACGTCTCCAAAATCAATAATGTGGGATGGGTCCAGAATGTACTTCCTCAACTGGGAAACGTGAAATACGCTATGAACATGACTCAGCGATGGAGGCAAAGCCAAACGGTATGCCAACTCACCGACTCTCTCCAATATCTCGAAAGGCCCAATATACCTCGGGCTGAGCTTCCCCTTTTTCCCAAAACAGAAAACTCCCTTCGATGGAGACACTCTCAACAGAACATGATCTCCCACCGCAAACTCCAAAGGTCGACGCCTAACATCCGCATAAGACTTTTGTCGACTCTGAGCAGCCAACATTCTCTTTCTAATCAACTCAACTTTCTCCCTCATCTCTAACACAAGGTATGGCTCGGTGCCAACTAGATCGGACGGCTTATCCCAACCTATCGGTGATCGGCAACGTCGGCCGTAGAGTGCCTCATACGGTGCCATCTTAATCAACGCGTGCCAACTATTATAAGTAAACTCGATCAAGGCCAAATGATCCTCCCAGTCACTACTCCAGTCTAACGCACACGCGCGCAACATATCCTCGAATTTCTGAATGGTACGCTCGGACTGTCCGTCGTTCTGAGGGTGAAAGATGTACTCAAACGCAACTGTGTCCCCAATGCCTTATGTACCGCCTGCTAGAAATACGATACAAACCGACCATCTCTATCTGAAATAATAGTCCTCGGCGTACCATGAAGCCTCACTATTTGCGTGATAAAAACACGAGCCAATTTTTCTAGACCCCAAGTATCCTTGATGCCCACAAAATGTGCCGACTTAGTCAGTCGGTCTACGATCACCCACACCATATTCATTCCGGTCTTCGTCCTTGGAAAGTTCGTGACAAAATCCATGGATATATCCTCCCACTTCCATTCCGGAACAGGAAGTGGTTTCAACAACCCGGCTGGCCATTGATGCTCGATTTTGACTTGCTGACAAGTCAAACACTTAGCCACAAACTGAATTACCTCATTCTTCATGTCGTTCCACCAAAAAATTTTCCTCAAATCTTTATACATTTTACTCGAGCCCGGATGGACTGAGTAAGGCGACGCGTGAGCCTATCTCATAATATTCTGCCTCAATCCCACGTCGTTCGGAACACAAAGCCGACCTTGGAATCTCAACACACCATCCTCATGTATCACGAATCCTGGGGCTTTTCCCTTCTCCATGTTCTCTCGGAGCTGAACAAACATCGGGTCTTCTAACTGTCCCGACTTAATGTCGTCGACTAAAGACGACGAAATCTCAAGCGTACGCAACTGCCCGGAACTCTCTGGTATCACAATCTCAATACTAAACCTCATAAACTCTCGCTGAAGTCCCGACTGGGCCGTAAGTAACTCCAGCGCCTGAAGTGTTACCGATTTCCGGCTCAAGGCATCTGGTACTACATTAGCTTTACCCGGCTGATAAAGGATCTCGAGATCGTAATCCTTAATCAACTCCAACCATCTCCTCTGTCTCATATTAAGCTCTTTCTGCGTGAAAATGTACTTTAGGCTCTTGTGATCGGTGAAAATCTGACACGACGAGCCATACAAGTAATGACGCCAGATCTTCAATGCAAATACAACAACGGCCAACTCAAGATCATGCGTAGGGTAATTCAACTCGTATGGTTTCAACTGACGGGAAGCGTAGGCAATCGTCCTCCCATGATGCATAAGTACACATCCAAGCCCTTGGCCCGAAGCATCACTAAAAACTGAGAAACTCTCATTACCGCTCGGTAAAGCCAAAACAGGAGCGGTCGTCAACCGTTTCTTCAACTCCTCAAAACTATTTTGTCTCTCATCGGTCCACACAAACTTCTCCGACTTCTGTAACAACTGAGTCAGCAGTCGAGCGAGCTTAGAGAACCCCTCGACGAATCTATGGTAATATCCGGCCAAACCCAGAAAACTACGGACCTCCTTCACGTTCTTGGGCGGCGCCCAATCCAACACTGCCTCTACCTTATGTGAGTCCACATGAACACCCTCGTCCGAAATCACATGACCGAGAAACATAACCTACCGTAACCAAAACTCACACTTTGAGAACTTCGCAAAAAGATGCTGAGTTCTCAAAATATCTAACACGATATGCAAATGACGGGTGTGCTCCTCCTCGCTCCTCGAGTAAATCAGGATGTCATCGATAAAAATGAATACACACTTATCGACGTACTCGATAAAGACTTTGTTCATAAGCTGCATGAACACGGCTGGGGCGTTGGTTAGCCCAAAAGGCATAACCAGAAACTCGTAGTGATCGTATCTCGTCCAAAAGGTCGTCTTCGGAATGTCGGTATTCTTCACTCGGAGCTGATAATACCCCGATCTCAAATCAATTTTCAAAAACACGGTCGCCCCTTGCAATTGGTCGAACAAATAATCGATCCTCGGGAGCGGATACTTGTTTTTGATGGTCACTTTGTTCAACTCTCGATAGTCGATACACAAACAAAGTGACCTATCCTTCTTCTTCACAAACAGGACCGGTGTGCCCCAAGGCGAAGCGCTCGGACGAATATACTCCATGTCTAGCAACTCTCCCAATTGTTCTTCAACTCAAGCATCTCGGTAGGCGCCATACGGTATGGCGTCTTAGAAATCAGTGCTGCACCCGGCTCTAAATCAACGGTAAACTCAACTTCTCGGTCCGATGGCAAACCCAGCAACTCATCTGGAAATACGTCAGGATACTCACACACTATTGGAATAGACGAGAGCTCAACTCCCCCTTCTTCCGATCTCAAAGCGTAACACCAATAACCCGTGCAACCTCCCCGAAGAAGTCTCACCGCTCCCAAGGCGCTGATCAGGAATCTCTGGCTACTCCGCTTACGCCCCACAAAAGAATGCTCAGTACCGTCAGAGGCTAACATCGAAACGGTTATCATTCTATAATTCATGATTGCCCCATGACGGTCCAGCCAATCCTCACCCAGAATCAAATCCTCATCTTTAATATCTACCGCGATCAGTTTAGAAGGCCAATCCCTTCCCGCGATAATCACAGAAAAATCTCTAATCTCACGATCCCCCACGATGATATCACCACTAGGAAGTTTAACAACAAAAGGCTCACAAGCAACTAGGCAATCAACATGAAGACGACGCACACAATCCATAGATATGAAAGAATGTGTAGCACCAGAATCGAATAATATGGAAATAGGATGGTCAAGGATGTGAACGGTACCTGTAGCCACCGTCGCGTCGGGATCTCAGGCTCGCCTCATCTCATACACACGGGGCGGAATAGACCCCGCACTAGAAGCGCCCCCTCTAGAAGGCTGCCCACGTCCTAGACCTCTACCAAAACTCTGCTACAGCTAAGGAACTATCGGTGCCTGATTCACACTCGGCTCTCCCGCAGCTGGAGCTGATATCTGAGTAACAGGAGCCTGGGCTACATCCGTACAAAACTTAGCATGATGACCCATCCGACCGCACGCAAGACACTGAATCGTAGGGCTATCACACTCACTTATCATGTGGCCCGGACGACTACAGTTGAAGCACGTAGGACCATGAACGGAACCAGTAGGAGCAGACCTAGAACCGTTTCCTCGCCCAACTGACGGCGACTGACTCCCGAAGACTCGCGAACCAGACTAAGCCTTCGGATACCCTCCAGAATTGCTTCCCTAAAACTGACTGGAGGTTTTCTGCTTCTTTCCTTCGGTTGCCGTCTCTGTCACAAAAAACGACATCTCGTAAGCCATCGCCTTATTCTGATACTCTTTCAAAGTCGTGCACCCCATACCAGACATGTAGTGGCGCACCCTCGGTTTCATCCGCATATCGAAGTGGCGTATCTTATCAAGCTCATCTCGGACTTGGTTTCTCACATAATGAAGTTGTTGGTTGTAGTCCTTGATTGCTTGCGAAATCGAACATCCTGGGGCTTAGCCTCAAAGAAGGCTCGGATCCTCCCCTCCTTAACTAGCCATGGACAAAACTCGTCATTCATCAGCTCTCGGAATTCTACCCATATAGCTGCCCAGTCACGCGGTTTCACCGCTTGCCACCACGTTGCTGCCTCTTTCGCGAGTAAGTACTGAGCAATGGGTACCTTCCTCTCCTCAGAGCAGTTAGCAGCCTCGAATACCTTCTCCATATCAAGTAGCCAACTCTCCCAACCGGAAGTGTCGGAAGCACCATCAAACTGCGGAGGACGCATACGAATCACGTCCTGAAGTAGCATATCATTTCCGGATCCAGTAGGCGGAACCGGGTTGGCATTAGCTTGGCTGACCAGGACGGCCTGAGTTAATAAAGTCATCTGGTTCACTACTTGCTGCAAAATGTTCGCCACTCCAACATTCTCATGTGCATTACCGGAGCTAGCAGAATAGTCCTGCTGACCCCAGGAACTAAGCGGGACACTGTTCGACAAAGAAGGCATAGCCGAATCGGTTCCCGAGTTATCGGACATGGCCGCCCCACTAGCTGCGCCACGTCCCATGCCGCGTCCGCCACCGCGTCCGCGTCCTCTACCAGCAGGAATTCTGAAGAAGTAGTGGGTGAGTACAATTCAAATGCAAAACACAACAGGATACCAAGAAGGAATAGAACAAAACAACGCAACGAGTCAAGTTAGGAAAATTTACGAGCACCGGCATACTGAGATGATGGCATAGCAGTGATATTATTCAAAAATGACACTCGACTAGACCTAAATAACCGACAGTCTAGGTATCCATAAACCTAAGCTTCGATACCATATTCCGTAACACCCCCAAGACGATCAGGGCATATTACAGCGCCGTGGACCCCACCTTGTGGAATCCACCAGGCTAACGTACCAAAATGACATCCGACAAAGACATATAATCATCAACAAAACGACCATTCAAATAAAAGACTACAATCCGAAAAATAAAATCTGACATCAAATTCATTCCCCAAAGCGGGAACACAACATTAATAATTTTAAAAAGGAAGTACTCGAGTACTTAAACCAATTTCATAATACCGAAATCCCAAGCAAGACATCAATATCAACCGACAGAACAGAACACCGACAATTTACTACTAAACAGTATCATGTTTGCCCATCATCCTCGTACGGCTCGAATTCTCGCTTGTCTCCAAGATCGGTACCTGAAATACAAAAAGTATTTTTCCCATTTAAGGGGTTAGCGACAACTGCTAGTGCAAGTACAATCCATTTGAACTACATTCTAATCAGATGAATATATGCGCCAAAAATCATTTTAGATAACATTTTATATTCCGTAATATTTACAGTGTATAATCATAAAACACATTATCTCCACCAATAACAATTCAAAGTTAACCGTTGGTACGAGACTCACAGCCACCGTACCGCGCAGAGCCCCGTCGGACATCCCTGGGTGGCTAACCACAGTTCGTGATACGCACACTCACGGCAATACATGTCCCTAGAGGCCCCGTCGGACCGTCCCTAGGTGAACATACACATATCCATCCACAACAACCACGATAAAGCCATAATTGAAATAATAGAATATGTAAACAAATGTAAAGTACTTGCCTTTGTGACATCTTCGAAGAATCGGAAGTGAAAACTGACTACGGATGATCCGAATGGAAAACGACGGTTCCTAAATGAAGAATGAGCATAACTCAGTCCCAACGGACATCAATAATCGAAAGGAATACTCCCATAACCCCTATTACATGCTACGACAATGAACGATCAATCGATACGGGCGAGGGTTTACGCAAAATCTCCCCGAATTGATAATTCACGGATTAAAATCAAAGAAAATGGATTTGGAATCACCCAATAACCACAATCAGTAAGGAATATCATAACATAATTGAACAATTCGGAACTAATCTCTAGAATACCGAAAAAAAACCCAAATTCATCAAGGTTAGGGTTCTTGAGGAAATACCTTGAATTCGACTGATGGAAGATGATAATGTTGTAGATTAATCTCCCTTGGTACACAATAATCAATCTCTAGAGGAAATCCACGGATTGCTCTGGACAAATCGCTCCAAAGACGCTCGAGAACACTCACGTCGTGAGAAGGATTGAAGAAGAATGAAAAGAAACGATTGAGGTTAAGTCGGGTTTAAAACGCTGACAGCGCGTTACGTACGTTAACACAAGCTGTTAACGTACGTTATGATGGTTACGTACGTAACCCAATACTGGTTAACATACGTAACCAAATATCTGTACTAAATTGGGAAGGTTATAACGTACGTTATGGATCATGCATAACGTATGTTATGCACGCAGCAAATCCCAGTTCTGAACATAATTCTGCACAGTCGATTCAACGATGAACCACAACACGAGGATAGAATCAAAGGTGTAAATACGAGGTATTCATAACAAGGAAGCTGAGTGTTCGACAGTAAATGCACTTCCAATTACCGAGGAATCCAAAATACAACAAGGAGATGAATTTCCGTAAACTTATAGGAAATTACAAAAATAGCCCAAGTGCCCGAAAATTACAAAACGACGTCAGATTAACGAACAGAAAGTCTCAACACGACCAATTCAACCATACGAACCTGCACAAACTAAGAAACAATGAAAATGAACGAGTTTTACGAGAATCGAATGTTCATACAGCATAACATGTCATAAAATGAAATTACGTGAAAACATCTCCAAAACTCGTCCAAATGGAAAAACTCCAAGAGTAAGGTAGATTCACAATGTCGAAACGGTTACAAGCGAGTCGATAAAAATAGACATACATCAAAAATGGAAACTGCTAAAAATAGAAAGTTATGGATATTACATACACGTCGCCGGCCGTTGGAGTTTGAGGTGGGAGACCATGTGTTGCTTAAGGTGTCGCCGACACGGGGACTTTACCGCTTCGGTTGGAAGGGTAAACTTAGTCCTAGATTTATTGGGCCATTCGAGGTTCTAGAGAGAGTTGGAGAGCTTGCATATCGGTTAGGCTTGCCGCCATCCCTGAGCCACGTGCATAACGTATTTCATGTTTCCCAGCTTAGGAAGTACATACCGTACCCTAGCCATATTATTGATTTTGGAGAGATCGAGTTGGGGCCCGACATTACCTTCGAGAAGAGGCCGATTCAGATCTTAGAGCGTCGGGTGAAGCAACTCAGGCACAAAACCATTCCTTTGGTTAAAGTGCAATGGTCGAGGCATGGATCCGAGGAAGCCATGTGGGAAACGGAAGAGAGTATGAGGTCGAGATACCCCGAGTTATTCATGTTGTAAGTTTCGGGACGAAACTTATTTTCAGGGGGAGATAATGTAATATCCGTGTTTTCCATTTTTGGTCATTTTTATTTTTGGTGTATGTTCGTTTCGGACAACTCGCTTGACACTTTTTTGGAATTCTGGATCTATTTTGTTCTTGGAGTTTCTTCGTTTGGACGAGTTTCGATGATGTTTTTACGTATTTTCATCTTGAGTTATATTTTATCGCATGTGTATTCGATTCTCGTAAAACTCATTCGATTTCGTCATTTTCTTATTTACATGAGTTCGTATGGTTGAGTGGAGCATGTTGTGAGTTTCGGATTGTTAATTCGACATTGTATCGTGATTTTCGGACGTTTGGGCCATTTCGTAATTTCCTATAAGTTTAGGGAATTTATTTCTTGTTCGATTATGACTGTGTACCTCGGACCGTTTCAGGTTATTGGATATTATTCCTCGTTGCATGTAATTTTCCCGGACCGTTGGATCGGCATATCGTGTTTTGGTTTATCATCTTTTTCCATTTTGGTAGTGTCATCTTGTGTCAGGAGGCTGTCTGGCCTGACCTGTGCAAAACGGCGCAAGACCCGCGGCATTCTTCGCTGGGTCTGTGCGCCGTGTTGCCCAGTGGTGCCCGCTGCCTTGCGAAACGGCGCAAGACCCGCGGCATTTTGCGCCGTGTCTGTGCGCCGTGTCTCACAGGGGTCGACCACTGACCCGCAATACGGTGCTGAACACGGCACCATTTCGGCCGTTTGTTGCGCCATGTTCTGTCCAGTATATATAGGACAGACACTGTAATATCCGGAATTTCTACTACCGTTTTTTAATATTATTTCATCCGAGTTATATTGTAAAGCGTGGAATCTATACAGTATAGATAAAATAAATGAAGTAATGAGATGTCAGTATCGGTATAATTGTCGTACTTGGTCGACAATTGTATTAGAGGATATAATGTGTCATTTATACGTATCCAGTATGTCGAGATGGACGAGAAGAGTTAGAAATGGCTAAGTATAGCCTGACTAGCGCGCGCTAATGTTCAGGTATAGCGCATGCTATCATTCATGGTTAGCGCACGCTAGAGGCAGAATGTAGCGCACGCTAATGTAGTCAGATCGGAAGGAATCTACGCGTGGACCAGGCCACTTTCGGCGCATGTTCTGATAAGTCAACGGATGTTGTAATGTAGTGTTAGCGCACGCTAATGCATGTTGATTAGCGCATGCTAATGCATGTTGATTAGCGCACGCTAACTGTATATCGGAAAAAAAGGAATCTTATTCTCGTCAGCACTTTCGGCGTGTGGACCAGTCTTCGTAGCATACAGACAAACGAGTCAACTAATATTAGCGCACGCTAAACGCAAGGACTTGCGTACGCTAGAGAGTGTAAGTTACGTACGCTAATGCATGGGTGTTACGTACGTAAGCACATGTCTGGCTTGACCGTAGCCTGCGGGTGCGATAGCGCACGCTAACAAAGTCAGTTAGCGCACGCTAAGGCCATAGCGCACGCTAAACATAAGGTTTAGCGCACGCTAGTAATATACTTTATAAAAAGGGACAAACGTGTGTTATGAAGCATTTCGTCCATTTCTTTCCTTTCACTCGATAGAGAGAGCTCTAGGAGGTACTTGAGGTCTAGAAACACTCCAAGATGATGATCTTTATCAAGATTAAGATAGAGAGCATGGATTCAAGCCTTGTTCTTCAAGTTACTCATGATTCTTGGAATAGAGTTCAAGTGTTCTTCTTCTTAGTCCATCTAATCCAGGTAATATTCGTATCCCTTGTTAGTTGTTCGTTTTTAAGGATGATTACATGTGAGGAACATGTTGGATAATCATGTGACGATATTATATAAGATTTTATGGGATTATGATAAGAGTTTTCGGACGTTGTTTAAATGGTGATTCGTTTAAACTTGATGAGGTTGGATCATGGATTTCTAAATCATGATAATTTCAGTGGTCGATTTAGATGAGTTAAATCATGATATGAGGTTGTATTCCAGATTTTGTATGAGATGATCCTTGTTATCGGGTTCATTTGATTATGTGATTTGCATGATGAAGAAAATGATAGACATTATGATATATACCTCTGATTTCGTTGTTTTGATAGTTTTGAACATGGTTCAGAATCACTTAGTGTTCTTGAAATCGCCATATGTTGATCGGTATCTGAAAAACATGCATCTGTACAGCATTAGCGCACGCTAAGCTTACTGGCTAGCGTGCGCTAACGGGAGCAACTTAGCGTACGCTACGTTAAGTGATTAACGTGCGCTAAGAAGGCAGAAAGTGCAGTATTTTCGTGTTGTGGTTCTAAATTCGTGATTGTTTAAGTTGGTTTGATCAGACTTGTGGTTAACCGAGATATTGTTGAGCCATTGGATTTGTGAATTGGTTTTATCGATTGTTGATTGTTGTCGAATTTGTTGTTTATCGATTATTGTAATAGGTTGAGATTATTGATCGGTGTTTATAACCGTATGTTGCGGTCGTGTTCTCGTATGTTCGTGAATGGCGTTGGTCAGGGCCGAGGAGCTAGTAGACGAAGGCAATGAAATTGGTAGTGGATTCATCATCGTCATATCGGTATCGAGGGAAGTTATTACTTGCTTAGTTTATAATATTTAATGAATGGTTTCCATTTCATTCGTTTATAATTCGTATAGCAATGTTTATAATCGTAATCACAGGATATTTGGGATTATAAGTTGTATTCGAGTTTTGGGAATTAAATCATAATGTATAAAATTTACATTTCATTATTGGTATACTTGGTATCGAGGATACATCGTGGTAATGACGAAGACATGTACTATCTACCGTCCGTGATATTTTGGGACCGTCGAGTATTGAGGATATTGGTTCGTGATGGTTAGACATCGAGACTGCTCTCAAAGGACTCGGGGCAAGTACTCTAATCATTTTTATCATTTGTGTCGATCATGTCGTGATACATTCGTGTATCGTTGTTGTCATGCATTTGTGCATTGTTGTTGTCGTGTATTGTGTACTGTTGTTTTGTGCAGTTGTGCATCGTTGTCATATGTCCACCATGTGTTGGTCCGGCAGGATCATCATGGGAATCTATAGCTGTGTGCGCTGGATCGCTGGACATGTAATGCCACCATGTGTTGGTCTGACGGGATCATCATGGGAATCTATAGCTGTGTGCGCTGGATCATTGGATTACCATATGTGTTGTTGTTGTGCATATGTATATTATGGGTTTTCCATAAGTATACATTGTTGTTATTGTTGTGATCATATTGACGTTGTCATATGAGTATGCATTTGTAGGTCTTGTGTTAGGACCATGTCCGTATGTTGTGTTGATCTGATCTCGGATTAGACTGACGTGATTGTCATGGTATTTCGTATCTTGAGGTATGTTCCGTATTTTACTTGGTACTTGTCTTTGATGGACAATCGATTATCGTATTGGAATTGTCGACGTTATCCGATGGATTGAATTGGCCAGAGTTGGTATAATTTCCGTATCGCGAATTATGATAATGTTTTGAGAACCTTGAGTATTGTTGAAATACCGTACAGATATTTCGGTATTATCTTATTGTGTTGTTAAGGAAACGAATCGTGGATTTTCGTAAAGTTACGATGGTAAGATTACATTGGTCGTATTCTTACTTAGTATTTCCATTGATATGTAAATATTGACGTGATGTGATGGTTATCATTGTTGAATATTATGGCTGACCCCGTCGTGGGCTTTCTTTTTAGGTTCTTTGGATATTGAGCTTGTAGCGGTCGTGGAGGGATGAGCTTCCCGGAGGATACTGGCTAGGGCATGTATTTGTGTATTGAGTTTCGTGATCAGTTCTTGTATTCCGCTGCTAGAGTGTTTTGAACTATTTGTCTTTTCTGTTGCGTGAGTAAATTTAAAAGGCCTTTTGGTATCTGGTAACTTGGGTTACTTTGGCAATCGTTTTCTAAACTATTATGTCGGTACGTGTAAGCGATAGCTTAACGTAGGTTTTTAAACTGTTGAGTCTTGGCATTTCGGGCCTTGTGGTTTCAAATGAGTTTTTACGATGGTTCGATAAACGAGTTTTATAAATCTTCGAATGTTTTTAATAGATAGTACCGTCGTTGGCCTCTTGGGCATTTGTAAATGTTTGCGAAAATATCCTTCAGCCTTTTGGGTTCCATCTCGTGGCCCACCACACTGTAATGTTCCCAGTCGACTCTGGGGGTGTTACAGAATATGGTATCGAAGCTTAGGTTGTGAAAACCTAGGCAGTCGGGTCAAGTTGGGTCGTGTTTTTGCCGTGTCATTCGAGTTGTCGGTTGACAAGTGTTTGAGATCTGAGTTTTGTTGTTCACTCGGGCTTGTGTGTTATGTGATTTACTAGTGTGGTACTGGGATTGTTGTAACTTTTCCAAATGATGTCAATGTGTTTCTTCAGATAGAGTTGTGTTGTGTTCTCGAGTTGCACTGAGTTTGCAAAATGTGTGTTTTGAAACTATCTGTGTCGAGTATTTTTCTAGAGTCGAGACATGTGCCGGTATCACGGGGAATCATCGGCTTCACGATCTGTAAGTATTTGGATTTTTGAATTGCATTGAGATTTATTGCCATTCTATGTTGATATGCCTTGAGATTCAGAAAGTTATTATGCGTCACAGTATGAGATGACAGAGTTGGGACAGGATTGATGATCTTGAGAAGCTATGATTCTGGAAATCAATATATCGGTTAAGCTTGGGAACGGAGTTGTGCAATTGGCAGAAATATCGTGGATTGTTCAGGAGAACATGTAGTCATGTTAGTTCATTTTGAGATATATGAACTGTTTTTAAGCATTTGAAAACGATACTTTTCAAAATGAATGTTTTACGGATGTTTTACGGAAAATGATTTTTGGGCCGAAACCCTATCGATTTTAAAATAGTTTTATAACGCAAGACTTGAGATCCAGAAGGGTTTTCTACTTTATAAACTTCTTGTAATGCGAAATGCGATTCGGGCTGATACCCTAATATTTCAAAAGGCTTTTCTATTTTCTTAAAAACTCCCGAGACTTGTAAAATACTTTATCAATCATTTACCTATTTCGTTTCTGCCTGTCGTGGTTTTGATTTACTTATTCAAATGAAACTTCTCGGGAAGTCTTTCGCTGTGTTGATTTGTTTCAATGTTTTGTCATAGCATATTTGAGGTGATCCAGGATGGGATAATGGTTGACGTTGTGAGTCATGTGTGGAAAAAGGAGTTTTTAGTCGGAGTTTATATATTTAGATTTTGGAACTCTATCGTGTGGTTTTCCGATGAAATATCAATGGATATTGGTGTCGAGCCGAATTGGTATACAGGAGTATGAATGTGGTCAATCATTTGCATAATTTTATTTTATTTAATCATGCGTATTCGAGAAGAATTATTATCGAATACTTGGCATTAGTGAGCCAATTTAACTTTTCGAAAATTTATTTCGTGGTCTTACGAAAATTTATGTTTTAAGTTTTGAAATTTTGACGGAACTTCGAAAATTTGTCTTCTTGACGAGATATATGATTTCAAACTGGTTTTGAAAATGAAATTGATATACATACGCATTTAGTGCATAGTGCATATCATGGTGAAGTTCAGAGTAATACTCACAAACTGGATAACACTCTAACGGTACGAGGAAAAGAGATCCGAACTTTAGTATGGTAATTTGGTTATCCAGGGATGATCGATTGATCGATCAGATAAGAGGAATATGCTGCATATTGTAGATTCGGGTACAGGATATGATTTTGGAACTTTGGATTTTATGAAACCAAGACATATGTACTATGTGATTCCATTGGTATGGTAGTAGCGCGACTCTACCATAGTGACTTTTGAATGATTTCTTTGTAAGTGTAGATTTGGGGATGGTAACCCCATGCTGGTTGTTTTGGATATTGAGTGGTCGTTTCCACTCCATGTATGATTGGATATGTTCGTCGGTTTGTGATTGGTTGTTGGTACGCCGAGGAGTATGTTCACCAGTCGGGTATGTTTATTGAGATCCACTGTATGTGATTGGTGTGTCATTTTGAGAACCTTATTCGTTCGTATATCGGTTTCTGTGGTTCTGTGTTGATCGTGTTGGAGTTTACCGTGTGAAGGTATTCTCGATTTTCGTTGATCGTTCGTTGGTAATATTAGAGTTTATCATGATGATGATATTCTCGGCCATGTCTTGACCTTTGGATTAGTTGTATTAGAGTTTATCATGTCGATGATATTCTCGGTTAATTTATTGGTTGATTATTGCTGGTGATCATCTGATCGTTCAGATTGTCTGTCGATGTTTCGGGATTTGTTGCCATGGTGTTGAGCATTTGTTTCACAGATGTATCGTGTATTATTCGTTTTATCGGATTTGGGACTTGATTGTACAATTAGGTAGACGAGATTTGGCACGGATAGGTTACTTCATCCGAAGTTGATATATTTTGTTGAGACTCATGGAATTGTTATTATAAACGTATTGAGGCTTTACAGTGAAGTCACTTGCTTGTACCTCAGGAGATCGTCGACTTGGTGCATAAATAAGTGTACTGTTTTGGTTATTCATCAATGATGATTGATCGTTGTCGTGATGGTTTCGAAATATTTTGGTTGAACGGTTTGTTTGTTTTCCTATGACGGATTGCAAGTTTCGAGGACGAAACTTATTTTAAGTGGTATAGTATGTAATATCCGGAATTTCTACTACCGTTGTTTAATATTATTTTATCCGAGTTATATTGTAGAGCGTGGAATCTATACAGTATAGATAAAATAAATGAAGTAATGAGATGTCAGTATCGGTATAATTGTCGTACTTGGTCGACAATTGTATTAGTGGATATAGTGCGTCATGTATACGTATCCAGTATGTCGAGACGGACGAGAAGAGTTGGAAATGGCTAAGTATAGCCTGACTAGCGTGCGCTAATGTTCAGGTATAGCGCACGCTATCGTTCATGGTTAGCGCACGCTAGAGGCAGAATGTAGCGCACGCTAATGTAGTCAGATCGGAAGGAATCTACGCGTGGACCAGGCCACTTTCGGCGCATGTTCTGATAAGTCAACGGATGTTGTAATGAAGTGTTAGCACACGCTAATCCATGTTGATTAGCGCACGCTAACTATATATCGGACAAAAAGGAATCTTATCCTCGTCAGCACTTTCGGCGTGTGGACCAGTCTTCGTAGCATACAGACAAACGAGTCAACTAATATTAGCGCACGCTAAATGCAAGGACTTGCGTACGCTAGAGAGTGTAAGTTACGTACGCTAATGCATGGGCGTTACGTACGTAAGCACATGTACGAAGCTAGACTGTAGCCTCTGGACTGTGATAGTGCACGCTAACAAAGTAAGTTAGCGCACGCTAAGGCCATAACGCACGCTAAACATAAGGTTTAGCGCACGCTAGTAATATACTTTATAAAAAGGGACAAAGTGTGTTATGAAGCATTTCGTCCATTTCTTTCCTTTCACTCGATAGAGAGAGCTCTAGGAGGTACTTGGGGTCCAGAAACACTCCAAGATGATGATCTTTATCAAGATTAAGATTGAGAGCATGGATTCAAGCCTTGTTCTTCAAGTTACTCATGATTCTTGGAATAGAGTTCAAGTGTTCTTCTTCTTAGTTCATCTAATCCAGGTAATATTCATATCCCTTGTTAGTTGTTCGTTTTTAAGGATGATTACATGTGAGGAACATGTTGGATAATCATGTGACGATATTATATAAGATTTTATGGGATTATGATAAGAGTTTTCGGACGTTATTTAAATGGTGATTCGTTGAAACTTGATGAGGTTGGATCATAGATTTCTGAATCATGATAATTTAAGTGGTCGATTTAGATGAGTTAAATCATGATATGAGGTTGTATTCCAGATTTTATATGAGATGATCCTTGTTATCGGGTTTATTTGATTATGTGATTTGCATGATGAAGAAAATGATAGACATTATGATATATACCTCGGATTTCGTTGTTTTGATAGCTTTGAACATGGTTCAGAATCACTTAGTATTCTTGAAGTCGCCATATGTTGATCGGTATCTGAAAAACATGCATCTGTACAGCATTAGCGCACGCTAAGCTTACTGCCTAGCGCGCGCTAACGGGAGCAACTTAGCGCACGCTACGTTAAGTGATTAACGTGCGCTAAGAAGGCAGAAAGTGCAGTATTTTCGTGTTGTGGTTCTAAATTCGTGATCGTTTAAGTTGGTTTGATCAGACTTGTGGTTAACCGAGATATTGTTGAGCCGTTGGGTTTGTGAATTGGTTTTATCTATTTTTGATTGTTGTCGAACTTGTTGTTTATCGATTATTGTAATAGGTTGAGATTATTGATCGGTGTTTATAACCGTATGTTGCGGTCATGTTCGAGTATGTTCGTGAATGGCGTTGGTCAGGGCCGAGGAGCTAGTAGACGAAGGCAATGAAATTGGTAGCGGATTCATCATCGTCATATCGGTATCGAGGCAAGTTATTACTTGCTCAGTTTATAATATTTAATGAATGGTTTCCGTTTCATTAGTTTATAATTCGTATAGCAATGTTTATAATCGTAATCACAGGATATTTGGGATGATAAGTTGTATTCGAGTTTTGGGAATTAAATCGTAATGTATATGATTTACATTTCATTATTGGTATACTTGGTATCGAGGATACATCGTGGTATAGACGAAGACATGTACTATCTACCGTCCGTGATATTTTGGGACCGTCGAGTATTGAGGATATTGGTTCGTGATGGATAGACATCGAGACTGCTCTCAAAGGACTCAGGGCAAGTACTCTAATCATTTTTATCATTTGTGTCGATCATGTCGCGATACATTCGTGTATCGTTGTTGTCATGCATTTGTGCATTGTTGTTGTCGTGTATTGTGTACTGTTGTTTTGTGCAGTTGTGCATCGTTGTCATATGTCCACCATGTGTTGGTCCGGCGGGATCATCATGGGAATCTATAGCTATGTGCGCTGGATCGCTGGACAGTTAATGCCACCATGTGTTGGTCCGACGGGATCATCATGGGAATCTATAGCTGTGTGCGCTGGATCATTGGATTACCATATGTGTTGTTGTTGTGCATATGTATATTATGGGTTTGCCATAAGTATACATTGTCGTTATTGTTGTGATCATGTTGACGTTGTCATATGAGTATGCATTTGTAGGTCTTGTGTTAGGACCATGTCCGTATGTTGTGTTGATCTGATCTCGGATTAGACTGACGTGATTGTCATGGTATTTCGTATCTTGAGGTATGTTCCGTATTTTCCTTGGTACTTGTCTTTGATGGACAATCAATTATCGTATAGGAATTGTCGACGTTATCCGATGGATTGAATTGGCCAGAGTTGGTATAATTTCCGTATCGCGAATTATGATAATGTTTTGAGAACCTTGCGTATTGTTGAAATACCGTACAGATATTTTGGTATTATCTTATTGTGTTGTTAAGGATACGAATCGTGGATTTTTGTAAAGTTACGATGGTAAGATTACATTGGTCGTATTCTTACTTAGTATTTCCATTGATATGTAAATATTGACGTGATGTGATGGTTATCATTGTTGGATATTATGGCTGACCCCGTCGTGGGCTTTCTTTTTAGGTTCTTTGGATATTGAGCTTGTAGCGGTCGTGGAGAGATGAGCTTCCCGGAGGATACTGGCTAGGGCATGTATTTGTGTATTGAGTTTCCTGATCAGTTCTGGTATTCCGCTGCTAGAGTGTTTTGAACTGTTTGTATTTTCTGTTGCGTGAGTAAATTTAAAGGGCCTTTTGGTATCTGGTAACTTGGTTTACTTTGGCAATCGTTTTCTAAACTATTATGTCGGTACGTGTAAGCGATAGCTTAACGTAGGTTTTTAAACTGTTGAGTCTTGGCATTTCGGGCCTTGTGGTTTCAAATGAGTTTTTACGACGGTTTGATAAACGAGTTTTATAAATCTTCGAATGTTTTTAATAGATAGTACCATCGTTGGACTCTTGGGCATTTGTAAATGTTTGCGAAAATATCCTTCAGCCTTGTGGGTTCCATCTCGGGGCCCACGGCGCTGTAATGTTCCCGGTCGGCTCTGGGGGTGTTACAGACACGTGTTTTAACCCCATTTTCATCATTCCTCTCGGCTCTCCACTCCTTCATCACAGTTTTTGGGCGATTTCATCCGGATATTGCATTCTAGCATCTTATAACTCGGAATTGGACATTCTAACACGAATCAATCACCTTCCTTCCACCATTCCACCGTTGAATTGAGGTAATTGGACATTATACCTAATTTTAGGGTTTTTGGCTATTATTCAATTTTCCTTTCGTTTTTGCTTCGATTGATGATGAATTATAGTTGGGTAATCGTAGTGTTATGTTTTCCTAGAACTTTTTCGGATCAATTCCTAGTTTTTCCCCTTTGTTGATCGGATTCGAACCTTATGCCTCCGTAGTGTTCGGCGTATTGTCCCTTAGGGTAGAACACCATTTAATTCGTGATTTCTCCTGCACTTCCAACCTAAATCCTAATTTACGAAATTGGGCTCCTTATTTAAATATATTATTTCTTGTGTTTAAGATATCAAATGTAAATTAATTAATTAAGCTACTAACAACTTTAACTAATTAATATCTTATCAAAGAGTAGTACCACTCGAACCTTATTATTATATAGGAACTAAATCTATCTGCAGGGTTTAATATAATAATCATTATCGAGCTCCTCAAGGGGACATCATCAACTAGCACGAGTCGGGACACGATTTCTAGTAATAATAATAATAATTATTATATAAATAATATTATTGCCCAAGATACGAAGCTTATTGAGTCAATTATTTTGACTCTCACCCATGGTAAATCAAAGAAATAAATATTATAAATACACAATTAAATATTAGATACTTGGAATGAAGAAATAAGAAGTATCCAAGATTTACGTTCTTCTTATAGTCAGTACAGAAGACACTATCTGACTTTGATCCAGTTCAACGTATGCAAATATGCTAATGCATGCAAATAGTCAAGACCAACTAATCTCAAGCATATATTACAACCTTTCACATAATTTGTCTAATAATTATATAAGTTTTGAACTATTATATCATTTTATAAGGCACCGATAATGTGATCTTCCGTGTGACACCAACACACCACATTATCTACAATATAAAATAATTTGACATTTTATTTGCATAAATATAACGTGAATAAATATACAAAACATGTGATTAAATGTAATTAATATTCTCATAGGTAGTTAGAGGGAAATAAGGTAATACAAGCATAAAGTATGTTTTGCAGTATACAATCCTAAGAATATCCCACTTACACTCAAAACATGCTTTTAAGTATACTACTCTATTACATAGTATCTCATTTCTCCCACTTATACTCAAAGCAATACTGCCATACATCGTAATCCCATTCCTTCCACATGCCTTCAAAAAACTTTCGAGGGTTGGCCTTTCATGAAAGGATCAGCAAGATTATCTTCCGATGCAACCCTGGCTACAACTACATCTCCTTCCTTTACGAAGTGTTGTATGATGTGTTACTTGCAGTTGATATGTTTACTTGCCTTGTGGGCTCGTGGTTCCCTCGAACTTGCGACTGTACCAGTATTATCACAATAAAGTTTAATATCCTTTGGGAAATCGGGAATCACATCTAAGTCCTGCAGGAAGTACTTGAGAAATACCGCCTCCTTAGCTGCCTTAGAGTCAGCGATGTACTCGGTTTCCATGGCAGAGTCCGAGCCAACTAATGGCTCCATCCTGAAGTAGACTTGGACTTTCTTTTTCTGATGAAAAAATATGAGTCAGTATAATCCACTCGACATAGCTTGTCTGATTGATATGCTAGCATATACTCCCTAGTACTTCTTATGTACTTGAGTCTGTGCTTGACAGCAATCCAATGTCCTGGTTTTATGTTCGACTGATATCTAGAAGCCATGCCTATGGCATGAAAGATATCTGGTATAGTGTAAAGCATATAATATATGAGGCTTCCCACAGCTGACGCATAAGGCATCAACTTCATGTCATCTATCTCCTATTGTGTCTTAGGACACATATCTTTATATAGTTGAATTCCATGTCTGTAAGGTAGAAAACCTTTCTTGGAATTCTCCATGCTGTACTGCTTTAGCACTGTATTGATATAAGATGCCTGACATAAGCACAACATCTTTTTCTTCCGATCACGAAAGATCCTGATCCCAAGGATGTGTCCTGCTTCTCCCAAATCCTTCCTATCGAACTGCTCCTTTTGCCTCACTCCGAAGGTTTCAACCTTCCCGTCAGCTCCTTTGTTTCACTTGTAGACCTACTTACTCCCAATGTCTTATACCCCATCAGGTAGTTCTACTAGCTCCCACACTTGATTGGAATCCATAGATCCCATTTCTGATTCCATTGCTACTTTCCAGGAGTCAACATCTTTATCTTGGATCGCCCCCTTGTAAATCCAGGGATCAGATTCATCTTCGCCAGGGATTGTGTCTGTAACACCCCCAATCCGTTCAGGGATATTACACGCCGTAGAACCTTTCCTCAAGGATCTACCAGGCTGATAACAACATAGAACATCTCAACAATGCCTTTATGGCTAAAATGACTCAGTAGACCGATTTGGTATTTCAATTAATACATACAACTCAAACTCATTACATGCCCACGTAGGGGTCGAATACAAACACTCCCATACAACGGGAAAGAATACTGCAGCGGAAAATAAACTATAACTAAACCAATGACATCATACGGATCCTCGTGTGATTAGTATCGTTCATCTTTCATCATCCTTCGTGCCAACCCTGTGTTATGCTCCCAAACCTGAATGCAAAAACAGACATCTACCCCCCGAATACTCGGGGGTTAGCAAAACTCCACTGTTTTGCTAGTGCAAGAACAAAGTGCAAATACGAGCCATACAATTCACATTCCACGAATAACAATAACCAGGAATCCTCAAAAATCCAAACGTAACGAAAAGTACTTCCCGAGGCAAAAATTTGGGTAAACATTCCAAAACTGAAAGACCACACGTTAAAGGGAAACAATTTATAAAACAGTTTAAAATGCCATCGAGAGATTTAATAGAAAACAATTTAGGATTACCGAATCCTAATCTTTCCAAAAATCAACAGGGTCACAGCCCAAAGGTTTTGTTTTCGCAAATAGAAAACCGACAACAGTTCACAGGGGCAAAACCCAAGTCACGTATCCTCGAAGGACATAAAATCTATACCAACTCGTGAAGTTTTTACTCGCGAATCCCGTACTCAACCCATTAGAATTCCCGCCGTGGCCCCATCGAACCAACCCACGGTGAGTAAAATACGTTCACTAAATAAACACCAACCTGTGAAGTTTTTACTCGTGAATCCCGGACTCAACCCATTGGAATTCCAGGTGTGGCCTCGTCGAACAAACCCACGGTGAGTAAAATACGTTCACTAAATAACATATCACACCAAGCATCGCCTTGGGAACAGGGTAATACCATTGATCCCGCCCGAGGCCTCGAAGGACCCTCCCGAGCTGGCTAGCTAAACAAATCACAACACATGCATCGCCTTGGGAATAGGGTAATACCATTGATCCCGCCCGAGGCCTCGAAGGACCCTCCCGAGCTGGCTAGCTAAACAAATCACAACACATGCATCGCCTTGGGAATAGGGTAATACCATTGATCCCGCCCGAGGCCTCGAAGGACCCTCCCGAGCTGGCTAGCTAAACAAATCACACACATAGCATAATGCAACAAAGATATCCAAACAATTCATTCAGAGGTATCAAACACTTATCAAAACACCTCGTCAAACCACAACGCACCGAAATGAAATAATATACGTCCACACGCAATACCAAGTGCAACATCAACACCAAACATATCCATAGAAATCACATAGTAATTTACAAACTACACCATTCACAAAAACACACGCATTTTGAAAATGAGCCTTTAACAAGGCTAGCCAAATCTTTTGAAAACTCGTTTCAAATAACCAAACAAACACATTGAGACGGTCACCAATCATCATATCCACGAAACAAGAAAAGTATGGACAAGGTACTTGCCTTGAATAAGAACAATGCGGAGAATCGACCGAAGTAAGTTGGCACGAACCGACCACGAACCCGCCGACTCCACCGAACGTTAACCCGCGACAATAAACTACGAACAACAATAACAACAATGAAAACGAGTTCCATAGCACGACCTAAAGTCGTTGAATTGAAGGGACGAACGACACAATTTCAAGAGTTTCCCCCAAAATGGCCAAGAACACAAAAATACGATCATAATGAGAATCAAGGTCAAAAACAACGGAAATCCCACTAAACTATCGAAGGGAAACTCATTGGGACATTTAATCGAACACTCAATGTTCGATAACTCCCAAGAACACTCGAATCACTAATCGAGTTGAACAAACTCGAAATATGGATATACAACCCATAGAACACGATTAATAACATCATACTACACCAATCGATGTATCAAAATCGGACTAGAATCGAAATTAAGAACAAATTCTCCGAAAAGTCAACTTGAGGGAAAATCAAGAAATATACCTTGATTCGACGAAACACACGGATTGGATGATGATATAATCAACAATAATCTTCCAAAACGTCTTGGAATTGATTAGGATCGGCCAAGAACTCGATTTCTCGAGCCTCCCGTCGCCAGCCGCCGAAAAAAGAAGGAAAAGGGTGAAAAATAAAGGTCTGGACAAGCCCAGGCTATATATAGCCGGCAGGGTTACGGCCGTAACCGGCCGTGCCTTACGGCCGTAACTCGGCCCTTACGGCCATACTCGGCAGGCCTTACGGCCGTAACGGGCATTCGTCAAAAAAATCTGCCCAGCACCTGCCGGACACTTACGGCCGTAACTGGCACACATTACGGCCGGAACCGGCATTCGTCTGGAAAATGCCCAGCGCTCATACGGCCGTACCTGATCAAGCCTTACGGCCGTAACTGGCATTCGTCCGGAAGCTTCCAGGCGCCATACGGCCATAACTCTCGGCCCTTACGGCCGTAACTCGGCCAGGCCAGGCCCTGCTCCGGCCGTGACTCGGTCGTGGCCACTCCGACGGCCCGGACGACCCCGAAACCCGAACTTGAGTATAAATCGAAGGTTCGGTTACGACGTGCTCGCAAATACGAATCTAAGGGCTAAGAGAACACACGATTCCGACCACCCGAAGGCTCGAAATTCGACAGCGGAAGTAATTACCCCAAACTTTGGGAAATTACGAAAATGGCCCAAAACGTCCGAAATACACGATACGTGATCGAAACACCAAAACAAAACTCGTAACATGAATAATAACATTAAATAAACTTACGAGAAACTCGAAACAACAGTTTCGGACGAGATTCGCAAGAATCGAGCTCAAGTGCGGAAAAGTCGCTAAAAAGCACGGAACTCAACAAAACGACACCGAAAAGAACTCGGACGTCGAAAAGTGTAGAATTAAATATTCTCGAAATGACGAAACGGTCGCGAGTGAGTTGTCAAAACGGACTTTCTCTGAAAAAAAAAAGAAAAAAAAACAAAAACAAAAAAGAATTACCGGAAATCGAAATTACGGGTATTACAAACTACCCTCCTTAAAAGAAGTTTTATCCCGAAACTTAAAACAAGTAGGGAGAAGCAATATCCCCCCAGGAAAACTCAACGAGATACACAAGAAACGTGTAACTTACGCCCATCGGCGAAACGTTACAAGCAACGCAAAGTAATATATGGCGTGAAAACACGCTCCACGACGGCCAACACAACATCGCCGTTAGGGATATAATAAAACCAACAAGTGATAAGCGTCATCAAACGGATAATATAGTCAAGTCAATTATCCGAACAATCACAAAACACAACGAACAAAAATCAATATGATTGACCAACCCAACGGTACATCAATCAAAACGCGAACCAAACGTTGAACAAATACGGAATTCCACCGCCCAAGGGTTGGAAGATCGAAAAAGAGACTAATTTCCCGAACTTAATGGAATTACGAAGGAGTCTGAACGTTCAACAATCACGAAACGAGATCAACAAAACCAAACAATCAAACGATCGAACCACAACGATCGAGACAACAAAAATCGAACAATCATGTTCGAATCATGAAGAACAATAAAATTCAAACAACAACTCCAAGGTTCACATCTCGACTCGAGATAATATATGATCCGGTGAAAACAACAAGATGTGCATTCACATAAGATCCCCAGGAAAGGGAATAGCAATTGAAAAATCACAACGACAAACGAGTTATTCCGAAATAATACCACACTCGTTCGATCAACAAAAGCAAGGGGCACAACAAGCTCAGAAATGTCAACGAACATGAACGAGCCGATAGAGTCGAAAATACAAAAGTTCAAAATCCGATCCACTTCGAATAAAAGAACTCATAGAACCAAGAGGTGTTACTTCCGAAAAAGGTTCACAAGAATTGAACTCAGAAAAAGTCACAGCGATAACCAGATCGACCCAAAACAAGATCACAGCTCGTTCGAACGACAAAACCGAAATACAGAACAAGTTCAGAAAGTATCAACGAACATGAGCGAATCGATAGACTTGAGAGAGAGAAAATGCAGAAGCCAAAAATAATACGGGTATTATATTGGACTTCTTCTAAAAGAAGTGTCGTCCCCGAAATTCACAACAACGAAATCAAGGTGACGACACAACAAGCAACTGACAGAAACATCCTTCGAAGGCCTCTCAAAGACGATTCTGATAACTGTGCTGAATCGTGAACTCCAAAAGTCTCGGTAGCCAATTCGCAAAATTGAATTCGGTGTCCCTCGAGTCCACACTTGAAATGTGTTACCGACGACAAGGACAATTTACACGTGCATGCCCCAGCACATCACGGTTGAAATGCCTCGGCTCGGCATACCGAAAATACAAATGCTAGATACAATGAGGCATAACGTCGCAAAACAACATAGCAGAGATGCCAACTCAGCACAACAAAGAATCATAACACATATCATATACAACGATTACCATCGTAAAGTAATACACACACAAACACTACAGCAACGACGGTATCGTTCGGCGACCTTAACGGCCCGAACAATAATCAGCACATAATTACAAACATCATGAAACAATCACACATGTACACAAACATACAAACTCAATCTTTAACAGCTCACACAGGTGTGATAACACGGAAGCCACCACGAAATGACAACATTAAAGATCGTCATCATACCTCCCACAAAGGGCTAACAAAACATGTGCGTGGCGAACGACTCAACGTTCACACCACCAATTCAATCACAATTCGGAGGGCTAACACCCTAATAACAATACCAACATCATACACACCTTCTCCGACCACAAGCAGGAAATGATGGGTTTTAAAACGAAAACCACCTCTTGAAAATAGTTTGGTAACACCAGTTGATCTTGAGTATCATTTTACAAAAAGTAGTACAAACACCATTATCGAGACTTTGAAAATTATCTTGCGTTTGAACAAAAATGAGGACACCTTTCTTTTAGTGAAAAACTTTCAAAAATATTCGACCCTTGGGTTTAAGCAACTGCATTTGAAAATATCTCAAAATATTTTTTGGTCCTCAACTGGAAAATTTTTGAAATGTATTGCGGCATTAGAAAGCACCTTGAAAACACCGCAAGAAAATAATTCGTTTTAAAAGTACGTCTCGAATTTTAATTTTCTAAGATACTCAAGGTTTTTAAAAATAATTCAATGGGCTAGAATGCCCAAAAATTTCAGGTAATTACATGGAACATTATAGCGCCGTGGGTCCCGCGCCGGAACCCACCAGGATAAAACCATTTACAAAAACGCCAAAAAGGCCGATGACAGTAATACTTCAAAAACTTACAAAAGCCATTTACAAAATACTAAATACCGTCATAAGAATTTCGCCAAAACGATCAAGGCCATAATGCCAAAAACTCGGTTAATGGAATTGATTTTCGAAATAAAACTCAGCCGGTAAAATACCGAAAACCATTACAAAAGAACTCACGCATCGGATAAAAGAAATACCGTCCAACATGCACAATCCAGCAACATTACTCATCATATGAATGAAATATGAGAGTCAAATATCCACATATCACGAAATCAAAATCCATAAGAGGATTTCGTCAATTAACTCATAATCATACCTGTAACTCGCATCAGACGAGGCACAAACACAAAGAAGGGAGACTTACATCCACGGGTCGCACGAAGATGATGATCGCCCCACGATACCAATCACGACCGACAAACTCAGACGACGCGTCGCGACACGACTTAGTCAGACAAAATCCGATGAGACAAAACTCAATAGGCACTACTAACCCGACAGCCTAGGTTTCCACAACCTAAGCTCCGATACCATTTATGTAACACCCCCAATCCGCTCAGGGATATTACACGCCGTAGAACCTTTCCTCAAGGATCTACCAGGCTGATAACAACATAGAACATCTCAACAATGCCTTTAAGGCTAAAATGACTCAGTAGACCGATTTGGTCTTTCAATAAAAACAGACAACTCAAACTCATTACATGCCCACGCAGGGGTCGAATACAAACACTCCCGTACAACGGGAAAGAATACTGCAGCAGAAAATAAACTATAACTAAACCAATGACCTCATACGGATCCTCGTGTGATTAGTATCGTTCATCTTTCATCATCTTTCGTGCCGACCCAGTGTTATTCTCCCAAACCTGAATGCAAAAACAGACATCCACCCCCCGAATACTCAGGGGTTAGCAAAACTCCACTGTTTTGCTAGTGCAAGAACAAAGTGCAAATACGAGCCATACAATTCACATTCAACGAATAACAATAACTAGGAATCCTCAAAAATCCAAACGTAATGAAAAGTACTTCCCGAGGCAAGAATTTGGGTAAACATTCCAAAACCGAAAGACAACAAGTTAAAGGGAAACAATTTATAAATCAATTTAAAATGCCATCGAGAGTTTTAATAGAAAACAATTTAGGATTACCGAATCCTAATCTTTCCAAAACTCAACAGGGTCACAGCCCAAAGGTTTTGTTTTCGCAAATAGAAAACCGACAACAGTTCACAGGGGCAAAATCCAAGTCACGTGTCCTCGACGGACATAAAATCCATACCAACTCGTGAAGTTTTTACTCGTGAATCCCGGACTCAACCCATTGGAATTCTCGCCGTGGCCCCGTCGAACCAACCCACGGTGAGTAAAATACGCTCACTAAATAAATACCAACCTGTGAAGTTTTTACTCGTGAATCCCGGACTCAAGCCATTGGAATTCCCGCCGTGGCGCCGTCGAACCAACCCACGGTGAGTAAAATACGTTCACTAAATAACATATCACACCAAGCATCGCCTTGGGAACAGGGTAATACCATTGATCCCGCCCGAGGCCTCGAAGGACCCTCCCGAGCTGGCTAGCTAAACAAATCACACACATAGCACAATGCAACAAAGATATCCAAACAATTCATTCAGAGGTATCAAACACTTAGCAAAAGACCTCGTCAAATCACAAAGCACCGAAATGAAATAATATACGTCCACACGCAATACCAAGTGCAACATCAACACCAAACATATCCATAGAAATCACATAGTCATTTACAAACTACACCATTCACAAAACACACACGTTTTGAAAATGAGCCTTTAACAAGGCTAGCCAAATCTTTTGAAAACTCGTTTCAAATAACCAAACAAACACATTGAGACGGTCACCAATCATCATATCCACGAAACAAGAAAAGTATGGACAAGGTACTTGCCTCGAGTAAGAACAATGCGGAGAATCGACCAAAGTAAGTTGGCACGAACCGACCACGAACCCGCCGACTCCACCGAACGTTAACCCGTGACAATAAACTACGAACAACAATAACAACAATGAAAACGAGTTCCATAGCACGACCTAAAGTCGTTGAATTGAAGGGACGAATGACACAATTTCAAGAGTTTCCCCCAAAATGGCCAAGAACACAAAAATACGATCATAATGAGAATCAAGGTCAAAAACAACGGAAATCCCACCAAACTATCGAAGGGAAACTCATTGGGACATTTAATCGAACACTCAATGTTCGATAACTCCCAAGAACACTCGAATCACTAATCGAGTTGAACAAACTCGAAATATGGATATACAACCCATAAAACACGACTAATAACATCATACTACACCAATGGATGTATCAAAATCGGACTAGAATCGAAATCAAGAACAAATTCTCCAAAAAGTCAACTTGAGGGAAAATCAAGAAATATACCTTGATTCGATGAAACACACGGATTGGATGATGATATAATCAACAAGAATCTTCCAAAACGTATAGGAATTGATTAGAATCGGCCAAGAACTCGATTTCTCGAGCCTCCCGTTGCCAGCCGCCGAAAAAAGAAGAAAAAGGGTGAAAAATGAAGGTCTGGCCGAGCCTAGGCTATATATAGCCGGTAGGGTTACGGCCGTAACCGGCAGTGCCTTACGGTCAAAACTCGGCCCTTACGGCCGTACTCGGCAGGCCTTACGGCCGTAACCATCATTCGTCAAAAAAATCTGCCCAGCACCTGCCGGACACTTACGGCCGTAACTGGCACACATTACGGCCGTAACCGGCATTCATCTGGAAGATGCCCAACACTCGTACGTCCGTACCTGATCACGCCATACGGCCGTAACTCTCGGCCCTTACGGCCGCAACTCGGCGAGGCCAGGCCCTGCTCCGGCCGTGACTCGGCCGTGGCCACTCCGACGGCCCGGACGACCCTGAAACCCGAACCTGAGTATAAACCGAAGGTACGGTTACGACGTACTCGCAAATACGAATCCAAGAGCTAAGAGAACACACGATTCCGACCACCCGAAGGCTCGAAATTCGACAACGGAAGTAATTATCCCAAACTTTGGGAAATTACTAAAATGGCCCAAAACGTCCGAAATACACGATACGTGATCGAAACACAAAACCAAAACTCGTAACATGAATAATAACATTAAATAAACTTACGAGAAACTCGAAACAATAGTTTCGGACGAGATTCGCAAGAATCGAGCTCCAGTGCGGAAATGTCGCTAAAAAGCACGGAACTCAACAAAACGACACCGAAAAGAACTCGGACGTCGAAAAGTGTAGAATTAAATATTCTCAAAATGACGAAACGGTCGTGAGCGAGTCGTCAAAATGGACTTTCTCCGAAAAAAAAATAAAAAAAAAATAAAAGAATTACCAGAAATCGAAATTACGGGTATTACAGTGTTCGAAGACTGTCCCTCGCCTATGAATCTTTTTGATTGATGAACAACCCTCCCACTATAACGAGGTAAATTCTGAGTTGGCGTAAAAGTCTCAAAATCGATACATGGTGCACTGTTAGTTGGCACTTGTACGATTGGCATAGACGGAGTCTCACCCCTCAACTCTTCCAGAATTATTTCGCTCATGGGCTTGTGACTAATCATATAATCCTCTTCTAGGAATTGGGCGTTGGTGCGAATAGTGACCTTCTGATCCTGTGGACTATAGAACAAGCCACCCTTCGTTCCCTTAGGATATCTTACAAACACTCGCAGTTCTGTATGAGATGCCAACTTATCAACTTCCTTATTCAGTACATATGCTGGAGTACCCCAAATCAAAATATGTCCTAGACTGGGCTTTCGCCTACTGCACAGTTCTACAGGTGTTTTGGGAACTTATTTCGAAGGCACCACGTTTAGAATGTATGTTGTTTTTTCCAAGGCATACCCCAGAACGAAATAGGTAAATGTGAATAACTCATCATTGACCTAACCATTTTAAAAAGAGTTATGTTCCTTCTCTCACCAACACCGTTTTGTTGTGGAGTGTAATATCCACAATTTCGAATTTCGGTAATTTTCTTTTTTCGGCGGAAGTCCGTTTTGACGACTCTTTCATGACCATTTCGTCATTTCGAGAATGATTAATTCTACACTTTTTGACATCCGAGGTCGTTTCGGTGTCGTTTTGTTGAGTTCCGTGCTTTTTAGCGACTTTTCCGCACTTGAGTTCGATTCGTGCGAATCTCGTTCAAAACTGCTGTTTCGAGTTTCCTGTAAGTCCGTTTAACTTTGTTAGACGTGTTGTGAACTTCGGTTTGGTTATTCGATCACGTATCGCGATTTTCGGGCGTTTTGGGCCATTTTTGTAATTTCTTAAGAGTTACGGGTATCCGTATCTGTAATTGTTGTCTCGACCCGTTTCTTGGTCGCGTATGATTAATTATTGCATTATGTTTTCATTTTGGGTCGTTGATGTTGTCCGCGAACTTTTCATCGTGTTCGTTCCGTATGTTTTCGGAAATCGAGTCGTCGAGCCACAGTGTTCGAGCACCGCCGACGGCTATGGATCGCCGGACGATTGCGGGCACCGGTCGGATGGGTGCGGCAGGAACCGGCGTAGCGTATGCTACGGCCGAAAGGCTGCGCGCGCTAACCGGCAGGTGTAGCGCACGCTACCGGCAGGTGTAGCGCACGCTATCGGGTCTGGACAGTGGAGTCATGGGGTTCTGGAATCGGTTAGGCTCGGCAGGTAGCGCACGCCATCGCCGGATGCCGCGTCGCTCTGGCCGGCAGTAGCGCACGCCACGGCCGGAAGGTCGCACGCTACTGGCCGAGTAGTCTAGTCCAAGAGGTCATCGGATTGTGGCACAGGCCGATAGCGCACGCTAGCTCGGCAGCTGCACGCGCTAGTCCGCCCAAGATAAATGTGGCAGACCTCATTCTCACTCATTTTCATTTCCTTTCTTTTCGATCCATGCTGGAGCTTCGGAGGTGACGAAGCCATGTTGTTTAACAACATATCCACGAAGTTCTTGAGTTCATAACATCAATCAATCATCCGTTATCATCCTTTGATCCAGCGAATCAAGGTAATCCTCCTTAGAACCCTAATTTCGTGAATTTGGGGGTTTTTGCATTTTTGTCCGATTCGTTCCGTGTTCTTGATTAATTCATGAGGGGTATGATTAATCTTGGTATTATTCTTGTGTTTAACATCATTTAATCCATTGTTCTTCGTCGAATCGAAGTATATTTCTTGATTTCCTTCGAATCGACTTTTTGGGGGATTTGTTCTCGATCTCGTTTTTCATCCATTTTTGATGGGTCGATTATGGTTAAATGATGTTGTTAAACATATTCTATGGATTGTATATCCATATTTCAACTTCGAATTCCATTTTCGTGCTTTGTCGGGACGAATCGTGTTCTTGGCCGTTTTGGGGAAAACACTTGAACATTCGTCGTTCGTTCTTTGAATTCAACGGCTTTGAGTCATTCTATGGAATTCATTTTCATTGTTGTTATTGTCCTCCGTAGTTTATTATCGCGAGTTGGCGATCGGTGGAGTCGGCGGGTTCGTAGTCGGTTCGTGTCAACCTATTTCGGTCGATTCTCCGCGTTGTTCTTATTCGAGGCAAGTACCTTGCCCATACTATTCTTGTTTTCTGGATATGATAATTAGTGATCGTCTAAATGTGGTTGTTTGGTCGTTTGAATTGAACTTTCAAAAGATTCGGTTTAGCCTTGTTAAAGGCTTGCTTTCAAAACGCGTGTGTTTTGTGAATGGTGTGTCTTGTAAATGACTATGTGAATCCTATGGATATATTTGGTGTTGATGATGCACTTGGTATTTGCGTGTGGACGTATATTATTTCATTTCGGTGCGTTGTGGTTTGACGTGGTGTTTTGCTAAGTGTTTGATGCCTCTGAGTGAATTGTTGGATATCTTTGTTGCATTGTGTTATTTATGTAAATGCGTGGATATGGTTAAAGGTCTACGGTGACACATGGCACGTGATCATGTGGTCAGGATGCAAGAAGTGATCGATCCAACCGTGAGAGCCTGAGATAATCTACGGTGGCACATGGCATGCGATCATGTGGCCAGGATGCAACAAGCGATTGATCCAACCGTGAGATGTGTGTGATTTGTTTCGCTAGCCAGCTCGGGAGGGTCCTTCGAAGCCTCGGGCGGGATCAATGGTATTACCCTGTTCCCAAGGCGATGCGCGTGCGCGATTATGTTTTGTTGATTTTTATGTCCGTCGAGGACACGTGATGTTGGGCTCTGGCCCTGTGAATTATTGTCGGTTTTCTATTTGTGAAAACAAAACCTTTGGGCTGTGACCCTGTTGATTTTGGGAAAGATAAGGATTTGATAATCCTAAGTTGTTTTCTATCAAAACTCTCGATGGCATTTAAACGGTTTTATAAATTGCTTTCCCTTGATTTGTGACCTTTCGGTTTTAGAATATTTTACCAAACTCTTGCCTCGGGAAGCGCTTTTCGTTACGTTTGGATTTTGAGGATTCCTGGTTATTGTTATTCGTGGAATGTGAATTGTGTGGCTCTTATTTGCACTTTGTTCTTGCACTAGCAAAACAGTGGAGTTTTGCTAACCCCCGAGTATTCGGCGGGTGGATGTCTATTTTTGCATTCAGGTTTTGGAGCATAGCACAAGGTCGGCACGAAGGATGATGAAAGATGAACGATACTAATCACACGAGGATCCGTTGATGTCGTATTGGTCTAGTTGTATTTTCTTTTCCGTTGCAGTATCTTTTCCCCGTTGTACGGGAGTTTATTGTATTTTGACCCCTGCGTGGGTATGTGTTTGGAATTAAGTTGTATGTTATTATTGAAAGACCAAGTCGGTCTACTGAGCCATTTTAGCCTTAAAGGCGATGTTTAGATGTTTGATTTTAGTTATCAGCCTGGTAGATCCTCGAGGAGAGGGTCTACGGCGTGTAATATCCCTGAGTGGATTTGGGGTGTTACATAAATGGTATCTGAGCTTAGGTTGTGGAAACCTAGGATGTCGGGTCAGTAGTGTCTGTTGAGTTTTGTTTCATCAAAATTTATCTGACGGAGTCGTGTCGCGACGCGTCGTCTGAGTTTGTTGGTCGTGATTAGTATCGTGGGCGATCATCATCTTCGTGCGACATGTGGATGTAAGTCTCCCTTCTTTGTATTGTGCCTCGTGTGACATGAGCTATTTGTTTAATTTTGTATTAAGTGACGGAATCCTCTTATGGATTTTGATTTCTTGATACGTGATTATTTGACTCTCATATTTAGTTCATGTGAGGAGTAGTGTTGCTGGATTGTGCATGTTGGACTGTATTTCTTTTATCCACTGCGTGAGTTCTTTTGTAATGGCTTTCAGTATTTTACCGACTAAGTATTATTTCGAAAACCGATTCCTTTAACCGAGTTGTTGGCCTTGACCATTTTGACGGTAGTTGGGTGTTTTCAAATGATTTTGTGAGTTTTGATAAGTACTACCGTCATCGACCTTTTTGGGCGTTTTTGTAATTGGTTTTTAGCCTGGCGGGTTCCGGCGCGGGACCCACGGCGCTACAAAAGTTTTGTGTAATTACCTGAAATTTTTGGGCATTCTAGTCCATTGAATTATCTTGGAAAACCTTGAGTATCTTAGAAAATAAATTTCGAGACGTACTTTTAAAATGAATTATTTTCTCGTGGTACATCCAAGGTGCCACAATATGTTTCAAAATTCTTCAATCTCGAGGACCCGAAAATGTTTTGAGATATTTTCAATGTTTTATAAGCACTTTTACTTAGACCCGAGGGTCGAATATTCTAAAAGTTTTTCACTAAGAGAAGGTGTCCTCATTTTTGTTCAAATGCAAGATGATTTTCAAAGTCTCGAAAATGATGTTGTTCAACTTTTTGTAAAATGATACTCAAGATCAACTGGTGTTTCCAAATTGTTTTCAAAAGGTGGTTTTCGTTTTTAAAGACCTATCATTCCTGTTTGCGGACCGGAAATGCATGTATAGTTTTCGAACTTTCGTTACGGTGTTAATCCCGATTTGTGATTGAATTGGTGGCGTGAGCGTTGAGTCGTTGCCACGCATATGTTATGTTAACCCTTTGTGGGAGGTGTGATGACGATCTTTAATGTTGTCATTTCGTGGTGGCTTGCGTGTTATCGCACCTGTGTGAGCTGTTAAAGCTTGGGTTTGTGCGTTTATGCACATGGGTGATTGTTTCATGAGGATCGTGATTATGTGCTGGTTAATGTTCGGGCCGTTAAGGTCGCCGAACGATGCCGTCGTTGCTGTTATATTCATGTGTGTGTTGCCTTGCGATGGTAATCGTTATATGTGTTATGTATTATGATTTTCTGTTGTGCTGAATGGTTACTTATTTAGTATGCCGAGGGGCCGAGGTCGTGGTCGTGGCGATCGGACGCGTGGTCGAGATCATGCTACCGGTGATGATCTTGGTATCGGTGTCGCTACTATTTTACAGCAGGTAGCCAGACAGATGACTTAGTTGACTGAGGCAGTTCAGCGTGTTACAGATGTGACCCAGCACACTGGTGCAAATCAGTGGCTTCGAGAAGTGGTTCGTATGAATCCCCCTCGTTTCGCTGGTGCTGCAGATGCTTTAGGCTGGGATGGTTGGCTTTTCCAGTTGGAAAAGATATTCGAGGTAGTTGATTGTCCGGAAGAACGTAAGGTACCGGTCGCTCAGTATCTTCTCGACAAAGATGCCGCTAGCTGGTGGGAGGCTATTAAGCCTCGAGATCGCGTTGTCACGTGGGCGAGTTCGTAAATTTATGAGAGATGAGTTTTGTCCGGAACCGATCAGAAATCAGAGGATTAATGAATTCTTTTCGGCGAAACCGCAGGATGTACCGCTGTCTCAAGCTATTATTGATTTTAGCAAACAGCTCGGCTATGTGCAGAATCAAGTAAGGACAGAGGAGGACAAGATTTGTCATTTTAGTAGGCGGATGAAGCCGGAGATTCGTCAGTACATGGCAGGTCTCGCTTGCACTTCCTTGAGAGATTATCAGAATAGGGCATTAGCCTATGAGCTATCCAGATTATCGACCGAGAGTATGTCTGACTCGAAGAAACAGAAAACCGTTGGGAACTTTTCAGGAAATCAGGGGAGTGGGCCCCTTGAGGTTGGGACTTCGTTTCGTCATCCCAAAATGGTTCCTAGATCGCGTGATTAGAGGAGTAGTACCCCTGCAGTGAATAATGTGAGCAGCTCGAAGATATGTTATAACTGTAGTCGAGCGGGCCATACTGCGAAGAA
Source organism: Orobanche coerulescens (assembly GCA_033398695.1). NCBI lineage: Eukaryota > Viridiplantae > Streptophyta > Magnoliopsida > Lamiales > Orobanchaceae > Orobanche > Orobanche coerulescens. The sequence continues at coordinate 75,937,689 of CM065801.1, read as the reverse complement.
TTGTCGTTCACCGTTAGTCAAGCTGTTTTGAGTGTGGCCAGGTGGGTCACCGATCTGTACATTGCGAGACGGTAGCTGAGAGGTTTGGGGATCGAGGTTGCGTCTCTGCTCCGAAAGGACACGGAGATGCCTAGTGTGGTTTTGAGGATTTCGGTGTAGTCCGAATTATTTATGATTGCCCTTGTGGATCGTTTTGTGTTTATTCTCTGTTTTCTCGACTGCGCGTGTTTTCTTGTAACAAGTACTTTGTGTTTTGTGATTGTTTGGATAATTGACTTAATTGTATTATCTGTTTGATGACGCTTGTCACTTGTTGGTTTTATTATGTCTCTACCGGTGGCGTTGTGTTGGTCGTTGTGGAATGTGTTTTCACGCCGGATGTCTCTTTGCGTTTCTTGCAGCGTTTCGCCGTTGGGCGCGAGTTTTTGGGTTTTGTGTATCTCGTCGAGTTTTCCTGGCGGGTATATTGTTTCCCCTACTTGTTTTAAGTTTCGAGACGAAACTTCTTTTAAGGAGGGTAGAATGTAATATCCGCAATTTCGAATTTCGGTAATTTTCTTTTTTCGGCGGAAGTCCGTTTTGATGACTCGCTCATGACCGTTTCGTCATTTCGAGAATGATTAATTCTACACTTTTTGACATCCGAGGTCGTTTCGGTGTCGTTTTGTTGAGTTCCGTGTTTTTTAGCGACTTTTCCGCACTTGAGTTCGATTCTTGCGAATCTCGTTCAAAACGGTTGTTTCGAGTTTCCTGTAAGTCCGTTTAACTTTGTTAGACGTGTTGTGAACTTCGGTTTGGTTATTCGATCACGTATCGCGATTTTCGGGCGTTTTGGGCCATTTTTGTAATTTCTTAAGAGTTACGGGTATCCGTATCTGTAATTGTTGTCTCGACCCGTTTCTTGGTCGCGTATGATTAATTATTGCATTATGTTTTCATTTCGGGTCGTTGATGTTGTCCGCGAACTTTTCGTCGTGTTCGTTCATGCGTTTTGAAATCGAGTCGTCGAGCCACAGTGTTCGAAAGCCGCCGGACGGTTGCGGGACTGGCCGGACGATTGCGGGCACCGGTCGGACGGGTGCGGCAGGAACCGGCATAGCGTACGCTATGGCCGGAAGGCTGCGCGCGCTAACCGGCAGGTGTAGCGCACGCTACCGGCAGGTGTAGCGCACGCTACCGGCAGGTGTAGCGCACGCTATCGGGTCTGGACAGTGGAGTCCTGGGGTTCTGGAATCGGTTAGGCTCGGCAGGTAGCGCACGCTACTGTCGGACGCTGCGTACGCTACGGCCGGCAAGTAGCGCACGCTACGGCCAGAAGGCTGCGCACGCTACCTGGCCGAGCAGTCTAGTCCAATAGGTCACTGGATTGCGGCCTGGGCTGATAGCGCACGCTAGCTCGGCAGCCTAGCGCGCGCTAGTCCGGCCCAGTATAAATGTGGCAGAGCAGCCTCATTCTCACTCATTCTTCATTTCTTTTCTTTTCGATCCGCGGCTGGAGCTTCGGAGGTGACGAAGCCATGTTGTTTAACAACAAATCCACGAAGTTCTTGAGTTCATAACATCAATCAATCATCCGTTATCATCCTTTGATCCAGCGAATCAAGGTAATCCTCCTTAGAACCCTAATTTCGTGAATTTGGGGGTTTTTGCATTTTTGTCCGATTCGTTCCGTGTTGTTGATTAATTCATGATGGGTATGATTAATCTTGGTATTATTCTTGTGTTTAACATCATTTAATCCATTGTTCTTCGTCGAATCGAAGTATATTTCTTGATTTCCTTCGAATCGACTTTTTGGGGGATTTGTTCTCGATCTCGTTTTTCATCCATTTTTGATGGGTCTATTATGGTTAAATGATGTTGTTAAACATATTCTATGGATTGTATATCCATATTTCAACTTAGAATTCCATTTTCGTGCTTTGTCGGGACGAATCGTGTTCTTGGCCGTTTTGGGGAAAACACTTGAACATTCGTCGTTCGTTCTTTGAATTCAACGGCTTTGAGTCATTCTATGGAATTCATTTTCATTGTTGTTATTGTCCTCCGTAGTTTATTATCGCGAGTTGGCGATCGGTGGAGTCGGCGGGTTCGTAGTCGGTTCGTGTCAACCTATTTCGGTCGATTCTCCGCGTTGTTCTTATTCGAGGCAAGTACCTTGCCCATACTATTCTTGTTTTCTGGATATGACAATTAGTGATCGTCTAAATGTGGTTGTTTGGTCGTTTGAATTGAACTTTCAAAAGATTCGGTTTAGCTTTGTTAAAGGCTTGCTTTCAAAACGCGTGTGTTTTGTGAATGGTGTGTCTTGTAAATGACTATGTGAATCCTATGGATATATTTGGTGTTGATGATGCACTTGGTATTTGCGTGTGGACGTATATTATTTCATTTCGGTGCGTTGTGGTTTGACGTGGTGTTTTGCTAAGTGTTTGATGCCTCTGAGTGAATTGTTTGGATATCTTTGTTGCATTGTGTTATTTGTGTGAATGTGTGGATATGGTTAAAGGTCTACGGTGACACATGGAACGTGATCATGTGGTCAGGATGCAACAAGTGATTGATCCAACCGTGAGAGCCTGAGATAATCTACGGTGGCACATGGCATGCGATCATGTGGCCAGGATGCAACAAGCGATTGATCCAACCGTGAGATGTGTGTGATTTGTTTCGCTAGCCAGCTCGGGAGGGTCCTTCGAGGCCTCGGGCGGGATCAATGGTATTACCCTGTTCCCAAGGCGATGCGCGTGCGCGATTATGTTTTGTTGATTTTTATGTCCGTCGAGGACACGTGATGTTGGGCTCTGGCCCTGTGAATTATTTTCGGTTTTCTATTTGTGAAAACAAAACCTTTGGGCTGTGACCCTGTTGATTTTTGGAAAGATAAGGATTTGATAATCCTAAGTTGTTTTTCTATCAAAACTCTCGATGGTATTTAAACGGTTTTATAAATTGCTTTCCCTTGATTTGTGACCTTTCGGTTTTAGAATATTTTACCAAACTCTTGCCTCGGGAAGCGCTTTTCGTTACGTTTGGATTTTTGAGGATTCCTGGTTATTGTTATTCGTGGAATGTGAATTGTATGGATCGTATTTGCACTTTGTTCTTGCACTAGCAAAACAGTGGAGTTTTGCTAACCCCCGAGTATTCGGGGGGTGGATGTCTATTTTTGCATTCAGGTTTTGGAGCATAGCACAGGGTCGGCACGAAGGATGATGAAAGATGAACGATACTAATCACACGAGGATCCGTTGATGTCGTATTGGTCTAGTTGTATTTTCTTTTCCGCTGCAGTATCTTTTCCCCGTTGTACGGGAGTTTATGGTATTTTGACCCCTGCGTGGGTATGTGTTTGGAATTGAGTTGTATGTTATTATTGAAAGACCAAGTCCGTCTACTGAGCCATTTTAGCCTTAAAGGCGATGTTTAGATGTTTGATTTTAGTTATCAGCCTGGTAGATCCTCGAGGAGAGGGTCTATGGCGTGTAATATCCCTAAGTAGATTGGGGGTGTTACATGGAGTTCCCCACGCAGTGAGCTGGGATGAGATGCCCTCATTTGCCAAGAAATCCAAAAACTCTCTACTAAGGTATTCGCCATCAAGATCAGATCGTAGTGACTTTATACTCTTCCCATGATGCTTTTCCATTTCAACCTTGGAGTTTCTGAACTTGTCAAAGGCTTCAGAGTTACGTCGCATCAAATAGATGTATCCATAACTCGAATAATCATCTATAAACGTGATGAAGTATTCGAAACCACCCGTAGCCTGGACGTTCATTGGAACACATACATTCGGATGAACCAATTCCAACACATTCTGAACACGATTTCCCTTAGTCTTAAAAACAATTTTGGTCATCTTACCTTCCAGACAGGATTCAGAAATTAGAAATGACTCAAGAGGTTGTCCAATATGCCATTATCTACCAATCTTTGAATCCTCCTAAGGTTTAACTGGCCTAACTGCAAATTCCACAGATATGTTTGGTTTATGCTCGAAGATTCTTTTCTCTTTTCAAGTATAGACAAAGAGTTAAGCTATTTATGTTTATACATGGGAGGTTGTGCAGCATTAATGACATACAGTCCATTAGTAAAAATACCTTGGCAAATATATTCACCATTTCTTCTTCTAATAATAGCATCATCAAAAGAAACTGAATAACCATCACATTTTAATTTAGAAACCGAAATTAAATTCATTCTAAAATCTGGTACTAATAATACATTATTAAGGAATAATATTTTGTCATTAATCTTCAACTGCTCGACTCCCACTACAACAGCCATAAGCCTGGAATAATCGCCTTAGTTGATGGTGATCTCGCCCCCGCTAAGCTGCTTAGTTACCTAAAAACCATGCGAGTCAAAGCAAACATGATCAGTGGAGCCTGAATCAACTATCCACGAAGTTGAAGAAGAAGCTGCCAAACATGTTTCGACTACTAGTGCACCAGACATACCTTTCTTAAGAGCAGGGCAGTCTGCTTCAAAATGTCCATTCTGACCGCACTTATAGCACTTTTCCTTTGGCTTTTTGTTCGCCTCAGGGTGAGGAGACTTGTTTTTTACCTTGACAGTTGCCACTTGCTTCCGGCCCATTTGTTTCTTCTTCTTCTTCCCCCACTTGGGTTTAGAAGTTCAAACACCAGTAGCCGCAAGAACTTGATACCCTTGCCTAAAGAGACCCTCTATAGCTTGAGGCTCTGTAAGCAATTCCGCCAAGGTATACTCCCTACGATTCATATTATAGTTTAGGCGGAACTGCTCAAAGCTCCTAGGTAAGCTGCCTAGGATGACATTGACCTGTGTTTCCACATCGATAGTAGCCCCCAAGATATGAAGTTCGTTTAGATGAGAAATCATCTTTAGAACATGATTTTTTACCGAGTTCCTTCAGGCATTTGGGTTGTTATCAAGACCCTCATAACATTTTGCCTAGCCGTCCGGTTCTGATGACCAAACATCTTGTCGATATTTTTCATCATTTCCGCGGCCGTGCTCATACTCTGATGCTGATGATACAATACATTAGCTATAGAAGCCAAGATGTAATAGCGAGCCATCTCATCAGATTTTTTCCATCTGTGGAATTCTTTCACCTAATCGGGTGTCGAATCCGCATCTGGGTCCAATGGGCATTCATCAGTTAGAACAAACTTGCGTTCTTCAGGAGTCAGGACAATATTAAAATTACATTTCCAATAAGCAAAGTTAGTGCAATCTAGTTTATTTTCTTTGGGAATTACAGCAAGTGGATTTAAAGATATCTCAGATGAAATTAAAAACATTCATCACATAATGCATAGCAAATATATTGGAAAATCTCAAAAAAACAATATATATGCTAGCAACCAACACCTCAAAAAACCGTAAATGCAAGCCACGATCATTTGGACGTTTACACATATTTTTCAAGTAGAGTTTTACGTCTTTAATTTTACTATCTAGTCAATTTACGTTATGACAAGTAAAATTAATAGTTGGTTCCTCTTGGCCATGTATTAATTAACATAGATTCCGATGGGAGCTTATTAATTAATACACCTAAATGAACACCATAATTTAACAACCTTAAAATATTAACTTTTAAATAATAGCCCTACAAATGGAGAGGTCCTATCATAAAAAATAATATTTACCTTTTGTTATCATTTGAAATTTAAAACTAGTGAACCTTTAATTAGCACATCCGATATGGAGGAAGACCCTAATATCAACGCGCATGCTAATTACTTCACAATTTAAATTAATTATGGAGGCCAATTTGATTTTATTTTAAAAAATAAATCAACTTAATCATTTAGTTATTTTAGCCTTAAGGTTTTTAATTTCTCGTCCTAACATGCAAGAAACATATCACGCATACATTCATACATGCCATACATCCAAAATAGTAAAAAACCAAAATAAAGAATAGATATTATCATGGTTTTCTTCCTTGATTTGAATCTGAGAAAATCGCCGACTCGATTTCTCCCACTTTATCAAGCATCTCGTCACTCCTCTCCGGCCGGGCCGTGGATTTACAAAATTAAAGTTTCATTTTTATGCAAAATTAATTACATAAAAAAAAAATTCAATTTTAAATCCCGACTCTCCAGCGGATGTAACGAACGGCGGTGAAACGGATCGGACCAAAAACTGGACAACTCGACCCGAACCGGCAAACCGGCCCAAAATAGGTTGCCCGCGGCCCTCGGCAGTAGGCCTACCACTGATCAGCGGGTAGCTATGTGCTGCTCGACAGCGCCCGCGTGCTACTCTTCGGCTACGGCTGTCCAGCAGTCCCAGTGTCCCGGTTCTGCTCTACTTCTTCATAACTTCGTCTTGTCCGAATTCGATTATAATTTTACACAAACTAAAAAATACATCGAATTTACAGAAAGATTACACGAATAAATAAGATCCTAGATCTATTCGCAAAATTTCTCACGGGAAAAACCATTACATTCCTCAAAACCGGGCCAAACCAACAGTTGCATAAATAATAAATATAAATAGAAATATCATTCACATAACCATGATAATTGGATCATATTCCCTGCAAGAACACATCTAGCAAAATACTCCAACATCAAATTACATGAATATTTAAATTGCTATCAAATAATCACCAAAATTAACAAAAATAGCAAAAACTTACGAATCTGGCTCCGATACCAATTGTTTGAAATAAAACGCAGTGGAAGCGAAGTTGGAAAAAAGTTGATTAAAGCATTTTACGCATCCACGAGCACAAAATCAATTTAGGCATGCTAATTAATTAACTACTAAGATTAATAAGCAATTTAAATATTATTTATTATTTACTAAATAAATATGTTGGTAAATTAAATATCCTAATCTAGATCAAAGATGAGATGATATTTATCTTTGAAGGTGGTTTCTTGCTCATTGATCTTCTTGTATTTTTACCTTTAGATCTTCTATAGTATGATTTGACCTAATCCGGACGTTTGTGTGGGCAACGAGCTACCAAATCTTGCTTGGATAAAAGTGGATCGGCGGAACCAAGTTCCTCACAACTCTTGATTTTCTTTTCTTCAAGCAATTCTGATTTGTAACAAGAATTAAAGTGTCATCTCAATTGTGCAATCAAAGATAAGTCAAGATACACAATTAAAGAGTAAGAAGAAAAATCAAAACCCTTGTGATTGATTATTGATGCCGTGGCCGAACCTCCCCATGTGTCCTTTATATAGGCTTTGGACTACTCTAGATATCTTAAGGAGGATGAGGGTTAGAACTCCTAGTGCAACCCAACTTTCTATATTAATCCCTTTCCTCATATGGTTGAGTTCACTAATATCAATTGAGTCCACTAAAGAATTAATATTACACTTCCAAACTGAATCCCAATTTACAAAATCGGGCTCCTTATTTAAATATATTATTTTTCCGTGTTTGAGATATCAAATATCCATTAATTAATTTAAGCTACTGACAACTTTAATTAATTAATTAATATCTTATCCAAGAGTAGTACCACTCGAACCTTATTATTATATCGAAATTAAATTCACCTGCAGAGTTTAATATAATAATCATTATCGAGTTCCTCAAGGGGACATCATCAACCTGCACGAGTTGGGACACATTATCTAGTAATAATAATAATTGTCATATAAATAATAATATTGTCGAAGATACGAATCTTATTTATTTTGACTATCACTCATGGTAAATCAAAGCAATAAATATTATAAATACAAAATAAATATTACATACTTAGAATTAATAGATAGTAATTATCCAATACTTACTTTCTTCTTACAGTCAGTAGAGCAGACACTATCTCACTTCGATCGAGTACAATGTATGCAAATACGCTAATGCATGATAATACTCAAGACCAACTAATCTCAAGCATACATTACAACCTTTCACATAATTTATCTAATAATTATATAAGTTTTGAACTACTATATCATTTTATAAGGCACCGATAATGTGATCCTCCGTGTGACACCAACACACTACATTATCTACAATATAAAATAATTAGACATTTCATTTGCATAACCATAACGTGAATAAATATGCAAAACATGTGATTAAATGTAATTAATATTCTCATAGGTAGTTAGAGGAAAATAAGGTAATACAAGCATAAAGTATGCTTTGCAGTATACAAACCAAACAATCTCCCGCTTATACTCAAAACATGCTTTTAAGTATACTACTATATTACATAGTCTCTCATTTCTGCCACTTACACTCAAAGCAATGCTGCCATACATCGTAATCCATTCCTTCCACATGCATTTCAAAAAGTTTTGAGGGTTGGCCTTTCGTGAAAGGATCAGCAAGATTATCTTCCGATGCAACCCTGGCTATAACTACATCTCCTTCCTTTACGAAGTGTCGTACGATGTGGTACTTGCGGTTGATATGTTTACTATTGGGTACGGGGTCGGATATTTGCGCCGTTTGGGGAAGCGTAAATAAAATTGCGGAAAATAAATGACGCAAGGATTTATAGAGGTTCGGCTATAAACGAGCCTACGTCCTCTCTTTATCTTTTTCAATAGGTTAAAGATAGCAACCTCTATGCCTCTCTTCTATCGGTCGAGGTATAACCGTTTACAATCACGTCTTCTATTGGTCCGTGATAAACCACTCGTACTTGTCTTTGCGTCGGTCCAAGTTAAACCGTTTTCCTTTTCGTAGGACAAGGAATCAACCTCTCTAGCTTTCTATGGGTATTAGATAAACCTCACTCGATAGCGATTGCGATTCTAATAATGTCGCATCCTTGATCCTAATAACACCGAATCCAATCGTATCTTTTCTTTTACCACTCGTGTATGTTTTCGTGAATTCTCACTCAAACACTTACAATTAAGCTCAATATCAACAACAAGAATGTGTATAATAATATCACACGAATAGACTATTTGCTCAAGGTTGTTGTGCTCAAACAATACCATAGGGATGGTATTTATAGGCTCCATCTTCAAACTAGCCGTTAGCTGCTGAACCTTCTTTACGTACGTTATATCCATTCCATTACGTACGTAAGCACCTTTACGTACGTTAACCCTGTCTGGTTACGTACGTTAGCATCTTCACAAAATAGTCCAGTGAGATTCGTCATTTGAGTTACGTTCGTTAGCCTTTCCTTTGTTACGTACGTTAACATTGCGTCACTGCTGACGTCATATATCCGTTGGATGCTTTTCTGACTTTGATTCCTCCAACGTTCATCTGGTTTGAACTTGTTTATGTACGTTAACTTCATGCTATTACGTACGTTAATTGCCACACATTACGTACGTTAATGATCACATATTACGTACGTTAGCTTTGTGATTTTCCAGCTTTTTGCACTTCTTTTTCTTCGATGCTTGGCTTCGTCTCTTCGTTGTTTTGTTTTGCTTATCAACATTAATCATCAAAACACTTTTAATTTATGTATGGAACAAAATGTTCCAACAATCTCCCCCTTTTTGATGATTACAAAACAACACTTCGTCAATGGGATTTTCCTGCAAAAATCCAAGTATATGTATATGTGTATAGACCAAAGTTTTGGACTTTGTCCGTTTCGTTAGTTTCTTCTCCCATTTCTTTTTCGACTCCTTCTTTCTCCTTTCTTTCGACTTTGTCCGTTTCGAATTTTTCATCGTCTTTCCGACGTCTCCTCATTTTTCAACTCCTTCGTTTCTCCCCCTTTTAGGGTAAATCCCATTTTCGACTTCTTTTTCTCCTTCTCCATTCTCTCCCCCTTTTTGTTTTCATCAAAAAGTAGATAAAATATCAATTGAAATAAATAATACCAAAATATAAAATATGCATGATACAATTTATGAATAATTACATAAAGGTAAAAACTCCCCCTGAAAATATTATCTCTCCTTAAAAAAATACTCCCCCTGAGTGAAATACAAAAATCAATTTTTGGGGATCCAACCTATAGTTGGTTTTTGTTTAGAAACGTAGACGATATTTGAAACGATTGTTCCTTTAGGAACCCAAATTTTCTTAATTTTTATCGTCCGTCTCGGGCTTTTGCAACTTGAAATATGATGCCCGATTTTTAAACACTTTTAGCAATGGGGTATCTTGAAATTAACGGATTCGTTTTTCAAACGAGTTTTGAATCCTAACCCCTCTTTATTCAAAGTAAATTTTTGAACACCAAGCATTTGTTCAAATTTCGTTTCATACGAGAATTTCTTTGTCAAAGATTTAAGCTCGGTTTGGATTTTAGCGAGATCATTCTTCAAAATATTTTCATTTTCAATACACTTTGAATGATCGATTTCAACAAATTTTCCCTTTTCGATAATTTTGGAATTTTCAATTTCCAAGGATTTAATTTTAGACTTAAGGGATTTGATTTCCGATAATGCATTTTGAAAATCCGTATGAAGTAATTCAAATGCATCAAAAAGTTCATCGGGAGGTTGTACTTACTTGGCTTTCGACGTCGCTGTCGTCGAACGAACTCCGGGCCATAAGAGCGAGATTATTTTGATTGATGAAATCATCGCCTTCATCTTCATCGCTCCAAGTAGCCACAAGAACCTCTTTCTTGGGTTTGACACGGCAATGCTTAGCGAAGTGGCCTAGTTTTCCACATTGTCGACAAGAGTTGTCGAACTTCTTCGTTTCGCTCGAGATATCCTTCTTCCTCCGGTTTAATAAGGTTTGGAATTTATTAATATTTTTGGCATAGTATGCCATTTCTTCATCGCTTTCTTCCACCGGGATTTCTTCCTTCTTTCTCGATATCTTAGCCTTCATGGCTAGCGATTTGTCTTTCGGTTTCGGCTTGACACTTCGTGATTTTAACACGATCTCACAATTAATTAGCGAACCAACGAGGGCACTAAAATCGAGCGTGTTAAGATCTTTGGATTCCATAATCGCGGTCACGGTGCCGTCCCATTCGCTAGGTAGTGATCGTAAAATTTTCTTAACTTTTTCACTACTAGACAATGGTTTACCGAATGAAGCAAGTCCATTTGTGATGACCGAAAATCGGTCGAGCATATTGGTGATGGACTCGTCAGCTTTCATCATGAATAACTCGTAGTCATGGAGAAGCATATTTATCTTCGTCTCCTTGACTTGAGTCGTCCCTTCGTGATTGATTTCTAGAATTTTCCATATTTCTTTCGCACTCTCACACGATGAGATTCGATTGACCTCTTCTGGATTTAAGGCACAAAATAAGAGTTGGGTGGCCTTACAATTTAGATGGTCATTTTTCCAATCGGCATCGTCGTATTCTTCGAAAGATTTGAGCGTACCGTCGGATTTGATTGGAACTTTCGGGCCAAGGCAAATAATCTTCCAAATCTCGATGTCGTATGCTCGGATGAATATCGACATCTTCTTCTTCCACGTCAAATAATTTGAGCCATCAAAGAATGGTGGTCGGTTGAGAGCAAGGCCTTCGACTGGAGAGAATTGAAACGCCATTGGATCTTTTTCTCCTCGGATGTTAAGCCGCGTATTGGAGTACCTCTCCGATACCAATTGTTGGGTACGGGGTCGGATATTTGCGCCGTTTGGGGAAGCGTAAATAAAATTGCGGAAAATAAATGACGCAAGGATTTATAGAGGTTCGGCTATAAACGAGCCTACGTCCTCTCTTTATCTTTTTCAATAGGTTAAAGATAGCAACCTCTACGCCTCTCTTCTATCGGTCGAGGTATAACCGTTTACAATCACGTCTTCTATTGGTCCGTGATAAACCACTCGTACTTGTCTTTGCGTCGGTCCAAGTTAAACCGTTTTCCTTTTCGTAGGACAAGGAATCAACCTCTCTAGCTTTCTATGGGTACTAGATAAACCTCACTCGATAGCGATTGCGATTCTAATAATGTCGGATCCTTGATCCTAATAACACTGAATCCAATCGTATCTTTTCTTTTACCACTCGTGTATGTTTTCGTGAATTCTCACTCAAACACTTACAATTAAGCTCAATATCAACAACAAGAATGTGTATAATAATATCACACGAATAGACTATTTGCTCAAGGTTGTTGTGCTCAAACAATACCATAGGGATGGTATTTATAGGCTCCATCTTCAAACTAGCCGTTAGCTGCTGAACCTTCTTTACGTACGTTATATCCATTCCATTGCGTACGTAAGCACCTTTACGTACGTTAACCCTGTCTGGTTACGTACGTTAGCATCTTCACAAAATAGTCCAGTGAGATTCGTCATTTGAGTTACGTTCGTTAGCCTTTCCTTTGTTACGTACGTTAACATTGCGTCACTGCTGACGTCATATATCCGTTGGATGCTTTTCTGACTTTGATTCCTCCAACGTTCATCTGGCTTGAACTTGTTTACGTACGTTAACTTCATGTTATTACGTACGTTAATTGCCACACATTACGTACGTTAATGATCACATATTACGTACGTTAGCTTTGTGATTTTCCAGCTTTTTGCACTTCTTTTTCTTCGATGCTTGGCTTCGTCTCTTCGTTGTTTTGTTTTGCTTATCAACATTAATCATCAAAACACTTTTAATTTATGTATGGAACAAAATGTTCCAACATTTACTTGCCTTGTGGGATCGTGGTTCCCTCGAACTTGCGACTGCACCGGTATTATCACAATAAAGTGTAATATCCTTTGGCAAATCGGGAATCACATCTAAGTCTTGCAAGAAGTACTTGATCCATACCGCCTCCTTAGCTGCCTCAGAGGCAGCCATGTACTCGGTTTCCATGGTAGAGTCTAAGATGCATTTCTGCTTCACACTCCTCCAACTAATGGCTCCACCTACCAGTCTAAACACAGAAGTAGACGTGGACTTTCTTTGTCTGATGAAAAATATGAGTCAGTATAACCCATTGGACACAACTCGTCTGATTGATATGCTAGCATATACTCCCTAGTCCTTCTCATGTACTTGAGTATGTGCTTGGCAGCAATCCAGTGTCCTAGTTTTTGGGTTCGACTGATATCTATAAGCCATGCCTATGGCATGAAAGATATTTGGTATTGTGTAAAGCATAGCATGCATGAGGCTTCCCACAACTGACGCATAAGGTATCAGCTTCATGTCATCTATCTCCTATTGTGTCTAAGGACACATATCTTTAGATAGTTGAATTCCATGTCTGAAAGGTAGAAAACCTTTCTTGGAATTCTCCATGCTGAACCACTTTAGAACTGTATTGATATAAGATGCCTAACATAAGCACAACATCCTTTTCTTCCGATCATGAAAGATCCTGATCCCAAGGATGTGTCCTGCTTCTACCAAAACCTTCATATCGAACTACTCCTTTTGCCTCACTCTGAAGGTTTCAACCTTCTCGTCATCTCCTTTGTTTCACTTGTAGACCCACTTACTCCCAATGTCTTGTATCCCATCAGGTAGTTCTACTAGCTCCCACACTTGATTGGAATCCATAGATCCCATTTCTGATTCTATTGCTACTTGCCATGAGTCAACATCTTTATCTTGGATTGCCTCCTTGTAAATCCAGGGATCTGATTCATCTTCGCCTGGGATTGAGTCCGAATACTATCCCACTCCTATGAATCATTTCGATTGATGAACAACCCTCCCACTATAACGAGGCAAATTTTGAGTTGGTGTAAAAGTCTCAAAATCAATACATGGTGCAGTGTTAGTTGGCACTTATACGATTAGCATAGACGGAGTCTCACCCCTCAACTCTTCCAGAATTATTTTGCTCATGGGCTTGTGACTAATCATATAATCCTCTTCTAGGAATCGGGCATTGGTGCTAACAGTGACCTTCTGATCCTAGGGACTATAGAAAAATCCACCCTTCGTTCCCTTAGGATATCCTACAAACACTCGCACTTTTCTACGAGATGCCAACTTATCAGCTTCCTTATTCAGCACATATGCTGGAGTACCCCAAATCCGAACATGTCCTAGACTGGGCTTTCGCCCACTGCATAGTTCTGTGGGTATTTTTGGAACTGATTTCGAAGGCACCAGGTTTAGAATGTATGCTGTTTTTTCCAAGGCGTACCCCCAGAACGAAATAGGTAAATGTGAATAACTCATCATTGACCTAACCATTTTCAAAAGAGTTATGTTCCTTCTCTCACCAACACCATTTTGTTGTAGATTTCCCCGCGCAGTGAGCTAGAATGAAATCCCCTCATTTGCTAAGAAATCCAAAAACTCTCTACTAAGGTATTCGCCACCAAGATCGGATCGTAGTGACTTTATACTCTTCCCTTGACGCTTTTCCATTTCAACCTTGGAGTTTCTGAACTTGTCAAAGGCTTCAGAGTTACGTCGCATCAAATATATGTATCTATATCTCGAATAATCATCCATAAACATGATGAAGTATTCGAAACCACCCCTAGCCTGGACGTTCATTGGACCACATACATTCGGATGAACTAATTCCAACACATTCTGAGCACGATTTCCCTTAGTCTTAAAAACAACTTTGGTCATCTTACCTTCCAGACAGGATTCACAAATTGGAAATGACTCAAGAGGTTGTCCAATATGCCATTATCTACCAATCTTTGAATCCTCCTAAGGTTTAACCAACCTAACCATAAATGCCACAGATATGTTTGGTTTATGCTCGAAGGTTCTTTTATCTTTTTAAGTTTAGACAAAGAGTTAAGCGATTTATGTTTATACATGGGAGGTTGTGCAACATTAATGACATACAGTCCATCAGTAAAAATACCTTGGCAAATATATTCACTGTTTCTTCTTCTAATAATAGCATCATCATCAAAAGAAACTGAATAACCATCACATTTTAATTTAGAAACCGAAATTAAATTCATTTTAAAATATGGTACTAATAATACATTATTAAGGACTAATATTTTGTCAGTAATCTTCAACTGCTCGACTCACACTACAACAGCCATAAGCCTGGAATAATCGCCCTAGTTGATAGTGATATCGCCCCCGCTAAGCTGCTTGGTTACTTGAAAACCATGCGAGTCAAAGCAAACATGATCAGTGGAGCCTGAATCAACTATCCACGAAGTGGAAGAAGAAGTTGCCAAACATGTTTTGACTACTAGTGCACCAGGCATACCTTTCTTAAGAGCAGGGCAGTCTGCTTCAAAATGTCCTTTCTGACCACACTTGTTGCACTTTCCCTTTAGCTTTTTGTTCTCCTCAGGCTGAGGAGACTTGCTTTTTACCTTGAGAGTTGCCACTTGCTTCCGGCCCATTTGTTTCTTCTTCTTCCCCCACTTGGGTTTTGAAGTTGAAACACCAGTAGCCGCAAGAACTTGATACCCTTGCCTAAAGAGACCTTCTATAGCTTGAAGCTCTGTTAGAAATTCCGCCAAGGTATACTCCCTACGATTCATATTATAGTTTAGGCGGAACTGCTCAAAGCTCTTAGGTATGCTGCCTAGGATGATATTGACCTGTGTTTCAGCATCGATAATAGCCCCCAAGATATGAAGTTCGTTTAGATGAGAAATCATCTTTAGAACATGATCCTTTACTGGGTTCCTTCAGGCATTTGGGTTGTATCAAGACCCTCATAGCATTTTTCCTAGTCGTCCGGTTCTGATAACCAAATATCTCGCCGAGATTTTTCATCATTTCTGCGGCCGTGCCCATACTCTGATGTTGATGCTGCAATACATTTGCTAAAGAAGCCAAGATGTAACAGCGAGCCATCTAATCAGATTTCTTTCATCTGTGGAATTCTTTCACCTAATCGGGTGTCGAATCCGCATCTTGGTCTAATGGAAATTCATCAGTTAGAACAAACTTGTGTTCTTCCGCAGTCAGGACAATATTAAAATTACATTTCCAATCAGTAAAGTTAGTGTCATCTAGTTTATTTTCTTTCAGAATTACAGTAAGTGGATTTAAAGATATCTGAGATGAAATTAAAAACATTCATATCATAGTGCATAGCAAATATATTGCAAATCCTCAAAAACACAATATATATATGCTAGCAACCAACACCTCGAAAAACCTGTAAGTGCAAGCCACGATCATGTGGACGTTTACACACATATTTTTTCAAGTAGAGTTTTACGTCTTTAATTTTACTATCTAGTCAATTTATGTTATGACAAGTAAAATTAATACTTAGTTCCTCTTGGCCATGTATTAATTAACATAGATTCTGATGGGGAGCTTATTAATTAATACACCTAAGTGAACACCATAATTTAACAACCTTTAAATATTATCTTTTAAATAATAGTCCTACAAATGGAGAGGTTCTATCGTAAAAAATAATATTTACCTTTTGTTATCATTTGAAATTTAAAACTAGTGAATCTATAATTAGCCATTCCGATATGGAGGAAGACCCTTAAAATTTAAATTAATTATGGTGGCCAATTTGATTTTATTTTAAAAAATAATATTTAATCACTTAGTTATTTTAGCCTTAAGGTTTTTAATTTCTCGTCCTAACATGCAAGAAACATCACGTATACATTAATACATGCCATACATCCAAAATAGTAAAAAACCAAAAATAAAGCATGAATAATTAAATTATCCAATTATCATGGTCTTCTTCCTTTATTTGAATTCGAGAAAATCTCCGACTCGATTTCTCCCACTGGATCAAGCATCTCGTCACTCCTCCCCGGCCGGGCCGTGGATTTACAAAATTAAAGTTTCATTTTTATGCAAAATTACTTAAATAAAAAATTCAATTTTAAATCCCGACTCTCTAGCGGATGTAACGAAGGCGGTGAAACGGACCGGACCAAAACCTAGACGACCCGACCCAAACCGGCGAACCGGCCCAAAATAGGTTGCCTGCGGCCCTCGTGATGAGCCTAGCGCTGCTCGGCGGCATTTGTGTCTTTCTGCGCTGCCTGCCGCGTCTTCTTTGTTACGCGATCGGCCCAAAGATCGGGTGTCCTTCTGCTCTACTTCTTCGTGACTTCATCTTCTCCGAATTCGATTACAATATTACAGAAACTAAAAAATACATCAAATTTACAGCAAGATTACACTAATAAATAAGATCCTAGATCTATTCGCAGATTTTCTCACGGGAAAAACCATTACATACTTCAAAACCGGGCCAAACCAACAGTTGCATAAATAATAAAAATAAATAGAAATACTATTCACATAACCATGATAATTGGATCATATTCCCTGCAAGAACACATCTAGCAAAATACTCCAACATCAAATTACATGAATATTTAAATTGCTATCAATTAATCACCAAAATTAACTAAAATAGCAAAAACCTACAAATCTGGCTCCGTTACCAATTGTTTGAAATAAAACGCAGCGGAAGCGAAGTTGGGAAAAAGTTGATTAAAGCATTTTACGCATCCACGAGCACAAAATCTATTTAGGCATGCTAATTAATTAACTACTAAGATTAATATGCAATTTAAATATTATTTATTATTTACTAAATAAATATGTTGGTAAATTAAATATCCTAGTCTAGATCAAAGATCATATGATATTTATCTTTGAAACGTAGTGGTTTCTTTCTCCTTGATCTTCTTGTATTTCTACCTTTAAATCTTCTATATGATTTGCCCTAATCCGGACGTTTGTGTGGGCAACGAGCTACCAAATCTTGCTTGGACAAAAGTGGACCGGCCGAACCAAGTTCCTCACAACTCCCGATTTTCTTTTCTTCAAACAATTCTGATTTGCAACAAGAATTCAAGTGTTATCTCAATTGTGGAATCAAAGACAAGTCAAGATCCATAATTAAAGAGTAAGAAGAAAAATCGAAACCCTTGTGATAGATTAGTGATGCCGCGGCCGAACCCCCCATGTGTCCTTTATATAATCTTTGGACTACTCTAGAGATCTTAAGGAGGATTAGAGTTAGGACTCCTAGTGCAACCCAACTTTTCATATTAATCCCTTTCCTCATATGGTTGACTTCACTAATATCAATTGAGTCCACTAAAGAACTAATATTGCATTTCCAACCTAAATCTCGATTTACGAAATCGGGCTCCTTATTTAAATATATTATTTTTCGTGTTTAAGATATCAAATATCCATTAATTAATTTAAGCTACTGATAAATTTAATTAATTAATATCTTATCCAAGAGTAGTACCACTGGAACCTTATTATTATATCGAAATTAAATCCACCTGCAGAGTTTAATATAATAATCATTATCGATGTCCTCATCAACTTGCACGAGTTGGGACACAATATCTAGTAATAATAATAATTGTCATATAAATAATATTATTGTCGAAGATACGAATCTTATTTATTTTGACTCTCACTCATTGTAAATCAAAGCAATAAATATTATAAATGCACAATTAAA
Organism: Orobanche coerulescens; assembly: GCA_033398695.1. Classification (NCBI taxonomy): domain Eukaryota; kingdom Viridiplantae; phylum Streptophyta; class Magnoliopsida; order Lamiales; family Orobanchaceae; genus Orobanche; species Orobanche coerulescens. The sequence continues at coordinate 75,919,432 of CM065801.1, read as the reverse complement.
ATATTACATACTTAGAATTAAGAGATAATAATTATCCAAGACTTACTTTCTTCTTACGGTCAGTACAGCAGACACTATCTGACTTCGATCCAGTTCAACGTATGCAAATACGCTAATGCATGATAATAGTCAAGACCAACTAATATCAAGCATACATTACAAGCTTTCACATAATTTGTCTAATAATTATATAGGTTGTGAACTATTATATTATTTTATAAGGCACCGATAATGTGATCTTCCGTGTGACAGCAACACACTACATTATCTATAATATAAAATAATTAGATATTTCATTTGCATAATCATAACATGAATAAATATGCAAAATATGTGATTAAATATAATTAATATTCTCACAGGTAGTTATAGGGAAATAAGATAATACAAGCATAAAGTATGCTTTGCAGTATACAACCATAACAACGAATTCTAAAGTATGTAAAAAGGAACAATCGATGTAGGATTGTGGTATCCTAAGGAATGAGGATTCAATTTGGTAGGCTACAGTGACTCGGATCTCGGAGGCTGTAAGTTGGATAGGAGGAGTACCAGCGGGACTTTCCTTGGACCAAGACATGTGTCATGGTTCATTAAGAAACAATTGACCAACTCGCTTTCTACAACTGAGTTCGGAATACTATGCTGCTGGAAGTTGCTGTATGTAGATTCTCTGGATGCACCAGCAGATATAGTATTATGGCATCCATGCAAGAGATACTTCAATCAAGTGCAGTAGCACAATTGCAATCACGCACAATCATGTATTGCAATCGAGGACTAGGCACATTGATATGAAGCATCATTTCATTCGGAATCATGTGGAGAATAAAGATGTTCAGATTGAGAAGATTCATTAAAACGTTCAGTTAGCCAACATCTTTACAAAACCTCTTAGCACCACTAGATTATGCATGCTCCACCAAGAATTGGGAATGCTACAACTCGACTCCCTATAATTTCTTACGTTTTACTCATCAATTGAGGAGGAATGCTGTAAGACCTATGAATAAATTGTCCACTTAAATTAATAGTACCCTCAGAACTACACATTATCCTTAGCGTAGGAAGAAGCTGGCATAATTACCTTCCTACAGATGACATGTGCATTAATTAAGGGGGAACACAATATGACTCAAGAATACAACACTAATCCAAATTGCTGTAACACCCCCAATCCACTCAGGGATATTACACGCCGTAGACCCTCTCCTCGAGGATCTACCAGGCTGATAACTAAAAACAAACATCTAAACATCGCCTTTAAGGCTAAAACGACTCAGTAAACCGATTTAGTCTTTCAATAATAACATACAACTCAATTCCAAACACATACCCACGCAGGGGTCCAAATACAATAAACTCCCGTACAACGGGGAAAAGATACTGCAGCGAAAAAGAAAATACAACTAGACCAATACGACATCAACAGATCCTCGTGTGATTAGTATCATTCATCTTTCATCATCCTTCGTGCCGGCCCTGTGTTATGCTCCCAAACCTGAATGCAAAAACAGACATCCACCCCCCAAATACTCGGGGGTTAGCAAAACTCCACTGTTTTGCTAGTGCAAGAACAAAGTGCAAATACGAGCCATACAATTCACATTCCACGAATAACAATAACCAGGAAATCCTCAAAGTTTCAAACGTAACGAAAAGTACTTCCCGAGGCATGAGTTTAGGTAAAACATTCCAAAACCGAAAGATCACAAATCAAGGAAAACATTTTATAAAACAGTTTAAAGATGCCATCGAGAGTTTTAATAGAAAACAATTTAGGATTATCAAATCCTCCTCATTCCAAAAATCAACAGGGTCCTCGACCAATAGACGGATAGCAATTTGCAAGAAAACCATTCAATCAACACAAGCGAGTCTTCACAAATATTTCCACGGGGTTCTCGACCCAATCCAAATAATATCAACACGAGATCAAACATCTCAACATCACACGGCGTTCTCGACCCAAATCACAGAATGACAAGACAGCCCATCAAAGACACAGCCTCTCGTCCTCCCAATACTGCTCAAGACCCCTGATTAATTAACCCTCGGAGATCTCGTCAAATGTCCTTGTTTAATTAACCCTGATACCAACGTTAAAAAAACAAGTTGAAACACGCTTTCAGAAAACACAAATCACGGTCTATATCGAGACCAGCATTTTGAAAAGAGTTGAAAGAATTTTGAAATACGATAATTGTTCGGTAACGGGGTCTTATCTATCACTCAAATATCCGTTACCAATAAGCCTGCCAGGCGCCTCTACTGAACACCTGTGCACCGGCGTTCACTCCACTATGTCGGCCGCCCCTTGTACATGTCACCGCGCCGGCGTCACTCCCGTAAGAGCCGCCCCTTGAACACGCATCAAGTTAAACACCGGCGTTCACCAACCATAAGGAGCCGCACATTGTAGCGTACACCAGGCCGGAGTACTCGCCCCGCCCTCAGAGGCTCCCGGATATGACGTCTCTCACAACAAGTATTCACATTGTCACAAACATAAAGCACACAGTCAATCATTATAACAATTATCAAATCAATACACCAATTCACTTAATTTATCCGTCAGTCCACGACCACACGAACAAATAACAACACGCACGTCAACCTTAACGCGACGGAAAGAAGCAATATATGTACCCACACATTATCAAGCGCAACACCAATACCAAACATATCCAAGGGATTCACGTAGTCACTGGCAACCCACACAATTTAAAAAACACACGCGTTTTGAAAGTGTGCCTTTAACGAGGCTAGCCGAATCTTTTGAAAACACATTTCAAACAAATAAACAAACACACCAAGACGATCACCAATTATCATATCCACAAAACAAGAATAGTATGGACAAGGTACTTGCCTCGAATAAGAACAACGCGGAGAATCGACCGAAGTAGGTTGACGCGAACCGACTATGAACCCGCCGACTCCACTGGACGACATTCCGCAATAATGAACTACGAACGAAAACAATAACAACGAAAATGAATTCCAAAGTACGACCCAAAGCTGCTGAATTCAAAGAACAAATGACGAAAGTTCAAGGATTTCACCCAAAATGGCCAAGAACACGATTCGTCCCGTCAAAACACCAAAACGGAATTCCAAGTCGAAATATGGATATACAATCCATAGAATATGTTTAACAACATCATTTATCCACAATCGATCCAACAAAAACGGGTGGAAAACAAGATCGAGAACAAATCTCCCAAAAAGTCGATTCGAAGGAAATCAAGAAATATACTTCGATTCGACGAAGAACAATGGATTAAATGATGTTAAACACAAGAATACTACCAAGATTAATCATACCCATTATGAATTAATCAATAATATGGAATGAATCGGACAAAAACACAAAAACCCCCAAATTCAAGAATTTAGGGTTCTAAGAAGAGATTACCTTGATTCGCTGGATCAAAGGATGATAACGGATGATTAATGGATGATATGAACTCAAGAACTTCATGTATTTGTTGAAAAACATCATGGCTCCAAGATCTCCAAGTCTCCAGCCGCGGACGAGAAAGAGAGGAAATGAAAAACGAGAGGAAATGTGACTGCTCTGTCACATTTATACAGGTGCAGCCTAGCGTGCGCTTGGCTGCCGAGCTAGCGTACTCTATCGGCCCAGGCCGCAGTCCAGAGACACTGCTCGACCAGGTAGCGCGTGCAGTCTTTCGGCCGTAGCGTGCGCTACCTGCCGGTCGTAGCGTACGTAGTGTCCGGCAGTGGTGTGCGCTACCTGTCGATCCACCCGAGTCCAGTACCCCACTGGCTTACTACCTCGGCCCGCTAGCGTGCGTCGGCCGGCCGCATAACGTGCGCTACTCCTGCCAGTTAGCGCACGCAGTCTTCCGGCAATAGCGTGCGCTACGCCGGTTCCTGCCGCGTCAGCCCGGCCAGTGCCCGCAACCGTCCGGCCAGGACCCGCCACCGTCCGGCCAGCTGTTCAGCCGCCATGACCCGACGCCTCGATTTTCCGAAAACGTACGGAACGAACACGACAAAAAGCTCGCGGACAACATCATCGACCCAAAATGAAAACATAATACAATAATTAATCATATGCGACCAAGAAACGGGTCGAGACAACAATTACAGATACGGATACCCATAACTTTGGGTAAATTACAAAATGGCCCAAAATGCCCGAAAATCACGATACCTGATCGAACAACCAAACCGAAGTTCACAACACGTCTAACAAAGTGAAACGGACTTACGGGAAACTCGAAACAGCAGTTTCGAACGAGATTCGCAAGAATCGAACTCAAGTGCGGAAAAGTCGCTAAAAAGCACGGAACTCAACAAAACGACACCGAAACGAACTCGGATGTCAAAAAGTGTAGAATTAATCATTCCCAGAATGACGAAACGGTCATGATCGAGTCGTCAAAATGGACTTCCGCCGAAACTTAAAATAAGTAGGGAGAAGCAATATCCCCTGCCAGGAAAACTCGACGAGATACACAAAAAAACAAAAACTCGCGCCCGACGGCGAAACGCTGCAAGAAACGCAAAGAGACATACGACGTGAAAATACGCTCCACGGCGACTAACACAATGCCACCGATAGAGACATAATAAAATCAACAAGTGACAAGCGTCATCAAACACACAATACAATCGAGTCGATTATCCGAACAGTCACAAAACACACGAACGAAAATCAATACGATTGACCAACCCAACGGTTCATCAATCAAAACGCGATCCAAACGCTGAACAAATACGGAATTCCACCGCCTAAGGGTTGGAAGATCGAAACGAGACTAATTTCCCGAAGGAGTCTGAACGCTCAACAATCATGAGACGAGATCAACAAAAACCGAACAACCAAACGATCGAACCAAAACGGTCGAGACAACAAAAAGCGAACAATCATGTCCGAAACACGAAGGATAATAAAATTCAAACAACAGCTCCCAGGATGATTTGGTGAGAGCAACAAGACATGCATTCCCATAAGATCTACAGGAAAGGGAATATCGATTGAAAAGTCACAATGACAAATGAGTTATTCCGAAACAATACCACCCTCGTTCGATCAACAAAAGTAAGGAATAGGGAAAGTTCAGAAAATGTTAACGAGCATAAATGAGTCGACAGAGTCGAAAACACAGGAGTTCCAAATCCGATCCACTTCGAATAAAAGAGCTAATAGAAGCACATGATATCACTTCCGAACAAGTTTCACAAGAATCGAACCGAACTCGAAAAGGTCACAGCGATAACCAGATCGACCCACAACAAGATCACAGTTCGTTCGGATGATGAGACCGAAATATAGAACAAGTTCATAAAGTATCAACGAACATGAGCGAATCGATAGACTGGAGAAAGAGAAAGTACAGAAGTCAAAATAGTATGGGTATTACCTCCGACCTCGTCCACGAAATTCACAAAAATGGGAGCAAGGTAACAAGACATTAAATAACCGACACATAACGGAACCATCACCAATGCACACGGTCATACCAAACCAAGCTCTAACAGCTCGCACATGCACGACAACGTAGAAATCACTACGAGGCGACAATATTCAATACCAACATCATACACACCTTCTCCGACCACAAGCAGGAAATGATGGGTTTTAAAAAAAACGAAAACCACCTTTTGAAAACAGTTTGGAAACACCAGTTGATCTTGAGTATCACCTTTCAAAAAAAAGTACAAACGTGAAACATCGTTATCGAGACTTTAAAAACCATCATGCGTTTGGTAAAAATGAGGACATTTTCTCTTAGTGAAAACTTTCAGAATATTCGACCCTCGGGTCTAAATAAAAATGTTTCTAAAACATTGAAAATATCTCAAAACATTTTGGTCCTCGAGGTAGAAGAATTTGGAAACATATTGTGGCACCTTGGATGTACCACGAGAAAATAATTCATTTTAAAAGTACGTCTCGAAATTTATTTTCTAAGATACTCAAGGTTTTCAAAGATAATTCAATGGGCTAGAATGCCCAAAAATTTCAGGTAATTACACGAAACATTATAGCGCCGTGGGTCCCGCGCCGGAACTCACCAGGCTAAAAATCATTTACAATGTCAAAAAGGCCGATGACGGTAATATTTCAAAAACTTACAAAAGCCATTTACAACATGTTAAATACCGTCATAAGAATTTCGCTAAAACGATCAAGGCCATAATGTCAAAAACTCGGTTAAGGGAATCGGTTTTCGAAATAAAACTCAGTCGGTAAAATACCGAAAGCCATTACAAAAGAACTCACGCAACGGATAAGAGAAATACAGTCCAACATGCACAATCCAGCAACACTACTCCTCACATGAACGAAATATGAGAGTCAAATAATCACGTATCACGAAATCAAAATCCATAAGGGGATTCCGTCACTGAACAAATAATCATAAAAATAGCTCGTGTCACACGAGGCACAACACAAAGAAGGGAGACTTACAGCCACAGGTCGCACGAAGATGACGATCGCCCCACGATACTAATCACGACCAACAAACTCAGACGACGCATCGCTACACGACTCAGTCAGACAAAATCCGACGAAACAAAACTCAACAGACACCACTGACCCGACAGCCTAGGTTTCCACAACCTAAGCTCAGATACCATTTATATAACACCCCCAATCCACTCAGGGATATTACACGTCGTAGACCCTCTCCTCGAGGATCTACCAGGCTGATAACTAAAAACAAACATCTAAACATCGCCTTTAAGGCTAAAACGACTCAGTAGACTGATTTCGTCTTTCAATAATAACATACAACTCAATTCCAAACACATACCCACGCAGGGGTCCAAATACAATAAACTCCCGTACAACGGGGAAAAGATACTGCAGCGGAAAAGAAAATACAACTAGACCAATACAACATCAACAGATCCTTGTGTGATTAGTATCATTCATCTTTCATCATCCTTTGTGCCGGCCCTGTGTTATGCTCCCAAACCTGAATGCAAAAACAGACATCCACCCCCCGAATACTCGGGGGTTAGCAAAACTCCACTATTTTGCTAGTGCAAGAACAAAGTGCAAATACGAGCCATACAATTGACATTCCACGAATAACAATAACCAGGAAATCCTCAAAGATTCAAGCGTAACGAAAAGTACTTCCCGAGGCATGAGTTTAGGTAAAACATTCCAAAACCGAAAGATCACAAATCAAGGAAAATAATTTATAAAACAGTTTAAAGTTGCCATCGAGAGTTTTAATAGAAACAATTTAGGATTATCAAATCCTCCTCATTCCAAAAGTCAACAGGGTCCTCGACCAATAGGCGGAAAGCAATTTGCAAGAAAACCATTCAATCAACACAAGCGAGTCTTCACAAATATTTCCACGGGGTTCTCGACCCAATCCAAATAATATCAACACGAGATCAAACATCTCAACATCACACGGGGTTCTCGACCCAAATCACAGAATGACAAGACAGCCCATCAAAGACACAGCCTCTCGTGCTCCCAATACTGCTCAAGACCCCTGATTAATTAACCCTCGGAGATCTCGTCAAATGTCCTTGGTTAATTAACCCTGATACCAACGTTAAAAAAACAAGTTGAAACACGCTTTCAGAAAACACAAATCACGGTCTATATCGAGATCAGCATTTTGAAAAGAGTTGAAAGAATTTTGAAATACGATAATCGTTCGGTAACGGGGTCTTAGCTATCACTCAAATATCCGTTACCAATGAGCCTGCCAGGCGCTTCCACTGAACACCTGTGCACCGGTGTTCACTTCACTATGTCGGCCGCCCCTTGTACATGTCACCGCGCCGGCGTCACTCCCGTAAGAGCTGCCCCTTGAACACGCATCAGGTTAAACACCGGCGTTCACCAACCATAAGGAGCCACACATTACAGCGTACACCAGGCCGGAGTACTTGCCCCGCCCTCAGAGGCTCCCGGATATGACGTCTCTCACAAAAAGTATTCACATTGTCACAAACATCAAGCACACAGTCAATCGTTGTAACAATTATCAAATCAATACACCAATTCACATAATTTATCCGTCAGTCCACGACCACACGAACAAATAACAACACGCACGTCAACCTTAACGCGACGAAAACAAGCAATATACGTACCCACGCATTATCAAGCGCAACATCAGTACCAAACATATCCAAGGGATTCACGTAGTCACTTGCAACACACACAATTTACAAAACACACGCGTTTTGAAAGTGAGCCTTTAACGAGGCTAGCCGAATCTTTTGAAAAATCATTTCAAACAAGTAAACAAACACACCAAGACGATCACCAATTATCATATCCACAAAACAAGAATAGTATGGACAAGGTACTTGCCTCGAATAAGAACAACGCGGAGAATCGATCAAGTAAGGGCAGCGAACCGACTACGAACCCGCCGACTCCACTGGACGACAATCCGCAATAATGAACTACGAACGAAAACAATAACAACGAAAATGAATTCCAAAGTACGACCCAAAGGCACTGAATTCAAAGAACAAATGACGAAAGTTCAAGGATTTCCCCCAAAACGGCCAAGAACACGATTCGTCCCGTCAAAACACGAAAATGGAATTCCATGTCGATATATGGATATACAATCCATAGAATATGTTTAACAACATCATTTAACCACAATCGATCCAACAAAAATGAGTGGAAAACGAGATCGAGAACAAATCCCCCAAAAAGTCGATTCGAAGGAAATCAAGAAATATACTTCGATTCGACGAAGAAAAATGGATTAAATGATGTTAAACACAAGAATACTACCAAGATTAATCATACCCATTATGAATTAATCAATAATACAGAAAGAATTGGACAAAAACACAAAAAAAACCCATCATGGCTCGAAGATTTCCAAGTCTCCAGCCGCGGACGAGAAAGAGAGGAAATGAAAAACGTGAGGAAATGTGCCGAGCTAGCGTACGCTATCGGCCGAGGCTGCAGTCCAGAGACACTGCTCGGCCAGGTAGCGCGCGCAGCCTTTCGGCCGTAGCTTGCGCTACCTGCCGGTCGTAGCGTACGTAGTGTCCGGCAGTAGCGTGCGCTACCTGTCGATCCACCCGAGTCCAGTACCCCACTGCCTTACTGCCTCGGCCGGCCGCATAACGTGCGCTACTCCTGCCAGTTAGCGCACGCAGCCTTCTGGCAGTAGCGTGCGCTACGCCGGTTCCTGCCGCGCCAGCCCGGCCAGTGCCCGCAATCGTCCGGCAAGGACCCGCCACCGTCCGGCCAGCTGTTCAGCCGCCATGACCCGACGCCTCGATTTTCCAAAAACGTACGGAACGAACACGACGAAAAGCTCGCGGACATCATCATCGACCCAAAATGAAAACATAATACAATAATTAATCATACGCGACCAAGAAACGGGTCGAGACAACAATTATAGATACGGATACCCATAACTTTGGGTAAATTACAAAATAGCCCAAAATGCCCGAAAATCACGATACGTGATCGAATAACCAAACAATAATTCACAACACGTCTAACAAAGTTAAACGGACTTACGGAAAACTCGAAACAGCAGTTTCGAATTAGATTCGCAAGAATCGAGTCAAGTGCGGAAAAGTCGCTAAAAAGCACGGAACTCAACAAAACGACACTGAAACGAACTCGGATGTCAAAAAGTGTAGAATTAATCATTCCCAGAATGACGAAGCGGTCATGAGCGAGTCGTCAAAACAGACTTCCGCTGAAAAAAAGAAATTACCGGAAATCGAAATTACGGGTATTACAATTGCTATAAGAATTGAATCATGTATGTACCTTTTAAGGGGAAACACTGCATTTTCGCAGGTACAACACATACACTGTAGGATTTCAATTAAATTTCTATCGTATCTAAATTAATACACTTAAACCATACAAACTTTTTCTAGTCTGAATTTAAAACGATTTATTTTTCAATACTGAAATGACACCTGGACTTTAATGCCTTAAAACCCGCAATTACAAAATTCAAACCACAATGCCGTGCAATGCACGAATCCCAACAATGTCAAAAGTGGGACCGGTCATTAATTTCGAAAACTGACGAATTAGACATAATACATCTAAATTCATCATGTACGTTCATACAAAGACGGTTCCCATCCTTTACATCTGACTGTTCACTGTAACCTAGCTTTCTGGTACACTATAAAAGGGCCAGTATAGTGATCTACATACTCTTTATGCTTTCTGCATAATTATCAAGCCTACAACATACAACCCATGTAACCTTCAAACTTTAAATCTACTCTTATCTCTCTCTATGAATATGTATTCTTCTTAAACTTCATCTACAGTTGTGAAATAGAAAGACATGATTATCGACGGTTGAATTTTTGCTCGCTCTGTTCTTCAAGAGTGAATTATTTATGAAGCTAAGGACATGGGTGGGATGAAATGAGTCATCTCGCGTGTCAAGCAAACTGGTCTCTACAGATTAGGTAGTCTGCACCCAGAGAACTTAGATGAACAAATCGTAGAGGAATTTTTCCTTAACATTGAGTTTATGTATGTGTCTGAGAAGAAGGGCTCTGTCCTTACAGCCGTTTCTAGTACCATCTAGGAGAATGAGATCTCCATTAACCATGAACTCCTGGAGAGACTGTACAAACTGCCCTCTGTTTGTCTGACATTGGAGGAATTCGAATCTTTTGGGTCTGATGACTTGCCGAAGGCCTACTAGAATTTGTTCACTGGGAACTCTCAACCATCACAAGTGCATCTTTCTTGCCACAAAAAGAATTTCATTTTGCCATATCTTTATCTGCATGATTCTTGCTGCAGAGTTGTTGAAAATTGGACTGGAGCATTCAAGATGTCAAAACTAGCTTGAGATTCCGGATGATGGTGGTGGCTATCATGTCCGGAGAGAAAGTCAACTGGTGTCAAGTGATCTTAAAAGGGCTTTAGGAGGAGGCCTCCAAACCGAACACTGTTAGGAAGTCTTTTCGCTTGATCTTGAACTACAACCTGACCAGCTGTGGCATACAACCGTCATTCAACGCCACTAAGATCCTTACTGAGAAGTTTCTCGGTGGTTCTAGGCCGGCTGTATTCAACAAGGCACCGCTTCTCACTGAAAGGCCAAGCCCATTTCCCCTCCCCATGTCGAGTGATCCTCGAGATATTACTGATCACTCGGAAAAATTCAAATCTGTTGACAGCAAGAAGAAGCCTGTCAGCAAAAAGAGACCTATTCCCGACAACAGCTCCCCTACAGCTGTCGAGAAGAAGAAGAAGAAGATGAATACTAAAAAGTCTTCAAAGTCGGAAGATGTTCCTACAGCACCTCCGGTGGCTAACTGAGGCAGTTCCGCCTGTTGCACCATCTGCCGCAGTAGTTGACCCATAGGGCACAACCCCTCTGGAAGAAACATTGGCTGCTCCTACAGCAGTTCCTATGTAATACCCGGTTGTAATTCAGTCATTTTATTCAGTAATTATCAATCAGTATTTGTCACTCAGTGATTTTCATTCATTAATAATCACTCATCATTCATACTCATTCAATTGTGTTCACCGTTCTGCGTAATATTTGTCATACTCATACTTTTGCCCCCGTACTTCTCAAATTCGGTGATTTTTGTACTCGGTGCATCGTTATAGGCTGAACTGCTTGTCGAGCAGGGCCGCACGAGCAGGCCGCACGAGCATCGGGTCGTGCGTGGCACTCGTGCGTTACGGCTGGACTGGGCAGGAGACCCAGCGGCCGAGTCAGTGCCGCACGAGCAGGCCGCACAAGCATCTGGTCGTGCGCGGCGCTCGTGTGTTGCGGCTGGATTGGGCAGGAGGCCCAGTGGTTGAGTCGTGCCACACGAGCAGGCCACACGAGCAACTGATCGGGCGTGGTGCTCGTGTGTTGCGGCTGTACTGGGCAGGAGGCCCAACGTTCGAGTCAGGGCCGCACGAGTAGGCCACATGAGCTGCTGCTTGTGCACGGCGCTCGTGTGCTAAGAGCTGTAGCCGTCAGAAGCCTCACGCACGACCATACGCACGGACATTTGGTCGTGCGGGTTGTTCGTGCGTCCCTGGGACTTATATAGGTGGACCGACGGGATTTCCTCATTTTCACCATTTCTTCATCCTACTTCCGAGAGAGAGGGTTTGTGGGAGAGATTTTTCATCATCAATCACTTGAGTACTCGATTTTCATTATCTTCATTCGATTGTGAAGCTTGGATAGTCGATCTAACGCGATTTCATCGGATCAAAGTGTTTGGATCTTCAAAGGTAATATTCTCAAACCTCTTGGATTTCGATTTTGTGCTGAGATATGATGTTTTGGACGTTATAATCATGTTGTATGAAGAGATATACATATGATTATGTGTATGTATGAATATTCATCGTATTATTGAAAGGTTATTCAAGAACACTTTGAATATTGAGTTGGATTTGGGGGTTTTTGATTAGTTGTTGTTGAAATCATGAATTTGGATATTCATATTGGATTTTTGATAGTATTGAAGATGTTTTATCGGTTTGAAACACCTCTTGGGAATTTGATATTGGTATAATTGAGGTTTGGTTGTAAACAATTGGAGATTGGTCTCAACGTGTTCGATATAATTCCCCAATGAACTTGTTTTAGTCGTATCGACGTTTTGAGTTCGTTATATTCGTGTTTGATTCGTATGTTGAAAGGATTGTTGGTATTTGTGTTATTCAAGGTTGTTCGATCGACCGACATCTCATTTAGGACGTTGTTCGTGGAAGGACATTCTCCATCGGTGTTGTGTAAGTTAATTCTTACTCGGTTAAAAGGATATTCATTCCTTTCGTTGTTGTTCATTCATAATTATAGTTCATTCATAATGTATTAACCATATTGAGACTTGTAATTGTCAATTAATCACTTCAGTCACAAGGAACGATGGTTCCAATCATTTCATTGAGCTATCATTCATTTCACTGTCATTTCATCTCGGTGAGTCATTATTGATTTCGATGTCACTTTTGTTATCTCGTGGCATTCCGGGTCATAGTGGCATGCCGGTTGGTATGTGTAGGATTTTCATGTCGGGCACATATTAAGTTGTGTTTTGGTTGTTGGCCTCATATTGGACTGTGCACACGAATATTACTTCGTGAGACTGATTAGGTACAAGACCACACGTGTATTCGATCGATACTCGTTGGTGGCTTGTGCACGGACACATTTCTATCCCGGGCATAGTGTGGCGCTACCCTTTGAGCCGTACCGTTAGTTGATTCATACAGCATGTTTGATTGCGTATGTTTTCAATAGGATTGGGTTATAATCTGACCGATTCACTTTTGATCGCATGTGTTCGACGGTTTGAGATTTTCATCGAACTTGTGGTTTAGACAGCATATATGATTGTGTTTATTCAAATCTTGAGGATTGTTGTTCTGTGTAACTGACCCCGTTGGGGGATTTTGTTTTCAGGTTATGGCAAGGCGAAAGCACGGAAATAGAACTTTTACGATGAGGAGTCCCAGTGATACTAGTAGGGGACCCCAATCCTTTTAGTCATTCATGTTGTTGTCATTTATTTTCCGCTGCAGATTTCCATTTGGATACTCCGTTTCGTTTAGTGTAGTGTATTTTATATTCATATAAAATATACATGTATTCGGTATTATCTTGGGTGTGTTATAATGAAACTCCACATCGGAGTAATTGATGATATAATGTAGTTCGGTACTACAATTATATTATTTAATTCATTAATTTTCATTGGCCTGGTGGGTCCCAGTCTGGGGTCCACGACACTGTAATATCCGTCTAGTTTGGGGTGTTACAGAGTTGGTATCAGAGCGTGCTTTTGAATACTACCTTCTGAGTCATGTCTAATTTGAAATCATCGTTCATCAGACTAGTATCATTGGACTTTCGCGTCACGTGTGACCTGTGCTAGAGTCGAGCCCTTCAGACCAAAGAAGAGTAGGATTTCCTCATTTATCATTTTCATTGGTAATCATGTTGATCATGTTAACTCATTAATCACTCAATTCATTTCATCACTCAATTGTTAATCTTGAGGATCATATCATTAATCTTGTTAACTTGTTCAAGATAACCATTTCAAGAATATCATCAGATAATCATGTCACCTCAGTTAATCATTCATGTAATCACTGTGTTAGAGCACGTATACTCATTTTCATCATTTCATGACGTAAATCATAATGCGGTACTCATACGAGATCTATGATTATCTTGCGACCTTCCTACTTCAGTATGGAGAGAACTGTCAGGGGATGCACAGGGAGAGGCCGCGGTGCGGGACGAAATCCGGGAAATAATCACTCACTGCCAGGAAATCGTACCCAGGACTCAGCTCGATCGGAAGATGTTCGGGTTGATCCACTCACTTTTATGCAGGTCATGATGACCCATATGCAATTGCTCAATCATCATTGCGCCACTCTGGCCGAATTAATCGAGAGAAGTCTCCCGTGTGAGCCTGCTGGTAAGGAAATTGCTGAGCAACAACCTTCATCTGTCAGCAGGAAATCAACGAAGCGTAATCAGTATGAAGGTAGTCAGTCTACCTTCAAGAAGCCTCGTGTGGGCCCTAACATTTCTGAGTGACCTCCTACGGCGCCTAATCCTGTGGGATCTCATCCCCGAGCGGCCAAATCAGCCATCACCTGTTTCAACCACGAAGCGCCGGGTAATTACAGCACTAAGTGTCTGAAACCATCTATCATGTGCCATCATTGTGGGATTATTGTGCATAAGGCCCATTTTTGCCGAAGGGACTCCAAGCCGACTCCGGTAGCATCGCAGGCCCCAAAGCAATCAGTGATTCAGAATCAGACTGTTCTGTCAGCGTCGTTTAAGACGACGGAAGCGAATAAAGGCGGAGCTCATATTTATCAGACGTGAATGTCCGGTTCGGGGGCCGGCATGTCCCAGATTCACGAGATAAAGAGGACTGACGATCCGGAGGCCCGAACGATCTCAGGTATACTCGTAATTTTATCTCAACCTGTGTGTACCGTTTTTGATACTGGTGCACCGCATTCATTCATTTCCGAATCATGTTTGAATAGACTTCACTTAGGCAGTCCTAATAATTGTGGACCTTATATCATTGGTCTACCTGACGGTAGAAGAATTTCCGGAAATCATGAGGTTAAGAACTGACCGAATTAAGCTTAATGACCGCGAGTGGTTGGTGGACCTAATCGTGGTGGATTTACCTAAGGACGATGTAATATTGGGTATTAGTGGGATGGATCGTCATGATACCATTCTCAATGTTCGTAAGCGTATGGTCACTATCATTTCCATCATTGGAGTCGAATGTGTATTTCAGGGAGGTGATCCCCGTTGTTCCGGAAGAATCATTAATATGATGAAAGCAGTAAATTACTCAACCAGGGATGTTCAATCATTCATTATATATCATTGTCATCGATTGATCATTCTAAGGCGATCGAAATGTTCCATCATTCCTTATATCATTGTCATCGATTGGCCGTTCTAAGGCAATCGAGGTGTTCAATCATTCATTGTATCATTGTCGTCGATTGGCCGTTCTAAGGCAATCGAGGTGTTCAATCATTCATTGTATCATTGTCATCGATTGGCCATTCTAAGGCAATCGAGGTGTTCAACCATTCGTGGTATCATTGTTATCGTTTGGCGATGTACTCCCAGACGAGCTACATGTTTTACCTCCACCGAGGGATATAGAATTCACGATAGAGTTGGAGCCTGGTACGTCCCCATTATCAAAGGTACCGTACCGGATGGCCCCGACCTAAATGCAGGAATTGAAGAATCAATTAGAGGATTTGACCGAGAAGGGTTATATCCGACCAAGTGCGTCCCCGTGGGGAGCACCAGTGTTGTTTGTCAAGAAAAAGGATGGTTCGTTTCGTGTGTGTATTAATTATTGGGAGTTGAACAGGGTGACGATCAAGAATAAGTATCCTCTACCCCGTATTGATAATCTCTTAGATCAACTTCAGGGAGCTTCAGTATTTTCCAAGATCGACTTAAGATCTGGATATCACCAGTTGCGCATTCGAGAGTCGGATATCGCGAGGGCGGCGTTACAAACACATTATGGCCATTATGAGTTCATGGAGTTAATGAATCGGGTCTTCATCGACTTTTTGGAACAGTTCGTGGTTGTCTTTATTGATGACATTTTAATTTATTCTTGTGACTGGGAGGAGCACGAGTTTCACCTTCATCAGGTGCTCGACGTGTTGAGACGAGAGAAACTTTTTGGGAAGTTTTCCAAATGTGAGTTCTGGATGTCCGAAGTGACGTTTCTCGGGCATGTAATTTCATCAGACGGAGTTCGTGTCGACCCTCAAAAGACAGAGGCTATCCGAGATTGGTTACCTCCGAAGAATGCTAAGGAAATCCGAAGCTTTCTCGGATTAGCCGGTTATTATTGGCGATTTGTGGAAGGTTTTTCTAAAATCACTCAACCAATGACAAACCTTTTGCGAAAGGATAAGAAATACACGTGGTCCGACGCGTGTCAACAGAGTTTTGAGGAACTCAAGAGCCATATAATTTCAGCACCTATTTTTTCTTTACCGCAAGGGACGGAAGGATTTGTGGTTTGTAGTGATGCGTCCGGACAGGGTCTCAGATGTGTACTAATGCAGGACAGTAAGGTTATTGCCTATGCTTCACGGCAATTGAGACCTTACGAGGTAAATTATCCGACCCACAACCTGGAGCTAGCAGTCGTGGTGTTCGCATTGAAGATTTGGCGTCATTATCTTTATGGCGTTACGTGTCAGATATTCACCGATCATAAGAGCTTAAAGTATATATTTACTCAGAAGGAGTTAAATATGCGACAGAGGCGGTGGTTGGAACTAATCAAAGATTATGATATTGAGATACTATACCACCTGGGCAAGGCGAATGTTGTCGACGATGCCTTGAGTCGTAAGTCCGTTCAGGAGCAGATGCTTGCTCGTTTGGTAGTCTAGAAGGAGTTTCAGTAGGAATTTCTTAGACCCGAGATTGAGGTATGACTTCAACAAGTGCAAGGGCAACTTTGCATGTCAGAGATTTCATCGCCACTTGAGGAGGCAATCAGAGCGAATCAGGGTTCAGACCCATCATTGTTGCGCATCCGTGAGGATGTGGCTCAGGGGAATCCCCTGAAATTGTGGTCCACGAGTATGGACTATTGCGATTCAAGAATCGATTATGCATACCGGCGATTGACGAGTTGAAAAACTCGATTTTGAGAGAAGCTCATGCTACCCCTTATTCCGTTTATCCGGGGACTAGCAAGATGTATAAAGACTTGAAACAAAATTACTGGGGGAGTAATATGAAGCGAGAAGTCGCGGAATTTGTTTCGAGATGTTTGACCTATCAGCAAGTCAAGATAGAACATCAGCGACCGGCGGGTATGCTGAAACCGAACCCTATTCCAGAGTGGAAGTGGAAAGATATTTCTATGGACTTCATCACGAGTTTGCCGACGAGTCGTCGTGGCATGAATACAATCTGGGTAATTGTGGATCGCCTAACTAAATCAACTCATTTCCTTGAGATTAAGGATACGTGGGGTCCCGATAGACTTGCCCAGTTGTTTATCAAAGAGATAGTGAGATTGCACGGTACTCCTAAGAGTATCGTTTCCGATCGTGACGGACGATTCGTGTCACATTTTTGGAAATTAGTTCATCATGCTATGGAAACTCAGCTTAATCTCAGTACAGCTTTTCATCCTCAGTCCGACGGCCAATCGGAGAGGACTATTCAGACTTTGGAGGACATGTTGAGGGCATGTGTTCTCGATTGGAAAGATGATTGGGAAGCCCAACTACCGTTGATCGAGTTCACGTACAATAATAGTTGGCATGCTTCGATTAAGATGGCACCTTACGAGGCCATGAACTGTCGTCGTTGTCGATCTCCTTTGTGTTAGGATGACTTATCAGAATCAATCGGCACCGAGCCCGATATGCTTATAGCCGCCCGTGAGAAGGTGGCTTTGATCAGGAGTCATTTGTTGACCGCTCAGAGTCGACAGAAATCTTATGCAGATAATCGCCGTCAACCATTAGAGTTCGAGACAGGTGACCATGTTCTGGTCAAGGTATCCCCGAGTCGAGGTATCTTCCGTTTTGGGAAGAGGGGAAAGTTGAGTCCGAGATTCATAGGACCGTTTGAAATTTTGGATCGAGTAGGCAAGCTAACTTATCGATTGGCCTTACCTCCGGCATTGAGCCGAATTCATAATATGTTTCACATATGACGTACTTCAGTTCTACGAAATCGAGATCGCCGATGATGATTCATATGAGGAGCATCCTATGCGAGTCTTAGAGCGGCGAATCAAACAGTTGAGGAACAAGACGATTCCTTTGGTAAAAATCCAGTGGTCTAGACACGGAGTCGAAGAGGCTACATGGGAAACCGAAGATAGTATGCGGGAGAGTTATCCCGAGTTGTCTGACTCTTAGTTTCGAGGACGAAAATCTTTTTAAGGGGGGGAGTATGTAATACCCGGTTGTAATTCAGTCATTTTTATTCAGTAATTATCAATCAGTATTTGTCACTCAGTGATTTTCATTCATTAATAATCACTCATCATTCATAATCATTCAATTGTGTTCACCGTTCTACGTAATATTTGTCATACTCATACTTTTGCCCCCGTACTTCTCGAATTCGGTGATTTTTGTACTCGGTGCATCGTTAGAGGTTGAACTGCTTGTCGAGCAGGGCCGCACGAGCATCGGGTCGTGCGTGGCACTCGTGCGTTGCGGCTGGATTGGGCAGGAAACCCAGCGGCCGAGTCAGTGCCGCATGAGCAGGCCGCACGAGCATCTGGTCGTGCGCGACGCTCGTGTGTTGCAGCTGGATTGGGCAGGAGGCCCAGTGGTCGAGTTAGTGCCGCACGAGAAGGCCACACGAGCAACTGCTCGGGCGTGGTGCTTGTGTGTTGCGGCTGTACTGGGCAGGAGGCCCAGCATTCGAGTCAGGGCCGCACGAGCAGGCCACACGAGCTGCTGCTCATGCGCGGCGCTCGTGCGCTAAGAGTTATAGCCGGCAGAAGCCTCACGCACGACCAGACGCACGGACATTTGGTCGTGCGGGTTGGTCGTGCGTCCCTAGGACTTATATAGGTGGACCGACGGGATTTCCTCATTTTCACCATTTCTTCATCCTACTTCCGAGAGAGAGGGTTTGTGGGAGAGATTTTTCATCATCAATCACTTGAGTACTCAGTTTTCATCATCTTCATTCGGTTGTGAAGCTTGGATAGTCGATCTAACGCGATTTCATCGGATCAAAGTGTTTGGATCTTCAAAGGTAATATTCTCAAACATCTTGGATTTCGATTTTGTGTTGAGATATGATGTTTTGGACGTTATAATCATGTTGTATGAAGAGATATACATATGATTATGAGTATGTATGAATATTCATCGGATTATTGAAAGGTTATTCAAGAACACTTTGAATATTGAGTTGGATTTGGGGGTTTCCGATTAGTTGTTGTTGAAATCATGAATTTGGATAGTCATATTGGATTTTTGATTGTATTGAAGATGTTTTGTCGGTTTGAAACACTTCTTGGGAATTTGATATTGGTATAATTGAGGTTTGGTTGTAAACGATCGGAGATTGGTCTCAACGTGTTCGATATAATGCCCCAATGAACTTGGTTTAGTCGTATCGACGTTTTGAGTTTGTTATATTCCTGTTTGATTCGTATGTTGAATGGATTGTTGGTATTTGTGTTATTAAAGGTTGTTCGATCGACCGACATCTCATTTAGGACGTTGTTCGTGGAAGGACATTCTTCATCGGTGTTGTGTAAGTTAATTCTTACTCGGTTAAAAGGATATTCATTCATTTCGTTGTTGTTCATTCATAATTATAGTTCATTCATAATGTATTAACCGTATTGAGACTTGTAATTGTCAATTAATCACTTCAGTCACAAGGAACGACGGTTCTAATCATTTCATTGAGCTATCATTCATTTCACTGTCATTTCATCTCGGTGAGTCATTATTGATTTCGATGTCACTTTTGTTATCTAGTGGCATTTCGGGTCATACTGGCGTGCCGGTTGGTATGTGTAGGATTTTCATGTCGGGCACATATTAAGTCGTGTGTTGGTTGTTGGCCTCACATTGGACTGTGCACACGAGAAGATTACTTCGTGAGACTGATTAGGTACAAGACCACACGTGTATTCGATCGATACTCGTTGGTGGCTTGTGCACGGACACATTTCCATCCCGGGCGTAGTGTGGCGCAACCCTTTTGAGCCATACCATTAGTTGATTCATACAGCATGTTTGATTGCGTATGTTTTCAACTGGATTGGGTTATAATCTGACCGATTCACTTTTGATCGCATGTGTTCGACGGTTTGAGATTTTGATCGAACTTGTGGTTTATACAGCATATATGATTGTGTTTATTCAACTCTTGAGGATTGTTGTTCTGTGTAACTGACCCCGTTGGGGGATTTTGTTTTCAGGTCATGGCAAGGCAAAAGCACGGGAATAGAACGTTGACGGCAAGGAGTCCCAGTGATACTAGTAGGGGGCCCCAATCCTTTCAGTCATTCATGTTGTTGTCATTTATTTTCCGCTGCAGATTTCCATTTGGATACTCCGTTTCGTTCAGTGTTGTGTATTTTATCTTCATATAAAATATACATGTATTCGGTATTATCTTGGGTGTGTTATAATGAAACTCCTCATCGGAGTAATTGATGATATAATGTGGTTCGGTACTACAATTACATTATTTAATTCATTAATTTTCATTCGCCTGGTGGGTCCCAGTCGGGGGTCCACGGCATTATAATATCCGCCTAGTTTGGGGTGTTACATCCTAAGCCTACTATAGCTATGACTGGTGACCAGGCGTTTGCCAAGCTAGAAGGTACTGGTGAATCAACTTCCCATTTGGAGCCGACGGTAACCACTCCTAACAGGGCCCCTACCCCTGTAAGGAGTCCCTCTCCCAACAGGGCATCCCACCCTGTCAGGGACCCCTCCCCTCAACAGGCTCCCATACCTTAGAGGATCCCAACCGGATAATAGAACCCTTTAATGTTCGGAGTCCCTCCTCCACAATAATAATAAATCAAACACTCCTCCAAGTCCATATCGACGAGGCATTTGAACGCTTCAAGACATGGATGAAGAGATAAATTTACCACCAGAAGGGGATTGAATAGTGGTAATGCGGAATAACGAAATTTCTTGCGAATAAATGAAAGATAGTGCGGAATTTTAAAGACTCAAAGATTTATAGAGGTTCTGCAACTTGCATACGTCCTCTCTCCGACTTTCTTTTTCTATTGGCTCAAGACCAACCACAATCTTGACTCGTCTTCGATCGGTCCTAGTTCACAACTGTTACAACCACTTATCTTCTATCGGTCCAAGCTCAACCTCTCTCTCAATATAAACTTTTGTTTATCTAGTGTTCTATAGGAACTAGATAATCCTCACTATACGAATATGGGAGTATAATCCTAACAATGCCGGATCAAAGATCTTAATAACACCGGATTAGTGACTCTTGATTCATTTCTCTTATGCTCAAGTGCAAGTGATGCAACACTTACAATCAAATGAAAGAATACAAAGTATAATAGATATTACAAAGAAAATCACTCTTGTATCTTTCCTTCTCACAACTTATAATATAGAAATCAGTAGCAATTTGAGCTCAAGTATGCTTGTATGCTTGTATGCTTGAATGCTTGAAGTTGTGTGTTTTTGATACCCAAGTCCCATGGGTATTTATAAGTGAGAGCCATTCTTCAAATGCTGAAAATCGTATTATTAGCGTGCGCTAATAAATCCGTCTAGCGTGCGCTATCGATTCTGACTTGGCTTTCTTGAACGGTCACAAGACTGTTCCAACGGTAAAATTGTATGGTTAGCATGCGCTAGTCATGTATTTGTAGCGTGCGTTATCGTCTGGTCAACAGGTCTTCAATCTTGACTTTGAAAATGTTGGTTTGTCTCCCCAACGCCTCTTTATCCAACGGCTAGATTTGAGCTTAGCGTGCGCTATCAAACATGCACAGCGTGCGCTAGTATTAATTAATTCCAACTTTTCCAGATTTCACGGATCTTCATTGACTCTTTCCTTCCAACGGTAGAAATTCCAACGGTAAGCTGTTCGACTGCTTTAGCGTGCGCTAATGTTTATATCGTAGCGTGCGGTAAATATTTTCTTCAGTAACGTACGTTACTCTGTGTAGCGTACGTAAAGTCCTTTTCAACTTGAGTCCAGTAGCTACTGGACTACTGACCATGATAGCCGGTAGTGTGCGCAAGTAATGAGGGATAACATGCGCTAAGTCCTTGTGTTAGCGTACGTAAATATTTGTTCGTAGCGTGCGCAAGACCGTTTCCATTTTCTTTCCAGACCTTTCTGTCCTCTGACTGAATGATGCGATAGCGTGCGTTAATAATGATTGAGTAGCGTGCGCTAACTGTAGTATTTTAGCGTGCGCTAATGTTGAAAGACTTGCGTGCGCTATCCATCAGGTGACTTCACTAGACTGCAGCTGACTGACTAGGCTGATACATACAATTCCCGATAGCATGCGTTACGCTGGTATAGGTAGCGTGCACTAACATCATTTTGTTCCTTCAATATAGCAACGTGCTGAGATTGATTTATTTGAATGTTTTGAATGAAATTATCATCAAAATCCTTTTTGAGTCAACAATCTCCCCCTTTTTGATGATGTCAAAACATTTAATTTATACCTGCAAAAACATTTTAAATGATTCGAATTAAGGTAACTTGTTCGATATATTAGTGCGTTTCGGTTTTTGGAGTATTCTCCCCCTTTTTGACATAAACAAAAAGGAACTCCCCCTGAATTGTTGCCTTCTTAACAAATATCATGAACCAAAACGAAATCACATAGACAAAAATACAGCAAATACCAAATGAAGCGAAATGCAAATATCATTAAAACAAAGTTCAATGCAATACATAGAATTTCAAGACATGAAACATAAAGACCATTCGAATTATAAGCTTCTACAAACAAACATCAAACTCCTAGATTCTAGGGTGCTGCATCAGAAGAGGAGGATGGGAATGGGAACGACGGATGTGTATAACGAATGAAATCGGAGATCAGCCCACGAACTTCCCCAACTTCTGAATGAAGAGACCCGACTTCCGTGCATAGAGACCGAACATCCTCTCGAATTTCAAGCTGAGAGGTCTCGATGCTCCCCATCCGAGCGCAAAGATCGCTTTCCTCTTCCTCCATGACTGCATCTCGCATCGGTCGCTTCCCTTTCGTTTTCGGATGACAAACAAATTCCCTGGTTTGCATCTCCCTAAGCGTATGGGGTCCTCGGTGCGTCACACGCTCGACCGGTGTTGGCATTCGCGTCCCCTTTAGTACTTGATCATCTTCTCGGAGGTACGGAAACAACACCCACCCTCTATTGTATGTTTCAACATAATGCATAGCTTTGAGGGTTAGGTCGCTTATTTCGTGACCCCGAGACACCGGGACAGGTGCCTCACTCGACAAGTCAACGTGAAAATGCCGGAAAATCACCGTGAGAATAGAGCCAAAAGGAAGTCCAGATTTCCGAGTCCTCGACATGTAATTCTTTGAACGAAATGAATCCCCTTTCGCCTTCATCCATTTTAGCACAATACCGGTGAAGTTCACCCTGTCATCCTTAAACACATGATACACCACATTCTTGTCGACGCCTACTAGTTTGTGTTGGGTATTAACTTTTGGCATCAAACACTTGGTTGGGGCAGCCAACAACAATCGAATCTGAATGCCGAAATCATTATTCTCGAAAGCTTCATTGGTAACTTCGATGACTGTTTTTGAGCACAAAAAATCAGCAATATCTCTTTCGGACACAAGAGACTCTTCGGCAATAGTTTTGCCAACGCAATCGAATCCATCCTTCGATAAACCAAATAGCTCGTGAAGTATTTCCAAGGAAATCTTCACCACAGTTCCATTCACTAGACTGCCAAGCACTAATCCACCATTACCATCACTCTCACCCAAGTGCAAATTTGCATAAAACTCACGGACACAAGCATGGTATATTATTTCTTTGCATTCCACAAATCGATCTATCCCTAATGCTTCAAAGAACTCACGAATACTAATCTTAACCCGTTCAAGACTGCTGAAATTAAAGAAATAGCAATCGGTAAGATTCTCCTGCGGGAGGATATCGAAGAATACCTTCGATGCGCCGTACGAAATAAATCGGGTTGCGTCATATTCAGTATCGCGAGGGCGTTTGTAGGTTTTCCCCATGGTTTTTCGTCCCTTGCTAGACATAGTGAAGGAATTGGAAGTTTTGAAGATTCGGATTTGCGGCTAGGGTTTTCCTGAAAGTTGCGTTTGCGTGCGTTAGAGAAGGATGAGAGTGTTACTGGGTCATACGGACTATATATAGTCAACTGGATTTTTAGTTAGCATACGCTAGGAACATAAAGTTAGCGTACGTTAGATAAAAAATGAGAAGCTTACTGGACTGTCCAGTAGCTGATATGGAATACGAAAGATTTTAATTAGCGTACGCAAGGCAGATATGGTTAGCGTACGCTATAGATAACAGTAATTAGCGCGCGTTAAGGAAGTGAAGCTAGCGCGCGCTAGCGAATGAAGCGAATCAAGGATATTGATATCTTGAGTAGAAAGCTTATTTCAAAAAGTGTCTATATGTCCCATACCAAGTTGTAAACGAATAGAATTAAACGATTCTTTGGGAAGAGGTTTTGTAAAGATGTCAGCAAGTTGATCCTTCGTCCCGATAAAAATTAAACAGATATCCTTTTTCTGAACATGATCGCGTAAAAAATGATGTCTAATGTCTATAAGTTTAGTTCTACTATGCAATACAAGATTTTTACTCAGATTTATTGCACTGGTATTATCACATAGAATAGGGGTATTTTCAAAATATATGCCGTAGTCGCGGAGTTGATTTTTAATCCATAACACCTGAGCACAGGCGCTCCCTGCAGCGACATATTCGACCTCAGCTGTAGACAATGCTACACTGGTTTGCTTTTTACTTCCCCAAGATATTAAGCATGATCCAATAAAATGACAAGTACCACTAGTACTCTTTTTGACAATTTTACAGCCGCCGAAATCGACGTCACTATATGCAATTAAATTAAAATCTAAGCAGGAAGGATACCATAGGCCTAGTCCAATAGTTCCTTTCAAGTAACGAAAAATACATTTGGAAGCAGTTAAATGTGATTCCTTAGGATTAGCTTGGAATCGAGCACATAAACATGTAGCAAAAATTATGTCTGGCCTAGATGCAGTCAAATATAACAAAGATCCGATCATACCTCGATATAATTTTTGATCTACGGATTTGCCATTTTCATCTTTTTCGAGCTTTAATGATGAAGACATTGGAGTAGATATCACCTTGATACTTTCCATTTTGAATTTCTTAAGGAGGTCGTTTAAGTACTTCGTTTGATGGATAAAGATTCCATCTTCGCATTGCTTGATTTGAAGCCCGAGGAAGAATGTTAATTCTCCCATCATACTCATCTCGAACTTTCCTTTCATAAGATTAGAAAAATCTTGGCACAAAGATTCATTAGTAGCTCCAAATACAATGTCATCAACGTAGATTTGGCAAACAAGTAAATCATCATTCAATATTTTCACAAACAAGGTATTATCGACTTTGCCTCTTTTATAATCATTTGCAATTAAAAATTGACTTAAACGATCATACCACGCTCGGGGTGCTTGCTTCAACACGTAGAGTGCCTTGTTGAGCTTGTAGACGTGATCCGGAAATTGATGATTTTCAAAGCCGAGAGGTTGCTTGACGTAGACTTCTTCTTGAATGTAACCATTCAAGAATGCACTTTTCACATCCATTTGAAATAGTTTGATCTTTTTATGGGCGGCAAATGCACATAACAAACGGATGGCTTCGAGTCGAGCCACGGGAGCAAAACTTTCTTCATAATCAAGACCTTCCTCTTGATTATACCCTTGAGCGACCAAACGAGCTTTATTTCGAATTGGATAGCCGTCTTCGTCACTCTTGATTTTATGCACCCATTTAGTTCCGATAATTGTTTTATCTTTAGGAGCGGGAAATAAATTCCATACATTATTGTGCATGAATTGCACAAGCTCCTCTTGCATTGCCATCACCCAACTTTCATCATCGAGAGCTTTGGATATATTCTTGGGAACTATTTCGGATACAAAAGCACAATTAGCCATAAATTCGGTGGTTCTCCTTCGGGTTTGAACACCGTCTTCAATGTTTCCAATCACGAGATCCTTTGAATGGTCTTTGATGTGCCTCCAATCTTTCGGTAAATCAACGATTGTGTTCATTTCGATTTCCGAAATTTTCTTCACTTCAGGTGTGGGATCCATAAAAGTACCTGCATCATCAAAATATTCTACCTTTCTCGGGGGTGAGATCATATCATTGAATTTAACATGTATAGACTCTTCAACTTTATTCGTTCTAATATTATAAACACGATATGCTTTGCTATTAGTGCAATAACCAAGAAATATTCCGGAGTCGGATTTAGCATCAAACTTGCCCAAGTTATCCTTACCATTGTTTAAAATAAATACGTTGCAACCGAAAGGATGAAAATAAGCTATGTTGGGCTTTTTGCCCTTCCATAATTCATACGGGGTTTTAAGATGAGTTCTACGAACATGAACCCGGTTAATCACATAGCATGCGGTAAAGATTGCTTCGGCCCAAAAATATCGTGGAATAGAGTATTCATAAAGCATAGTCCTCGACATTTCTTCCAAAGATCGGTTTTTCCTTTCAACAACTCCATTTTATTGAGGCGTTCTAGGGGCCGAAAAGTTATGATTAATCCCGTATTTATCACATAGGAGTTCAAACCGAGTGCAATCAAATTCACCTCCGTGATCGGTGCCAATAGAAATTATGGAGAGATTTTTCTCATTTGATACCAAACGACACCATTAAGAAAACTCGAAAAATGCATCATCCTTATGTGCTAAAAATCTAACCCAAGTAAATCGAGAGAAATCATCGACAATAACCAAAGTGTAAAGTTTGCCATTTAAACTAACATGTCTAGATGGTCTAATCAAATCCATATGCACAAGTTCAAGAACTCGACTAGTGGAAACCTCGAATTTTGGTTTAAAAGATTCTCGAGTGTGTTTCCCTTTTATGCATGATTCACACAAATGCTTTCTATCAAACTTGAGTTTAGGCAATCCACGAACAAGGTCGTGTCTAGATAAAATAGAAATGATAGGTAGAGAAGTATGCCCCAATTTTCGATGCCATAAATATGCATTATCATCCAAAGTAATAAGACATTTTTCATTGAATGAACTTTCATCATTAAGATCAACAATATAGATGTTTCCACATCTCAAACCAATGAAAGCAATTTTATTATTTCTAAATGCCGTGCAATGCGTTTGCTCAAATAGAATTTTAAAACCTTCATCTCAAAGTTGCGAAACGCTAAGAAGATTATGATGCAAACCTTCAACAAACAATACTTTGTTGATAGAAGGAGAAGGTTCCTTACCGACTTTGCCGATGCCTTTGATTTTTCCTTTTTGATTATCTCCAAAGGTCGCATGTCCTTGTTCTTGATATTCGAGGTCTTCAAATAGGTCCTCGGAGCCGCACATGTGCCTTGAGCATCCGCTATCAATGTACCACTTGCTTTTCCTTGGTGCCGGTACCTACAAAAATAGAATTTCTCAGTTGTTTCAGTACCCAAGCCCGTTTGGGTCCTCCAAAGTTAACTATGCTTATAGCATTCGGAACAATTGTCCCCTTAGGAACCCATATTTTTTTAACTTTGATGGTTCTCAACTTTGAACGAGCATTAGCATCATGAACTCGTTGGGAAGATCTGAGTTCTCGGTTTCGGTTTTCTTTATTTTGTCAAGGTTGATAAGGGATTGTTCCCGTTTAAAAGGATCGAAACCAAGACCGTGTTTGAGCAAGGGCTATTTTTGAATAGATAGAAGCCTTTCGAATTTCTCGTTTCCGAGAGTAAATTTGTTCAAAATATATTTTAGCTCCTTTTGAGTTTTTGTCAACTCAATTTTCAAAACATTTTCTTTTTCAAGGCATAATGTATGGTCGATCTCAATAGTTTTGCCTTTGTTTTGAAGGGAGGAATTTTTGAGTTCTAGAGATTTTATTTTTCTCTTTAAAGATATATTTAATTTAACCATCTCATCATACTCCGTGTTCAAGGATTCAAACGCACTTAATAACTCATCGTCATGATGAACTTCTTGTAAATCACAAAAATCGAAAGAGTCATATTCGTCATCATTGAGTTTAGAGCTTACCTCGATATTGCTTTCGGAGTCGAGTGCCATGAATGCGAGATTTGCGTCTAGAGATCTTTCAATCTCCTCCTCGTCATCACTCCAAGAAGCGATTAAGACCTCCTTCTTTTTGAATCTTTCCATTTGAGGTTTTGAAGAGGATCCTCGGCATTCTTTGGCATAGTGACCGGCTTGACCACATTTCCGACAATTATTGTCGAACTTTTTTATGGGAGTATAGCCACTCTTCTTTTGCTCCGGTTTGCCATCCCGACCAAGAAAACTTCGCCTCTTTTAGGCTTTTATACATTCTAATGTTCTTGGCGTAGAGAGCGAGTTCCTCGTCGTCTTCATCTTCGGGAACATCTTCCTCAACGTCGCTATCAACATTGAATGCGACTACTCTTTCCCGAGGCTTAGGTTTGGTGCATCTAGACTTGAGAACGATCTCATAATTGATGAGTGACCCGATGAGGGTACTAAATTCGAGCTTGTTGAGATCTTTGGATTCCATGATTGCGGTGACCGTGGCATCCCATTCTCATGGCAACGATCGAAGAATTTTCTTGGCTTTGTCACTACTCGATTTAGGCTTTCCGAAAGATGCAAGACCATTGGTTATAGCCTAAAATCGATCCAACATATTTGTGATCGTTTCCTCGTCCTTCATGGAGAAAAGTTCGTAGTCATGGAGTAACATGTTGATTTTGGTCTCCTTGACTTGGGTGGTTCCCTCATGGGTGAATTCGAGAATTTCCCAAATTTCCTTTGCGCTTTCATAGGATGATATCCTATTGAGTTCTTCGGGATTAAGAGTGCAATAGAGAAGTTGAGTAGCTCGTGAGTTGACGTGTGTGTTCCTCCAATCCTCGTCATTGAATTCGTTGATCTTTTTCAATGATCCATCCTCTTTCTTAGCAAGCTTAGGACCAAGAGCAATAACTTTCCAGATTTCAATATCGTAGGCTTGAACGAAGATAGCCATTTTCTTTTTCCATGTCATGAAATTGGAACCGTCGAAGAAGGGAGGACGGTTGAGAGCATTTCCTTCGATTTGGCCAAGAAGTGCCATTTGCGGATCTTTTCTCTTAGGTGGTTAAACCTTTAAAAAGAGACCCTCTCTGATACCAACTGAAGAGATAAATTTACCACTAGAAGGGAGGTTGAATAGCGGTAATGCGGAATAACGAAATTTCTTGCGAATAAATGAAAGATAGTGCGGAATTTTAAAGACTCAAAGATTTATAGAGGTTCGGCAACTTGCCTACATCCTCTCTCCGAATTTCTTTTTCTATTGGCTCAAGAACAACCACAATCTTGATTCGTCTTCGATCGGTCCGAGTTCACAACCGTTACAACCGCTTGTCTTCTATCGGTCCAAGCTCAACCTCTCTCTCAATATAAACTTTTGTTTATCTAGTGTTCTATAGGAACTAGATAATCCTCACTATACGAATATGGGAGTATAATCCTAACAATGCCGGATCAAATATCCTAATAACACCGGATTAGTGACTCTTGATTCGTTTCTCTTACGCTCAAGTGTAAGTGATGCAAGACTTACAATCAAATGAAAGAATACAAAGTATAATAGATATTACAAAGAAAATCACTCTTGTATCTTTCCTTCTCACAACTTATAATATAGAAATCAGTAGCAATTTGAGCTCAAGTATGCTTGTATGCTTGAATGCTTGAAGTTGTGTGTTTTTGATACCCAAGTCCCATGGGTATTTATAAGTGAGAGCCATTCTTCAAATGCTGAAAATCGTATTATTAGCGTGCGCTAATAAATCCATCTAGTGTGCGCTATCGATTCTGACTTGGCTTTCCTGAACGGTCACAAGGCTGTTCCAACGGTAAAATTGTATGGCTAGCGTGTGCTAGTCATGTATTTGTAGCGTGCGTTATCGTCTGGTCAACAGGTCTTCAATCTTGACTTTGAAAATGTTGGTTTGTCTCCCCAACGTCTCTTTATCCAATGGCTAGATTTGAGCTTAGCGTGCGCTATCAAACATGCATAGCGTGCGCTAGTATTAATTAATTCCAACTTTTCTAGATTTCACGGATCTTCATTGACTCTTGCCTTCCAATGGTAGAAATTCCAACGGTAAGCTGTTTGACAACTTTAGCGTGTGCTAATGTTTATATCGTAGCGTGCGCTAAATATTTTCTTCAGTAACGTACGTTACCCTGTGTAGCGTACGTAAAGTCCTTTTCAACTTGAGTCCAGTAGCTACTGGACTACTGACCATGATAGCCGGTAGCGTGCGCAAGTAATGAGGGATAACGTGCGCTAAGTCCTTGTGTTAGCGTACGTAAATATTTGTTCGTAGCGTGCGCAAGACCGTTTCCATTTTCTTTCCAGACCTTTCTGTCCTCTGACTGAATGATGCGATAGCGTGCATTAATAATGATTGAGTAGCGTGCGCTAACTGTAGTATTTTAGCGTGCGCTAATGTTGAAAGACTTGCGTGCGCTATCCATCAGGTGACTTCACTGGACTGCAGCTGACTAACTAGGCTGATACATACAATTCCCGATAGCGTGCGCTACGCTGGTATAGGTAGGGTGCGCTAACATCATTTTGTTCCTTCAATGTAGCAACGTGCTGAGATTGATTTATTTAAATGTTTTGAATGAAATTATCATCAAAATCCTTTTTGAGTCAACAATGGAAAGCATATAGGGTCACCCCATGCAACTCCCTGTATAATTGGGAAGATTGGAAAGAGGAAGAGTTGTTTGTTCTAGAGTTCACGGACACCTAGAACGTCGAGATCATGAACAAATTGGATGATCCCTTTTTCCATGAGCTAATCACATCTCACTTTATGCCGAAGAAAAAGGCCCGACTGAAAGAGAAATCTCAATCCAATGACAAAACTCGGAGCCCCAACCATCACTCAAATCCCGATTCAGATGCTGACGATGATGACCTTCAAAAAGGTCTGAGAATGAGCTGCAAGGAGGCCCATGAGAAAGAGTTTGCCCAGTGCAAGGTCGTCGATGGACAAGGGACTTTTGCTGTATTAAAACCATCATCCCCGCCCAAGAGGAATTAGTCCCTCCGACTGGAGAGGATAGATCCTGTGCCATCCAAGAGAAGGATTCAGCCCCTTCTCAGGAACCGGCGGAAGCTGAGAGCCAGAATGAGGAATAAGTCCCTCCTGTACCACAGGATGAAAAAACTGATAAGAGAGAAGAGGAATTAGTCCCCTCTATCTCCCTAACCGCACAAACAGCAGAACCATCAGAGGTTCCCGGTCCTCAACAAATATCCACTCATATCCCTACAGGATCCCCATCTGGATCAGAAGAGGATTTGTAGGCTGATGTCGAACCTCAGAGGCCGCGTCACAAATGTAACACCCCCAATCTGCGCAGGGATATTACACGCCGTAGAACCTTTCCTCAAGGATCTACCAGGCTGGTAACAACAAACGAACAACTCGACGATGCCTTTAAGGCTACAATAACTCAGTAGACCGACTTGGTCTTTCAATAAAAAACATACAACTCAATTACAATTCATGCCCACGCTGGGCTCAAAATACAACAACTCCCATACAGCGGGGAAAAATTACTGCCGCGGAAAATAAAGTACAACTGAACCAATTCTCAACGTACGGTTTCTCATGTGATTAGTATCGATCATCTTTCATCATCCTTCGTGCCGACCCTGTGTTATGCTCCAAAACCTGAATGCAAAAACAGACATCCACCCCCAAATACTTGGGGGTTAGCAAAACTCCACTGTTTTTTGCTAGTGCAAGAACAAAGTGCAAAATACGAGTCATACAATTCACATTCCACGAATAACAATAACCAGGAATCCTCAAAGATCCGAACGTAATGAAAAGCACTTCCCGAGGCAAGAGTTTGGGTAAAACATTACAAAACCGAAAGATCACAACTCAAGGGGAACAATTTATAAAACAGTTTAAAATGCCATCGAGAGTTTTAATAGAAAACAATTTAGGATTTACCGAATCCTTCTCTTTCAAAAATCAACAGGGGTCACGGCCCAAAGGTTTTGTTTCCACAAATGAAACCAACAACAATACACAAGGTAAAAACCCACGTCACTCGTCCTCGACGGACATAAAATACACACGCACCTGTGAAGTTTCACTCGTGAATCCAGGGCTATACCATTGGGCTCCCTCCATAGCCCCGTCGAACCCTCTCGAGGTGAGCAAACACATTCACAAAACATACACACGCACTCGTGAAGTTTCACTCGTGAATCAAGGGATATACCATTGGAATGCCTCCGTGGCCCCGTCGAACCCTCCCGAGGTGAGCAAACACATTCACAAAACATACACACGCACTCGCATCGCCTAGGACCGGGACGAAGCCAAAAATCCCACTCGAGGCCCCGTCGGAACCTCCCGGGCTGGCTAGCGAAATAATCAAGCACACACGTCGCCTAGGACCGGGACGAAGCCACAAATGCCACTCGAGGCCGCATCGGACCCTCCCGAGCTGGCTAGCGAAATAATCAAGCACACACGTCACCTAGGACCGGGATGAAGCCACAAATCCCACTCGAGGCCCTGTCGGACCCTCCCGAGCTGGCTAGCGAAATAATTATGCACAAATAACATATCAGACCAAGGATATCCAACAATTCACCTAGAGGCATCAAACACTTAGCAAAACACCACGTCAAACCACAACGCACCGAAATGAAATAATACACGTCCACACGCAATACCAAGTTCAACATCAACACCAAACATATCCATAGAATTCACATAGTCATTCACAAACCACACCATTCACAAAACACACGCGTTTTGAAAGTAAGCCTTTAACAAGGCTAAACCGAATCTTTTGAAAGTTCAATTCAAATGATCAAACAAACACATAGAGACGATCACTAATTATCATATCCACAAAAAATGAATTGTATGGACAAGGTACTTGCCTCGAAATCGTCACGCAAGTATTCCGACGAACACGGCTCAACCGGGAAGCTTCGGAGCGCCCGATGCTATTGAAAAGGAAGATGACAACGAACGGAAGGGTTCAACACGGTTTCTTCGCAAGAAACTCGACCCTAACATCATACAATTAATAAATCAACGATCATACGAGGAAGAATAATCGTAAAACATCCGAAAACCCCTCTATGACATTCTATCGGACACCTTCAAGGCATTGATCAAGAACTCGACCAAAACAACGAATCGATACGATCCAAACATGGAATAACAAGGGAAATGATATAATACATCTAAATAATCATAAATCCATCACAATCCTAAGTTAAATCGGATTAAACGGATGAAAACAACCAAAACACCCAAATTCCCCAAAACTAGATTTCTAGAAAATCTGACCTGATTCGCTCGATCAAGGGATGTCATAGGATGGATTATTGATGATATAAACTCCAAAACTTCATGGATTGATTGTCCAACAACGTCTATCCATGATAACCACACCTCCATCCGCGGAAGAGAAGGAAAAGAATGAGAAAAATGGTGAAAAACCCGTCTGCAGGGCCTTAAATAGGCTGCCAGCCGGCAGAGTTACGTACGTAACCGGCCATGGTCGAGACACTACCGAAAAATGCCAGCAGTGTTACGTACGTAACCGGCCAAGGCCTTACGTACGTAACCGGCCTTACATACGTAACTGCCGAGCCCTTCCGGCCCTAACTCGGCCACGGCTGGCCCGGGCCCAACCCGTCCGGCCATGACTCGGCCGGGACCAACTCCGACGGCCCGAACGACCCCGAAAACCGAACCTGAATACGAAACGAAGATACGATTACGAAGTATTTTGAAATACGAATTCGAGCACTAAGAGAACGGACGATTCCGACCACCCGAAGGCTCGAAATTCGACAACGGAATGTAATTGCCCCAAACTTTGGGAAATTACGAAAATGGCCCAAAACGTCTGAAATACACGATACATGATCGAAACACCAAGATGAAGCTCGCAACATGAATAATAACATTAAATGAACTTACAAGAAACTCGAAACAACAGTTTCGGACGAGATTCGCAAGAATCGAACTCAAGTGCGGAAAAAACGCTTAAGAACACGGAACTTAATAAAACGATACCGAAACGAACTCGGATGACAAAAAGTGCAGAATTAATTATTCTCAGAATAATGAAATGGTCACGAGTGAGTCGTCAACACGGACTCCCGCCAAAAAAAAAGAAAATTACCGAAGTTCGAAATTGGGGGTATTACATTCTACCCTCCTTAAAAGAAGTTTCGTCCTGAAACTTAAAACAAGTAGGGAGAAGCAAACTCCCGCCAGAAAAACTCAATGATATTCACAATAATCGAAAAACTCGTGCTCAATGGCGAAACGTTACAAGCAACGCAAAGGAATATACGGCGTGAAAACACGCTCCACGACGACCAACACAACGCCACCGGTAGAGACAACAAGTGACGAGCGTCATCAAATAGATAATACAATCAAGTCGATTATCCGAACAATCGCAAAACACAACGAACGAAAATCAACACGATTGACCAACCTAACGGTACATCAATCAACACGCGAGCCAATTGCTGAACAAATACGGAATTCCACCGCCCAAGGGTTGGAAGATCGAAAACGATACTAATTTCCCGAACTTAAGGAAATTAGGAAGGAGTCTGAATGCTTAACAATCACGAAACAGGGTCAACAAAAACTGAACAATCAATGATCGAACCACAACGATCGAGACAATAAAAATCGAACAATCATGTTCGGATCACGAAGAACAATAAGGTTCAACCGACAACTCCGAGGTTCACATCTCGACTCGAGACAAAACATGATCCGGTGAAAACAACAAGATGTCCACTCACATAAGATCCACAGGAAAGGGAATAGCAATTGAAAAGTCACAACGACAAACGAGTAATTCTGAAACAATACCACCCTCGTTCGATCAACAAAAGCAAGGGATAGGGCAAGCTCAGAAAATGTTAACGAACATAAACGAGTCGACAGAGTCGAAAACACAGAAGTTCCAAATCCGATCCACTTCGAATAAAAGAACTTAATTTTCGAAGTTCGAAACAACAAGGTAAGGAAATAACATAACATACAACTGATAGACCACGCCCCTCACGGACTCCTCGGAGCCGGTCCCGATATCAATGCTCAAGTCCGTGCCTCGGAAGGCTCGGTAATCAACTCACAAAACTGAACATGATGTCCCTCGAGTCCGCACCTGAAATGCGTCACAGGCGAGGAAGGACAAATTGCACATACATTCCCCCGGCACATCACGGTTGAAATGCCTCAGCTCGGCGTACCGAAAATACAGATGCTAGATACAATGGAACATAACACCGCAAAACAACATACCGGAGATGCCAACTCAGCATAACATATCAATGCATACAAAAGTCACAACAACAACAGCATCGTTCGACGATTACAACGGCCCGAACGATAGCCAGCACACAATCACAAACATCATGAAACAATCACCCATGTGCATAAACGCACAAAAATCCAAGCTTTAACAACTCACACTCGTGCGACAACACGCAAATCACCACGAGGCGATAAACAGTAAACACCAGTTCACACCTCTCACAGAGGGCTAGTATAACAAATGCGTGGCAATGCCTCGACGTTCATGCCACAAATTCGATCATACTCAGGAGCAAACATTATAACGACAACGCGAACATCATACATACATACCCAGCCCTCAAACGGGAATGGATAGGTTTTAAAAACGAAAACCTCCTTTTGAAAATAATTTAGAAAAACACCGGTTGATCTTGAGTATCACCTTTCAAAAAAAGTACAAACGTGAAACATCGTTATCGAGACTTTGGAGAACCATTTCGCATTTGATATAAATGAGGACATTTTCTCTTAGTGAAAAACTTTCAGAATATTCGACCCTCGGGTCTAAGTAAAAGTGTTTATAAAACATTGAAAATATCTCAAAACATTTTGGTCCTCGAGGTAGAAGAATTTTGAAATATATTGTGGCACGTTTCCATTTATTTAGTATTTATTGGATGAATGCTTTTGAATGGTGATGTGGTTCGTGGACTTAGTTTTTGAATCGTTCGTTTTATTCGATTGGGTTGTAAAGGCCGTTTTGAGCCTATTTATTTTACTAGAAAAAATTTATATCTAGGATGAAATTTTCAATGTAAAATTTATATGTAATGACGAAGACCGGAGGAAGATCCATTTCAAGAAGACGAAGATTCAAGACGAAGACTTGTAATTAGATTACGGAGTTTTTGTTTTCTTGGAACGGTCCATGAACCACATGTTGGTAGCAACTAGGTTGTGAATGGTTGTTTCATATTGTATGAATGCCACAAACGCGCTTAAACGATTAATGTGCAAAGTGTAATGTTAATCGCGAAAGTTATCCCACGATAAATTATTAAGTTTATAAGGTTTCAAGGTTTTCCTTCCCTCCATCGAGTTTTCGGGAAATTGAAATCCAAACCGGATGTGCTATGCTTCCGAGTTATCGGTGTAGTCGTTCGGGGAGGACGGATAAATTACCGGGAGCACATTTGGATGCCTTCGGTTGGAGCAAATTTTATCCCTAGAAACCTGATAGGTTGCCGGATAAGATTCAATTGTGAAACTGATTTGCGTCGATGGTATAAACTTAACTTGTTCACGAACCATAGAAACCGTATAGGTTGAGGGGAGTGAACAAGGGGAAAAAGAAGATCGAATCATCCATTAGATGGGTTGGTGTTGGACACCACTTTATGAAAATTAATAGACTAGAAACCTGTTTGGTTGCCCTCTATTAAGATTTATAAAGAACTCGATCACCACTATGAAGTAGAGCGACGATACTTCCGGATTTCACATGGGAGTGTGTTATTCCGATAAAAATAGTGGGAGCTGGGTAACAAGAATAGAAAAGACCTTAATTCTATACTCAGAACATAATTGAATGAGTCACTAATTAATCTATCGTACTTAATGCAGACTCAAATCTCAAAATGACTAAGTCCCACTTCACAGGGACTTTTGAAAGAGCCGCTGATAAACTGGGATTAATCCATACTGACGTTTGTGGTGCATTGGAAGCAGCACGTGACGGATATCAATATTTCGTTACATTTACAGATGATCATACTAGGTATGGTTATGTATACTTAATGAAATATAAATCTGAGGCTTTTGAAAAATTCCAGGAATTCAAGGCCCTAGTCAGGAAACAAACTGGTAATCATATCAAAGCACTTCGGTCGGACCGAGGTGGCGAGTATATGAGTATGGAGTTTGACGAGTTCTTTAAGGAACATAGAATAGTTTCACAACTAACACCTCCAGGTACTCCTCAGTTAAATGGTGTGTCATAAAGAAGGAACCGGACCTTGTTAAACATGGTCCGTTCCATGCTGGGCTATACTGACTTACCAATTTACCTGTGGGGGTATGCACTCCGGACTGATGCTTATATCTTAAACAGATGTCCTTCCAAATCCGTTCCTAAAACTCCACATGAGATGTGGGAGGGAAGGAAACCAAGTCTTAATCATATTAGGATTTGGGGATGTCACGCCTATGTCAAGAAGACTAAGGTGGAGAAGTTGGAAGCTAGGTCCGCGAAGGGACGTTTCATTGGATTCCCATATGGGTCGATGGGATATCTATTCTACATGCCCGAAGATCGAAAGATCATTGTTTCTTTACAAGCACACTTCCTGGAAGATGAGTTCATTCAGGAAGGCGGAGCAGGTAGAAGTATTTCTTTAGAAGAATACAATGAAACTCCTCGGGAGACACCTGTGCAAGAAATTGGAACCAAACCTTCTGAAACACAAGTACAACCACCTCGTAGGTCTAGTAGTGTGTCTCATTTACCTGAGAGGTATGGGCTTGTGCACTTGGAGGAGCTGGGTCTCCATGAGGTTCCAAGTGATAGCCAAGAGACCGACCCGACGACCTATGACCAAGCGATGGTGGATGTAGACTCCGCTAAATGGCGTGAAGCTATGGAAGCTGAGATAGACTCGATGCATGTCAATCAAGTCTGGACTCTAGTAGACCGCCCCAAGGGCATAGTGCCTATTGGGAACAAGTGTATCTACAAGAGAAAGACTGATGGTGATGGCAAGATTGACGCCTATAAGGTCAGGCTTGTGGCAACGGGTTATACCCAGAAGGAAGGGATCGATTACCACAATACCTTTTCGCCCTTAGCCATGATCAAGTCTATTCGCATGATGCTTGCTATAGCTGCCTACCATGATTATGAGATATGGAAAATGGACTTAAAAACGAATTTCCTTAATGGATTCCTCGAGGAGGAAATATATATGGAGCAGCCTAAAGGCTTTGTGTCCGAAGTCGATATTCAGAAAGTGTGCAAGCTTCGGCGTTCCATTTATGGACTGAAGCAAGCGTCGCGTAGTTGGAACCTTCGTTTTGACGAGGCAATCAAAGAGTTTGATTTCGTGCAAAATGAGGAGGAACCTTGTGTATACAAGAGGGTTAGTGGGAGCAAGATCGCATTCTTAGTACTATATGTAGATGACATTCTACTAATAGGAAATGATGCGGGAATGCTCAGTTCTGTGAAAGCTTGGCTTTCGAGTAATTTCTCCATGAAAGACTTGGGAGAAGCTACCTATATTCTTGGTATTTGACTCTACCGGGATAGAGCGAAGAGAACAATAAGTCTTTCCCAAGCCCTCTATATAGATAAAATCTTAAAGCGATTTAAGATGGATGATTCTAAAAGAGGGTTCCTACCGATGCGACATGGAATAAAACTTACCTTGAAGATGTGTCCTCAAAAATGAGGAACAACGAAAGGAAATGAGTAATATACCATATGCTTCGGCCGTGAGTAGCCTTATGTATGCTATGTTGTGTACAAGACCTGACATCGTGCATGCTGTAAGCATGGTGAGTAGGTTTCAGGCAAACCCAGGTAGGGAACATTGGATTACTATAAAGAACATTCTCAAGTACTTAAGAAGGACTAGAGATATGGTTCTGATGTATGGCGGTGGAGAATTGGATGTGGTGGGATTCACTGATTCGGACTTCCAAGGACTGAAGGACGACTCGATGTCCACTTCTGGCTACATATTTACTCTTAATGGAGGAGCAGTATCTTGGCGTAGTACCAAGCAAAGCGCGACTGCTGATTCCACCTATCAGGCTGAGTATCAAGCAGCCTAGGAGGCTTCCAAGGAAGGGTTCTGGATTAAGAAGTTTCTGGGAGAACTTCAAGTGATACCATGTCTTTGAAATTTGCTGTTCGTGCTTGCGACAACGACAGAGCTGTAGCGCAGGCCAAGGAGCCGAGGTTTCACAACAGCACCAAACATATTGAGAGGAAGTATCATCTCGTAAGAGAATTTGTTCGCAAGGGTTACATTGTGCTGCACAGAGTAGACTCGGCCGACAACGTCGCCGATACACTGACCAAGCCACTTTCTC
Organism: Orobanche coerulescens; assembly: GCA_033398695.1. Classification (NCBI taxonomy): domain Eukaryota; kingdom Viridiplantae; phylum Streptophyta; class Magnoliopsida; order Lamiales; family Orobanchaceae; genus Orobanche; species Orobanche coerulescens. The sequence goes on along the minus strand of CM065801.1, from coordinate 75,879,701 downwards.
AGACTAGCTTGGAGCGTCATCTGGAGAACATGGGTATTAGATACCATAGTGTGTGGCATTGAGTGAAAGTGGGAGATTGTTAGGAGTATGCCCTCGAATGCCACTCAGAGGTTGTTGAGTGAGGGCATTGTACTTGTAATTATGTAAACCATTTATATAAGGCAAATGAATGTTTCTTTATTTACTGGTAGTTACTGGCATTCCTAACTCATAAATAAACATATAGAAACTAGTCCGTGTATTTGAGATAAAAACGTTGCACTCCTTAATGGATAAGGGGGTTGGCACTGGAAAGGTTATAGCTCAAATACTCAATCGTTCGCAAGTCGATGAAACTTGACTGGGCGTTAAGTTTATGTGAAGACTTGTATGACGTGTTCTTTGACATGGAGAGTGCCTGTCGAACACTAATGGTTAGTGGGAGCACACGTTATAGGTATGCTAATTGGATTAGTATACTCGAACCGACTCACCCTCGATTCGTCACACGGATTTCACTCACGGACAGTCAATGACGGTATCGATAGGTTGTGATAGGTATTCGTGAACCTTCGACTTGAGGATTTAGTAGGGATGTGCTTGTGACGTCAAGATTTTCATTAGAGTAGTTCGACCACCGTAAACCGAGAAGGCGGGGTCAACCTCGACGTGCATCTTGACGGGCAAGTAGCAGTCCTATCAATACCAAGATAGAATTCTTTCTCCTGTTAGTAAACAAAGTTATATGTCCTATGCGGTTATTGGCGATGAGATCATAAGTCTTTGGCCAAAGCATTGGAGCTAGCCGTATTAGATACACGAGCTCGATGATCTCGATTTACATTAACGCATGCATAGCGTCAAGTACGTATAGGGTTTGGTAGACCGTGACCCTATAACTTGATCGGGACATTTGAAAGAAGGGTTTATACATATCTTGGTATTCACGAGAATGGTTCTTGAATGATCCCAATCATTCGTTCTCGATTAAGGGTACAGTGTAGGCCGCCAGGCTGGCTAGGTGCTGCTACTACTCTTTGGTTCCTCCCATTGCTGACTGAGACGGACCTACCGAGTCGCGCAATAGGATTGACGACGGAATGAATAAAGCTAATTCTATCATTATGAATATTAGATATTGGATATCTAATTTTGGAACATTGGATGTTTAAATCGATTTATTGGATAAATTGATTTACGGCCTAATGAATTAAATAAATTACTGGGTGATTAATTTAATTCATGTATATAATTATTTCTTAGAGAAATTAATTATATTATTTTGTATTTGATATGTTTAATTAATTGGATTAATTAATCGATATAAATACATCGATACGGAATCGGAGTTTATCTGTTTAGACCCTCGGGAGTCCAAAACGAACCGAACTCGTCCGATTTCTAGCATGGGCCCCCCCCCCACATTCCACCCACCTTCCTTGTGGACTCTTGTTTCATTCTTTAATGGATTATGATTGACACGGTGGGGTAGATTCTCATGGGTATGAGTTGTAACATGTGGGAGAAGTTCAATAAGAGGGATGAAGACATCTTTCATTTCACCTACATGATTCCAACGTGAAAGTGAGATAGAGAGAGAGAAAAAAACATTTTCTCAATTGTCTTCATCATCTTCTTCATATCATCTTAATTGTTCTTGGAGAAAATTGAGAGATTCATTGAGAGTAAGTGAGTTATACACTTGGAGTGTTGTAATCACAAATATATAGCTTCATCACCTAGCTCTAGCCGTATCCTCGGAGGATAGCAAGGTGATTGTCGTTCCGATCGTTTCTCCGGCGCGTGGCAAGTAGAGACGCGGTGCTTTCGGCGTTGGATCGTTCAAGGGCTTGGAGCGGATTGGATTCGTAGAGATCAATCTAAAGCTTGGGGAATAGCTCAAGAGAAGGAATCCATTTAATCAACGGACTACAAGGGTGAGTTTCTATATCTCTTGTGTTTTCGTTTTTGATATTCGTATATACGTAGCTCGATCGATCCTCGTAGGGATTCGGATCGAATTAATTTTCGTTTTACCGCTTCCACTCGGCCTTCGTTTTAGGCACCGAATCCCAACAGTATATATATACATACATACATACCAGTACTACTCTTTATCCTAGCGCAATACGAGAATCAAACAAGTATGGTGTAAGCATTCACGAGGCACAATTAAACTCCACATAATAACATAGAATCACATAAACTCGTATAACACGAGACACAACAAAGTAGGGAGACTTACATCCACAGATCACATAAAGATGATGGTTGCACCTCGATACTAATCACGACCGACAACTCAGACGACGTGTCGCGACACCACTCAGTCAGACCAAATCTGACAAGACAAGACCCTACAACACACAACTCAACCCGACAGCCTGTGTTTCCTCAACCTAAGCTCTGATACCATATTCTGTAACACCCCCAAATTCGCTTGGGAATATTACATCGCCGCAGACCCTCTCCGTGAGGATCTACCAGGCCAAAAACAAAAACAATACCTCACATTACATGCCGACATGTCTACATAATGAACTGCTAGACCGATTTGGTCTTTTACCACAATACCATACATCAAACATATACAACTCGACTTAAAACCCATACCCACGCAGGGGTTGGAATACATTAATATACCCATGAAACGGGAAAACTACACAACAGAGAGCCAAATACTGAGACTCTACCAAAATACTCAACGAATGGTCTTCATGTGATTAGTATCGTCGTATTCCATCATCCTTCGTATCGATCCTGTGATTCGCTCCCCAACAACCTGCAAGTACCAGGACGCAATACAGACATCCACCCCCGAATACTCGGGGGTTAGCAAAACTCCACTATTTTGCTAGTGCAAGTATAAAACAGAAGTACAAGCCATACATAACGTGCTTCAAGAATATAATAATCTTAAATATATTTCCCGAGATAATTCCCTTAATCAAAACAGTTTGATTTAGAAAGGTAGGAATAGAACCATGTATCTCATACAAAATATTTTACGATCTCGGGAGTTTGCAAACATTTGGAATTAAGGAATTCTCAAGTCTTTCGAAAACACTTGGGGACATGGCCCAAATTCATGTTTCCAAAAAACGATTCCAATAATAAAACGCGGGTTCACAACCCAATTCACAACACACGGGGTCCAAGACCCAAATCATAAGCCACAGGGTCCACGACCCAAATCACAGAACACAGGGTCCACGACCCAATTCACATAACACATGTTCCTAAGGATTATTCGCGTCCCGTGCTAACAAGCCACGAACCTCAGATGCTCCCGTAGAACATACCCGACTGAATAACCCAATAGGAAACCATACCAAATCACATGTCCTCGTGACAACAGTCACGGAACCATTCCAAACCACAACCATAAGTTATCCCGGCATCACGCTAACAAGCCACGAACCTCGGAGTCCCCGCAAGACATACCCGATGATAACCCCCACAAGTTATCCCGGCATCGGGCTAGCAAGCCCTGAACCTCGGAGTCCACGCAAGACATACCCGGATTGGATAACCCTACGGTCATGCCCGACCCATACTAACAAGTATGGATCCCGGATATTTATCAATCCTACCCGGAGGCACATCACTTTCAACGATCACATAACAATGAGCAGAACATCAAGCCAAGCAACACTTAAACATCACAACCTCCTTTCAAAGGAGTAACATCTAATATCACACACATTACGTTCTTACCGAACAAGTACACATAACATTACGTAATCCCCGGCAAAGGATTTCGGTCTATTAAACTCACTCAAAGTGATCATAAAATCTTTCAACATACAAAACCAACACACATATTCCGAGAACACATATATTCACGAAGTACACGAATTATTGTTGAAAGACAACATTTATCGAGAACATACCGATCCCTTTTTACGTTCATTAAACATTGGGTTTCGCATAAAAATCATTCTCAATAATTACGCCTATGAAACATGAAACGTATGGACAAGATACTTGCCTCGATACCACGAGCAACCGAACAATGAACGAACACGGTCGGATAGTTCTCGAGCTTCCAAAAACGACTAAGGATTCGACAATCCCATGAATACTACGAAAATAACATCACCACGAATCAATAACACTAATCGGAATCCGAAATGATCCTAAAAACAACAAGGATCTAAGTGTTCTCAAAGAAATCAAGAATCGTTGATCCGGGCGATAAAAATCGATGAACGGTTAACAACATCTGAAGATTACGGTCAAGACAAACAAGAATACACAACCGATCGGATGAGATCGGTTACGAATCACAAATCCAAGGAAAAACCCGAAATTCAAGAAACTAGGGTTCTAAGAAGAGATTACCTTGCTTTGAGCAAAGTAGATGACTAGATGTTGTTAAGCACCTACAAATCCATTACAAAATGAAGCTTGATGAAGATCGCTCAAAATCATCTCTGGAGCTCACTCCCGTCGGAAAGGGTGAAGAAAAGTGAGAAATGACGAAGTGAAGCCTGCTGTCCAGTATATATACTGGACAGCGTGCGTTAACCAGACAGCATTAGCGCGCGCTAACGAGGTCAACGCCCAAAATTTACAGAATAACACTGTTAGCGTGCGCTAGACCCATAAGCTTAGCACGGGCTAACGGGTCACGAAACCAGTCCAGTGGTCCCTGGACAGAACTGCACCTACCGGGTAGCTTGCGCTAGAAAGAAGAAAGAGCGTGCGCTAAGTAGTCGATAGCGTGCGCTAGCTATCGACCTTAGTGTGTGCTAACAAGGCCCCAGTCCCAGTCCAGTAGCTCTTGTACTGCCTCTGGACTGCCAGTTAGCGTGCGCTACACATTCAGTAGCGCGCGCTAACCACAACGCCATAGCGTGCGCTATGCCACAAGCATTAGCGTGCGCTGCACCACAAAAACCCAGAAACTCACATAGTGATCCGAAACTCCTCCAAACACATGTCCCAACAAGGCACACCCAAACATGGCACAAAATTCCAACGATGAGGACAATAACAATTCGATAAAATATAGAAAACTCAACGAATCCAGAACAAAGATCTCGGGTATTACATAATACGTAGTTGACTTGCTACAGTATTATACTCGTATTACGTACGTAATACACCCTGTATATCGTACGTAAATCCATCCGTTGACTCACCTGTCCACATCCGCGCCAAAAGCCGCCGACCACGGGCCCCACTATCTGATCACAAGTCTGATTCCTCCTGTTACATACGTAATGCCTTATGCATAACGTACGTAAAGCGTATAATTTAGCATACGTAAGTCCTTAAACTTAGCGTACGTTAAGGGCTCTATACTTAGCCAAAATCCAACTGTTCCTGTACGACGTCTCGACATACATAATACAAACATACGGTATACTGAATACATATATACTCATCCCAAAAAATATTCTCATATGATATACCTGATATCCAAATCAATTCAACCTAATACAACAAATCCTCAATATAACTGTCAATCAAAACGTCAATTACAAAAGTATAACTGTCTCGGTCCACAATTTATTTTATCCATACTGTATAGATACCAAACTATATAGTATATCTCAGATAAAATAACGCGAAAAATTTATATTGAAAATTCGGGTATTACATACTACCCCCTTAAAATAAGTTTCGTCCTCGAAACTTGCAACCTTGCCACAAACAACAAATCAACCAAAATTTCCAACTCATCACAAAAGAATCAAGTGTCGCCACAAGCGAAATAACCAAACCAATATACTTACAGGTGCGTGAAGCCGATGATCTCCCATGATACTGGCACACGACTCCCACACGAAGTCTCAATACAATACCAACACACACCAATATCACAAATAGCAATTTGAAAAGAATCTCAAAAATTTTGGAAACTCCAAAAATCGATTTGACTCAAAAGTCAGAAAAATCATTTTCAAAAGCCACGTTACTACCGCACCGGTAGAGCCACATAACACACACGCCCGGGTTTCACAAAACCCAAGCTCCGATACTATCTTCTGTAACACCCCCAAAACCATCCGGGATATTACAGCGCCGTGGGTCCCGCGCCGGAACCCACCAGGCTAAAAACCATTTACAAAACCATTTCAAAAACGTTTAAAGACGACAAAAAGTCCGATGACGGTAAAATTATAAATACTCAAATATTTTCAAAAATATTGTTCTCAAATACCGTCATAAAATACCATTTAAAAATACAAGGCGAAGTGCCAATTCTCGACAGTTCAAAGTGTATGTTAAGCCACCCCTTAAACGTACCGATAAAATAGTTAGGAAAAAGGGTTTGACTAAATAACCCAAGTTCGCAAAATGCCAAAAGTCCATTTTGAAAATACACACGAGTTGGTAAAGATACCAAAAAGCCATTTTAAAATATACGCACGCAGTGGATAAAAACACAGTTCAAAATACACATTTGCAGTGGAAATAAAACACTCCCGAATAAATACTCAAAAACATGCCACAACCAGTATCACTCAGGAAGCTCACCCCTTCACGACCGCTACTAGCTCGATCTCCGAGTACCTAAAAATAAATCCCATGACGGGGTCAGCCACAATACTCAAAAATGATATCGATCACATCATCATAAATAATTACATACCAATGTAATAATATAGTAAGAATACTACCAACGTAATCTTACCGCCATTACCTTACTAATCCATGGCAATTCATAACAAATCAATCCTTACCATAATCCATATTTCGCATTCTCAAATGACGAAATGAACTCAACAACAATTATCTATACTGTATTCCAAAAATACCAACAATCCTCAAAACATCATCATAACTCATAAGTGTGGAAATAATCCAATATGTGCCAACTCCTGTCTGTCGGATTACATAATCAAATCTCAACCTGGATAAACCAATAATACACAACATATCTGTAGATCAACTACCACATGATAATGATAACAAATCCTGAAACATCGACGTAGAGTCCGAATGTTCATACGATTAGTAACAATGATCAACCAATACATCAACTGAGAATATCATCGACATGATAACTCCAATATGACCAACAAAGGATCAACGATAATCGAGAGTACCCTCAACATGGTAAACTCCCAACACGATCAACAATGGATCAACAATAACCGAGAATACCCTCAACAAGGTAAACTCCAAACACGATCAACAAAGGATCAACTATAACCGAGAATACCCTCAACAAGGTAGACTCCAAATGATCAACAATAATGGATCTCAAAGAAATAACTATGACTGTCGAACATACCCCTCGGGCGTATGAACAACCAGTCACAAACCGTCGAACATATCCAATCATACATGGACTATGAACGACCCAACGATATGGCTCAAAAGATGGACATCACAGTACGCCCGATCCGAAAATGTGTACGTGCACATGTCCACCCCGTATACGGAATCCAGGATATACGTGGGACATATACCTAATTAGCCTCACGAACTACGTCTCATGTGCACGGTTTAATGCGGAAACATCCACGCATAACCATCATGTGCCCGGCTAAAAATCCTACACAATAACTAATCGGCACGCAGATATGACTCCAGATATGTCACGATGCAACATGACAACGAAACTCAAAGAATCACATATCCAATAAGGATCAAAAGACTCACTGAAGTGAACAAGACAAACTGACAAAGAAAAGTCGACACGACTAATCAATATCCAAAACAACAATCCTGGGATCATCATCCCCGACAAATGATCAACACGATCAACAATCTCAATACAATCAGCCCTGGGATCATCATCCCTCAACGAAATAATCAATACGAATCCCAATATACGAAACATCATCGTACAGCATATACAACAACTCAACATAATAATTATCTTTATAACCGAACAATACTTAAATTACCTCAAAGTCGAAGACAATATCCTTTCCACGAACCAACATCCTTGAACGAATACACAGTTATACGAATAATCCCGAAATAGGTATAGTCCATTTATACCAACAAACCACCATCCCGACATCAATATCGACACGATAACTATCCTCGATATCCGATAGTCCATATCAGTGGCCAAATACAACTCACATCTCCGTATTCACCAACACGTTTAAACCATATACATTATGATTTTACCCAAACCAAAGCACAATATACAAACCATCATCCCGACAATTTATATTTATAATATCATTGCTATATGAATTATAAATGAAATGAAAGCGAAATCATTCATTAAATATTATAATTGAACAAGTATAACATGCCTCGATACCGATACCACGAAGCCATTACCAAAATCCAATGCCTTCGTCCACGAGCTCCTCAGCCCCGAACAAAGCAATATACGAACTCTTTGACCTCAACCGCAACAACGGTCACAGTCAACGATCAAACATCTCAACCTATTGCAATAATCAATCAACAACAATCCGATAACAATCAATAACCGACATAGTCAACCAATCAAACTCAACGGCTCAAAAATACCTCGATCATACACAAAACCAAATAATACAACTCAAACCAATCAAACACGAATTCAAACCACAAAACGATTCCACAATCCGAAAATCATATCAACAATCAATTTAACCAAGTGTCTAAGCATTACCGATTCCAAATTCAATATTAAATACGATTACAAGTTTCCTCCTTGTAAATTTATAATAAAAACCAATTACCGATTATCATCATCAATCCGGACAATCCGATCAATTCAACATTATAGAATACCATATTCCAAAGGTTTCAAATATTTCCATTATCTGAATTGAACACTTATTCAACACGTATGAATTCTCAAACTCAAAAGTGAATCATAACCTTATCAAATCCGGAATCATATTCGTATTCCTATACGAATATTGTACCAAGACACATAACTTAGTTTTAGATATGAATATTCCACATTCATATTCAAAACACCAACATCACTTAAACATGATCATCGATTCATATAATCCAAGAATTCCTTAAGAACACAACTTATTCCGACATCACATTCAAAATCTCCAACACGACATAATCTGATGTGTTCTAACATCTAAACAATCCTTATTCACAATTCAAGGTGTATATAATCATGTTCTCCAACATATATACTTCTCATAACATCATGAATCGCAAAAAACTACCAAGAACATCGAGAATACTACGATTCTATAATCATAACAACATAATCGAGGCATTTGATAATCAATTCATTATCTTCCCTTAACAAAATTCCCGTAAATACCAAGAATCATCACAACAATATCAATTCCATCACCATTCATACGAAAGCGTGTAGAATTAAACATTGGGTTTCGCATAAAAATCATTCTCAATAATTACGCCTACGAAACAAGAAACGTATGGACAAGATACTTGTTCTCGATACCACGAGCAACCGAACAATGAACGAACACAGTCGGATAGTTCTCGAGCTTCCAAAAATGACCAAGGATTCGGCAATCCCATGAATACTACGATAATAACATCACCACGAATCAATAACACTAATCGAAATCCGAAACGATCCTAAAAACAACAAGGATCTAAGTGTTCTCAAAGAAATCAAGAATCATTGATCCGGGCGACAAAAATCGATGAACAGTTAACAACATCTGAAGATTATGGTCAAGACAAACAAGAATACACAACCGATCGGATGAGATCGGTTAAGAATCACAAATCCAAGGAAAAACACCAAATTCAAGAAACTAGGGTTCTAAGAAGAGATTACCTTGATTTGAGAAAAGTAGATGATTAGATGTTGTTAAACACCTACAAATCCGTTACAAAATAAAGCTTGATGAAGAAGATCGCTCAAAATCATCTCCGGAGCTCACTCCCGTCGGAAAGGGTGAAGAAAAGTGAGAAATGGCGAAGTGAAGCCTATTGTCCAGTATATATACTGGACAGTCATTAGCGTGCGTTAACCAGACAGCATTAGCGCGGGCTAACGAGGTCAACGCCCAGAATTTACCAAATAACACTGTTAGCGTGCGCTAGACCCATAAGCGTAGCGCGCGCTAACGGGTCACGAAACCAGTCCAGTGGTCCCTGGACAGAACTGCACCTACCAGGTAGCGTGCGGTAAAAAGAAGAAAGAGCGTGCGCTAAGCAGTCGATAGCGTGCGCTAGCTATCGACCTTAGCGTGCGCGAACAAAGCCCCAGTCCCAGTCTAGTAGCTCCTGGACTACCTCTGGACTGCCAGTTAGCATGCGCTACACATTCAGTAGCGTGCGCTAACCACAATGCCATAGCGTGCGCTATGCCACAAGCATTAGCGTGCGCTACACCACAAAAACCCAGAAACTCACATAGTGATCCGAAACGCCTCCAAACACATGTCCCAACAAGGCATGCCCAAACATGGCACAAAATTCCAACGATGAGGACAATAATAATCCGATAAAATACAGAAAACTCAACGAATCCGGAACAAAGATCTCGGGTATTACATAATACGTACGTTGACTTGTTATATTATTATACTCGTATTACGTACGTAATACACCTTGTATAGCGTACGTAAATCCATCCGTTGACTCACCTGTCCACATCCGCGCCGAAAGCCGCCGACCACGGGCCCCACTATCCGATCACAAGTCTGATTCCTCCTGTTACATACGTAATGCCTTATGTATAACGTACGTAAAGCGTATAATTTAGCATACGTAAGTCCTTAAACTTAGCGTACGTTAAGGGCTCTATACTTAGCCAAAATCCAACTGTTCCTGTCCGACGTCTCGACATGCATAATACAAACATACGGTATATGGAATACATATATACTCATCCCAAAAAATATTCTCATACGATAAACCTGATATCCAAATCAATTCAACCTGATAAAACAAATCCTCAATATAATTGTCAATCAAAATGTCAATTACACAAGTATAACTGTCTCGGTCCTCAATTTATTTTATCCATACTGTATAGATACCAAACTATATAGTATACCTCAGAAAAAATAACGCGAAAAATTTATACTGAAAATCCGGGTATTATATACTACCCCCCTTAAAATAAGTTTCGTCCTCGAAACTTGCAACCTTGCCACAAACAAAAAATCAACCAAAATTTCCAACTCATCACAAAAGAATCAAGTGTCGCCACAAGGGAAATAACCAAACCAATATACTTACAGGTGCGTGAAACCGATGATCTCCCATGATACTAGCACACAACTCCCACACGAAGTCTCAATACAATACCAACACACACCAATATCACAAATAGCAATTTGAAAAGAATCTCAAAAATTTTGGAAACTCCAAAAATCGGTTTGACTCAAAAGTCAGAAAAATCATTTTCGAAAGCCACGTTACTACCGCACCGGTAGATCCACATAACACACACGCCCGGGTTTCACAAAACCCAAGCTCCGATACCATCTTCTGTAACACCCCCAAAACCATCCGGGATATTACAGCGCCGTGGGTCCCGCGCCGGAACCCACAGGCTGAAAACCATTTACAAAACCATTTCAAAAACGTTTAAAGACGACAAAAATCCGATGACGGTAATATTATAAATACTCAAATATTTTCAAAAATATAGTTCTCAAATACCGTCATAAAATACCATTTAAAAATACAAGGCGAAGTGCCAATTCTCGACAGCTCAAAGTGTACGTTAAACCACCCCTTAAACGTACCGATAAAATAGTTAGGAAAAAGGGTTTGACGAAATAACCCAAGTTCGCAAAATGCCAAAAGGTCATTTTGAAAATACACACGAGTTGGTAAAGATACCGAAAACCCATTTTAAAATATACACATGCAGCGGATAAAAACACAGTTCAAAATACACATTTGCAGCGGAAATAAAATAACCAGAATAAATACTCAAAAACATGCCACAACCAGTATCACTCAGGAAGCTCACCCCTTCACGACCGCTACTAGCTCGATCTCCGAGTGCCTAAAAATAAATCCCATGACGGGGTCAGCCACAATACTCAAAAATGATATTGATCACATCATCATAAATTATTACATACCAATGTAATAATATAGTAAGAATACTACCAACGTAATCTTACCGTCATAACCTTACTAATCCATGGCAATTCATAACAAATCAATCCTTACCATAATCCATGTTTCGCATTCTCAAATGACGAAATGAACTCAACAACAATTATCTGTACTGTATTCTAAAAATACCAACAATCCTCAAAACATCATCATAACTCATAAGTGTGGAAATTGTAACAACCCCAATCCGCTCAGGGATATTACACGCCGTAGACCCTCTCCTCGAGGATCTACCAGGCTGATAACTAAAATCAAACATCTAAACCTCGCCTTTAAGGCTAAAATGACTCAGTAGACCGACTTGGTCTTTCAATAATAACATACAACTCAATTCCAAACACATACCCACGCAGGGGTCAAAATACAATAAACTCCCGTACAACGGGGAAAAGATACTGCAGCGGAAAAGAAAATACAACTAGAGCAAAACGACATAAACAGATCCTCGTGTGATTAGTATCGTTCATCTTTCATCATCCTTCGTGCCGACCCTGTGCTATGCTCCAAAACCTGAATGCAAAAATAGACATCCACCCCCCGAATACTCGGGGGTTAGCAAAACTCCACTGTTTTGCTAGTGCAAGTACAAGTGCAAAAATACGAGCCATACAATACAAGTTCCAAGAACAATAATAATCAGGAATCCTCAAAGATCCAAACGTAAAGAAAAGTACTTCCCGAGGCAAGAGTTTGGGTAAACATTTCCAAAACCGAAAGATCGCAAATAAGGGAAACAATTTACAAAACAGTTTAAAATGCCATCGAGAGTTTTAATAGAAAACAATTTAGGATTATAAAATCCTTCACTTTCCAAAAATCAATAGGGTCACACCCAAATGTTTTGTTTTCGCAAATAGGAAACCACCAACAATTTACGGTCGAGCCCAACATCACGTGTCCTCAACGGACGTAAAATCAACGAAACATAATCACGCACGCGCATCGCCTAGACCGGGGCCTACCACCGACATCCCACCCGAGGCCACGAAGGACCCTCCCGACCTGGCTAGCCAAACAAATCACACACAACTCACCGATGGATCAATCGCTTGTTGCATCTGGCCACATGATCACATGCCATGTGCCACCGTAGATTATCTCGAGCTCTCACGGTTGGATCAATCACTTGTTGCATCGACCACATGATCACGTGCCATGTGTCACCGTAGACCTTCAACCATATCCACACATTCACACAAATAACATATCACATCAAGGATATTCAAACAATTCGCCCAGAGGCATCAAACACTTAGCAAAACACCACGTCAATCCACAACGCACCGAAATGAAATAATATACGTCCACACACAATACCAAGTGCAACATGAACACCAAGCATATACATAGAATTCACATAGTTATTCACGAACCACACCAATCACAACACACACGGTTTTGAAAGAGGGCCTTTAACGAGGCTAACCAAATCTTTTGAAAACTCATTTCAAACAAACAAACAAATCAAGACGATCACCAATCATCATATCCACGAAACAAGAAAAGTATGGACAAGGTACTTGCCTCAAATAAGAACAACGCGGAGAATCGACCAAAGTAGGTTGACACGAACCGATTACGAACCCGCCGACTCCACCGATCGCCAACTCACGTCATAAACTACGAAGGACAATAATAACAATGAAATGAATTTCATAACACGACTCAAAGCCGTTGAATTCAAAGAACGAATGATGAAAGTTCAAGGATTTCCCCCAAAACGGCCAAGAACACGATTCGTTCCGTCAAATCACGAAAACGGAATTCCAAGTTGAAATATGGATATACAATCCATAGAATATGTTTAACAACATCATTTAACCATAATCGATCCATCGAAAATGGATGAAAAACGAGATCGGGGACAAATCACCCAAAAAGTCAATTCGAAGGAAATCAAGAATTATACTTCGATTCGCCGAAGAACAATGGATTAAATGATGTTAAACACAAGAATACTATCAAGATTAATCATACCCATCATGAATTAATCAACAACACGGAACGAATCGGACCAAAATGTAAAAATCCCCAAATTCACGAAAATAGGGTTCTAAGGAAGATTACCTTGATTCGCTGGATCAAAGGATGATAACGGACGATTGATTGATGTTATGAACTCAAGGACTTCATGGATTTGTTGTTAAAAAACATGGCTTCATCACCCATGAATTGCCATCCGCGGACGGAGAAGGAAGGAAGTGAAAAATGAAATGAAATGTGACTGCTCAGCCACATTTATACTGGGCCGGACTAGCGCGCGCTAGGCTGCCGAGCTAGCGTCTTCTCGGCCCGTGCCGCGACCCGATAAGCCACGGACTAGATCGCTCGGCGAGCGCGTCGCGCAGCCTTCCGTGATAGCGTGCGCTACACTGCCGGCCGTAGCAGCGTCTGCGGCGTCAAGCGATGGCGTGCGCTACCTGCCGAGCATGAAGGATTCCAGAACCCCCAGGACTCCACTGTCCGGACCCGCTAGCGTGCGTTAGGCCATCCGGTAGCGTGCGCTACACCTGCCGGTTAGCACGCGCAGCCTTTCGGCCGTAGCGTGCGCTACGCCGGTTCCTGCCGCACCCGTCCGGCCGGTGCCCGCAATCGTCCGGCGATCCATAACCGTCCGGCGATCCGCAACCTCCAGGGCTCGACGACCCGATTACCGAAAACGCACGGAACGAACACGACGAAAAGTTCGCGGACGACATCAACGACCCGCAATGAAAACATAATACCATATTCAATCATACGCGACCAAGAAACGAGTCGAGACAACAATTACAGATACGGATACCCGTAACTTTCAAGAAATTACAAAATGGCCCAAAACGCCCGGAAATCATGATACGTGATCGAATAACCAAACGGAAGTTCACAACACGTCTAACAAAGTTAAACGGACTTACGGGAAACTCGAAACAGCAGTTTCGAACGAGATTCGCAAGAATCGAACTCAAGTGCGGAAAAGTCGCTAAAAAGCACGGAACTCAACAAAACGACACCGAAACGAACTCGTATGACAAAAAGTGCAGAATTAATCATTCTCAGAATGACAAAACGGTCATGAGAGAGTCGTCAAAACAGACTCCGACCAAAAAAAAGAAATTTACCGAAAATCGAAAATTGCGGATATTACATTCTACCCTCCTTAAAAGAAGTTTCGTCCCGAAACTTAAAATAAGTAGGGAGGAGCAACATCCCACCAGAAAATACTCAACGAGATACACAAGAACCGAAACTCGCGCCAACGACGGGACGCCACAAGCAATGCAAAGAGACATACGGCGTGAAAACACGCCCCACGATGACCAACACAACGCCACAGGTAGAAACATAATAAAATCATCAAGTGACAAGCGTCATCAAACAGACAATACAATCGAGTCGATTATCCGGACAATCACAAAACACAACGAACGAAAATCAATAGGATTGACCAACCCAATGGTACATCAATCAAAACGCGAGCCAACCGCTGAACAAATACGGAATTCCACCGCCCAAGGATTGGAAGATTGAAAACGAGACTAACTTCCCGAACTTAAGGGAATTAGGAAGGAGCCTGAACGCTCAACAATCACGAAACGAGAACAAAACCGAACAAACAAACGATCGAGACAACAAAAATCGAACGATCATGTTCGGATCAAGAAGAACAATAAGGTTCAACCGATAACTCCGAGGTTCACATCTCGACTCGAGACAAAACATGATCCGGTGAGAACAACAAGATGCACACTCGCATAAGATCCACAGGAAAGGGAATAACAATTGAAAAGTCACATCGACGAACGAGTAATTCCGAAATAATACCACCCTCGTTCGATCAACAAAAGCAAGGGGCAGGACAAGCTCAGAAAATGTCAATGAACATAAACGAGTCGACAGAGTCGAAAATACAGAAGTTCCAAATCCGATCCACTTCGAATAAAAGAATTAGTAGAATCAAAAGATGCTACTTCCGAACAAGGTTCACAAGAATCGAACCGAACTCGGAAAAGTTACAGCGATAACCAGATCGACCCAAAACAAGATCACAGCTCGTTCGAACGATGAAACCGAAATACAGAACAAGTTCAGAAAGTATCAACGAACATGAGTGTATCGATAGACTGGAGAAAGAGAAAATATAGAAGCCGAAAATAATACGGGTATTATATTCGACCTCTTCTAAAATAAGTGTCGTCCCCGAAACTCACAACAACGAAATCAAGGAGACGACACAACAGGCAATCAACAGAAACATCCTTCAAAGGCCTCTCAAAGCCGATTCTGATATCTGTGCTGAAGCGCGAACTCCGAAAGTCTCGGTAGCCAATTCGCAAAACTGAATTCGGTGTCCCTCGAGTCCACACTCGAAATGTGTTACCGACGAGAAGGACAAATTGCACGTACATTCCCCCGGCACATCACGGTTGAAACACCTCGGCTCGGCATACCGAAAATACAAATGCTATATACAATGGGGCATAACGTCGCAAAACAACATAGCGGAGATGCCAACTCAGCACAACAAGGAATCATAACACATATCATATACAATGATTACCATCGTAAAGTAATATATACATATACACCACAGCAACGACGGTATCGTTCGGCGACCTCAACGACCCGAACGATAACCAGCATGTAATTACAAACATCATGAAACAATCACACATGTACACCAACGTACAAACCCAAGCTTCAACATCTCACACTCGTGTGACACACGCAATCCACCACGAGGCGACAACCATTAAATACCAGTTCACACCTCTCACAGAGGGCTAGTACAACAAATACGTGGCAACGCCTCAACATTCATGCCACCAACTCGATCATATTCAGGAGTTAACATCATAGCGACAAAGCCAACATCATACATACATACCCAGCCCTCAAACGGGAATGGATAGGTTTTAAAAACGAAAACCTCATTTGGAAAATAATTTAGAAAAACACCGGTCGATCTTGAGTATCACATTTCCAAAAAAAGTAAAAACGTGAAACATCATTATCGAGACTTTGGAAAACCATTTCGCATTTGATAAGAATGAGGACACTTTCTTTTAGTGAAAATCTTTCAGAATATTCGACCTTCGGGTCTAAGTAAAAGTGTTTATAAAATATTAAAAATATCTCAAAACATTTTGGTCCTCGAGGTAGAAGAATCTTGAAACATGTTGTGGCACCTTGGAAGTACCACGAGAAAATAATTCATTTTAAAAGTACGTCTCGAAATTTATTTTCTAAGATACTCAAGGTTTTCAAAAAATAATTCAATGGGCTAGAATGCCCAAAAAAATTTCAGGTAATTACACAAAACTTTATAGCGCCGTGGATCCCGCGTCGGAACCCACCAGGCTAAAAACCATTTACAAAAACGCCAAAAAGGCCGATGACGGTAATGTTTCAAAAACTTACAAAATCCATTTACAAAATGTTAAATACCGTCATAAGAATTTCGCTAAAATGGTCAAGACCATAATATCAAAAACTCGGTTAATGGAATTGATTTTCGAAATAAAACTCAGTCGGTACAATACCGAAAGCCATTACAAAAGAACTCACGCAGCGGATAAAAGAAATAAAGTCAAACATGCACAATCCAGCAACACTACTCCACACATAAACGAAATATGAGGGTCAAATAACCACATATCAAGAAATCAAAATCCATAAGAGGATTCCGTCACTTAACAAATAAATCATAAAAATAGCTCGTGTCACACGAGGCACAACACAAAGAAGGGAGACTTACACCACAGTCGCACGAAGATGATGATCGCCCCACGATACTAATCACGACCAACAAACTCGGAGCGACGCGTCGCGACACGACTCAGTCAGACAAAATCCGACGAGACAACAACTCAACAGACACCACTGACCCGACAGCCTAGGTTTCCACAACCTAAGCTCCGATACCATTTATGTAACACCCCCAATCCGCTCAGGGATATTACACATCGTAGACCCTCTCCTCGAGGATCTACCAGGCTGATAACTAAAATCAAACATCTAAACCTCGCCTTTAAGGCTAAAATGACTCAGTAGACCGACTTGGTCTTTCAATAATAACATACAACTCAATTCCAAACACATACCCACACAGGGGTCATAATACAATAAACTCCCGTACAACGGGAAAAGATCTTGCGGCGGAAAGAAAATACAACTAGACCAAAACGACATCAACAGATCCTCGTGTGATTAGTATCGTTCATCTTTCATCATCCTTCGTGCCGACCCTGTGCTATGCTCCAAAACCTGAATGCAAAAATAGACATCCACCCCCCGAATACTCGGGGGTTAGCAAAACTCCACTGTTTTGCTAGTGCAAGTACAAGTGCAAAATTACGAGCCATACAATACAAGTTCCAAGAACAATAATAATCAGGAATCCTCAAAGATCCAAACGTCAAGAAAAGTACTTCCCGAGGCAAGAGTTTGGGTAAACATTTCCAAAACCGAAAGATCGCAAATAAGGGAAACAATTTACAAAACAGTTTAAAATGCCATCAAGAGTTCTAATAGAAAACAATTTAGGATTATAAAATCCTTCACTTTCCAAAAATCAATAGGGTCACAGCCCAAATGTTTTGTTTTCGCAAATAGGAAACCACCAACAATTTACAGGGTCAGAGCCCAACATCACGTGTCCTCAACGGACGTAAAATCAACGAAACATAATCACGCACGCGCATCGCCTAGAACCGGGACGCTACCACCGACATCCCACCCGAGGCCTCGAAGGACCCTCCCGAGCTGGCTAGCGAAACAAATCACACACATCTCACGGTTGGATCAATCGCTTGTTGCATCCTGGCCACATGATCACATGCCATGTGCCACCGTAGATTATCTCAGGCTCTCACGGTTGGATCAATCACTTGTTGCATCCTGACCACATGATCACGTGCCATGTGTCACCGTAGACTTTCAACCATATCCACACATTCACACAAATAACATATCACATCAAGGATATTCAAACAATTCGCCCAGAGGCATCAAACACTTAGCAAAACACCACGTCAATCCAGAACGCACTGAAATGAAATAATATACGTCCACACACAATACCAAGTGCAACATGAACACCAAGCATATACATAGAATTCACATAGTTATTCACGAACCACACCAATCACAAAACACACACGGTTTTGAAAGAGGGCATTTAACGAGGCTAACCAAATGTTTTGAAAACTCATTTCAAACAAACAAACAAATCAAGACGATCACCAATCATCATATCCACGAAACAAGAAAAGTATGGACAAGGTACTTGCCTCGAATAAGAACAACGCGGAGAATCGACCAAAGTAGGTTGACACGAACCGATTACGAACCCGCCGACTCCACCGATCGCCAACTCACGTCATAAACTACGAAGGACAATAATAACAATGAAATGAATTTCATAACACGACTCAAAGCCGTTGAATTCAAAGAACGAATGACGAAAGTTCAAGGATTTCCCCCAAAACGGCCAAGAACACGATTCGTTCCGTCAAATCACGAAAACGGAATTCCAAGTTGAAATATGGATATACAATCCATAGAATATGTTTAACAACATCATTTAACCATAATCGATCCATCGAAAATGGATGAAAAACGAGATCGGGGACAAATCACCCAAAAAGTCAATTCGAAGGAAATCAAGAATTATACTTCGATTCGACGAAGAACAATGGATTAAATGATGTTAAACACAAGAATACTATCAAGATTAATCATACCCATCATGAATTAATCAACAACACGGAACGAATCGGACAAAAATGTAAAAATCCCCAAATTCACGAAAATAGGGTTCTAAGGAAGATTACCTTGATTCGCTGGATCAAAGGATGATAACGGACGATTGATTGATGTTATGAACTCAAGGACTTCATGGATTTGTTGTTAAACAACATGGCTTCATCACCCATGAATCGCCATCCGCGGACGGAGAAGGAAGGAAGTGAAAAACGAAATGAAATGTGACTCGACCACATTTATCTTGGGCGGACTAGCGCGCGCTAGTGCCGAGCTAGCGTCGCTATCGGCCCGTGCCACGACCCGAGTATACGGACTAGGCGCTTTCGGCCAGTAGCGTGCGCAGCCTTCCGGCCGTAGCGTGCGCTACCTGCCGGCCGTAGCGTACGCAGCGTCCGACAGTAGCGTGCGCTACCTGCCGAGCATGACCGATTCCAGAACCCCCAGGACTCCACTGTCCGGACCCGCTAGCGTGCGTTAGGCCATCCGTTAGCGCGCGCAGCCTTCCGGCCGTAGCGTGCGCTACGCCGGTTCCTGCCGCACCCGTCCGGCCGGTGCCCGCAATCGTCCGGCGATCCAACCGTCCGGCGATCCGCAACCTCCGAGGGCTCGGCGACCCGATTCAAAGCGCCGCAGGCGAACACGACGAAAAGTTCGCGGACGACATCAACGACCCGAAATGAAAACATAATACCATATTCAATCATACGCGACCAAGAAACGGGTCGAGACAACAATTACAGATACGGATACCCGTAACTTTCAAGAAATTACAAAATGGCCCAAAACGCCCGGAAATCACGATACGTGATCGAATAACCAAACGGAAGTTCACAACACGTCTAACAAAGTTAAACGGACTTACGGGAAACTCGAAACAGCAGTTTCGAACGAGATTCGCAAGAATCGAACTCAAGTGCGGAAAAGTCGCTAAAAAGCACGGAACTCAACAAAACGACACCGAAACGAACTCGGATGACAAAGAGTGCAGAATTAATCATTCTCAGAATGACGAAACGATCATGAGCGAGTCGTAAAACAGACTCCGACCAAAAAAAGAAATTTACCGAAAATCGAAAATTGCGGATATTACAGAAATAATCCAATCTGTGCCAACTCCTGTCCGTCGGATTACACAATCAAATCTCAACCTGGATAAAACAATAATACACAACATATCTGTAGATCAACTACCACATGATAATGATAAGAAATCCTGAAACATCGACGTACAGTCCGAATGTTCATACGATTAGTAACAATGATCAACCAGTACATCAACTGAGAATATCATCGACATGATAACTCCAATATGACCAACAAAGGATCAACGATAATCGAGAGTACCCTCAACATGGTAAACTCCCAACACGATCAACAATGGATCAACAATAACTGAGAATACCCTCAACAAGGTAAACTCCAAACACGATCAATAAAGGATCAACTATAACCGAGAATACCCTCAACAAGGTAGACTCCAAATGATCAACAAAGGACCAACAAAAACCGCGAATACCCTCAACAAGGTAGACTCCAAATGATCAACAATAATGGATCTCTAAGAAATAACTATGACTGTCGAACATACCCCTCGGGCGTATGAACAACCAGTCACAAACCGTCGAACATATCCAATCATACATGGACTATGAACGACCCAACGATATGGCTCAAAAGATGGACGTCGCAGTACGCCCGATTCGGAAATGTGTTCGTGCACATGTCTACCCCGTATACGGAATCTAGGATATACGTGGGACATGTACCTAATTAGCCTCACGAACTACGTCTCGTGTGCACGGTTGAATGCGGAAACATCCACGCATAACCATCATGTGCCCGGCTAAAAATCCTACACAATAACCAATCGGCACGCAGATATGACTCCAGATATGTCACAATACAACATGACAACGAAACTCAAAGAATCACATATCCAATAAGGATCAAAAGACTCACCGAAGTGAACAAGACAAACTGAAAAAGAAAAGTCGACACGACTAATCAATATCCAAAACAACAATCCTGGGATCATCATCCTCGACAAATGATCAACACGATCAACGATCTCAATACAATCAGCCCTGGGATCATCATCCCTCAACAAAATAATCAATATGAATCCCAATATACGAAACATCATCGTACAACATATACAACAACTCAACATAATAATTATCTTTATAACCGAACAATACTTAAATTACCTCAAAGCCTAAGACAATATCCTTTCCACGAACCAACATCCCTGAACGAATACACAGTTATACGAATAATCCCGAAATAGGTATAGTCCATTTATACCAACAAACCACCATCCCGACATCAATATCGACACGATAACTATCCTTGATATCTGATATTCCATATCAGTGGCCAAATACAACTCACATCTCCGTATTCACCAACACGTTTAAACCATATACATTATGATTTTACCCAAACCAAAGCACAATATACAAACCATCATCCCAACAATTTATATTTATAATATCATTGCTATATGAATTATAAATGAAATGAAAGCGAAATCATTCATTAAATATTATAATTGAACAAGTATAACTTGCCTCGATACCGATACCACGAAGCCATTACCAAAATCAAATGCCTTCGTGCACGAGCTCCTCAGCCCCGAACAAAGCAATATACGAACTCTTTGACCTCAACCGCAACACAACGGTCACAGACAACGATCAAACATCTCAACCTATTGCAATAATCAATCAACAACCATCCGATAACAATCAATAACCGACATAGTCAACCAATCAAACTCAACGGCTCAACAATACCTCGATCATGCACAAAACCAAATAATACAACTCAAACCAATCAAACACGAATTCAAAACGACAACACGATTCCACAATCCGAAAATCATATCAACAATCAATTTAACCAAGTGTCTAAGCATTACCGATTCCAAATTCAATATGAAATACGATTCCAAGTTTCCTCCTTGTAAATTTATAACAAAAACCAATTACCGATTATCATCATCAATCCGGACAATCCGATCAATTCAACATTATAGAATACCATATTCCAAAAGTTTCAAATATTTCCATTATCCGAATTGAACACTTATTCAACACGTATGAATTCTCAAACTCAAAAGTGAATCATAACCTTATCAAATCCGGAATCATATTCGTATTCCTATACGAATATTGTACCAAGACACATAACTTAGTTTTAGATATGAATATTTCATATTCATATTCAAAACACCAACATCACTTAAACATGATCATCGATTCATATAATCCAAGAATTCCTAAAGAACACAACTTATTCCGACATCACATTCAAAATCTCCAATACGACATAATCTGATGTGTTCTAACATCTAAACAATCCTTATTCACAATTCACGGTGTATATAATCGTGTTCTCCAACATATATACTTCTCATAACATCATGAATCACAACAAACTACCAAGAACATCGAGAATACTACGATTTTATAATCATAACAACATAATCAAGGCATTTGATCATCAATTCATTATCTTCCCTTAACAGAATTCCCGTAAATACCAAGAATCATCACAACAATCTCAATTCCATCACCATTCATACGAAAACGTGTAGAATTTCCCAAGCTCTACTTATTGAAACATTTTCATCTAACACTTTGAAGGCATAGTCCAATTTAATTGTTTATTCGAAGGATAATGAATGATTTCGAGTATACAATCAAGGATAATGAATGATTTCGAGTATACAATCAAGTTCAATCAATAATCTGAATCAAAACGAATCAAACAGGATAAAATACCAAGAAACCTCAAGAATATCCAAAAACCAAAAGTTTAGGTGTTCTTACCTTCGATCCGGACTGTTTAGTATATTTTGAGTAATATTTTTATTAGTATTTTATATATATAATTGTGTGGTGTGATAATTTATTCGTTTTGCCATATATTCATATTATTTCATTTTTTTAGAATTTTTTCTATAATTTTGTGTCATTTTTGGATAATTAATTGGAATTTAATTATATCTGCAGGTTAACCAACCGGTACAGGACAGATCAATTAGTTCAAGGGCGATATTTTTACAAAATTCAAATATAGTCACGACTGGTCTCATTTTATTTGTCTCGTCGAGACGATCGTTTAAAAAAAATTCATCCGAATCCGAGTTCGTATGAAGAAGTTATGACCGTTCGAAGGACAATTAAATAGACGGACCATATTGTGTCACGTGTCAACACCCGATTGGACCAGAAATTCAACTTTCTGCTAATGCCATCCATGACATCAGCACCCCTTAGCAGCCGTGAAATAATTGGGGGTGGGATTTTAAAATTTTAAAAATTATTATTTTATTAATTTTGTAGTAGTATAAATAGGGGATGAATGTGTAGTGTTTTGGGAGGAGAAAAAAAGGAGAAAAAATAGAGAGATATTATTGTAAGGGGGAGAAATAAAAATATTATGTAATAAAATTATATTTGAGTAATAATATTATGGAATATTTATTTATTTGTGTTGTTATTATGAGTGAGTAATTTTCTTTTACTGGGTTATGATGAAACCATGTCTATATTATTATTAATATTTATATATTTATTCCAAATAAATATTTTTAACGATTATGATTTTTGCTTCAATAGGGGAATATTATTTCATCACTTGTATCACGTATTTTTTATAGTTATAAATTCCCTCTTACTTTGTGATTATTGATATTAGTTAATTTCTTTGATTATTTGTTTTCCATTAAATTGGATACATATAATACTTAGAAATTACATTTTTCAAGCGAAGGAAAATCTATATTTGAATTATAATTTTGTACCTATTGTTAAATCTTTAGGGAAATAGTGAGATTGATTTTAGAATCTATTCCCTGAATTTTATGGAATTAAAATATAAAATAAATAATAAATAGACATTGGTGGAGTCTAAACCCTACTAAATTATTTAAAATCAATTTATCTAAAATCTACCTAAAAATTACTGTTATTTAATGCAATTATTATAACCATTCAAAAATAGAATTATTTGGGACTAGGTTAGAATTTAATATAATTTGGTTCAAAACGATAGGAATAATTTGACTTCACTATTATAGTCCTCTCTTGGAATCGACCTTACACCGCATATCTACATCGAACAAATCGTGCGCTTGCGAGTATTAGACTAAAGAATCAACCAACAATAAATTTTTGGCGCCGTTGCCGGGGAGGCGCGAATGAAGTACAAGAAGACTGTCGTCACCAAGTTAGTTAAATTCTTCTACTAGTTATTTATTTTACTATTTTTCTTTATTATTATCTGTCTTTTTAATATCCGTTTTAGATTGTGTTAGTATAAATAATAGTTAGTAGTAGAATTTATTTTCTTTTTACGTTCATAAAGAAATTCTGAAAAATAATAAAAACTTATAATAATAAATATAAAATATAAATAATAATGATAATAAAAACTACCGTTCATTTTCGTAAAAATAATAATAAAATTATAAAAAAATTAAAACAGTCCAAAAATATATAAAAATATAAAAAATCTGAAAAAATTTAAAAAAATTCAGAACTTATTTATTTTTATTTTAAAAAAAAGATTTGGAAAATACAAAAAAGTTTCAGACTTTAAGGTAATATTTTTGTAACTTTTTAATATTAATATTAAAAAATCACATTTTTTAATTTAAATTCGAAAAAAATAAAAAAATAATAAAAATAAATTAAAAAATAATCTGGAATATTATTTTCCATAATAAATAAAAATCTGAATTATTTTATTTTATTTTTAAAAGTAAAACCTGCTAGTTTTATTAAAAAATTTAATTTTCATAAAAAATCTAAAAAAAATCAGATTAAGAATTAATAATTTAAATAATCTGGAATATATATATAATAAAATAAATTTTCTGAACTTTGAATTTTTTTAATAAAAAGAGAATTTTTTTATAATAAATTACAATATTTTAATAAAAAAAGAATAAAAAAAATGAAAAAAGAAAAATGAAAAAGGAAATAAAAAAATAAAAAAAACAATAGAAATAATAAACGAATAATAAATGAATTTTTTAAATAAAACAGATTTTTTTTAAAAAAATAAATTACAATACATTAATAAAAAAAGGGAAAATACTAAAAAAAATAAAAACCTGAAAATTTAAAAAAAAAAACAGAAACCAAAATTGGTAATAAAAAAACTATTTTTATTGTTTGCATAAATAAAATAAAAGTTTGTAATTTTTATTTTTTTTAAAAGAAAATCTGAAATTTTTTTCCCGTAAAATAAATAAATAATATATCTGGATATATATATATATATATATATATTTAGCTCAATATTATTAGTCTAAAAATATAATAAAATTATAATAAATATAATTGTTATATCCACATTTTTTTCCTTTCTCTTGATATTCTCGTTTTGGTGTATTTTCGTTTTTTTGGCAACTCGCTCGTAACCGTATTGACTTTTCGAGGATATTTAATATTGGACTTTTTGTCGTTCGAGCTTGTTTCGGACTCGTTTTACTCGATTCGGTGTTTTATGTTGTTTTCGTCGCTATTTCGGGTATTCTCGTAAATCGTCGTTTGGAACCACCGTTTCGGGGTTGCCGAGGATCCATCTCATGTTATTATGCATGTTGTGAGCTTTTGTTTGGTGTTTCGACCATGTATCGTTCATTTCAGATGTTCTGGGCCGTTACGTAATTTCCCAAAGTTTTGGGATAATTACGATGGTTGTTGTTTTCCGAACCATTGGGTAGTCGGGAATATGTTTTCTTTTAACACTTTCATTCGTCGCCTCGAATCCTTTACGTTCGTACCATCATGAATTGTTCACCGTGGTATTTCGACTATTTTCGGTACCCCCCCCCCCCTTGTCTAATTCTGGCCTGTACTCCCTAGGAGGGGATGTTACGTACGTAACCCACCTTTGGTTACGTACGTAACGGCCTGTGCAAAATGGTACAGGCATTTCTGCCTTTTTGGTTACGTATGTAAGGACCTGATGGCTTACGTACGTAACACAACTTACGTACGTTAGCAAGTGGTGGCTAACGTACGTAACGCGGCCTGGACTTATAAACCCAGGAGTTGACCGATTTCGGCCATTATCATTTCTCCTCCTCCCCATCCGACTCCTAGGCGATTTCCTTGGCATTTCCGGCGATTTGAAGCTTTGTAACTCCGAGCCATCATCTTCTTCGAGTTTTTGGAGTATATTATCAACATCTAATCGTGTTCCTCGTCATTAATTCGAGGTAAACTCCTAAAACCTTGTTTTGGGTAAATTGGGGGTTTTTGGGATTTTCGTCCGATTCGTTTCGTTTTGTTGGTTAATTCATGATGAATATGATTAATGTTGTTGGTATTCTTCGTTTTCCTACGGATTCATAGTGTGTTTCGTAGTATCTTTCGTTATCGAGAGGGTTTGGTTGTGGTCCGCCCTCGTTGTTGTTTTCGTACGAATATACATGAATCGTAGGCGGGTTTTCGGGTGTATTCCATTTCCGTAATTGTTTAGAAGTGGTTGTGATTGTGTTATTCGAATCGTTAGGTTCATCTCCGCCGATTCCTCGCGGTTGTGCTTGATTCTCCCTTCCCGTTCGTGTCACCGTCTATTAATCGAGGCAAGTACCCTTATGAACTTACAATCTTGACATAGTAGTATTGTATGAGAAATTGTGTGTGTGTGTGTATGCTCACTACGGGTTAGACCCGACGGGGTCTCGATAGGGCTCCACGAAGTTGTGGAACCGCGAGTTTGCTTTTAACCACTATGGGTTAGATCCGACAGGGTCTCGGTAGGGGTCCACGAAGCTGTGGGTCCGCGGTTAATTGTGGTGCATTTTACAAATGTGATATTTTATTGGCATTTTCGGAAATGAGTGTTTTGGAACTATGTTTTCCTTGACTGCATGCATTGACTATATGTGTAAGATGTAAGTTTTGGTTACTTGTACTAGCGTAATTGCTAACCCTCTGGGGACCCGTTTTGGGGAAATTCATTTTTATCAATTTCAGCTCAGGTTCACCGAGACGAGCGGGCGCTGGACCAGTATGCGGATGATGGCCGTGCGTGATGATTGTGCACGAGTGGTGTCTTATTGTCTTCTATCTTTTTATCCTTTGTGGTTTTTAAACTAATAGAAGTACTCGAGTACTTAAGAGTTCTTATTCGTCCGGATTGTATTGTTGTCTATTGTGTTTGCGTCGGATGATGGTGTTATGTTTGACCGGTTGAACCGAGGGATTATTTTGTTTTGCGTCCTTATGATGAGGTGTTATTTTGTTATTTCCGCGAGTCGATGAGTATGATGTTTGTTCAGCCTGGTGGGTTCCATATAGGGATTCACGGCGCTGTAATATACCTCGAATATCTTGGGGGTGTTACAATAATAATATAAAAACTAAAAAAATATAAAATATAAAAAAATATCAGATTTTTTTTAATTTTTATATCTTGTCTTTAGTTTAAATAGAATCTCCTAGTGGTAAATTTAGATTGTGTTTTTAGTTGTTATTTTCTATTTACAGTATTCTTAGACATTTAGTTTAGTTGCAATATTTCTCGTCGTACAATTTAGTTTATCAATAGATATTGCTTCCGTAGATCAATTAGTAAATTTATTCCTTTGCAATCTATTACATCCTATAATTTTAGTAATAATTATAATAATTATCATTATTATTAATAATAATAAAAATATAAAAAGTCAAAAAATAATAATTAAAACAATGAAATCCTTTAAAAGATTCAACAAGGGATTGATATTTTTCACTCACTACTTTGTTCGATTTAAATAGTGAAAAGCTAAATATCAATCTTGTACAAACTGATTTTGAAAATCTATTGAATTTTGCCAAAAAGGCCTCTGTTGTACATGCCGAAGAAAGTTGGATTTTAAGTGCGACCATTGTGACGCTTCCAATGATCTGGAAGTTCGATAGACTATCATAATTTCGTTTGTATGCAAAGTTAAAAAAAAAATTGAAATATTGGTGAATGCAAGTTTGACAACGAAATAATAAAGGTCGATTAACGAGAAGAAGATTGTCCTTAACTAAAACTGAAGTTGAACAAACGAAACTGATACCAAAAATGGACGAAATCGAAAATCGGAATAATCAAGTCGTGAAAGAGAAAACTTTAGTAGAATATTTTTCTCCAGTGAGTGCTAATTCTCCTTCTTGCATAGTGTTGCTTACAACTAATGCAACTCATTTCGAACTTAGACCATCAATAATTCAACTTCTTCCATCTTTTCACGGTTTGGAAAGAGAAGATCCCTATATGCATGTCAAGGAATTTCTCGACATTTGTTCTACTTTCCGATTCTAAAATTTCTCTGATGAATCTGTCAAACTTAGACTATTTCCATTTTATCTCAATGATAAAGCAAAATTCTAGCTAAATTCTCTTCAAGCAAGAACAATTACTAGTTGGGACCAACTAGTGAATAAATTTCTCGCAAAATTTTTCCCAATGTCCAAAACTGATAGTCTTAGAAGAGAAATATCAGAATTTTCCAAAAAGAAAATGAAGAATTTTATGAGTGTTGGGAAAGATTTAATGATTTAATCCTTAAGTGTCCCCATCATGGTTTTGAAACATGGCGTTTGGTAAAATATTTTTATGCCGGTTTAACTCCAAACAATCGCCAATTAATCCAATCAATGCATGGTGGAAAATTTCTTCATCTTATTAGAGACGAAGCTTGGAATGCACTCGAAAATATGTCAATTACTTCACAACAATGGAATTCAATCGATTCTAGATCCAAATCGATGCATACGACTCCAAAAAAAGGTGGAATTTACGAGGTTAAACAAGATGTTGAAATAAAATCTACTATAGATGATTTAGTACGAAAAGTGGATGCGTTAGTATTGAAGCAATCCATCCCCTCGTCAAACTCAAAAAATGAATTTTGCATTTCATGTGTGGAATCATTTCATTCATCTCAATCTTGTTTCTCTTGTCCACAAAATCAAGAAATTTTTAATGAAGAAGTCAATGTGTTACATTCATATGGAAATCTTCGGACAGTCCATTTGCTCCAACTTATAATTCAAATTGGAGGAATCATCCAAATTTTTCCTGCAAGCAAAACATGCCTCCAATAAATCAATGAGGACATCAAATGAACATGTCAAATCAACAAAATGTCCGTCTAATCAATATCCTCCAAATACTAATTTGTACCCTTCTACAGTGCCAAAGAAACCATCTTTGGAAGATACATTGCAACAATTCATGCAATCTACTCAACAAATGTTCCAATCAACTCAGCAAGCTGTACAATCAAACTCACAGGCTATTTTTAAGCTTGAAGCACAAATTGGTCAACTTGCAACAACTTTAGCTGAAAGAGAAAAGGGAAAATTTCCGAGTCAGTTCATTCCTAATCCTAAAGGACAATATGAAGTAAACTCTTCTAACGCAGAAGTTTAGTCCATAACTACCCTTAGAAGTGGAAAAGAAATACAGAAGCCTGACTATGATCCAGAATAAAAATCAAATAAACCACAAGTTTCAAAATCAAAAGATTCTAAAGAAAAAGAAAAGCCTTACGTTCGAAAAGCTCAATTTCTAGAAAGACTTATTCCAAAAGATAAAAGTGCGCACTACAAAGATATATTGGAAATATTTAAACAAGTTCTAATAAATATTCCATTCCTTGATGCTATTAAACAAGTGCCTGCTTATTCTAAGTTCTTGAAAGATCTTTGCACTGTAAAAAGAAGAACAAATGTTCCAAGAAAGGCATTTTTAGATGAACATGTTAGCTCAATAATCCAAAGTAAAACTCATGTTAAGTATAAAGATCCTGGTAGTCATACAATATCTTGTGTCATTGGAGATCACATCATTAAACGAGCCTTGCTTGATTTAGGAGCCAGTGTGAATTTATTACCATATTCTGTTTATACACAACTTGGATTAGGGGATCTAAAATCAACATCTGTGATACTTCAACTAGCTGATAGATCTATAAAAATACCTCGAGGAATCGTAGAGGATGTTCTGATTCAAGTACATAAATTCTACTTTCCTGTTGATTTTATAGTCGTAGACACTAAACCTGTTGAGAATACTAAAGATCAAATCCATGTCATTTTAGGAAGGCCATTTTTAGCTACTTCAAATGCATTAATTAACTGTAGAAATGGCATCATAAAATTTTCTTTTGGAAATATGACTGTTGAACTAAATATGTTTAACATTTCTCAACAACATGATGATTATGATGATGTCTGTGAGGTAAATATGATAGAGAGTATGAGTCCTTATTTCTTTCCAAAAATGGATGATGATGATCTTTTTGAATGTTGTCTTGCTCATTTTGGCTCAGATTTTGACATCGACAGTTCAATTAATGAAGTAAATTCTTTACTAGAGTCTACACCATTATTGGATAATGATAAATGGAAAGCTAAAACTGAACCACTTGAGAGTCAAATGAATAAAGAATTACCCATTGAAGATTCAAAGATAGATCTAAATCCATTACCTGAGTCTCTAAAATATGCATTTTTAGGACCATCAACCCTGCCTGTCATCATAGCATCTGATTTAGATGAAGAACGAGAAGATAAGTTAATCAATGTTCTTAAAGAATATAAAGAAGCAATGGGCTGGACCATCTCTGATATTAAAGGTATTAGTCCTTCTATATGCATGCATCGAATTCACCTTGAAGAAAATGTGAAAACTTCCCAAGAATTTCAAAGAAGACTAAATCCTAATTTGAAAGAAGTTGTAAGAGCTGAAATAATCAAACTCTTAGATGTAGGGATCATCTACCCTATTTCTGACAGCCCTTGGGTTAGTCCTGTTCATATAGTTCCAAAGAAATCTGGCATAACTGTAATCACGAGTGAAGGAAATGAACTTGTTCCAACCAGAATTCAAAATGTATGGAGAGTATATATAGATACAAAAAACTGAACTCTGTTATAACAAAAGATCACTTTCCACTTCCTTTTATTGATCAAATGCTAGAAAGGTTAGCTGGTCATGCTTATTATTGTTTTTTTGATGGATATTCCGGCTATAACCAAATTCCCATTGCTCCTGAAGATCAAGAAAAAACCACTTTTACCTGTCCTTTCGGCACTTTTGCTTACCGAAGAATGCCATTTGGGTTGTGCAATGCACCTGCTACTTTTCAAATGTGTATGATGAGCATTTTCTCTGACATGGTTGAGCGGTTTTTGGAAATTTTTATGGATAATTTTTCTGTATTCGGGTCTAGCTTTGATGAATGTTTACACCACTTAACCTAAGTGTTGGTTAGGTGTAAGGAGAAGAATCTTGTCCTAAACTGGGAAAAATGTCATTTTATGGTTAAAAAAGGAATTGTCTTAGGACATGTGATTTCTGAAAAAGGAATTGAGGTGGACAAATCTAAAGTTAATTTAATATCCAGTCTTCCACCTGTAATACCCGAGATTTCTGATATGTAATTGAACCTTGGGATGTTGTAATTGTTGCATTTTGATCTGATTATTATTCTCCGTATTTCATGATCCGGTGTTGTTGAGCGCATGATTTCATGAATGTGATCTAAATGGTGATTCTGCGCATGTAGCGCACGCTATCGACTAAGTATAGCGTACGCTAATTAGGATCCGTAGCGCACGCTATGTATGAACCTTAGCGCGCGCTACACGTAGTTAGCATGATTAAGACAGGGTGGTAGGTGAGATCAGCTGTGGATCTCGGTCGGTTTATGTCAGGATGAACCTGGACGGCTTTCGGGAAAAAGCCAAGTCAACGCGGTAGCGCACGCTACTGATATGAGGATAGCGCACGCTAAATGCTGAGTACAGTGAAGTCAGTAAGCCGTTAGCGCACGCTATGAATATGGACTAGCGCGCGCTAGTAACCACTTTCTATAAATAGGACAGCATCCCTTTTCGTATTTTCAGCCTTTTCGCTTCCCACATCCGAATCCTTGGACTTAGAGAGTCACTCTCTTCATCCTAAACCCTTCATATCAGCATCCTAACTCGAGTCGAAGATTGTAGATCATTGGAGATTGGTGTTCAAGCCTTCGGCGTTGGATTGCTTCGAGTTCCTCCTTGTTCTTCACTACTTTGAGGTAGGTGATTCTTCACCAATATTAAGTACCATTATGAAGTACGTTTTGATCATTATTTGGGACTATCTAGTCAGTTAGATACGTATGTAGTCGAACATCATGTGTTAGAAGGATATTTGCGATGTTTCGGTACTTCTTTATCGTATAAACCGTTGAACCTTTTTAGTGTTTGAACTCCTAATCTTATTCATGTATCTTCAAAACCGATTATGACTAGTATATGGAGATTACCAAGTTCTTATGTCCTTACATAAAGGAATCATACGTTTTGGGACTTAGAATGGATTGAACTTAGGATATTTTCTTGAAGATCAAGATGAACTATGGTGTTGTAATGATGATACGTATCCTTGTGTCTCGTAGTCATTTAAAACGTAAAGATCTTTCGCAAACCGTATGAGCATGATATACACGGAGATGGCATGTATTAACACCGAAGATTTCATGAGTTTCATCACCTTTAGCTCAAATTTTCTGCCCAGTAGTAAACTGCCATGCACAGTTAGCGCACGCTAAGATAGGCATATTAACGTGCGCTATTGGGAATGAGTAACGTACGCTACGTTTGGTACGTAACGTACGTTATGTCATCAGGCAGATACGGCCGATCGAGAGGATCACAAGATAATACTAGCGTACGCTAAACTTGGTTATTTACGTACGTTAACGGGCAGGCTTAGCGCACGTTACGTAGAGTACGTAGCGCACGCTAAGTAGTTCAGGCAGAATTCATTTTTAGAGCTTGCGGCCGTAAACCGGATTGTTAGACATTCTTACGGCATGAGATGAATTCTTTATTATTTCTTAGGTCCGAGCCTTGCATAGGGGACGATCGAGGGGCGGTGGCATACGAACGCGTGTCATTTGTTGGAGTATTTCATTCTTGCCATTTTCGAGGAAAGTATCATATGTTGAGTTGGTTTATATTGGAACTTTGATCATGCATATGGTTTTGTTCATATTGTCGAGTACGAGATTAATTTCTTTGATTTCTTGTGGTATTCGTGATTAATTGTTCGTATGAATGGACATATCGAAATGCATATATGTATGCATGATTGCATGGTTTATATTGTAAATGATCCGAAGGGGGTCATGAGGATCTATGCTGAGGGCGCTGGATCGAATGTCCCCCATGCGTTGGTCCGACGGGATCATCATGGGGATCTATGCTGAGGACGCTGGATCATTGGACGGGTTTTCCACCATGCGTTGGTCCGACGGGATCATCATGGGGATCTATACCAAGGGCGCTGGATCGCTGGATTACCCTGTATTGTGTTGATGGAATCGTGGGGATTCATATCGTTGGATTCCGATGACGGAAGTCCGTTTTGCATGTTTTATGATGCACTGATGATTTATGTATTATGATACTTGTACTAGCATTGTTTTTCAAACCCCTTCCGGGGTGGACATTGTTTTGATGTTCAGGTAGCCGAGGAGCAGGGAGGCAACCACAGTACCGACATGACGATGAAATGGCTCAGTGATGTGGTTGAGGTTTATTGTTATTGAGATTTGTCTTCTTGGTTCACTTTAGTACTCGAGTACGTGTGTTTTAATAATGTCATTTTCGATATGGTTGTATAAGTTAACTCATTGGATCAGTTGAATCAATTCTGTATTTTGAACTTCAGTTGTACGGTTGGATTATATTTACATTTATTTTATTTAGCCATGTAAATCCTTACTTAAAGGGTTTACGGCGCTTTAATTATTCCGAATATCTCGGGGTGTTACAGAATATGGTATCGGAGCTAAGATTCATGGATATCTTGGCAGTCGGGTTAGTTGGGTCTGTTTACGTTATTTGATTATTGGTCGTTTGTAACATCACTACTCAGCCAGCATCGTCGTGTGGACCGTGGTTGCAAATCTCCTAATCGCAAATACTACCGTTTTATTTAATTCCTGTTTTGTGAATATTGACGGATTTTCTTTTAGAAAGTTTGCCCTGGATATTGAGTATTTGTGTTTACAGTATGTTGAGGGGAGGTCGTGGACGCGGACGTGGTCTTGGACGCGGATGTGGAAATGTGAGACAGGAGGATTCGGCGTCGACCCCAGAGATTTCTGCTAGTCGAACCGATTCCCATTCCGGAGGATAGCAGGGATCAACTAATAATAATGCAGATCCTAATGTGCCGGGAGTGCTTCAACGGGTGGTTGCCCAGATAAACCAGTTTGCTCAAGTTGTTGATCGGATGCAGACTGAGATGGGACAGCAGCATAACGAAGATAATCGGGGGGACAAATGGCTTACTGAAGTGGTCAAATTGCACCCTCCGAAATTTGACGGTTCTGCTGAGATGCTTTCTTGGGATCATTGGCTGAAGGAGTTAGAGAAGATCTTTGCAGGGATTAACTGTCCCAACGACAGGAGGGTTCCGGTCACCCAGTATCTTTTGACAGGGGAGGCTTTCGACTGGTGTGAGGCCATTCGACCTGAGGAGCATAATGTTGACTGGACGGAGTTTAAATTAATGATGGAAGCGCAGTATTGTCCTCGCCCAGTTAGAGAGGCCCGAGTCCGGGAGTTTTTCTCAACACAAAATTCAGAGGCATCTGTGACAGACGTGATTAAGACTTTTAATCACCAGCTGACTTATGTGCGCCACTTGGTCAGAACCGAGGCGGAGAGGATTTTTCATTTCGACATACGGATGAAGCCGGAGATTCAGCAGTATATGTCCGGATTTGAATGTACCACCTTGCGACAGTATCAAGACAAAGCATTGGCCTATGATATGAAAGAGGCGGCAGTAGAGAAGTCAACGGAAGCAAAGAAGCAGAAAGTGGCTGGCAACTTCATGGAATATAAGAGTAGTGGGCCCCACAGGGGCCAGTCCTCATTTCATTCATCCAGGAGGCTTCCGCATCCTTCTCGAGGTGGAAAGAAGTTTTGGGCATCATCAACCGTTTCAGACGCAGGGAAGAAATGTTATAACTGTGGCAAAGCGGGGCATGTTTGACGTGACTGTTTCGCGCTTGCTGTGACCTATTTCGAGTGTGGA
Source organism: Orobanche coerulescens (assembly GCA_033398695.1). Lineage (NCBI taxonomy): Eukaryota > Viridiplantae > Streptophyta > Magnoliopsida > Lamiales > Orobanchaceae > Orobanche > Orobanche coerulescens. The sequence continues at coordinate 75,843,878 of CM065801.1, read as the reverse complement.
CAGGAAGGGCATCGCGCAACATTTTGTGGAAATGCGACTCGATCTTTTGGTACTCGCACTCCTGTACCAGTTCCGAAGGACACTAGTGTAAACCAGACGCAGCAAAGCGGTTTCCAACAGCAGAATGTTGGGAAAAGAGAGGCATCCAGCGCTGGGTCCGTTCCTCCGCGTATTTACGAGATGAAGAAGTCAGACGATCAGAACACGGCTATTGCATCAGGTACGATTAAGATCCTTTTGCAACCAGTTAGTGTCTTGTTCGATTCAGGAGCTACGCATTCTTTTATATCTTTGAACTGTGTTAATCGTTTGAAAATCTCGTGCTTGTATGATTGTGAACCTTATGTTGTGGGATTACCGAGCAGAGAGAAAATTGTGGGAACCCTAGAAGCTAGAGATTTTCCAGTGTCTATAGTAGGGAGAGATTGGCCATCAAATCTTATTGTAGTTGACATACATGGTGACGACTTAATTCTCGGAGACGATTGGCTCAACCGTTATGGAGCTATTCTGAATTACCGAAAGAGAGTCATTTCTATCATTGCTGATGACGGATCGAAACACTTATTCAGAGGATGGAGACTGGGAAGCTCGGGAAAATTGATCAAAGCAATGAAAGCCGTGAAATTACTGAAGCAGGGATGTCATGGACTTTGGTGCTATGCCATGAGGAAAGAGGAAGGAGTAGAGCTCTCATCTATTCCAGTTGTGAATGAATTCTCAGATGTATTTCCTGACGAACTACCTGGGTTACCTCCGCCGAGAGAAGTGGAGTTCACTATCGAATTAGAGACTGGAGCCGCTCCTATTTCCAGAGCACCATACCGCATGGCGCCAACCGAGATGTATGAACTAAAGAAGCAACTGGAGGAATTATTACAGAAGGGTTATAACCTAGCGTTTCTCCTTGGGGAGCGCCCGTTCTCTTTGTCCGGAAGAAAGACGGATCCCTCCGATTATGTATTGATTACAGGGAGCTCAACAAAGTGACGATCAAGAATAAGTATCCTATACCTCGGATCGACGACTTGTTTGATCAACTGCAAGGGGCAAGGGTATTCTCGAAGATTGACTTGCGATCAGGATACCATCAGTTGAGAATTAAGGAATCGGATATACCGAAGTCTGCTTTCAGATCCCGGTACGGGCATTATGAATTTGTAGTGATGCCATTTGGACTTACCAATGCTCCTGCGGTATTCATGCAATTGATGAATCGGGTATTCTTAGAATACTTGGATAAATTTGTGGTCGTCTTTATCGATGACATCTTGATATATTCGAAAGACACAGAGGAGCATGCCGAGCATTTGCGTGTGGTTTTGAGCACCTTGAGGAAGGAACAGCTGTATGCAAAGCTTTCCAAATGCGAGTTCTGGCTTAGGGAAGTAACTTTACTTGGGCATGTGATATCAGCTGACGGAGTTCAGGTGGACCCGAATAAAGTCGAAGCAATCTTGGAATGGGAAGCTCCTAATAACGTGAAAGAAGTCCGGAGTTTCTTGGGACTTGATGGATATTATTTCCGTTTTGTAGAGGGATTTTCCAAAATTGCTCGCACGCTCACTCAGCTGTTACAGAAAACTCAAAAGTTCACGTGGGATGAGAAATGCCAGGCTGGTTTTGATGAATTTAAGAAGAGACTGACGACAGCACCTATATTAGCATTACCAGATGGGACTGATGGATTCTTGGTATACAACGATGCTTCAAATCAGGGTCTGGGATGTGTGTTGATGCAAAAGGATAAGGTAATTGCCTATGCTTCTCGGCAGTTGAAACCGTACGAAGTTAATTACTCGACTCACGATCTGGAGCTAGCACCTGTGGTCTTTGCCTTGAAAATTTGGCGACATTATTTGTACGACACTCATTGTCAGATCTTTACAGATCATAAGAGCCTCAAGTACATTTTCAGTCATAAGGAATTAAACATGAGGCAGAGAAGGTGGCTGGAATTGATCAAGGATTACGACCTGGAAATTCTCTATCATCCGGGCAAAGCAAACGTAGTAGCTGATGCATTGAGCCGTAAACCTGTTTCTCTTCGAGTGTTGGAAGCGCTTACATCCCAAACCAGCATTCAAACAGAACTGATCCACGAAGGGATTGAATTATGGGTACCAGGAATTCAAGGGCAACTATATGTGATGGAACTGACTTCATCACTAGTCGAGGAAATCAAATCTAAGCAGTTGAACGATTCTTTGATCCTTCGGTTATGTGACGAAGTAAAGAAAGGAAAGGCCCCAGGATTCGTGATACAAGATGATGGAGTTCTGAGATTTCAGAGTCAACTTTGCGTTCCCAATGCTGATGATTTGAGACGGACAATTCTGAAGTAAGCTCATAGCGCGTCTTATTCTATTCACCCAGACAGCAATAAAATGTATAAGGATCTAAAACAAAACTTCTGGTGGGGGAATATGAAGAAGGACGTAGCAGAATACGTTTCGAAGTGTTTGACTTGTCAGCAGGTTAAAATTGAACATCAGCGACCTGCCGGAATGTTAAAGCCGCTTCCGATCCCTGAGTGGAAGTGGGAGGATATCTCGATGGATTTCATCACCAGTATGCCAAGGACCAAGACGGGAATGAACATGATTTGGGTTGTAGTTGATCGACTAACCAAGTCAGCTCATTTCCTAGGAATTAAAGATACTTGGGGACCCGAGAGATAGGCGCGAGTATTTATTGCAGAGATAGTCAGATTACATCGGACACCGAAGACCATTATTTTAGATCGAGATGGTCGTTTCGTGTCGCACTTTTGGAAGGCAGTTCACAGGGCTTTGGGGACCGAGCTAAACTTTAGCACGACTTATCATCCTCAGACGGACGGTCAGTCCGAAAGAACTATACAAACAGTAGAAGACATGCTTAGAGCTTGTGCTTTGGATTGGTCAACTGATTGGGAAGTTCATTTGCCATTGATTGAATTCACCTACAATAATAGTTGGCATGCTTCTATTAAGATGGCACCATTTGAAGCTTTGTACGGGAGAAGATGCCGATCACCCCTGTGCTGGAATGATTCTTCGGACTTGATCGGGACGGAACCAGAATAGATAGTTCAGACTCAAGAGAAGATAGCTTTGATTCGGGAAAGACTGTTGACTGCCCAGAGCCGACAAAAGTCTTATGCAGACGTGCGTCGTCGCCCTCTAGAGTTTGACATTGGGGACCACGTACTATTGAAGGTGTCTCCTACATGTGGAGTTTTCCGTTTTGGGAGGAAAGGCAAGCTAAGTCCGAGATATATCGGACCATTCGAGATCCTTGAGAGAATTGGGGATTTAGCATACAGGTTGGCCTTACTGCCATCGCTGAGTCACGTTCACAATGTGTTTCACGTATCCCAACTGCGGAGGTATGTACCGGATCCCATTCATATCATTGAGTTCGATGAGATCGAGATAGCGAATGACGGCACCTTCGAAGAGAGACCAATCAAGATATTTGAGAGTCGGATCAAACAATTGAGGAATAAACCAATACACTTGGTTAAAGTGCAATGGTCACGACACGGAGTTGAAGTGGCCACTTGGGAAACGGAGGACAGTATGAAGACTAGATATCCAGAGTTGTTTTCATCTTAAGTTTCGGGACGAAACTTCTTTTTAGGGAGGAAGGATGTAATACCCGAGATTTCTGATATGTAATTGAACCTTGGGATGTTTTAATTGTTGCATTTTGATCTGATTATTATCCTCCGTATTTCATGATCCGGTGTTGTTGAGCGCATGCTTTCATGAATGTGATCTAAATAGTGATTCTGCGCATGTAGCGCATGCTATCGACTAAGTATAGCGTACACTAATTAGGATCCGTAGCGCACGCTATGTATGAACCTTAGCGCGCGCTACACGTAGTCAGCATGATTGAGACAGGGTGGTAGGTGAGATCGGTTGCGGATCTCGGTCGGTTTATGTCGGGATGAACCTGGACGGCTTTCGGGAAAAAGGCAAGTCAACGCGGTAGCGCACGCTACTGATATGAGGATAGCGCACACTAAATGCTGAGTACAGTGAAGTCAGTAAGCCTTTAGCGCACGCTATGAATATGGACTAGCGCGCGCTAATAACCACTTTCTATAAATAGGACAGCATCCTTTTTCGTATTTTCAGCCTTTTCACTTCCCACATCCGAATCCTTGGACTTAGAGAGTCACTCTCTTCATCATAAGCCCTTCATATCAGCATCCTAACTCGAGTCGAAGATTGTAGATCACTGGAGATTGGTGTTCAAGCCTTCGGCGTTGGATTGCTTCGAGTTCCTCCTTGTTCTTCACTACTTTGAGGTAGGTGATTCTTCACCAATATTAAGTACTATTATGAAGTACGTTTTGATCATGATTTGGGACTATCTAGTCAGTTAGATACGTATGTAGTCGAACATCATGTGTTAGAAGGATATTTGCGATGTTTCGGTACTTCTTTATCGTATAAACCGTTGAACCTTTTTAGTGTTTGAACTCCTAAGCTTATTCATGTATCTTCAAAACCGATTATGACTAGTATATGGAGATTACCAAGTTCTTATGTCCTTACATAAAGGAATCATACGTTTTGGGACTTGGAATGGATTGAACTTAGGATATTTTCTTGAAGATCAAGATGAATTATGGTGTTGTAATGATGATACGTATACTTGTGTCTCGTAGTCATTTAATACGTAAAGATCTTTCGCAAACCGTATGAGCATGATATGCACGGAGATGGCATGTATTAACACTGAAGATTTCATGAGTTTCATCACCTTTAGCTCAAATTTTCTGCCCAGTAGTAAACTGCCATGCACAGTTAGCGCACGCTAAGATAGGCATATTAACGTGCGCTATCGGGAATGAGTAACGTACGCTAAGTTTGGTACGTAACGTACGTTATGTCATCAGGCAGGACAGTCGGCTGATCAGAGAGGACTGTCAGTGCACAGCTAGTGTACGCTAAACTTGGTTATTTGCGTACGTTAACGGGCAGGCTTAGCGCACGTTACGTAGAGTACGTAGCACATGCTAAGTAGTTCAGGCAGAATTCATTTTTAGAGCTTGCGGCCGTAAACCGGATTGTTAGACATTCGTACGGCATGAGATAAATTCTTTATTATTTCTTAGGTTCGAGCCTTGCATAGTGGACGATCGAGGGGCGGTGGCATACGGACGCGTGTCATTTGTTGGAGTATTTCATTCTTGCCATTTTCGAGGCAAGTATCATATGTTGAGTTGGTTTATATTGGAACTTTGAGCATGCATATGGTTTTGTTCATATTGTCGAGTACGAGATTAATTTCTTTGATTTCTTGTGGTATTCGTGATTAATTGTTCGTATGAATGGACATATCGAAATGCATATATGTATGCATGATTGCATGGTTTATATTGTAAATGATCCGAAGGGGGTCATGAGGATCTATGCTGAGGGCGCTGGATTGAATGTCCACCATGCGTTGGTCCGACGGGATCATCATGGGGATATATGCTGAGGATGATGGATCGTTGGACGGGTTTTCCACCATGCGTTGGTCCGACGGGATCATCATGGGGATCTATACCAAGGACGCTGGATCGCTGGATTACCCTGTATTGTGTTGATGGAATCGTGAGGATTCATATCGTTGGATTCCGATGACGGAAGTCCGTTTTGCATTTTTTATGATGCACTGATGATTTATGTATTATGATACTTGTACTAGCATTGTTTTGCTAACCCCTTCGGGGGTGGACATTGTTTTGATGTTCAGGTAGCCGAGGAGCGGGGAGGCAACCACAGTACCGACATGACGATGAAATGGCTCAGTGATGTGGTTGAGGTTTATTGTTATTGAGATTTGTCTTCTTGGTTCACTTTAGTACTCGAGTACGTGTGTTTTAATAATGTCATTTTCGATATGGTTATATAAGTTAACTCATTGGATCAGTTGAATCGGTTCTGTATTTTGAACTTCAGTTGTACGGTTGGATTATATTTACATTTCTTTTATTTAGCCTTGTAAATCCTTACTTAAAGGGTTTACGGCGCCGTAATTATTCCGAATATCTCGGGGTGTTACACCACCCCCACGAACGATTAAAGAAATTCGGTCATTCTTAGGCCATGCTGGTTTTTACCGTCGTATCATCAAAGATTTTAGCAAAATCTCAAGGCCATTATGTAATTTACTTTCAAAAGACACACCTTTCGTATTTGATGATCATTGTGTAAAAGCTTTTAAGACACTCAAATCTATGTTGAGCTCTGCACCTATCATCAAATCTCCAAACTGGAATCTTCCTTTTCAAATAATGTGTGATGCATCCGACTATGCCGTCGGTGTAGTATTGGGTCAAAGAGAAAATAAATTGCCAACTGTAATATATTATGCAAGTAGAACTCTAAATGATGCCCAATTAAATTATTCTACAACTGAAAAAGAATTGCTTGCAGTTGTTTTTGCCTTAGACAAATTTCGACCTTACTTGATTGGTTCGAAAGTTATAATTTACTCCGATCATGCTGCATTAAAGTATCTTCGTTCTAAGAAAGATGCTAAACCTCGCTTGATCCGTTGGATTCTATTGTTACAAGAGTTTGACTTAGAAATTCGAGATAAAAAGGTGCTGAAAATATTGTTGTTGATCATTTGTCTAGGCTAATCGTGAATTTTACTGATAAAGAACCTCCCATTAATGAAACTTTCCCTGATGAACAACTCATGTCTATTTCTCAAATACCTTGGTATGCAGACATTGTCAATTATCTTGTCACTGGTAACATGCCATCTCATTGGAATAACCAAGATAAAACAAAATTTTTAAACGAAGTAAAAAAATTCTTTTGGGATGATCCATATTTGTTCAAATATTGTCCTGATCAAATTATTAGGAGATGTGTGCCAGAACATGAACAACAAAATATCATTTCTTTTTGTCATGATCATGCATGCGGAGGTCATTTTGGTTCAAAGAAAACAACTGCTAAAATTATGCAATGTGGTTTTTATTGGCCAACACTTTTCAAAGATACATATTCATTTTGCAGCACATGTGATAGATGTCAAAGATTAGGTCGAATTTCTAAACAAAATATGATGCCTTTAAACCCAATTTTAATTATTGAAATATATGATGTTTGGGGCATAGATTTTATGGGACCTTTTCTAGTTTCTTTTGGCAATCTTTACATCCTTGTGGCCGTCGATAGACGTACCTGGGCTTTTAGGCCCGCCGGTTTTGGCCCTAAACCGGCCCTAAGTCAACGGTTTTAGCCCGGGACCGCCGGTCAACGGGCCCGAACCGGACCGGGACCGAAAAGCTAGGGCCGGGCTAGGGTCGGGGGAATTGGAACCGCGGACCGGCGGTTCAGGCCCGCCGGTCCTAAAAGGCCCGTCGGTTTGCATCGGCCCGGCGGCCGGGCCGGACTGGACGGGCCTAACGGCTAATTCGGAAAAAATGGCGCAGTCCGGTGAGTGATCACGCTAATTGCCAACGGCTATGTCCCTTTTAGAGCCGTTGGCAGCCCCCTTCCCCACCCCCAAACTTCCCCATTAATCCCCCCTTTTACCTACCTATCCCCACTATAAATACTACATCTTCCTAACTCAAAATTCACCAATAATCACACTCTAATTCTCTCTAAAAATTCACTCTCTACTCTCTCTACTATACTCTCTATTTACTATCTCTATGTCTACCTCAAAGAACAACACTAACAAGGGCAAGGGCAAGGCCATTGAACTTGGCCAACGAAGTGGAGGAGGAAATTTTCAACCTCAAACTCAAAGGCCTAGAAGGGCCGATTTGGCGGAGGACATTTCTAGACAAGTCGCCGAACGAATTCAAGCCGAAGAAGATGCCCGATTTGAAGAAATGGTTCATACGATGGAGAGCACGGATACGAATTTCGTGGCTCAACAAATGATGATGAACATGAAGAGGACGAAGAGCACGAAGAAGACGAACAAAACCAACCTCCTCCTCCGCCAACAAGTAAGCCTAAGCCTCTCAAGTCCGAAATCTTCGTTAAACATTTTAAAAGAGAATTGGCTCCTATCAACGAAGGAGAACCTCCTTTATCCGATGGTCGAAAGAGATTCATTGCTTATTGCAACTATTGCACAAAGCACTACAAATGGATCGAGAAGGGAGGCTACGGAACACTACAAAGGCACATGGAGGGGTTTCATCCATTCGAGTATGGAATATCTACTACTCAAACGCAAATTCGAGGTACTACTAGTTCAAATTCGCGACGGGTATGTCTTCTTCCGCTTTATTTAAATTTGAAAAAATCGATATGAAGATGCTTGTGCTAGATATTGTGCCATGGAAAAACAACCTTTTAATTATGCGGATAGAATAACGTATGAAGCTTCTTATAAAGATGGTTTGGGGCCTAATGTTAGCAAGGTAGCTAGAACTCAAATGCTTAAGAGAATTAGGAGACAATGCTTTGACAAAAAACAAGATTTAATGAAATATTTAGTTCGTTTGTCTCAAAAAGTTTCTATTTGTGCCGATGTTTGGACCGATGCTTATAATAAAAATAGTTACATGGGAATTACTTGTCATTGGATTGATGCAAAATGGATTATGCAAAAACGTTTGATTGCCTTTAGGGAGTTTGAAGAGCCTCACACGGCTCAAAATATTGCTTTAATTATTATTACGGTTTTAAATGAGTATTGTTTGGTTAACAAGGTATTTTCCGTTGGTTTTGATAATGCATCGGCGAACACCGCTAGTATTCCGGAACTTGTTGAAGCATGTGCACCATCATTTGAAGGAAAATATTTTCATTCTAGATGCATTTGTCATATTTTAAATTTATGTGTTCAAGATGCGCTTAGTATTTTTCAAGATTCCGTTGTTCCTATTAAAAATGCCGTTAAGTATTTGCACAAATCAAAAACATTGGGGAAAAATGGCAAAAATATTGTCGTGCAAAGGGTATTGTTTATACTTGTTTCAAATTAGATGTATCTCATCGTTGGAACTCTACTTATGAGATGATTAATAGTACACTAGAGTATAAGAGTTATTTATGCGATTTTTTTAGGAAAGAGTTCTCAAACATGCAATTAGTTCTTAATGAGAGTCATTGGGATTCATGTATGGATTTGTATCGTTTGTTAAAAGTTTTTCATAATGCTACTAAACAATTATCGGGTGTTTATTATTGTACTTCCGTTAAAGTGTTGGAACATTGCATGTATATTGCCTTGTCTTTTAAGAGTTGTTTTAGTAGGCCAAACATGCAAGGTGTGATTTATTTTATGGTTCAAAAATGGCTCAAGTATTTTATGGAGATTCCTATGGTTTTCTTACTTGCTAAGTGCTTAGATCCTAAATGGAAGTATGATGGTGTTTGTCAAATGCTTGGTATTTATTATGATGCTTTTGCTCAAATGGACTTGAGTGATGTTGTAATTGATGGTGAAGGGGTCTTCTTTGATCTTCCTTCCGTGCCACAAATCAAGATAGATCTTGATAGGAGTTTGAGATCTATTTTTCAAGAATATAGATTAAAACATGGTAGTGAGTTTCCTTCTTCTACAATGCCTTCATCTATGATGCCTTCATGTGATTTTCCTTTTGAGATGAATGAAAGTGATCCTTTAGTTCAACAAATGCATGGAATGATGCAAAATAGGAGCAATGAACTTCCAATGGGGCAAGGTAATAGTGAATTAGATATGTTCTTGCAAACTCGTTTTGTATTTGGTGTTGAAGATAGTGGTCCGTCGATCGATGTGTTAAAGTGGTGGTCGAAGAGAGAGGAGTACCCAATACTCTCCATCATTGCAAAGGAGTTATTTGTCAGCCCCGGCATCCACCGTGTCCGTAGAACAAGCCTTTAGCATCGGAGGACTTATGCTAGATCAAAGAAGATCAAGGATGAAGCCGCGAACATTGAAGCTACCATGTTGCTCGACGATTGGTGTAGGGCCGACCTTAGAGCTCAAGAACCTAATGGGACGATGCAAATGAGAGCGAAGATGAAGCCTTCACCGAGACGGATCGATCGGATGTGGAGTAGAGAGCTCAAGTCCTTTATTATTATTATTTTTTCATTTCAAGAATTCAAGTGTAAAACTTCTTAAATTGTGCTTCACTTATTTGTTGTACTTTTCCTCATTTTTAATGCAAAATTATTGTCCTTATTTATTTGCAAAATTATTGTGTCCTTATTAATTTGTAATTTTCCTCTTTCTTAATGCAAACTTATTTGTTATAATTTTCCTTATTCATTTTTCAACAATTTAATGAGTTTTTAAATATTTAAAAAAAAATCAAAACATTAAGAATTATCATTTTCATTTCATAAAAGTAATAAATATACAAGAATAAAATAAAAAATAATAATAAAAGTTAAAAAAAAAAAAAAAAAAGCTGACTGCCGGGTTTTAGCCCGACTCTGACCGCCGGGTTTCTAGCCGCACGGAGGCCGGCAAGTTCTGGCCGGCTCGGTCCCTTGTTTGGGACCGAGGACCGCTGTTCGAGGCCCAAACCGTGATTCCGCCCGGCAGCACGTCTAGCCGTCGATTATGTTTCAAAATGGGTAGAAGCAATTGCTTGCAAAACAAATGACCACAAAGTCGTGGTAAAATTTTTGAAAGAAAATATTTTTTCCAGATTTGGAACACCACGAGCAATTATAAGTGATGGAGGAAAACATTTTTGTAATAAATTTTTGAATCATTTATTTAAAAAATATGGTGTTACACATAAAGTTGCTACTCCTTATCACCCTCAAACAAGTGGATAAGTTGAAATTTCAAACAGAGAAATCAAACATATTCTTGAAAAAACTGTTAATCCTACAAGGAAAGATTGGTCTTTGCGATTGAATGATGCATTGTGGGCTTACCGTACTGCTTTTAAAACTCCCATCGGAATGTCTCCATTTAGGCCTGTCTTTGGAAAACCATGTCATTTGCCTGTTGAATTGGAACATAGAGTATACTGGGCCATAAAACGATTAAATTTTTCATTAGACTTGGCTGGAATTCATAGAAAACTTCAACTAAATGAATTAGAAGAAATCAGAAATGATGCTTACGATTGTGCAAGGAAATATAATGACAAAATGAAATTTTTTCATGATAAACACATCTTGAGAAAAACTTTTTCTCCTGGTCAAAAAGTCCTCCTTTTTAACTCTCATTTGTTATTATTTCTAGGCAAGTTGCGTTCACGATGGTCTGGTCCATTTATTATTCGTACGGTCTATCCTCACGGAGCTGTAGAAATTGAAAATCCAAAAAATCGTAATATTTTCAAAGTAAATGATCAACGGTTAAAACCATATTTGGAATTAAAATCTTTTGAGGTAGAAGAGATTCTTCTTAAGGACCCCGATATTGTGGATTAATACTCCATTGTGTTTCTCCGGTCAAGTGGCGGATAACAGTACTCCGTGGCTAGTAAACTCGGATTTTTCAGTTTCCCACAACAACTGATTTTGTAGATATTTTTTTTGTTTTTTTTTTAATTATGGAACAAACTTTGAAAACAATTGAAAAAAGATTTCCCTTTCTTAGCAAAAAAGTCATTTTGAAACTTTACCAAGCCAGGGTTGAAAGGATGAGGTTGCTTATGAATAACGGCATACCTTTTGACATTCGATTCATTGTTGAAGCCAAAGTGAGAATAGCGGGTGAATTCACGGAAACACCAACTAGATTTTTACCCGGGCTTGGAAAAAGTTCATATGCCATGAAACGACGAGCAAAGAAAATGGTCGTTTGCTAAAAATGTGCCAGGTGGAACTGCGATTCAAGATGTCGATCCTTAGGAATTCCTTCCACAAACAGAGAAGATAAAATTCAGTTCATCAAGGATGGTCTGAATAAGGAGAATTTAGATGATATCGAAATTTCTCTTGACACGCATGCTAGTGGACTCGTAGATTATGGGATTCGATGTTTGTGGAATAAATTCAAACCAGAATATGAACAACGTCTTGGAAATCTAACGTTAAAAGACCCTGTTTGCCAATTTGTAAGAAAATTGGATGGGAAGCTTCTCCCCGACTCATAGAAGGCGTTTAAGCCATTTCTGAACGTAAAATCAGAGGAAGATGTGAGCCATAATCACAACTACTGTACATACACGTGAGTATCTTTACTTTTTGTCGTTTTTTTAGATTTTATGAATAAAAAATGTGATACGTAATAAATGCATTCATTATTCTATTGAGTAGTTGAAGCGCAATTAACGCGGTCATAGATTTGATAAATCTTTTTACTTTATTTTTCATCTATAAATAAACATTGCAGTTGTTTCTTTTCTGCATCCCTGGAACTTGTATTCTTTTCCTTTTCTCTCTAAAATAATTTTATTTTCCAAAAAAAATGGAATCATCATCTTCCGCAAAAAGATTTAACTCCATCTGCATTTTTGGTGGAGCTAGTCATGGGAAAGAGGCTTGCTTTACTGAAGTAGCCCATAACTTGGGTCGTACTTTAGGAGAAAAATGCATTCATGTAGTTTACGGAGGAGGAAGTCTAGGATTAATGGGATGTGCTGCTGCTTCTTTCTTATATGGAAGGAGTAAAAGTGTTGGGAATCATTCCAAAACCTCTGGCTGGAAGTAAAATCACCGGAGCAACCATTGGAGATGAGTTCAGAGCTGTGAATATGCAAGACCGCATAACTCACATGACAAATAATGTTGATGCCTTTATAACCCTTCCCGGTGGTTTTGGCACTTTTGAGGAACTTTTTCATGTGGTTACCAGAGCCCAGATAAATGTTCATACGAAACCAATAGGTCTGCTAAATGTCAATGGTTTCTTCGATGGTTTACTATCTTTCATCAACTACTCTTCTGAAAAAGGTTTTATTTCTGAGCGTGCTAAACGAATAATAGTTTTTGCAATAACACCAGAAGAGCTGATCAAAAAACCTATTGCATTTGTTCCTGAACTAGACCCAACTCTAGCTAATATTGTTTGGATGGAAGATTTCACTGTGCGGAAATGCAAAATTGATACATTCCTTTCCCTCTTGTTGTTTTTACTTTTTAGCAAGTGTAAAAATCGTGAAAATGATGGCAGCTTAAGGAGTTTCTTTTCGACCTCTTGACGCGCATGTATCCACTATTTATGTATTGTTATTTCTATTACTGTATTTTTTCTCGTTTGTTTTTAATAAAAGCATTGATGGCAGCGTAAGGCGACTCTTCGGACTCTCTTGAAGCTCATCTAGGTTATTTGTGTTATACTTTCGGGTATATATTTTCTTTTGTTGTTTTGCCACACTTATTTCTTGCAGGTCCAAAAAAAAAAGGCTTGAGCGAAGCGTCGTCTTTCATAAATAGGGAAGCCTTATTTAAACCCTTACTCCATTGTTCTTTTTACACAATAAGGATATTGTTTATCATTAAGTGTGGGGGAAGGTGTATATCTATATCTATATCTATATATATATATATATATATATATATAAAATATTAGAAAAAAAAAGAGGTTGAAAATCACGGCACCATTTTCTTGAGAAAACGTTAGCGAAAAAATCACTTTTGGGATGTTTCACTGGTTTGGATAATGGATTTGGATGAAGGTGTATGGGATTCAGTACACAACACCCTTTTTGTGAGTTTTGAGCCTTAGAGCAATCCTTATATATACGCTCTATATTTTTTGTTGTGTGGTCAAACATATTGTGTTTATTCTAGAACTTGCTCATTTATACATTCCGAGACTACATTCATAAACTCTTGCATTAAGATGATAAAGGCAATAAGGATTAACCCCTTGTTGGCTTATATTTTCCCACTCATTACATTTTATCCTTAGAAGCCCATTCAGCCTGAGCCTATTTCTTTGATCAAGCACATTACTTTAGCCATTATCAATTCTTGTTGATGACTCATCCATTTGCACCCTCTAGTCAAAGATTTAATTGTGAACTAGATGTGTGACAAATAGGGACCGATGTTCATAAGAGTATTATGGAGATTAAGAGCTTTTGTTGAAAGTGAAAGGGTGTGAAGTACATTGGAGTATTGAACCGAAAAAAAAATATAAATAAAGGCAAAAAAATAACGGCCTGAAAGAAAAAAAAGCGGGAGGTCAAGTGCGAAAATCATCACTATATATACATAAAATAGCACTTGAACTATCCCTTGAGTGATACATAATTCCTTCCAGAAGATCCATTGCATACTTTTTCTTACACAAGAGTATGACCTTACCAGATGAATATTCAATTACCATGTAGAGAATAACTTGGGGATGATGGTTTGAGAGTTTTCATTAAAGAAGGGGGGTGTTGATTGTTATTTGTAGGATTTGTTATGCATCTAAATTCACAATTGATCTTGGCTAGCAAACCTCATAATTTTCCCTTTATCCTATCCATACCCAAAGCCACGTTACAACCAAAAGAAAGACCTTTTAATTTATGCATGAGTTTATTTTTAAGTAGTGGAGATTTGATTTTTGACCAAGCATATGGTAATTGTAATATCCGCAATTTTCGATTTTCGGTAAATTTCTTTTTTCGGCCGGCGTCCGTTTTGACGACTCGCTCATGACCGTTTCGTCATTCTGAGAATGATTAATTCTACACTTTTTGACATCCGAGTTCGTTTCGGTGTTGTTTTGTTGAGTTCCGTGCTTTTTAGAGACTTTTCCGCACTTGAGTTCGATTCTTGCGAATCTCATTCGAAACTGCTGTTTCGAGTTTCCCGTAAGTCCGTTTAACTTTGTTAGACGTTTTGTAAACTTCGGTTTCGTTATTCGATCACGTATCGTGATTTCCGGGCGTTTTGGGCCATTTTGTAATTTCTTGAAAGTTACGGGTAACCGTATCTGTAATTTTTGTCTAGACCCATTTCTTGGTCGCGTATGATTAATTATGGTATTATGTTTTCATTTCAGGTCATTGATGTTGTCCGCGAACTTTTCGTCGTGTTCGTTCCGTGCGTTTTCGGAAATCGGGTCGTCGAGCAGCGGCGCGGGGATCGCCGGACGGTTGCGGATCGCCGGACGATTGCGGGCACCGGCCGGACAGGTGCGGCAGGAACCGGCGTAGCGCACGCTACGGCCGGAAGGCTGCGCGCGCTAACCGGCAGGTGTAGCGCACGCTACCGGCTGGCCTAACGCACGCTAGCGGGTCTGGACAGTGGAGTCCTGGGGGTTCTGGAATCGGTCAGGCTCGGCAGGTAGCGCACGCTACTGTCGGACGCTGCGTACGCTACGGCCGGAAGGCTGCGCACGCTACCTGGCCGAGCAGTCTAGTCCAGAAGGCCACTGGATCGCGGCCTGGGCCGATAGCGCACGCTAGCTCGGCGGCCTAGCGCGCGCTAGTCCGGCCCAGTATAAATGTGGCTGAGCAGTCACATTTCATTTCATTTTTCACTTCCTTCCTTCTCCGTCCGCGGCTGGCGATTCATGGGTGACGAAGCCATGTTGTTTAACAACAAATCCATGAAGTTCTTGAGTTCATAACATCAATCAATCATCCGTTATCATCCTTTGATCCAGCGAATCAAGGTAATCTTCCTTAGAACCCTAATTTCGTGAATTTGGGGGTTTTTGCATTTTCGTCCGATTCGTTCCGTGTTGTTGATTAATCCATGATGGGTATGATTAATCTTGGTAGTATTCTTGTGTTTAACATCATTTAATCCATTGTTCTTCATCGAATCGAAGTATATTTCATGATATCCTTCGAATTGACTTTTTGGGGGATTTGTCCTCGATCTCGTTTTTCATCCGTTTTCGATGGATCGATTATGGTTAAATGATGTTGTTAAACATATTCTATGGATTGTATATCCATATTTCAACTTGGAATTCCGTTTTCGTGATTTGACGGAACGAATCGTGTTCTTGGCCGTTTTGGGGGAAATCCTTGAACCTTCGTCATTTGTACTTGAATTCAGCGGCTTTGGGTCATACTTTGGAATTCATTTTCGTTGTTATTGTTTTCGTTCGTAGTTCATTGTTGTGGATTGTCGTTCGGTGGAGTCGGCAAGTTCGTAGTCGGTTCGTGCCAACCTACTTTGGCCGATTCTCCGCGTTGTGGTTATTCGAGGCAAGTACCTTGTCCATACTATTCTTGTTTTGTGGATATGATAATTAGTGATCATCTTGGTGTGTCTGTTTATTTGTTTGAAATGAGTTTTCAAAAGATTCGGCTAGCCTCGTAAAGGCTCACTTTCAAAACGCGTGTGTTTTGTAAATTTCGTAGGTTGTAAGTGACTACGTGAATCCTTTAGATATATTTGGTGTTGATGTTTTGCTTGATAATGCGTGCGTACGTATATTGCTTATTTCCGCCACGTTATGGTCAAGTCGTGTTGTTTGAGTCTTGTTTCGTCGGATTTTATCTGACTGAGTCGTGTCGCGACGCGTCGTTTGAGTTTGTTGGTCGTGATTAGTATCGTGGGGCGATCATCATCTTCGTGCGACCTGGGGTAGTAAGTCTCCCTTCTTTGTGTTGCGCCTCGTGTGACACGAGCTATTTTTATGATTATTTGTTAAGTGGTGGAATCCTTATGTGGATTTTGATTTCATGATATGTATCTAGTCGACTCTCGTATTTGATTTATACGAGGAGTGTCGTCGCTTGTGATGTCTTTTTATTGTTGTTTTTGTCCGTGGCTGATGATTTTCGAATCGATTTGCACGTTTTACAAGTCCTCTTGTGGAAGCTTTGTGCTTATACACGTACGACTTGTTCACTAGTCGGTGCGGGAGGGTCCTTAGAGACTTCGAATGGGGTCAGTGGTTTTGTTCTGAATCCTAGGCGGTCTTCGACTCCGGTATTTTATCGTTTATTTCCGTTTAAAGACATGTATTGTCTTTATTTTAAATATTTTGATGCGTGTACTAGGAGTTGTTTTAGTGAATGTCGATACGTGTGAGTTTTGGGCGTTCTGGCCTATTGGATTTTTGAAAACCTTGAGTATCTTGGAAAAATAAATTTCGAGACATACTTTTCAAATGAGTTATTTTCCTGTGGTACATCCTAGGTGACACAATATATTTCAAAAAATTTCTACTTCAAGGACCAAAATGCTTTGAGATATTTTCAATGTTTTAGAAACATTTTTATTTAGACCCGAGGGTCGAATATTCTGAAAGTTTTCACTAAGGGAAAGTGTCCTCATTTTTATCAAATGCGAAATGGTTCTCCAATGTCTCGATAACGATGTTTCACGTTTGTACTTTTTGGAAGGTGATACTCAAGATCAACCAGTGTTCTTCTAAATTATTTTCAAAATGAGGTTTTCGTTTTTAAAACCTATCCATTCCCGTTTGAGGACTGGGTATGTATGTATGATGTTCGCGTTGTCATTTTGATGTTTGCTCCCAAGTATGATTGAATTGGCGGTGTGAGCGTTGAGTCGTTTTCCACACATTTGTTGTGTTGGCCCTCTGTGAGAGGTGGGATGTTGGTATTGAATATTGTCGCCTCGTGGTAATTTCTGCGTTGTCGCGCATGTGCGAGCTGTTAGAGCTTGGTTTAGTATGGCCGTGTGCATCGGTCATCGTTCCGTTATGCGTCAGTTGTCTAATGTCTTGTTACCTTGCCCCTGTTTTTGTGAATTTCGTGGACGAGGTCGGAGGTAATACCCGTAATATTTTGACTTCTGTATTTTCTCTTTCTCCAGTCCATCGATTCGCTCATGTTCGTTGGTACTTTATGAACTTTTTCTGTATTTCGGTTTCATCGTCCGAACGAGCTGTGATCTTGTTGTGGGTCGATCTGGTTATCGATGTGACTTTTTCGGGTTCAGTTCGATTCTTGTGAACCTTGTTCGGGAGTGACATCATTTGGATCTACTAGTTCTTTTGTTCGAAGTGGATCAGATTTTGAACTTCTGTATATTCTACTTTGTCGACTCATTTATGTTCGTTGACATTTCTGAGCTTGTCCTGCCCCTTGTTTTTGTTTATCGAACGAGTGTCGTATCGTTTCGGAATAACTCGTTTGTCGTTGTGACTTTTCAATCGCTATTCCCTTTCCTGTGGATCTTATGGGAATGCATGTCTTGTAGTTCTCACCAGATCATCCTGGGAGTTTTTGTTTGAATTTTATTATCCTTCGTGTTTCGGACATGATTGTTCGATTTTTGTTGTCTCGATCGTTTGTTTGTTCGCTTTTTGTTCTCGTTACGTGATTGTTGAGCGTTCAGGCTCCTTCGTAATTCCCTTAAGTTCGGGAAATTAGTCTCGTTTTCGATCTTCCAACCTTTGGGCGGTGGAATTCCGTATTTGTTCAGCAATTGGCTCGCGTCTTGATCAATGTACCGTTAGGTTGGTCAATCGTATTGATTTTGTTCGTTGTGTTTTGCGATTGTTCGGATAATTGACTTGATTGTATTATCCATTTGATGACGCTTGTCATTTGTTGGTTTTATTATATCCCTAACGGCGACGTTGTGTTGGTCGCCGTGGAGCGTGTTTTCTCGCCGTATATTCCTTTGCGTTGTTTGTAACATTTCGCCGTTGGGCGTTAGTTACGCATTCTTGTGTATCTCGTTGAGTTTTTCCTGGCAGAATATTTCTTCTCCCTACTTTTTTTAAGTTTCGGGACGAAACTTCTTTTAAGGTGGGTAGATTGTAATATCCGCAATTTTCGATTTTCGGTAAATTTCTTTTTTCGGCCGGCGTCCGTTTTGACGACTCGCTCATGACCGTTTCGTCATTCTGAGAATGATTAATTCTACACTTTTTGACATTCGAGTTCGTTTCGGTGTTGTTTTGTTGAGTTCCGTGCTTTTTAGCGACTTTTCCGCACTTGAGTTCGATTCTTGCGAATCTCGTTCAAATCATTGTTTCGAGTTTCCCGTAAGTCCGTTTAACTTTGTTAGACGTGTTGTGAACTTCGGTTTCGTTATTCGATCACGTATCGTGATTTCCGGGCGTTTTGGTCCATTTTGTAATTTCTTGAAAGTTACGGGTATCTGTATCTGTAATTGTTGTCTCGACCCGTTTCTTGGTCGCGTATGATTAATTATGGTATTATGTTTTCATTTCGGGTCGTTGATGTTGTCCGCGAACTTTTCGCCGTGTTCGTTCCGTGCGTTTTCGGAAATCGGGTCGTCGAGCCACAGCGGTTGCGGATCGGCCAGGACGGTTGCGGGATGGCCGGACGATTGCGCACCGGCCGGACAGTGCGGCGAGAACCGGCGTAAGCGCACGCTTCGGCCGGAAGGCTGCGCGCTAACCGGCAGTGTAGCGCCACGCTTCTGCGGCTTTAACGCCTTGCGCTAGCGAGTGCAGACGGTGGAGTCGTGGGGGTTCGGAATCGGTCGGGCTCGGCGGGTAGCGCACGCTCGTCGGGCCAGCTGCGTGCCTTCTGGCCGGCGAGTAGCGCCTTCTGGCCGGAAGGCTGCGCCACGCTACTGGCGGCAGTCTAGTCGAGAAGGCCACCGGATCGCGGTGCAGGCCGATAGCGCCACGCTAGCTCGGCGGCTTAAGCGCGCTAGTCCGGCCCGAGATAAATGTGGTGGCAATCACATTTCATTTCATTTTCACTTCCTTCCTTCTCCGTCCGCGGCTGGCGATTCATGGGTGACGAAGCCATGTTGTTTAACAACAAATCCATGAAGTTCTTGAGTTCATAACATCAATCAATCATCCGTTATCATCCTTTGATCCAACGAATCAAGGTAATCTTCCTTAGAACCCTAATTTCGTGAATTTGGGGGTTTTTGCATTTTCGTCCGATTCGTTCCGTGTTGTTGATTAATCCATGATGGGTATGATTAATCTTGGTAGTATTCTTGTGTTTAACATCATTTAATCCATTGTTCTTCATCGAATCGAAGTATATTTCTTGATTTCCTTCGAATTGACTTTTTGGGGGATTTGTCCTCGATCTCGTTTTTCATCCGTTTTCGATGGATCGATTATGGTTAAATGATGTTGTTAAACATATTCTATGGATTGTATATCCATATTTCAACTTGGAATTCCGTTTTCGTGATTTGACGGAACGAATCGTGTTCTTGGCCGTTTTGGGGGAAATCCTTGAACCTTCGTCATTTGTACTTGAATTCAGCGGCTTTGGGTCATACTTTGGAATTCATTTTCGTTGTTATTGTTTTCGTTCGTAGTTCATTGTTGTGGATTGTCTTTCGGTGGAGTCGGCAAATTCGTAGTCGGTTCGTGCCAACCTACTTTGGCCGATTCTCCGCGTTGTGGTTATTCGAGGCAAGTACCTTGTCCATACTATTCTTGTTTTGTGGATATGATAATTAGTGATCATCTTGGTGTGTCTGTTTATTTGTTTGAAATGAGTTTTCAAAAGATTCGGCTAGCCTCGTAAAGGCTCACTTTCAAAACGCGTGTGTTTTGTAAATTTCGTAGGTTGTAAGTGACTACGTGAATCCTTTAGATATATTTGGTGTTGATGTTTCGCTTGATAATGCGTGCGTACGTATATTGCTTATTTCCGCCGCGTTATGGTTGATGAGCGTGTTGTTATTTATTCGTGTGGTCGTGGACTGACGGATGAATTATGTGAACTGGTGTATTGATTTGCTAATTGCTACACGATTGACTGTGCGCTTGATGTTTGTGACAATGTGAATACTTGTTATTGAGAGACGTCATATCCGGGAGCCTCTGAGGGCGGGGCGTGTACTCCGGCATGGTGTACGCTGCAATGTGCGACTCCATATGGGTGGTGAACGCCGGTGTTACATAATGCATGTGTCAAGGGGCAGCTCTTGCGGGAGTGATCGCCGGCGCAGTAACATGTTCATGGAGCGGCCAACATAGTGGAGTGAACGCCGGTGCACAGGTGCGCAGTGGAGGCGCCTGGCAGGCTTATTGGTTACGGATATTTGAGTGATAGCTAAGACCCCGTTACCGAATGATTATCGTATTGCAAAATTCTTTCAACTCTTTTCAAATGCCGATCTCGATATAGACCGTGAGTTATGTTTTCTGTAAGTGCGTTTCAACTTGTTTAAAAATGTTGGTATCATGGTTAATTAACCAAGGACATTTGACGAGATCTCCGAGGGTTAATTAATCAGGGGTCTTGAGCAGTTTTTGGGCGAACGAAAGGCTGTGTCCTTGATTACACTGTGTTGACATTTTGTGTTTTGGGTCGAGGACCCCGTGTGATGTTGAGATGTTTGATCTCGTATTGATATTATTTGGATTGGGTCGAGAACCCCGTGGGAAATATTTGTGAAGACTCGCTTGTGTTGATTGAATGGTTTTCTTGCAAATTGCTTTCCGCCTATTGGTCGAGGACCCTGTTGATTTTGGAATGAGTAGGATTTGATAACCCTAAATTGTTTTCTATTAAAACTCTCGATGGCACTTTAAACGGTTTTATAAATTGTTTTCCCTTAATTTGTGATCTTTCGGTTTTGAAGTGTTTTACCCAAATTCATGCCTCGGGAAGTACTTTTCGTTACGTTTGAATCTTTGAGGAATATTTGGTTATTGTTATTCATGGAATGTGAATTGTATGGCTCGTATTTGCACTTTGTTCTTGCACTAGCAAAACAGTGGAGTTTTGCTAACCCCCGAGTATTCGGGGGGTGGATGTCTATTTTTGCATTCAGGTTTTGGAGCATAGAACAGGGTCGGCACGAAGGATGATGAAAGATGAACGATACTAATCACACGAGGGTCCGTTGATGTCGTATTGGTCTAGTTGTATTTTATTTTCCGCTGCAGTATCTTTTCCCCGTTGTACGGGAGTTTATTGTATTTTGACCCCTGCGTGGGTATGTGTTTGGAATTGAGTTGAATGTTATTATTGAAAGACCAAGTCGGTCTACTGGGTCATTTTAGCCTCAAAGGCGATGTTTAGATGTTTGATTTTAGTTATCAGCCTGGTAGATCCTCGAGGAGAAGGTCTACGGCGTGTAATATCCCTGAGCGGATTGGGGGTGTTACATAATTAGTGATCATCTTGGTGTGTCTGTTTATTTGTTTGAAATGAGTTTTCAAAAGATTCGGCTAGCCTCGTAAAGGTTCACTTTCAAAACGCGTGTGTTTTGTAAATTTCGTAGGTTGTAAGTGACTACGTGAATCCTTTAGATATATTTGGTGTTTATGTTTCGCTTGATAATGCGTGCGTACGTATATTGCTTATTTCCGCCGCGTTATGGTTGATGAGCGTGTTGTTATTTATTCGTGTGGTCGTGGACTGACGGATGAATTATGTGAACTGGTGTATTGATTTGCTAATTGTTACACGATTGACTGTGCGCTTGATGTTTGTGACAATGTGAATACTTGTTATTGAGAGACGTCATATCCGGGAGCCTCTGAGGGCGGGGCGTGTACTCCGTCCTGGTGTACGCTGCAATGTGCGGCTCCATATGGGTGGTGAACGCCGGTGTTACATAATGCGTGTGTCAAGGGGCGGCTCTTGCGGGAGTGATCGCCGGCGCAGTAACATGTTCATGGAGCGGCCAACGTAGTGGAGTGAACGCCGGTGCACAGGTGCGCAGTGGAGGCGCCTGGAAGGCTTATTGGTTACGGATATTTGAGTGATAGCTAAGACCCCGTTACCGAATGATTATTGTATTTCAAAATTCTTTCAACTCTTTTCAAATGCTGGTCTCGATATAGACCGTGAGTTATGTTTTCTGTAAGTGTGTTTCAACTTGTTTAAAAATGTTGGTATCATGGTTAATTAACCAAGGACATTTGACGAGATCTCCGAGGGTTAATTAATCAGGGGTCTTGAGCAGTTTTTGGGCGAACGAAAGGCTATGTCCTTGATTACACTATGTTGATATTTTGTGTTTTGGGTCGAGGACCCCGTGTGATGTTGAGATGTTTGATCTCGTGTTGATATAATTTGGATTGGGTCGAGAACCCCGTGGCAAATATTTGTGAAGACTCGCTTGTGTTGATTGAATGGTTTTCTTGCAAATTGCTTTCTGCCTATTGGTCGAGGACCCTGATGATTTTGGAATGAGTAGGATTTGATAACCCTAAATTGTTTTCTATTAAAACTCTCGATGGCACTTTAAACGGTTTTATAAATTGTTTTCCCTTAATTTGTGATCTTTCGGTTTTGAAGTGTTTTACCCAAATTCATGCCTCGGGAAGTACTTTTCGTTACGTTTGAATCTTTGAGGATTTCTTGGTTATTGTTATTCATGGAATGTGAATTGTATGGCTCGTATTTGCACTTTGTTCTTGCACTAGCAAAACAGTGGAGTTTTGCTAACCCCCGAGTATTCGGGGGGTGGATGTCTATTTTTGCATTCAGGTTTTGGAGCATAGCACAGGGTCGGCACGAAGGATGATGAAAGATGAACGATACTAATCACACGAGGGTCCGTTGATGTCGTATTGGTCTAGTTGTATTTTCTTTTCCGCTGCAGTATCTTTTCCCCGTTGTACGGGAGTTCATTGTATTTTGACCCCTGCGTGGGTATGTGTTTGGAATTGAGTTGAATGTTATTATTGAAAGACCAAGTCGGTCTACTGGGTCATTTTAGCCTCAAAGGCGATGTTTAGATGTTTGATTTTAGTTATCGGCTGGTAGATCCTCGAGGAGAGGGTCTACGGCGTGTAATATCCTCGGCGGATTGGGGTGTTACATTTATGGTATCGGAGCTTAGGTTGAGGAAACCTAGGTCAGCCGGGTCAAGTCGTGTTGTTTGAGTCTTGTTTCGTCGGATTTTATCCGAAGTGTCGTGTCGCGACGCGTCGTTTGAGTTTGTTGGTCGTGATTAGTATCGTGGGGCGATCATCATCTTCGTGCGACCTGGGGTAGTAAGTCTCCCTTCTTTGTGTTGCGCCTCGTGTGACACGAGCTATTTTTATGATTATTTGTTAAGTGGTGGAATCCTTATGTGGATTTTGATTTCACGATATGTATCTAGTCGACTCTCGTATTTGATTTATACGAGGAGTGTCGTCGCTTGTGATGTCTTTTTATTGTTGTTTTTGTCCGTGGCTGATGATTTTCGAATCGATTTGCACGTTTTACAAGTCCTCTTGTGGAAGCTTTGTGCTTATACACATACGACTTGTTCACTAGTCGGTGCGGGAGGGTCCTTAGAGACTTCGAATGGGGTCAGTGGTTTTGTTCTGAATCCTAGGCGGTCTTCGACTCTGGTATTTTATCGTTTATTTCCGTTTAAAGACATGTATTGTCTTTATTTTAAATATTTTGATGCGTGTACTAGGAGTTGTTTTAGTGAATGTCGATACGTGTGAGTTTTGGGCGTTCTGGCCTATTGGATTTTTGAAAACCTTGAGTATCTTGGAAAAATAAATTTCGAGACATACTTTTCAAATGAGTTATTTTCCTGTGGTACATCCTAGGTGCCACAATATATTTCAAAAAATTTCTACTTCGAGGACCAAAATGCTTTGAGATATTTTCAATGTTTTAGAAACATTTTTATTTAGACCCGAGGGTCGAATATTCTGAAAGTTTTCACTAAGGGAAAGTGTCCTCATTTTTATCAAATGCGAAATGGTTCTCCAATGTCTCGATAACGATGTTTCACGTTTTTACTTTTTGGAAGGTGATACTCAAGATCAACCGGTGTTCTTCTAAATTATTTTCAAAATGAGGTTTTCGTTTTTAAAACCTATCCATTCCCGTTTGAGGACTGGGTATGTATGTATGATGTTCGCGTTGTCATTTTGATGTTTGCTCCCAAGTATGATTGAATTGGCGGTGTGAGCGTTGAGTCGTTTTCCACACATTTGTTGTGCTGGCCCTCTGTGAGAAGTGGGATGTTGGTATTGAATATTGTCGCCTCGTGGTAATTTCTGCGTTGTCGCGCATGTGCGAGCTGTTAGAGCTTGGTTTAGTATGGCCGTGTGCATCGGTCATCGTTCCGTTATGCGTCAGTTGTTTAATGTCTTGTTACCTTGCCCCTGTTTTTGTGAATTTCGTGGACGAGGTCGGAGGTAATACCCGTAATATTTTGACTTCTGTATTTTCTCTTTCTCCAGTCCATCGATTCGCTCATGTTCGTTGGTACTTTATGAACTTGTTCTGTATTTCGGTTTCATCGTCCGAACGAGCTGTGATCTTGTTGTGGGTCGATCTGGTTATCGATGTGACTTTTTCGGGTTCAGTTTGATTCTTGTGAACCTTGTTCGGGAGTGACATCATTTGGATCTACTAGTTCTTTTGTTCGAAGTGGATCAGATTTTGAACTTCTGTATATTCTACTTTGTCGACTCATTTATGTTCGTTGACATTTCTGCGCTTGTCCTGCCCCTTGTTTTTGTTTATCGAACGAGTGTGGTATCGTTTCGGAATAACTCATTTGTCGTTGTGACTTTTCAATCGCTATTACCTTTCCTGTGGATCTTATGGGAATGCATGTCTTGTAGTTCTCACCAGATCATCCTGGGAGTTTTTGTTTGAATTTTATTATCCTTCGTGTTTCGGACATGATTGTTCGATTTTTGTTGTCTCGATCGTTTGTTTTTTCGCTTTTTGTTCTCGTTACGTGATTGTTGAGCGTTCAGGCTCCTTCGTAATTCCCTTAAGTTCGGGAAATTAGTCTCGTTTTCGATCTTCCAACCTTTGGGCGGTGGAATTCCGTATTTGTTCAGCAATTGGCTCGCGTCTTGATCAATGTACCGTTAGGTTGGTCAATCGTATTGATTTTGTTCGTTGTGTTTTGCGATTGTTCGGATAATTGACTTGATTGTATTATCCATTTGATGACGCTTGTCATTTGTTGGTTTTATTATATCCCTAACGGCGACGTTGTGTTGGTCGCCGTGGAGCGTGTTTTCTCGCCGTATATTCCTTTGCGTTGTTTGTAACATTTCGCCGTTGGGCGTTAGTTACGCATTCTTGTGTATCTCGTTGAGTTTTTCCTGGCAGAATATTTCTTCTCCCTACTTGTTTTAAGTTTCGGGACGAAACTTCTTTTAAGGTGGGTAGAATGTAATATCCGCAATTTTCGATTTTCGGTAAATTTCATTTTTCGGCCGGAGTCCGTTTTGACGACTCGCTCATGACCGTTTCGTCATTCTGAGAATGATTAATTCTACAGTTTTTGACATCCGAGTTCGTTTCGGTGTTGTTTTGTTGAGTTCCGTGCTTTTTAGCGACTTTTCCGCACTTGAGTTCGATTCTTGCGAATCTCGTTCGAAACTACTGTTTCGAGTTTCCCGTAAGTCCGTTTAACTTTGTTAGACGTGTTGTGAACTTCGGTTTCGTTATTCGATCACGTATCGTGATTTCCGGGCGTTTTGGGCCATTTTGTAATTTCTTGAAAGTTACGGGTATCCGTATTCAGATTGGTGTCTCGACCCGATTCTAGGTCGCGTATGATTAATTATGGTATTATGTTTTCATTTCCGGTCGTTGATGTTCTCCGCGAACTTTTCGCCGTGTTCGCTCCGCGCTGAAATCGGTCGCCGAGCCCACAGCGGTTGGGATCGGCCAGGACGGTTATGGATCGCCGGACGATTGCGGGCACCGGCCGGACGGGTGCGGCAGGAACCGGCGTAGCGCACGCTACGGCCGGAAGGCTGCGCGCGCTAACCGGCAGGTGTAGCGCACGCTACCGGCTGGCCTAACGCACGCTAGCGGGTCTGGACAGTGGAGTCCTGGGGGTTCTGGAATCGGTCAGGCTCGGCAGGTAGCGCACGCTACTGTCGGACGCTGCGTACGCTACGGCCGGCAGGTAGCGCACGCTACGGCCGGAAGGCTGCGCACGCTACCTGGCCGAGCAGTCTAGTCCAGAAGGCCACTGGATCGCGGCCTGGGCCGATAGCGCACGCTAGCTCGGCGGCCTAGCGCGCGCTAGTCCGGCCCAGTATAAATGTGGCTGAGCAGTCACATTTCATTTCATTTTTCACTTCCTTCCTTCTCCGTCCGCGGCTGGCGATTCATGGGTGACGAAGCCATGTTGTTTAACAACAAATCCATGAAGTTCTTGAGTTCAAAACATCAATCAATCATCCGTTATCATCCTTTGATCCAGCGAATCAAGGTAATCTTCCTTAGAACCCTAATTTCGTGAATTTGGGGGTTTTTGCATTTCGTCCGATTCGTTCCGTGTTGTTGATTAATCCATGATGGGTATGATTAATCTTGGTAGTATTCTTGTGTTTAAGATCATTTAATCCATTGTTCTTCGTCGAATCGAAGTATATTTCTTGATTTCCTTCGAATTGAGTTTTTGGGGGATTTGTCCTCGATCTCGTTTTTCATCCATTTTCGATGGATCGATTATGGTTAAATGATGTTGTTAAACATATTCTATGGATTGTATATCCATATTTCAACATGGAATTCCGTTTTCGTGATTTGACGGAACGAATCGTGTTCTTGGCCGTTTTGGGGGAAATCCTTGAACCTTCGTCATTTGTACTTGAATTCAGCGGCTTTGGGTCATACTTTGGAATTCATTTTCGTTGTAATTGTTTTCGTTCGTAGTTCATTGTTGTGGATTGTTGTTCGGTGGAGTCGGCGAGTTCGTAGTCGGTTCGTGCCAACCTACTTCGGCCGATTCTCCGCGTTGTGGTTATTCGAGGCAAGTACCTTGTCCATACTATTCTTGTTTTGTGGATATGATAATTAGTGATCATCTTGGTGTGTCTGTTTATTTGTTTGAAATGAGTTTTCAAAAGATTCGGCTAGCCTCGTAAAGGATCACTTTCAAAACGCGTGTGTTTTGTAAATTTCGTAGGTTGTAAGTGACTACGTGAATCCTTTAGATATATTTGGTGTTGATGTTTCGCTTGATAATGCGTGCGTACGTATATTGCTTATTTCCGCCGCGTTATGGTTGATGAGCGTGTTGTTATTTATTCGTGTGGTCGTGGACTGACGGATGAATTATGTGAACTGGTGTATTGATTTGCTAATTGTTACACGATTGATCAGGCGCTTGATGTTTCGACAATGTGAATACTTGTTATTGAGAGACGTCATATCCGGAGCCTACGAGGCGGGCGTGTACTCCGGCCTGGTGTACGCTGCAATGTGCGGCTCCATATGGGTGGTGAACGCCGGTGTTACATAATGCGTGTGTCAAGGGGCGGCTCTTGCGGGAGTGATCGCCGGCGCAGTAACATGTTCATGGAGCGGCCAACATAGTGGAGTGAACGCCGGTGCACAGGTGCGCAGTGGAGGCGCCTGGCAGGCTTATTGGTTACGGATATTTGAGTGATAGCTAAGACCCCGTTACCGAATGATTATCGTATTTTAAAATTCTTTCAACTCTTTTCAAATGCTGGTCTCGATATAGACCGTGAGTTATGTTTTCTGTAAGTGTGTTTCAACTTGTTTAAAAATGTTGGTATCATGGTTAATTAACCAAGGACATTTGACGAGATCTGCGAGGGTTAATTAATCAGGGGTCTTGAGCAGTTTTTGGGCGAACGAAAGGCTGTGTCCTTGATTACACTGTGTTGACATTTTGTGTTTTGGGTCGAGGACCCCGTGTGATGTTGAAATGTTTGATCTCTTGTTGATATTATTTGGATTGGGTCGAGATCCCCGTGGGAAATATTTGTGAAGACTCGCTTGTGTTGATTGAATGGTTTTCTTTCAAATTACTTTCCGCCTATTGGTCGAGGACCCTGTTGATTTTGGAATGAGTAGGATTTGATAACCCTAAATTGTTTTCTATTAAAACTCTCAATGGCACTTTAAACGGTTTTATAAATTGTTTTCCCTTAATTTGTGATCTTTCGGTTTTGAAGTGTTTTACCCAAATTCATGCCTCGGGAAGTACTTTTCGTTACGTTTGAATCTTTGAGGATTTCTTGGTTATTGTTATTCATGGAATGTGAATTGTATGGCTCGTATTTGCACTTTGTTCTTGCACTAGCAAAACAAAGGAGTTTGCTAACCCCGAGTATTCGGGGTGGATGTCTATTTTTGCATTCGTGTTTTGGAGCATAGCACGAGTCGGCACGAAGGATGATGAAAGATGAACGATACTAATCACACGAGGTCCGTTGATGTCGTATTGGTCTAGTTGTATTTTCTTTTCATTTGTAGTATCTTTTCCCGTTGTACGGAGTTTATTGTATTTTGACCCTGCGTGGGTATGTGTTTGGAATTGAGTAGAATGTTATTATTGAAAGACCAAGTCGGTCTACTGGGTCATTTTAGCCTCAAAGGCGATGTTTAGATGTTTGATTTTAGTTATCAGCCTGGTAGATCCTCGAGGAGAGGGTCTACGGCGTGTAATATCCCTGAGCGGATTGGGGGTGTTACATTTATGGTATCGGAGCTTAGGTTGAGGAAACCTAGGCTGTCGGGTCAAGTCGTGTTGTTTGAGTCTTGTTTCGTCGGATTTTATCTGACTGAGTCGTGTCGCGACGCGTCGTTTGAGTTTGTTGGTCGTGATTAGTATCGTGGGGCGATCATCATCTTCGTGCGACCTGTGGTAGTAAGTCTCCCTTCTTTGTGTTGCGCCTCGTGTGACACGAGCTATTTTTATGATTATTTGTTAAGTGGTGGAATCCTTATGTGGATTTTGATTTCACGATATGTATCTAGTCGACTCTCGTATTTGATTTATACGAGGAGTGTCGTCGCTTGTGATGTCTTTTTATTGTTGTTTTTGTCCGTGGCTGATGATTTTCTAATCGATTTGCACGTTTTACAAGTCCTCTTGTGGAAGCTTTGTGCTTATACACGTACGACTTGTTCACTAGTCGGTGCGGGAGGGTCCTTAGAGACTTCGAATGGGGTCAGTGGTTTTGTTCTGAATCCTAGGCGGTCTTCGACTCCTGTATTTTATCGTTTATTTCCGTTTAAAGACATGTATTGTCTTTATTTTAAATATTTTGATGCGTGTACTAGGAGTTGTTTTAGTGAATGTCGATACGTGTGAGTTTTGGGCGTTACGCCTATCGATTTTTGAAAACCTTGAGTATTTTGGAAAAATAAATTTCGAGACATACTTTTCAAATGAGTTATTTTCTTGTGGTACATCCTAGGTGCCACAATATATTTCAAAAAAATTCTACTTCGAGGACCAAAATGCTTTGAGATATTTTCAATGTTTAAGAAACATTTTTATTTAGACCCGAGGGTCGAATATTCTGAAAGTTTTCACTAAGGGAAAGTGTCCTCATTTTTATCAAATGTGAAATGGTTCTCCAATGTCTCGATAACGATGTTTCACGTTTGTAATTTTTGGAAGGTGATACTCAAGATCAACCGGCGTTCTTCTAAATTATTTTCAAAATGAGGTTTTCGTTTTTAAAACCTATCCATTCCCGTTTGAGGACTGGGTATGTATGCATGATGTTCGCGTTGTCATTTTGATGTTTGCTCCCGAGTATGATTGAATTGGCGGTGTGAGCGTTGAGTCGTTTTCCACACATTTGTTGTGTTGGCCCTCTGTGAGAGGTGATGTTGGTATTGAATATTGTCGCCTCGTGGTAATTTCTGCGTTGTCGCGCATGTGCGATCTGTTAGAGCTTGGTTTAGTATGGCCGTGTGCATCGGTCATCGTTCCGTTATGCGTCAGTTGTTTAATGTCTTGTTACCTTGCCCCTGTTTTTGTGAATTTCGTGGACGAGGTCGGAGGTAATACCCGTAATATTTTGACTTCTGTATTTTCTCTTTCTCCAGTCCATCGATTCGCTCATGTTCGTTGGTACTTTATGAACTTGTTCTGTATTTCGGTTTCATCGTCCGAACGAGCTGTGATCTTGTTGTGGGTCGATCTGGTTATCGATGTGACTTTTTCGGGTTCAGTTCGATTCTTGTGAACCTTGTTCGGGAGTGACATCATTTGGATCTACTAGTTCTTTTGTTCGAAGTGGATCAGATTTTGAACTTCTGTATATTCTACTTTGTCGACTCATTTATGTTCGTTGACATTTCTGAGCTTGTCCTGCCCCTTGTTTTTGTTTATCGAACGAGTGTGGTATCATTTCGGAATAACTCGTTTGTCGTTGTGACTTTTCAATCGCTATTCCCTTTCCTGTGGATCTTATGGGAATGCATGTCTTGCAGTTCTCACCAGATCATCCTGGGAGTTTTTGTTTGAATTTTATTATCCTTCGTGTTTCGGACATGATTGTTCGATTTTTGTTGTTTCGATCGTTTGTTTGTTCACTTTTTGTTCTCGTTACGTGATTGTTGAGCGTTCAGGCTCCTTCGTAATTCCCTTAAGTTCGGGAAATTAGTCTCGTTTTCGATCTTCCAACCTTTGGGCGGTGGAATTCCGTATTTGTTTAGCAATTAGCTCGCGTCTTGATCAATGTACCGTTAGGTTGGTCAATCGTATTGATTTTGTTCGTTGTGTTTTGCGATTGTTCGGATAATTGACTTGATTGTATTATCCATTTGATGACGCTTGTCATTTGTTGGTTTTATTATATCCCTAACGGCGACGTTGTGTTGGTCGCCGTGGAGCGTGTTTTCTCGTCGTATATTCCTTTGCGTTGTTTGTAACATTTCTCCGTTGGGCGTTAGTTACGCATTCTTGTGTATCTCGTTGAGTTTTTCCTGGCAGAATATTTCTTCTCCCTACTTGTTTTAAGTTTCGGGACGAAACTTCTTTTAAGGAGGGTAGAATGTAATATCCGCAATTTTCGATTTTCGGTAAATTTCTTTTTTCGGCCGGAGTCCGTTTTGACGACTCGCTCATGACCGTTTCGTCATTCTGAGAATGATTAATTCTACACTTTTTGACATCCGAGTTCGTTTCGGTGTTGTTTTGTTGAGTTCCGTGCTTTTTAGCGACTTTTCCGCACTTGAGTTCGATTCTTGCGAATCTCATTCAAATTGCTTTGAGTTTCCCGTAAGTCCGTTTAACTTTGTTAGACGTGTTGTGAACTTCGGTTTCGTTATTCGATCACGTATCGTGATTTCCTGCGTTTTGGGCCATTTTGTAATTTCTTGAAAGTTACGTATCCGTATCTGTAATTGTTGTCTCGACCGTTTCTTGGTCGCGTATGATTAATTATGGTATTATGTTTTCATTTCGGTCGTTGATGTTGTCCGCAAACTTTTCGTCGTGTTCGTTAAAGTGCGTTTTGGAAATCGGGTCGCCGAGCCACAGCGGTTGCGGGAGGCCCGCCGGACGGTTGCGGATCGCCGGACGATTGCAGGCACCGGCCGGACAGTGCGCGAGAACCGGCGTAGCGCACGCTACGGCCGGAAGGCTGCGCGCTAACCGGCAGTGTAGCGACGCTTCTGGCCGCCTAACGCACGCCTGGCGGAGTGCAGACAGTTGAGTCCTAGGTGTTATGGAATCGGTCAGGCTCGGCAGGTAGCGAAATCTACGGCCGGCAGGTAGCGCTCGCTACGGCGGGAAGGCTGCGCAAACTACAGCCGAGCGATCTAGTCCGTAAGGCCCGGATCGCGGCACAGGCCGATAGCGCACGCTAGCTCGGCGCTTAGCGCGCTAGTCCGCCCGAGATAAATGTGGTGGCGATCACATTTCATTTCATTTTTCACTTCCTTCCTTCTCCGTCCGCGGCTGGCGATTCATGGGTGACAAAGCCATGTTGTTTAACAACAAATCCATGATGTTCTTGAGTTCATAACATCAATCAATCATCCGTTATCATCCTTTGATCCAGCGAATCAAGGTAATCTTCCTTAGAACCCTAATTTCGTGAATTTGGGGGTTTTTGCATTTTCGTCCGATTCGTTCCGTGTTGTTGATTAATCCATGATGGGTATGATTAATCTTGGTAGTATTCTTGTGTTTAACATCATTTAATCCATTGTTCTTCGTCGAATCGAAGTATATTTCTTGATTTCCTTCGAATTGACTTTTTGGGGGATTTGTCCCCGATCTCGTTTTTCATCCGTTTTCGATGGATCGATTATGGTTAAATGATGTTGTTAAACATATTCTATGGATTGTATATCCATATTTCAACTTGGAATTCCGTTTTCGTGATTTGACGGAACGAATCGTGTTCTTGGCCGTTTTGGGGGAAATCCTTGAACCTTCGTCATTTGTACATGAATTCAGCGGCTTTGGGTCATACTTTGGAATTCATTTTCGTTGTTATTGTTTTCGTTCGTAGTTCATTGTTGTGGATTGTTGTTCGGTGGAGTCGGCGAGTTCGTAGTCGGTTCGTGCCAACCTACTTCGGCCGATTCTCCGTGTTGTGGTTATTCGAGGCAAGTACCTTGTCCATACTATTCTTGTTTTGTGGATATGATAATTAGTGATCATCTTGGTGTGTCTGTTTATTTGTTTGAAATGAGTTTTCAAAAGATTCGGCTAGCCTCGTAAAGGCTCACTTTCAAAACGCGTGTGTTTTGTAAATTTCGTAGGTTGTAAGTGACTACGTGAATCCTTTAGATATATTTGGTGTTGATGTTTCGCTTGATAATGCGTGCGTACGTATATTGCTTATTTCCGCCGCGTTATGGTTGATGAGCGTGTTGTTATTTATTCGTGTGGTCGTGGACTGACGGATGAATTATGTGAACTGGTGTATTGATTTGCTAATTGTTACACGATTGACTGTGCGCTTGATGTTTGTGACAATGTGAATACTTGTTATTGAGAGACGTCATATCCGGGAGCCTCTGAGGGCGGGGCGTGTACTCCGGCCTGGTGTACGCTGCAATGTGCGGCTCCATATGGGTGGTGAATGCCGGTGTTACATAATACGTGTGTCAAGGGGCGGCTCTTGCGGGAGTGATCGCCGGCGCAGTAACATGTTCATGGAGCGGCCAACATAGTGGAGTTAACGCCGGTGCACTGGTGCGCAGTGGAGGCGCCTGGCAGGCTTATTGGTTATGGATATTTGAGTGATAGCTAAGACCCCGTTACCGAATGATTATCGTATTTCAAAATTCTTTCAACTCTTTTCAAATGCTGGTCTCGATATAGACCGTGAGTTATGTTTTCTGTAAGTGTGTTTCAACTTGTTTAAAAATGTTGGTATCATGGTTAATTAACCAAGGACATTTGACGAGATCTCCGAGGGTTAATTAATCAGGGGTCTTGAGCAGTTTTTGGGCGAACGAAAGGCTGTGTCCTTGATTACACTGTGTTGACATTTTGTGTTTTGGGTCGAGGACCCCGTGTGATGTTGAAATGTTTGATCTCGTGTTGATATTATTTGGATTGGGTCGAGATCCCCGTGGGAAATATTTGTGAAGACTCGCTTGTGTTGATTGAATGGTTTTCTTGCAAATTACTTTCCGCCTATTGGTCGAGGACCCTGTTGATTTTGGAATGAGTAGGATTTGATAACCCTAAATTGTTTTCTATTAAAACTCTCGATGGCACTTTAAACGGTTTTATAAATTGTTTTCCCTTAATTTGTGATCTTTCAGTTTTGAAGTGTTTTACCCAAATTCATGCCTCGGGAAGTACTTTTCGTTACGTTTGAATCTTTGAGGATTTCTTGGTTATTGTTATTCATGGAATGTGAATTGTATGGCTCGTATTTGCACTTTGTTCTTGTACTAGCAAAACAGTGGAGTTTTGCTAACCCCCGAGTATTCGGGGGGTGGATGTCTATTTTTTCATTCAGGTTTTGGAGCATAGCACAGGGTCGGCACGAAGGATGATGAAAGATGAACGATACTAATCACACTAGGGTCCGTTGATGTCGTATTGGTCTAGTTGTATTTTCTTTTCCGCTGCAGTATCTTTTCCCCGTTGTACGGGAGTTTATTGTATTTTGACCCCTGCGTGGGTATGTGTTTGGAATTGAGTTGAATGTTATTATTGAAAGATCAAGTCGGTCTACTGGGTCATTTTAGCCTCAAAGGCGATGTTTAGATGTTTGATTTTAGTTATCAGCTTGAGGAGAAGGTCTACGGCGTGTAATATCCCTGAGCGGATTGGGGGTGTTACAGTAATGACACATTATGCTTTGATATGAGTGAACTCTTCTCGAATATCCCGTATATACACTTGAGTGAAGAGTGATATCCACCATGAGGGTATTGAATCTTTTTGCATTTGATTCTCAATGAAGTTGTTAGAATTTGGTGCGTCGTCCTATTTTTCTCTGATCTGACTTGGGTCATGATCACTTGTTCTATCTTGATATTGGTTTTGTCATGATTTTTTTCAGCATATGAGTATTATAACTTGGGTATAAGATTTGCCCGAGGACGTGCAAAGACAAGTGGGGGGGGATTTGTTTAGTATATTTTGAGTAATATTTTTATTAGTATTATATATATATATATATATATATATATATATATATATATTTGTGTGTTGTGTGATAATTTATTCGTTTTACCATATATTTATATTATTTCATTTTTTAGAATTTTCTATAATTTTGTGTCATTTTTGGATAATTAATTGGAATTAAATTATATCTGCAGGTTAACCAACCGGTACAAGACAGATCAATCGGTTTAACGGCGATATTTTTACAAAATTCAAATATAGTCACGACTGGTCTCATTTTATTCATCTCGTCGAGATGATCATTTTAAAAAAAATTCATCCGAATCCGAGTTCGTATGAAGAAGTTATGACCGTTGGAAGGACAATTAAATAGACGGGCCATATTGTGCCACGTGTAAACACCCGATTGGACCAGAAATTCAACTCTATGCTGATGTCATCCATGACATCAGCACCCCTTAGCAGCCGTGAAATAATTGGGGGTGGGATTTTAAAATGTTAAAAATTATTATTTTATTAATTTTGTAGTATAAATAGGGGATGAATGTGTAGTCTTTTGGGAGGAGAAAAAAGGAGAAAAAATAGAGAGATATTATTGTAAGGGAGAGAAATAAAAATATTATGTAATAAAATTATATTTGGGTAATAATATTATGGAATATTTATTTATTTGTGTTGTTATTATGAGTGAGTAATTTTCTTTTACTGGGGTTATGATGAAACCATGTCTATATTATTATTAATATTTATATAATAATTCCAAATAAATGTTTTTAACGATTATGATTTTCGCTTCAATAGGGGAATATTATTTCATCAATTATATCACGTATTTTTGATAGTTATAAATTCCCTCTTGCTTGTGATTATTGATATTAGTTAATTTCTTTGATTATTTGTTTTCCATTAAATTGGATACATATAATACTTAGAAATTACATTTTTCAAGCGAAGGAAAATGTATATTTGAATTATAATTTTGTACTTATTGTTAAATCTTTAGGGAAATAGTGAGATTGATTTCAGAATCTATTCCCTGAATTTCTTGGAATTAATACGTTGACTTGCTACAGTATTATACTTGTATTACGTACGTAATACACCCTGTATAGCGTACGTAAATCCATCCGTTGACTCACCTGTCCACATCCGCGCTGAAAGCCACCGACCACGGGCCCCACTATCCAATCACAAGTCTGATTCCTCCTGTTACGTACGTAATGCCTTATGCATAATGTACGTAAAGCGTATAATTTAGCGTACATAAGTCCTTAAACTTAGCGTACGTTAAGGGCTCTATACTTAGCCAAAATCCAACTGTTCCTGTCCGACGTCTCGACATACATAATACAAACATACGGTATACTGAATACATATATACTCATCCCAAAAAATATTATCATACAATATACCTGATATCCAAATCAGTTCAACCTGATACAACAAATCCTCAATATAACTGTCAATCAAAACATCAATTACACAAGTATAGCTGTCTCGGTCCTCAATTTATTTTATCCATACTGTATAGATACCAAACTATACAGTATATCTCAGATAAAATAATGCGAAAAATTTATACTGAAAATCCTGGTATTACAACCAGGACTTGGCTGAACCTGTGAATTCCTGCAAGCATCATGAAGAATTGAACTTTTATCTCGACATGACTGTTGACAAAGAAATTGAGCCGATTTCTCAA
The DNA here is from genome assembly GCA_033398695.1 of Orobanche coerulescens. NCBI lineage: Eukaryota > Viridiplantae > Streptophyta > Magnoliopsida > Lamiales > Orobanchaceae > Orobanche > Orobanche coerulescens. The sequence continues at coordinate 75,807,170 of CM065801.1, read as the reverse complement.
GTGCAACCACACGTAATCATAAGACCAAGAAAAAACCTAATTCAAGGTATATATATATATATATATATATATATATGTAATATCAAATTTTCACATATATATGTATAATCAATTCCATAAGTGTGAGTGATATTGTTGCTACAGTTTCTACTAAGCAGACACCAGTGAACCGTGATATCGTTGCTACAGTTTCTGCTAAGAAGCCGCCAGTGAACCGTAAGTTTGTTACCAGACATTAACTCCAACAACAATTCAAGAAAATGAATAATAAGTCACCTGAGGTCAATAAGAGGAAGAAATCCTCACCAGCACTTGTGTTGTTGTCTGGTGAACAATATGTAGCTCTAAAGGAGAAGGGATCCACGAAAAGGAGATTAGAGTTAGAAGATGCTGCAAGTGACGATGAAAATACAGGAGAGAACGATGTTGCAGTTAAGGTATTTCTTAATTTATCTTAATTTGTATGATTGTGGAACTTTATTAAAGTGAGTTTGTAGTAAACTAATGATTCTTGGTTATTTGTAGTTCATTGGCATAATTTCCTTTCTTGTGCTTTCTTAAAATCTTAATAATAGGATGGCCCTAGGACAAAATTACTCATTAGGAAGAAATATACGGAATCAGTATTTTATGATGGATGATAAAATCAGAAACAAGATACTACTTCAAAAGTAATTAAGTAGAAAGCATATACCCCTTGACATGACCCTGATATAAATTTTCTTGGTGCTACATTGTGCTACATTGCTATCAAACACTACAATTTACAGTAAAATTGTCCAAGTACATTCCAATTGTGTTACAAAGACTCTGACACCCAAAAGTTAAACAAGGATACATGACAATTTCATGTGTATATTATACTAATGAAATGACTATATGCATAATTAGAGCATATTGATAAAGAATATAGATGCTACCTGTTGTAGTTATGTACTGATTGCTTGTAGGTGCCTCCACCACCGCTGATAGAGTATGAAAAAGAGAAAATCCGTAATGTTCCAAAAAATGAAAAAGTTTATGAAAAACTTGGGTTATCCTCATTGATTTGTCCTCTAAGACATGATCTCGTACAGAATAGTAAAGGCAAAGGCAAACAAGGGAAATGCAAATATCGTGAGGGAGGTGATGATTATATTCTGGAAAATGAGGGCAAAGATGACAGTGATGATTCATCGGACGTACATTACCTTTCAATATGTTTCTTGCTTATTGTTTTGGCTTTATGCACATAAAAACTCTGGAAGTATTTAACCCTGAACTACCAATAATTGCAGATTATCAGAAAGGTTAAGGCAAAAAAAGTTCAACCTGGACCAAGAACTCGTTCGCGAGTCAATGCAGCCCTTGAAATCGAGAAGGAACCCAGTAAAGCTAGCACGGTAACTGAGAAGGAAGTTCGAGTTCATATCGTTCACCACTTCTAAAGCCAACATGTAGCAAAATGTTTAAACAATCAAAGAATGGTGAAGCTGCCGTTGGCTCGATTGCTGCTTATTTAGCATTGCGTGAACGCCAAAAGAAAAATGAGGCACCTCAATGTTGGTGAACTTAACTTGGAAGAGACTGCAAATGAAGAAGTCGCAGAAGGTAAAACTATTATTTATTGTGTTGAATTGTCAGTTAATTTTGGTAGTTTACTGGAGTAATTTTTCTTTATTTTTTCGTGTTCCTGGTATATAAAGTACGAGCTCCAAGAAAACCAAGAGGACCAACAAAATTGGTAGGGTTCATGCAAGGGACCCTGATGAAAAGAAAGTCATCTCGTTGAATGAAAAGGGTCAAGCAATTGCAGATGATAGCAAAATCATATCGGAGTTGAGTAATTTTTGTGGGGTACTAGCAAGGGATAATATATCTATTACTTACATCAATTGGCATGTTGTTCCTGACCAATTGAAGAAGAAACTGTGGGAATATGCTCTGGTAAATTCTATTAATAAAAATAGATTAGATCATTTTCCACATTAATGCATTGAATTAATAAATTTAATTATTGAATTTTATGCTTACTATGTATAGGGTAAGTATGTTATTCCCGATGATGGACAAAAATGGGTGCACCAGACATTTAATGAGACTTGGAGGTTGCACAAGGCTCGTATGAAAGCAGGCCATTATACTAAATATAGAAGCGATGAGGAAAGGATGGCAAACAGTCCCAACCGCATTCCACTGGAAGATTTTAAAATTGAAGTACTAGGGGGATGAATCAGTTCAGGTACATAATAGAAATAATTAACAGAAATAGAATTAATAATTTTGTAGTTGGTACAGAATTGGAACTACGTACATGATTTGTTTTTATTCTATAAAAACTCGCGGAGGACAATGCAGCACATCGTAAACGATTAACTGAGACACATACAATGGGTCCGAAACCTCTATCTCTAGTTAGAGAAAAGCTGGTATGTGTTTTGGCCCATGAGTTATATTTACGGTAAATAATACGAGTTTACGATTTAGCTAGAAAGAAATGAATAAGAATAGAATTTAAAATCTTTGCTAATTATAGATGTCATGGAATTTTAAATATTTATTAGATTAAATTAATTGAAAATCTTGTGAATATTAAATCGAGTACTAGTACATGATTTTTACGAATTGTCTCTTAATTGTCATCTTATTTCAAATTTGTGACTATGAAGGTTGTCATAATGTTGTTACCAGATGGGAGTTACTGTTGGTATGAGGTTTATCTATTAGATTAAAAGTCTATTTTCTTAGATCATAAGGACTCTTAATTATTTTTAAAATGGTCCCAAATGTTATCTGAACTTGAGTTCAGGTACAGTTTCTGTACACTACATGGTTCACAAGACCTGATACCAAGCACACCAGGCCAAGAAGTGATGCTTCAACACCAAAGTCATGATGAGCACTTTAGATGTTTATGTGTGGCTGATGTAGTTCGTTGGTTAAAATGTTTATGGATAAATTACAAAAGAAACCCGGAGGTTTGAGTCAATTACAAAAAAACCCCAAATGCCTTAGAAAATTACAAAAAAAAGTCTTGGTGTTATTTGAAATAATGCAAGGTTCTGCATGAAATAATTTAAAGTTTTATTTTCTAAATATAATTTGGGTAGTGTAAAAAAAAAAACTTCCTGTAAAGTTAAAATAAAGCTTTGGCAACTGTTATGTTATTATTATTATTATTATTATTATTATTTTAAATATACTTTTTAATCTTCTGTTATCCCATACATGACAGAAAAAGAGCGATCCAAATCTTGTCCCGCCATCTGATGGTCTAATTTATTTGGAAACTCGTAAGTGAAAACCGGAATGGACGTATAAGACAGATCCTTATGTAGTGAAGTCAAAAATTGTAAGTAGTTTAATATACCTGAGCACTTACTAATGTTTGATTTCAAAAATTAATGTTGCCATTCCTTGTAGACTGAGATTCAAAAGAAGTTAAGTACGGGAAATGATGCCGAAGCGGATGCAATCGCTTCTAAAGGGAAGTCTCATGCGCGAAACTGGCTAGTGGGAAGGAGAGGCAAAAAGGCTGTTTCAACATCAACTCAGGCTCCTCCTACAGACCAGTACGTAACTGAGTTGACGACAAAGATAAGGAATGATCTTGAGATTGAATTAGAAGTGAAGGTGAACATAAAGGTGCAAGAGAACATGACTTTTCTGCTGAAAAAATTGGGAGAAGCTAATCCCGACCTCAACTTGGATATAGAAGAATTTTGTTCAACATTATCAAGTGATCAAGATGATAATGGTACTCCTATCACTCAAGGCAGCACCACGTCTTAGTTATTTTAATATGTAACTTTCAATAACTTGTTTTTAGACTTGGTACTTTCGTACTTTTGAAGTTAGATTGGTGGTGTTTGTTTGATTTTGGTATTTTAGAAATTAAATTGGTGGTTTGTTTGGATTTGGTACATTAGAATTTAAATTGGTGGTTTGCTGCTTATTTTGTATTGGTTGATGTAAAACCAAAATGGCCATTTTAAAATATTGTTAAGCACTGTTGAATTTTACTTTAGATGCTGTTGTATTTTACATTAGCTGCTGTTGCATTTTATAAAAAACTAGTGTTGCCTTCAAAAAATTGATGTTGCCTCAAATCAAAAACTAATATTGCAAAGCAAAATGTGGGGCCACAACCTCGTGGCTTAATTGCGGGACCCGTTGCTAACGTGATACTAATGTGGGACCAATTGATGACTTGGCAGAAAAGTGGGACCCACTGATGATGTGGCGCCAAGATGGGACCCACTGCTGACGTGGTACCAATGTGGGCCCACTGATGACGTAGCAACATATGGGCCCATATTTTATTGTGTTTTTTGGCAATCTTAGGCAACACCGTTTCTTGTTGCCTTAATTGGTTATGTTGTTGCCTTATCCCCATAATGCAATACTTTGTTGACGTTGCAGTAGAGAGAAAACGTGTTGCCTTAGGGTTCAAAGGCAACGGCTGTATTGGCAACAAGGGTTTGGTGTTGCCTTTGGCCTAAGGCAACACTTTTCGTGTCTTCTGCAACAATAAACAGGGCTTGCCTATGAGCACTTATGGCGTAGTGTAAAGACGAGAACCTAGAAACTTCTTTAGGATCTTCTATTACGCGAACGAGAACTTATGCACCTTAAGTATTTTAGCATATGCATGAATGTAAGGGCGAACAATGACGATGAAATAACGAGGATCAATGATGCAGTGATGTCTCAACGAATATCACTTACGTATGAGTAAATATCGAGTATGGTTATTTTCTATTGAGATGTCCATTTACATCGGAACCCGAATAACTTTCATAATGTACCCCGTCAGAGAGTATATTATTATTTTTATTTGTTAGGTGTTTCTCAGATTCCAGAGTTCGTGTCGAGAACTTAGGATGAGATTTGTATCCTTCTTTTGAAAACCATTTAGTAGAGTTCTTCTATTATAATGCATATGATATATTGATATAGATTTTGACCCTTGATAGGCTTTTCTTCTCATAAGGATAGTGTTATTATTTTTTGATTGCTTTCTCGACCTTGCCACGAGAGTGATCTACGAGTATGTGTTGATGCATTATGATTATGTAGTCGCAAACTCCTTTTTATGATCAAGTATGACGATAACTTGGACCAATGAGGATCAACTAATGATGATTATGTGAACTATTGAATGCCACCCAGAAGGAAAAGAATGAGAGGATGGCATGAACGTGACCCTACGCCACCACCTCCTCCACCCCAACGTGCTATTGAAGACCTTTTCCTAAAGCAAAACCGCCTACTTTCAATGGGTCAGGAAACCCGAGTGATGCAGAGCTCTGGGTTAGAGCGATGGAACGAATTTTTAACTTCTTAAGACGTACCAACCAAGAGCGTCTTTCTTATGTGCTCTTCCAACTCACTGGATCTGCAGACGTTTGGTGGGAAGCACGCAAGAAGATTGTGATGACTGAGCAAATAGAAAACTACTCTTGGGAGGAATTCAAGGAAGCACTTTATGACAAGTATGTTCTAAAGACTTTCAAGGTCAAGAAGGAAGCTGAGTTCTATAATCTGAAGAAAGGGAGGATGTTAGTGACCGAGTACGCCAAAATGTTCTGTGAGTTAGTAAGGTATGATCCATACCAAGTTGATAGTGATGAGAAGATGATAGGGAAATTTGGATCAGGAATGAGGCGTGAGATAGGCATGTCCTTAGCTAGACTCAGAATACTAGGTCATATGCCATCAATCAGAAGCAACTCGAGAAGGATAATAGTAATTTGGCAGGTATGGGCAAACTTCTTAACTTACCTGTAATTTTTTTTATGATACTGGAGCATCACATTGATTTATTGCTAGAGCTTATGTCGATAATCTTAACATTATACCAGAACGTGCTACTCATGTCATCACCACCAGGAGGAATTTCAACTACCACGCATGTTTGTTCTAATCTGGAATTAGAACTTGGAAACCTTAAAGTGATAATTATGACGATGTGTGATGTCAATATAATCCTAGGAATGGATTAGTTAGCCAATAATTATGCCATAATTCTTTTTCATGAGAAGAAAATTTCCTTACAACCACCGGGAAAGGAGCCCACAGACTTTCACGTCATTAGAATGGGTAGAGGAGCACCCGTTATCTTTGCCCTTCAATCCAATAAGATGATGAGAAAGAAGGATTGTTGTAACACCCCCAAGATATTCGAGGTATATTACAGCGCCGTGAATCCCTACATGGGACCCACCAGGCTAAGAAACCAACATACTCATCGACTCGCGGAAACAACAAAATAACACCTCGTCATAAAGACACAACATAGACAACGATACAATCCGGACAAACAAGAATCTCCTAAGTACTCGAGTACTTCTATTAGTTTACAAATCGACGAGTGGTAAAAAGGTATAAAGTAATAAGACACTATTCGTGCACAATCATCACGCACGGCCATCATCCGCATACTGGTCCAGCGCCCGTTTGTCTCGGAGAACTTGACCTGAAATTCATGAAACAAATTTCCCCAAAACGGGTCCCCAGAGGGGTTAGCAATTACGCTAGTACAAGTAACCAAATAAACAACTTACACCTTACACATATAGTCAAGCATGCAATTCAGAAAAAATTAGTTGAAACACACATTTCCGGAAACGCCATAATCCACAACACATTTGTAAAATGCACCACAATTAACCGTCGATCCACACCTCGGTGGACCCCTACCGAGACCCCGTCGGATCTAACCCGTAGTGGTTAAAAGCAAAGCTCGTCGATCCACACCTCCGTGGACCCCTACCGAGACCCCGTCGGATCTAACCCATAGTGAGCATACACACACACACACACACAATTTCTCACGCAAAACTAATATGTCAAGATTGTAAGTTCATAAGGGTACTTGCCTCAATTAATAGACGGTGACACGAACGGAACGGAAGAATCAAACACGACCGCGAGGAACTGACGAAACCGAACCTAACGATTCGAAGAATACAATTACAACCAATCCTAAACGAATACGGAATTGGAATACACCCGAACACCCGCCTACGATTCACGTATATTCGTATAAAAACAACGACGAGGGCGGGCCACAACCAAACCCTCTCGATTATAAAATACCACGAAATATACCATGAATTCGTAGGAAAACCAATAATACCAACAAGATTGATCATATTCAACTTGAATTAATCTACCGTATGGAACGAATCGAAGAAAAACCCGAAAACCCCCAATTTACTCAAAAGTAGGGTTCTAAGAAGATTTACCTTGGATTAGGATAAAAGATTCATGTTGATGTTGTTATTATACGCCAAGAACTCAAGGAAGATGATGGTTGGGATGATTGGCGAAAGAAATCGCCAAGAAAATCGCCCAAATCGCCAAAGCCGCGGAGAGGGAGAAGAAATGAGAAAAGACGTACATCTGGGTCAACTCCTTGGTTTATATAGCCAGGGAGTGTTAGCGCGCGCTAATCCTCAGAAGTTAGCGTGCCCTAACGGGACAAAACTCTAGTCCAGAAGTTACGTCCCAGTCCAGTAACCAGATTCTGGGCCATTAGCGTGCGCTACCCGAAACATAGCATGCGCTAATAGCCTCTTGGTAGCGCGCGCTATCGTCCATAGCGTGCGCTACCTGGACATCAGCCGAGTCCAGAAGTGAACTGCCAGTACTCACGTGACCTAGTTAGCACGCGATATCGGCCAAACGTAGCGTGCGCTAAAAGCATATCGGTAGCGCGCGCTATTGGCCATAGCGTGCACTACCTGGGCACCTGACCGAGTCCAGTAGCAAACTGTCCAGTACTGGACAGACTTGCTAGCGTGCGCTACAAAACAAGCGTAGCGTGCGCTACAAAAAAGTATGATTAGCGCGCTCTATAAAGTAACATTAGCGCGCGTTAGGCATAGGGTAACAACGGTCCGAAACTCCGAAACACAAACAAAGCATCAAACGGAACAACACAATACGTATGATAACATACAATCGATCTACGGCAACCCCGTACGGCGGTTCCGAACAACAATTACGAGAATCAGATCAATACATGACGAAAGAAATACACTGAAAAAAATACACGAGGGTCACTACAAACGAGAAATACACCAAAAAATGAAAATACCGGGAAAGGAAAAATGTGGATATTACATTCTACCCCTCTAAAAATAAGTTTCGTCCCGAAACTTAAGAAACAAACAACTCAGGGTACCTATCACGCATGCTATCCTCAGTTTCCCAAGTTGGCTCCTCGACACCATGTCTCAACCACTGCACCTTGACCAAAGGGATGGTATTATGCCTCAGTCGCTTCTCACGATGCTCCAAAATCTTCAAAGGATGCTCCTCAAAAGGAATATCCTTGGCGACATCAATTTCACCATAATCGATGACGTCACTAGGGTCCGGGACATATTTCCTCAGCTGGGAAACATGAAAAACGCTATGGACATGACTCAGGGCTGGGGGTAACGCCAAACGGTATGCCAACCCACCGACTCGCTCGAAAATCTCGAAGGGTCCAATAAATATCGGACTCAACTTCCCTGTTGGGAAAACAAGAACCCTGTATCGAAACAGCCGGGATATTCAATCCCTGTATCGAAGTATGTTGATAAAAGGTTTTGACATATATGCCAATCCTCAATACAGTAAAGGAAACTGTATCGAAGTGTTGAGGCATCAACCTGTATCGAAAGACTGTCTCGAATCAAGCATATAATGTAACCCTTCAGTACAGCAAAGAAGTCTTATAAAGACCAAGTATGGAAACTGTCTCGAATCACCAATACAGTTACCCTCCATACAGCTCTCAACAGGATAAGAAGGAATCTTCAGAAGTCAAGTCCCGTTGAATAAAGAAGTATTTAAATACTCAAATATAAAGTATTTAAATACTGTCAGTCAACAGATCTTCAAATCCCGCTAAATCCGGATCGTGCTTTTAATCCTGTTGGAATGGAATCTTGCTCAACGGATACATCTCAATGGATATATATTTCAGAGACTATATATATCACATCAAGATGCTGGAGATCAGTTACCCAAGTTACGATATTATCAAGCTATCAAAGTTATCATCAGAGCAAAATATATCTCCAAGCTTATTGCACCTCAGATAAAAGAGATATATAGTGCTCATCATCTTGAACAACACTTCATCAGCTAGAAGCTTATAAAGTCAAAGCTATTGTTCATACTCTGTTCTATACCTTGAACAAACTCAGATCAGCCCTGTGTGGACTGAGGAAGACGAAGCTTTAGAACTCTGTGTGAAGAAGCCAGTCAAGCTTTAGCTCAAACCAATCTATGTGAACGGTTGAAGCTAAGATCTTTATATCAATCTGTATGAACGATATATTTATTGTATACTGTTATAATTACGTAGTTGTGTACGTAGTAATTATAATAAACATTTTACTCCTATGTGGAGGACCAGTGGACGTAGAGGGGTTTACCTCGAACCACTTTAAATACTGTGTTATTTACCTTCAGTTTTTACTGTTTTATTTACTGTGATTATTTAAGTATACATTGTACACCTAGTTGCTGTATCCACAGCAACTTACTGTATCTAAGACTTCCGCTACGCACTCAGATTTAAAATCAGTACAGCTCGTTGTTTAAACTACTTCCCAAGCTATATCCAGTATACTTAGTGGCCAACAAGTGGTATCGGAGAGGTTGATTCTAAAAAGAATCAGTCGTATTTTTAACCGAATCAGATCCAAAATCACTTACTCTTTAAAACAGTCTCTTTCATTTCTGTATTATCACATGGATACTTCTATGATCAACAAAGTGCCTATGTTCTCTATTAACGAATTTGATGATTGGAGAATTAGGATGGAGGCTCATCTTGCAGCAATGCACGAAGAGATGATCTTTGTAATACAGGATGGCCCTATCAAGATCATGAAGGTAAACATGGCCGCAAGGATTGAAGGCCAAGCCTATGCTGAGATGCTCGAGAAGGAACGCGAGAAATGGACCACATATGAAAGAAAGCGAGCCAATCTTGACAATGTGGCTAAGAACGCGTTATTTGTCACCCGTGAAAAAGGCACGTTCTCGAAGGTAAAGAGCTGCAAAACAGCCAAGGAAATCTGGGATAAACTCAAGTTAATTTGTGAGGGAACTGAGCTCTCAAAAGAAAATAAGATTTCAAAACTGACTCAGCAATTTGAATCTTTCGAAATGAAACCAACTGAGACACTTGAGGAACTTGACCTCGGATTCACTGGTATTGTTGGTGAACTTGAAGCGTTGGGCAAAATTTATACCCAAAAGGAGAAGAATTTAAAAATTTTCAGATCTCTCCCAGCCTGATGGGACATTCAGACCACAGCTATGCGTGTGTCTTGCAATCTTAATGAAATAACTACTTTTGATCTCTTCTCTGACCTCAAAGCTTTTGAGTATTATATTGACAGAAGAGAGAAAGCTGAAGAATCTCCTTCAAAGGTCACAACACTAGCCGTTGTATCGAATCGTCGACACAGCATGCCCATCTCGTCGAAGCCTAGTCACAAGAATGCTGACAGTGACGACGACATCCTGTCTCAAGATGAAATGGCGCTTCTCATGCACAAATTCAAAAAGTTCATCAAGCAGACTCCCTACAGGCCCAAACCTATCCAAAAGGTAAGTACCGAAACTTCATCCGGTAATTATAACTTGTGCTATAATTGCAGGAAACCAGGGCATTATGCAAATAAATGTCCTCATCCCAAAGTTCAAAAGTTGCCGGAGGCCGAGCAACAAGAGAGAGATGAAAGAAGACGTGCTTGGAAAAACACGCTCAAGGCCCTGATTGGAGAATCAGAAGCCTCCCCCACACCATCCAAATCTGAAGAATGTCTTCAGGTGGCCACTGAAAGTGATTCATCTGATGATGAGTTCGATGATAAAGCATATATGTGCTTTATGGCCAAAGACATTCCGGAAGGTGAAGATAGCGATGATGAGGTAAGTTCAACCTCAGCTATTCCATCAAATGCATCTCATACTTTTGAAAACATGATGAATGAATTTAAAAACATTCAAAAGGCCCATGAGACATTGAAAAACGAGAATATACAGCTCCAACTATCTAACTTAGAGCTGAAAGATGAAAACGATTTGCTGAAGATAAATTATGAAAATATGTCTCTTGACTGTGAAACCAGCAAAGTCGATTTTGAAAAACTCATGGAGAGCAATCATCAACTTGCTCATGAACTAAGTGAGGTTAAAACTCATAACGAGAGCAAGACAAATGATTTGGTTCTACTTCAAGCCAAAGTCACAACTCTCGAAAAACGAGAAATTGAACTTGAGACCACTCTAAAATCGTTCGAAAAATCGTCCAAATGAATGGAAGAAATTCTGAGCACTGGGCAACATGCTCATGATAAAAGTGGCTTAGGATATAGCTTATGTTCAAACAAAGGGAAAACTAGTACAGTGTTCGTCAAGAGTGTGGAACACATTCCAGTATCGAAAGATACCCCAAGTCCCGTGAAGGAACCTGCTGCACCGCGAAAACCGAAGGCTGCCATTCCGCCCCCGCAATCCTATTCTAGACAGTGAAATCATAAGCCATTCCAACCTGTGTGGCGCACTCAACAGCATGCTCCCCGAGCATATCAACAGCGTCAACTGCCGTTCAGAAGGAAGGCTGTATCCAACTACCAAAGGCCCGCACGGCAGTACTATCAGTACAGCACGCCTAGGTATTGGATACAGGAGCCCCGTTATCCCTCGAGACAGTAAGTGCCCGTTCAGTATCAACAACAGTGTTGGGAATCCAACTGGATTCCCAGAAGGCAAGCTGTTAGGCCAAAGAAAATGGCTCCACCTCCAAGACGGCACTCGTACTGGATTAATAATAATAACCCTGAATTTTTCATGCATAATAATTATCATGGTTATAGCGACTAAGGATATGCACCTCGTAGATATCGCAACACTGTACCGAGTATGCCCTACAGTAAACCAATTGCTGCCAGGAAAACTTGGGGACCTAGAGGAACTAACGTACATGGACCGAAAAATCAAAGGGGACCTAAGTCTACTTAATTTCTTTGCTACAGGACATTCTAGAGGAGGATACCTGGTATTGTGATAGTGGATGCTCTCGGCACATGACCGTAGATAGAAGCAAGCTATCAGATTTTGTAGAAGGTCACGGTACAAAAGTTCGTTTTGGTGATAAATCGAAAGGAAGAACAAGAGGGAAAGGAAACCTACTTGTTGGAAAATTTAAAGTCACCGATGTTGCATATGTTGAAGGCTTACAGTACAATCTACTTAGTATTAGTCAGTTCTGTGATAAATAGTTCTCGGTGAAATTCTATGTAAATCGCTGTAGAGTCAAGAACATCCAAACCAAGGAAGTTGTGCTTACAGGAAGCAGATCAGGTAACATGTATATTGCTGACTGGAAGCCTATGAGCTCCTCAATTCCATGATTTGTTGCCAAAGGCACTACAGATCTTAGCTGGTTATGGCACAAGAGGATGTCTCATGTCAACCTCAAGATGATCAATAAGCTCTCAAGACAGGGAATGGTTAGAGGTTTGCCAAACGTGTCATTTAAGAAGGACAGTGTCTGCGGACCGTGTCAGAAAGGCAAGCAAGTCAAGTCAACCCTGAAGAGCAAATCCTACCTTTCAACCCAAAGAGTGTTGGAAATGCTACATATGGATCTCTACGGTCCTGTAGACCCAGTAAGTTTGGGAGGTAAGAAATACTGCATGGTTGTTGTTGATGATTTTTCCAGGTATGCTTGGACAATTTTCTTAAGCAAGAAGAAGGAAACAACATCAAAGCTGCCCGAGCTCCTGAGAAAGTTGCAAAATGAAAAGTCATTGAGTATCGTGTCCATTCGTTCCGACAGAGGTACAGAATTCACTAACCGCTTTATAGAGAAAAACTGTTCGGAAAATGGAATACAACACGAATACTCAGCTGCCCGTACACCTCAACAAAATGGTGTTGCCGAGCGAAAGAATAGGACGTTGAAAGAAGAAACAAGGACAATGATTGCCGCAAGCAAGTTGCCACAGCGTTTCTGGGGTGAAGAAACCAATACAGCATGCTACACTCAAAACCGCTGTATCATCAACAAGCACCACAACAAAACAGCATATGAGGTATGGAACAAGAAAACTCCATTAGTTTCATATTTTCACATCTTTGGATGCAGGTGTTATGTGTTGAATAATGGGAAGGACCAACTTAGAACCTTTGATGAGAAATCAGATGAAGGAATATTTGTAGGATACTCCTCCGTCAACAAAGATTACAGAATCTTTAATAAAAGGAAGCTGATGATCGAGGAATCAGTTCATGCAGTGTTCGACGAACCTCAGCATGACACAACAGGAGTAGGATATGTTACTCAGAACATCCAACAACTCTCTATCTTGGATCCTCCAACTCCCATAGAACCTGTCGTTGATTTAGAAATCAACTCCACAGCTGTAAGAATTGATGTGTATGAAGCCGACGCTGTACAAGCTGAAGCTGTATCTACAGAAACTATCGATACAGTACGGGACCCTCAATTAGAACCCGACCGAAGATGGTTGAGAGATCACCCGCAAGAGCTGATCATTGGAAACATAAATGCTGGTGTTTCTACTCGTAGGAGAATACAGAGTACACAAGGAAATGTACTTTGTGGACAAGAAGAACTTTACACTGAGATATCACAGTTTCCTGAATGGAAATCTCAATCCGAGCTTAGAATACTCAATATGTGAACTATCGCTGTATTCTTAGCCCAGTCCGAACCTGTTTCGACCATAGACACTCTTAATAATTCACATTGGATAACATCTATGCAAGAAGAGCTTAACGGTTTCGAAAGAAACAATGTATGGTATCTTGTACCCAGTCCTACACATCAATCGGTTATAAGAACCAAATGGGTATTTCGAAACAAAAAGGATCGAAATGGACTTATTATAAGGAATAAATCCAGACTAGTCGCACAAGGCTATAGTCAGGAAGAAGGCATAGACTATGATGAAACCTTCGCCCCTGTAGCCAGACTAGAAGCCATTAGGATATTTTTAGCCTTTGCCACCCATAAAAGCTTTATTGTATACCAAATGAACGTCAAGAGTGCATTCCTGAATGGAGACCTTGCAGAAGAAGTTTATGTTGAACAACCACCAGGGTTTGCCAACACAGGTGGAATCGACCTAGTATACAGGCTAAGGAAAGCACTGTATGGACTCAAACAAGCCCCTAGAGCCTGGTACAAAACCTTGTCCCAGTATCTAACTGACAATGGATTTGAGAAAGGTGCTGTGGATAAGACTTTGTTCAAAATACAGGAAGGTAATGACCTTCTTATGGTACAAATCTATGTAGACGATATAATTTTTGGTTCAACTAACCTTGCTTTGTGTCAAAGGTTCTCTCGTCTCATCCAAAGTAAATTTGAAATGAGTATGATGGGGGAACTTAGTTATTTCCTAGGTTTGCAGGTAAAGCAGTTGCCTACAGGTATTTTCATCAACCAGGAAAAATACAGCAAGGAGCTTCTCAACAAATTTGGAATGAACACTTCCAAACCATCGTCAACCCCCATGAGCACTTCTGTGCAAATTAGTGTAGATGAAGCCGGAAAGTCGTTTGACCAATCACTCTACAGGAAGCTCATTGGTTCGCTCCTGTACCTAACGGCTAGCAGGCCCGATATCCAGTTTACTGTTGGAGTGTGTGCGAGGTACCAAGTAGCACCTAAGGAATCACACTTCAATACAGCTAAACAAATCCTGAAGTACATTAAAGGAATAGTCGATGTAGGACTATGGTATCCTAAAGAAGGCGGATTCGATTTAGTTGGATACAACGACTCAGATCTCGAAGGCTGCAAGCTAGATAGGAAGAGTACAAGTGGAACTTGTCACTTTCTTGGACCTAGACTCGTTTCTTGGTTCAGTAAGAAGCAATTGGCTAACTTTCTTTCCACAGTTGAATCTGAATACTATGCTGCTGGTAGTTGCTGTATGCAGATCCTTTGGATGCAGCAACAGTTGTTAGATTATGGAATTGAAGCCAGAGAGACTCCAATCATGTGTGATAGCACGAGTGCAATTGCAATAACGCACAATCCTGTCCTGCACTCACGCACTAAGCATATCAACATGAAGCATCATTTTATAAGGAATCATGTCGAGAACAAAGATGTTCGCCTTGAAAAAGTTCATACAGACATTCAGTTGGCCGACATCTTCACCAAGCCGCTCGACACAGCCAGATTCAACATGCTTAGACAAGAATTGGGAATGCTACAGCCAGACTCCCTGTAAGTAATTTACTGTTTTTACTCAACAATTGAGGGGGAATGCTGTAAGACCCAAGAATACAGTATCCAACGTTAATTATCTGTACACTTAGAACCGTCAATACAGCACTGTAGTGAGCAAAGACAAATCATCCTACAGCTGACGTGTGCAATAATTAAGGGGGAATACTGTAGGACCCACGAATACAGCATTAATCCAAAAGTTGCTGTATGGAATTTAAAACCTATATGTACCTTTTTAAGGGGGAACGCTGTATCGACGCGGATACAGCACATACTATAGGATTTCGATTCAGTATATATCTATAATATTATATCATTTCATTTTAAAATGATTTTTGTCCACGTGCCCTATTTTCTGTCAAACGTCATTTACATTAAATGCCTTACATGACATCTGGACAACTGAATCTCAAAAGCCGCGATGTTTTAAATTGTGTATTGTTTTAAAACTGCTATTTTAGGCATTTAGGGTGACACAAATGTCAGAAGTGGGACCCACTTACATTTTTAAACATTTTAATGGATTAGTGTACCAGTTACACTCAGTCCATCTTAACCGTCGATTTCAAAAACCGGTTCCCATCCCTTAAAATCTGACCATTCGTACTTTGCAAAACCCTATTTCGCCGCCCAACTATAAAAGGACTGATAATGCCATTAGAGACTCTTAACGGTTTCTGCAAACTTAAGAGTTCTCAAGCAAAAACAGCCTACAGTTTTCTGCATTTTACTGCATATTTCGTGTATTCTCTTTCATTTTTTCTTGAAAAATCATCAAATGGCTGGACAAACATCTTCTCCCGCACTTAAGAAAATCGCAAACATCATCGATGGACGGATCTTCTCAAGATCTGTTGTCATTGAACGCATCCTCGCTGAAACCAATGATGTCGAACCCATGGAGTACATCATCACTCGTCTTCGTCAACAAGGCCTTTATCGCCTTGGAAGTCAAACTGCTGTCAAGTAAGATGTTCATCTGGTTGAGGAATTTTACCTCAACGCCGATGTACGCTTTTTGTCGCTGGCCCAAGGAGGTCACGTTGCTGACATAACCGCTACCATTCAAGGAGTTGAGATCTGTGTTGATAGCGATCTGTTCCAAAATATTTACAGGCTACCTGCTGACGGCCTGACAATGGATCAACTTGAGACGTTTGGGTCTCAAGCTCTGATAACTAAGTTTTATGGGTTGTTCACCGGCTCAACTGTTGTTGACATGGTTCAAACCACCTGTCACAAAAAGAATTTTTGTCTGCCTTATGTGTATTTGCATGATTTCTGCTGCTGGATCATCGAGAACCGAACTGGTACATTCGAAATGTGTACCAATATGCGATTCCGGATGATGGTTGCTATTCTGACCTGTGAAAAGGTCAAGTGGTGCCATATAATTTTGAAACGCTTGCAGGAGGAAGTGTGCAAGCCTGCCACCCAGAAGAAGTCATTTGGTTTAATGTTAAACCATATTTTGACAAAATACGGACTGTCGAAATCCGCTGATGCAAAGAAGAATAGCTCCAGGATATGCCTAGGAGGTGTCAAGCCTACAGCTTTTAACCAAAGCACTATGGTCTGCAATCACCCAAAAACCAAATCTATGCCAGTGTCTGCAAACCCAAGAGATGTATCTTTGAAGTCCCAGGACGAGGAGTCTTCAAAGAAGAGGAAAAGATCTCACAGCAAGAAACACATTGCTGGTGAGAAGCCAAAGAAGAAACTTAGGAGGCTTTCTAAAGCCAAATCTACCAAGCCATCCGAAGAAGTTTCCACCGTGGCTCAACCCACTGAAGAACAACCCCAGGGCCCAACCCCTGTGGAAGAGGTGTCCACTAATGTATCGACAGTAGATCCTGAGCCTTTGGCAGCTAGGACGGATGATGGGACAACTGCCAATGATAAAGACTCTAGCGAGTCGGCTGCCCCCTCGGAGCCAAACGCTACCTCTCCCATGCGGGATTCCACACCCATACAGGATCAATCTTCCTTCGGGGCACCATCCCCTGTAAGGAATCCCACTTCCCTACAGGATCCCACACCTGTAGAAGAACCCCTCGCTACAGCGAATCCAGACGTACGCAGTCCCTACCCTGACACCATTATTCACAAAACCCTTCTCTCTGTTCAGATCGACCATGCTTACGAAAGATTTCTGAAATGGAAAGGCTACAGGCTAGCTCCGTATGAAGCATTATACAACTGGAGTGAATGGAGCCAAGAAGAACAATTTGTATCAGAAGTGACGGACTCAACGGAAATTGAGGCCCTGATCCGATGGGACAATCCCTTCTGCAAAGAACTGATTGAAAGCCATCTTATGCAGAAATCTGACGCAAGGAGGAAAGGTAAAGATAAGTCAGAGGTCTCTCCCCCAAATCCAAAAGACGACGATGACAAAAACTCAGACGCCGATGACGATGCTTTACAAGCTGGTCTGAGAATGAGTCGTGAAGAGGCTCAAGATAGAGATGCCTCTCCACCCAAGGATGACGAAGGGCCGTCAAATCAAAGCAAGCCCCCTTCGCCACAGCAAGAAAACATTCCCGACGATGAGGACTCAGTCCCTCAAGTCGAGGAAAAAGGAAAAGTTTTGGAACAGGCACCCGAGCCTGCCGCTACTCAAGAAGAAGAAGTTGTCGCTGAGAGACAACAGGAGGAATCAGTCCCTCCTGTATCCTTGTCTACCGACGAACCTTCGCAACAGGAGGACACAACATCCCCTACCGCTAAACCAGAACAAGCTGCTCCCGCCCCTTCAACCGTGGAATCCGAGGACGGTAATGCACCTGAGGATGTCCAACTTAGTTCACGCCCTACTGTGAATCTAAGGAGGTTGAACTGCTCTGAGGATTTTGCCCAACCGGATTCTCCAATCACAGCCGCTAGGAAAGAGCGCCTGCGTGCCCTTGGTCTTCAAACTGTATTCATCCAGGATGCAGTCAATGCTCTATCTTCAGTTGAAAAAGCCTTGAATTGGATGCATACTTCTGCCGTGGAAGAGATGACCACCCTACAACATGAAGTTTCTCGAGTAGTCAAGGCCTTCGTTATTTTGCCAGAAGTATTCAAACAAGCGCTAAAGATCATGGAAGACAAGCAAGAGCAACTCCTGAAGGAAGAAGCAACCAAAACTCGCATCGCTGAAGCCAAGACCGCATGTGCTATGATTGAAAACAGTTCTCAATTGCGAGCCCACGACAAATGTATCAAAGACATGTCGCAGGAACTTTCCTCCCTTGTAGAAAGAATGACTAACATCGAGACAAAATAGGATGCTGCACTAGAAATCCTAGGACGTCTTGATGACGCCAAAAAGGGGTAAGAAGCAAGAGAAGCTGCAAGGAGAATTAGGTTACAGCATGAAAGGGAATTTGAGTCCGCTCAAGACAGCATTACTGCTGAATTAAATAGGCTAGCCCCTCCCTCTCAGAGTTTTAAGATTTCAGGCTCCCGACCTGAATTTCATGATCCAAATGTCCCGTGGCAAAACCTAATCCAAAGACCTTCTGAAATTCGTCTGCCGACCAACCGCCATCCTACTGCCGATGAGGTGAAGCAATGGAGGAAGAACGAACTGATGAGATACTTTGTTAAACTCATCAGGGAATCCGCCATCTTCAAGAGCTATAAGACTTTAGCGGAGGCCGCAGACAAGTTCACGAAGATGCTAGAAGAAGGAAAACTCCCTCTACAGCTAGACATGAAAAGCAAGCACAAAAGAGGAGATCGGATCACCCATCCAGAAGATTGGATTCTTGCCTTTGACATATCATATGAAGGAAGAGCTATATACCAGGATCGAGGCAACGATTCCCTATAGAACTGGTGGCGTGGTACCGAGAATGATCTAGGGAGAAAGCCATGGAGACATGCAGACTACAGATAGGAGCTGAAATCCTTGTATATTATTTTTTTTGTTTTGTAATTTCTCTTTGAAACAGCAAACCATGTACTCAATTTGTTTTGAATATCAATAAAAGTGTTTGTTTGTCTTGAAAGATTACAACTCGTAATCTACTGTGTTGACGTATGATTACTTAAATTGTTTCTTAACAATCACAATTATAGAAACTTGATTGAAAATTAAGCTGTACGAACTTGTCTACGAACGGTTCATAATGTCAGTTGTATGCTTAGAATACATTGTAAGATTGTACCTGCACGCCAATCATAAGCTTAAGTTGTAAAAATTCTTAGTTGTATCGAACTCGCCTGCGAGCAGTTCATTAATTAGACTAAGTTGCTTATAGACAAACCTTTTGACAAAAGACCAAGAAATCTACCAGAAGTCATCAAGGAAGATTATTTCATGAAGAAGGTTTTGGCATCATCAAGAAGACTTGAAAGTTAGAAAGTTAAAGTCTTGGCAAATTGTCAAAAAGGGGGAAATTGTTGGGAAAACAAGAACCCTGTATCAAAACAGCCGGGATATTCAATCCCTGTATCGAAGTATGTTGATAAAAGGTTTTGACATATATGCCAATCCTCAATACAGTAAAGGAAACTGTATTGAAGTATTGAGGCATCAACCTGTATCGAAAGACTGTCTCGAATCAAGCATATAATGTAACCCTTCAGTACAGAAAAGAAGTCTTACAAAGACCAAGTATGGAAACTGTCTCGAATCACCAATACAGTTACCCTCCATACAGCTCTCAACAGGATAAGAAGGAATCTTCAGAACTCAAGTCCCGTTGAATAAAGAAGTATTTAAATACTCAAAGATAAAGTATTTAAATACTGTCAGTCAACAGATCTTCAAATTCCGCTAAATCCGGATCATACTTTTAATCCCGTTGGAACGGAATCTTGCTCAACAGATACATCTCAACGGATATATATTTCAGAGACTATATATATCACATCAAGATGTTGAAGATCAGTTACCCAAGTTACGATATTATCAAGCTATCAAAGTTATCATCAGAGCAAAATATATCTCCAAGCTTACTGCACCTCAGATAAAAGAGATATACAGTGCTCATCATCTTGAACAACACTTCATCAGCTAAAAGCTTATAAATTCAAAGCTGTTGTTCATACTCTGTTCTATACCTTGAACAAACTCAGATCAGCCCTGTGTGGACTGAGTAAGACGAAGCTTCAGAACTCTGTGTGAAGAAGCCAGTCAAGCTTTAGCTCAAACCAATCTGTGTGAACGGTTGAAGCTAAGATCTTTATATCAATATGTGTGAACGATATATTGATTGTATACTGTTATAATTATGTAGTTGTGTATGTAGTAATTCTAATAAACATTTTACTCCTGTGTGGAGGACCAGTGGACGTAGAGGGGTTTACCTCGAACCACTTTAAATACTGTGTTATTTACCTTCAGTTTTTACTGTTTTATTTACTGTGATTATTTAAGTATACACTGTACACCTAGTTGCTGTATCCACAGCAACTTACTGTATCTAAGACTTCCCAAGCTTTTTCCCGAAACGGAAAACTCCTCTCGTCGGTGACACCTTCAGTAAAACGTGGTCTCCCACCTTGAATTCTAAAGGTCGACGACGGACATCGGCGTATGACTTCTGTCGACTCCGGGCAGTCAACATCCGTTCCCGAATTAATTCTATCTTCCGCCTCATCTCCAGAACGATATCCATCTCAGTCCCGACCATATCGGATGCCTCATTCCAACAAATCGGTGATCGACAACGCCGCCCATAAAGTGCTTCATACAGTGCCATCTGAATCGACGCATGCCAACTATTGTTGTACGTGAATTCGATCAATGGCAAATGCTCCTCCCAGTCACTGCTCCAATCGAGAGCACAAGCACGCAACATATCCTCGAATGTATGGATAGTGCATTCTGACTGTACATCTGACTGAGGATGAAAAGAGGTACTCAAACGCAAATGAGTACCCAATGCCTTATGCACCGCCTGCCAAAAATGCGATACAAAAAGGCCATCACGATCCGAAACAATAGACTTCGGAGTACCGTGAAGCCTCACAATCTGCGCGATAAACACACGAGCCAACTTCTCCGGGCCCCAAGTGTCCTTGATTCCCATAAAATGTGCCGACTTGGTCATACGATCAACAATCACCCATACCATATTCATGCCCGACCTCGATCTCGGCAAACTCGGAATGAAATCCATCGATATGTCTTCCCATTTCCATTTCGGAATAGGAAGTGACTGCAATAACCCGGACGGTCGCTGGTGCTCGATTTTGACCTGCTGACAAGTCAAACACCTCGCTACAAACTGCGCGACCTCATCCTTCATATCATTCCACCAGAAATTCCTTCTCAGGTCCTTGTACATCTTACTCGAACCAGGATGAACGGAGTAAGGTGTAGCATGGGCGTAACGCAAAATACTTTGTCTTGGCTCTGAGTCGTTCGGTACACAAAGCCGAATCTGGAATCTCAAAACACCATCCTCGTGAATCACAAACCCATGAGACTTTTCCTTAAGAATGTTCTCTCGGATTTGAGTAATCATCGGATCCTCCAACTGCTTCAGCTTAATCTCATCGATTAAAGACGACGAAATGTCTAAAGCACAAAGTTGCCCGACAGCTCCAGGCAACAAAACCTCAACATCCAATTCGATCAAAACCCGCCGAAGTTCAGACTGAGATGTAAGGATCTCAAGCGTTTGCAACGCAACCGGTTTCCTACTCAAGGCGTCAGCCACGACGTTCGCCTTGCCCGGATGATAAAGGATTTCGAGGTCATAATCCTTAATCAACTCTAACCACCTCCTCTGCCTCATATTCAACTCCCGCTGAGTAAATATGTACTTCAGACTTTTATGATCGGTAAAAATCTGACATGTAGAGCTAAAAAGATAGTGACGCCAAATCTTGAGCGCAAAAACAACTGCCGCTAACTCCAAATCGTGAGTAGGGTAGTTAAGCTCATACGGCCTCAATTGTCTCGACGCATAGGCAATGGTCTTTCCGTGCTGCATCAATACGCACCCAAGACCCTGACCTGAAGCATCACTATACACAGCAAAACCTTCGTTACCACACGGTAATGCTAAAACCGGGGCTGAATTTAAACGCCTCTTCAGCTCCTCAAAGCTAGCCTGTCTCTTATCATTCTAGACGAACGTCTCGGATTTCTGAAGCAACTGTGTAAGTGGTCGAGCTAGTTTCGAGAAACCCTCGATGAACCTATGATAGTAGCCGGCCAAACCAAAGAAACTACGGACCTCCTTCACATTCTTAGGTGGTGTGTAATCCAACACTGCCTCAACTTTATGCGGGTCCACACGAACTCCCTCTGAAATTACGTGACCCAGGAACATCACTTCTTTCAGCCAAAATTCACATTTCGAGAACTTTGCATAGAGTTGCCCGGTCCTCAAAATATCTAACACCACACGCAAATGATGGGCATGCTCGTCCTCGTTCCTCGAATAAATAAGAATATCGTCAATGAAGACGACGACACACTTATCCAGATACTCGAGAAAAATCTTGTTCATCAATTGCATGAACATCGCCGACGCATTAGTCAACCCGAAAGGCATGACTACAAACTCATAATGTTCGTATCTTGTCCGAAAAGCTGTTTTCGGTACGTTGGACTCCTTCACCCGAAGCTGATAGTATCCCGATCTCAAATTGATCTTCGAGAATACCGCAGCCCCCTGCAACTGATCGAACAAATCATCAATCCTCGGCAGAGGATACTTATTCTTGATGGTCGCCATGTTTAGCTCGCGATAGTTGATACACAAACGCAGTGAACCATCCTTCTTCCGAATAAACAAAACCGGTGCACCCCAAGGCGAAGCGCTCGGTCGAATATATCCTGACTCCAGAAGCTCACTCAACTGCTTCTTCAGCTCGGCCATCTCGGAAGGTGCATGCGATACGGCGCCTTCGAAATCGGAGCCGCACCCGGCTCTAACTCGATAGCAAACTCTACCTCACGGTCTGGTGGCAGTCCCGGTAACTCGTCAGGGAAGACGTCGGGAAACTCACTAACAACTGGGATCGATGAAAGCTCGACTCCAACACTCTCCACCTTCAAGGCGTAGCACCAATAACCAGTACACCCCTTCCGTAGGAGTTTCATTGCCTTCAAAGCGTTAATAACAAGTTTCTGGTTCCCCCTCTTTCGCCCCGCGAAAGAGTGCTCGGTGCCATCCTCGGATAACATAGTGATGATTCTCGTACGGTAATTCATGATCGCGCCATGCGGTTCGAGCCAGTCATCCCCACGAATTAAATCCTCGCCCTCAATTCCCACAACAATAAGATTAGAGAGCCAATCCCTCTCACAAATAGTCACAGCACAATCTCGAATCTCACGGTCGCCAAGGATCCTATCACTGCTAGGAAGTTTAACGATGAAAGGCTTGCATGGCAATAAACAATCAAGACCCAAACGGCGCACACATTCTAAAGACACAAATAAATGCGTAGAACCAGAATCGAAAAGCACACTGACAGGATGCAAATGGATGTGAATGGTACCTGTGGCAACGGTAGCGGCTGGGTCATCGGCCCTCCTCATCTCATAAACGCGCGGGTGGGCGGAGCCGACACTGGAAGCTCCCCCTCGGCTGACCCCGGCCTCTCCCTCGGCTAGCACTCGGTGGAGACTGTAGAGCAAACGAGCCTTGATTCACTTGGTTCCCTAGGCACTGGAATGGAAGCCTGGGCACCAAGGATTTTCTCCCTCTTAGCATAAAAAGCGGCTTTGTGGCCGGGCTGGCCACACCGATTACATGTAAGCAAAGGACTCAGATAGGTACGACTAATGTGGCCCAGTCGACCACAGTTAAAACACTTCGTATCCCGAAAAGGAGTATTGGTAGATCCGAGAGAACCTCCAGTAGAACGGGCGGGACCACCACCGGCGGAAAAGTTAGCAGACTGGGACTTCTGCTGACCCCCACCTTTTTGTCCCGAAAAATTTCCGGCGGTCTTTTGCTTCTTGCTCTCGTGAGCCGCCTCACTCGCCGTCACATACATATCATAAGCAAGGGCCCTACTCTGGTAATCCTTCAAGGTAGTACAGACGAGCGCAGACATATAGTACCGAATCGACAATTTCATCCGCCTGAAAAAATGGAAAATTTTATCGGTCTCCTCGACAACTTGGGTCTTCACATAGCCCAACTCCTTGTTAAAATCGGCAATAGCTTGAGATACGGGAATATCCCGTGGTTGAGCATCATAGAAAGCATGGACCCGAGCCTGTCTAACCGGCCACGGGCAATATTCGTTCTCCATCAATTCCTGAAATTCGGCCCACGAAGCAACACGGTCTTTGGGCCCAATGGCCTCCCACCAATCCGCAGCGTCCCCAGTGAGAAAGTACTGGGCAATAGGGACCTTACGGTCCTCGGGATAGTTGGTAGCAGTGAAGACTTTAGATATCTCCTTGATCCACCCCTCCCAGCCGATCGGGTCTGAAGCTCCCGAAAACTGAGGAGGATGCATCTTGATGACATCCTGAAGCCAACGATCCGTACCGCCCCGATTAGCGCGGGCCGGATCCGGGTTCTGAACCACCTGAGCTATCACCGCCATTTGATTCACCATTTGCTGCATAACGGCTGCAATACTAAGGTCGGCGCGCTCCTGAGAAGAAGCATGACTGTGACGGTCGCCGGTACTATCGGCTCCCGAAGAATGCGACGTGGCCGCCCCGCCGGTTGCTCCACATCCTCAGCCGCGTCCACGACCACAACCACGACCCCGACCTCTTCCAGCATCCATACTGATGTTAAATAAGTAGAAAAAGCCATACGATGGTAAGTACGAGAGGAAAACCATTACAATCAAGAATCGAAGGTACGATACAAGGAAATAAAGAACAGAGTAAGGAAAACTTACGGGTACTGGAAGTACAGGAACTTATGGCAGCGTGATGACGATGTGCTAGACGAAACACAACAAGACCCAATGAACCGACAAGCCTAGGTATCCATAAACCTAGATGCTCTGATACCATTTTCTGTAACACCTCCAAGATATTCGAGGTATATTACAGCGCCGTGAATCCCTACATGGACCCACCAGGCTAAGCAACCAACATACTCATCGACTCGCGGAAACAACAAAATAATACCTCGTCATAAAGACACAACACAAAATAATCCACCCGGTTCGACCGGTCAAGCACAACACAATCATTCGACACGAGCACAATAGACAACGATACAATCCGGACAAACAAGAATCTCCTAAGTACTCGAGTACTTCTATTAGTTTACAAATCGACGAGTGGTAAAAAGGTAGAAAGTAATAAGACACTATTCGTGCACAATCATCACGCACGCCATCATCCACATACTGGTCCCCAGAGGGGTTAGCAATTACACTAGTACAAGTAACCAAATGAACAACTTACACCTTACACATATAGTCAAGCTTGCAATTCAAAAAACATCAGTTGAAACACACATTTCTGGAAACGCCATAATCCAAAACATATTTGTAAAATGCACCACAATTAACCGTCGATCCACACCTCTGTGGACCCCTAACGAGACCCCGTCGGATCTAACCCGTAGTGGTTAAAATCAAAGCTCGTCGATCCTCACCTCCGTGGACCCCTACCGAGACCCCGTCGGATCTAACCCGTAGTGAGCACACACACACAATTTCTCACGCAAAACTAACATGTCAAGATTGTAAGTTCATAAGGGTACTTGCCTCGATTAATAGACGGTGACACGAACGGAACGGAAGAATCAAACACGACCGCGAGGAACCGACGAAACCGAATCTAACGATTCGAAGAATACAATTACAACCAATCCTAAACGAATACGGAATTGGAATACACCCGAACACCCGCCTACGATTCACGTATATTCGTATAAAAATAATGACGAGGGGGGGCCACCACCAAACCCTCACGATTAAAAAATACCACGAAATATACCATGAATCCGTAGGAAAACCAATAATACCAACAAGATTGATCATATTCAACATGAATTAATCTACCGTATGGAACGAATCAAAGAAAAACCCAAAAACCCCCAATTTACTCAAAAGTAGGGTTCTAAGAAGATTTACCTTGGATTAGGATGAAAGATTCGTGTTGATGATGTTATTATACACCAAGAACTCAAGGAAGATGATGGTTGGGATGATTGGAGGAAGAAATCGCCAAGAAAATCGCCCAAATCGCCAAAGCCGCGGAGAGGGAGAAGAAATGAGAAAAGACGTACATCTGGGTCAACTCCCTAGTTTATATAGCCAGGGAGTGTTAGCGCGCGCTAATCCTTAGAAGTTAGCGTGCGTTAACGGGACAAAACTCTAGTCCAGAAGTTAACATCCCAGTCTAGTAACCAGATTCTGGGCCGTTAGCGTGCCCTACCCGAAACGTAGCGTGCGCTAATAGCCTCTCAGTAGCGCGCGCTATCGGCCATAGCGTGCACTACCTAGACATCAGCCGAGTCCAGAAGTGAACTGCCAGTACTCACCTGACCTAGTTAGCGCGCGCTATCGGCCAAACGTAGCGTGTGCTAAAAGCATATCGGTAGCGCGCGCTATCGGCCATAGCGTGCGCTACCTGGGCACCTGATCGAGTCCAGTAGCAAACTGTCCAGTACTGGACAGACTTGCTAGCGCGCGCTACAAAACAAGCATAGCGTGCGCTACTGAAGTATGATTAGTGCGCGCTATAAAGTTACATTAGCGCGGGTTAGGCACAGGGTAACAACGGTCCCAAACTCCGAAACACGAACAAAGCATCAAACGGAACAACACAATACGTATGATAACATACAATGGATCTACGGCAACCCCGTACGGCGGTTCCGAACAACAATTACG
Organism: Orobanche coerulescens; assembly: GCA_033398695.1. Taxonomy (NCBI): domain Eukaryota; kingdom Viridiplantae; phylum Streptophyta; class Magnoliopsida; order Lamiales; family Orobanchaceae; genus Orobanche; species Orobanche coerulescens. Next base: position 75,780,130 of record CM065801.1, on the reverse strand, counting down.
AGAATCAGATCAATAGATGACGGAATAAATACACTGAAAAAAATACACAAGGGTCACTAAAAACGAGAAATACACCGAAAAATGAAAATACCGGGAAAGGAAAAATGTGGATATTATAATTGTCAAGCTTTTCTTGTTTACTTGAATGGGGAAGCCATAGAAGAGAAGAAGATAGTAGATGTTCCAGTTATGCGGGAATTCTAGGATGTATTCCCGGAAGTGTTACCGGGTTTAACACCAGATAGACAAGTGGATTTCAACATTGACCTGGAGCCAGGGTCAGGACCAGTGTCGAAAGCATCATACAGTATGGCACTGAATCAACTGCAAGAACTCAAGATCCAACTATAAGAGCTATTGGATTTAGGTTTAATCAGATCGAGTGTTTCTCTATGGGGAGCACCTGTCCTTTTTGCGAAGAAGAATGATGGCACGCTCAGAATGTGTATAGATTACAGGTAGCTGAATAATCTAACACTCTAGAACAAGTATCCTCTGCCGAGGAATGATGACTTGTTTGACCAACTCAAGAGAACACTTATGTTTTCTAAGATAGACCTTAGGTCTGGGTATCACCAGTTGAAGATTCAACCGGGATATATACCTAAGACAACATTCGAAACAAGATATGGGCACTATGAGTTTATAGTCATGCCATTCAGATTAACTAATGCTCCCGCAGTATTCATGGATCTCATGAACATAGTGTTCTACCGTACTTGGATATGTTTGTCTTGGTGTTCATAGACGACATTCTCATTTAATCTAGAACTGAGAAAGAGCATGAAGAACATATCAAAATAGTGTTGGAAACACTGAGAACTGAGAAACTCTTTGCCAAATTTAGTAAGTGCAAATTTTGGTTAAAAGAAGTAATGTTTCTTTGGCACGTCGCGTTAATAGATGGTATATGGTGGACCCAGCTAAAGTGGAAGCAGTATGTGACTGAAAGTCAATAACCAACTTTAATGAGATTAAGAGTTTCTTGGGTCTAACTGGGTACTATCAAAGGTTCATCGAAGGATTTTCCAAGATTGCTAGACCAATGACACAATTGCTGCGAAAAGGAATTAAGTATTTATGGATTGATGAGTGTGATGAGAGTTTTCATGAACTCAAAAAAAGATTAACTAATGTGCCAGTTTTAGCAATACCAGAAGTGAACAAGGAGTATGTGGTTTACATTGATGCTTCTAAGAATGGGCTAGGTTGTGTATTGGTGCAAAATGGGGAACTGATGCTTACACGTCAAGACAACTTAGGCTGCATGAGATGAATTATCCCACGCATGATTTGGAACTAGCCACAGTTTTGCACTCATTAAAGATGTGGAGACATCACCTTTATGGAGTAAAGTGTGAAATTTTTACTGGTCACAAGACTTTAAAGTACTTTTTCGAGTAGAAGCACTTAACATGAGACAGAGGAGGCCCGAGTTAGTAAAGGATTATGATTGTGGTATTAAATATCACCCCGACAAGGCTAATATGGTAGCAGATGCCTTGAGTCGTAAGACTCAGTCATAGTTAGGATACCTACTTACCACCGAAGGGGATGTTCGTCACTAAGTATACAGAATACAGCTTGGAAAGTGTTTAAGCAACAAGCTGTGCGTTTTTCAAGTTAGAGTGCGTAGAGGAAGTCTTGTAAAAGTAAGTTGCTGTAAATACAACAACTCGGTATGCAGTGTATACTTAAAATAATCACAGTTATTAAAACAGTAAATGCAGAAGGTAATTGACAAAGTAATTAAAGTGGTTCGAGGTAAACCCCTCTATGTCCACTGGTCCTCCACACAGGAGTGAAAATGTTTATTATAAATACTACGTACACAACTATGTATTTATAATCAAACCTATCAATGTATAGTTCACACAAATTGATACAAAGATCGTAGCTTTCAACCGTTCACACAGATTGGTCAAAGCTTTCACTTGACTGACTTCTTCACACAGTTCTAAAGCTTTGTCTCTTCAATGCAGATCCGTCACACACAGTTCAGGAAAAGCAATGCTTTCTCACTCCACACAGGACTGATGGGTTTTCTCAATGAAAGAAGGTTTGTTGAACAACAACTTGACTTTCTTGAGCTTGAGCTGATAATGTGTTGTTCAAGGTTGAGCACTTGTATATTTCGTCTCTCAGAATATGTAGTATGCTTGAAGAAATATGTTTGCTCAGATATATTCGTATAAGTGCTTCTGGTATTTCTTCGTGTGTGTTTGATCTTCAAACTGCGGGGATATATATAGCCTTTGAATAAATCCATTTAGAAAGATCCATTGAGCAAATGTCCGTTACAACTGGATGGTTGACTTGTATAGACCAAGATCCGGATTTTGCGTTGTTTGAAGATCTCTGTCGGTTTTAATATTTAAATACTTTATCCTTTCAGTATTTAAATACTTCTTTTCAAACGAGACTTTAGCGAATAACAAAGATTCCTTTTCAAACGGTCTTCAGCCCTGTTTCGATAGGTATTGAAGATCTCAATACTTTACGGCTTTCCATTTATACTGTAGGCTAAATTGGAGTAGTCGTTGTATGGAATGTTGCTGTATGAAGAGACAGCTTAACTTGGCGCTTTTTGGACTCTATTGTTGTATGATGGCATTGTGAGAAGTCTTCAATACAGGATCAGCAACTTCGATCGACTTTCGATACAACAGCTAGCTGTATGCTGGGTTGGCACTTTATCAAAACTTCACTTTATCAAAACCTTTGATACAGGGATTGTTTTATCCCAACAATTTCCCCCTTTTTGATAATTTGCCAAGTCTCCTTAAATCCTTTTGATGTTTTCCAAAAATCCTTGATGATGCCAAAACCTTGACACCTAATGAAACATCTTACATGAGGGCAGACTTCTTGGTCTTTTGTCGAATGTTTTGCCCTTCACCAATTAGTCTAACACTATGAACTGCTCGCAGGCGAGTTCAACTTAGAAATAAAATAGTATTACATCTTTAAACTTATGATTGGCGTGCAGGCACAATCTTATAGTAGAATCTAGATGCATATAACTGAATCTATGAACTGTTCGCAGACAAGTTCTTACAACATAATATTTAACAAGTTTTTATACTTGTATTAATTCAGCAAATGGATTGAATATCGTAATCATACAAGAACACAGTAGATTACGAGTTGTAATCTTTCAAGTGAAAAATATTTTATTGTTATTGAACAAGGATTACAATGTTTTTGCTATCTAAAAAAAAAATAAGAATAAGGGTAAGAATACAGGAATACAGGAAGGAATCTAGCTCCTAAAATCAAAATGCCTCCAAGGTCTTTTAGGGTCATTCTTGGTACCCTTCCACCAATTTTGTAGTGCGTCCCTATTTCGATTTAGATAGATGGCTTGACCTTCATAGGATTTATCGAACACCAGGATCCAATCTTCTGGGTGGGTAACCAATTCACCTTGCTTATGCTTGGACTTCATTTTCTGCTGAAGCGGGAGCGTTCCTTCGTCCAACCTCTTTTTGAATTCCGCAGTTGCTTCATGCACAATCTTACAACTATTGAATATGGTGGAGTCCCAGATAAGAACTACGAAGTATCTTAATAGTTCATTCTTCCTCCAATTATTTATCTCGTCGGCAGTTGGCTGTCGGTTGGCCGGGAGGTTTATTTCTTGTGGATTTTGTACGAGGTTTTTCCTCGGAAACTTAGGGTCCTGGAATTCTGGACGATCTAATTGTATCCCGACGTTGTGAGCCGGAGATGCTAATCGGGAAATTTCAGCAGTAATACTGTCTCCAAATGTAGCTTCCATCTCCTTCTCTTGCTCGAGACTTGTTCTCCTTGCAGCTTCCCTAGCTTCTTCCCCCTTTTTGGCGTCATCAAGATAAGAGACCTTTTCATCCAAGCGTTCCAGGATTTGCATAGCAGCGTCCTGTTTGGTCTAAAAACTTTTCATTTTATTAACCAGGGAGTTGATCACCTGCGACATGTATTGAATCTTTTTGTCGTGTGCTCAAAGTTGGGAACCTGATTCAATAAGAGTGCATGCGGTCTTGGCCTCGGAAACACGAAGCTTTGATTGTTCTTCCTTCAGGATCTTCTCGTGATGCTGTTGGAGTTGGTTGAGTGCCTGTTTGAAGACGGTAGGCAGGATGCGGAAGGCTTCTTCCACTTTTGAGACTTCGTGCCTCATACCGGTTATTTCTTCAATGGCAGACTGATGTAACCAATCAATATCCTTTTCAATAGCATGCAGGGCATTAACGGCATCCTGCAGGAAAATGGTTTGTCGGCCAAGAGCATGCAGTTGCTCTTTCTTGTCTACGGTTCAGGGAGAGTCAGTCCGGGCAAAGTCTTCAGCTCCGTTCAGCTGTATCAAGTTCACATGGGTGCGTGACTCGAGTTGGATATCCCCAGGTGTGATACTGCCGTCGGATTCCAATACAGTTGAAGGTGCAGGAGCATCCGATGTGGGCTCGGCAACAGGGGTGGCTGTATCTTCCTGTTATGAAATGGGTTCTGTAGACATAGATACAGGAGGGACTGAATCCTCCTGCTGTCTCTCAGGGTCCGCCTGCTCCGGCAGAGGGACTGATTCCTTGTGCCAATGGCGCGGGTCTGGTCGTCGGTGGCGACAGGATTGGGTGCCTGTTGAGTGGCTGGTTGTTCCTCCGCGATAGGAGGGACTGAATCCTCGTTGTTGGGAACATTATGTTGGCTTGAGGGCCCTTGATCCATTTGGTGTTGAGTTTCCTCAGGACTCATTCTCAGACCTGCCTGGAAGGCGTCATCATCGTCGTCTGAGGCATGATCAGATTTAGGACTTTGGGGAGCTGATTCAGTGGATTTTGCTTTTCCTTTCTTGTGGGCGTCTGCCTTGTCCATCAGGTGGCTTGTGACCAACGCTTTATAGCAAAGGCCGTCCCATTGGATTCGGGTTTCAACATCTTCAGAGTCCGTCACTTCCGACACAAACCTTTCTTCTTTGCACCATTCACTCCAATTGTACAAAGTGTTGTACGGAGCGAGCCTGTAGGCTTTCCACTGGACAAAGTGATCATATGCCTGCTCGATTTGAACATAAAGTAATGTTTTGTTAATTATGGTGTCTGGGGAGGGGCTGCGTATGGCGTATGGGTCCGCTGTATGCAAAGGTTCCACGACAGGCATGGGTTCCTGCGTTGGAGCTGGATTCCGAATAGGGGTTGGTACCATGAGGGGAGATGGATCCTGCATGGGTGAGGAATCCCGTATAGGAGATGTGGCTATTGGCTCCAAAGAGGCAGCCGACTCGCCGGAGTCTTTTAAGTTGGCAAATGTCTGAATATCCATCGTAGTCGCCAAAGGCTCGGGATCTACTGTCTCGACAGTAGCAGGCATCTCTTCCACAGGGGTTGCCCCCTGGGGGCTCGATACAGAGGGTTGGGCCACTGAAGGAGCATCCTCGGAGATTTCTGTAACTTTAACTTTTGTGAGCCTCCTTAGCTTCCTTTTCGGTTTCTCACCAGCAATGGGAGTTTTGCTGTGAGATCTTTTCCTTTTCTTCGAGGTCTCCTCGCTCCTTTATTTTGAAGACATGTCCCTTGGATCAGCAGAAAGGGGCAGAGTTCGGACAAAAGGTCTATTCGCAATCAGGGTTTCTTTGTTAAAAACAGAGGGCCTGATGCTTCCAAAGTATATCCGAGAGTTTATTTTCTTCGCTTCTTTGGCTCGCAGAACACTGCCTTTTGTCAGAATATAATTAAGAAATAAATCAAAGGACATCTTTTGATAGGCAGGTGTGGATACTTTTTCCTGCAGCCTCTTGAGAATAATCTGGCACCTGTTGACCTTTTCACAGGTCATGATGGCGACCATTATTCGGAACCTCAAATTGGTGCATATCTCGAACGCACCTGTTTTATTTTCAATGACACGACAGTAAAACTCGTGTGAGTAAACAAAAGGTAGGCAAAAATGTTTCTTGTGCCAAGAAGTATGAACCGTTTCAACCGATGCTGAACTGGTGAATAAGCCATAGTATTTGGTTAGGATTTCTTGGGACCAAAAGGTCTCAAGTTCTTTCATGGTGAGGCCATCAGCAGGTAGTCTGTAAAGATTCTGAAGCAGTTCTTGGTCAACATGGATCTCCACTCCGCAAATGACAGTAGTGGTGTCGGCACCGTTTCTACCCTGAGCAAGATAGAAGAAACGGACAGCAGCATTAAGGTAAAATTCCACAACCATTTGAGCATTGAAATGCTCAACGGTGTGACTCCTAAGGCAATAGAGTCCTTGTTGATGGATCCTCGAAACCACAAACTCCATGTATTCAACGTGATCTCCTTCAGAACGAACACCTTCAACAACTACAAATCTAGCAAACATCCGTTTGTCAATGATATTTGAGGTCTTCATGAGAGAGAGAGAGAGAGGAAGTCTGTGAAGATGCCATTGCTTTTTCTTGAAGAAAAGTGAGGAAGATTCAAAGAAAATTTGCAGTAAAAGCAACAAGACTTGTAGGCTAAATGCTCAAAGACTCGTTCAATATGCAGAAAGCGTAAAGAGTCTGAAGAGGCATTAACAATCCTTTTATAGTGGCCGACGGTGAAGGGTTTCCAGATAGTGAACGGTCAGATTTAATGGATGGGAACCATTGTTTAAAATAAACGATCAGGATGGACTAAGTGTAACAGGTACAACTTATCCATCTAATTTTAAAATGAGATCGGGTCCCACATATGATGTATCAATTTCCCTTAATTGCCTAAAATGGCTGTTTGAAAATATTAAACAATTTGAAACATCGCGGCGTTTGAAGTAAAATAGTCTAGATGTCGTGTAAAGCATTTAATGCAAGAGACGTTTTAATTAAAACAAGGCACGTAGACTAAAAATCGTTTTAAATGAGAAAAAATATTAATTGATTTCCCATAGTATGTGCTGTATCCGCGAAAATACAACGTTCCCCCTTAAAAGGTACATACGAGTTTCAATTCCATACAACAACTTTCGGATTACTGCTGTATTCATGGGTCATACTATATTCCCCCTTAATTATTGCACACATCAGCTGTAGGATAATTCAAGTCTCTTTGTTCCTACATTGCTGTTCTGATAGTCTGAGTGTACAGATAATTAATGGTGGATACTGTATTCTTGGGTCTTACAGCATTCCCCCTCAATTGCTGAGTAAAAGCATTAAAAACTTACAGGGAGTTAGGCTGTAGCAATCCCAATTCTTGTCGAAGCATGCAGAATCTTGCTGTGTCGGGAGGTTTGGTAAAGATGTCGGCTAACTGGATATCTATATGAACTTTTTCCAGCCGAACATCCTTGTTCTCAACATGATTCCTGATGAAGTGATGCTTCATATGAATATGCTTAGTACGCGAGTGCAATACAAGGTTGTGCGTTATCGCAATTGCACTCATGCTATCGCTGATTATCGGTGTTTCTTTGGCTTCAATTCCATAGTCTAACAGCTGTTTTTGCATCCAAATGATCTGCATGCAGCAACTAATAGCAGCATAGTATTCTGATTCAGCTGTTGAAAGCGAGTTTGCCAATTATTTCTTGCTAAACCAAGACACAAGTCTAGGTCCAAGAAAGTGACAAGTTCCGCTTGTACTCTTCCTATCTAGCTTGCAACCTCCGAGATCCGAGTCGCTATAGCCAACTAAATTGAATCCGTCTTCCTTAGGATACCACAGTCCTACATCGACTGTTCCTTTGATGTATTTTATGATTCATTTGGCAATTACGAAGTGTGATTCTTTAGGTGCTACTTGATATCGCGCACACACTCCTACCGCAAATTGGATGTCGGGCCTGCTAGCCATTAGGTACAGGAGTGATCCAATAAGCTTCCTGTAGAGTAATTGATCAACCGGCTTTCCAGCTTAATCAGCACTAATTTACACGGAAGTGCTCATGGGGGTTGACGATGATTTGGAAGTGTTCATTCCAAACTTGTTGAGAAGCTCCTTGCTGTATTTTTCTTGGTTGATGAATATACCTGTAGGCAACTGCTTTACCTGCAATCCTAGGAAATAACTAACTTCTCCCATCATACTCATTTCATATTTACTTTTCATGAGATGAGAGAACCTTTGACATAAAGCAAGGTTAGTTGAACCAAATATTATATCATCTACATATATTTGAACCATCAGGAGGTCATCACCTTCCTGTATTTTAATTAAGGTCTTGTCCACAGCACCTTTCTCGAATCCATTATCGATTAGATACTGGGATAGAGTCTCATACCATGCTCTAGGGGATTGCTTAAGTCCATACAACACTTTCCTATGCCTGCATACGAGGTCTCCGCCTTCTGGATTGACAAACCCTGGTGGTTGTTCAACATATACTTCTTCGGCAAGGTCTCCATTCAGGAATGCACTCTTGACGTGCACTTGATATACAATGAAGCTCTTATGGGTGGCAAAGGCTAGAAATATCCTAATGGATTCTAGTCTGGCTACAGGGGTAAATGTTTCATCGTAGTCTATGCCTTCTTCCTGTCTATAGCCTTGGGCAACTAGTCAGGATTTGTTTCTGAGAATGAGTCCATTTCTATCCTTCTTGTTTCTAAATACCCATTTGGTTCTAATTACGGATTGATGCGTAGGTCTAGGTACAAGATACCATACGTTGTTTCTTTCGAAACCGTTAAGCTCTTCTTCCATAGATGTAATCCAACGAGAATTGTCTAGAGCTTCTTTGGTAGAAACAGGTTCGGATTGGGATAAGAATACAACAATAGTGCACATGTTGAGTCTTCTAAGCTCGAATTGAGATTTCCATACAGGAAATGGAGATTTCTCAGATCCAGGTTCTTCTTGCACATAGTACATTTCCTTGTGTACTCTGTATTATCCTACGGGTAGAAACACTAGCATCAATATTTCCTATGATCAACTCCTATGGGTGATCTCTCAACCATCTTCTGTCGGGTTCTAATTCGGGGTCCCGTACTGTATCTTGAGTTGCTGTAGTTTCGGCTTTAGCTTGTACAGCTTCGGCATCATCTACTTCAGTTCTTACAGTTGCGGAGTTGATTTCTAAGTCAACGACAGGCTCTGTAGGAGTTGGTGGATCTATGATGAAAAGTTGTTGGATGTTCTGAGTGAGATCTTCTATTCCTGTAGGATCATGGTGAGGTTCATCGAACACTACATGAACTGATTCCTCAATTGTTAGCTTCCTTTTATTAAAGATCATGTAGGCTTTGCTAACAAAGGAATATCCTCCAAATTTCCCTTCATCCGATTTCTCATCGAAGGTTCTAAGTTGATCCTTCCCGTTGTTCAAAACGTAACACCTGCATCCAAATATGTGAAACTACGAAACTAACGGATTTTTGTTGTTCCATACCTCGTATGCTGCTTTGTTGTGGTGCTTGTTGATGATACAACGGTTTTGTGTATAGCACACTGTATTGGTGGCGTCACCCCAAAAACGTTGTGGCAACTTGCTTGCGGCAATCATTGTCCTTGTTGCTTCCTTCAGCATCCTGTTCTTTCGCTCAGCAACACCGTTTTGTTGAGCTGTACGGGCAGCTGAGTATCCGTGTTGTATCCCATTTTCCGAACAGTATTGCTCTATAAAGAGGTTAATGAATTCTGTAGCTCTATCAGAACAAATGGACACGATACTCAACCCTTTTTCATTTTGAAGCTTTCTCAGGTGCTCAGGCACCTTTGATGTTGTTTCCTTCTTCTTGCTTAGGAAGATTGTCCAAGCGTACCTGGAAAAGTGATCAACAATAACGAGGCAGTATTTCTTACCTCCAAAAATTATCGGGTCTACAGGACCATAGAGATCCATGTGTAGCATTTCTAAAACTCTGTGAGTGGAAAGGTAGGATTTGTTGTTCAGGTTGGATTTGATTTACTTGCCTTTCTGACAGGGTCCACAAACGCTATCTTTTTGGAATGACACATTTGGTAATCCTCTTATCATTCCCTATCTAGAGATCTTGTTGATTGTCTTGAAGTTGACGTGAGACATCCCCTTGTGCCATAGCCAGCTTAGATCTGCAGTGCCTTTGGCAACAAAACACAGAATTGTGGATCTCGTAGGCATCGAATCAGCAATATACATATTACCTGATCTGCTTCCTATGAGCACAACGTCTTTAGTCAGGATGTTCTTGACTCTATAGTGATCTATATAGAACTTCACCGAGAACTGTTTGTCACAGAACTGGCAAATACTAAGTAGATTGTACTGTAAGCCTTCAACATAAGCTACATCGGTGACTTTGAATTTTCCCACAAGCAGGGTTCCCGTCCCTCTTGTTCTTCCTTTAGATTTATCACCGAAGCTCACTTTTGGACCATGAGCTTCTATGTAATCTGACAGCTTACTTTTGTCTCCTGTCATGTGCCGAGAACATCCGTTGTCGATGTACCAGATGCCCTCCTCTAAGATGTCCTATATGCAAATAAATTAAGTATATTTAGGTCCCCTTTGATTGTTGGGTCCATTGATCTTAGTGCCTTTAGGTACCTAGATTTTCCGGAAAGCAATTGGTTTACTGTAGGTTATGTTAGGTACGTTTTTGTGGTATCTACGTGGGGCATGTACGTAGTCTCTATAACCATGATAATTATTATGCATGTAAAATTAAGGGTTATTATTATTAATCCAGTATGAATGCCGTCTTGTAGGTGGAGGCATTTTCTTCGGCCCTACATCTTGCCTTCTGGGTATCCAGTTGGACTCCCAAACCTGTTGTTGATACTTTTCGGAAACTTGCTTTCGCTAGGGATAACGAGGCTCCTGTATCCAATACTTAGGCGTGCTGTACTGAAAGTACTGTCATGCGGGCCTTTGTTATTTGGATACAGCCTTCTTTATGAACGGCCGTTGGCGCTGTTGATATGCTCGAGGAGCATGCTGTTGGGTACGCCTTACTGGTCTGAATGGCTGGTGATTCCACTATCTGGAATATGATTGTGTTAGCGGAATGACATCTTTTGTTGTTCGCGATGCAACAGGTTCCTTCACAGGACTCGAAATTTCTTTCGATACATGAATGGGTTCCACACCCATGACGAACATAGTACTAAATTTCCCTTTGTTGGAAAATGAGCTGTATCCTAAGCCACTTTTATCATGAGCATGTTTCTCGGTGTTTAGAATTTCTTCCATTATTTTAGATGATTTCTCGAAAGATTTTAGAATGGTCTCAAGTTCTCCTTCTCATTTTTCGAGAGTTTTTACTTTGGCTTGAAGCAGAACAAAATCATTTGTCTTACTTTCACTTTGAGATTTAGTCTCACTTAGTTCATGAGCATGTTGATGATTGCTCTCCATAAGGTTTTCATAATCAACTTTGCTGTTTTCACAATCAACAGACATATTTTCATAATTTACTTTTAGCAAGTCGTTATCTTCTTTCAGCTCTAGGTTAGAAAGTTGGAGCTGCATATTTTCATTTTTCAATTTCTCATGGGCCTTTTGAATGTTCTTAAACTCATTCATCATGTTCTCAAAAGTATGAGATGCATTGGTAGGAATAGCTGAGGTTGAGCTTACCTCATCATCACTATCTTCATCTTCCAGAATGTCTTTGGCCATAAAGCACATATAGGCTTTATATTCGAATTCATCATCAGATGAGTCACTTTCAGTGACTACCTTAAGACATTCTTCGGACTTTGATGGTGCGTGGGAGGCTTCTGATACACCAATCAGGGCCTTAAACTTGTTTTTCCAAGCATATCTTCTTTCATCCTTTTCTTGTTACTCGGCTTCCAGCAACCTTTGAACTTTAGGATGAGGATATTAATTTGCATAATGTCCTAGTTTCCTGCAATTATAATACAGGTTAGAATTACCGGAGGAAGTTTTGGTACTTACCTTGTGAACAGGCTTGGGCCTGTATGGAGTCTTTCGCGACTGATTGATGAACTTCTTGAACTTATGCATGAGGAGCGCCATTTCATATTGTGACAGGATGTTGTCGTCGCTGTCAGCATTCTTGTGAATATGCTTTGATGAGCTGGGCATGCTGTGTCTTTGGTTGGATATAGCGGCTAATGCTGTAGTCCTTGTGGGAGATTCTTCAGCTTTCTCTCTCCTGTCTATATCATACTCAAATGCTTTGAGGTCAGAAAAGAGATCAAAAGTAGATATTTCATTTTGATTGCATGACACACGCATAGATGTGGTCTTAATGTCCCTTCGGGTAGGGAGAGATCTGAAAATTTTTAGGTTCTTCTCCTTTTGGGTATAAATTTTGCCTAATGCTTCAAGTTCACCAACAATGCCAGTGAATCTGAGGTCAAGTTCCTAATTTTTTTTCATTGGTTTCATTTCAAAAGATTCAAATTGCTGAGTTAATTTTGAAATTTTATTTTCTTTTGAGAGCTCAGTTCCATCATAAATTAACTTGAGTTTATCCCAGATATCCTTGGCTGTTTTACAGCTCTTTACCTTGGAGAACGTGCCGTTGTCAAGAGTGACAAATAGCACATTCTTCGCAACATTGTCGAGGTTGGCGCGTTTCCGATCATCTGTGGTCCATTGTTCGCGCTCTTTCTCGAGCATCTCTCCATGAGCTTGGCCTTCAATCCTTGGGGCCGGATTTACCTTCATGATATTTATGGGGCCATCATATATAACAAAAATCATCTCTACGTGCATTGCTGCAAGATGAGCCTCCATCCTAATTCTCCAGTCGTCAAACTCGTTAATAGAAAACATGGGAACTTTATTGACCATTGACGTATCCATATGGGAATATAGGAAAGAAAAAGACTATTTGACAAAAATAAGTGATTTAAGATCTGATTCGGTCAAAAATACGATTGATTCTTTTTAGAATCAACTGCTCCGATACCACTTGTTGGTCACTAAGTATACAGAATACAGCTTGGAAAATGTTTAAGCAACAAGCTGTGCATTTTTCAAGTTAGAGTGCATAGCGGAAGTCTTGTAAAAGTAAGTTGCTGTAAATACAGCAACTCGGTATGCAGTGTATACTTAAACTAATCACAGTTCTTAAAACAGTAAATGCAGAAGTTAATTGACACAGTAATTAAAGTGGTTCGAGATAAACCCCTGTACGTCCACTGGTCCTCCACACAGGAGTGAAAATGTTTATTATAAATACTATGTACATAACTACATATTTATAATCAAACCTATCAATGTATCATTCACACAGATTGATACAAAGATCGTAGCTTTCAACCGTTCACACAGATTGGTCAAAGCTTTCATTTGACTAACTTCTTCACACACAGTTCCGAAGCTTTGTCTCTTCAATGCAGATCCATAACACACAGTTCAGGAAAAGCAAGGCTTTCTCAGTCCACACAGGGCTGATGGGTTTGTTCAATGAAAAAATTTTTGTTGAAGAACACCTTGAGTTTCTTGAGCTTGGGCTGATGATGTGTTGTTCAACGTTGAGCACTTGTATATTTCTTCTCTCAGAATATGTAGTATACTTGAAGAAATATGTTTGCTCAGATATATTCGTGTAAGTGCTTCTGGTATTTGTTCGTGTGTGTCTGATCTTCAAAATGCGGGGATATATATTGTAATACCCGTACGTTTTATTGAATGTTTGACCTTACTGTCCTTCCTATTTTGTCGCTCTGTTAACTCTTGGTGATGTTGTCGATATTGTTATAGAGTTTCATACCTTGTTTGGATCATGATTTTGTTGTTTAGACCTTGCGGAAGTGTTTTGTGTCAAAGAAATAGCGCACGCTAGGCCTAGGCTAACGCACGCTAATTCTCCTTGAGTAGCGCACGCTAGCTTTGAGCCGTGGCGCGCGCTAAGGGACCAGTCAGGTCAGAACCAGTAACTCATCCTGCTTTCTGGACTGGCAGTTAGCGCGCGCTAGGAGTTCGTTAGCGCATGCTATTCGTGGTCAATAGCGCGCGCTAACATCCATCCGTAGCGCACGCTAACGGGCTGGTCGGCAGAGGCAGTGAGGTTGTCTGGCTGTCTGTACTATCAGGTAACGTACGCGAGGCTTCGGCTAGCGCACAGTATAAGGGCTGCGTAGCGCACGTAAGCTATCACGGTAACGCACGCTATGACTTGAGGAGGGCAGAGGATAGTAGGTTCTGGACTCCGATTTCTGGACGCCATTTTCAGCTAGCGCACGCTAAAGAAAGGCAATTAGCGCACGCTAATGGGGCTGACAGAAGCAACTGGACTACCCGGTGACCCCGCTAGCACACGCTAATATTAGAGGCGTAGCGTATGCTAGACTGGGCGAGTATATATATTAGACAGTTGACCTCCTTTTCGTCGTTTTTCTCTTTCTTCTCACATTTCCGATTGAGAGCAGCAATTTCCAGCGATTTGGAGAGTTTGAAGGCGATCTTTCTTTAGATATCAACATCTTTGGTTGGAGAACAAGGATTTAACAACATCTAATCCATTCTATCGTCCAAATCAAGGTAAAAATCCTTAGAACCCTATTTTTTGGGAATTTTGGGGTTTTCTTAGATTCGTCCGATTTATCCGGTTTGAAGCTTTAGAATCTTGAGATTATGATATATCTACCCCGTATGCATGCTTTTCATATGATTTTATGGATTGGTTTGTGACGTGTTCGGACTTGTGAGGGTTTGGGTGATTTTCCAACCTCTAGTTGTTTACCCTTGTATTTTCTTGAATCGTAAACGGGTTTCGGGAGTTTCATTATGAATTATGAGTATGGATTATTGATTATCATATCCCTTACGAATCATTTAGGTACCGAAAGTGTGTTCTTGGACCTACCGAACTCATATCTTTTCTGTTCGATTTCTCGATTTCTGAAAGGCAAGTATATATTTATGATTGTACGTTATCGACTTTCAAAGTAAGATATATGAATGGCATGTTTATTTATATCCACTCTGGGATGGGCCAACGGGTCCTCTAAGGGTTTCGTAACCTCTGGCGCAATTCCACGGATAATATGAGTTAACCACTCTGGGAAGGACCGACGAGTCCTCTGAGGGTTCCGTAGCCGCTGGTGCGGTTCCACGGTTGATCATGTATATATTGATGTGATGCTAGGAGATTTAGTTATTCCGGAATACTAGTCTTAAATTGATGAATTGACGGTTACCTTTACTTTATTGTCGAGGAGTATTGTATTTCATATGCGATATACTTGCACTAGCTATTCAATGGCTAACCACTTTATGGGGGAAATACTTTTTATGTATTTTAGGTTCCAAGAGAGCGGTCAGGCAGGTATCGGGTCGGCATGAAGATGATGGGCAAGTGTGATACTGTGTCTTATCTCCGGTTAGTTTTGTGTTTCCTCTATTCATTGTTGTTGTACTGGAATGGTTATTGAATACTCGAGTATTGTTTTTCAGTTTCCTCGATGTTCCGGCCTGTGTTGCCGAGGTATTGATTGTTAGGAGTATGCCCTCGAATGCCACTCAGAGGTTGTTGAGTGAGGGCATTGTACTTGTAATTATGTAAACCATTTATATAAGGCAAATAAATGTTTCTTTATTTACTAGTAGTTAGTGGCATTCCTAACTCGTAAATAAACATATAGAAATTAGTCCGTGTATTTGCGAGCAAAACGTTCCACTCTTTATTGGATAAGGGGGTCGGCACTTGAAAGGTTATAGCTCAAATACTTAATCGTTCGCAAGTCGATGAAACTTGACTGGGCGTTAAGTTTATGTGAAGACTTGTATGACGTGTTCTTTGACATGGAGAGTGCCTGTCGAACACTAATGGTTAGTGGGAGCACACGTTATAGGTATGTTAATTGGATTAGTATACTCGAACCGACTCACCCTCGATTCGTCACACGAATTTCACTCCGCGACAGTCAATGACGGAATCGAAAGGTTGTGATAGGTATTCGTGAACCTTCGACTTGAGGATTTAGTAGGGATGTGCTTGTGACGTCAAGGTTTTCATTAGAGTAGTTCGAACCTCATGGAGACCCAGCTCCTCCAAGTGCACAAGCCCATTCCTCTCAGGTAAATGAGACACCCTACTAGACCTACGAGGTGGTTGTACTTGTGTTTCAGAAAGTTCGGTTCCAGTTTCTTGCACAGGTGTCTCTCGAGGAGTTTCATTGTATTCTTCTAAAGAAGTACTTCTACGTGCTCCGCCTTCCTGAATGAAATCATCTTCCAGGAAGTGTGCTTGTAAAGCAACAACGATCCTTCGATCTTCGGGCATGTAGAATAGATATCCCATTGTCCCAGATGGGAATCCAATGAAACTTCCCTTCGCAGACCTAGCTTCCAACTTTTCCACCTTAGTCTTCTTGACATAAGCGGGACATCCCCAAATCCTAATATGATTAAGACTTGGTTTCCTTCCTTCCCACATCTCATGTGGAGTTTTAGAAATGGATTTGGAAGGACATCTGTTCAAGATATACGCGCGATCGAGTGCATACCCCACAGTAAATCGGCAAGTCAGTATAGCCCAGCATGGAATGGACCATGTTCAACAGGGTCCGGTTCCTTCTTTCTGACACACCATTTAACTGAGGAGTACCTGGAGGTGTTAGTTGTGAAACTATTCCATGTTCCTTAAGGAACTCGTCAAACTCCGTACTCATATATTCGCCACCTCGGTCCGACCAAAGTGCTTTGATATGATTACCAGTTTGTTTCTCGACTAGGGCCTTGAATTCCTGGAACTTCTCAAAGGCCTTGTATTTATGTTTCATTAAGTATACATAATCATACCTAGTATGATCATCTGTAAACGTAATGAAATATTGATATCTGTCACGTGCTGCTTCCAAAGCACCACAAACGTCAGTATGGATTAATCTCAGTTTATCAGCGGCTCTTTCAAAAATCCCTGTGAAGGGGGACTTAGTCATTTTGCCTTTAAGGCAAGATTCACAAGTAGGAAAGGGATCCGATCCCAATGGACTCATAAGTCCATCTTTTTCCATCTTGTAAACCTTGGTTTGACCAACATGACCAAGTCTAATATGCCATTTCAAAACTTGATTGGATTCATCCCTACCACGTTTTCTAGTCATAGTATTCACAACTACTTTGTTACTAAGATTTAGATGATACAGTCCATTCGACAATGTAGCAGTACCCACTAGTTTATTTCTAAAATAAATTTTGCAGGAACCATCACCAATGAAAAATGAAAAGCCTTTTCGCTCCATGACCGGAATGGATACAATGTTTTTGTGCCCCTAGGGCAAAACAAGTACATCTTCTAAAGTCAAAATAAAGCCGGATTCTAAACCCAAAAGAAGTGATCCTATGTCGGTCGCCTCGACACTATGCCCGCTTCCGACTGTGATCATAACTTCTCCAGCTCCAAGCTTCCTACTTTGTTCCAGATCCTCATTCACGGTACAAATATGAGAACTAACACCAGAATCCAGTATCCAGGAAGTAGAAAATACAGTAGCAGAACAATTTGTTTCCAAAACTAAGAGTTCTGTACCTGAAGTGCCATGAAGAATCGGACAGTATCTAGCCCAGTGGCCCAGCTCACCTCACTTGACACAAGCATCCTTCTTCTTCTTGTTCTTTGGAACCATTGGGGCCTTGCCCTTACCCTTAAGGTCCTTAACTTGTGGTCCAGTTTGCTTCTTGGTCTTTTTCTTCTTGTTCTTAGACCTCCGAGGTCCAGAAGAAATCACAAGAGCAGACTCCTTCATCCGCAGAGTCGTCATCTATGACTGAGCGGTCACAAGTTTGTTCATTAGCCCAGCTAAATTGCATGCAATCTCATTGCAGTTGAAGTTCATAACAAACTGTGAGAAGGAATCAGGGAGAGACTGTAGGATAAGGTCGGTTTGGAGAGAACTATCCATTTTAAAATCAAGAGCCTCCAATCTCTCGATCATGGATATCATTTTGAGGACGTGTTACCCAACCTTCTCACCTTCCTTCATCCTTGCACCGAACAGTTGCTTGGATATCTCATATCTAGCAGTTCTGCTGTGCTCACCATAAAGTTCGGTTAAGTGAGATAGAATCTGCCTAGCAGAAGTCATTTTCTCATGAGCTCTCTCAAGCTCATTAGACATGGAAGCCATCATATAAGCATGGACTTTCACGTCATCCTTAACCTATTTTTCGTGGTTTTCAATCTCTTCCTGATTGGCTCGGGTCCGCACAGGAGGCGCCGGAATGCCCGTCTCCAAGCCGTATCCCAGTACCTCTATACTGAGGATAATCATCAGATTGCGGAGCCAATCAACAAAGTTAGGTCCTATTAAGGTGTTCTTTTCGAGTAGAATTGCGAGTGGATTCATTATCATATTGAGATTTTTCTGCATTAAGTATAACAGATTAACTAGTAACTCATTCAATTATGTTGTGAGTATAGAATTAAGGTCTTTTCTATTCTTGTTACCCAACTCCCACTATTTTATCGGAATAACACACTCCCATGTGAAATCCAGAAGTATCGTCGCTCTACTTCATAGTGGTGATCGAGTTCTTTATAAATCTTAATAGAGGGCAACCGAACAGGTTTCTAGTCTATTAATTTTCATAAAGTGATGTCCAACACCAACCCATCTAATGGATGATTCGATCTTCTTTTTCCCCTTGTTCACTCCCCTCAACCTATACGGTTTCTATGGTTCGTGAACAAGTTAAATTTATACCATCGACGCAAATCAGTTTCACAATTGAATCTTATCCGGCAACCTGTCAGGTTTCTAGGGATAAAATTTGCTCCAACCGAAGGCATCCAATGCGCTCCCGGTAATTTATCCGTCCTCCCCGAATGACTAACCCGATAACTCGGAAGCATAGCACATCCGGTTTAGATTTCAATTTCCCAAAAACTCGATGGAGGGAAGGAAAACCTTGAAACCTTATAAACTTAATAATTTATCGCGGGAGAATTTTCGCGATTAGCGTTACACTTTGCACATTAATCGTTTAAGCGCATTTGTGGCATTCATACAATATGAAACAACCATTTCACAACCTAGTTGCTACCAACATGTGGTTCATGGACCGTTCCTAGAAAACAAAAACTCCGTAATCTAATTACAAGTCTTCGTCTTGAATCTTCGTCTTCTCGAAATGGATCTTCCTCCGGTCTTCGTCATTACATATAAATTTTACATCGAAAATTGCATCCTAAATACAAACATTTCTAGTAAAATAAATAGGCTCAAAACGGCCTTTACAACTCAATCGAATAAAACGAACGATTCAAAACTAAGTCCACGAACCACATCCCCATTCAAAAGCATTCATCTAATAAATACTATATAAATGAAAAGCGTAGAGATACATTGATCCAATCAACAATATGAACCGATCCAATCGATTCACACAATCGGTAATATGATAACGTTCAAAATAATTCGGTCGACCATAAATATTCCAATTAATCAAATTTCCCTTATAAAATGAAACACCATAAATCATTTTAATCATATTAAATCCAATTTAACATGTAGGAGATTAATTTTCAAGAATAAACGGAAAAATCGAGCCGGGGTGAAAACAGGCCTGCCTGACCGAGTCACCCTCGGCAGCCTGCCGGCAGACAGGCCTGGCATGGCCGAGTCACGCTCGGCAGCTGCTGGCTAGGGCTGCCCAGTGCCCTTGGCCGCGGCCCCGGGAGCCTGGGCTGCGGCCCCAAGATCTGATGCCGACCAGGCATTGAACAGCCTGGCCGTGGCCCCGAGCCACAGGCGCGGCCCCTGCTCCCGGACCCCTCCCGGACCGTCCAACGGCATTTCGAGGCTAGTTTTTCGACCGGATATCCAATATCTATATTCTCCAACATTCATATCTTCAATATAAATCATATTTCCAAGAAATTAAGATTTATATTTAGACTTAAACTTACGAAAAATATAACTACAACGAACGTAAAAATATATACCATGATTATGACTAAAATGATTCCAAATCATTCACCATCTAATCGAGCATTCCAAATGCCAATATCATATATACGATCGCAAAACCTGGCTCCGATACCACTGTTGGGATTCGGTGCCCAAATCGAAGGCCCAGCGGAAGCGGTAAAACGAAAATTAATTCGATCCGAATCCCTACGAGGATCGATCGAGCTACGTATATACGAATATATATAAACGAATTCAACAAGAGATATAGAAACTCACCCTTCTAGTCCGTTGATTAGATGGAATCCTTCTCTTGAGCTATTCTCCAAGCTTTTCTTGATCTCTACGAATCTATTCCGCTCCAAGCCCTTGAATGATCCAACGCCGAAAACACCGCGTCTCTACTTGCCACGTGCCCGAAAGACGATCGGAACAACAACACTCAATTAACCTCTAAGGTTACGGCTAGAATAAAGTGATGAAGCTTTTATTACTACACTCTAAGTGTATAATATATCTCTCAATAATTTTCTATCAATTTTTCTCTAAGATAAATGAAGAAGAAGTGAATGAAGAAGATGAAGATGAGTGTTAAACTCAAAGTCTATCTCTCTCTCTCTCTCTCTCTCTCTCTCTCTCTCTCTCTATCCTCACGTTGGAAAGCTTGGAAAAGAAAGTGATTGTCATCTTCATCATTTATTCAACTCCCCACTTCCTTTAACGACTCATGCATGTGGAAATCTTAACCCCACCTCCAAAATTATCATACATCAAAGAATGGAGACATAAGTCCAAAAAGAAGGTGGGTAGAAATGGGGAGGGGCGGCCCATGGAGAAACGGATGAGTTCGGTCCGTTTCGGACTGCCGAGAGTCCAAACAGATAAACTCCAATTCCGTACCGATGTATTTGTATAGTTTAATTAATCTAATTAATTTCATCATATCAAATACATTATAACATAATTAATTTCTCCAAGAAATAATTATATCCATGAATTAAATTAATCACCCACTGATATATTTAATTCATTAGGCCGTAAATCAATTTATTCAATAAATCGATTTAGACATCTAATGTCCCAAATTTAGATATCCAATATCTAATACACATAATGAGAGAATTAGCTTTATTCATTCCGTCGTCAATCCTATTGCGCGACTCGGTAGGTCCGTCTCAGTTAGCAATGGGAGGAACCAAAGAGTAGTAGCACCACCTAGCCAGCCTCGCGGCCTACACTGTACCCCAACTGAGAACGAATGATTGGGATCATTCAAGAACCATTCTGTCGTGAATACCAGTATACGTATAAACCCTTCTTTCAAATGTCCCGATCAAGTTATAGGGTCACGATCAGTCAAACCCTATCTGTACTTGACGCTATGCATGCGTTAATGCAAATATAGATCATCGAGCTGTAGTGTATCTAATACAACTAGCTCCAATGCTTTGGCCAAAGACTTATGATCTCATCTGCCAATAACCGCATAGGACATATAACCCGCTCACTAACGGGAGAAAGAATTCTATCTTGGTATTCAGTAGGACCTGCTACTTGCCCGTAAAGATGCACGTCGAGGTTGACCCCCGCCTTCCGGTTAGGGCTTGGGAAAGGCCTATTGTTCTCTTCGCTCTATCCCGGTAGAGTCGAATTCCAAGAATATAGGTTGCTTCTCCCAAGTCTTTCATGGATAAATTACTCGAAAGCCAAGCTTTTACAGAACTGAGCATTCCCACATCATTTCCTATTAGTAGAATATCATCCACATATAGTACTAAGAATGCGATCTTGCTCCCACTAACCCTCTTGTATACATAAGGTTCCTCTTCATTTTGCACGAAGTCAAACTCTTTGACCTCCTCGTCAAAACGAAGGTTCCAACTACGCGACGCTTGCTTCAGTCTATAAATTGAACGCTAAAGCTTGCACACTTTCTGAATATCGACTTCGGACAGAAAGTCTTTAGGCTGCTCCATATAGATTTCCTCCTCGAGGAATCCATTAAGGAAAGCCGTCTTTACGTCCATTTGCCATATCTCATAATCGTGGTAGGCAGCTATAGCAAGCATCATGCGAATAGACTTGATCATGGCTATGGGCGAGAAGGTATCGTGGTAATCGATCCCTTCCTTTTGGGTATAACCCTTTGCCACAAGCCTGGCCTTATAGGCGTCAACCTTGCCATCACTATCAGTCTTTCTCTTGTAGATCCACTTGTTCCCAATAGGCACTATGCCCTTGGGGCGGTCTACTAGAGTCCAGACCTGATTGACATGCATCGAGTCTATCTCAGCTTCCATAGCTTCACGCCATTTCGCGGAGTCTACATCCATCATCGCTTGGTCATAGGTTGTTGGGTCGGTCTCTTGGCTATCACTTAGTCGTATGCGGTTATTGGCAAATGAGATCATAAGTCTTTGGCCAAAGCATTGGAGCTAGTTGTATTAGATACACTACAGCTCGATGATCTCGATTTGCATTAACGCATGCATAGCGTCAAGTACAGATAGGGTTTGACTGACCGTGACCCTATAACTTGATCGGGACATTTGAAAGAAGGGTTTATACGTATACTGGTATTCACGACAGAATGGTTCTTGAATGATCCCAATCATTCGTTCTCAGTTGGGGTACAGTGTAGGCCGCCAGGCTGGCTATGTGGTGCTACTACTCTTTGTTTCCTCCCATTGCTAACTGAGACGGACCTACCGAGTCGCGCAATAGGATTGATGACGGAATGAATAAAGCTAATTCTCTCATTATGTGTATTAGATATTGGATATCTAAATTTGGGATATTAGATGTCTAAATCGATTTATTAGATAAATTGATTTACGACCTAATGAATTAAATATATCACTGGGTGATTAATTTAAATCATGGATATAATTATTTCTTGGAGAAATTAATTATGTTATAATGTATTTGATATGATGAAATTAATTGGATTAATTAAACTATACAAATACATCGGGACGGAATTGGAGTTTATCTGTTTGGACTCTCGGGAGTCCGAAACGGACCGAACTCATCCGTTTCTCCATGGGCCGCCCCTCCCCATTTCTAGCCACCTTCTTTTTGGACTTATGTTTCCATTCTTTTATGTATGATAATTGTGGAGGTGGGGCTAAGATTCCCACATGCATGAGTTGTTAAAGGAAGTGGGGAGTTGAATAAATGATGAAGATGACAATCACTTTCTTTTCCAAGCTTTCCAACGTGAGGATAGAGAGAGAGAGAGAGATAGACTTTGAGTTTAACACTCATCTTCATCTTCTTCATTCACTTCTTGATAGAAAATTATTGAGAGATATATTATACACTTAGAGTGTAGTAATAAAAGCTTCATCACTTGATTCTAGCCGTAACCTTAGAGGTTAATCGAGTGTTGTTGTTCCAATCGTCTTTCCGGTGCGTGGCAAGTAGAGATGCGGTGTTCTCGGCGTTGGATCGTTCAAGGGCTTGGAGCGGAATAGATTCATAGAGATCAAGCAAAGCTTGGGGAATAGCTCAAGAGAAGGATTCCATCTAATCAACGGACTACAAGGGTGAGTTTCTATATCTATTGTTGAATTCGTTTATATATATTCGTATATACGTAGCTCGATCGATCCTCATAGGGATTCGGATCGAATTAATTTTTGTTTTACCGCTTCCGCTGGGCCTTCGATTTAGGCACCAAATCCCAACATTGATTTTGTGTTGTAATGTATTTATATATATATTGGATATTGTTTGAATACCCTTTGTATTGTACTTCATTTCGTTGTATTTGGACCTTCTCGATCAAGTTTTATACTTCCGCGTATGGTTAGCCTTGTGGGTCCCACAGAGGGGCTCACGGCGCTGTAATATACCCTGAATAACTTGGGGGTGTTATAGAATATGGTATCAGAGCTTAGGTCTATAGATACCTAGGCTATCGGTCTTTTGGGTCGATTGAGTCATCGTTTGTCTACAGTATCACTACTTTGCCATCATCATAATGCGACCGGTACTTGTAAGACCTCTTACCCTTCTGACATTTCCTTTATCGTTTTGATTCTGTTTTGGTGTTTTGAGAATCGGTCACTTCGGTGTTGTGCGATTGAATTGTACTTACGTGCCTTGTGTGTTCTTCAGCATGTCAGCTGGTAGGGGACGAGTCCGTGGACGTAGATGAGGGCGTGGCACGGCCGCTTCCCTCAGTTCCATTGTGGGATCGACCAACCCTAGCCTATCTATCTCGGTGCATCCTGACACCGAAAGTCAGCACGTCCAGTCGACTGGCCAGGGTAACAGAGCGGACGTTGGAGTTGTGAATGTACTTCAACAATTGGCTAACCAGATGACCATTTTAGCCTAAAACGTTCAGCTGAATAATCTGAACCCGAATGCGGATGCCTTACTTCATAATGTAATCCGTATGCACCCTCCTTAGTTTGGCGGTGCCACAGACCCGTTAGGATGGGAAGATTGGCTAGCGGAGTTGGAAAAATTTTTTGAAGCGATTGATTGTCCCGAAGCGAGGAAAGTACCGATTGCTCAGTATTTCCTCACCAAGGAGGCTGCTACGTGGTGGAAAGTCATCAATCCATAGGATCGTGTTGCCACGTGGGAAGAATTTCAAGAACTTTTGGAGGCCGAGTTTTGTCCTTGGCCGGTGCGAGAAGGCCGAATTCGAGCCTTTTTCGAGACTAAACTGCAGAGTATCCCCATTTCGCAGGCAATCGTGGAGTACAACAAACAATTAATCCATGTGAAGGATCAAGTGCGAAACGAACGTGATAAGATCCGTTATTTTGTTATGCGGATGAATATAGACTTACGACGATACATGGCCGGATTTTCTTGCACCACACTGAAGGAATATCAGGACAGAGATTTGACCCATGATATGTTAAGCCCCGATAACGATACCACTGAAGAACCGAAGAAGCAGAATATCGTGGGAAATTTTTCTGGATCTAAGAGTGGCAACTTCCAGCAGTCACAAATGACTAACCGTTCCTATGGACAGTCGTCACGTTCTGCTAAAGGAAAGAGGGGTTTCCGTTCTGCACCAGGCACCACAACTCGCACAATGACTTGCTATAATTATGTTCGTCCAGGCCACATTAATTTGGAATGAAATTTACCACCATTGAAGTGTCACACTTGCGGACAGATGGTACATAGGGCGGCTTATTGTTCCGAAACAAATCAGACTTTGGACACTCGGGCTTCTGCCCCAGCACCACTTGATCAAGGCGTGAATCAGCGGGAATCTTTTGGTCAGTCTCAACAGAATTACAGCAGGGGCTGGGGACGGGGTCAAAACGCTGGAGGGGGGAACTCTAGCATCGGTTCGGTACAACCACGAGTGTACGAGATGCGTCGAACAAACGAACCTGATGAAGTGGTGGCCTGAGGTACCATTCATATTTTATCTCATCCAGTTCGTGTACTTTTTTATACGGGTGCTACCCATTCTTTCATTTCCTTGGAGTGTGTACGCCGTTTGAATATAACTTGTATGACTTCTTGTGATCCCTTCATTGTG
This sequence comes from Orobanche coerulescens, assembly GCA_033398695.1. NCBI lineage: Eukaryota > Viridiplantae > Streptophyta > Magnoliopsida > Lamiales > Orobanchaceae > Orobanche > Orobanche coerulescens. The sequence goes on along the minus strand of CM065801.1, from coordinate 75,754,858 downwards.
AAACTACCTAGCGGTGATAGAATTATGGGGAACTGAGAGATTAAAGACTTTTCAGTGATTATATCCGGTGTGGATTGGTTATCGAATCTGATTGTAGTTGATATGGAAGGCGAGGACATGATCCTCGGCGAGGATTGGCTTGATAGTCACCAAGCGATTATGAATTACTGTACTAAGGTTATCACTATAATGACTAAAGATGGGTCCAAGTACTTATTTTTAGGAGTTAAGATGGGCCAATCCAAGTTACTTATTAGTGCCATGAAGGCCGTAAAATTTTTGAATAAAGGTTGTATGGGATATTGGTGTTATGCCTTGAAGACGGAAGGGAACGAAGTCGAATTCTCTTTGATTCCGGTTGTTAATGAGTATCCTGATGTTTTTCCGGACGACCTCCCGAGATTACCACCAGATCGAGAAATAGAATTTTCTGTGGATTTAGAGCCTGATGCGGCCCCGATTTCTAAGGCACCTTATCGTATGGCACCTTCCGAGATGCAAGAATTAAAGAATCAGCTGGGAAAATTATTGGAAAAAGGATACATCAGACCGAGTGCTTCGCCTTAGGGTGCGCATGTTTTTTTTTGTGAGAAAGAAATATGGTTCACTACGTTTGTGCATAGAGTACCATGAGCTGAACAAAGTGACCATCAAGAACAAGTATCCTTCGCCTCGTATAGACGATTTATTTGATCAATTGCAAGGGGCTGCAGTTTTCTCGAAAATTGATTTAAGATCAGTATATTATCAACTCAGGGTGAGAGAGACCGACGTTCCGAATACTGCATTTTGGACGAGATATGGGCATTATGAATTTGGTTTGACTAATGCACCATCAGTATTAATGCAGTTAATGAACAAGATATTCATCGAGTACCTCGACAGGTGTGTAGTCGTCTTTATTGACGACATTTTGATCTATTCTCGAGATAAAGAGGAACATGCCCGACACTTGCATTTGGTACTAGATATTTTGAGAACCGAGCACCTCTATGCAAAATTCTCAAAATGTGAGTTCTTGATGGAAGAAGTTATGTTTCTCGGCCATGTGATTTCGGCCGAAGGGGTTCGTGTAGACCCGCAGAAGATTGAGGCAGTGCTAGGTTGGGCACCCCCTAAAAATGTTAAGGAAGCTCGTAGCTTTTTGGGCCTTGCTGTTTATTACCATCGGTTTGTCGAGGGGTTCTCGAAACTTGCTCGGCCGCTTACGAAATTACTCCAAAAGACAGAAAAGTTTGTTTGAACGGATGAGAGACAATAGAGCTTCGATGAGCTGAAGAGACGTTTGACTTCAGCGCCGATTTTAACTTTCCCACATGGTAGTGAGGGCTTTGCGGTTTATAGTGACGCTTCGGGTCAAGGTCTTGGTTGTGTGCTTATGCAGCACGATAATGTTGGAATATAAAACGCAGTGGAAGCAAGTTGGCGGGAATAATTTAATAACAGGTTTTATAAACTAACCAACAGAAAAACCGGATCTATTTAGGCTTTTTAACTAATTAACTAAACAGATTAATAAACAATTAAATAAACATATTTACGCATGGGACTCGGTAAATTTTACCTTTGACGCGAAGTGGTAGAAAATCCCTTTTTCATCGATTTATGTCCTCTTCGTGTTCCTCTCCGATCTTCTTGTATTTCTACCTCAAGATCTTGTAGAGTATATCCCGCCTACGTCCGGATGTCGTGTGGGCAAAAATCTACCGGACTAAACTTGGACAATTGGAGTTCGGCTGAAATCTCTTCTCAAGAAACTTACGGTTTTTGTTCTCTCTATTTTTCTTTAATATTTTGAGTATTTTAGAAAAATATTGTGTTCGCTAAACTGTGGAATCCAAGACACAAGTCAAGATCCACAATTAAACACACAAGGGAAAAATCGATTTTATTGGGCAATTGGAAGTAGAAAGATCGGCCAACACCAATGTCTTATTTATAGGTGTTTTGGGCTACTCTAGGGACCTTAAGGAGGATATGGTAAGGACTCCCAATAGATGTCTTCTTTCCAATATTAGGACTCTTCCTAATATTAAGACTATATTAATATCAACTTAGTCCACTAATAAGTTAATATTGCACTTCCTACCAAAATCCCAAATTACGAAATTGGGCTCTTTTTTGAATTAATTATTTCCTGTGTTTAAGATATTCCATGTCCATTAATTAATTTAAGCTACTGACAGCTTTTAATTAATTAATATATTATACATGAGTATACCACTTGACCTTTATTATTATATCGGAAAATTAATTCCACCTGCAGGGTTTAATATAATAATCCTTTCGAGTGCCTCAAGGGACATGATCAACCCGAATAGTCAGGACACGATTTCTAGCTATAATATTAATTATCATATAAATAATAATATTGCCCAAAATATCGAGCATATTGAGTCAATCATTGTGGCTCTCACCCATGATAAATCAAAGCAATAAATATAAAATATATATAATTAAATATTAATCACTAGAATTAAGAAATAATAATTATCCAAAACGTACGTTCTTCTTATAGTCAGTACAGAAGAATCTATCTCACCTCGATCCTGTTCAACGTATAACGAATATGCTAATATATGCTAATGGTCAAGACCAACCAATCTCAAGCATATACTACAACCTCTCACATAATTGTCTAAAGTTATATAGGTTGTGAACTAAATATTACTATATAAGGAACCGATAATGTGATCTTCTGTGTGACACGGCACACCACATTATCTACAATATAAAGTAATTTAGACTATAATATAGCGTGAATAAATATGCAAAACATGTGATAAATGAATTAAATATTCTCATAGATAAAGACCGGGAAATTAGGTAATACAAGCATAAAGTATGCTTTGATGTATACACCCCTAAAAGATAAGACGATAGCTTTTGCATAACGACAACTGAAGCCGTACGAGATGAATTATCCTACTCACGATTTGGAGTTGGTCGCAATTGTCTCCACACTCAAGATTTGGCGGCATTATTTGTATGGTTCTCCGTGTCGGATTTATACCGATCACAAGAGCCTGGAGTATATTTTCAGTCAGAAAGAGCTGAACATGAGACAGAGATGTTGGTTAGAGTTAATAAAGGATTATGATTTAGAAATTCTTTACCACCCGAGTAAAGCCAATGTTGTCGCGGATGCTTTGAGCTGCAAATCGGCATCTCTCCAGATGCTCGAGGTTCTTACTTCTCAGACAAAGATTCAGCAGGATTTAATCGAGCAAGGAATAGAAGTTTAGCTTCAACGAGTACAAAGACAATTGTGTACTCGCGAAATTACTTCGTCCTTGGTTGACGACATCAAAGGGAAACAGTGGAGTGACCCGATGATCTCTCAACTGAAGGAAGATGTAATTAAAGGAAAAGCTCCTGGCTTTATGGTGCACGAGGATAGTATCTTGAGATTTCAAGGCAGGCTTTGTGTTCCGAATGACCTAGAGTTGAGGCAGATAATTCTCTGAGAAGCTCATGCTACACCTTACTCAATCCACCCCGGAACGAGTAAGATGTACAAAGACTTGAAGGGCAATTTTTGGTGGAATAACATGAAGAAGGATGTCACGGAATTTGTATTACGGTGCTTGACGTGTCATCAAGTCAAGATCGAACATCAACAACCAGTGGGGTTGTTGAAGCCGCTTCCCATTCCCTAGTGCAAGTGGGAAGACATTTCTATGGACTTTATCACTGGCATGCCGAGGACTAGGGCCGGAATGAATATGATTTGGGTAATCATCGACCGGTTGACCAAGTCTGCACACTTCTTGGGTATTAAGGATACTTGGGGACCAGAGAGATTGGCTCGAAACTTTATAGCTGAGATCGTAAGATTGCACGGTGCCCCAGGACCATTTTTTCTGATCGAAACGGTCGTTTCGTATCGCATTTTTGGCAGGCCGTTCATCAGGATTTGGGTACTGAGTTGAGATTGAGCACGTCCTTTCATCCTCAGTCAGACAGTCAGACGGAGAGGACGATTCAGACATTAGAGGACATGTTGCGGGCTTGTGCCTTAGACTGGAGCAATGATTGAGAGCTTCACTTGCCGTTGATTGATTTTGCCTATAATAATAGTTGACATGCATCGATCAAAATGGCACCATTCGAGGCACTTTACAATAGGCAATCTAGGTCACCATTATGTTGGGACGAGGCTTCGGAGCTAATCGGAACGAATCCGGACATGTTAGTGGGGACTAAGGAAAAGATTTCTATCATCCGGGACCGGTTGCTGACTGCCCAGAGCCGTCACAAATCTTATGCTGATACTCATCGTCGACCCTTGGAGTTCGAAGTGGGGGATCATGTTTTACTCAAGGTGTCGCCGACCAGAGGGGTTTTCCGCTTCGGGAAAAAGGAAAACTTAGTCCGAGTTATATCGGGCCTTTCGAGATTTTGGACAGGGTTGGAGATTTAGCTTATCGCTGGGCGTTGCCTCCAGCTTTGAGTCATATCCATAGTGTTTTTCATGTGTCTCAGTTGAGAAAGTAGGTGCCGTATCTGAGCCATGTTATCGACTGTAGTGAGATTGACGTAGCCGAGGATATTACCTTTCCGCAGAGACCCATGAAGATCCTTGAGCGTCGTGAGTAACAACTTAGGCATAAGACCATTCCACTGGTTAAAGAGCAATGGTCGAGACATAGAGTCGAGGTGGCGACTTGGGAAACGGAAGAGAAGATGCGGTCGAAGTACCCCGAACTTTTTATTTCTTAAGTTTTGGGATGAAACTTCTTTTTAGAGGGGGAGAATGTAATACCCGTACTTTTTATTGACTGTTTGACCTTGCCGTCCTTCCTATTTTGTCGCTCTCTAAACTCTTGGTTATGTTGTCGATATTGTTATAGAGTTTCTGTTGTAATTCGGTGCCTAAAACGAAGGCCCAGCGGAAGTGGTAAAACGAAAAGTAATTCGATCCAAATCCCTACGAGGATCGATCGAGCTACGTATATACGAATATCAAAAACGAATTCACAAGAGATATAGAAACTAACCCTTGTAGTCCGTTGATTAGATGGATAACCTTCTCTTGAGCTATTCCCCAAGATCTTGAACGATCCAACGCTGAAAGCACCGCGTCTCTACTTGCCACGCGCCGGAGAAATGACCGGAACGACGATCACCTTGCTATCCTCCGAGGATACGGCTAGAGCTAAGTGATGAAGCTATTTATTACTACACTCTAAATGTATAATATATCTCTCAATAATTTCTCTCGATTTTTCTCCAACAAAAATGAAGAAGAAGTTGATGAACAAAGATGAAGAATACTTGGAGAAGTCTTTTCTCTCTCTCTACACTCTATTCACGTTGGAAATTGGCTTGGAATTAGAAGTGAGAGATGTCTTCTTCTTCATTTATTCAACTCTTCACATGTTACATCTCATTATTATGTGAATCAAAGCCCCACCACCTCAATGATCAAAACATTAAAGAATGGAACAAGGGTCCATATGAAAGTGGGTGGAAATGTGGGGGGCGGCCCATGTAGAAATCGGACAAGTTCGGTTCGTTTCGGACTCCCACGAGTCCAAACAGATAAACTCCGATTCCGTTCCGATGTATTTGTGTCGTTTAATTAATCCAATTAATTAAACATATCAAATACAAAATAACATAATTAATTTCTCCAAGAAATAATTATATTCATGAATTAAATTAATCACCCAGTGAAATATATAATTCATTAGGCCGTAAATCAATTTATCCAATAAATCGATTTAGACATCCAATGTCCCAAATTAGATATCCAATATCTAATATTCATAATGAGAGAATTAGCTTAATTCATTCCGTCGTCAATCCTAATGCGCGACTCGGTAGGTCCATCTCAGTCAGCAATGGGAGGAACCAAAGAGTAGTAGCACCACCTAGCCAGCCTGGCGGCCTACACTGTACCCCAACTGAGAACGAATGATTGGGATCATTCAAGAAACATTCTGTCGTGAATACCAGTATACGTATAAACCCTTGTTTCAAATGTCCCGATCAAGTTATAGGGTCACGGTCAGTCAAACCCTATCTGTACTTGACGCTATGCATGCGTTAATGCAAATCGAGATCATCGAGCTATCGTGTATCTAATACAACTAGCTCCAATGCTTTGGCCAAAGACTTATGATCTCATCTGCCAATAACCGCATAGGCCATATAACCCGCTCACTAACGGGAGAAAGAATTCTATCTTGGTATTCAGTAGGACCTGCTACTTGCCCGTCAAGATGCACGTCGAGGTTGACCCCCGCCTCCCGGTTTACAGGGTCGAACTACTCGAATGAAAATCTTGACGTCACAAGCACATCCCTACTAAATCCTCAAGTCGAAGGTTCACGAATACCTATCACAACCTTTCGATTCCGTCATTGACTGTCCCGGAGTGAAATCCGTGTGACGAATCGAGGGTGAGTCAGTTCGAGTATACTAATCCAATTAGCATACCTATAACGTGTGCTCCCACTAACCATTAGTGTTCGACAGGCACTCTCCATGTCAAAGAACACGTCATACAAGTCTTCACATAAACTTAACGCCCAATCAAGTTTCATCGACTTGCGAACGATTAAGTATTTGAGCTATAACATATCCAGTGCCTATCCCCTTATCCAATAAGGAGTGGAATGTTTTGCTCTCAAATACACGGACTAGTTTCTATATGTTTATTTACGAGTTAGGAATGCCAGTAACTACCAGTAAATAAAGAAACATTCATTTGCCTTATATAAATGGTTTACATAATTACAAGTACAATGCCCTCACTCAACAACCTCTGAGTGTCATTCGAGGGCATAGTCCTAACAGTTTCGTACCTTGTTTGGATCACGATTTTGTTGTTTAGACCTTGAGGAAGTGTTCTAGGTCAGAGAAATAGCGCACGCTAGGCCTAGGCTAACGCACGCTAATTCTTCTTGAGTAGCGCACGCTAGCTTTGAGCTGTGGCGCGCGCTAAGGGTCCAGTCAGGTCAGAACTAGTAACACATCATGCTTTCTGGACTGATAGTTAACGCGCGCTAGGAGTTCGTTAGTGCACGCTATTCGTGGTCAGTAGCGCGCGCTAACATCCATCCGTAGCACACACTAATAGAATGGTCGGCAGAGGCAGTGAGGTTGTCTGGCTATCTGGACTATCAGGTAACATACGCTAGGCTTTGGCTAGCGCACGTTATAAGGGCTGCGTAGCGCCTGCTAAGCTATCGCGGTAGCATACGCTAAGACTTGAGCAGGGTAGAGGATAGTAGGTTCTGGAGTCTGATTTCTGGACTCCATTTTCGGCTAGCGCACGCTAAAGGAAGGCGATTAGTGCACGCTAACGGGGCCGACAGAAGCCACTGGACTACCCGGTGACCCTGCTAGCGCACGTTAATATTAGAGGCGTAGCGTGTGCTAGAGTGGGCGAGTATATATTGGACAGTTGACCTCCTTTTCGTCATTTTTCTCTTTCTTCTCACATTTCCGACCGAGAGCAGCGGGTTCCGGCGATTTGGAGAGTTCGAAGGCGATCTTTCTTTAGATATCAACATCTTTGGTTGGAGAACAAGGATTTAACAACATCTAATCCATTCTATCGTCCAAATCAAGGTAAAAAACCTTAGAACCCTATTTTTTGGGAATTTTGGGGTTTTTCTTAGATTCGTCCAATTTATCCGGTTGAAGCTTGAGAATCTTGAGATTATGACATATCTACCCCGTATGCATGCTTTTCCTACGATTTTACGAATTGGTTTGTGCCGTGTTCGGACTTGTGAGGGTTTGGTTGTTTTCCAACCTCTAGTTGTTTACCCTTGTATTTTCGTGAATCGTAGATGGGTTTCGGGAGTTTCTTAGTGAATTATGAGTATGGATTATTGATTATCATATCCCTTACGAATCGTTTAGGTACCGGAAGTGCGTTCTTGGACTTACCGAACTCATACTCTTTTCCGTTCGATTTCTCGATGTCTCAAAGGCAAGTATATATTTAAGATTGTACGTTTCTCGACTTTAAAAATAAGATATATGAGTGGCTTGTTTATTTATATCAACTCTGGTATGGGCCGACGGGTCCTCTGAGGGTGTCGTAGCCTATGGTGCGATTCCATGGATAATATGAGTTAACCACTCTGGGATGGACCGACGAGTCCTCTGAGCGTTTCGTAGCCTTTGGTGCGGTTCCGCGGTTGATCATGTATGTATTGATGTTATGCTAGGAGATTTAGTTATTCCGGAATACTAGTCTTGAATTGATGAATTGATGGTTACCTTTACTTTATTATCGAGGAGTATTGTATTTCATATTCGATATACTTGCACTAGCTATTCGACGGCTAACCCATTTATGGGGAAAATACTTTTTATTTATTTCAGGTTCCAGGAGAGCAGTCAGGCAGGTATCGGGTCGGCATGAAGATGATGGGCAAGCGTGATACTGTGCCTTATCACCGGTTATGTTTTGTGTTTCCTCCATTCAGTGTTGTACTGGAATGGTTATTGAATACTCGAGTATTGTTTTTCAGTTTCCTCGATGTTCCGGCCTGTGTTGTTGAGGTATTGATTTTGTGTTGTGATTTATTTGGATACATTGGATATGGTTTGAATACCCTTTGTATTGTCCTTCATTTCGTTGTATTTAGACCTTCTCGGTCAAGTTTTATAGTTCCGCGTATGATTAGCCTTATGGGTCCTACGGAGGGGCTCACAGTGCTGTAATATACCTGAATAACTTGAGGGTGTTACGTATATAGCCTTTGATTAGATCCGTTGAGAAAGATCCGTTGAGCAAAAGTCCGTTACAACTGGATGGTTGACTTGTATAGACCAAGATCCGGATTTTGTATTGTTTAAAGATCTCTGTCGGTTTTAGTATTTAAATACTTTATCCTTTTAGTATTAAAATACTTCTTTTCAAATGGGACGTGATTGTAACGAATAACAAAGATTCCTTTTCAAACGGTCTTCAGTCCTGTTTCGATAGGTATTGAAGATCTCAATACTTGACAGCTTGAATGTTGTATCCATTTATGCTGTAGGCTAAATTGGAGTAGTCGTTGTATGGAATGTTGCTGTATGAAGAGACAACTTCCATACTTGGCGCTTTTTAGACTCTGTTGCTGTATGATGGCAATATGAGAAGTCTTCGATACAGGATCAGCAACTTCGATCAACTTTCGATACAACAGCTTGCTGTATGTTGGGTTGGCACTTTATCATAACTTCACTTTATCACAACCTTCGATACAAGGATTGTTTTATCCCAACAGGGGAACTGGAAATGGGAAGGAATAGCGATGGATTTTGTGACCAGCTTGCCGAGAACCAAATAAAGAAATACTGATATATGGGTTATAGTAGACAAACTCACAAAATCAGCTATCTTTTTCCCTATTCTGATCACTTATGGATATGAGAAGTTAGCATAATTATATGTCCGTGAAATTATGCATTTATACATAGTGACGATATCAATCACACCACATCGAGATCCAAAATTTACCTCTAGATTTTAGACGAGCCTATAGAAGTAATTGGGTACACATCTAAACATTAGTACCGCTTTCCACCCGTAGACCGATCGATAATCGGAAAGGACGATTCATACACTAGAAGACATGTTGAGAACTGTAATGTTGGATCAAGGTGGAAACTCGGAGGATGTTTTGCCGTTAATCGAATTCGCTTACGACAACAGTCATCAGGCAACGATAGGTATGTCGCCTTATGAAGCCTTATACGGCAGAAAATGCAGATCACCACTTTATTAGGATGAAGTGGGTGAGTGAAAGATTTTAGGGCTAGATACAGTCTGTGAGATGATCAAGATTATCCGCAAGATACGATAGAGAATAGAAGAGGCCCAGACTCGACAGAAGTCATATGCTGATACATGTCGAACTAAATTGCATTCCGAAAGTGGGGATAAGGTTTTCTCAAGGTTTCCCCTTCTAAGGGAATAATCAGGTTTGGCATTAAATTCAAACTTAAGCCACGTTTTACAGGGCCATACGATATTCCTGAGAGGATCGGCCCAGTTGCTTATAGGTTGGCTTTGCCACATAGTCCTGGGAATGTTCACAATGTTTTCCATGTTTCTCAGCTAAGGAAGTATATATTTGATCCCAAGCATGTGATTCATCATAGTGACATAGTTTAAGTCACAATATGAGTTATGAAAAGAGGACTGACGCTGTTTTTGACCAGGAGGTTAAAGAACTAAGGAATAAGTCGATCCTTTTGGTAAAAGTATTATGGAGTCAGCACGGTTAGGAAGAAGCTACGTGGGAACTCGAAAGCAAGATGAGGGAGAAATTGTAATACCCGAACTTTTATTGACTGTTTGACCTTGCCGTTTCTCTTATGTTGACGCTCTGTAAATGTTTGGAGATGTTATTGATATTGTTATTTAGTTTCGTATCTCGTTTGGTTGTTGATCATGTCGTTTAGGACCTTGCGGAAATGTTCTGGACCAGAGATATAACGCACGCTAGGCCTAGGCTAACGCACGCTAATTCTGCTTGATTAGCGCACGCTAGCTTTGAGCCGTAGCGCGCGCTAAGAAGATCAGTCAGGTCAGAACCAGTATTCGGACTGCTCTCTGGACTGGCGGATTAACGCACGCTAGGAGTTTGTTAGCGCGCGCTATCCATGTATAGTAGCGCACGCTAACATCCGTCCGTAGCGCACGCCACGGCCGGCCGCCAGAGGCGATGAAGTTGCGTGTTTTACGGACTATCGAGATAGCGTCGCTAGGCTTCGCTAGCGCACGCTAAAGCTATAGCATAACGCACGCTAAGCATTGGCGGTAGCGCACGTTAAGTATTGAGCGGCAGGCGATCGGTAAGTTCTGACTCCGATCGAATGCCATATTTTGGGCTAGCGCACGCTAGGGATGATGATTAGCGCACGCTAACGAGACCGACAGAAGCCACTGGACTATCCGGTGACTTCGCTAGCGCACGCTAATGATAGAGGCGTAGCGTGCGCTAGACTGGACATATATAAATATGGCAGTTGACTTTATTTTCGTCATTTCTCACATTCTTCACTCCTTTTCGACGGGAATCACTCGGGAGAGGCGATCTTAGGCGATTGGAAGCGATCTTCCTTCTAACAACAATATATTTGCTTGGAGAACAAGGATTTCTCAACATCTAATTCCTCCTAACGTCCGAATGAAGGTAAAAATCCTTAGAACCCTACCTTTTGGGAATTTTGGGGTTTTTCGTAGATTTGTCCGATTTACCTGTTGTGAAGTTTGAGAACCTTGAGATTATGATGTATCTATACCGTATGTATACTTTTCCTACGATTTTATGGTTTAGATTGTGCCGTTTTCGGACTTGTGAGATTTAGGACGATTTTCCAACCTTTAGTTGATTATCCGTATATCATTATGAATCGTAGACGGGTTTGGGGAGTTCCTTCGTGTAGTTTGAATATGGATGATTGATTATCATACTCCTTGCGAATCGTTTAGGTGCCGGAAGCGCGTTCTTGGACCTACCGAACTCATACCCTTCCTCCGTTCAATTTTCTCGATGTCTCAAAGGCAAGTATACATTTATGATTGTGCGTTCTCGACTTTGAAAGTAAGAGGAATTGATGGTATGATATGAACGAACCGTTTTTACGGCATTCATAGATATATTGATGGCATATTATGAACGAACCGCTTTTACGGCATTCATATATGTATTATTGGCATGTAACGAACGAACCGTTTTGACGGCATTCCTACATGTAACGGCGTATGATCTGAATGAACCGTTTCTACGGCATTCACGTACGTCATGAGATTTTAGTCATTCCGGAATACTAGTCTTAAATTTATGAATTGACGGATTACATTTACTTTATTGTCGAGGAGTATTGTGTTTCATACTTGATATACTTGCACTAGCTATTCGACGGCTAACCCCTTTATGGGGGAAATACGTTTCATGTATTTCAGGTTCCAGGAGATCGGACAGCAGTGCAGGTCGGCATGAAGATGGTGGGCAAGTGTGATACTGTGTTGGTCTTCCAGTTATGTTTTGAGTTTTCCATTCAGTGTTGTTGTACTGGATTGATTATTGAATACTCGAGTATTGTTTTCCTCTTTCCTTGAAGTTCCGGCCTGTGTTTGCCGAAGTATTGATTTGTGATGTAATGTCTGTGAATACATTGGTTATGTTTTTGGATACCTTTGTATCGTCTTTCTCCCCATTATATGTAGACCTTCTCGGTCAAGTTTTATAGTTCCGCGTATGTTTAGCCTTGTGTGTCCCACGGCGGGGCTCACGGCGCTGTAATATACCCTGAATAACTTGGGGGTGTTACAGAATATGGTATCAGAGCTTAGGTCTATGGATACCTAGGTCACGGTCTTTTAGTTCGAATGAGTCGTCAATTTTCCACAGTATCACTACTCGCCAT